>CM032474.1:12994205-14409205 GCA_019059595.1 Marasmia exigua
TGGACTTTTCAAATCTATGTATGTATTTCTACTATTAGCTAGGCAGTGAGGGAAAACATCGTGAGGAAACCTGCACGATTCAAAAAGTTTCTGAAACGAGTAACCATGATTCAGTTGGTCTGGTTCCCCCTGTTAAAGGGTTGCGAAGGTGATCGTTTGTAGAGAACGGGGGACGAGTCAAACCCAAGCTTGTTGATAGCACACTAATTTATTTAAATGCGGGTACGAGTAGACACCCCTCAGCAGAACTAAGGGGGTCTAATTTGAAGTTAACTTTGAGACTCAACCAAACGTATTTGACGACGTTTCCTAATTTGAAGTGAACATTGCGTCGGTTGAACTCAACCGAAACTCTTTTGACACATCTCGCCTCAAACCCTAATTTGAAGACGCCAATGCTCAACCAAAATATCGAATTTGACATTTCTTGTCTCGCGTCTTTCTGTCAAAATTCACGATAGCTCGAAAGGTGTTTTGGTTCGGTTGAATGGATTTATGGTGTATTAAAAAAGGATCTTTATGGCTTTGTAAATAAGGTCCAATGACTTACATATCAATAAAGATTAGTTTAAAGCGGAGTTTCTTGGTATAAAATGTTAAAATTGCTATACCTATATAGATGATTATGAATACATAGAGTACTTAGGTACTTTTAAAGCTTAATCAAAGTTTTCATGTAGGTATGAATCTCAGTACTTACGTTTAAATATGTAAATTAATTTACATTAAGTGCCTATTTACCTACTTACTGAGAATTTTTGTAAATTTATGCCAGTGAGAATATGTATGGTATAGTTCAATGATTTATGCAGATTTAAGTAAGTAAGTATACTAAGTACCTACCTAGTGGTGTAGGCTTCTTATAGATAAACTAGATTCACTAAGTAATTAGTCTTTTTCTGCGACTAAGTACATTGTATTCTTCAAACTTAATCTTAACAGTTCAAAAGTTTGAAACTTTTGATGGTTTAATTAGGTATTATTTATATAGGCTTTTGATTCAATTAGGTATTAATCCACCAAAGTACAAAGTGAAATACATTTTGAGGGTTTTAACCATTTGCAAGCCCCAATTATGTATTACAAGAGGCAATAATTTTGCCTAAGTTCCTACTTTGTCTACATTACAAGTATACGTAATAAGTTTTCTCTTTCCTTAAAAAGTAGGTATACGTACCTACTTACCTTTGTGTTAGGTTCCTACATAACTATTTAAGTACCTAGTTATCTACTTATAAATTTTACAATTTTGGGGTAATTTTGGATATCCATTAAAGATTACACAGTACCAACCAGTTAAACTTATGTTTTACTGGTTTAATACATTTGCTCCACTATTAGTTAGTGAATTTCAATATATCCCATAGAATATTTCACAACATCACATATGTACATTGATCTGACTCCGAGATAGGTAGCTCAAGCACCCGTGTTACGGATATCATAGTCCACAGTGGGATTACAAATATATACATATAATACTTTTCTTTTGTAAAAACATACTAATACATAGAAAACACCCAGACCAATACAAACAGACATGTACATGTACAAAAATGTTTGTACTGTATGGGGATCGAACCAGCAACCCTTGAACCAAAGCCATCGTTCACTACCACTGTTCCAAAAGCCCTGTTAACACTCATGCGATTAACATACTAATTAACAGGAGAGCAGTACATAAGGAATGAAAAAAACAACAATGTACATGTGATGGAATCATTTATTAAAATAAATAATAAAAGATACAATAATGTTATCCTATTTTATATTATTTTATCAGCCGAGTGGTCCCGGCAGAGTAGAATAGGCCACCCTCACTCTTACCGAGGTGTCGTAAAAGGCGACTAAGGTAAAGCTGCTGGCATGATCATCAGCACCCAGAGAAGGAAAACTCTGCATTTATCTCAAAACCCTCGCCAACCCGTCTGCCAAGCGTGGTGAGTATGGCAATTACCCCTCATGTGATTGAGGGAGGCCCTGTGCCCCAGCAGTGGGGACTTAAATGGGCTGATGATGATGATGATCCTATTTTAAGAAGAAACTATGTACACACACATATTTTGTATTCTTTCTGTGCAATAAAGGATGTCTATCTATCTATCTTCACACACCCACTTAGTATTAATTAATAACCTTTAACTATTTAAAAATAAAACAACGCCCCATTGTCTAATGGTTTAAGACGGTTCTGACGATGGCCCTGTGGCCATGATCTCGGGGTCATGGGTTCGATTCCCGGGTCGAGCAAAGTTTTGAATTTCCGAACATAGTTCGGGTTTGTGATCACTAATCCGCATTTGGCAAGAGTGATGATTAAGCCTAATCCCATCATAGTAGCGATGACTTGATTTCTATGATGGGGGTCTTAGCCCTACAAAGGGAATAATTAAGCTGATACTTTACTTTATTTACATAATAAATGATGACTGAATGATGCTTGTCCATAGGTACTTATCAGTTGAATTATAACAAACTATTTTCAGCCAATAATTAACTTCGTTTAGCAATGAAACCTGGAGTACTGGAACTGGGTATGTTTCTTCTAGCGGAGATCTGTGCAATGCTGTAGATATTCTGCAATAATCATAAAGGAGTTTTAAATAAAATAAATAAATACCTAATAATAAAAGTATTTTTATTGCTCTCTCATACAAAAAACTGTTGGTAGGTACATAGGTATTTCGATTACAATCATACTTATTAAGTAAATAAAAACAAGCTATTTAATTTTAAAATGGAAATAATGTAAAAAAATAAACTCAAATGCATATTTCTACCAACGAGCTCCATATGCACTTAAGATTACTTGAATAAGTTTCTGTAACATGTAACCATGATTAATTTGGTGTGGTTCCCCCGTCTAAGGGTTGTTAAGGTCAGACGGCAGTCCCTTCATAGTAATTGCCAGACTTGCAAAATCCTCGATCATGGCTCACGGTACACTGGCCTCCAAAATCATGGTTCTGGACCACCAACCAAGAATAACACTGCAAGGATTTGACAACCCATTTGGAACGGTAGTGAATGCTGCCTTTGTTCCAAGGGTTGCGGGTTCAATCCCCGCACAGTACAAACATTTGTGTGCATGAACATGTCTGTTTGTATTGGTCTGGGTGTTTTCTATGTATTATTAGTATGTATTTATTAAAGAAAAGTATTATATGCATATATTTGTAATCCCACTGTTGATTCTGATATCCGTAACACAGGTGCTTGAGGTACCTATCTTGGAGTCAGACCAATGTATGTGATGTTGTGAAATATTTATTTATAAGGATTACACTTTTGTATACATGTTTCAAACAATTATATTATCTTTATCTTAATGTTTTTTTCTTTCAGTAAGGAAATTAGTTTATAGCACAGATATTATAGATTCAGTTAAATAACTTTTTGTTATTTTGATTACCTCCGGTGAGATGTTCACTTTTTTCAACTCATTCTCCAACAGTCATTCTAGCTCAGCTTTCTATTACAGTTTGGTCCAATGGAGAACTTTGATGTCTTGTTTACTGAAATATTTAATTACAAATGGTTAAATTATAGAAATGATGTTTCAAAAGTTGTTCTTTCTAAAGTGTAAATTGGAATAGTCATCATCATCAGCCCATTTAAGTCCCCACTGCTGGGGCACGGGCCTTCCTCAATCACATGAGGGGTAATTGCCATACTCACCACGCTTGGCAGACGGGTTGGCGAGGGTTTTGATATAAATGCAGAGTTTTCCATGTCTGGGTGCTGATGATCATGCCAGCAGCTTTACCTTATTGGCCTTTTACGACACCTCGTAAGAGTGAGGATGGCCTATTCTACTCCGTGGCCGAGTGGTCCCCGGCAGAGTAAATTTAATAACAAATCTTATTTAGGTAGGATTATGCGACTAACCTAACTTATACTTGATTTTACTTAAGAAAGTAGAGTCTTTAGATAACTATAGAACTTGTATATAAGCATAATACTAATGTACATACGCTTTCAAACAATTTTACAATATTTAAATTATGTATTGAGATTGCATATTTATCGTACGTACATACTTATGTCAATAATTTACAAGTTTTTTTTCTAATGTTTCACAGATGGCCACAGATAACTATATGGGCTATGATGTAGAAAATAGCAAGCTGTCAGATTTTTTAAAATATTTTAACATTTTAATGTTTTTATTATTTAAAATCTTACATTAAACAATAGTCCTTTAATTTAAAAAGTCAAATATCTTTATTCGTTAAAAAAATATTGTTAATTATAAATAAAATCAGTTCAATTGGTTTTATTTGATGTGGGTCTTTCGGCGACACTATCATCGCGAATATCATTCATTCACGAGAGTCTATGGTCGGATCCGTACGAAAGTGTCCCATACGATGGTATTTCAAATTGCCAAACTAAACTACAATTGATTGACTGTCGGCTCGATCGAACGATCGTACGTGGTAACTTGAAATTAGACCCCAAGGTTACAGACATAGCCCAAAGGATTTCATGCCTCAAGTGGCAATGTGCAGGGCACATTATTATCATTTGATAGAATTGGGGTGAGCCTTGCGTTTCATAGCCACTGCGACCAGTAGATTATCTATTGTGGCAGCCCCATAACCTATTACAGCACCTCATGAAGCTCCAGTTCGAGGATAAACCCGAGAATGGAGCTGATGGGGGAGGATCATGTGTGCTCCCAGGTGCCGGCTTCCGTAGGGGTGCAGCGCTATGCACTCGCCGAGACGTGGATCTGGTGAAGGTCGCGGGAATCCATTGGATGCAGGCGGCACAGGATCGATCTGTGTGGAGATCATTGGGGGAGGCCTATTTCCAGCAGTGGCTGAAATGATGATGATGAGACACCCCGCAGCCGGGTCCCGTACGTAGTTTCGAATGACGTTGTAGCGAAAAACTTTTAGCGTGGTACGCTGAAGCGAATAGTCTTTGGAGCAAATTCCACCATGGCACACTGTAGCGACAATCACCTACCTTTATTATAGTTGGACAAACATTCGTGTGATGAACACTTGTATTTGTTTATGTATTTGAGTATATATTTTTAATCCCTCTGTTGTCTGAAATCCGTAACACCACTGAGTGGTGGCTATATATACTTACGGAACTAAGCTACGTAGAATCAGGTCAATGTATAAAATGTTGGACGAATTAATTTATTTGTCGTCTGCCGAAAAATATAAAGTATTCATATTTTTGTTTTTAATCTATGGCAACTTTTTCCTAGCAGAGTCAAAATGTTGAGTCAGTTAAGGTAAAAGTAAACCAAGGATGGTTGCTTGGAGAAGAGCGTGAGCTTTCGACTGGCTTAGGAACTGTGTTCAGCTTCAAAGGGATCCCATATGCTGAACCCCCTATTGGGACCTTGCGATTCAAGGTAAATGTATAATTGTAAATCTGTTAGAGTTTTTTTCCTCTTGTCGTGTAGGTTTCCAAATACTGGTAAGAGTGCGGTCATAGTTTCAGATTACCTATGAAAATGCCGTTTTGTACGGCTATTTTCTTTAAATTGTATTTTCCGTACTAAATTTTTATTTTAATTTGTACTCCATAGTTAATTGTGCTTTAATGGACAACGTTTAGAAACGTGTAGAATAGTTATTCATAAAAAATACTATTTAATTAAAAAGCTTCTTTTTTAAGATTTTTTTGCATTACAAATACAATAATAGGTACCTGATCTCTATTTAATATAAACCTTGAAATATAGCCTTAAAACAAAATAAAATTAAAGTATGGTGACTTTTTGCTTTTTAAAGGATTATACATCTTATTGCATCTAGAAACAAACGGCCATTTCATAGGTAAAGGCATAGGTCTATTAAATTGCTGTTAATTTTGGGAATGTAAATAATAGTATTAACATTCTCAAAATAGGCACACAGCAATTCCAAAAGAAGCGATTTCCGCACAGAGATACAGATACTTTTTCTTTTAATAATATGAATTAAATACGATTATAATACTTACATTTTATATAACTATGACCAAACTAAAAACTGGGATGTTTCAGAACAACAAAGAACTACAGACCATAATGTTTCATAGTAATTTTACGCAATAAACTTCTACACAAATGCAGAATTGTTAAAAATGTGTGGAATTCCTATCCTGTATGATAATGGATGAACTAATTAAATAATTATTTCTAGGATCCTTTACCACACAAAGGGTGGACAGGGGTTAGAAACGCTACTCAGCATGGAGCTTCTTGCAGCCAATTCGATAATGTTCTCTTTAACCCAAAATTCCTACCCGGCAGCGAGGAAGACTGCCTTTTCTTAAACGTTTATACGCCAAACCTGAATCCAAAAAAGCCGCTATCAGTTATCTTCTATATCCACGGAGGACTTTTTTTATCTGGCTCAGGAAATGACAATGGATATGGTCCAGATTTTTTAACTCCTCATGACGTTATTTTAGTTACAATCAACTTCCGTTTAGATGCATTAGGATTCCTTTGCTTGGATAATGCAGACGTCCCTGGGAATGCCGGCTTAAAAGACCAAGCGTTAGCCTTGAAATGGGTCAAAGATAACATAAAAAACTTTGGAGGTGACCCAGACAGCATTACACTCATGGGTCAAAGCGCCGGAAGTGTTTCTGTTATTTACCATTTGATGTCTCCCATGTCAAAGGAACTATTCAAAAGGGGTATATGTATGAGCGGGACACCTTTTACCGATTGGGCACAACCATTCAAAGCGAGGGAGCGAGCGTTCGGACTTGGAAAACTTTTAGGTATCAACACTAAAAATGACACAGAACTTTTGGAATTTCTTCAAGGCGTTGAAGTAAAGAGACTTCTTCACCTGTTCCCAGCAATAATATCACAAGAGGAAATCTGGTTCAGTCCAATAGGAATGCTTGCTTTTCTACCAGTTCCAGAAAGAGACTTTGGCCAAGACAGATTCCTGGTTGACATTAACATGGACTCGGTTACGAATAGAAACAGTTACGATAAAGATTTACTTATAGGCTATACAAATAAGGAAATGGTACTAGCAATCCCAAAAATAAAAGACTATTTTGATCTGTATAACACCTATTCAGATTTACTGGTACCGTTGGAAATTTTACGGAAGATACCACCCAAAAACATATTAGATTTATCTGAGATAATTCGTCAACATTACTTTGGAAATAAACTTATAAATAATGAAACTACGGCAGGATTCGCTAGTCTAATAAGTGATTATCCATACGTCTATATAGTGTTCACAGATTTTTAAACTACTTGCCTGCAAGTAGATCTAAGAGGTACCTGTATAAATTTTCATTGGTATCTGGTAGAAATCGATACACAAATTTTGGAACGCCGTATAATATAACCGCGTGCGCACATATTGATGATTTGAGATATCTTTTCGATTTTAAGTCAGATCTGGCTCCGGTGGACAGAATCTCTGAGGAATATACACTGATTGACCAAGTTTGCACTATATTTACAAATTTTGTTAAATATGGGTAAGTTTCAGCCACTACCTCTTTTTTTTTTCTCGTATGTATAATGTGTCACTTTTCCGATCCTACATAATTAGAATGCATAGTTGATTATAGGATAGAACGTATTTTGCAAGAAAATCGTCATAATTTTGCAAAATCATAATTAGTTTTTAATCATTTAATGTCAACATATAAATTGTTTAGATTTTAGTTTAATTCAATTCAAATAATTTATTTCTGACAAACGTAGTCCATACATGTCATTTTTGAAAAATTAGGTAGCTCACTAATATTACATACAAATTATCTACAATATTATAATTATTACATTATAAAATATTATATTAAATAGAAATAAACTTTAAGCCTTCAAATTTCTGACTGTGAGTTGATTACCTTGAAATTTTGATGCTGTTTCAGAGACCCAACGCTAAACAAGTCGCTTGGTGTAATTCAAATTATTTATTTCTGACCAACGTAGTCCATACATGTCATTTTTGAAAAAATTGTCAGCTTACAAATATTACATACAAATTATCTACATTATTATAGTTATTACATTATAAAATATTATATTAAATAGAAATAAAGTTTAAGCCTTCAAATTTCTGACTGTGAGTTGAATACCTTGAAATTTTAAATGCTGTTTCAGAGACCCAACGCTAAACAAGTCGCTTGGTGTGAGATGGGAAGCTTATGATAAGTTGAGGAAGAGATATCTTAACATTGACAGACCGCTTAGAGCTGGAACGAACCCTGACGCCGATATTAACAAATTCTGGAAATACATCTACACCAAAGCAAATGTGGCATTACCTTAAATCAAATGGATCGTACACTTTAGAAAGTATTATGCCAGGGTAGGCAGCAGCTTGGCTTTACCCTAGGATTGGCGATGTCTATGATCAGCGGTAAAAAACATCTACAATCGGATGGCTCGCAGGCCAGTCTGCCTATTTAAGTACCTAATAAAAAGCGCTCTAGAGAATAAATGATACACCTACAAATTTAAGCCATTTTAATATCTAAGTTCCCTTAATAGGTTTCATGAATAAGCAGGTCAGAGCAACAGGCGTAACATACCTACATCTTTAACATATGTATGGTTTCTTAGATTACCAAGTTTTTTTTTATAATTTTTAATTTTGATAAGTATTCCAGGTACTAAGGATATCACGACAGACGAGTGTAAGACTTAAAGTTTGTTAGAGAAAATGTATCGTTAGTAATGACTGTATGTACTAAAAAGCCAATTTTATTTTGTTTCAATTATCCGGTTCGATTCCCGTGAAGTACAAGCACAATCCAAAAGAACTTTGAATGCATTTTTGTTCTTTTGATAAAAAAGTGATGTTTCCTTTAAGTAAAAAAGGTACTTTAGATTCATGTCTCATAGTCGTGGGACGCCATGTATAAGTTCGTGCCAATTTACAAATTTCTAGTATGTACAGTGGCGCATAGGTCAAGCTATACAAAACTGTCAAATTTCCTCAATCGATTTCGAACTCAATTTGTAACAAGATAAGGTTTATAATCGAATGAAGAAATTTGACAGTTTAGTATAGCTTGATGTGTCCGCCAGTGTACTAAGAGTTCCTGAGTTATGCTACTGATTCGTGTTAATTCCCGTCTTGATTAATTATAGTATTCAATACTCTTATAATTACAATGAGGTATCTACAATCACTGACTTGGGAGACCCCGATGACTAATGAATAACCGTAGTACCATATAGGACAAATAGGTTTCCATCACCGTAACCGAACCATACATATATTGCGAGAGGAAAGCGCTTAAAAAATGCCTTTAAAATGACCAGGAAATAATTTACCATAATACTTATCTATGAAATTATGCGACTCCACAAACCAACCAGTTTCTAATGGTTTAAATAGGAGGTATCCCGCCTTAGATTCCCATTCAAGACGATAAGTCAGTAGTGAGTGCTACCTTGCAAGTAACCCGAAGCAGTCAGTCAGTCAGTCATGAAATTCTCGGTTCTGTTCGCGATGGTGATGGCGGTGTTCGCGCTGCTCTTCAGCGCTGGCCAGGCCGCGCCGGAGCCTCAGCGTATAAGAATTCCTGATCCAGAAGCGGTGGCTAAAGGCATTGTAAGTATACGTACCCGTATATGAAACACTGGCTAACAGAATTCAATTTCAATTAAACCCAAAAGATTTCCTACATGTTTGACCACAATCTCACCTGATGGATAGTGACGGACGATGATGTAGATACGCGTTCGCCTAGAGGATTCCTAGCTATTCAATCTTGACCTACAGATATTACTTAATTTTTTTAATTTTCCTACGTTATTGGTTTGATATTAACTTATTCAATAACTCGTGGTTTTACATTTTTCTTCCGAAACAGAATGGAGCGGGATGTGTTTCAGTAATCAATATCAATTCGTTATTTTGAAAAATGTAACAAAGTCAAATTCCCTATTTTTCTGGGTGCTGGGAAACGTAGCTCCACAAGTAAAATATTCGCCACTTTGCTAGGTACTGACAATCACACATTAATCAATGTATTTTTTTAAATGGCTGCTACTGTGCAATAAATATTTTATTATTATTTTATTATTTATTATTATTACTGTGTCTTGCGACACATCTATAATTCTGCCTATGTCAGGTGATTAAAGAGACACGTTATTTAAAATATTGACCGGTGTAGAGAGTGGAGTCAATCAATGTAAATAAATACCTGAATAAATCTGTCAATTTTTTTTCATCAATACGTTTGGTTCATTATATATTGAGGAAAATTGATTTTGGTGACAAGTAGGGCACACTAGCGACGCCAATCGATTTTAATTCTTAGCTACTGAACCGGATCTATTTAAAACAATTTCGGGGTTACAACCTCTCGGCAAACACTTATACTATTTATTAAATAACCATGCACAAATGTTGGGCCGTTTTTGTACGGGAAAAATTGATTCACGGCAGAAGTGGCAGCTTTTGGCGTGAATCAATTCTTCGCGTATGCGTTGGACCCAACATTTGTGCATGGTTATTTAATAAATAATATACTTAAGTGTTTACCGAGTGGTTGTAACCCCGAAATTGTTTAAAATAGATCCGGTTTAGTAGCTAGCGTGCGTAGCATAGCGTGTTGCTCTGTTGCTGAATAGTAAACTGATGTGTGAATTATTTCTCTATTTACTTAATTGTTTAACGCTTATGTTTGATTTATTAACCTAGAACTTAGACCCTTATATTTTTTTTTCACAGAGTATTGGAGCGAAGCTATGGAAAGAACTGAAAGAAGCAAGAGGATGATTGCCTAAAATCACCTTTCTAAATATAAGGCTTATAGGACCATTAAGGAGATATTTGTATTCGTTAATTAATCTGTGATAAGTACTACCTACCCACTTACTTTCAGTAATACCCTTTATTTACTTATGTTGCTTTGTTCAATAAAGTTATTCGTAAGTATAACTTAAACTTTAATTTAGTAAAATATAATATCCTCCAACCGATTACGGCTACGCCGGCCCATCTCAACGACCAGGCACGTACGCAGGATATATTATAGAGCTCAATTGTGTGCGCAAACACAATTGCACTCTATTTCCTTACCCTCATATTCCGATGAGACACCAGCGTGACACGACTGGAGAGGGATGGGCGCAGGACCAATGGCTGAACGTGCTTTCCGAGGCACGGGGGTACAAGACCGCCAACTTCGAGACTCCGGGCTGACACTAAGAATTTCTAACTGAAAACTTAGGTACAAATTTTTGGCCCGACCCGGGAATCGAACCCACTCACCACTGCGCCACCGAGGCAGTAAAATATAATATGTACCTAACCATGCCATTTTTAGAAAACAATTCGTTCTACTTAATTATGTTTTTTCATGTATCTATTACAGCTCTCTAGTGGGTACTATGAGTTTCTAGGCACAGCTTTGGACGGTCGGACGGACCTGGCCAAAGTATAAGGGTTTCTTGTGGACGACGGAACCCTTGAAAGTAATTAGGAGAAAATTAGGCTCAAATATACTGATATAATGTAACTGGTAATAATACTCATTTAGGGACATATTAGTAACACAAAAATTGTACTTTATTTTTAAGTTAATGGTGACATTTTTTAAAGAGTAACTGCTACGTTTCAATCAAGAAGACTTGCTGGTGTCTTCTTGGCAGAAAAACTACATTCCGAACCAGTGGTAAACATTTTGACATTCATAAGTGTTCTGTATGGACCTAAATTGAATAAACTTACATTACGTTGGACTCTTGGGTTGCCATCTCTATGCAATGTTTCCTCCACCTCGCACGGTCTTGGGCATTATATGAATAATATTGTAGATAGTATAATTCAGTGGGTACTTAGGTACATTTTTTTTCTTTAGGTTGAAACGATCTCGAGATAAAGGTTAAAAAGTTTAAAACTGCGTGATCTCAGACGCAGACGTGATTTAAAACTTTAAACTATGTCTAGTATTTTTTTTTTATGCTAGAGGCGACAAACGAGCAAGCGAGTCATCTGATGGAAAGCAATCTTCGCCGCCCATAACATCCGTGAAATCAGAGAGATCGCTAATGCGTGGCCGGCCTTGGTACTAAAGTGTTAAGCTAATTTTGATGCTGACTGTACAATGCTTAAGCAATTTTGGAACCTATACGAAAATAAGTACTGTAACGATGGTGAACTCCTTCGTTGCTGACTGTTCGCGTTATAATGTTTGTGGCAAATGGACTTTATTGATTGAAGTGACATAGAAAGTGTAAAAGAAACCCATAAAAATCAAACTTGTCGAAAAATCCAAGTCTTGCACTCAGTTGTTCTACCGTAAAAAAATGTGAAATCTATCTTACCAAGTCGATTCTTAACTTGGCGATCGGTTGTGTTTTCATGCAATGGCTGATTCAAATATTTAATAACCGATTGCGAAGTTAAGAATCTCACAACTTTTCACGGTAAAACACTTGGATTTTTTGACAACTTTTGTTTTTTATGGGATGTCATTTCTTTTTTTAGTTCGAAAATAGCCTGAATTGCTTCGAGAAAAGGATGTACGACCGTGCCGTTATTGAATTTTCGAGTAGCCAGTTATACAACACAATTAATAGGATAAGAATAAAATATTTTTTTAGAGCTTAACATACATAACACGAAATAAAATAAAAAAAATAAAAAAAAATAACATCAGAATGGCACTGAAATGGGCTCCACTTAGCATCTAAAGGACACATCGACGCTGGTCTTCCGTGGAGTCCTAGAATGAGCAATGAAATGAATGAACGAGAATATACCTTTCGTATCCAAGAAACGTACAGCGCGTGTGAAAATGAGGGGGCTGAAGCCGTGAATTCCATTTCGTTGTAGGGCCGCCGACCTACCGGAGAGCAAATGGATGTGGTGCCCTAACTATAGCCGAATAAGCCCGGTTCGAGAAAATCGGCACCAACGGCCGCACTGTCGACAGGTGGCTAAAAATAGAACGGAGGCGAATCACGTGTCTGCATGAGGCATGAATGGGCCGGCTCGACCGGGGTGATGCACAATAAGCGAGTTTGAAGGTTGGAAGCGCTCTTGTGACTCTTAGTGTTACCCCTAATGGAGACCCTTTACGTCAACTCGTCTGTCACTTATCACATAAAAAAAGATTTATCTAGGGTCTCTGCGCTATTGTAGTCAATAGTAGGTAAGTACTATAAGGAAAATTATCTGTCTATTTAGTATCAAACGATCGAAATATAACTAAGGGATTTGTAATAAATTATGAACAGGAAAAACCCCTTCTATTGATCAAATTGTGCAATTAGTATTCATTATGTAAATCAAGTAGAGTTGGTAATCAATGCAAAGACTACCACGCATAATAATATGATTACATAATGTAATAAATAATAAAACATACCATAGTAATATAAACTTGTATCTCATCATCATCATCATTTCAGCCAATAGATATGCACTGCTGGACATAGGCCTCCCCCAATGTTCTCCACAAAGATCGGTCCTGTGCCGCCCGCATCCAATGGTCGTCGGTCCACCTTGTGGGAGGCCTGCCACGGCTGCGACTTCCTGTACGTGGGCTCAGCCCGAGGACCTTTCTGCCCCAGCGGCCGTCTGTTCTCCGCGCTATGTGCCCTGCCCATTGCCAATCCTTTGGGCAGTGTCTGTGATCTTAGTTCTCCTGCCGTTCTCATAATTTCTGATACGATCACGCAAGGAGACTCCAAGCATAGCCCTCTCCATTGCTCTCTGGGTGACTTTGAACCTTCTTAATCGGCACATTGTAATCTGTACCTAATAAGGAAAAAAATATAATCTAGACGCGCGGCAGCGAATTAAGTACATAAAGTAATAAAGTGTATTCAATTGAAATGACAAGCATCACCGTGTACCATCCATAGAATTAGAAAGGGCATCCTAAGTCTATGGTATCATTTAAGTTCACTTTTGACTCGTTTTGACTCGAAAATGTTCCCAAAACATTGCTTCGAACAGCAGGTACTTTTTATTTTCTGGAGCTAGAGAACATCAACTGATGACTCATCTACGAAACTAGCGCCGCTAATAGATTCGTATTAATTGTGGCAAAAGTACAACGGTGAACCCACGAATGAAAGTATTAAGATGAGACAAAATTGTACTATAATATCTTTCTACAAGTAACCATTTTTTTTTAATTGCTAGAAGTGGCTACTTTAGGCAATAATAAGAACTTTTGTTACTTTTACGAAGAAAATATATTACACAAGTACAGTGGCGGAAACATTAAGCTATACAAAACTGTCAAATCTCCTCATTCGATTATAAATCTCATATTGTTACACATTGAGTTCGAAATCGATTGAGGAAATTTGACAGTTTTGTATAGCTTGACCTGTCCGTCACTGTACATCTCAAAAAAATCTTAATACTTTTCTTTATGGAATCTCCACTTAGACAATGTTAAATTGATACAAATGTACTGGCAAAGCTGGTTACGTCCGTACGTCGATACGTTGTAAACAATTGTTTTTTTAAATTTATTATCGCATACAAAGACTTTTGACAAACAATCATGTTAATGGCATTGTATCGCAGATATTATAATACGTATAAACCGCTGAGGTTTGTCCACAATGCCAGGTTTTACGTCAGCCTATTGCTTGCATTAAATATAAAAATAATAGTCTACGAATATTACAAATAAAAATCACATAGAAACACTACTAATTTAAGTTCCATTTGTACATTCCCAAAGAAGTGGATACTGGTATCCACTTCTTAACGAACGTTTACCTGGGTAAACGTTCTCCTAATTCATGAGAAAGTAATTTTAATTTTGCTTTTAAATTCTTACAATTCACATCACATTTTAAAGAGGGCGGTAGTTGGTTCATCAACCGGGGCACCAATCATTGAGTAGTAATGCTAAAATATTACGACTAAAACCTGCCACTTTAATAAGTAATTTCACTTTTCCAAGTGTGAAAACTATGATTAATAACGAATGCGAAATTTTGAGAAAAGTAATAATATAAAGTTTAAAAAAAATGCAAACCTTGGATCACCGTCGACTTATTTATCCGCGTCTTTCCCTGGGAATTTGGGCGGTGAACCACTAAGTTTCTTAGGCGTAAGTTAATAAGGAAAACCAAATTTCACTAACCATCGATTACCTACCTGCTTACAAATTACATCAAAACAAAATACCTACTGGAATATCCACACATCAAACATGAGGAAAGAGACAAACAAATCTTCAGCTTTAAATAAGACAGATCTTCTTGAGGCAAACATTCGATCCCAAATCTCGGTAGCGAGTGCTTGAGAATTCAGTGGTCCGAAGCAGTCAGTCAGTCATGAAGTTCTTTGCTCTGTTCGCGATGGTGATGGCGGTGTTCGCGCTGCTCCTCAGCGCTGGTCAGGCCTCCCCGGTGCCGGAGCCTGAGCCTAAGATCCCTATCAAACCGATTGTCAAAGGAATTGTAAGTAGCAACTTTATTTTTCGTTTTAAGTATTCGAATCCCACTCGGAGAGTGTCGATGAATTTATTAATGACATTTTTACTTTAAGAACAAATTGCCAAAAATTACTACACTCTCGGTAGTTTCATCACTGATGGTTGAATATTTTGTCTATTTAAAAAATATTGATGTAGAGTCAGCATCAAATTTATCTTAGCGTTCAAATCTACCTAAATATCTGAACACTTGTCTAAAGACAACTGTAGGTATATCAGTAGGTATATGCGGAGGTGCATTTCCATTTCCGAGAACAAATGACAACAAATGAAAATACACCTGAAGGTGTTTGTCAAATGCTCAGATATTTTTGGAAGGTTCGAATACTAAGATCATTGTGATACTATCAGTTGCGAATCAATCACATACCGGAACTCGTCGACTTACTAATGTCTCCGATAGCTCAGTCGGTTCGTTGGCATTTGCCTGGTTTTCAAAAGGTAGAGGATTCTAATCTGTCTCAATCATTGTTGATTTTAAATATTTACTTAAAATTTAATTTCCAAAAAATTTACAGCAATAAACTTTAATAAATGTTTGTTGTTGACAGACATTTGTATTAGGTCTCGATGTTTTGGTGCCTTCATTTCTGGTTTCTTACGGCAAACCTTAGGTTGATTTCAAGATAATGTATGATGTACACCCAAATTAAGTAAAAAAAAATAATTAAAAATAATGGCCTTCTTTTAAAACTACCCGTCATTACTACGTCGTAAATAAATAATAATATTATATACAACTGCCTTAGGATTTTTTTGAACATTGTTTCCAATGTACAACCTGTGCGGATAAAGAATGGGATCAGAAATGGCGGCGCATCTATTTACTTCTCGCTCGCACACTATTTGCGTCTATACTCGCACCCCACGAGTGCGACTATAGACGCAAATAGTGTGTGAGCGAGAAGTGGATAGATTGGCTGCCATTTCTGAATCCATTCTTTATCCGCACAGGTTGTATACCCACTTTATTCTCCCGAACCGGATTTTCTTTTTATTCAGGCACTTAAAAGGCTTTTTTTGTTTTACAGACCACAGGAGTCGCCCTCGGCGAAGCCTGGAACTCTTTCAGGAACCGAGGAGGCTAAGAAGTAGAAACATGGATGCCTTACACTAGCAGCTTACCTTGGAGCAGTTTTAGTATAATTTTAGCTGACTCTTTTCGTTTTTGTACCAAAAATACCTGACTAGAATATATTTTTTCTGAAATTGTTTTTAAATACATTTTGCCTGTCATAGTGATACATATTAGTATAGTTTTAGCTGACTCTTTTGTACCAAAAATACCTGATTAAAATATTATTTTTTCTTAAATGGTTTTTAAATACATTTGCTTGTAATAGTGGTAAAGATTTCAAACCAAGTTTATGTGTACTGTGGTACCTACTTACAATAATAAACTCTATTATCTAACTAAACTCGCGACAGACGGTGGAGTATTTTATACCTAATATTACTAGTGGCCCGCCCTCGCTTCGCTTCGGTAATATAATTTTAAAACAAAATATTTAGAAATTGTGTTTTTCTATAGGTACTTGATTTGTAGCTAAGTGATTCTGAGATTATAGGTAAGAAGGTAGGTATTAAATGGAGACTTAAAATACAAAAAAAAAAACTGAATTGTCTTTAATGCATTTTGAATATACTTTCATGACTGATGAGCACTAAATATAATTTTCCATACGACGTTTTAACCCTATTACACTTATTTAGATTTGAATAAAAAAATGCTAAATAATTTATTTAAAAATAACAAACATAATTTTTCATAATTTTAGCTTTTAAAATAACGACACTTCTATACGGCGTTTAACCCCCGTTCACCCTTTTAGGGGTTGAATAAAAAATGTGCTAACACTTTTCTGTATGAATATAAAAATACCAATATATTTTGTTCATGATTTTAGTTTTAACAATAACGACACTTCTATAAGGCGTTTTAACCCCCTTTCAGCCTTTTAGGGATTGAATAAAAAAGTGCTGATAATTTTCTGTATGAATGTCCAAATTCTACTTTTCATCAACTCGAGCATCAAATACGGCGAATTTTCCATTCTACGTTTTAACCCTATTTCACTCTTTAAGGAGTTGAGGAAAAAAATGATAAGTATTTTAATTTATGTAAAAAGCCCAAATATAAATTTTTATCACTCTGGCTTTAAAAATAATCAAACTTCCATACGGCGGTTCACCCTTTTTAGGGGGTTAAATATAAAATATGCTGAAAGTACTGATATTAATTTTGTATGAACAGTCACGACTCTAGCATTAAATATTTTCCCTCTTTGGGGGTTGAATTAAAAAAATGCCCAAATTACTTTTCCTAAATTTGTATGATGAGCCTGAATGAATACTCATTTTCATGACTCTAACTTTAAAAATAACGAATCTTCAATACAATGTTTCTACCCCCATTTTACCCCTTTGAGGGTTGAATAAAAAAAAACTGAAATAGGTAAATTTTATTGTTTTATCAATAACCATAATCCGAATTTTCAAAACTCTAACATCAAAAATGATAAACTTTCATACTTACGTTAACCCCCATTTCATCCCTTTAGGGGTTGAATTTTAAAAATCCCTTCATATTGCGCGCTTACATAATAAAACTACCCATATTCGAATTTTCATGATTTTAGGTGCAGTAGTTTCAGCTGTGTTGATAGATCAGTCAGTCACCTGCTGAGGCGTTATCTCTTTATTAATAGTATAGATAATGAAAATGATTCTGTCAATTAAGCTGTTTAAAATGGTCAGGAAAGTATCTTTTATACTCGAGCCAAAGTCTTGTGGCAGTCGGTGTCATATTTATTTCATTCATACTTAATGAATAAAATACCGAGTCGCGAGTCCCTGTCTGTAGAATACCTATTAAATTAATGTGTGTCACATAATATAAAGCATTTATTAAGAAATGGTAGGAGAGGATATGTCTCACTATCTCTTTATGACACAGGAGTCTAAACTTACCTACTACGAATTATTACATTCTAACTGATAGAAGTTACCGTCATTTAGATTATTTTATCTACCTATGTATATTGTTTCTAGTACCTACTGCTGAAAAAATAAAATTTTATTGTGTCTGTATTTTGTTCATAAGACAAACGCAAAGAATTTGAGGAAGCCTATTGGCTTCCGTTTTTGTATTTCGTAATTTTTTGTGTTTGTCTAAAAAAAATTAAATAAAAAAATCTGAAATGTTAATTTTATATATTATTTTGTTTCTTTTCTGTAAATACTATGTTACGTTAGCGTTGGAGGTCCTATGAAAAATTGGATTTTCTGAAATGATTAAAGTACCTAACGATCTTTAATAATGCACTCTGATGTTTATAAATTTTAATTTCTTAGTTAATATTGTTCGAAGGAAAAAATATTTTTATATAAATTTTCCTCGTCGTGAGGTTGTAAAACACGGTCGCTGCGGGCAAAATGAGTTCGCTTACACTGTAATACAAAATAAACTGGGCCGGAAATAAAACAGACTGCCTAAGCTGCCATGTAATTAAAAAATATAAAATATAAATTGAAAATTTAAAAAATCCCAGATGGCGGCCATACTGGATTTGAAATTTGTCACAATAAATATATTCTGCTACTCAAGCCCTTTTATATGCTACCCATATTGTGGGAGTTGTGTTAAAACATACAATCCATTTATTGTGACGGTTGCCATCTTGGATCGATTTTAATCCAACATAGCTAAGAACACTCCCCCTTATTCATCTTTCAAACAAAAAAAAATCAAAATCAAAATCGGTTAATTTCTTCGGGAGATACGATGCCATAGACATACACACACACACACACACACAGACACGTAAAACTTATAACATTTTTTTACACCTAATCTTGTTAAAAGGTTCATCGTCCGCCCATTTAAGTCCCCACTGCTGGGGCACGGGCCTCCCTCAATCCCATGAGGGGTAATTGCCATACTCACCACGCTTAGCAGACGGGTTGGCGAGGGTTTTGATATAAATGCATGAAAGGTTGCAGTCAAAGCCCCTCGGCTCCAAAGCTAGCTAGGTAGCTCACTAGCTAGCTACCGTAACCGTACTGAGTTACACTGTGACTCAGGATTTGGGGAGTCTGGTAATTACAATGAAGCGACCGCCGTTTGACCTTTGCAACCTCTAACAGGGAAACAGACCAACTGAATCATGGTTACACGTTACATAAACTATCCGAAATGTGCATGTTTCCTCGAGAAGTTTTCCGCTCACCGTCGAGCTAATGGTAGAAATACGCACATAGAAAAATCCAGAGGTGCATGCTCGGATTCGAGCCATTGCGAGTTGACCAAACTATTCAAATGAAACTCCAACGATGTTACAATAAAAATATAAAAATTGAAAATAGTAACAACATAGTACTTACGTTTCTTGCTGATATCTTCTCAGTCGAAATTGGCATTCCGATATTGACATTCAGAAGTGGTCTGTTCTATAACTTTTTTATGTGATAAGTGGCAAACGAGCAGATGGATCGCCTGTTGGTAAGCAATGCCGCCGCCAATAGACACCTGCAACAGCACCAGTGCGCTGCAACCTTTAAACCCCCTTTTCCCCCGATTTGGGCCTCCGGTAACATAGCACAGTGCTGCTTCACGACGGTTTTCTGTGAGGCCATGGTATCACTACAGTCAAGTCGGCTCATTCATTCCGAAGCGTTGCTCTCCCACGGTCAAATGGGCATTCAAAGTCAAACGTCCTATGGAAGATGCGTCGTTTATTTTTATTTGAAGCAAGAATCAACAAAAATCGCTGAACTTCTTTTGAAACTTGATGAAAATATTTTAATTATTTCTTAAAAGCCACTTCTATGAGGGTGAAATTAAGATTAAAACGTTATTCAGAAGCTTCATCACAAGCTTGTATTATAAAGCTTGATAATAAATAAATACCTACGTAAAATATTTGTTCTAGCGTTTTAACGCTGCCCAAAGTAATTATTCTGCTAAAAGTTAGTTCCCAGTATATAAAAGCTGATGTTCGTTTTCCAGTCAAATATTAATTATGACTTAATAATAAATAAAAACTACATAAAACAATTTAATAATAATAAATAATAATTCTCACAACATCTCATACGTTGACCTGATTCCGTACTAAGCACTTGTGTTCCTCTGTTGTCTGATATCTGTATATCAGACAACAGAGGAACACAAATATATAACTTAAATACATATATTACACCCAGACACCGAACAGACACAAGTGTTCATCGCACGAATGTTTGTCCAGGGTGGGGACCGAACCCACGACCTTTGGCGTAAGAGGCAGGGTCACTATCAATTGCGCCATCCTTCTAAACACGTAATTAATTCATTTACAAAAGCCCAACTTTGGAATCGAACCCGGTGACTCAAGCGCAGATGTCGCTTCAATGTGCGACCCACGTCTTGTCAATGTGCCACAGAGTAAATATTTCACAAAATCACATACATTGATCTGACTCCGAGATAGGTAGCTCAAGCACCTGTGTTGTGGATATCAGAACCAATAGCGGAATTAGAAATATATAACATATTATACTTTTCTCTTGTGAATACATATTTAAAATACATAAAAAAATCCCAAACCAAAACAAACAGACATGTTCATGCACATAAATGTTTGTACTGGGCGGGACTCGAAACCGCTAATGACCCGCTAAAGTATAGGAAATGGTATGTCGTCGTAGATGCTAGAATCACCGATGTAGCGTAGGTATACAGGGCGTCCCAATACGACATGAAGGGAAAGTACCTTAAATCCTTAAGTTACCATTTTTTACTTAAAGGAAACATCACTTTATTTCTTAATAGAAAAAAACTGCATCTAATTTTGGAATTGTGCTTGTATTGCACGGGAATCGAATCGGAAACAATAATAAAAAAAATGACTTCTGTATTCTGCTAATCGATTACTAACGATACTTTTTTTTCTAAAAAACCTTAGGTCTTACACTCATCTGTCGTGAAAAATATCCTTAGTACCGCATGCATTTACTTTGGCTGTTGTGGATGTCTTATTATGAAAGTCGAGTGTAAGACCTAATGTTTCTTTGATAAATTTTGGTTTTTATCTCTGAATGTACTCGTATCGATTGGTTGAATGAACAGCCAATTTTTTTTTCCGGTTCGATTCCCGTGCTATACAAGCACAATCCAAAAAAACTTAGTATGCAGATTTTATTGCTAACATAAGGATTTAACCCTTAATTCGACGACGTGCACTATACTTCTCATTGAACGAATTTTTTTTTACATTAAATGTTAGATTTATATCTTAGACATAAGGTGTGTAATTCAACCTTAAGTATTCACCTACGCTGTTAAAAATCGGCGACCCTTTTACATCAACGGACGTGAGCAAGTCGCCGGCGAGATGGCAGGAAGGAGGAATTGCGCTGCGCGGGCTCTCGGTAAGTTTCCTTTCATTCGTTGTTGCAACAGCTTATTTCCTTGTATTATTATTGAAACTAAGGATGACATACTGGAGTGCTATTTTTATTGTTTTTATTGCCTAACTAAGTTTTGTTTAGTTTTTACGACGCCCACAACTTGCATGTCCAGTATACTTCCCGTTGCCGAATAATTATTAGTAAATAAACTACTCAATAATATGTCCAGTATTTTTCCTTTATCAAATTAGCAGTAAATGGAATAATAGAAAACATTGTCTATATAAGTACAATTTTAGGGGTTCGTAAGTACGTAAGTTTTTTTTAACATTGCAGTTTATTACTTTAGAGCTTCAAGTCCAGAGGACAACGCTTAGTAGCATTGGTGCCGCCTAAGAATGCTCCCTCTGATATAAACAGTTGTTCTGGACCTGAAATAGATGAAGAAATTGTTGCTCATGGAATCGAAGAAGAGTGGTCCTCCTCACCCTGCCCATCGATCGATAAGGAGTCACAGGTCCGCTGCCAGCCTTTACAAAAGAGTACGCTAAGCAAAAAAGTACGCTCTTTTCTTGAAGGTTTGCGATAGTTCATTCCACAGTTGTCTTACGAGTATGTGCCTCCACGGCTAAAACATCCCCATTCCTTCCTCTCCCTACTTTCCAGAGTACTCCCCTTAGTCCTACGTACCTAGCCTAAGCCGCTGGGCATGAAAATTCGCTGTCTCCCTAATGAACTCATGGATCCTCTCGATAATTTGCACCTACGTATTATAAGTAACGAAGAGGTCACCACTAACCCTTAAACTACGCAAAGACATCGGGTCGCTTTGCGTCTTTTGCTGTCTATATACTGTGAATGCTCTGAACAGCTTTTATCCCTCATCCACCTGCCTATCCCGTCAACAGAACCGGAAAAAAAAATATGTATATGTTTTCGCTCGGGTTCCGTTTTTGGAGACTTTAAAATACAAAAAAAAAAAATAACTGGAATGTCTTTCCATGCATTTTGAATATGCTTTCATCTTGATGAGCACTAAATTATAATCTTTCCATCCGAACACGTTTTTAACCCCATTGTCACTCTCTTTAAAGATTTGAATTAAAAAAATGCAATATTTATTTAAAACTAACAAACGTGATTTTTCATAATTTAGCTTTTAAAATAACGACACTTCTATACGGCGTTTAACCCCCGTTCACCCTTTTAAGGGTTGAATAAAAATGTGCTTACACTTTTCTGTATGAATATAAAAATACCAATATATTTTGTTCATGATTTTAGTTTTAACAACAACGACACTTCTATAAGGCGTTTTAACGCCCTTTCAGCCTTTTAGGGATTGAATAAAAAAGTGCTGATAATTTTCTGTATGAATGTCCAAATTCTACTTTTCTCAACTCGAGCATCAAATATGGCGAATTTCCCATACGACGTATTAACCCTATTTCACTCTTTAAGGAGTTGAGGAAAAAAATGCTAAATATTTTAATTTATATATAGAAAGCCCAAATATCAATTTTTATCACTCTGGCTTTAAAAATAATCAAACTTCCATACGGCGGTTCACCCTTTTTAGGGGGTTAAATATAAAATATGCTGAAAGTACTGATATTAATTTTGTCTGTAACAGTCACGACTCTAGCATTAAATATGACGAATCTCTCATAGAAAGCTTCAAACCCCATTTTCCCTCTTTGGGGGTTGAATTAAAAAAATGCCCAAATTACTTTTGTATGATGAGCCTGAATGAGTACTCATTTTCATGACTCTAATTTTAAAAATAACGAATCTTCAATACAATGTTTCTACCCCCATTTTACCCCTTTGAGGGTTGAATAAAAAAAACTGAAATAGGTAAATTTTATTGTTTTATCAATAACCATAATCCGAATTTTCAAAACTCTAACATCAAAAATGATAAACTTTCATACTTACGTTAACCCCCATTTCATCCCTTTAGGGGTTGAATTTTAAAAATCCCTTCTTACTGCGCGCTTACATAATAAAACTACCCATATTCGAATTTTCATGATTTTAGGTACAGTAGTTTCAGCTGTGTTGATAGATCAGTCAGTCACCCGCCGAGGCGTTATCTCTTTATTAATAGTATAGATAATGAAAATTATTCTGTCAATTAAGCTATTTAAAATGGTCAGGAAAGTATCTTTTATACTCGAGCCAAAGTCTTGTGGCAGTCGGGTGATATTTATTTCATTCATACTTAATGAATAAAATACCGAGTCGCGAGTCCCTGTCTGTAGAATACCTATTAAATTAATTTGTGTCACATAATATAAAGCATTTATTAAGAAATGGTAGGAGAGGATATGTCTCACTATCTCTTTATGACACAGGAGTCTGAACTTACCTACTACGAATTATTACATTCTAACTGATAGAAGGTTACCGTCATTTAGATTATTTTATCTACCTATGTATATTGCTTCTAGTACCTACTGCTGAAAAAATAAAATTTTATTGTTTCTGTATTTTGTTCATAAGACAAACACAAAGAATTTGAGGAAGGCTATTGGCTTCCGTTTTTTGTATTTCGTAAATTTTTGCGTTTGCCTAGAACAACTTAATTAAAAAATCTGAAATGTTAATTTTATATATTTTATGTAAATACTATGTAGGTACATTAATTAGCGTTGGAGGTCCTATGAAAAATTGGATTTTCCGAAATGATTAAAATAACGATCTTTAATAATGAACTCTGATGTTTAGAAATTTTAATTTATTGGTTAATATTGTTCGAAGGAAAAAATATTTTTATATAATTTTTCCTCGTCGTGAGGTTGTAAAACACAGTCGCTGCGGGCAAAATGAGTTCGCTTACACTGTAATACAAAATAAACTGGGCCGGAAATAAAACAGATGCCTAAGCTGCCATGTAATTAAAAAATATAAAATATAAATTGAAAATTTAAAAAATCCCAGATGGCGGCCATACTGGATTTGAAATTTGTCACAATAAATATATTCTGCTACTCAAGCCCTTTTATATGCTACCCATATTGTGGGAGTTGTGTTAAAACATACAATCCATTTATTGTGACGGTTGCCATCTTGGATCGATTTTAATCCAACATAGCTAAAACACATCCCCCTTATTCATCTTTCAAACAAAAAAAAAAACAAAATCAAAATCGGTTATTTCTTCGGGAGATACGAATGCCATAGACATACACACACACACACACACAGACACTAAAACTATAACATTTTTTTACACCTAATCTTTTTAAAAGGTTCATCGTCCGCCCATATTAAGTCCCACTGCTGGGGGGCACGGGCCTCCCTCCTCCCATGAGGGGTAATTGCCATACTCACCACGCTTAGCAGGACGGGTTGGCGAGGTTTTTGATATAATTTGCATGAAATTTGCAGTCAAAGCCCCTCGGCCTCCAAAGCTAAGATAGTAGCTCACTAGCCTAGCTACCGTAACCGTACTGATTTTTTACACTGTGACTCAGGATTTGGGGATCACAACATTGGTATTACAATGAAGCGACCCGCCGTTTGACCTTTGCAACCTCTAACAGGGAAACAGACCAACTGAAATCATGGTTCCAACTTACATAACTATCCGAAATGTGCATGTTTCCTCGAGAAGTTTTCCGCTCACCGTCGAGCTAATGGTAGAAATACGCACATAGAAAAATCCAGAGGTGCATGCTCGCATTCGAGCCATTGTGAGTTGACCAAACTATTCAAATGAAACTCCAATGATGTTACAATAAAAATATCAAATTTGAAAATAGTAACAACATAGTACTTACATTTCTTGCTGATATCTTCTCAGTCGAAATTGGCATTCCGATATTGACATTCAGAAGTGGTCTGTTCTATAACTTTTTTATGTGATAAGTGGCAAACGAGCAGACGGATCGCTTGTTGGTAAGCTATTGCCGCCGCCCATAGACACCTGTTACACCAGTGCGCTGCAACCTTTAAACCCCCTTTTCCCCCGATTTGGGCCTCCGGTAACATAGCACAGTGCTGCTTCACGACGGTTTTCTGTGAGGCCATGGTATCACTACAGTCAAGTCGGCTCATTCATTCCGAAGCGTTGCTCTCCCACGGTCAAATGGGCATTCAAAGTCAAACGTCCTATGGAAGATGCATCGTTTATTTTTATTTGAAGCAAGAATCAACAAAAATCGCTGAACTTCTTTTGAAACTTGATGAAAATATTTTAATTATTTCTTAAAAGCCACTTCTATGAGGGTGAAATTAAGATTAAAACGTTATTCAGAAGCTTCATCACAAGCTTGTATTATAAAGCTTGATAATAAATAAATACCTACGTAAAATATTTGTTCTAGCGTTTTAACGCTGCCCAAAGTAATTATTCTGCTAAAAGTTAGTTCCCAGTATATAAAAGCTGATGTTCGTTTTCCAGTCAAATATTAATTATGACTAAATAATAAAAAAAAAACTACATAAAACAATTTAATAATAATAAATAATAATTCTCACAACATCTCATACGTTGACCTGATTCCGTACTAAGCACTTGTGTTCCTCTGTTGTCTGATATCTGTATATCAGACAACAGAGGAACACAAATATAAACTTAAATACATATATTACACCCAGACACCGAACAGACACAAGTGTTCATCGCACGAATGTTTGTCCAGGGTGGGGACCGAACCCACGACCTTTGGCGTAAGAGGCAGGGTCACTATCAATTGCGCCATCCTTCTAAACACGTAATTAATTCATTTACAAAAGCCCAACTTTGGAATCGAACCCGGTGACTCAAGCGCAGATGTCGCTTCAATGTGCGACCCACGTCTTGTCAATGTGCCACAGAGTAAATATTTCACAACATCACATACATTGATCTGACTCCGAGATAGGTAGCTCAAGCACCTGTGTTGTGGATATCAGAACCAATAGCGGAATTAGAAATATATACATATTATACTTTTCTCTTGTGAATACATATTTAAAATACATAAAAAAATCCCAAACCAAAACAAACAGATATGTTCATGCACATAAATATTTGTACTGGGCGGGGCTCGAAACCGCTAATGACCCGCTAAAGTAGAGGAAATGGTATGTCGTCGTAGATGCTACGAATCCACCGATGTAGCGTAGGTATACAGGGCGTCCCAATACGACATGAAGGGAAAGTACCTTAAATCCTTAAGTTAGCATTTTTTACTTAAAGGAAACATCACTTTATTTCTTAATAGAAAAAAACTGCATCTAATTTTGGAATTGTGCTTGTATTGCACGGGAATCGAATCGGAAACAATAATAAAAAAAATGACTTCTGTATTCTGCTAATCGATTACTAACGATACTTTTTTTTCTAAAAAACCTTAGGTCTTACACTCGTCTGTCGTGAAAAATATCCTTAGTACCGCATGCATTTACTTTGGCTGTTGTGGATGTCTTATTATGAAAGTCGAGTGTAAGACCTAATGTTTCTTTGATAAATTTTGGTTTTTATCTCTGAATGTACTCGTATCGATTGGTTGAATGAACAGCCAATTTTTTTTTCCGGTTCGATTCCCGTGCAATACAAGCACAATCCAAAAAAACTTAGTATGCAGATTTTATTGCTAACATAAGGATTTAAGGTCATTTCCTTTCGTGTCCCATAGTCGTGGGACGCCGGTCCAAGCACATGAATTAATCCTCTTATTTATTTATGTGCTGCAAGTACGTACCTAAGTAACGCAGTGATTGTATTCTCTTTGGTATTAAAAGGGAAAGGATTTTTTTTATTGCGAATAATAGGCAGACGAGCATGCGGCCCATCTGATGGTAAATGGTAACCGCCGCTCATAGACATCAACAATGTCGCGTCATGCCGCTGCCTACCGTGAAAGAAGAACTCTTTTCAAACCTCGTTTAAAAAAGGACATGTCGTAGCGAACAGGGAACACCGCGGCTGGAAGCTCATTCCAGAGTTTGCACGAGCGTGGGAAAAATGAGCGCTGGAAACGGAGCTTTCTAGAAGGGGTTGGTTCCAGATAGTATGGGTGGAGTTTACCACGTCGTCTAGTCGTGCGATTGTAAAATGGTGACCCTGGTATGATATTAAACAGCTCTTCAGAGCACTCTCAACAGAAGATATTCCATTTCTACTATGATATCTATATAGATACATTTGAGTATATCGCTGTGTAAAAAAAAAATGTATTTCTGTCTAATCTATACTTGTTCGCGCTAATCTAAGAAACTACTTACTGAACGGATTCGAATGAAACTTTTTAATTGTACTTACAGCTGTTAAGTCTGGGCGATAGATAGATGTTTATTTATTGCATACTTTATATGATACGCACAAAATACACAAACGGTCGATGTCGAACCATAACAGCCCAGCTAAACTATAAGAACTAATACCTAGTTAGTCAACGGCTTAGATGAGCCTGTAATAATAACAGCTAAAGAAAGGTGCTACCATAGTAAACTAGCAATCAGCCCGCTACTTGGCTCGCACGGAATTCAGTATTGCCATCAAAAAAATGTTGATAGGAAATCTTATGCTTTCCATTTAAACAGAACGAAATGAAAAACTGTCTCGTGGGAATACTTTTTGTGGCAAACCGAATTTCATGCGAGCGAACCTGTCGGCGACTGTAAGTATGGAAAAAAAATACGTTTGTGTTTGAGACGCAAAGGCGCGGTTTCGATTCTGAAACAATCAGTTAGGCACCTTCAATGTCTCTGAATTCCAAAGAAAAAGAGAAAGCTTAGTTTAAGACCAGGACAATGTAGACATGTGATGTAGTGTCATTTAGAAATGAGGAATAAAATATCTGTAACTACCTATACCTAGGTAAATCCATAGTATTCATGAAATGTAGGTAAACTATAATAATGCAATTTTTTTATCCTGCGTCGTCCCACTGCTGGGCAAAGACCCCTAAAAGCCGCCTGTAAAATGTTGTAATGTAAAATGTTAAACAAAATTCAAAATTGATTTTTTATTACAATAAATATTATTTGCTTATTATCTACATTTTAGTTACAACTATATATTAAATTTATGTATATGTACTACAGGCAAGATAAGGTATATTTGGTCCGTTATGTTAGCCTCCTCGGTTTTTGAAACTGTTCCAGGCTTCTCCTAGTTTGATTCCCGCGTTCTGTAAAAGAAATAATAAATTAGCTATGTAAATAAAATTATACGGCTAGAATGTCGTGAATCCAATTATGTTGGTCCTCTACGAGTAGTTGCGATTTTTCATCTCTCACTGAGGTTCACTCTTTTAGTTTATCTTAAAAGAATTATATCTATGATAAAATTAAATGTCAATTTATTTGTATAAAACTCAATCTTTATTTTATTATACCCCTTTTACAACATTCGGAGGTTTCTTCAGAGACATATCTACTCGTATTTTTTGTAATAAAATACATATTTGATGAGGGTTATTGTGATTGATTTATTAAATTTGGATCATTCGGACGTTCTCTAGAGCGTTATTTAACTGTGCGCTATAGTTACAATGTTAAAATATCGATATGAAATGAAACACCTACCTGGCTATATTTTTTTTTTACTTTCATGATCTACTAAGATCTGAATAGTTATGTAGGTACCTACGGGATTGCTACCATGTAATTTATTTTTCAGTTTTTTTTTATATGAGAGGTGGCAGACGAGCAGACGGATCACCTTTTGGTAAGCAATTCCGCCGCCCATGGACACCCGCACCACCAGTGGAGTCACAAGTGCGCTGCCAACCTTTTCCCCTTCCCTCCCATTGGGCCTCCGGTAACCTCACTCACACGGCGAAACACAGCGCAGGCGCTGCTTCACGCCGGTCTTCTGTGAGGCAGTGGTATCACTCCGGTCGAGCCGGCCCATTCATGCCTAAGCGTGGCTCTCCCACATTTAGGTTTTTGCAAGAAAACCTAAGGGTGCTTTTGCAAGAGCCATGGCCACGGTTATCAGAAATCAGAAGAAACCATTTATTTGCCAGAAAAGTGGTACAAGGGGTGGTATAAATAAATAATGTAGCTAGCGCAATTCACCAGAAACTCACGCAAAGTGAGACAATAATTAATATTAACAAAATAAATTAGAAAATGAAAATTACAATGTCTGCCTTTGCGATTATAGCGTAGAAGAACGATTAATTAAATATTTTTGGTCAATTAATGTTTATTATAATTGTATAAATAACATTTTATGATATAAAATGAAATAAATAATTATGATTATAAAATAAAATTGATACGAATCAGTAACTGGTTACTTACGGCTCCTTTGACAATAGCTCCTACTGGGACCCTGGGTTCAGGCGCCGGCGAGGCCTGACCAGCGCCGAGGAGCAGCGCGAACACCGCCATCACCATCGCGAACAGAGACGAGAACTTCATGACTGACTGACTGGTTTTACTCGACTAAATTCGCAAGGACTCGACTCTGGGTGTCCGCTTTGAATGTGCAAGAAAATGCGGCATCTGCTTTTTAAGGCAACAGTTTTAAGTTGATTTTTCCTGTTATACCTATCTACCTATAATGTTGTAGGTTTATCAATATCAAAGGAAAACATTATTATACTTGGATCACATGGTAAAGGTAGAATGTAGGTATGGAAAAACGAGATAAAAATATTTAGGCGTTGTTTTATTAATGCAGAAACGCCAATTGTATTATAAATGATTATTGTTTAAGGTGACGGGTTGGGCACACTAGCGACGCTAATCGATTTTGATGTTTAGCTACTAAACCGGATCTATTTTAAACAATTTTGGGGTTACAACCTCTCGGCAAACACTTATACTATTTATTAAATAGCCATGCATAAATGTTGGGTCCGTTTTTGTACGCTAAAAATTGATTCACGCGATAAGTGGCCGCTTTTGGCGTGAAACAATTTTTCGCGTACGCGTTGGACTTAGTGTGCCCTACCCGTCACCTTAAGTAAAAATGTTAGTTTTGTGGAGTTATTTATAAGATTATATTTTTAATCCTTTTTATTGATGTTGCTTATATTACAAACCTGTTGCGAAATGAAGAAGAGGCCGAGAATACCACAGATATTATAAAACCCTATACTAAGCAGCAGAGAACGCCGAGAGAAATTAGTCTAGTGTCAGTTCAATTTCCGGGTCGAGCAAAATGTATGTTTTGAATGTTTAAAACATTGCTCGGGTTTCCGCATTAGGCAAGCGTGGTGATTAAGCCTAATCCCATCATAGTAGCGATGACTTGATTTCTATGATGGAGGCCTTTGCCCTGCAGTGGGACAGTATATAGGCTGATACTTTATACTAAGTACTGTGCATTAGCTCAGCAATACGCACTTTTTTTCTTTTTCCTATGCTATGAGGCGACAAACGAGCAAACGAATTTTGACAATGCTAAAAAATAGTCGTGAAATAGTCATAAATAGTCAGTGGGTCACCTGATGGTAAATAATCAACGCCGCCCATGAACATCTGTAATATCAGAGAGATCGCTAATGCATTGCCGGCCTCTTAAATAGGAGTACGCTCTTCTCTTGAAGGTCCCTAAGCCGTAACTGACAAATACTCCTGCAGACAAACCGTTCCACTGAACTGTGGTACGTAGTAGAAAATTCCACAAGAAATGCACAGCCATCCATTTCATCGAGATGATAAGGATCACAAAGTACCTTTATTGATGAGAATGGAATGACAATCGCTTGCGTGTGGTTCGATGTAAGAATTCAGCTGCAGGGAGTAAATCAAGCAGTTCTTCGTAGTAATCTCCGAGAAATGTTTCCCTCAACTATCTAGCAAAGGAGATGTTCAAATGTAAAATTTTTGCACAACTTAAAACTATTTTTTGGTAGTTAATTCACTAAAAATGTATGAAGATGTTGATTTTTAACTCTAATAAAATCAAGTATAATGACCCTGCATCATTGGTGCCACAGTAATAAATACTCAGAGGGATAAGTCCTACAGAATATAGCAAAAAATGTTTCTGGCCGGCGCTTGGGCCAAAAGAGGATGTCTTTTGCTGGGTAATTCCGCTGATTTGTCCATCGCTCTTCACATCTTTTGCGTTCGTGAATAATATTTACTACTCAGATATAGACTCGGGTAATTACGTTCTAGATCTAACCTCCTATACCTAAACTTAATTATAAAAATTAGGACAGATTAATTGTTAGTCATTAAGTAGTCGTAGATACTCGTAGTATTATGGGAAAATGATTTTACTTTTTAATGACTAATTACATTGAGGTACACTTTTACCTAACATTGAATTAGTTTTAAGTAAAGTTCACTTTACATAAGGCGTTAAATCATGCGGTTTTTTTTTCGGTTCTAAGGAAAGAGAGGCAATGGCAAAATGCATCCGATGTTATTTGATATTCTGGTGCAAACAAGCCTGCGAAGTAAAGTAAAGCTACTGACAGACACTGACTTGTGATACGAGCCCAATATCATTCCAACCACTTCCTAAGTCTATGATTACAACATTAATGTATGAGGTTCATGGTAAAATAGCGATTATTTTACCCAATCTACTGTTCACTGTCTAGTATGTGTTTGTGTATGTTAAATATTTACTTTTTTTATGTACGAACAGCCACATTATCAATATAGGTATAAAATGTAGGTAAATCTGTAAATCCTAACCTTATTGTGCAAACACAAAAAACATACCAGGGTTCACCATTCTACAATCGCACGACTAGACGCCGCGGCAAACTTCACCAATACTACCTGGAACCAATCCCTTCCAGAACGCTTCGTTTCCAGCGCTCTTTTTTCCCACGCTCGTGCAAACTCTGGAATGAACTTCCAGCCGCGGTGTTCCCTGATCGCTACGATATGTCCTTTTTTAAGCGAGGTTTGAAAAGAGTTCTACTTTCACGGTAGGCAGCGGCATGACTGTGCTCCGGCATTGTTGATGTCTATGAGCGGCAGTTACCGTTTACCATCAGATGAGCCGTAAGCTCGTTTGCCGTTTAATAATAAGCTTTTAAAAGACATTGTGGTTTTTGTGTTATGAATTACACCATGCAACAAAAATGAAATAATTCTACATTATTACTTTAAAAATAGATTTGATAGATAACATTATTTATTACTATTATTATATTGTTTCTATATGATCATTAATCGTATAAGGAAAAAATCTAGACAATATCAAGCCATAAAAAGCCAATACGTCTAAATTTTTTACACATTTACATTTAAATCCAAAACAGTAGCGAGTGCTTGCATAATATCATAAAAGTCATGAAGTTTTCGGCTCTCCTTGAAATGATGATGATGGTGTTCGCCCTGCTCCTCGGCGCTGGTCTGGCCGCGCCAGAACCCCAACTACTGACTGCCCAAGTCGGAAAAACTGTAAGTAGTTTATTAAAATCATCTTCCGTTGCGTCCCGATTGCGTCCCAAGCTTCCGCTTCGGGGCCCGGGGTTCGCTTTCCTACTTTGACTCCTACACGTCCCGGGTTCAATCCCAGCGTCGGGCCACAGCCTCTTAAGAAATAGTCAACCCGAAGTCTGGAAGGTTACACGTAAGCCGCGCTGGTCCTGCGCCTAATCCCTCTTCAGTAGTATCATTATCGTGTCCCACTTAAATATGAGAGTAAGGGTAATAGCGCGTGCACTTGTGTTTGCGCACACCTTTGAGCACTATAAATATCATGCGTATGTGGCTGGTCGTTGAAATCTGCCGTAGTCGTATTGGTCGAAGAATATTATTGTACACTTATTAACATATTGGTTAATGGATTTAATGTTTTTAATTTGTTTCAGCATGGACCATCAGCAGTGGCTGCTGGAAGTATTCTTGCAGGTAATCTTCCTGTAAGTGGCTTTTAAGTGTCACTCACACTGAAACTGATTAATATAATCATTAATTAATTTGAATTGAATATTCGTTTTATTTAGATAACCTTACACTTTAATCCACCTTTTATCGACCATTACTTTTGTGTATTTCACGCCATCAGGCCAGTTTATAAACTTCGGTGTACTCAGAGTATTAAAACAGAATAGGTAGTTGATACCTTTTACTACGCCTAATGACAACATGAAAATTACTTAATAGGTTTATTATTACATTAATATTGCACTTAAGGCAATGGGTAGGGCACACTAGCGACGCCAATTTATTTGAATTGTTAGCAACTAAACCGGATATCTTTTTAACTATTTCGAGCAGCAGCCTCTCGAAAAACACTTATTTATTTAATACTTATACTTAACTTTTTGGTCTGCTTTTGTACTCGAAATTTGATTTACCGCTAAAAACGGCCATCTTATGGCGTTAGTCCAATATTCGAGTGCAAAGACTGATAAAAAAGTAGTGCACAATTATTAAATAAATAGTATAAATGTTTGCTTAGAGACTGCCGCTCCGAAATTTGTTAAAATAGATCCGGTTTTGTAGGTAACAATTTAAATTGATTGATCGATTGGTGTCGCTAGTTAGGGGTACCCGCCGCCTTAAATATCTTTAAAGAGTAGGGTTTAAGGGGTACCAGAATCAACGGAGGCTGACAAATAAATAAACATAAATATCTTATTATCTACAAAATTGAGAAATTAACATATAAACAAATGTTGGTCCAGGGTGAACCCATGAGGCGGAGACCTCTCGCTATCAACCGTTTTGGAAAAAATGGTCGACAGTTACAGCGCTTGACTTGCGGTAGCTTCCTTCTGAGAGGAGGTGATGATGCAGAGGGACGCTGCTGAGCGAGAGAGGAAGAGAGATCTGCTCTCTCTCCGAAATCGACGGGGGCGAGGTAGAAGTGGGGCTCGACAGGGCAATACTTCGTCCGAAATGTCTCGGACGGCTGTTGCGAGGGTACCGGCCGTCCCATGATGAGACCTTTCAGAGATAAATAGCGCTTGTACGGTGCGCTTTCTCAGGTAGGAGTGGGTGCTGTCACTGCACCCTTCTGAGGATGTCTGCCCATTCTGCTTGGGTGGACGTTGGCCGTAAGCGGGGTCCAACGGACTGATGAGTCACCGTAGGCCTCACCTAAGTCAACAGCGGCGGGCGTGGTAGGGTTTTAGTGAGTATACCTCTGGGTTATCTTTCCAGAGGTAGTCTCAAACATATATTGTTTTAGGGTGAACCCATGACCCTAGGAGCATGAGGAAGTTGCTATACGCCATCCAGGACAGTTACAAAGTTCTAATATTAGAGATCATGTAAAAACGTGAGAATTATTATTTTTCCTTGTTGTAAACTCATTTTTCACCTAGTTTTATATTCATTGTTACTATGGAGAATGAACCATAGAAATATTCTTAAAGTGTTCTATTTCTCCAATAATCTTTATCTAGGCTTACCCCCCGTGTTCGAGACAGAATAACATTTGTGTCGTATAATTCCATACTTACAAGTTGTATGAAATAAACTATGCAACTTAAATAATAACAATCAGGAGCCCAATTTTCAGGATTTTCAACATGTAATAACATGGCGTATGTCGCATGAAAAGCATACAAAAAATGTTTATGCTGTAGGTATATTTCGATTTTTGATAAATATAACAAGAAGGAGAATTGGGCTCCATTTTTCAATTTTTGTTTTTTATTTTAGCACTTGAATACTTAGCATTTAGATAGATTTTGCATTTAAAAACGCATCAGTCTGAACTGCTCATTTTTTATTTTGGTAGGTTTATTTTAAAATTTGAATAGTTTAGTACGGTCACATAATTTGATATTTGTATGTAAGCACGCAGCTGAACGCTTTGCGTGACAAACCAACTACAACATGAATATGGTGTAAGGACGCAAGCTCAAATTAGTCTTTATGACTACAATAGGACGACATTCATTTCTCAGGGGTGTAATTTGAAAACTCTGCAGCATAAATTTTGGCCTGATTGCGGAGAAAGCAATTATTTCAATTCATGTAGCAATTGAGCAGAGTGGGCAGAAAATTAAGTTTAGAAGTGAAGTTACGTGTTCCACATAATGTTGTCCGAGATCTAACAATTAAATGATAATAATTTGAAATTGAACGACGAAAAGAAGGGAACGACGAAAAAAGGGGGGAACGACGAATTGATAGTTTTTTTTATGTGATAGGTGGCAGACGGATCACCTGATGGTAAGCGATTGACATCGCCCATGGGCACCCGCGACATCAGTGGAGTCACAAGTGAGCTGCCAACCTGTAACCCCCCTCTCCCCCGGATTGGGTCTCCGGTACCCTCACTCACGCAGCGAAACAGTACAATGTTGCTTCACGCCGGTTTTCTGTGAGGCCGTGCTATCACTTCGGTCGAGCCGGCCCATTCATGCCGAAGCGTGAATCTCGCCACGGTTAAAGAGTGATATAGGCTACCTTTTGTCTCTTTCTAATCGCCCATTTCCCTAAAATGGTGGGTGGATGTTTGTATGGAGCATTCCGCAATTTTCAAGGAAGAAAACTTAAAATTGGTATTTTTACTAACAAAAAACCGTGCTTTTTTTTTGAAAATCTACCCAAAACCCCTAAAAGAGGGAAATTTTATATGGGACTCTCCGCAATTTTCAAGGTATGAAGCTAGAATTCGGCCCACATACTTGTTACCACCGAAAAATAACATTTTTTTTTGGAAATCTGTGTTTTAAATCAGGAAAGGGGAACCGTTACCTTGTATTTGCTTGTATTATAAACCGCGGGAAAAAGTTAGTGGTTAAATAACTAATGATCGTAAAGAAGGAAAACCAAGACACCATCAAGCTATAAAAGCCAATACGTCGGAATATTTTACACATTCAAAACCAAACCAGTAGCGAGTGCTTGCATAATATATTTAAAGTCATGAAGTTCACGGCTCTGTTCGGAATGATGATGGCGGTGTTCGTCACGCTCCTTGGCGCTGGTCTGGCCGCGCCGGAACCCCAGCCCCAAGTCGGCAAAGCTGATGTAAGTAATTAACCCCTAGTTATAACTGGATCAGAGCCCATATGTTTTCTTTATTATGGTAAACTCGTATAATTCGGTGACTCATCTAATTTGGTGATAGGACGTTTCGAAGCTTCTCCCGCTTTGTAGATACAGAATCACCCGTTTTAAATTGGCCTTGTAGACCACCATTTTTTTATACAACATCTCATACATTGAACCGATTCCGTACTAAGAGCCCAATTCTCGTGCTCGTGACATTTATTATGATACGACATATATCACTAATACAAAGTTTTTTTGTATGGATTTCATGTGACATCCGCCGAGCCATGTTTTCAAAATATCACGAGCAAAATATACTAACGCAATAAATCTTCTGTACGTGATGCAAAAAATGTTGACAATTCTGCGACGGAGATAGCAACTATCATTCCTAGGTTTCCTTTACAAAATTTCATTTTATCACCGAATTATGCGAGTTTATAACCGACCGCGGACTAACGGACAGATCAATTGATGGTAAGTGATTACCGCGCCACCCATAGACACCCACAACACCCTGTGGAATCACAAGTGTGCTGCCAAACTTTTAAGTCTCCCCCCACCGTTTTGGCCACGAGTACCCTCACTCACTCGACGAAACTCAGTACAGGCGCCGCTGCTTTTCTTTGGTTTTCTGTGAGTCAGTGATAAAACTCCGAGTGAGCCGGCCTTTCATGCGTAGCTCTCCAACGCTCTCCGCCAACGTCCATATAATTTTTTTTTGATGAATTGTTTTAGAAAGGATTACCCTTAGCAGCGGTTGCTGGAAGTGTTCCTGGAAGATTTTTTCCTGTAGGAAGTATCTTAAATTAAAGTTTTTTTTTCTTTTTTATTTGAGAGGTGTACCTGAAATTATTAAAATAATGATGAATTTATCTGATTGAATATTCGTATTATTGATCTAACCTTTTGTCGACCACCAGTTTTTTACACAACATCTCATACATTGATCCGATTCCGTACTTAAGAGCCCAATTCTCGTGCTTGTGACATTTATTATGATACGACATGTATCACTAAAACATAGTTTTTTTGTGTGGATTTCATGTGACATCCGCCGAGCCATGTTTTCAAAATATCACGAGCACGAGAATTGGGCTCCAGCTGCCACACTCAGAGTCGTTGATTAACTTAGTTGGTTACTTAAGAAAAAATATTGACACTTATTTTGATACGCATAAAGACTACCGACTCTAACGTTAATGAAAATTAGCTTAAATGACGTCTCTGAGTGCGAGCTTAAATGACGTCTCTGAGTGCGGCCGTAAGTATCCTACTAAGCACTTGTGTTACGGATATCAGCCAACTGAGGAAATACAAATACACATTTAACACCCAGACAGTGTCCATGACAGGAATGTTTGCCCAGAGGGCCTATTCTCGAGAACTTAATATTAATGTCGAATTTAGAGTTATCATACATTCGTCCATACAAATCTTAAACTCTTGAACGTCGAGTGTACGAGAATAGGGTCCCTAGGGTGGGAATTGAACTTTGGCACAACTTTGTTGTAACGGTTGAAGTACTCAAATAGTAAACTCTCAAAGGCTAGTTGATTCCTATTGTAGACCACACCCAATGAAAACTTTAAAAACACAAATAAAATGAAAGATAATAACAACACCCAGGTACTAAGTTTACTTATACTTATTTGTGCAGGGCGAGCGTACGACCCTTGAAACGCGAGACAGTCACCTCACTATGTATGCGATATCGGGCTAGTTTTTAAAGAACTATTCGAGTTAAATACCTATTCGAGTTATTCCTTTTATACTTTTGGTACATATTATTTACCTAGTTTACTACTATACATACATACCATTTCTCTAGTTAGGAATGGTATGTATGGTAGTAAACTAGGTAATTAATAAGTACTTACGCTGTCGGTGACACTATACCCTTCCCCCTTTTCGTAAATTGTTGCACAGAAAAATTAGGCTTAACAGTTAGAACAGAAAGTTCAGATTTGCTTGTAGCAACATTGATACCTTTTGATGTAAAGAAAATTTAAAGAAGGTTGGCAGATCTTTTTAAAACGGTATGTTGGTATAACTGATTCTTACCGTGCAAGCGAAAATTTACCTTAAGGTGACGAGCCTTTTTATACTCTGTACCGTACCACATTTTGAGGCAATAAATTATTTCATTCTTTCAACGATTTTTACATCACATAATAATTAGGTATCATCACGATCATTGACAGTTTGAGGTTTGAATATGAGATTTTAAATTATTTGTAGCCATATTGATTCAGGTAGGGATTTGAACATAGGTTCGCAAACAGATCAACAAATTGTAGGTATTTCAATAGGCTTGGTAGATACTTAAGTACTGCTTGGGTTAGCCAAAGGTTGGATTAAGTCTCGCCTTAGACGTGTCGCAGCCAACGTTCAATCAACAGCCTAAGAGATTAGACTGTTTATTACCAGCTACTTAATGATTGGTTAATTAACAGCTGAAACAGACCCGTTGTATTGTATCCCTAACAGTTTATACTGTTAAGGATATCATTTTTATTAATATACGGTCAGCATCAAAAACAGCTTAACACTATAGTACCATGTCAAAGAAACTATTCTGCCTATTATAGTCAGTTTCTAAGGGGTTCGTAAAAATCCTACTTTGACATGGTACTAAAGTGTTAAGCTACTTTTGCTGCTGACCGTACCTAATGACACGATCAATAGAAAAATGAAGGTACTTAATTTCATAACGTTAATTATTCCATCAATATTCAGTTCATAATTTGGGTATCAACGGAAATTACAGAGATACTGTTTCTGCCACTTCCGCGATTATCAAAAGATTGGGAATGTATAATTAAAAATATTTATTAAATTATTTTCGCAAACACAACTAGTTAAGAAAGTACCTAATATATATTGACTATTTTCGATGCTCCAAGCGTCATGTCAAATTTACCCTCGGTTCCTGATGTTCTGGTACTACTTCGTGGGCAGTACCAGCGGCGCCTATGACACCCAGACCTGTTTTCTGTAAAAAAATGAGAAATTAATTAAGGTGACGGGTAGTGATGCCCATCGATTTTAATTTCTAGCTACTAAATCGGATCTATTTTAAACAATTTCAGGGTTACAACCTCTCAGCAAACACTTATACTAATAATTATTAAATAACCATGTACAAATGTTGGGTCGCCAAAATAATAGAGGAAACCGCGAGGCGCGTATAAAGATGCATGGTGTCAAAAACTTACAATAGCTTTTCCAATCTGTTTGACTGGAATTTTAGGTTCAGGAGCGGGCGAGGCCTGGCCAGCGCTGAGGAGCAGCGCGAGCACCGCCATCACCATCGCGAACAGAGCCGAGAACTTTTCATGATTGAGTAAGTGATTGGCTGTGAGCTGCCGGAGTACAAGTTGACACTATCGTATTGTTTTTGTGAATGTCATTCAACCGAAACGAGTTATATTTAAAGCCCAAGGCGGCTGAAATATTTTCCTCCCAAAATCCTTGGAACAAACAGACAGGATTATCCCAGAGCGCGACACTTTAACGTCATCATGTCCGATCAACTAGGTATTCCGTGCAACGCACTCGGGTATATCGTAGTAAGTACTTATCTACATGTAATGTGAAGAGGTGAAAGGAGACTTCTAATTGAAAACGGAGTATCGATAAAAGACAAACGTATGCTCCTTCTAGTGTGCCTGATGTCTATGGGCGGAAGCTCCCTATCTCATATATTTTTTAATTAAATAAAACAATATATCAGGGGAAGGAGGGTTAAAAGGTAAGCAGCGCACTTGTGACACCACTGGTGTTGCAGGCGTCCATGGGCGGCGGTAATCGCTTACCTTACGGATCAGGTGATCCGTCTGCTCGTCTGCCACTTAAAAAATATATATATTCGATGTTTTTATTCGACTACGGCGAAGCAACGAGGAGGGTTATGATTTTGGGTTGTATGTATGTATCTTTGTATGTTCATCGGTTCCCTTATAACTTCTAAGCTAGTAATCATAATTGGACACACGAGGTGTTCTTGGAAGCGTCTTTTACGGTGCCGTTAGTCAAATGAAAAACCTTTATTTGCACATTTCAAATTAATATGTAAAAATATTCACAGAACTCCAAAATAAGTTACCTAAAGTAGGAAACAAGAAAAAAATTCCGCGCTAGAATTATCCTGCCGTATCGCCGTGGGCGTATTTCACGTACTGTAGCAAAACGGATAGAGAACTGTAAAAAATTGATCAAAGTGGCATACGACCACACAATACTTTCAGCGTGGATTATTTTCTTGTTTCATAGGTACTTTTGAGTTGTCGGGTTTTAGTTTTATATTATATTAGGTATGCTATTAAAGCATACCTATATAAACTTAATTCCATTGAAGACGCTGATTAAATATCAGGTCTTAGGTGTTTGGTATAGATAAATTAAATAGAAGTATTTTTAAATAATAAATATTTCATATATCAATAATAAATATTTTTAAATAATAAATATACATATAATACTTTTCTTTTGTAAATACATACTTATAATAGATAACGCCCAGATCCATACAAACAGATGTGTTCATGCACACAAATGTTTGTACTGTGCGGGGATCGGAACCCGCAACCCTTGCACCAGAGGCAGCGTTCACTACCACTGTTCCAAACGGATCGTCATTTTTGTGAGGTTTGTTGAATTCTAATTACTCTAAAGTTGATAGCAAACGGTTGATAGAAAATATATACCACCTTATGATAAATCGCGATGTATATTTATTACCGTACTAAAGCTCATGTCATCCCGTTCCAACACGCTATGTTAAAAGGAGCTGGCACGAATTTTGTTCCGGGACTAACCTTAGTTCGCGATTGGTAATAAGGGGGATCTAGTTTTGCCTAGCTATCTATGCAGTTATAGAAATAGGTCCAGCTAAACTAGCTCACAGTAACAAATAAATGCTACGCACAAGGTCAACTCTACTACGATACATACAAAGTCATGAATCATGTTATTACTATCGAAAGCAGTCGGACCACGCGGCCGCAGGGAAATGTACGTACGTAGTGTCACTGACCAGTTTGTACCTAATTATGGCAAATAGTGATGTCAAAAATAAAACCTGGGGTAACCCAGTTTGTGCCTGGGAATTTAGTAAGGAAATTTAGATATGATAATAGTAAGGTTTGGATGCTTGAACCTTTAAATATGCGTGAACACGCTTGAATAACCACTCAGGACCTCAACACGGTAGTGCCAACTTGTGTTTGAGCCCACAGCAGTTAGTCAATGGCGGTCAATGGTAATGGCGATGTTCGCGCTGTTCCTCAGCGCTGGTCAGGCCTCGCCAGCACCGGAATCTAAAATTCGATTCAAACAAATTAGCTTTTATTAACCAAAGGCTAACGCTTACCTCCTGCAGGAAGTCCTCATTGAAACTTTACAAAATTTCGAAAAATTCTTCATTGCAATCCCAACAGTTTGTAGGCACGTATGCAATCTGATTTTCGAGATATCTATAATTGCTTTTTGTGTGAAGTGGAAGCAGGAAAGCTTTCTCTTCTGAAGCGATTGCTTCAGAAGAGAAAGTTAAACAACTTTTTTTTTACAGAAAATGGGACTGGGTGTGATTGGCGCCGCGGGCACTGCGCATAAGTTGTACCAGAATATCAAGAATCGGGGATAACGGATAAATATTTGTGATAAAAAGCTAACAATAGAAACTGCATTAATCTAATTTCCGGATTTGGAATGAAGATAAAGAAATTTTGAGATGACTTTCGTTACTGATTTTCCCCTCCAATTAAATACCTAGTCAAATAGTTACCTATTAGTATTATGCAAATAATGTGTTCACTCAAATAAGTAGCCCAAGAAGAAAATAAACATTTTACACGTAATAAGGTTTAATTTAATATATTACTATAAGCGACCTGCCCTGGCTAAGCACGGGTGCAATATTATGCGACAATGTTATGATATAATATTGTTTATTTATTTATGAAAGTAGAAACTGAATGGCTATGTGACTAGGATAGGAATGGACACATGGTCCAAACCTCTATACTTAAAAATATGAAATTTGGGGAGGGCGATCCTTAAATAGTGAACGTGGGCAATAAGATAGGATTAAAAAAAAAATCAACCTCTAATGGGGTAAAAGGACCTGCGATACAATATGGCTACGATGCCCGTCGTTTTATATATAATAAAAACACCTAGCCACTAAGTATACCTACTCATATTTGTGCAGAGTGTATTCACACGGCCCTTGGTGCATGAGAAAGTTCTTCACTTCACTATGCGCCATCGGAGGGCCAATTCTCGAGCACTTGACATTGAATTCGAGTTACAGGAGCCCCATTCTCGGGAGGTGCGATAAAATGTCGTATTTTCTGTAATGTCACTCTTCTAATGTCGTACAAAAATGTCACAAAAGTCAAAAACTTTATTCTCGTGCCCATGCGACAATAAAAGTCACCTCCATAGAAAATGCGACCCATATAATTTCCGCTAATACGTTCCGTTTTGTCGATTGACACAAACATACAATCGAGAAATCTTAATATTGTATGTTATTTAATTCAAACATTTTCTATCCTTTTTATATCAACAGTCAATTTTAAGTTTATATAAAATCATATTTATCATAGCTGCTTCTTTTTTGATCGTATTTTAAAGCAGCTATGCTTTAAAATACGATCAGAAAAGACGAAAAAGATAATTAATTTTATGAAATTGTTATTCCGTTACATCGACCGAAAGCCAAAAGATTATGTTTTCAGTCTGTTGCAAAAAGAGACGGCAACTGCGCTGAAAGAAAGACGCATTAAAAGAAAAAAATGAAATAAAGAATTTTCTTTACACTGATTTTATTACTGAGATGAAAAGGCTTAAGGACTAATATTTAAAGGTAAGTAGGTAAAACAAATAAATAAAGGTGTACATTTGTTCCATTTAAAGAAAATATAAGAAAATTTTAAATTCTCAGCTAAACAATCACACACACAGAAAATCAAACTTATTAGTTTGTGCAGTGAATTAAATTTGTTATGTGATTTGAATAACCAAATGTCAATAAACAACAAAACACGAAACGACTCAAACGTCACGTTGAATTGGAGAAATATCACCGTGATACTTCATATCGTATGGTCAAGACCATACGATACGTGTCGCACGAAAATATGTGACATATGTCACCATTCGACATCACGAGAATAAGCAAAAATGTTTTCATACGATATCCGGCATGTTTTGTTGATATACGTCGTATGATGATAAATGTCACGAGCATGAGAATTGGGGTCCAGATTTGTACGAAATCTCTATCTAATAGCTATTTAATTATTGGCAAATTAACAGCTGACATAAACACTTTGTATCGTATCCCTAATAGGAGATACTTAATGACACGATCGAAAGAATATGAAGATACCGTGTTATATTGTCTAAGGAAGATACACTTTTTCATATTAAAATATGAATATTTATTTATATATAAAATAATTCTATCAATACTCAATACTTAGTTTGGGTACTAATGGAAATTACAGAGATAAGTACTGTGTCTCCCACTTCCACGAATATAAAAAAAATAAATAAAATAAAATATTTATTTATTACAACAACAACCACAGTATTAGGTACATTATACATATAGACATTTAATAGTCATAGTTATCTACCAGTAATAGTTATCCAACCTATTAGAAAAGGCGATCCAAAGTGAATACTGCTTTCCCGTTCGAGCAAGCAATGTTAAAAGGAGATAGACCGAGTTTTGTTCCAGAACCATTCCTAGATCGCGTTTCATAATAGGGAGGTAGTAGTTATTAATATGTAAGTTTACAATAACAATTTTGTAAGGGGTAAATCTAAGATTTGTCAGTAGAAGATATCAACAATGCGGACCAGTTGCAAACGTAACAACAATTTATTCTAATTCTATCTGTTCGATTGCTGTGTAATTATGTTTACAATGCAATAAGGTTGCAATGATTCCCACTATAGGCTAAGCCTGTCCCGTGGGTAATCATTTTTATAATTATTTATCTAGTCACAGTTGCATGCTTCTGAGCGTTAATGTGCGTTTGAGAGTGCGGGTAAGTGTGTATATAACATTCATTTATATGTCAAAATGTGTGAGTGTGTAAGTGTGTGTGAGTTTGTGTTTGTGTTAAGTAAGAACGTGTGAGTGGATGTGTGAACGATGCATGCATGAGAGTGCATAGGTTACGGTTGTATACGTTTGTCATTCCTTGTTGCTTGCCCAGCCCTACGTCGTGAGACTTGGGATCGGAATCATGGATGTGAACCATGATTCCACTAGCGAGCTTAACCGGCCGACTTTAATATATTTTCAATGTCTCCGTAGGAGAGCCCCGCGATCCAGTTTTGGAGTTTTAGTTTTAATTCACGGACTGAGCAGTCTCCAATAAAACACAGTGAGTTTACTTTATTGTAGATGTAAGGATGTAAGAAAGAACTATGTTTTCTTGCGAGACTTGACTTTATTGAAGGGCAAGGCAAGCTTGTAAATTCTTTTCTTTAACATATTCTTGTGCTCCTTGGTTCCAAGGATTGAACGGTGCACGCTTGTTGTTGCACGCTGTATAAACAGTCCACGAACGGTCAGAACCTCGCTTTCCCGGTATAAGTCCCGGGTGGGATACCTAATGGGTTTTCTTAGCATCACTTTTAATACCGATCTTTGTGCCCTCTCCAAAATAATCATATGTGAGGCAGCAGATCCTCCCCAGACCGCAATGCAGTATGTGATGATGGATTGACAGAGAGCTATGTACACATTTTTAAGCTATAATAAATAGCATATGAAAAGATTGTGAATGTATAGTTAATAATATTTATTCTTCTTTGGTATTATTTTTATAAACACAACTACATGAAAATGTATCTAATAAATATTGACTAATTGCGATGTTCCAAGCTTCATCTTAAATTTACCCTCGGTTCTTGATGTTCTGGTACACTTCGTGGGCAGTACCAGCGGCGCCTATGACACCCAGACCTGTTTTCTGTAAAAAATGAGAAATTAATTAAGGTGACGGGTAGGACACACTAGCGATGCCAATAGATTTTAATTTCTAGCTACTAAATCCTCGTTACAACCTCTCGGCAAACACTTATACTAATTATTAATTAACCATGCACAAATGTTGGGTCGCCAAAACTATAGAGGAAACCGCGAGGCGCGTGTAAAGATGCATGGTGTCAAAAACTTACAATAGCTTTTCCAATCTGTTTGACTGGAATTTTGGGTTCAGGAGCGGGCAAGGCCTGGCCAGCGCTGAGGAGCAGCGCGAGCACCGCCATTACCATCGCGAACAGAGCCGAGAACTTCATGATTAAGTAAGTGATTGGCTGTGAGCTGCCGGAGTACAAGTTGACACTATCGTATTGTTTTTGTGAATGTCCATTCAACCGAAACGAATTATATTTAAAGCGCAAGGCGGCTGACTTATTTTCCTCCTGAAAAACCTGAGAACAGACAGACTGGATTATCCCAGAGGGCGTCACTTTGACGTCATCATGTCAGATCAACTAAGTATTCCGTGCAACGCACTCGGGTATATCACATATAGTAAGTAATATATAAAAGTACCTAGGTACTTATAATGTGAAGGTGAAAGGAGACTTCTAACCGACAACTGAGTATCGTATCGACAAAAGACAAACGTCTGCCCCTTCTACTGTGGCATGTCCGTTAAAGTAAATAGATTTCTTAAAAATAAATAAGACAATATTCCTCAAAGTTTTACTCGGCTGCGGCGAAGCAACAAGGAGGGTTATGATTTTGACTTGTATGCATGTATCTTTATATGTTCCATCATAACTTCTAAACTAATAATCATAAATAGACAAACGAGGTGTCATTGGAAGCATCTTTTACGGTGTCGTGTGTCAAATAAAAAAGCTATATTTGCACATTTTTCAAAGGTGTAAAAATTATTCAATAAACTCCAAAATATGTTACCAAAGTACGAAGCAAGAAAACAGTCCCCGCTGAAATTATTCTACCGTATCGCCGTGGGCGTATGCCACCTATTGTAGCAATAAGATACAATATTATAAAAAAAAATAATCAAAGTGGCATACGACCTTACAATACTTTCAGCGGGGACTATTTCCTTGTTTCGTACTTTTGAGCTGTCGGGTTTTAGTTTTTTCAATATTGCATTAAAGCGTATTAACTCAATTTCATTCATCATATCATCATCATATCAGCCCATATCCACCCACACACTCTTTTTTATCACGCCACTCCCTTCTGTCCCCTGCCAGCCTTATCCATTGTTTCCCCACTGCCGTTATAATATCGTCGGATCATCGGACAGGTGGTTTACCCACAGGACGTCGCCCCATTCTTGGCTGCCATTTGGTAAGTTTTATAGTCCACCTGTCATCTTTACACCTTGTCAGGTGTCCTGCCCATCTCCACTATAGCTCACACACTCGCGTGTCAACATCTACTACCCTGGTTCTCATTCAAATTTTATAGTTGGGTACGCGGTCTCGTAAAGAAAGACCGAGCATGGAACGCTCCATAGCACGTTGCGCCACCTTTAACAGTTTCATTAGTCAGCGTCCATGTCTCGGCTTTGTGAGCGGTGGTAGGACACACTGGTTAAATACCTTTGTCTTAAGGAACTGCGGGACTTTAGATTTGAAAAGGTAGCCTAACTTCCCTAATGCAGCCCATCCCAGCTGGATCCTCCTAGTGACCTCTTTTACTTGTGGCCCCCGACTAAAAGATAAATTATGTCCAAGATAAACGTAATCATTGACCACCACTAATGAGTGACTACCGACAGTTATATTCGGTACAGTTTTAGGATAATTCGTCATTATTTTGGTCTTGGACATATTACTACCCCCAAGGAAGCTTCGTTTATCTGCGATATCATCAGATGGAGGTCATTATTAGTTTCGGCTAGGATGATGATGTCATCTGCATAACGCAGGTGCGACAAGTAGCTGCCATTAATGTTCACTCCTTTCTCATCGCAATCCAACGTCTCATTGAAGACACTGATAAAAAAAATATTAGGTCTTAGGTGATTGGTATAGATAAATAAATTAGGAGAATATCCGTCAGCTTTATCAAGTTCTAATGACTGTAATGCATTAGAACTTAATAAAGCTGACGGATATACTCTAAACTAAAACAAACGGTTGATAGAAAACATATCACAGATTTGCCTAGCTATCTACCTAGTCATATAAATAGGTCGAACTAAACTAGCTCAGAGTAATAAATAAATGCTAGGCCAACTCTACTACTACGATACACAGCAAGTCATGAATCATGCTATTACTATGGAAACGAATCGTTAGTAGTGTCAATGACCAGTATGTAAGTATCTAATATGGTACGCAATAGTCGTGATGTCAAAGCGAAAACCTGGGGTTACCCAGTTTGTAGCTGGGAATTTATAAAGGGAATTTGGATGCTCGGACCTTTAAATATGCGTGTTCACGCTTGAATGAACACTCACGGCCTCAACACGGTAGTGCCAACTTGTGCTTCAGTAGCCCACAGCAGTCAGTCAGTCAGTCAGTCATGAAGTTCTCGGCTCTGTTCGCGATGGTGATGGCGGTGCTCGCGCTGTTCCTCGGCACTGGCCAGGCGTCGCCGGCGCCGGAACCCAAAATTCCAGTCAAACAAATTGGCAAAGCAATTGTAAGTTTTTTTGGTACCTAAAGGCTAACGCTTGACCACTATCTCACCTGATGGAGAACGACGATGAAGTCTAGGATGTTAAACGTTTGCCTAGAGATGTCTACATTATAGTGGTCAGTGGTATGTGGTATTCAAATATCTTTATCTCGACTTACCTGCAGCGAAAAATCCAAAGAAATAAAAAAAATATATATATTACAATCTCAACAGTTTGTTGAGACGAATGTAATCAGATTTTTAGGATACCCATTTTTTTCTTCATTTGAGGTGTAGCAGGAATGCTGATGCTCTTCTGAAGTGACAGCTTGGGGACGCAAAATTGGGGAAATGATGTTAATCAAGTAATTGTAAAAATATTATATTATATAATAACTGTAGTAATTGGAAAAATGTTTTTTCACAGAAAACGGGACTGGGTGTGATCGGCGCCGCAGGCACTGCTCATGAAGTGTACCAGAATATCAAGAATCGAGGATAAATAATATGAGATAGCGACAGAACATTTGGGATAAAAGTTAACAATAGAATCTGCATTAATCCAATTTCCGGATCTTATTTGAAGATCAAAAAAATCTGAGATGCATAGACTTTTGTTAATGATTTTACCTAACCAGATAAATAAGTAGTCAAATTGTTACCTATTAGTTAATTAGTATTTTGCAAATAATGTGTTCATTCGGATAAGTAATCTAAGATGAAAATAAACATTTTACACGTACCAAAGGTTTTGTTTAATAATTAATTACTAGCGACCTGCTCCGGCTTTGCACAGGTGTAATTTTGTGCATAGATTATTGCACCGTCATTTTATATAGTTGACATCCCGAAAACCTCATAATAGGTATCTTAAATAGAGATTAGCATGTTAGATCAACTAAATGAAAACAAACTATTCCATACAAAATAGAATATCCATCCGTAAAAATATATGGAACAGCTAATGGTTTTTCGCTTATTTTGTTAATCTAAAAGGAGTAACTGAATGACAAGTGACTAGGTATGGACACACAGCTCAAACCACTAAACCAAAAAACTTGATAAGATAAGATTCATATATTTTTGGTCAGAATATGAAAGTGCCGGCCAAAGAAAAAAAATGATGTATTTTGATAGGACTTACTAACTTTTGATAGGACTAAAATCTCTTTGGCTATAGTATTTGTATCTGGCTGGTTTTGGTATCATTGAAAGTTAAAATTTTAAAGAACATAATTCTAAATTAAAATTAGAAAAATGTGTGACTTCCATTTGTTTTTCGTTCTGTCAATCTTATGAAGAAATTCGATATATTTTAAAATTTTACTACAAAAAAGGTAAAAATGCAACGCAAGCCGCGAAAAAAAATTGCGATGTTTATGGACCTAGTGCAGTGTCGGTGAGAGTTGCACAAATTTGGTTTAAGCGTTTTCAATCCGGAAATTTTGTTGTCAAAGATGCACCTCGCTCAGGTCGCCCTATCACGGATAAAATGGATGCCATTTTTATAAAAGTGGAGCAAGATCGACATATCAGTAGTTACGACGAAGCTGAAGAACTGGGAATTGACCACAAAACAGTTTTGGCGCATTTGAAAAAAGCTGGGTACACAAAAAAGCTCGATATTTGGGTACCTCACGAGCCCACTGAAAGAAACCTAATGAACCGTGTACTCATTTGTGCTTCTTTATTGCGACGTAACGAAACCGAATCATTTTTTGCAGAAGCTGATAACTGGTGATGAAAAGTGGATCACGTACGACAGGAACGTGCGAAAAAGGTCGTGGTCAAAGGCCGGTCAGGCTTCACAAACTGTGGCGAAACCCGGGTTAACTCGCAATAAGGTGATGTTGTGTGTGTGGTGGGATTGGAAGGGCATTATTCATTATGAGCTGTTACCACCAGGCAGGACTATCGATCCTGAACTCTACTGCGAACAACTTATGAGATTAAAACAACAAGTTGAGAGAAAACGGCCGGAGTTGATCAACAGAAACAGTGTGGTGTTTCATCATGAGAACGCTAGACCTCACACATCTATAGCCACCCAGCAAAAATTAAGAGAGTTTGACTGGGAGGTGTTAATGCATCCGCCGTCCATCCATAGTCCTGACCTTGCACCTTCGGATTTCCGCCTGTTTCGGTCTCTTCAGAATACTTTAGGCAGTGTTAGGCTAACATCACGAGAGGACTGCCAAATCCACTTGTCGCAGAATTTTGATGAAAGGTCCCAACATTTTATTAGCAATGGGATCATGTCCTACAAGATGGCAAAAAGTTATCGAACAAAATGGGACATACCTACTTTAGTTAAATGTAAATAAACCATATTAAAACTGTTTTAATAAAGTATATTAAAAATGTTTTAATAAACTATATTAAAAATGTTTTAATAAACTATATTAAAAATGTTTTTTCTTAAATCCCAGCATGCACCTCTGAATTTATCAAATCTATGTTCGTATTTTTACCATTAGCTCGTCAGTGAGCGAAAAAACCGCGAGGAAACCTGCACGTATCGGATAATTTCTGATACGTGTAACCATGATTCAGTTGATCTGGTTCCCCTGTAAAAGGGTTGCGAAGGTCAGACGGCAGTCGCTTCATTGTAAGTACCAGACTCCCCAAAACCTGAATCATCCAAGCGTACCCCGGGCTCCAGAGCGACAGCGTTGGATGCAATCGGGAACTTACGCGCTAAGATGAGAGGGGAGGGGAGGCGAGTCAAAGGGTGATTTTTTCAGAAGGTAGGTTAAGATAGATAGTTCCTTAGTTAATTAGTATTTGCGTAAAATATTTTGTAGAATACAACATATTAAGTATCATATAGATTAGGGACTGTTGGAGCCTGAGGATATGATTTTCAATTATTTGTGGCCATATTTATCCAGGTAGGGATTTGAAATTATATCACTCAGGTAAGGCAAACAGATCAATCAAATTGTATAGGTATCACTAGGCTTGGTAGGTACACCCATGATAAACGAGTACTGCCGTGGCAAGCCAAAGGTTGAATTAAGTCTCGCCTTACACATGTCGCAGCCAACGTTCAATCAACAGTCTAGTAGGTTAGACTTCATTACAGCTATTTATTTATTGGCAAATTAACAGCTGACGTAAAAACTTTGTATCGTATCCCTAATGGTGGTAGAATCGCATTATGTTTATTTACTTTTTTTAGTATATTTTATGCATCAACATAAATATATGTATTAACACGTAAATTATTACATAAGTACTTATACATAGTCTTAAATCATTCAAATGTATGACGATTTGTAAGTGCTTTGTACAAGCCTATGCAAATAAAGAATTATTTGATTTTGATTTGGATTTGATTTAATAGTAGATGCTTAATGACACGATCGATAGAATATGCAGATACCTATTTCATATTAAAAAAAATCTTTCAATATTCAATACTTAATTTGGGTACAAATGGAAATTACAGAGATAAGTACTGTGTCCGCCACTTCCACGAATATGAAAAGATTGTAAATGTATAATTAATAATATTTATTCTTCTTTGGTATTTTTTTATAAACACAAGTACATGAAAATGTATCTAATAAATTATTTTTTTAAAATTTATTATCCTATCACAATCAGCTACTTAGAACAAAGTTATCAAACAAACTCTAAAGCAAACTTATAAATATTGACTAATTGCGATGCTCCAAGATTCATCTTAAATTTACCCTCGGTTCTTGATGTTCTGGTACACTTCGTGGGCAGTACCAGCGGCGCCTATGACACCCAGACCTGTTTTCTGTAAAAAAATGAGAAATTAATTAAGGTGACAGGTAGGGCACACTAGCGACGCCAATCGATTTTAATTTCTAGCTACTAAATCGGATCTATTTTAAACAATTTCGGGGTTACAACCTCTCGGCAAACACTTATACTAATTATTAAATAACCATGTACAAATGTTGGGTCGCCAAAATAATTGAGGAAACCGCGAGGCGCGTATAAAGATGCATGTGTCAAAAACTTACAATAGCTTTTCCAATCTGTTTGACTGGAATTTTGGGTTCAGGAGCGGGCGAGGCCTGGCCAGCGCTGAGGAGCAGCGCGAGCACCGCCATTACCATCGCGAACAGAGCCGAGAACTTCATGATTGAGTAAGCGATTGGCTGTGAGCTGCCGGAGTACAAGTTGACACTATCGTATTGTTTTTTTGAATGTTCATTCAAACGAAACGAGTTATATTTAAAGCGCAAGGCGGCTGACTTATTTTCCTCCTAAAAACCTGAGAACAGACAGGCTGGATTATCCCAGAGGGCGTCACTTTGACGTCATCATGTCTGATCAACTAAGTATTCCGCGCAACACACTCGGCTATATCGTATATTGTAAGTAATATATAAAAGTACCTAGGTACTTAAGATATGAAGGTGAAAGGAGACTTCTGACCGACAACTGAGTATCGTATCGACAAGATACAAACGTCTGCTCCTTCTACTGTAGCTGATGTCCATTAACGTAAATACATTTCTTAAAAAAAAGGAAAATATTCCTCAAAGTTTTACTCGGCTGCGGCGAAGCAACAAGGGGGGTTATGATTTTGACTTGTATGCATTTATCTTTGTATGTTCCCTCATAACTTCTAAACTAGTAATCATAAATGGACAAACAAGGTGTCATTGGAAGCATCATTTACGGTGTTGTGTGTCAAATAAAAAAGCTATTTTAGCAAATTTTTCAAAGGTGTGAAATTTATTCAATAAACTCCAAAATATGTTACCAAAGTACGAAGCAAGATAACAGTCCCCGCTGAAATTATTCTACCGTGTAGCTGTGGGCGTATGCCACCTATTGTAGCAAAAATAATTATATTATAAGAAAATAATCAAAGTGGCATACGACCTTACAATACTTTCAGCGGGGACTATTTCCTTGTTTCGTACTTTTGAGCTGTCTGGTTTTAGTTTTTTAAATATTGCATAAAGCGTATTAACTCAATTTCATTCATCATATCAGCCCATATCCACCCCCCACCTACTCTTCTTTATCACGCCTTATCCATTGTTTCCCCACTGCCGTAACAATATCAAAGTCAAAGTCAAATAATTCTTTATTTGCATAGGCTTGTACACAGCACTTACAAATCGTTATACATTTGAATGACTTAAAACTAAGTACTTATGTATAATTTACATGTTAAGACATATATATGTTGATACATAAAATATACTAAAGAAATAAATAAACATAATGCGATTCTACCACCGGCTCGGATCGTCGGATCATCAGGTGTTCTACCCACAGGACGTCGCCCCATTCTTTAACTTTTTAGTCAGTGTCCATGTCTTGGCTATGTGAGCGTTGGGAGGACACACTGGTTAAATACCTTTGTCTTAAGGAACTGCGGGCTATTAGATTTAAAAAGGTAGCCTAACTTCCCTATTGCAGCCTATCTCAGCGTGATCCTCCAGCTTGTGACCTCTTTTACTTGTGGCCCCCAACCAAAAGATAAATTATGTCCAAGATAAACATAATCATTGACCACCTCTAATGAGTGACTACCGACAGTTATATTCGGTACAGTTTTAGGATAATTCGTCATTATTTTGGTCTTGGGCATATTACTACCCCCAAGGAAGCTTCGTTTAACTGCGATATCATCAGATGGAGGTCATTATTAGTTTCGGCTAGGATGATGATGTCATCTGCAAAACGCAGGTGCGACAAGTAGCTGCCATTAATGTTCACTCCTTTTTCATTCCAATCCAACGTCTTATTCAAGACACTGATTAAAATATCAAGTCTTAGGTGTTTGGTATAGATAAATAAATTAGGAGTATATCCGTCAGCTTTATCAAGTTCTAATGACTGTAATGTTGAGAACAAGCGGTTGATAGAAAACATATCACAGATTTGCCTAGCTATTTGTCTAGTCATATAAATAAGTCGAACTAAACTAGCTCAGAGTTATAAATAAATGCTAGGCCAACTCTACTACTACAATACACAGCAAGTCATGAATCATGCTATTACTATGGAAACGAACTCGTTAGTAGTGTCAATGACCAGTATGTAAGTATCTATCTAATATCGTACGCAATAGTCGTGATGTCAAAGCGAAAACCTGGGTTAACCCAGTTTGTAGCTGGGACTTTATTAAGGAAATTTGGATGCTCGGACCTTTAAATATGCGTGTTCTTGCTTGAATGAACACTCACGGCCTTAACACGGTAGTGCAAACTTGTGTCAGTAGCCCTCAGCAGTCAGTCAGTCATGAAGTTCTCGGCTCTGTTCGCGATGGTGATGGCGGTGCTCGCGCTGTTCCTCGGCACTGGCCAGGCGTCGCCGGCGCCGGAACCCAAAATTCCAGTCAAACAAATTGGCAAAGCTATTGTAAGTTTTTTGTTAACTAAAGGCTAACGCTTGACCACTATCTCACCTGATGGAGAACGACGATGAAGTCTAGGATGTTAAACGTTTGCCTAGAAATGTCTAGATTATAGTGGTATGTGGTATTTAAATATCTTCATCTCGACTTACCTGCTGCAAAAAATCCAAAGAAATAAAAAAATATATATATTACAATCTCAACAGTTTGTTGAGACGAATGCAATCAGATTTTTAGGATACCCATTTTTTTCTTCGTTTGAGGTGTAGCAGGAATGCTGATCCTCTTCTGAAGTGACAGCTTGGGGACGCAAAATTGGGGGAATGATGTTAAACAACTTCTTTTTTTCACAGAAAACGGGACTGGGTGTGATCGGCGCCGCAGGCACTGCTCATGAAGTGTACCAGAATATCAAGAATCGAGGATAAATAATATGAGATAGCGACAGAACATTTGGGATAAAAGTTAACAATAGAATCTGCATTAATCCAATTTCCGGATCTTATTTGAAGATCAAAAAATCTGAGATGCATAGACTTTTGTTAATGATTTTACCTAACCAGATAAATAAGTAGTCAAATTGTTACCTATTAGTTAATTAGTATTGTGCAAATAATGTGTTCATTCGGATAAGTAATCTAAGGTGAAAATAAACATTTTACACGTACCAAAGGTTTTGTTTAATAATTAATTACTAGCGACCTGCTCCGGCTTCGCACAGATGCAATATTATGCATGGATTATTACACCGTAATTTTTTATCGTTTACATCCCGAAAACCTCATAATAGGTATCATGAATAGAGATTAGCATGTTAGATCAACTAAATAAAAACAAACTGTTCCATACAAAATAGAATATCCACCCGGAAAAATGTAAGGAACGCTTATTTTGTTGATCTAAAAGGACAATCTGAATGACAAGTGGCAAGTTATGGACACACAGCTCAAAATCACTAAACCCAAAAACTTGATAAGATAATATTCATATAAGTATTTTTGGTTTTTACTGTATTTTGAAAGGACTAGTCCCCCTGATGTCCAATTGTCAAGATTGGACACAAAATATTTTGTTAGTGAATTAATTGAAAATGTATGAAGATGTTGATTTTTGACCTCAAATAAAACCATGCATATTGACCTTACAGTTTTAGTGCCATAGTAATAAATACTCATGGGGACAAGTAATATCTACAGAACACCTACAAAAAAAATGTTTCTGGCCGGCACTTGGACAAAAAAAATAATGCCTTTTGGGGATATGGTTCTTTAAATAGTGTACGTGAGCAATAAGAAGGGATTTTTAAGAATATCATATAATACTTTTCTTTTGTAAATACATACTTACCTATAAAAAAAATTCCTTGGATAATATGTTCAAGGATGTAGTAAAACAATGTAAACTCTGATTTCTAATTCGGAGAACTAAACCAAAGAGTAGTAATATATACTGGATAAACTGATAGCTGCAAACGTCAAGTTCCCATAATTTTTGACACATTGCATCTGTCAAAAGTAGCAAAAATGTATGGGAATGACACATTGACACCTATAAGATTAGTTCGCCGAATGAAAAATCAGAGTTCACAAAGAAAATACGGATAATTTTTTTAATGAAGCGTAAATACAACAAGGATTATGTGTAATTTTGGAAGTATAAAATATTTCAATTTTTTATTTTAGCTACCTGGTAGGTAGCTAAAATAAAAAAAATCCCTGAAAGAATACTTATGCATAATATTTACAGTCAGTGCTAAAATATGGTAGCCACGTGTAAGAGGTAAAAATATCTTGGCATTTAAATAAGACAAATTCTTATTATTGAAATTGAAATTTTTTTTAAAGTACCAAAAATAAAAATTATGATTGGCCCTCTAAAGATTATTCAAAATCATGCGTACCTAGGAAGCACTTAGGTAAATGGAATGAAGTAAATGTAAATATAAATATAATTGACTAATTTGGGCGATAAGATATTATTAGCACCGACCAACAAGTACCTACAGCCCGATCGCGGTTATTTGGCACGTGGCAAAAGTCGGAACTAATGCGGTTTTGACATTTTCGCATAGAAAATACATTATACAGCGCCCCCTATCATTATCACTGAAGTGCTTTCTGATCGTGGTCGCACTGTAGATGAATAAAACGGGCAGACAATTGTCACTGTTGATCTCCTTAGGTACGGTCACCATCAAAATTAGCTTAACACTTTAGTACCATGTCGAAGTAACATATTTTACGAATCCCTAGGAAACTGACTATAATATGCAGAATAGTTACTTTGACATGGTACTACAGTGTTAAGCTACTTTTGATGCTGACCGTACTATGCTATTAAGGCTCGATGAACAATTTTTAACTGTGGATAAATTTGTGGTATAATGTCAAATTTTTGTAGAGTGACAGCGCTTTAGCATAATTATATTTATCAATTATAGGATATATAGAGATAGATTACAAGGAGACATACTTTAAAGATTCTCAGTGTTGAGATAATAATAAAAGAAGTATAATATTAATAAGGTACCATAGCTACATAAAAATGTAAAATTATAACTATAGACCAAAAATCGTCTGCCACCTCTCACATAACAGAAAAAAATAGGTACTATGAAATCTATTTATCTACAAACTCTACAGTCTGGTGTTGATAGAGTGTTGATAGAATGTTATTAGTTAGAATTCATCTAAACGCACGTCGAGGGAAATTACAAGATTCATTTTAAAACATGAGGTATTAATATTCATTCATCATCGTACTTCATTACTATGGAAGCTACTACGCAACGCGTCATCCATAGACACGTAGTGTAGTAGTACCATATTAGTACTACGTTTGTCACGATGTGACGTCAGAGCAATGGGTTATTACGGGATAACTTTATACCTCTATCTGTATCCAGGAATAAGGAAAAGATTAAGCATCGATTAAGCTTTAAATATGATTGGTCGCACCTCAGTGACCATTCACAGCATAAACATAGCAGTGTCAACTTGTACTCCACTCCCCTAAAGCAGTCAGTCAGTAAGTCAGTCATGAAGTTCTCGGCTCTGTTCGCGATGGTGATGGCGGTGCTCGCGCTGCTCCTTAGCGCTGGTCAGGCCGCGCCCGCTCCTGAGCCCAAAATACCGGTCAAGAAAATAGGGTCAGCTATCGTAAGTATTAAACAGGCAACATTTTTTCACATAAATATTTCTCAACATCACATACATTGATCTGATTCCGAGATAGGTAGCTCAATTATCTATGTTACGGATATCAGAATCAACAGTGAGATTACAAATATATGCATATAATAGGTACTTTTCTTTTGTATATACGTCCTTATAATACATAGACCAATGCAAACAGACATGTTCATGCACACAAATGTTTGTACTGTGCGGGGATCGAACGCGCAACCCTTGGACCAAAGGCAGTATTCACTAGCATTTTTCCAAACGGGTCATCAACTAGACAACATTCCGTATAGAACTTTTGCAAAACTACACAAAGTCAAATATTCTTTACTTCCATGGGCTTGTTGTAAGAACAATTGTACACACTGCTCATACAAATCGTCATACATTAAAGAAATCTTAAAATATTGTGCCAATACGAATGCCCGATGTGCAATTTTAGGCAATTCCTACTTGGCAAGCCACAATAATATAAAACCTCTAATCAAGTTGAGTGGCGTGCCAGCAGTGGACGAATATTGGTAGACGATGATGATGATGACCTCAAGACTTTATTTTTGTTTTTTAAATTACTTAATACATTATTTGGTATTTCTCAGAAAACTGGCATCAGCATCATCAGCGCCGCTGCGACGGCCCGGGAGGTGTACAACGAGGTCAAGAAACAAGGATAATGTAGGAATGATGAGAGTGTAACATTTTTTAAAATCAAATAGTCGAACTGTGATATTTTAATTTTTTAAGTTAATGGTCGTTTCTATTATGATATGCCAAAAATTGTGTTCAGCGAACAATAAACTATGTATGGTATTAATCAAATAAATATGTTTTTATATTCAACCCCCAATATATAATCGCGTTCTTTGTTTTCATGTTGAATGAGGGTTTTCGGGTGTGAAAAATCCGCTAGATGGCGTTATGTTGGACTGAGGTCCAACATCAACCGTATTGGTTGTTTTGTTTGTCAAATTGACATTTTGACAGATCACGTTTAAAAATAACCAATCACATTGTATATGGACTTCACTCCTAAGTACTCCATCTAACGCATTTATCACACGCGAAAGCCCACTCTCCACTTTAGCTCACACACTCGCGTGTCAACGTCTACTACCCTAGTTCTCATTCAAATTTTATAGTTGGGTACGCGGTCTCGTAAAGAAAGACTGAGCATGGAACGCTCTATAGCACGTTGCGCCACCTTTAACTTTTTAGTCAGCGTCCATGTCTCGGCTATGTGAGCGTTGGGAGGACACACTGGTTAAATACCTTTGTCTTAAGGAACTGCGGGCTTTTAGAATTAAAAAAGGTAGCCTAACTTCCCTAATGCAGCCTATCCCAGCGTGATCCTCCAGCTTGTGACCTCTTTTACTTGTGGCCCCCAACCAAAAGATAAATTATGTCCAAGATAAACGTAATCATTGACCACCTCTAATGAGTGACTACCGACAGTTATATTCGGTACAGTTTTAGGATAATTCGTCATTATTTTGGTCTTGGACATATTACTACCCCCAAGGAAGCTTCATTTAACTGCGATATTATCAGTTGGAGGTCATTATTAGTTTCGGCTAGGATGATGATGTCATCTGCAAAACGCAGGTGCGACAAGTAGCTGCCATTAATGTTCACTTCTTTCTCATTCCAATCCAATGTCTCATTGAAGACACTGGTTAAAATATCAGGTCTTAGGTATGAATAAATTAGAAGTATATCCGTCAGCTTTATTAAGTTCTAATGACTGTAATGTTGAGAACAAGCGGTTGATAGAAAACATATCACAGATTTTCCTAGCTATCTGTCTAGTCATATAAATAGGTCGAACTAAACTAGCTCAGAGTAATAAATAAATGCTAGGTCTACTCTACTACGGTACACACCAAGTCATGAATTATGCTATTACTTTGGAAACGAACTCGTTAGTAGTGTCAATGACCAGTATGTAAGTATCTAATATGGTACGCAATAGTCGTGAAGTCAAAGCGAAAACCTGGGTTAACCCAGTTTTTAGCTGGGACTTTATGAAGGAAATTTGGATGCTCGGACCTTTAAATATGCGTGTTCTTACTTGAATGAACACTCACGGCCTTAACACGGTAGTGCAAACTTGTGTCAGTAGCCCTCAGCAGTCAGTCAGTCATGAAGTTCTCGGCTCTGTTCGCGATGGTGATGGCGGTGCTCGCGCTGTTCCTCGGCGCTGGCCAGGCGTCGCCGGCGCCGGAACCTAAAATTCCAGTCAAACAAATTGGCAAAGCTATTGTAAGTTTTTTGTTAACTAAAGGATAACGCTTGACCACTATCTCACCTGATGGAGAACGACGATGAAGTCTAGGATGTTAAACGTTTGCCTAGATATGTCTAGATTATAGTGGTCAGTGGTATGTGGTATTTAAATATCTTCATCTCGACTTACCTGCTGCAAAAAATCCAAAGAAATAAAAATATTATATATATTACAATCTCAACAGTTTGTTGAGACGAGTGCAATCAGATTTTTAGGATACCCATTTTTTTCTTCGTTTGAGGTGTAGCAGGAATGCTGATGCTCTTCTGAAGTGACAGCTTGGGGACGCAAAATTGGGGGAATGATGTTAAACAACTTCTTTTTTCACAGAAAACGGGACTGGGTGTGATCGGCGCCGCAGGCACTGCTCATGAAGTGTACCAGAATATCAAGAATCGAGGATAACTAATATGAGATAACGACAGAACATTTGGGATAAAAGTTAACAATAGAATCTGCATTAATCCAATTTCCGGATCTTATTTGAAGATCAAAAAATCTGAGATGCATAGACTTTTGTTAATGATTTTACCTAACCAGATAAATAAGTAGTCAAATTGTTACCTATTAGTTAATTAGTATTGTGCAAATAATGTGTTCATTCGGATAAGTAATCTAAGGTGAAAATAAACATTTTACACGTACCAAAGGTTTTGTTTAATAATTAATTACTAGCGACCTGCTCCGGCTTCGCACAGATGCAATATTATGCATGGATTATTACACCGTAATTTTTTATCGTTTACATCCCGAAAACCTCATAATAGGTATCATGAATAGAGATTAGCATGTTAGATCAACTAAATAAAAACAAACTGTTCCATACAAAATAGAATATCCACCCGGAAAAATGTAAGGAACAGCTAATGGTTATTTCGCTTATTTTGTTGATCTAAAAGGACAATCTGAATGACAAGTGGCTAGTTATGGACACACAGCTCAAAATCACTAAACCCAAAAACTTGATAAGATAATATTCATATAAGTATTTTTGGTTTTTACTGTATTTTGAAAGGACTAGTCCCCCTGATGTCCAATTGTCAAGATTGGACACAAAATATTTTGTTAGTGAATTAATTGAAAATGTATGAAGATGTTGATTTTTGACCTCAAATAAAACCATGCATATTGACCTTACAGTTTTAGTGCCATAGTAATAAATACTCATGGGGACAAGTAATATCTACAGAACACCTACAAAAAAAATGTTTCTGGCCCGCACTTGGACAAAAAAAATAATGCCTTTTGGGGATATGGTTCTTTAAATAGTGTACGTGAGCAATAAGAAGGGATTTTTAAGAATATCATATAATACTTTTCTTTTGTAAATACATGCTTACCTATAAAAAAAAATCCTTGGATAATATGTTCAAGGATGTAGTAAAACAATGTAAACTCTGATTTCTAATTCGGAGAACTAAACCAAAGAGTAGTAATATATACTGGATAAACTGATAGCTGCAAACGTCAAGTTCCCATAATTTTTGACACATTGCATCTGTCAAAAGTAGCAAAAATGTATGGGAATGACACATTGACACCTATAAGATTAGTTCGCCGAATGAAAAATCAGAGTTCACAAAGAAAATACGGATAATTTTTTAATGAAGCGTAAATACAACAAGGATTATGTGTAATTTTGGAAGTATAAAATATTTAAATTTTTTATTTTAGCTACCTGGTAGGTAGCTAAAATAAAAAAAATCCCTGAAAGAATACTCATGCCTAATATTTACAGTCAGTGCTAAAATATGGTAGCCACGTGTAAGAGGTAAAAATATCTTGGCATTTAAATAAGACAAATTCTTATTATTGAAATTGAATTTTTTTTAAAGTACCAAAAATAAAAATTATGATTGGCCCTCTAAAGATTATTCAAAATCATGCGTACCTAGGAAGCACTTAGGTAAATGGAATGAAGTAAATGTAAATATAAATATAATTGACTAATTTGGGCGATAAGATATTATTAGCACCGACCAACAAGTACCTACAGCCCGATCGCGGTTATTTGGCACGTGGCAAAAGTCGGAACTAATGCGGTTTTGACATTTTCGCATAGAAAATACATTATACAGCGCCCCCTATCATTATCACTGAAGTGCTTTCTGATCGTGGTCGCACTGTAGATGAATAAAACGGGCAGACAATTGTCACTGTTGATCTCCTTAGGTACGGTCACCATCAAAATTAGCTTAACACTTTAGTACCATGTCGAAGTAACATATTTTACGAATCCCTAGGAAACTGACTATAATATGCAGAATAGTTATTTTGACATGGTACTACAGTGTTAAGCTACTTTTGATGCTGACCGTACTATGCTATTAAGGCTCGATGAACAATTTTTAACTGTGGATAAATTTGTGGTATAATGTCAAATTTTTGTAGAGTGACAGCGCTTTAGCATAATTATATTTATCAATTATAGGATATATAGAGATAGATTACAAGGAGACATACTTTAAAGATTCTCCGTGTTGAGATAATAATAAAAGAAGTATAATATTAATAAGGTACCATAGCTACATAAAAATGTAAAATTATAACTATAGACCAAAAATCGTCTGCCACCTCTCACAAAACTGAAAAAAAAATAGGTACTATGAAATCTATTTATCTACTAACTCGACAGTCTGGTGTTGATAGAATGTTTAATTCATCTAAACGCACGTCGAAGGAAATTACAAGATTCATTTTACAACATGAGGTATTAATATTCATTCATCATCGTAGGTACTTCATTACTATAGAAGCTACTACGCAACGCGTCATCCATAGACACGTAGTGTAGTAGTACCATATTAGTACTACGTTTGTCACGATGTGACGTCAGAGCAATGGGTTATTACGGGATAACTTTATACCTCTATCTGTATCCAGGAATATGGAAAAGATTAAGCATCGATTTAGCTTTAAATATGAATGGTCGCACTTCAGTGACCATTCACAACATAAACATAGTAGTGTCAACTTGTACTCCAGTCCCCTAAAGCAGTCAGTCAGTAAGTCAGTCATGAAGTTCTCGGCTCTGTTCGCGATGGTGATGGCGGTGCTCGCGCTGGTCAGGCCGCGCCCGCTCCTGAACCCAAAATACCGGTCAAGAAAATAGGGTCAGCTATCGTAAGTATTAAATACACAACATTTTTTCACATAAATATTTCTCAACATCACATACATTGATCTGACTTCGTGATAGGTAGCTCAAATACCTGTGTTACGAATATCAGAATCAACAGTGGGATTACAAATATATGCATATAATAGGTACTTTTCTTTTGTATATACATCCTTATAATACATAGACCAATGCAAACAGACATGTTCATGCACACAAATGTTTGTACTGTGCGGGGATCGAACGCGCAACCCTTGGACCAAAGGCAGTATTCACTACCATTTTTCCAAACGGGTCATCAACAAGACAACATTCCATATAGAACTTTTGCAAAGCTATACAAAGTCAAAGTCAAATATTCTTTATTTCCATGGGCTTACAAGCCTGTTGTAAGAACAATTGTACACACTGCTCTTACAAATCGTCATACATTAAAGAAATCTTAAGATATTGTACCAACACGAATGCCCGATGTGCAATTTTAGGCAATTCCTACATGGCTAGCCACAATAATATAAAACCTCTAATCGAGTTAAGTGGCGTGCCATAGGAAAGGTGGTCCAGCAGTGCACGAATATTGGTTGACAATGATGATTGAGGTCATCCAAGACTTTGTTTTTGTTATTTAAATTTCATAATATATTATTTTTATTTCTCAGAAAACTGGCATCAGCATCATCAGCGCTGCTGCGACGGCCCGGGAGGTGTACAATGAGGTCAAGAAACAAGGATAATGTAGGAATGATGAGAGTGTACAACCCGTGCGGATAAATAATGGTATCAGAAATGGCGGCGCATCTATTCACTTCTCGCTCGCACACTATTTGCGTGTGCGAGTATAGACGCAAATATGTGAATAGATGCGCCGCCATTTCTTATCGCATTCTTTATCCGCACAGGTTATAACGTTTTTTAAAATCAAATAGTCGAACTGTGATATTTTAATTTTTTAAGTTAGTCAATAATTGTATGATCGTTTCTATTATGATATGCCAAAAATTGTGTTCAGCAAATAATAAACTATGTATGGTATTAATCAAATAAATATGTTTTAATATTCAACCCCCAATATATACTCGCGTTCTTTGTTTTTTCGTGTTGAATGAGGGTTTACGCGTGTGAAAAATCCACTAGAAGGCGTTCTGTTGGACTGAGGTCCAACATCAACCGCGTTGGTTGTTTAGATTGTCAAATTGACATTTTGAAGATCACGTTTAAAAATAACCAATCACATTGTATATGGACTTCGCTCCTATAGTACTCTATTTAGCGCATTTATCACACGCGAAATCCCTCGTTGAATAAATTACTATAATAACAATCATTGAGTTAATCCCCATTCTATTTATTATGCTTTCAATATCCTATTAGAAGCCATTGAAATGAATGAGCTTATACCTTTATGTATACAAATAAGTAAAAATACCTACCTACCTACATCGAGAATTTAGACTTTACCAAATTTCAGCCAACTATTTGACTATCCCATATAGTGAGCTACTACTTACGGGAAAACCAAGCTTTGACGTCACGTCGTATCATAAGCACTAAACGTAGGTATAGTGAACATCAAATTGATCTTAGCGTAAAACCTACCTAAAATTTGGACATTTGAGCATTTGACAAAAATCACTTTTAGCACTTTTTTCGAACAACAAATGAAAATTCACCTTGGTTGTCTTTCATGTTGTTTTGTGTTTTGGGAAACCTAGGGTTCCGCGGAACACATTGTGAATGGCTGATTTATTGAATGAATTTATCTTGTAGGTAATATCCTTCGACCTGTTCTGACCCTTCCTACGTAGTTTCGAATGCTGCTGTCGCGATGCACGCTGTTGCGATTTTTTTTTCTACTGCCTCATAGTTTCGAAAGCTCATGGACTCGAATGATGTAGTCGCGAAAGATGCTGATTCGAAAAACATTTGCACTGCCTCATACGCTCGAATGCGGTTGTATGTCTATATAATAATGGACAACATTTCAAATTTTTAACATGTCCATATTGTTTTTTTATATGAAAGTAGACATAAAATGAACAGACCCATATTTTTTCTTTTTTCAAAATTTGTCCATTTTCATGCATAAAATAATTATTGAAATTCTTTTTATTCTAAATAGACGTAAGCGCCAAATGACGTCATCGGACGGCTGAATACAGCGATATTCCTTTGCTTATCATTGTTTTAATAAAAAAAAAGGTACTACTGTCAAAGGTAAATAATACTAGTGTCAACATTGTCAACGTCATTCATACATTCAACGTTGACGAGTAGTCTTTTTTTTTGACAGTTACATGTCATGAGTTTGGCATTACGTAAATTTGAAACTATAATGTGCTAAGCAAAGAAATATTTTACATTCTACCGTCCGATGACGTCATCTTACGTTTTTTAGTTTTTAATTTTTTCTCAGTAAATAAGCAATATAAAAAATGAATAAATATATGTTCGAGCAGCGGAAAAGTAAACAAAGAATTGGTATTTTTTGTTTCAGAGCTTAGCAATTTTGAAATGTTGTCCATTCCTAAACTTTTTTGGACATAAATCACCTCATCCTAGCGTTTAATTCCCGGTCGCATTAAAAGCTGCCACACATTAAAAAGCTTTTTACACGTTATTATGACTTATAATAAATCGAAGTCACAAGCATTCAAGCGTACGAGGCAGTGCAAAGGTTTTTCGAGTGAGCGTTTTCATTCGAGTTCATGAGCTTTCGAAACTATTTATATATATATTCAGAGTTAAGCCCATCTATAGGGTAACCCTATTGGTAGATTACCAAATCAATAGGTTTACCCTATTTATTGTGTAACCTTACTGTATTTGTAACCCTATTGATAGGGTTACAACCACAAACCGCATAGCAAGGGTCACCCTATTGATTGTCTATCTTATTTCCACGACCTTTCAAACGAACGAACTCAATCCGACCAATCGGCTGCCGCCTTTAGCGAGGTGCACAATATTGATTCAAATGCTTTGCGCGTAGAGATTAAAATACCAGGGTAGAATTCTAAAACCCTATCTTGATATGGTAAGCCTATTATATATATTATAGGGTTTTCCGTGATGATAGCGCTTACCGTAATGAGTGGGTAAGCATATTGATGAGGTAATCCAATGATAGGCTTTCCTAACTGGTAAAGTTTTTGAAAAATGTCTATCAAAAAACCCTATCCAAAACCCTAATAATAGTTATCGGTTCCAGTCCCTGGACCCCTTGCGCAGCCGTCGATTTCAAGAGCGCCCGAGGCAGTTACTGATTATAATAAAATTATGAATGACGTTTCAGCTGTATTCTATTTTGTAAAAGTATTCTCTGCCATCTTACTATCTTATCCAATTTATCTATCTAACATAGATTTCTCTAGTATAAATAATATTCTACACTATTAATTACATAGAATCGTACTTTAGTATCGACGTTGAAGAGAAGAAATAAGAACCTTATAATTTGATTTAATAAATAGTTTATTCATTGAACACTTTGATATAGCCAAAACTATAACAATTACGATTATTAAAAAGAAAAATAACTAATATATCACAGTTGGTAAGGTATAAGTACTAAGGTTAAATTTGACTACGAATGTAACTAATATCTAGAAAACTTGAGGTGAATTACACAGACTCCCTCTGGATTACACAGACTTAATATATTCAACTAACTGCTGATGGCATATTTCACACTTAAGTAATATTATCCTTGTTTCTTAACTTCTTTGTACACCTCACGGGCTGTCGCAGCAGCGCTGATAATGCTGATGCCAGTTTTCTGAAAAATAAAATGAATAATAAGAAATATAATGAATCTGCGAACCCCTAGCAGGACTCTTAGACGACCTACAGTCCTTATATTTCCGCACAGTGCCACTAATTATAGAAAGAACTCATTCTTAACTAGGTCTGTTAACGCTTTTAATTTAATTCGAGTATGATTAGCGTTAGGAAACGTATATCTGGTTACTGGTTCGATGGGCATGTACGCCGTGTGGTCCCCGGCAGATTAGAATAGGCCACCCTCACTCTTACCGAGGTGTCGTATAAGGCGACTAAGGTAAAGCTGCTGGCATGATCGTCAGCACCCAGTCTGCATTTATATCAAAACCCTGGCCAACCCATCTGCCAAGCGTGGTGAGTATGGCGATTACCCCTCATGTGATTGAGGGAGGCCGGTGCCCCAGCAGTGGGGACTTAAATGGGCTGACGATGATGATGGGCACGTAAACGTAAACTAATACTGATCTGAAATGTAGTCTAGTACCAATTATAGTGGTGTTTAACTTAAGAACAAGCATTCAGTATTTTATATGCGAAAACATTTCAATTGGTACCTAGTTATCTATTAAGTTGATTATTTTTTTTAATCAGGCTGTGTTACTTTGAAAATAAAAATAAAATAAAGCAGAAACAAATTAAAGACCAAGTCAAAATAAATGAAGTTTCATTTCAAAGACTGAAATCACATTAGTATGATTACTTACGATAGCTGACCCTATTTTCTTGACCGGTATTTTGGGTTCAGGAGTGGGCGCGGCCTGACCAGCGCTGAGGAGCAGCGCGAGCACCGCCATCACCATAGCGAACAGAGCCGAGAACTTCATCGCTGACTGACTGACTGCTGTAGGCCGATCGAGTACAAGTTAACACTGCCGTGGTGATGTAGTGTATGTTCATCGAAGCGCAACTTATCATATTTAAAGCTTTAAAAGGTCAGTTATATTTCCTTACCAAATTCCGAATTCGTAACGCAGGTGGTTATCCCGTAAGAACTTACAGCTTTGACGTCAATAGAACATAAAAGCGCTGCATTAGTTAGTACACTTCGCTTACGTTTACATAGTACTTTATAATAACACAGTATAACAAGACTGTGGTAATAATGCAAATGAGTTTAGCGCACATGCCTCAGGTAATAAAATTTACCTTGTTATTTCCGCTGACATTTTTTATGAATAAAAATTGGTGTCGTGCAACTAGTTACGTGTTGTAAACCCATTGATTTTATTTTATTATTATAATGTATCTGTTTTGCTACTACACTGCGATCCGAGCGGACCAGATACCGAAGAGGATCCACATCGGCATAGTTCTCCCTGGAAAGGAAACCGACTTCCCCCGAGTCGGCAAAAGGTTGAACTTCCTGAATCCCTGGGCAGGAGTGAGTAGATGGCTGGCCCACGGGATTCATTATCAGGCGCAGAGCGCAGCAACCTTCGTCACCTTCAGCATTCCGGAAGACCTGGTGATGGAAATCATTGCTAGGGAGAGAAGGCTCGTATACAACTTGGGATCCGTGTACGTCAAGTTCAAGGATCCCAAGGGTAGGTACGCTCCCCCTGGCAATGAGGACCCACAGAGGGAGGAGGAGGTGATACCTACGTCCACTCCAAACAAGGAGAATACCGGACAGGACGAGGCAGCGCCCGCTAGCACGCAGCCAGCCCCAACCACAGTAGCGGAGCAGCTGGATGAAGATGAGCTGCTCGCTGGCACGGAGATGGAGCTAGTGGGAGAGGAGAGCCAAGATGGCGTCATCCTCTTCTGAAGCACGTCTCCTTCAATGCAACCTCCACCACAGCATCTCCGCAACGGCCCAGCTACGGAAGTGGCTGGAGGTTAACCCTACGACCGTCGCCCTGATCCAGGAGCCGTGGATCAGGAAGGGCACCATATGGGGTCTCTCCAAGCTAGGAGGTAAGTTTATTTGTGCCACTCACCTGATATCTGTCTGTATATTTCCAATAACATTGTTGCACAACCACTAATGGATTGTGTGTGGCAAAACTGGACAATAAGGATAACAACAACCGGAGTATAGTACTAGCGTCAGCATACATGCCGGACAACGAACAAGCGCCTCCAGAAGAGGTCAGATACTGCGAAAGAAACTCTTTCGAACTGATCATCGCAACGGACTCCAACGCCCACCACTCACTGTGGGGAATGGAACAATCCAATAACAGTACTACAGGCTCTCGGTAGCTTTACGATAAAGTCAGGCCTGATAATGGAGTGTCATTGTGAACTGAACAAGGTAGGACTCCATAACAAACTGATCCTTCAATGAATCAAAGGACATAGCGGCACCAGAGGAAACGACGCAGCTGACCTACTTGCCAGAAGAGGATCCGATATGGTCCCAGTGGGACCAGAACCGTACTTTACTCTTACTTCCTTAATTCCTTAATAAAGAACTTTGAACTTCTTTCCTCATAACTGGTTGAAAGGTAGAATTCTAGATCATACTAAATCTCTGCACAACAGCTATAGGAGCAGTCTGGAGGCATGCAGACAGGCGACTAACCCTACCGAAATTGGATCCCCGTCTCTCCAGACAACTCTTACAACTAAATAAGCCAAACCTTCGTTTATTGACTAGTGCTCTAACAGTTTTAACAGACATCTGTTCAATATAGGTGTTACAGACAGCTCTCTATGCAGACATGCATGGAGAAGGAAGAAACAGCCGCTCATGTACTCTTAAAGTGCATAGGTGTGGCCAGCAACCGGGCACACTACCTAGGAAACCCAGGCGGTCTCCAGGAAATCTTTAGCAACACCAAGGCGCTGATAGGTTTCCTTGAAGAACTCCGCTGGTTGGAATGACACCGGCCTACTTCACCCTCCGCACGCGAAATGGGCACAACTGCTGCCTGTTTGCGGAAAAGCCCGCACGACGAAGAAGAAGAAGAAGAATCGGTTTTGCTACAGTAGGTGGCATACGATCACGGCAATACGGCATCATAATTTCAGCAGAGACAATTTTCTTGTTTCGTACTTTTTAGAGCGTGTTTTTTTAGTAGTCGGGTTTCAATTTTTTGAACTTTATTTTTATTTAACATAGTTTTAGTTATGTAAAAAAATTTAAATATTTGAAATGCGCTAAAAAGTTCTTTCATTTGATACCCCACACGGTACCGTCAAGCATATTTTTTTTAGTTCCTTACTCTAAGTCTCCTAGAGGGCGCTGTAGTCAATTTAACGTGAAACCATGTAACCAGAAGACAAACAAAGACGCTTCTAATGACACCTCATTTGTTCAAATATGATAACTAGTTTAGAAGTTATGAGGCAACAGATGAACAACCATACAGACATACATACAAACACACAGGACAAAATCATAACCCTACTTTTTGCTTCGCCGTAGTCGGGTAAAAAGAAGGTGACGATTTTGACGTGAAGGGTCATACATTAACCAACGATCATAAAGGAAAAGTCCAACCGCTGATGAGTACAAAGATGACAAATTTATAAATACGGGTATCGTCAGACATTTTGCAAGATATTGCCGTGATTTATCAATCACGAGGTTGCGGTAACAAGTTACGGCTTGGGTCAAAGCCATAGAGAAAAGTAATACACTGGAAAGTCAAAGCATATATAGAATGGAGGACGTTGTTGACTTAAATCTGTGGTGTTTACGTAAGAAAGAAAAGAAAGGTTAAATTATTATGAATACAAATAATTCAATCAAAATTGTCATACAGCTTACTAGTTTTATGATTTCAACAACATTCCATCCATGTAGAACGTCTGCGGAAATTACAAGATAAACTTGTAAAAAAGTATCGGCCTATATACTATCCCACTACAGGGCAAAGACCTCCATCATAGAAATCAATCTATCGCTACTATGATGGGATTAGGCTTGATCTCCACGCTTGCCTAATGCGGATTGGTGATCACAAACCTGAGCAATGCTTATTTATCTATTAATTTAGTACAGCCACATGATACATACACTTGCAGACTATTTAAAGTTACAGTTCTGATATGTACCAAAATAACGGCGTAGTACATAACACTTATGAATATATATATTTTTTATATGGCTTAATTCACTTTATAAAGATTCAAGTGCTAAGTAAAACAATGGTGACAGAGCTGGAAACATTCATCAGGCTAGTGGACCGATAGATACTCTGTCACCAATGTTCGAAAAAATAGAAACATACTTTTTGCTCGACCCGGGAATCGAACCGAGATCACGGTACTTAAACCACTAGACCAACGGGGCGTTAAACACGATTGATGTGAAATATTTTATCATTTATCCCTGCAGAATACTATCGTACCTATACGCCGAGTTCATTGCTATGGAAACGTAAGCAAATATTCACATATTATGTAGTTATAAGGTAATGCAGTGCGTTTATAGTCAGATGACGTCAAATTTCAATGTTGTCACGGGATATCCAACAACGAATATCGGAAATGAGTAAGGATAAGCAATACAACTTTTGAGGTTTAAATATGTTTGATTACGCTTGGATGAGCATTCACACCAGCAACACGGTAGTGTCAACTAGTCCTCCGGCAGCCCACAGCAGTCAGTCAGTCAGTCATGAAGTTCTCGGCCCTGTTCGCGATGGTGATGGCGGTGCTCGCGCTGCTCCTCAGCGCTGGTCAAGCCGCACCCGCTCCTGAACCCAAAATACCGCTCAAGAAAATAGGATCAGCTATCGTAAGTTTAATTTGATTAAAATTCCATGTTAAAACATTGTTTATTTTACTACCGTGACTTCAAAGTCTTTAAGGGTGCAGCAGCTGCTTCGGCGGAGTACCGAAAAAAAAAACAAATACTTCGCCTTAGGCTCTCCGTTTGGCGTGGAAACCTTGGGACCGTGGGGGCCCAAGGCCCACAAGCTTTTCCACGAGTTGTCTGTCCGGCTACTCGACATTTCAGGTGACAGTAATGCTGGCAGCTACCTCGGCCAACGCATTGGACTGGCCATTCAAAGAGATAACGCCTTCAGCATTCTGGCTACGATGAGTAGCGGGGCAGATGTTTCATCTCATCCATCATCTCCTGTAAATAGTACCTATTCCTTGTTTTTGTTTTATTTTATCATTCTGTAAATAGGTACTGTTATATTGGCAATAAAGCCACCATAAGATTATCTAGTGCAACAAACTATGATTATATGTCTTTAAGTCATGATCTTCTCTTGTTTCATTTATCCCTGCAGAATACTATCGTACCTATACGCCGAGTTCATTGCTATGGAAACGTAAGCAAATCTTTACATATTATGTAGTTATAAGGTAATGCAGTGCGTTTATAGTCAGATGACGTCAAATTTCAATGTTGTCACGGGATATCCAACAACGAATATCGGAAATGAGTAAGGATAAGCAATACAACTTTTGAGGTTTAAATATGTTTGATTACGCTTGGATGAGCATTCACACCAGCAACACGGTAGTGTCAACTAGTCCTCCGGCAGCCCACAGCAGTCAGTCAGTCAGTCATGAAGTTCTCGGCCCTGTTCACGATAGTGATGGCGGTGCTCGCGCTGCTCCTCAGCGCTGGTCAAGCCGCACCCGCTCCTGAACCCAAAATACCGCTCAAGAAAATAGGATCAGCTATCGTAAGTTTAATTTGATTAAAATTCCATGTTAAAACATTGTTTATTTTACTACCGTGACTTCAAAGTCTTTAAGGGTGCAGCAGCTGCTTCGGCGGAGTACCGAAAAAAAAAACAAATACTTCGCCTTAGGCAACTGTTACCGATTCTCTCCGTTCGGCGTGGAAACCTTGGGACCGTGGGGGCCCAAGGCCCACAAGCTTTTCCACGAGTTGTCTGTCCGGCTACTCGACATTTCAGGTGACAGTAATGCTGGCAGCTACCTCGGCCAACGCATTGGAATGGCCATTCAAAGAGATAACGCCTTCAGCATTCTGGCTACGAATGAGTAGCGGGGCAGATGTTTCATCTCATCCATCATCTCCTGTAAATAGTACCTATTCCTTTTTTTGTTTTATTTTATCATTCTGTAAATAGGTACTGTTATATTGGCAATAAAGCCACCATCAGATTATCTAGTGCAACAAACTATGATTATATGTCTTTAAGTCATGATCTTCTCTTGTTTCTGTTTCATTAATATATTATTTTTTATTTCTCAGAAAACTGGCGTCAGCATCATCAGCGCTGCTGCGACGGCCCGGGAGGTGTACAATGAGGTCAAGAAACAAGGATAATACGATTTCATCATTACTTAAGTGTCATATTTTGATAAACTTCACTCAAACGTCTTGGACTAAGTAGGATAGCAATAGTACGAGTACATACCTACTTTAATAGGAGGATCCAGACCGGACGATCCAAAGCGCTCCGATTCGCGCGCGGCATGAGCGTGCTCCACGGAGCGTGAAGTGTAGACGTGCCGCGCGCGATCCATGTGGGCGGCGTCGCGGAGAGCGTGCGCTCCACGCCGGGTGTGATCCATTTGTTGTCGGTTTTTTGTCCACGCTTGTTCTGATTTTGATCGCTTGATCCGCCGTCATTGCACGTGTCACGCCATAGCCAGAAAAAATTAAACTGATTCAGTAAGGATCGGCAGGAGCGCGTTAGAGCAGATAGTCAGGATCGCAAAAGATTGTTTTTGGATCGACCTAGACGCATCACGATCTTGGATCACGGTTCGCGGGTTCGCCGATCCATCCTGGATCGTCTGGTGTGGATCCGCCTATTAATTGTTTAAAATCGAGTCGCCGAACTGTGATATTATAATATTTAATTTTAGTTAAGTAATAACGAATTTAAAGACGAGGCGCTGGATCGCCTGATGGTAAGCGATTGCCGCCGCCCATAGACACCCGCGACACCAGTGAAGTCACAAGTGCGCTGGCAACCTTTAAACACCATTTCCCCCGGATTAGGCCTCCGGTACCCTCACTCACGCAGCGAAACACAGTACAGTGCTGCTTCACGCTGGTTTTCTGTGAGGCCGTGGTATCACTCCAGTCGAGCCGGCCTATTCTTGCCGAAGCGTGGCTCTCCCACGGTCAAAAGATTGTTTTCATTGTGTGTGTTAATTAATACCTATGTGTTCAGCAATTAATAAATAATGTTATTAATCAAATTAAAATGTTTTAATAATCAACCTCCAGGACCAATACGTAGTTACTTTAGATTTTCACGTTGAATGATTGTTATTGAGTTCTTATTAATTATGTTTCACTCTAGTAAAATTCATCTTCAAATCCATGAGCTTATTGAATATTAACCAACCACGTTGATTTGTCAAACAAAAAAGAATTATATGGATGCGTTTCACGCGGAACTTTTTACCACGTCCTCAATTTTGTGGAACAGTTCGGCTGCAGCTGCAGCAATAGATATTTCCCGATAGCTACGGCTTAGGGATCTTCAACAGAAGACCGTACTTTGTTCTAAGAGGCCGGCATCACATCAGCAACCTCTCTGAGGTTTGAGCAGCAATGTTTAGCTACTGCGCTATGCTGACGACACCACACTTTTCGCAGCCAGTGAGGATGAAATGTGCGCCTTGTTGGAGAGGTTACAAAGAACGAGCAGTGAAATGGGCCTACTCATCAACAAGTCCAAAACCAAGGTCATGGTAGTCGATCGCAGTATGTCCCCCACAATGACTAATAAGTTGAGCCTCGAAATCGTGTAGGATTTCACATATCGGGGTTCCGTCATCAACGAAAAAGAGTCTTGTGAGAAGGACATCAGTAAACGGATTGGACTGACAGAAAACCGGCGTGAAGCAGTGTTGTGTTTCGCTGCGTGAATGAGGGTACCGGAGGCCGGGTACCCTCACTTTAAACCTCCCAACCTTTACCGAACCTTTAAACCCTCCTTTCCCCCGGGAAAGGGGGGTTTAAAGGTTGGCAGCGCACTTGTGCCTGCACTGGTGTCGCGGGTGTCTATGGGTGGCGGCAATCGCTTACCGTTAGGCGATCGGTCTGTTCGTCTGCCACCTATCACATGAAAAACAAGTAGACAGTAACTGTAACTTTGTATAACGCGTACATACGTACTAAACTGGAATACGCAGCAGTGGTATGGGAGCCTTACCAAAAAAATACGTTATTCAAATAGAAAGGATACAGCGTAAATTTGCTCGTTGGCTTTTCAATAAACGCTATGGGTATTATCCTTACCTTTATCCATCTGCATTTGTCCTGGGTATGGTTGATTTGGAAACTCTGAAGGTCAGAAGGGTATTGGCAACGGTAAAACATTATTTGTCCATAATTCATCACAGGATAGACTGTAAATCAGTGTTGGAAAGGGTAAAGTTGCTGGTGCCCAGAAGATTGGCGCAGAATGCGGAGGGGACAGTTGCGGCTCGCCGTAGACCGCGTCTATTGCAGAGACCGGTAACGCGAACTGAGCGGGCGGCATTTGCGCCATATCATATTTGAACAAATGAGGTGTCGTTAGAAGCGTCTTGATTGTCTTCTGGTTATTTTAAATTTTTTATTCTGTTAGCCTCAGTAAAATAATATACCATCATTATGGTCGCATCAAATCTCGTTAAAAACGTACTAGATTTTTCTTAAGTTGGACAGCTGAACCAAAACCAAATACACGTATTTAAGTTACAATCATTGCATTTTTAAAAGGGGTTTTGTTCCATAGCTCCTCAATTAGCAATGTATTAATAAATAATAAATATATAAATGAATAAATATTTCACCACATCACATTACACTGATCTGACTCAGAGATAGGTAGCTCAAGCACCTGTGTTCCGGATATCAGAATCAACAGTGGGATTATAAATACATATTACATACATATAATACTTTTCTTTTGTAAATACATACATATAATACATAGAAAACACCCAGACCAATACAAACAGACATGTTCATGCACACAAATGTTTGTACTGTGCGGGGATCAAACCCGCAACCCTTGCACCAGAAGCAGCGTGGACCGACGATCTGGTGAAGGTCGCGGGAATCCATTGGAATATTGGGGGAGCCCTATGTCCAGCATCGGACATTGGCTGAAATGATGATGATGATTTTGGGGTTCAGGAGAAGGCACGGCCTGACCAGCGCTGAGGAGCAGCGCAAACACCGCCATCACCATCGCGAACAGAGCCGAGAACTTCATGACTGACTGATTGACTGCTTCGCGTTACTGGAGGACTGGTTGAAACTACCGTGATGCTGATGTGAATGTTCATCAAAGCGCAGGCAATCATATTTTGAGCTCTAGATGATCTGCTAAATTTTCCTTACTAAATTCCAATACCAGATAACAAACAGATTTTTATCCCATAAGTTACAAATTAAGCCCATACGTGCATTATTTTACCGTCGATGTGTAAAGAAATGTAGCACGTATGACACATGCGGCCGTAAAAGCTTAGTACTTTCTTTTAACTTTGTTATGGTGAGAGGGTTAGCTTTTCCCCGCCATAAAAAGTGAGGGAGCCATTTATTCTTCCACTCGATTCAAAACTTATGGTAATGCGGCCACATCGGTTTTGTTCGCGGATAGTTAACTCTATGTTTGCCAAACAAAAATGGACTTTATCCTCAAGTTTTCTTTTTCTCGTGTTTGAAAGTTGGTTTTCGATGATCCCATGCAAATTTTGACCTAAAAGTTTTTGATATGTTAAACAAAAGTACGGTGATTCGATGGTGGGTGGTACTAAAATAGATAAAGAAGTAAAATTTTAGTCACTTTGTATTTTATAAACAATCCTAAACAATTGAAATTCGAAATTTTTCGACTTTACACAGAAACGCAAGCAATCCATGGCTATTTTTTAAGAGACGTGCAAGAATATTGATAGCAAGAATAAGATACATTGTGTTAGGGCCTAAACATAGCCAAAGATGAACATAGCTATCTAGCTGGATGGCCTGTACAGGAGGTGGAATGCTCATAAACTGTATAGCAGATAGAATAGTAGCGCACGTAACACGTAATGCACGTAACGTAAAGGGGTGAAAATTTAACTAAGTTTTGTTAGCCTGGAAAGGAGATCCTCGGACTTTCTTAATAGGTATATTTTTGTCCGAATATGAAAGTGCCGGCCAAAAAAAGTTTTGCTGTATTCTGTTAGGAGTTGTTCCCTTGATGTTCAAATGTCAAGATTTTGTTTACCAAAAAAAAAAACACTTGATAGTTAATTCTTTTCAAATATAACGAAGATGTTAAATTTTGAGCTTAAATAAAACCAAGGATATGACCCTACAGCTTTGGTAACACAGTAATATATATTCAGAGGGACAAGTCCTTCAGAATACAGCAAAATTTTTGTAGCCGGCCCTTGTACAAGAAAAGAGCATCCTCTTTTCTTTCCAGTCTTGAACCCCCTGCGCCTCTTTTCTAAAAGCACCACGTTGATCATGTATAATGCGCTGTATTGGGCATAAAAAAATATTTGTTATCATATACGTCACTACAAAATCCACCTCAATACGTCACTACAAAATAAGACGGATTGGGACCAACTTGCTTCGTACCCTGCGGGTAGTAAAGCTTTTTGGTCTCTGGCTAAGGCGTTCGAATCGAACTTTTGCCGTCCCTCACTCCCACCACTGTTGAAACCTGATGGCTCACTTGCACATACCGCCAAAGAGAAAGCTGATTTATTCGCTACTCAATTTGCGGAGGCTTCGCGTCTGGATTCCGCCAGTGTACCACCTCCTAGTCTGCCGGATTGTGGGTGTTCCATGCCCGAAATACACATTCGCCAGACTGAGGTCCTGAAAACCCTGCGAATCTAGACGTGAATGAAGCAAGTGGACCAGATGAGATTCCGGCGATAGTACTCAAAACCTGTGCGCCTGAGCTGGCTCCTGTACTTACGCGCCTCTTTCGCCTTTCCATGTCGTCTGGTATAGTACCAAAGTCATGGAAGCTTGCCAACGTGCAGCCCGTGCCTAAAAACGGCAGTCGTGCCGACCCTACTAACTACAGGCCAATTAATTTCGGTTACCTCCATACTCTGCAAGACTATGGAGCGTGTACTGAACAATAGGCTTTTGGCATACCTAGAATCGAGCGACCTCCTCAGCGACCGACAATATGGCTTTCGCCGGAATCGGTCTACTGGGGATCTTCTAGCGTATGCCACTTACATCTGGGGCCAGGCCATTGAGAATCATGGGGAGGCTCTTGCAGTATCCCTTGATATCTCAAAGGCCTTCGACAGGGTCTGGCATGATAGCCTTATTGGTAAGCTTTCCGCGAATGGACTTCCCGCTGGCTTATGCACTTGGATTTCTGATTTCCTGAGGGGTAGGTCCTTAAGAGTGGTCATTGATGGCTGCTCTTCTGACCAACTGGCGATTAATGCTGGAGTCCCTCAGGGGTCTGTACTTTCTGCAACTCTCTTCTCGCTGCACATAAACGACCTGCTAAAACCCGGCATCTATGGGTATGCGGACGACAGCACAGTTGTAGAGAGTTACAATTCCAGTGCACGTGCCAAGCCGGCGGACATCCAGAGACATAGAGAGGCGATGGTCGAGCGCATGAACGAGACCTTGAAGGCGGTATCCGACTGGGGAAATGCCAACCGAGTTTCGTTCAATGCAGCTAAGACCCAGGCGTGTCTGTTCTCTGCTAAACGGAGTCAATTCCAACTGACTCCCACTTTCCAGAATGTGTCCGTGCCGATTACTAGCCGTCTTGAGCTTCTTGGCATGTCTCTCACCCCTTCCCTCAACTTTGGCACGTACATCGAGTCCAAAGCTCAACTTGCCTCAAAAAAGCTCGGTATTCTGGCTAAAGTGAGGCAGTACTTTACGCCAGGACAGCTGCTTAACTTATATCAAGCGCAAGTCCGAGCCTGCATGGAGTACTGTTCTCATCTTTGGGATGGCTCAGCCAAATACCAGCTTGAGGCGTTAGAGAGTATTGAGAGAAGGGCCAAGAGGCTAATTGGCGACGACGAGCTTGTGGGTAAGAGGCTACAAAGCCTTGAACACCGAAGCAAGGTAGCAAGCTTATCGGTCTTCTATCGGATACATTTTGGAGAGTGCGCCACGGAACTGTACAATGCCATTGGAGCATCTCCGTTCTTCCACTACTCCACCAGGCAGACCCTCAATCGACACCGGTACATGGTAGAAATACCAAAAGTCCGCACAAAGAGGTTTGAATCCTGTTTTCTTATTCGTACTGCGAAACAGTGGAATCAGTTGCTTGAAGAGGTGTTCCCTAGTGGCTACAATTTGATTTTGATTTGATTGTTCGAATCCCAGGATGCACCTCTGGACTTTTTAAATTTATACGAAAACATCGCGAGGAAACCTGCACGTTTCGAATAGTTTTTAAAACGTGTAACCATGATTCAGTTGGTCTGGTTTCTCTGTTGAAGGGCTGCAAAGGTCAGACGGCAGGCGCTTCATTGTAATAAACAGACGCCCCAAATTCTAAATCATGGTTCAAGCGTAGGTACCACGGGCTCCAGAGCGACCGCTTTGAACGCAACCGGGAATTACACGCTAAGATGAGGAGGGGGTAGTTAAATAATTGGGATGATTTCTTTAGTTATCGTCGACCTAAGTCTAATAGGACGTATCTCATTTTTTAACAGTTTCTGGAGCTAAATTCTCAAGAATTTCGATATGAAACAAAACATGGCAAATGTGACATGAAATCCATACAAAAAACTATGTTTTAGTGATATGATGATAAATGTCACGAGCCCGAGAATTGAGCTTCAGGAGCCCAATTCTCGGGCTCGTGACATTTCTTTTCATACGACATATATCACTAAAACATAGTTTTTTTTGTATGATTTTCAAGTGATATCCTCCATGTTTTTGAAATGTCACAAACCCGAGAATTGGGCTCCTGGAGCCCAATGTTAAAAAATGAGATACGTCCTATTAGAATTAGGTCGACGTTATGTCTATTGCGATAAAAATATCATTTATTTTGGAGAATAACTGTGTGTATCTTGTTTTGAATGCATCATGAATGGCTATAACACAAATAAACAGGTAAATACGTACGATATGTGGATGTATTTTCCGATCTATAAATAACTTTGGTTAAAAATAACTTATGTGGAAAAGAATCAATTGTATTTACCGGTGTGCACAGGTGAGAAATTAGAATTCAACGCACGTTATCCTTGTTTATACGAGTTATGTCACATATGGCGTCAGTCCTGCATTCCTAAATAACATGCCTGCTTTAATTTTATTTATTCGAAAAATTTAAGTATTTCTAAATTGCCACAGTCAGGTGCAGAATGATCCATTAAAATAAAAGTTCTCCGTTATAACAATACTTAATGAAGGATTAATTTAGGGTGCGGGACAGTGGCAACGGCATCCTGGCCATAATTGCCAGTCGGCTAGGCTGTGTGTACGTGAGTCATTGCTGCGCTACGGCCTATGGAGTGAAGCGGAAGTAAGTCATGTACTCAGTCTTAATTAAAAAAATGTAATTGATTTAAATGTGCTAAATTAGATTTTAAGATTTTATTTTGTGAGTCCTAGTTACTTAAATAAAGAAAAATTAATATATTTCTTTATAATTATTATATTATTTTAAATATGTTTTCTGCACACAGTATGTAAACACTTTTAAAATAATATAGGAGATATCTTTAAACGTTTTATAAGCTAATGCCTACTCACGAATACTCATGAATAACTCAAAACGAAAATTACCTAATAATATTTTTATTGCTTATGTAAAGAAGAAAAACAGACGAGAATACAATGTAAGTACTTACTTGTAATTCGAACTATTTTATAAAGAGGAACAGATTGTTTATTTTCAGGAGAATAGTCTCAGGCTTGAAGAAAATAAGCAAATGTATTATTCCGGAAAATGCATTGATATTGTGTTAGTGTAATCGGACGCCGATATAGCTCCTGGCGCGAACCTGTTTCCTCATGAAATCAATACGCTCACCAAATCTTGCCATGTAAACACGAAGTCAAGTAGAGCTATGCCTACGTATATCTTTATGTTGTACCTAAAACAATCAAACACATTAAGTATCTACTCAAGAGATTATTACACATTTTGATCATTTTATGTATTACTGATATAGAATTTACGGCAAATTGATTCGATATTAACGTATTCCGGCGAGGTACCTATTTCCAGAACATACCACCTGAGCCGTTTTTTACGTTATTTACGCACTCCGTGACTATTCGTTCGTAGTCAGATAAATGTCCCAGCGACGTACCTATGTTAAAGAACCCCCTTTCCCCTTAAAGGGGTCACGTAGTGGATACGTTCCCTTAGGTGTTTGGATGCCTAGTGTTTTCTATCCGTAGCACGTGACCTATCATGCTCATCTGTGGATAGACCTACGAGAAATCGTTTTCAAGTACATACACGTAAATGAGGCAAAGAAAACGCTTACAAAGCAAAATTTAACTTAACTTACTCACTTAAAAGTTCATCTAGGCATTTTTACAACTGCCGGATTACTATCTGAAATTAATATTAACTATAATTCAATGTAAAGATAATATAGTGTAACTTTACCTCAGCGGGTCGCTCAGCGGGCTATGGAACGAGCAATGCTCGGCGTCTCTCTCCGAGATCGAATCCGAAATGAGGTGATCCGGCAGAGAACCAAAGTCATCGACATTGCTCACCAGATTAGCAAGCTTAAGTGGCAGTGGGCTGGCCATATTAGCTGCAGAACCGACAACCGATGGGGTAAACGAGTTCTAGAGTGGAGACCGCGTCTTGGCAAACGTAATGTAGGGCGCCCTCTGGCTAGGTGGGGGGACGATCTGCGCAGGATGGCTGGCAAGAGCTGGATGCGAGAAGCCATGGATAGATCACAGTGGCGAACAATTGGAGAGGCCTACGTCCAGCAGTGGACTGCAATAGGCTGATGATGAACTTTACCTACCTACACCTATACATGTTTACCTACTACTTAGATATTTTCTTTGTTTATTTAAATTATCTTTACTAAAACATATTTTGATATAATGGTGATGGCAGGTGGAGTAAATTCCTGACTGAATGGTATCCTAGAACTGGCAGACGAAATCCGGGTCGTCCAGTGTCACCACAGAGAACCCCACGATGGGTTGATGACATCACTAAAATCGTGGGGACTACATGGATCCGAGCGGCTCAAGACCGGGTACATTGGCGTAAGGGAATGAGGCCTATACTCAGCAGTGGGTACTACCGGGCTGATGATGATGAAAACATATTTTTACAGCTCCTATGCTCCTATAATGAATGAAATGAATGACAGTTCCTATAATGAATAAACGACATATTCACTCAAAATAAATGAACAAAAATAATAAAAGTAAAAAAATATTGTATTTATTGTAAAATTGAGTATACTTAGTTACTTTGTTAGTGTCATTTGGGCAAACGCTTACTTCTAATCCCATTTTCTTATAAAATCAATAAGTTATAGTGTAAAGGAAAATAAAGAGAAGAATCTGTTATGTTAATGGAATAACCAAATTACACATATCTCTTGGATAGTGAACAGGAAAAATTCACAATAACCCTTCGTTTAAATACGGCCATTCGGATGGTACAATACATTAGTTGCTCTAACGTCTTAGAGATGAAGCTTTCCGCTCTGTTCGCGATGGTGATGGCGGTGTTCGCGCTGCTACTCAGCGCTGGTCAGGCCTCACCAGCGCCGGAGCCTAAAGCACCAATTGGGCAAATTGTTGTAAGTACCCATAGGAAAATCATTTGAACTCGTGTCTTATTCCTACACAATTTTGGTATAATATGTTTTCGTGTTCAGATTATACAAATATTCGTCTTAGGCTACTAGAAAATAGAAGGTATGAGAAATACCAATAATCATGGAATTCCTGGAAAGATGTTCATAATGACAGACAATGGAAATCTTTAATCTTATAAACGTGGTTGTGGTTTTCTCTTGTTGACATTCTTTAAAAGGAATGTCTTGTTGGCAACGTACCTTGCGTACTTATGATGAAGTGGATAAGTCATCATCAGCCCATTTAAGTCCCCACTGCTGGGGCACGGGTCTCCCTCAATCACATGAGGGGTAATTACAAAACATACTCACCACGCTTGGCAGACGGGTTGGCGAGGGTTTAGATATAAATGCAGAGTTTTCCTTCTCTGGGTGCTGATGATCATGCCAGCAGCTTTACCTTAGTCGCCTTTTACGACACCTCGGTAAGAGTGAGGGTGGCCTATTCTACTCTGCCGGGGACCACACGGCCCACAAGCCACAAGTAAGAGAAATTAAAATTGACGACCCGATTGGAACAGTGGTAGTGCACGCTGCCTCTGATACAAGGGTTGCGGGTTCGATCCCCGCACAGGACAAACATTTGTGTGCATGAACATTTCGTTTGTATTGGTCTGGGTGTTTGCTATGTATTATAAGTATGTATTTACAAAAGAAAAGTATTATATGTATATATTTGTAATCCCACTGTTGATTCTGATATCCGTAACACAGGTGCTTGAGCTACCTAACTCGGAGTCAGATCAATGTATGTGATGTTGTGAAATATTTATTTATTTATTTATTATTAAAATTTGTTTTTATTTTTCCATTCGTAGAAAGGGGTGGTGGCTGCTGGCAGTGCGGCCCACACGGCATATGGAAACTTCAAGAAAGCCAAAGAAAATAGAGGTTAAATCTACAATACTACTAATATTGACGAGACAATCTTGTTTTTTTCAATAACTTGTATAATTTATATTACGATGGCAATAATATTTTTAGATTAATAAAAAGTAGCTTATTTAAATAATTGTTGATTGTTTTTTTTTGTCACTTTCTCGATGTAGGTATTCAAACATCACGGACTTTTTAATGAATATAAATACATTCTCTTAATTTAAGAATTCGGTTATCATTTCCAGACAATTACATTTTAATGTACTATGTTAAATTGTATTTTATTTCCAAGTCGGTATAAAATAAAGTGTGACTTAGTAAGTTACAATATCCGGATTTCTTCTTAAAGATTGAAAGTGCAGCGGACGGTCAAAGTTCATCTCAATTTTATTCTTTTTAAATAACGATTCATAGTTTAAGATGAAACTGATATCAATCCTATGTAAAAGTGGAGATCATAAAGAATTGAAACCTATTGAAAGGAACGCCATATAGCAAAATAGTTAAGGTGACGGGTAGGGCACACTAGCGACGCCAATCGATTTTAATTTTTAGCTACTAAACCGGATCAATTTTAAACAATTTCGGGGTAACAATCTTTCGGACGCGAAAAATTTATTCACGCCAAAACGCCACTTTTGGCGGTAATCCAAAATTCGAGTGCAAAAGTAGTCCAAACAGTGAACTGCAAGTATTGAATAAATAGTATAGGTGTTTGCCAAGAGATTGTAATCCCGAAATTATTTAAAATAGTTCCGGTTTAGTAGCAAAATACTAAAATCGATTGGCGTCGCTAGTGTGCCCTACCCGTCACCTTAAATTGAAAGAGAGGTAACATGTGGAGTGGGAGTGAACTGCTCGTGTAGTCAGCAAGTGAAGCGAATATCGTGCTGTTAAATTTTGTGATTTCGGAGAAGCGAGGAATAGTTTGGGTAAGATTGAACTATGAAATTTATTTAAATAGATAATTCTGAAGATTATTGCTCTCAAGCCGTAAAGCTTGTGCTCGCTCGCACTGGTTTTTATTTTGGAAAAAGCATGAGAAGGGCAAAATTAGCATGATACCGATTGTTGTTTACCTACAATCCGTATAAAATGGAATATGAAGGTCATGTTCAAAGATCATTTGTCAACGTGTAGAGTACGCGCCACGAAAGAACAACACGGAACTAAAATTGTAGATTCCTTGTCTCTATTTTTTTTATGAGATAGGTCGCAGACGAGCAGACGGATCACCTGATGGTAAGCGATTGCCGCCGCTCATAGACACCCGCGGACACTAGTGGAGTGACAAGTGCGCCTGCTAACCTTTAAACACCTCTTTCCCCCGGATTGGGCCGGTACTGTCACTCACGCAGCGAAACACAGCACAGTGCTGATTCACACCGGTTTTCTGTGAGGCCGTGGTATCACTCCGGTCGAGCCGGCCCATTCATGCCAAAGCGTGGCTCTCCCACGGTCAAACGGTGTCTGAAAACATAAAGTTTAAATTTGAATGTCGATGGCGACTGATGTGCGCTTTTCAAGGTAAGTACTTCCCCGCAGTCGAGTAAATATATGCTCTGCATTTGAATAATCTGCGCGTGCATCATGTGTTCTTCATTCGGGCAAAGTAAAGAACCCAACTTTACTTTCATTCTGTGGGTAGCGATAAACCGCGCCACCAGTTAAAATTCTTACAAACGTGCCCATTTTGGAGGCCTACTAATATAAAAGTTTTACTGCTATATGTGCACCGTGTTTTTTATCTTTTACATTCCGAAAACCTCATAATAGGTATAGTGATTTAAGCCCATTTAGCATGTTAGATCAACAAAATAAGCGAAAAAATAATCAGGTGTTCTATACAAAGTAAAATACCCACCTGGTAATAATGAATGGACTGGCTGTTTTTGTCGCTTATTTTGTTGATCTAATATGCTTAATGGACTTTATTCACGATACCTATTATGAGGTTCTCAGAATGTAAGTAATCTAAACTTCATCCACGATACGGATTTGTCAATTTGTAGCGAAATATGGTATCAATTGATCCGGTTTCCGCTGGTTCGAGTAAATTTTTGTTGTAATGTAACATGCATGAGTGATACATATCTATGTATCTAGTTAACTTGTTATATGTTTGCATAATTAATTCCATTATTGTTTATCACAAACTAGTTCCTCTTAAGGAAAATGTCCTATCTAATGTGTTTCCCGATGAACTTGGGTTATCCGCAACTTACCTACAAATCCATTAAAATTTTATCAAGATTGCATACGCACGTGGCTATATTTATAAAGATGTTTGTTGTTTCCCTGTACCTACAGGGAAACAACAAACATATTTACCTAAATAAGTAAGTACATACTGTTAGCCGAATAAAAATCGGATGGCTAGACATCACTACCTACTCATTACCCCATCCCTAGTGGCGTCTGTTACTCGAGCTGTCAGATTCATTGTAGATTTTCGCGCGTACTTGATATTTGTTATCTAATTTATCGTTATTATAATTTTAATCCTACTCAGAATGCGTTTCATTGTTATTATACATACAGACACTCAATCAGCGCAGGTTTTCAACTTCTCCTGGCTCCCTTAGGCGGAAATTGAGAGATTAGGGGTATTTTATTTAAATGTTTGTTAAAAATGTTTGATACTTTGTTAACTTAAACGGTGTTGTTAAGCAGTTTTAATTCTTTTGTGAAAATTGTATATGTTTCTTTTAGTTCCAAACGTCAAAACGTTAGCTAAAAAAGCAAACGTTCCATAGAACGTTTATGAATAAAGCCCTAAATGTTTATCATCAATTACCTATTTTTATGCACCCATCATTGTTTAGCAAACATTAACTGTGTTAAATATAAAAAGCATTTTAAGTATTTTACATAATCATAATAATTAATAATAATTCTCACCACATCTCATACATTGACCCGATTCCGTACTAAGTAGCTTAAGCACTTGTGTTACAGATATCAGACAACAGAGGAAAACAAATATATACTTAAATACATATATTACACCCAGACACTGAACAAACAGAAGTGTTCTTCGCACGAATGTTTGTCCAGAGTGGGGATCGAAACCCACGACCTTTGGCGTAAGAGGCAGGGTCACTACCAACTTGCGCCATCCGGTCAGTCAATAGTTCATATTTTTAATGTTTAATTATTTGACTAGTGCCACTGGGAAAACTTTTTTCTGCCTTGTTTTTTCCTCGCTATTTCCCATATCTGATTAGTAATTCCACAGGACTAAGATTAATCCAACATATCAAAGATCATTATTTGTACACTAAGTCGTTCTTGAGTTTCAAGAATAAGAAACCAAAATTGATTTTCTTTAATGTATATTCAGAGCTGTCATGTCAGCACCTATGACAGCTTTTCACTTTGCTACACCGAGAATAAATAAATCTGAATATTATACAGTCAACCTATTCTTAGCAAATTCAATTGATATTGATCACTCGACGATGGCTTGCGGATATTTGATAGGTTTGCATAAGTAGGTATCTAAATGTTTCGTCTTAACTTATGATATTTTATTATCTACTCATTACGGTCTTATGATAGCAGCTGACACAGACTTCATATATCCAAAGAAACATTATATTTTATTCAAGCCTTCAAAGCGCTGACAAAACTGGGGTTAAAAGATACTCAAATTGTTAAACCAACATGGTATTTTATTCCTGAAATTATGTATATTTATAAGACAATGTCAATGGATGACAATGTCAATAGCAGCATTAATTTAAAAAAAATGGTTCGGGTTTCTACTTAGTAATTAATTAATACATTAGTCTACTTAGAATTAGTAGGTACCTACCTAAATTAATTTATTCATTAGTCTATTTGTTCCAAAATTAAATAAGTTCTAAGTGAAAAGAAAGATGGTTAAGTTGTAAAATTATTAATTTACTAGAAAATACATACTTTAATTTTATTTGAGATTTGGTAGGTATAGTATTTGCAATTGTTACCTAACCTATTGCTAAAGCTGCTAGACTTTTTATACATTGTGTATTACATTGTATAAACTATTTATACATTTATACAAAAGTAAATGTAGTTTTATGTAGGTATACAAAATTAAAAAAACTTGTAGATCAATTTGGGATTACCCATACATAAGTAAGAAACACCTACCGAATACCGAAATAATCTGATAATATCTCATTATTAGCGTCGATTGATTAACTGTATTTTTTAACCTTGGTTCCTATTCTTGAAGCTCTTCCATGCATCGTGAGCCGTACCCGCTGCGCCGAGTATGGAAACGCCGGTTTTCCGTAAAATATTAGGACCGTCTCAGTACCGAATATAACAATTTTGTGTGTACATCGTAAAACTCAATTTTGAAGAAGGAAAATATTTTATGTGCTTGGAGTAACAAACCGACTAATGAGAAGATAACATCCCTTCACTGGCATAGCTAAATGCTGCAGGCCGGTGTGAACGGTCTTCCCTGACACATCAGGAGGGGCCGTGTGGAGCTGTGTAGGTAAGCATTCCACCCAGAAGGTTGTGGAGCCAACGCCACCCTGGGTTTCCACGATCTCCCTTAATATGGCGATGAGGATACATCGCAGGTGTTTTAGTGGATATGCCTCTGGGCTCCATTCCGAGACGGAGAGCCGCACATAACCCACGCCGTCCCTCGTCCCCCTTGGAATAGTGTTTTTTTTTATGTAATAGGTGGCAGACGAGCAGACGGATCGCCTGATGGTAAGCGATTGCCGCTGCCCATAGACACCCGTGACACCAGGGGAGTCACAAGTGCGCTGCCAGCCTTTAAACTCCCTTTCCCTCGGATATTCATATTACCAGTGTGGTATTAAGCTTATAATTATTATTATCAAATTGTTGTAGTCCACTGCTGGACATAGGCCTTTCTAAATATTTGAAGCTCCAATCGATCTTAAGTTCCTTGCATTCAACTCCTGCCAGACATCTTGCGCTCTTTAATCTTGCGAATTGTCACTGAAAATGAAAATGAAAAATATTTATTTGGAACAAATAAGCATAACATAAAACTAGTACATAAATCTTAAACAATTTCAACAATTAAACATATATCTACCCGCATAGCAAGGCGCAAGCGCAGCGCGCTCGGCATCGTAGGATGTAAACATGCGTGAAGTTCGTGCACTTGTGGCGAGTAGAACTATTGCCACTACTTAAACTGCGAACTATTTTCAAAACTTTTATTTTTTTATTATTATACTTATCTTATTAATTTAGCTTTGTGACAGTGTACATTTCACTAGTACCTAAACTAGGCCGAGATTGTGCTATAGGTACTAGTTCCTTCCTCTACGACATAAAATAAAAAAAAAAACATTAATCACTAGAAAGCGTAGGTCTGCGAATGTAATAGCAAAATATGTTTGATCAATTAAATGAATTAATAGTGCGGACAAAGAATATAAATAAATAGTATATACTAAAACTATAATATAATTCTCCTTCATACTTTAATACAGTACTAAGTCAGATCTTTAAAGATAGAGGACAGTATAAATCTCTTGATTAGCAAGACGATTCCATTTAGAGGTCATCGTAAGCCGTCGGTCCAATAATTTTGATAACTATCGTTTTCCGACCACGTCAGAGGCCCCTGACTTATCATTAGAGTTCACATTACAATTTTTGTTGTCCTTTAAGGAGTGAAAAAGAACGAAGGATGTTTATGGTTTTATTATTCAGCCTGGAGCTAGTCTGGAAGTTGGTGATCATGAACTCTCGTGTCTCTACGCACATATTTGTACGCTCAAATATGTCTTGCATTCTTGGCTGATCGTATAGATTGCCCGCCATAGCTGAAATTAAACGACGCTTACAAAATGGACAACATTTCATATTTTTAACATGTCCATATTGTTTTTTTATATGAAAATAGACATAAAATGAACAGACCCATATTTTTTCTTTTTTCAAAATTTGTCCATTTTCATGCATAAAATAATTATTGAAATTCTTTTTATTCTAAATAGACGTAAGCGCCAAATGACGTCATCGGACGGCTGAATACAGCGATATTCCTTTGCTTATCATTGTTTTAATAAAAAAAAAGGTACTACTGTCAAAGGTAAATAATACTAGTGTCAACATTGTCAACGTCATTCATACATTCAACGTTGACAAGTTGTCTTTTTTTTTGACAGTTCCATGTCATGGGTTTGGCATTTCGTAAATTTAAAACTATAATGTGCTAAGCAAAGAAATATATCACATTCTGCCGTCCGATGACGTTTTTTAGTTTTTAATTTTTTTCTCAGTAAAAAAGCAATATAAAAAATGAGTAAATATATATTCGAGCAGCGGAAAAGTAAACAAAGAATTGGTATTTTTTGTTTCAGAGCTTAGCAATTTTGAAATGTTGTCCATTCTGCAACTTCGGAACTCTCATGAGCAAGAATTTCTTTTTAAATAAAATAAACAAAAAAAAACATAATGTAATATTACGGCCATCAGACGCCTAAATTTTCATAGTGTAATAAAATATTTTTACAAAGTCGCTGAACACACATAGGGGTGTTTCAAATGATCCTCGTCACGAGTATAAGGCATCTAGAAATATTGTTGGATCACTGTAAAAGGGCCAACCTGTATATTGGTGTATTTTAATTTTTTCTCATAATTTCCCATGGATTGTGGAAGAGACTAAGTGTATTTAGGTATAACGACACGATTCAAAATGTTTGAAAATTAATTTAAATATAAAATCTAGATCATCAAAATATTCTTTGTTACTAAAAAAATATAAGTTAAAAATAACCTTAAAATGTATTCTGTCTATTATCTTAATATTACCAACTGACCAGTTATACTGAAGAATACGCAGTTATTTTTTATAATTATATTATTTTAATAAATAAGCAAACTAATTTGTTCGCATTATCTTCCTGGGTCATAAACAATAATATACTCGTATGTACCATGACGATTTACATAACATTATCCGTAACTGTTTATTATCCTCTATTTTTATGCATAAATAAACAACTTGTATAGGTGAAATTATTCATACAAAAATGTGGCTGTTAAATAATTTGGCTGTCCTTTACAACGATAAATTTATTAGAATATATCGATGATCTAGCCTAATAAATATAATAATTCTGAAAACATCCGTCCGGTTATTTGTGGTACATTCGTTGTTCCTGGTTTCCACGGAAAACCGTAGTTTGGGTACAGGAGAGTGTATGTGTTGTTTCGATATATTAATCTATTATTTAGGGCTTATAAATAAATAATTATTTGACTAGACAATCTGCAGCGAATCTCTATCAGTTTACCGTTAAATGATTTTCTCGGAATAAAATGTTAATTTTGACCAAAAAATTAATTGCTATTTGGAGCGCAATTTAAAGAAGCATTTCAGGTGCAATTAAAATGGCTGCGCTACTGGGAACTTTTCATACCATCAAACCTGTTAGGTCTACTCTGAATTTTGAAGACAGAATTTTTGTCCGCGTCCCTTTCACACGTGCCTTTGCGTCTATTTTGTTTAAAAAGGTTGTGTATAAAAATCTTTCGTGAATTCGTTTTTAGAGTAAGCCTACCTCGTATCTCGTAATTATGCAAAATTACATTTTATTGCCAAGCTTAAAAAGGCTGGATGGAAAATAAAGTGAGAGATAAGCAATGTTTGCTTAGCAGATAACAAACCGGCCAAGTGCGAGTCGGACTCGCCCATGAAGGGTTCCGTAGCAGCAAGTAAGATATATGGTAGGTAAATTGCGGTTTAAGATTTATTTGGTAATCATTTATTTCAAGTCAATAACTCATAGGTATATTGTTAGTAACATCTTAATCCTGGTATAAGTTATCTATTTCGCATGTAATACGCCACAGTGTAGCAAGTAGCAACAAGGGGGGGGGGGGGGGGGGCACAATTTACCACTTTGGCAGCGTTTCTTTTCCATTTTTTGTGTAAAAATCGTAATGCGGTTAACAAAATACATCTATTTACCAAGTTTCAATAGTATAGTTCTTAGTTTCGGAGAAAAGTGGCTGTGACTTACGGACGGACGGACAGACATGACGAATCTATAAGGGTTCCGTTTTTTGCCATTTGGCTACGGAACCCTAAAAAGCGCTTTGCATGCGGGGGGTGTTCCATGGGGTTCCATGGGGGCGTCTGGATTTTAAAAATCCATGTGCATGTTTCTAACATTAGCTCTGCGGTGTCGGAAAATATCGTGAGGAAACCTGCGCGTTTCTGGAACGTGTATCCATGATTCAGGTAGTCTGGTTCCCATGTTAAAGGAATGCAAAGATCAGACGGCAGTCAGTCAATTATTATTGTACGCAACCAGGTATTATATAGGGGGAGTAACCATCTTAGCACGAATCTACATAATAGAATAATAAATCCTCAAACCGATAACGGCTACGGCGACCAATCTCAACTATCAGCCACGTACGCAGGATATATTATAGCGCTCAAGTGTGTGCGCAAACACAAATGCACTCTCTATTCCCTTACCCTCATATTGACCCACGGGGGTACAAGTCCGCCCCCTTCCAGACTCCGGGCTGACACTATGAATTTCTTACCGAAAATTTAGGTACAAATTTTTGGCCCAACCCGGGAATCGAACCCGGGACCTCGTGCGCAGCCGTCGCTTTAGAGTGCGACCCACTAATCACTACGCCCACCGAGGCAGTCCCAAGTCGTAATATAGCGGTCTTCTGTCACCCGAGACAATTTATAAAACAAAACCCTTAACTAAAAATTTTACAGGTTAAAATATAATAAAACTAGAAAGACAAACTAAGTATCTAGCTACTAAGATACTAAACTGAAGATTAACTTGTAGTTTGTTCAGTGTTGGAAATGAATTAGCGCTTGATAGCTAGGCATCATCTAAGATTACGTTTGTAGATAGGTTGTTATATATTAACTTGTGTGATCGCAATATCAACAGATGTAGATTAAATTTATTAGGTGCCTAACTTGATTTTCTTCTCTAGAGAGTACTTGCACAAGCAGGTAACTTAAACTTCAAAAAACTTACCGTCTTTGCTTCCACCGAAAAGTGCTGGTACTTACCAAAGGCACTAAAATACATGATTATTTTAGGGGGCACATAAAAAAATCGCCTGGGAAAGCTTTTTTTACACATAAAAAATGCACACATTTTTCATAATTTTCCTATTGCTCACATTCATGAAATATATATAGTAAATATCTTTGCGCTCTAGATGATAAACAAAATACACAACCAGTACAAAAATTATCATCATCATCATCAGCCTATCGCAGTCCACTGCTGGACGTAGGCCTCTCCAATTGTTCGCCACTGTGATTTATCCATGGCTTCTCGCATCCAGCTCTTGCCAGCCATCCTGCGCAGATCGTCCCCCCACCTAGCCAGAGGGCGCCCTACATTACGTTTGCCAAGACGCGGTCTCCACTCCAGAACTCGTTTACCCCATCGGTTGTCGGTTCTGCGGCTAATATGACCAGCCCACTGCCACTTAAGCTTGCTAATCCGGTGAGCATTGATGTTGATGCCACGTCTCTTCCAGTTCAGCGTCTTGAACATATCCTCCATTGCATTTGTGAACAATTTCGGGGAGATGACGTCCCCTTGTCTCACTCCTCGATGCAATGGTATAGGACTTGTTTGCTGATTCTGTACTTGGACGGACATAGTAGCGGCATCATAGAGACATCTCATCACCTGGATATATCGCCAATCGACTTGGCATCGCTGCAGGGACTCCAGAACAGACCAGATTTCAACCGAGTCAAAGGCTTTCTCATAATCCACAAATGCTAGACACAGGGGCTGATTATACTCTTATGTCTTCTGTATAATCTGCCGCACTGTGTGGATGTGATCTATGGTGCCGTATCCGCTCCGAAACCCAGCCTGTTCCGGTGGTTGGAATTCGTCGAGTCTCCGCGCAAGACGGTTTGTGATCACTCTTGAGAACAGCTTATAGACGTGGCTTAGAAGGGAAATGGGTCGATAGTTCTTCAAAAGGGTTTTGTCCCCTTTTTTGAAAAACAAGACGACCACACTCTTACTGCAAGCCTCCGGAGTTCTCCCTTCGAACAGGACATCGTTAAAGAGCTTTTGGACTTCCCTCAGTACGGGTAATCCTCCAGCTTTCAACAACTCTGTTGTAACGCCATCCTCTCCAGGGGCTTTTCCATTTTTCAGCTGTCCAAGAGCAATCTCGATTTCGCCAATGCTGACTTCTGGCAAGTCTTCGGTGAAATGGTGTGTTAATGTGGCCCTAGAGTCCTCATTTTCGGGATAAGGTCGAGATGCATGCGAAGCGTATAATCGGCCATAGAAGTCTTCCACTTCTCGAAGGACCGCCGGCTTTGAAGCAACAACTTCTCCACGTGATGTGGTCAGCTTGGTCAGGTGGCTTCTTCCGAGAGATTGTACGAAAACCTTCGACCCCCGATTCTGCTCGATAGCTCTTTCAATCGAGAGAGTATTGGAGCACCGGAGGTCGCGTCGCACAAGTTTACTGATCTCCCGGTTTAGAGTCCGTTTTCCTGACGAAGTGGACGGTGGTTGCTCACGTCGTTGTCTCATTAGCCCCAAGGTCTCATCAGAGAGTTTCGACTTCCTACCTTTGCGCTGCATGTTACAAAATCTCGTGCCTTCTTCCCTGAGGACTCGAACCACATTTTCGAGGTTCTGGTCAACGTCCGTTGTGGTTTCCACGGCATTGAATCGGTTTTCCAGGTTTAACTGAAACTTTTCAGATCCTTTCATGGATTGCAGTAGAGTAGGCCGGAGTCTTGACCTCATCAAGCGGACTCGTTCGGCTTTAAAGTCGATATTCAGAGTGCCTCGGACAAGTCTGTGATCGCTACCGGTGTTGAACCTGTTGATCACGGAGACATCTCTAAATATATGCCGCCTGTCCGCCATGATGAAGTCGATCTCGATTTTAGTCATAGTGTCGGGGCTCTGCCACGTCCACTTTCTTTGGGGCTGCTTCTTGAAGAAAGAGTTCATCAAAAAGAGCTCCCTTCGAGAAAGTTGACAAGCATCCGCCCCCTATGATTCCTAACTCCAAATCCATGGGATCCTACTACCGATTCGTTGCAATTCTGTACTCCCACTTTAGCGTTGAAGTCCCCCATGACAACATTGTAGTGGGTTTTGGTGGTGAAATGGAGGGCCCTCGATATGTCACGGGCAGGTGAGGTTGGCTTAGGGGCAGGAAGGTGATAGATCGCCCCCTTACACCCCAGTACAACAAGAAATAAACTTATACCTCTTTATTACAAATCGCCAACTAAGAATAATCCCGGAACAAAATTCGTGCCAGCCCCCTTTAACATTGCGTGTTGGAACGGGATGACATGAGCTTCAGTACGGTAATAATTTTAGATCGCGATTTATAATAAGGCGGATAGAGCTACGAGTTAGTAAACGGTTAAGTTTATTCATTTCCGATAGAAAGCACATTGTTTCAAATTGTATTTAGAAGCAAAATGGGCAACTTGGCAAACCGGATTAGAGCCGAAACTGTTACCAATTTCCACCAGTTCGATCGAAAACGTGATATGCTTGCGGTTAGCCCGCAATCAGTGTAGCCATATTTACGGTTTAACGGTTACTTTCGTAATTAATGTAAAATAATACATAACACTCAGACGACAGAGCATTAAGACGCCCTGTTGGTCTAGTGGTTTAAGTACCGGGTCGAACGAAAAGTATGTTTCGAATTTTTCGAACATAGCTCGGATTTGTGATCACCAATCCGCATTTGGCAAACGTGGTGATTAATCCTAATCCCATCATAGTAGCGATAACTTGATTTCTATGGACAATGCCCTGTAATGGGACAGTTTATAGGCTGATACTTTACACAGATGACAACACATATTAAGACCTAAGCCCGAAGTAAGTTATATATATAGTTTGTCAATCATCATCATTTCAGCCAATAGACGTCCACTGCTGTACATAGGCCTCCTCCAATGTTCTCCACACAGATCGGTCCTGTGCCGCTCGCATCCAATGGATTCCCGCGATCTTCACCAGATCGTCGTTCCACCTTGTGGGGGGCCTGCCACGGCTGCGACTTCCTGTACGTGGCCTCCATTCGAGGACCTTTCCGCCCCAACGGCCGTCTGTTCTCCTTGCTATGTGCCCCGCCCATTGCCACTTGAGGCATGCAATCCTTTGGGCTATGCCTATGACCTTAGTTCTCCTGCGGATCTCATCATTTCTGATACGATCACGGAGTTTGACAATACTTTTGTCTTTTTAACTTATCTTTTTCTTTTTGTTTTCAGGCAGTTGGAGCTACACATTCAGGGTCACAAATTTTGTTGTACTACATGCAAGGACTCACGGCTAGATTGAGCAAAAAAAATAAGTAAACTTCTAAATCCACGGAGGTACTGTTTTAACAGTTTCTCAGGACGGATTCAACCCATCTTTACTTAGACTAGTGGTGGTATTGTTAAGTTGGCAAGAAAACAGATAAAGCAATGTATTAATGTAAAAAAAGTTTTTTTGGTGCGCGGAGAAACATAACTATACCCGAAGCTGGAATTCAAGACCAAAAAAGTTACTACAATGTTGCTACTGCAATAAAATGATCGTACAATATTATATACATATTTTCTATAAACATGCGCTGATATAATTTATTTATTGGTAATTTTGATTCTATAATTTAAAGAACTAGTTTTATCAACTTATTTTTACATAAATACAAGACGCTTTAATAAAAACTTGATCATCAGTAATGTTTGGTAGAAAAGTTGGTAATACGCTTGTGTCCCTTCAGGTGATAACATTTGGTATAATATTTTAACTTACATGTTGTTGTTTCGTGCAGTGAGGTGCCGCAGTGATATTTAAATTAAGATTCTTTGAATTACATCGTTTTAAACACTGCTATTATGTTATTAATGAGTTGTCACGTGAGCAACTTGGTAGGACCTATGAGAGTCTTAAAACCTGCGATTTTGTTAAGTAGTCTCGGCAGAATCTATAGGTCGATAAAACGCTAAACACCCCTGTTTTATTGAGTAGGTAACTGAGACTTTCGACTGACTTCGACTGTTGTCTACCCACTTTGTCAAAACATCAAAATAAAAAAAGAATTAAGTAAAAACTTTTCCATACTGTCATAATACTATGCCACACTTTCGTGGGTGTTCATGGGTGATTTAATTTCTTTAAGTTCTTTACAATACAATTTTGTCAATGTTGAGTTGAGTTGAAAATATAGTTTGTACTTAAGTTTCTATTTTTTGAGACAATCCTCATTATGAATTGTGCCAGTCTATACTAAGAAAAGAAGCATACACCAAAAAGGTTGACAAACCTGAAAACTTGATTTAACACTGACATCAGTGACATTGATAGATTTGATAGTGACGTATCAGTCGTAGGTTTTTGGTCTTGAATTCCAGTTTCGAGTATAGTTTAAGCAAGCAAACAAACTCTGTAACTAGCAAACAAAGGCATGGACCCAGAATCTGTGGTATGTAATTAACCAATAAGGGGCTGCCCATATACATAGGAGAGAGGTGAATTCATCCAGCCTTCCCTCGGTAGAGAAATCACATGGAACATCACACGACACATGATTTGGTGGTTCTTTCAGATTCTAGCAATGTTAAAACGCACCTTTTATTAATTTTCATATTGCTTCACGCAAGCAATGCAGGGCGTGGCCCACGCGTGGCACCATGCGGTCATCATCAGTGGCCACATTACATCAAAGAACATTATACTGATTTCCATTATAATAAAGAATAGAATAACTATAAAAATAATATATATTGGTTCTTAGGTATGTTAGTCGTCGGGTGTCAATCAATTATCAAAATATTTTTTTGTTTTGTTTTTTCTCCATTGTGTACATACTGTGGCACAGATAATAATGCGTGCAGTTAATTGATGGCGCCACTGTCGCTTATGATATTGGTTTGACACCCGCGAATGCTATTTTTTTTGATGTTTTGTTGTTATTTTTTAAATATAATTTTAATGTTTTAAAATTGATTATGTATTTCTGTGTTATTATTTCTTTGTTTTGTATATGTAATTTTTTAATTTCTTTTTCTTGTATTTATTGCATGTCAATCTTTCAAAATATTTTTTTTTATGCAAAGGCGTCACCCAAGGTCCAGCCTGAAAACTAGCGCTGCAGCTGATGTATGTGGCAGTTGCAGCATATCCTGAGGCCGAGCCTTGTTGGCCGCAACTCTTTGTCTCTGTACCTTGTTTTCTCTGTTTTGTTCTATGTGTAATGTGTTGTGGTCAATAAATTGTTCCTTATCTTATCTTATCTTATTAATAACCCATGCTTATCTGAGATTAAATGTATGATATAGCGCTGTCGCATACCAAACGATCGCAGTGCACAGTGTTATATCCATAGACTAGGATGGTTATAACATTAGTTATTCTCGGATAAAAATTAGTCGAATCGGGCCTTATACTATTAGGTTACTCGATAAAATGGGATTGACAACACCCGTGCAAAGCACTATTTGCCGAGTGATACAATATTCATACAATTTAGGACAACTACAATTTTAAACTAGTTATTTTAGTTTCGCCATTCACATTTGATATGTTTAAGTACTTATGTCATAATTTCACATTTAGTTATTTACTAAAATATTGACAGGTTATAATAATTTGACCATCCGAAAAAATAGTTTACTCTGGTATTTTAAAATATCCACTCCGCACTTATGTATTGATAATTTTCTGGCTTATATAAAATGATAAAATACTAACATTTTACGGTGCAGGTATTGGGTAGATAGGTATAAGTAGGTACACAGTGTTTTACATATTGCGATTTCAATCACAAGTAAGTCTTTCAAGTGTTCATACGTTCTGCTCTTCCACATTTGTATGAGGAGCGAAATCTTGTCATTGTTTTCATACGAAGAACAAGAAACGTTACCGTCACCCTCCGGCAAGTAACTTCTCCACGTTTCGTTAAATCTTAACCATACACTAGAGTTTCGTGAAATTGTAACAATGAAAATTTCGTTCCACTGCCACTTCCTTAATAAACCTACTGCTAGAGAAGTAAGTAGTCAGCGGCGCGAGGAGGCCCGATCTTCACTGGACGGGGACGTCCCGATTTTCGGTAATCGGGTGACACGGCAAGATTTACTGTTCGATGGGCCGCTGAACGCCCTGTAGGTCTAGTGGTTTAAGAACCGGGCCGTGATCTCGGGGTCCTGGGTTCGATTCCCGGGTCGAGCGAAAAGTATGTTGCGAATTTATCGAACATAGCTCGGGTTTGTGATCACCAATCCGCATTTGGCAAGCGTGGTGATTAAGCTAATCCCATCATAGTAGCGATAACTTGAATTCTATGATGGAGGCCTTTGCCCTGCAGTGGGCCAGTTTATAGGCTGATACTAGACTACTACTTGGGCCGCTAAATGTCCTGATATCTAGTCTTAAACTTCTTTGACAAAAACGAATAACATACCCACAAAACTCTTGAAGCTGTAAAGTGCTACGTAGAAATTATGTGGCTTTTATATTTTCGTTTTCAACAAACTTCCTGAGCATTAATTACTTACAAGTCTATTAATAGGTAATTACACACCATCACAAATGTAATGTATGTCATGTGATATCAGACCCCACAGTAAGAAAATAAAAAAAAACATTTACTGATATTTTATTTTAATATAGGCGGTATCTATGGGCGACGGCAGTCACTTATCATCAGGTGATACGTCTGATCGTCTGCCACCTATTATCAAAAAAACATTACCTCAAATTCTCATAATGTTCTCTTGTTATATATTTTGTATCCTTTTCATTCAAGTCATTGTAGCTGTTCTGGTTAGATACAAAGTCCCGAATATTGTTAGCTTCGGTCCCGAAAAACACAGTAGACCCGGTAGCACTATCTACCTAGCTGTCAACCTGCGCTAAGCCTCCATTGTCAAGTCGTTTCCGCGCATTCCGCTGAGCTCAAACCTTCACGTTTTTGCTTTTATCTCCTTTTTGTTAGCCGGGAAGCGAAATGTTATGACTACGAAATATCAGGGAAAACTGGAATATTCCAGTCATCATGATAACATGATTTCACTAATGTGCTGAGATTTTATCGTCGAAGTTAAGCCTCTTTAACGAGTTGATTCTGGAAACGACAGAAAACTGAAAATTCTGTCCAAACCAGTTTGCTTGCACCTAAATTCGTAAGTAAACGTAAATGATAGATAGCATAAAGCGTTGTCTATTCGACACGACTACGCGATCATCGCAACATGTCATGGGAGTTTGACTCACACAAATGGGCGATCAATTTCGATTAAAAATCCTAACAGATCGTGACATGTTGAATGGTTCTTGTCCATGCCACAATCGCATAGTTGCGTTGTGTTAGATCGACGCCTTAGTGGCAAAATATTACGGATGTTGAGAACAAAGGGGCTTTTGGTATTCGAATGGTCGTAACCGACTAAAGTTTAAAACAAAAAGCGAAATTTAAGTGAACTTGAACGGCTTCTTAAGCTTAATTATCTACTTACGATAATTTACTGTGTTCACTGGTCGTCTTAATTCTAATCAAACCGTTATATTTAATCCAGTTCATTGGATTGGATAAAACTTCCTTATATTTTGAAGCTCAGTGAAATTCGGCAAACCTGTCTTAATTTTATGTTGGAAGGGATGACTAACTAACCAGTCAATAACCTAATTAATCGTCAAATTATATCGAAAAGAAGGCACTCGAATACGTCTTGATTTACAAAATTGCATCTAAGAGCCGATTTCACCGTCGAAATTGAACGCGATCAACGCTTAAACGCGATCAATGCGAGCGAAAACAAAGGAACGAACCTCAGTTTAGCGCGTAAACCGAGTTCAAGTGAATTGATCGCGTTCAATTTCAACGGTGAAATCGGCCCTAAATCTTAAATCTAGAAAGAGGGCCTCAAACGAAACTGAATTTACGGTCGCATCTTTATGTTTGTCATATGCGATGTGTATCTCTTTTTTTTAGATGTGACAGGCCTTTAAAGGTGACTGGTAGGGTACACTAGCGACGCCAATCGATTTTATTTTTTAGCTACTAAACCGGCTCTATTTTAAGCAATTTCGGGGTTATAACCTCTCGGCAAACACTTATACTTTTTAATAAATAACCATGCACAAATGCGGTCCCAACATTTGTACGCAAAAAATTGATTCACGCTAAAAGTGGCCGCTTTTGGAGGTAATCAATTTTTACCGTACAAAAACGGACTCAACTTATACTATTTATACTAACCATGCACAAATGTGCATGGTTAGTATAAATAGTATAAGTGTTTGCCGAGAGGTTGTAGCCCCGAAATTGTTTAAAATAGATCCGGTTTGGTAGCTAACAATTACAACCACCGCGAGTGATTAAAAACGAATGGTGTCGCTAGTTAGGCCTACCCGTCGCCTTTGGTATTCTTGTTCATTGCGGAACGATTTCGTAGTTCGGCCCTCTGGCGTGGTAATAATTATTCCTGGAAATTAATATTTATTGGGGTACTATATTGTAAATTGAAATTAATGTTCAACCTGCCCCCGTAATGCTCAGCTTACTCAGTTGTCGAACGATATTTTCAATGTCCAAATACATATTGGAAATGACCTGACTAGATTGATTTGGGTTGAACTCAAAATTAAACCAAGAGGCTGCTCTACAGACGTGTGTGTATTGATAAAAAACAATATGACCTTAAGTACATTTGAAAAAACGAAACACAATCACGATGTAATTAAGCACAACTCCATCTAGCGGTGGAGGTGCGAACTAAAATTTCTATGAACTAGCGTAAACACATATTATTTGTTTTTGGCGGACCCATTGACGCAATTTGTGAAAAATAAGGAAATAAATATTTTAAGTGTTAAGTATTTTTGGAAAGTCCATTGGTCGTTTTACCTATTTCTTACAGCCTTCCCGTGAAGGAAGTTGATGAAATTACATCAAAGAAGATAATGTGTCGGTTTGTCTGTTAACACATTAGCCTACAATGAGATCTTAATCAGGATAGTTTCCGATAAGTTTCTCAAACAAATAGTTAGTAGTATAGTATATTTCGCATGGACGACATTTCTATTAAACGATATCTATGGGATATCTTAAAAAGTGGGGAAGTTGAATCAGATAAATCATCTATAATATTTTTATAAAGAGGTAAATGCTAAAGAAAGCTACAAGGTGTATAAAAGGTTGACCCGAAAAGACGCGTTGTAATCAATTACCATGTGCCATCTATTAGTAAAGTTGAGTAAGTAATATCAAAATTAAGTAAAGGTGTTTATATAAAAATGCATTTCTTCTGGTTCACCACGAGGTGATAGGCTTGCTCGTTAGCCTCGTCATTTGAAAAAAATTGGGAGTATGCATACGGCAGACGACGCGCCTTTCACGAATGTTCTCTGTAGGTGGATAACCAAAAAGCAGAAACATATGTCATCTCAAATTTTCATAATCAACGCAACAACAATAACAATAGTAACTTAGTATTTAAGTAATGTAATAGCATGTAAGCATGATAAAAAAAAGCATTCTAACAGTAATTAAAGCAAAACATGAACATATAGTAACATAACAAAAAAAGAGTAATAAAAACGAAACACTACATAAAATAATAATAATAATAAAAAAAAATTAAAAAAGAGAATTTCATAATAAGAAAAAAAATTTTGGACATATATAGCAGACTGTCTTAAAAATTTAAGGAACTTTTAAGCACATAATCAAAAATTTTGTTACGCGGAGCACTGTCTGTATAATCTTTAAAAGTAGCATAAAAAAGGCGCATACCAAGAGGCAGCGGAAAAATTTTTCATTTAAAAAAAACAAAAAGCAGATTGTTGCACGTGCAGCAAATTGTACCCTATTGTACGTGGGAAAAGGTATACTTTATGCGCTTGAACTTCATTTAAAGCGCGATCACAATTTATGGTTGAAAGCTATGGAAATTGAAAGGTATGGACCGTGGGAGAGCGACGCTTCGGCATGAATGGGCCAGCTCAACCGGAGATGTACCACGGCCTCACAGAAAACCGGTATGAAGCAGCACTGTGCGGTGTTTCGATGCGTGAGTAAAGGTACCGGAGAGGCCCAATCCGGGGGAAAGGGGGGTTTAAAGGTTGACAGCGCACTTGTGACTCCAATGGTATCACGGGTGTCCACGGGCGGCGGTAATCGCTTACCATCAGGTAATACGTCAGCTCGTCTGCTCCCTATATCATAAAAAAAAATAGTAGAGAGGATATACTTAAATGATATCTATCAAAAATTATTCCGTTGTTATTCAGGTTTACTTATTACGGATTCATCTTTTTATCACTTAGAGGACGGTAAAGTCCCGTAGAGATATCTTTTTTGTACGCCAGTCTTACCTAAATAGCGCTAACGCAAAATAATAATTTTAAAATAGCTTCTTCGCGGTAAAAAGCTAAGGATTTATCTTATTTTGCAAAAGAGTATCTTGATCTCATAGAGTAAACTCCTAATAGAATATAGTCTTGATTACGGGACTTTTTAAATAGAAATATGTTTACTGCTTCAGAGTCATTATCACTCTTGGGAAGAGGTACATTCCCGTCACATATCTGATTTGTATAAATTCTGACGGCACACTGTATGAAGCATCATTCTTATAAAACATCGAGTTCAGAGTCATTTTGTGGATTGTGTAGAATTTTTGGAAGGAATTGTAATGAAACTGTTTAGTTTATTCGCAATTGTGATTTTGCTCATGGGTTTTCTCGCAGTGAAAGCGGCACCAGCACCCGATCCAGCACCTGGGAAGGTAAAAGCGATCGTCACAGCAGCCAAAGCGACGGGTAGAGTTGTAGTAAGTACTTATGCACCTATTCATTATTTTTATCAGTTATGCTGTTTAACAAACAAATTAACTTTTCTAAAGAGATTTAAAAGTTTTAAGAAAAACATTAAAAAATAAAATGTTATGAAATTAAAAATGTACGCTTGTGCAAACTCTGGAATGAGCTTCCAGCCGCAGTGTTCCCTGATCGCTATGACATGCCCTTTTTTAAACGAGGTTTGAAAAGAGTTCTTTCTTCACTTCTTCATATACTAATAAAAAAGCTCGAAGACATCGGAGTTAGAGGTACACCACTTGCCCTATTTGAAAACTACCTGCAAAATAGAAAACAAGTGGTCAAAATCGATAGCCTTCGTAGTGAAGAAATTGACATCTGCTATGGCGTCCCGCAGGGCTCGGTGCTCGGTCCTACCCTATTCTTGATTTATAATAATCAGCTATGTTCGCTTCAGACTTGTAAGGGAAGAATATTTTCCTACGCGGACGACACAGCCGTTGTATTCTACGGACAAACGTGGGAAGCAGTGCAGTCGACAGCAGAAAATGGTTTAGCAGAGATCGCTGCTTGGTTAAATTCTAACCTACTCACCCTCAATGCGACAAAAACAAACTTTATTTGCTTCACACCAAACAAAAGATCCCAACCAAGTGACGACTTTCGGGTTAAAGTTCATAACTGTGCCAATAGAATTGATGGTATCTGCACTTGCCCTTGCATTGTAAAAGTCGATTGCACAAAATACCTCGGTGTATTGATCGACAGCAGGCTTTCGTGGCATTCTCACTTAGATCTCGTCTCAGGTAGAATAAGGAAATTGATTTGGATTTTTGGCAGGCTGCGTTATGTAATGACATGTTCCCTTCTGAATAAAATCTATCTTGCCTTAGCGCAATCTGTACTAAAATATTGTATCCCTGTATGGGGTGGAGCATCAAAGATGAAATTTCTTCAATTGGAAAGAGCTCAACGGTCCCTTATTAAGGTCATGTACCAAAAACCATACAGGTTCTCAACTAAGGAACTGCACAATCTCTGTGGCCTCTTATCAGTTAGGAAACTGTACGTCTTACACCTCATACTCGACTTGCATAGGAAACTACCATATAACCCGGAAAACCTAAGTAGGAGACGAAAATATACCGTGGTACCTTCTCGTCCGGTTCGTACAGCATTTGCTGAGCGCCAGTACAATGCTCGATCATCACACGTATACAATTATACAAATAAAATCCTCAACTTGTATCCGAAAGAAAAATTTAAATGTAAACAAACCCTAATAAGCTGGCTAAAATCCCTCACGTATGAGGAAACTGAAAATATACTAAAATAAAATAAAATAAATAAATAAACACTTAGGTATAAAACAACTTAATAAGATAATAAACTGAAACCACTTCACTACTAGGGATTGCAATTGCTGGATCCAGCATCTTGCAATCCAGCTGGATCCAGCGATGCGGATCCGCAAACGTATCAATTCCAATTATTTGCTTTTGAATTGCCGCCATTTTCAAAACAGCGCGGAGGGCGACGCGACAGAATCAAAGAACGGCGCCTCTCCGAAGTAACTGGTACGTTAGTGTAATTGAAAAATATAAAAAAGTTTGAAGAAGCGGTTATTAAAGCCTGGCTATTATCCTGTACCAAATAAGAATGCGATGCGGCAGGAGATGAAAACTCTGCTACAACGAGTGACTAAACAATATATTGTAGGGCCGCCGGTGCGAGAAGATATTATGGATTTTATGGAGGAGGGTCTAGATAATGACGCAGAAGTGGCACAACCTTCACCAATGACTTTGGAGCAGGAGCTTGAAATGGAGCTCAAAAAATTTAAAGAAAACTTTAATCAAGCAAAACCTAGTGCACAACTCAGAAACCTTATCTAAAATGTTATATGAGGTTAATATTATATATTAACATATTGAGTTAGTTATTTCATTTTAAGTCGATTCTTTTGATGTAAAATGATTAAAAAAGCAAAGAAAACATTGATAATTATATGATATCACCAAATAAGTGGAATACTTCATAGATTTATCGTAAAAAGTAAAAATTAAAAAAAGGCTCAAAATGGCGTCTTTCTATTTTCGTTCCACTTTTTGCTGGATCCGCGCTGGATCCAGCTGGATTCAGGTCAATCCAGCAAAAATCCAGCTGGATTGAAAACCCTGCTGGATTGCAATCCCTATTCACTACTTCCCCTGATCAACAATAAAATACTCATACATATATAAACTCAATAATAATGATATGTACATAAATAAAACACTGAAATCTCCAAAAACCTGGAAATAATATAATGTTATAAACACACAATCACACATCAACACACACACACACACACATACACACCCTTTGTTTACCTTAATTTGTTAATTTAGTACTTACCTACTCAATATATTTTGTGTACCTAAACCATGGGAGAGAGCAAGTCATCCCCAACACAAGTATTGCATTACTTACCATGGAGACTTGATACGTGTAACTAATGTATATTGAGCAATAAAACTATTTTTTTTTTATTTTTTTTTTCACGATAGGCAGAGGCATGACTGTGCTCCGGCATTTTTGAAGTCTATGAGCGGCGGTTACCGTTTACCATCAGATGGGCCGTAAGCTTATCTGCCTATTTTAAGCAATAAAAAAAATGTACGGACAGCACGTCAGTGTATACAAACCTGACTATCTTCAACCGTTTCTCACCTATCAATTTATAAAATTTGACCGACTGTATTAGTTAGGTTCCTAATCTGTGACGGTCTCCACTTACCATCTAAGTAATACAAAATATATTATTTTTCTACTTTCCTATACGGACATAGCTTTGAAAAGCTAGCCTTTAAAAGCGTTCGTGGAAAACCTGAAATAGTACGTTACATACTGAAATGGAGTTCTGTAGCCCGATTAAATATCCCACTGCGCCAGGCTACAATAGGCTTTTAGTTAAAAAAAAACAAAGGTTTGAATAATAAATGTTTTTGTTTGCCATGTTTTAAAAACAATAAGGTAAGTACAATTATGTTGTACTAGCGGTCGCTCGCAGCTTCGCTTCCATGAAATTCAGTTTGTTACAAAGAGTACAGTCCCGCAAAAGCTTTTTCATACCCCTTGTTTCAAAAGAAGTTTCCGTATATACCTAAGTATTTTTTGTGGCAAATTGAATTCCACGCGAACGAAGCAGCGGGCGAACTTTAGTATTTACCTACTATTCCGCCTATTTTCATGTTATCTCATCTGATTTGACAATTTTCCATGCCGTATAATATTATTATGTTATTGAACAACTTTTGCTGAGTTAGGATACTAATTCTATGGGTCCATTGACCTAGATACTTTAGCTGAGATGTTGTGGTGGTTCTATATCTGATAGCCTAGTCTTCAAAATAAATTATACCCTAAAAGCATGTCCATGCTTTCGGCTATACTAGTGAACCATTCGAATCCGTTCAATTAGCGCGAACAAATAGATTTTTCCCATGTTTGTTATTGTTTTTCATCGGCCGAAGCTATTTTGAGATAAATACATTCAATGTACCTACGTTTACAATGTATAGATATGCGACGTACCTACCTACATTTATATAACTCACTCACATTATGATTCACTCTTTGTCGGGCGTACAGTAGTGATGATTAATTCCTTTTTGAATATGCCAAGTTTGCCAGGTACCTATCCACCTATTAGGGACACCATTTGATTTAAATTGTTAGCATCTAAACTGGATATCTTTTTAACAATTTTGAAGTTCGAGCATCTCGAAAATAACTTATACTATTTATTCAATACATATAATTAACTTTTTGGTCTGCTTGCTACTCGAATATACTTTACCATCAAAAATGGCCAATTATGTTAATCCAAATTAGAGTGCAAAAACAAATTAAAAGAAAATTATAAGTATTTAATAAATAGAATAAATTCTTTCCGAGAGGCACGAATTTCGAAATTGTTAAAAAGATATCCGGTTTAGTAGCTACCTATCAATTTAAATCGATTGGCGTCGCTAGTTAAGACCCGTCGCCTTAAGTGACAATTTAAGTACCTACATGGTACAATACATAAGTAACTAAGTACAGCGTAAAGGCCACCAATGTATGTATGTATATACGTTTTTTATAATAGGTATGGAAAAATGGTTATATATAAATTGGCATAGGTTTGACACTTATGAGTATATTCTGTTTTACTCAACGGTTAAGTTGACGGGTAGGGCACACTAGCGACACCAATCGATTTTAATTGTTAGCTACTAAACCGGATCTATTTTAAACAATTTCAGGGTTACAACCTCTCGGCAAACACTTATTTATTAAATAACCATGCACAAATGTTGGGTGCAACGCGTACGCGAAAAATTGATTCTCGCCAAAAGCGGCCACTTTTGGCCTTGATCAATTTTTCGCGTACAAAATGGACCCAACGTTTGTGCATGGTTATTTAATAAATAGTATAAGTGTTTGCCGAGAAGCTGTAACCCCGAAATTGTTTAAAATAGTAGGTTTTGTAGCTAACAATTTAAAATCGATTGGCGTCGCTAGTGTGCCCTACCCGTCACCTTAAACGGAGCTTCCACCATCTTAAAAACCTTTCGTTTGTAAAATAACAGTCAGTCTGTACTTACCCATTTTATGTAAAAAACCAAAATATCTGTTTTCACAGAAAGTTGTAAATATTTTCTAACCGTTACTACGATTAAGTTACATATTATCATCGAAAAATAATACTCAATATTAATAACAAAGGGCAGTAGCCGTTCTATACGATATGTGAGGTTGGCCTTCTGGAAATATCTGTAGTAGTGTCAGTAGTATCAGCAACTGATAGTGAGGTCTCGATTGCATAATAAAACTGAGAATTTAATACATAAAGCACGCGAAAATGAACCTTAATGAATATATTTACGTACGAAATGTATAACCATGCGTTTTTTTTTGTTACAGGGGAAAGTTCTACGTACAGTCAGCATAGCGAACACGGCTCACGATGTATACAAATATGTAAGGGAGAAGAAAAGGCGAGGGTAGAACTTGGCTGCTCATCAGTAAATTCTTTATTTATAATAGGACCTCTAACAAAGGTGACACTAGTAATTAAATGTTCGACGACGAGAATCTCACTGATCGCTTAGACTCTCTGGCCCGGTCGCATCTCTTTGTGTCTTTTAATGCCTTTACCATGGTGAGTGTTCCGAGGAGTTGTTTGAGTTAATACCCGCTGCTGAATTTCACCACCGTACTACACGCCGTAAACTACGATTCCACCCGTACCATCTGAGTGGGTGGAGGTCCACCACCGTGCACTTTACACGTAATTTTTTGCCACGCACTTCCTCATTGTGGAATCAACGGCCCACAGCGGTATTTCCGAGCAGGTACGACATTGAAATCTTCAAGAAACGAACCTTCCTTAAAGGCCGGGAACGCATCTTCACTCCCTATGGCTATGGTGTGGCTGATGTCCATGGGCGGCGGTGATCACTTACCATCAGGTGACTCGCTTGCGCGTTTGCTTCCCTTTCTCATAAAAAAATCTTTATGTCTAAGATTACCATATTACCTACTATAAATTACAGAAGATTACAGTTTGTTGTAGGACACAATCGCATCATTTGCTTGATAATTCGCACTACTAGTGGAAAATAAGGATAAGTGGTGTTACTTCAAACCAACGATTTTATCATATTTGAAAAGAATGTTTAAAGATACTCGTACATAAGTAGAGTTTCTTCCATTAATTCGTCAAATTAAAGAAGAAAAATATGAAAACAATTGAACATATGTATTTTTAAACATACTCCTAAAATATAATAAAATTGATGATTAGAAGTAAGACTTCTTATGCTTATTTTCCACTAGGGGTACGAATTGTTCCACAGAAATTGTTATTGTGCCGGGCATGATGTATTGCTAGTCACGTGGTATAGTTTTGATTATTTTTATTGTTATGGTTATTGTACTTAAAAAATGTAACACATTTTAAAAATGCCTGTAGACTTTGTTTCATTTGACGGCAAAAGTCGAGGATTCCATGCTCAGCCAAACAAACATTCGTAAACAGGACAAACATTCGTGTCATGAACACTTGTGTTTACTCAGTGTCTGGGTGTAATATAATGATGTATTCATCCTCATCTTAGCGTGTAATTCCCGATTGCGTCCAAAACTATCGCTCTGGAGCCCGGGGTACGCTTTGACTATGATTCAGGATTTGGGGAGTCTGGTAATTACAATGACGCGACTGTCGTCTGACCTTCGTAACCCTGTAAGGGGAACCAGGGGGCCTAATTCTCCAGAACTCGATATTGAAGTCGAATTTAAAATTATATCGAAAAGGACCACGTATGGAAGGCCCACTGAGCTACCAAGGCTCTCACTCTGTAGTTATATACTTGTAATTTTTCTGTTGTTTGATATCTGTAACACAAGTGAAAAGTCGAAATAAGTGATTAAGCTATTTAGTACGAAATCAGTTATTTTTAGTCAGCAATATTTATTTATTTATTCATCTAAGTATTTAAAATATTTTGAAAGCAAGTGGATACTCGAAACGAACAGTTCATTCACCGCTTTTCAATTTAAGGAAATATTGTAAGCAGTCCATGTCTCGATCTCGATGGCGCAGTCAGTATATGGTGGTGTGCTCAAATGCGGTAGGTCCGATCGATTTCCGGTCGAGTCAATTTAAGGAACAGACTTTTCTAAAATGAATTGCTGAGGGCTTTTTTATGTTATAGGGGCAGACGAATAGACGGACCTGATAGTAAACTATTTCCGCCTGCATATGGACACCCTTAACACAGGTGGATTACAAGTGTGTTGCTAACTTTTTGACCCCCTTTTCCTCCTGATTAGGCTTCCAGCACCTTCACTCACGAAACACAGCTCAGTCACAGCAGTTTCCTGTGAGGCCATGGTGCTACCTCTAATTCCATAAAATTTAAATAAGTATTTATTTACACCTAATCATCACAGTTCGTAAATCTGTAAGGGTACCTACTTTTCACTTTTACCAACGAGCCATTAATGCGTGTTTTAGGTAGGTATACTATATCTTGGTAGGCTAGGCATAATTACTCTCGGTTCGTATCCATGTAAGCCGTGGTACGCATTGTGCTGTTAACAATGAATACTTAATGACCCTGAACCTCATTTATTATTCATATTTGTTTATCATAGTCACAACGCTTACTATCAAAATGCAAAGTAAGAATAATTTCAGATTTACTGAATATCAGAGTAATTAAACTACATATTCTTGCATATGGAAACGTGGTAAGCTTAGTCTTTAAAATTAGAAAGATAAGTATAAATATAATTTAGTGTAAATAGTTACCTAGAATATTTTTTCAACTCTTAACTTACATTTGAAGATGAGTCATTATTGTGCCATGTAAAAATAGTCATAAAATGTTGTATGTTACTAAAACATTTTTATGACTTACCTACACTTATAATTTTGTATTATGAAGTCGGAGAAAACATATGTAATTTTGTTTATACAGTGTAAAATATGTATTAAATTATCCTACATTTTTTTTTATTGCATTTGTGTTACACTATTAGAATTATTTATTAAATGATATATAATATCATTTCGTTAAGTCAGCATGTAGGTTTAATTTTAAATTACCTTCAGCCAAAACGTGTGATATGATTTTTTTTTTGAGATAAAAAGATCACTGAATTTCAAACAAGTATGTATGAACGCTGGCGTCTTTTTTATTTAACATTGATTTACGTAAGTGAATAGGTACGTTTCTTAGAGAGCTTTTAATTAATATTCTCCATAGAAAACCGGCGTGATGCAGCGCCTGCGCTGTGTATCGCCGTGTGAGTGAGGTTACCGGAGGCCCAATGGGGGGAAGGGGAAAAGGTTGGCAGCGCACTTGTGACTCCACTGGTGTTGCGGGTGTCCATGGGCGGCGGAATTGCTTACCATCAGGTGATCCGTCTGCTCGTCTGCCACCTCTCATATAAAAAAAAGTGTATAATTAGGTAAAATGGATTTCAACTTAAAAATTTGCTACAAAACCTAATCCAAGTTCTGTCGCATACTAACCTACTTTGCTTCAAAAATAAATCAGGGTATGTTGGGCGTCTTGTTTCGTTTTCAAGTGTCAAGTTCATTTGGTAGGCGGTGTTGGTGTAATTTTGCAACGTCAACACTGTGAAATGGGTCGTAAATTACGACATTAGGACCACAACGTTGAGGAATAATTTTCTTAAACTCATAGCGCTATTTTCTTATGATTCTAATTTATAATAAGTAGGCAGGTAAGTACTCTTTGAGTCTTTACGCTGGCAAGGATCTTTGTACCGCGTACGACCTTATTGTAGTATGTATTACCCTAGTATAATAAGATACTGACTATGATCAATAAACTGTCTTTACTCAGAATTCAGCCCACTAATTTCTCTACAACATCCAACCTTTTAATCATAAACAATTGGTTCGTTCCTTCCTGTAGGTACATTTTCAAGACACGGACTTTTGCCTGGACTTTCATTGATTGTAGAATTAGTTTTTTAGATTTTCGCGTTGCATTATAACTATAATGTATCAATACGGGGATTAAAACGATATTTATTATGTGAAACAACATTGTGTACTCACATATTTGGCTCGACGTTTCGGCTACGTTACAGCAGCCGTGGTCACGAGCGGACTATCCAAATATCCAAATATGTGAGCCAAATATGTGAGTACACAATGTTGTTTCACATAATAAATATCGTGTTAATCCCCGTATTGATTCATTATGATTGTAGAATTACATTGCGCTTTCATATATTGGTCGCAAACGCTTTCCTATCCTAAGAGAAACCATCATGACCGTCACTTGGTTACATTGAGAAACATGTGGTAAATCATTTTCGCTGCTCTAATATAGGCTACCGGACCAGGTTGGTGCACTCTGCGTTCCCAGGCGTAGTGACATATTCGGAGAATCTTTCTTAGATAAAACAAAGCAAAGAAATTTTACTTAGTAAATAAATTTCCTTGATTGAGTAGATGACTTAAAACTTAAATAGTATAGAAATATTACATTTGAACACTGAAATGAATATCAAATGAAACCACCAACTCCTGAAATGTTGAGACGCTACTAAAAGCGATAGCACTAAAAGGGAAAATACAAACTAACGTTTTATGCAAACAGTCAAAGCTGTGACACATGTGTTTGGGTAAATACGTGTTCCTCAAATGACTTGAGTATTTAGATTATTTTTCCTGTTCATGCTCTATGCTTATAAGCGTCTTGTCGAGCGAGCACACGTCACTCGCTCGGAGAAGTCCTCACAACCGGTCACGATGAAGGCTGCCCTTGTAATCATGCTCGTTGCGATTAGCTTGCAATTGGCATCATGCGCCACTTCACCCATACCACCACCACTACCGCCACCAGTCGGAATCACTACAACAACTCCAAAATCGTGGGGAAAAAAACTTAAAGACGGATTGGTTCGTATTTTCTATCTATTTGTTCATAGTAATTATTCCTATCTTGTTGTTTATTAAAGATTTCATCGTCTAGTCCATTATTTTGAAAAGTTTTAAAATGGAAAATTTTGAAATCCCTATTGAATATTCATAGCTTTTAAACGTGAACTTTTTTTTATTTTATTTAAAGTCTCTTTTCATTTAAATACCTAAGTTGAATCTTACCGATTGGTTTTCTGTTGCCTTTGTAAAATCAATTGAATTATCTTTTCTTTCAGAACACATTCTTTCAAGGTGCCGCAGTTGTGGGAGCTGTCCAAGGAGCTTTTGCGAACCACAAAGCGGCGAAACATGCTGGAAAGCCGCACATTGACACTAAACCGCACTAAATGATTAACCAACACTAGTTAGGTACCTACATAATAATGAATGCTTTTCGAATAACTAACTACTTGAATGTACATTAAATTGTGCCGAAAAGAAAATAATGAATAAAAAAAGATCCCGATGAAGCCCCATTTTTTTGAAGTCTGTTAAAAGGAGATCATTTTAAAACGTGGCGCAATAAACTGCCATGCATAGAGCATTGCTGCAATGTTTCATGAATTCTATGCAAATGTCGCAAAGGGTTATTCCTTACTAAATTTTGTTACACACCGTTATTTTATCGTTTACTTACTACATCCTGAGAACCTTATAATAGGTATTGGGAATAAAGTCCATTTAGCATGTTAGATCAACAAAATAAGCACAATAAAATCAGCTGTTCCACACACAATGGCCGGGTGGATATTCTATTTTGTATGGAACAGCTGTTTTATTTTTCGCTTATTTTCTTGATTTAACCTGCCAAATGATATCTACTATAATTAAGTTAACGGGATGTAAACGATAAAAGTATATATTCCGTTAAATGAACATGACATCGTCATCGTCAGCCCACTTAAGTCCCCACTGCTGGGGCACGGGCCTCTCTCAATCACATGAGGGGTAATTGCCATACTCACCACGCTTGACAGACGGGTTGGCGAGGGTTTTGATATAAATGCAGAGTTTTCCTTCTCTGGGTGCTGATGATGATGCCAGCAGCTTTACCTTAGTCGCCTTTTACGACGCCTCGGTTTGAGTGAGGGTGGCCTATTCTACTCTGCCGGGGACCACACGGCTACATTTGAACATGACATGAAATTAACTATTTTAAATTGATAACTAATTTATAGGGACTTACATTCAGACCGTCTGTATTATACTAAATAAGTGGTCTATTTCTAGACATTGTTTATGCGTGTACCTAAAGTTAATATGCAAATAAGTAGTGTACATGTGTCTATTTTCTACGAGAAGCAATTTAATATTTGCCTTTAAACATATGTTAATTACGGCTTATTATCATAAAAGGTTAAAAGTATTTAAGTATACCTAATGCAATCAAATAAACGAATAGCTTCTGCTAGAATATGAGTTATTTAGTAGGGGAACGGAGGCGGTGTACGTACACCTAAGCTTGAAGGCTTGATACTCGTACTTGTAAATGTATAACTGATTTATATTAAACATCATTACAATCATCATATAGTCTTCTAACAAATATTTGAAAATGAATTGCGTCAATACATTACAAGTAATTTATTTCAATAATTTTCAAAATCTAGGGTTTTACGGAATCACCCGAAGGGTTAGTTTTAATCCGTACAAAAATTTTGTATTTCAAATTTCTACATTCAAAAAAATATTTCGTCCAGCAAAAGCCGTTAGCATGATTTTCAGGCAAATCTCTGTCGCTCTATAGTGCATGGACCCTATGGCCATACAACATATAACGATATATAGCTATTTATTTTTATCAAACATACTTTAAGATTGACTGCACGATGCTCATTTTTTAAATCTTTCACCGATTTATATTGTACATTATTGCAAACCCTTTATGGTCCTCCAACACATATTTGACAAAATAAAACGCGTGAGTAAATCGAAAGTAATGAATTTCAATATTTTTTCGAAAATGTACGGTTCTACCGAAGCCACTACCTAATTTAAAAAAAAAAACTATTCAGTAAACACACACAACACCACATTTTAAAGCAATATCACACTATGTTTTAGCGTCTAATGGCTTGTGTCTCGAAACACAAGATTAGTATGAAAATTTTATAGTGAAACATAAAATACAACAACTAAGTGTTGTTCAAATTTTTCTCGAAAATATGAAATGGGCGCGAAAACAGGACACATGCTCTGTAGACGTAACCTGAAGGCTGAAGCGCGGTGAGCGGGGGTTCCGCGCCGCAAGACCTGTAGCATCATTAGATACCACGGTGCTGGATCCATTATATATCTCTTATTTTACTAGAAATACCATGTACGGTAACATCCTCCGTGCGGAATGAGCCTCCGTTCCCCTATTACCTATCTGCGCAACTTTCCTCAAAGCAAAATGGCTCCAATATTGAAGCAACCTATTAGGAACGTTTCTATTGAAATAAACTAAATTGAATTTACACAACCTTTTGTGATACCAGAGTGCATAGATATTATAAGATATTTTGAACTTTATATTCGTAGAAATAGCGATGAATTTGACATGTGAACTTATCTTATATTCCATGTAGTGAGGAGAAACGTAGGAAGAATGCTGTGTGCTATTAAAGACGTACCGCATTTTGCCAAAAGACATATACTGTCCTTGGTTCACACCTTTACAACAAATTTAATAAAACGCTCAACCTGTACTCATTACAGAAATATAAATGTAAAAATATAGTTATGGCACACCTAAGTCGCTAAATTACGATGAGACTGAAAAAATCTTGAACTTGCTAATTAATAAAAATTGGCAACATCCTTAATTAGCTCACACGCATACACACAAATAATACCTATAGGTACACATTCACACATACACATACACCCAAATATAATATACATACACCCACAGCACATCCTAGATTAAAATAAGACAACACTAAAATAGACGTAATTTCTTTGGAACTATTTTTATCGGGCTTACTGTACTTACATTGTTTCTTACTGCTTCTATACTTAATGTAGCTAAATAGACATCATGTCTACTACTGTCTTCTTTCCGCGGAAGAGCCCTGGTGACTTGTCCTACAGGTTTTTTCAAAACATCCTCCAGGTCTATAGGTCCAGGTCAGGTATATATGTCTCTCACAACGATGTATGTCATAATATTATAATTATTTCTATAACTAGTGTTAAGTTAATAATTATGTCCTCCAAACCGATATTACGGTCATGGCGGCCAATCTCAGCGATCAACCATCGACGCAGGACATATTATAGTGCACAAGTATTTGCGCAGACACAAGTGCACTCTCTATTTCCGTACCCTCTTATTTCGATGGGACACTAGTGTGACACGACCGAAGAGGGATTAGGCGCAGGACCAACGGCTTAACGCGCTTTTCGAGACACGGAGGTACAAGACCGCTAACTTCCAAACTCCGGGCTAACACTGAGAATTTCGTAAGGCGACGGGCTTAACTAGCGACACCATTCGTTTTTAATTGTTACCTACTAAACCAGATCCATTTTAAACAATTTCGGGGTTGCAACCTCTCGGCAAACACTTATACTATTTATTAATTAACTACACATAAATGTTGGGTCTGTTTTTGTACGCGAAAAATTGATTATCGCCAAAAGCGGCCACTTTTAGCGTGAATCAATTTTTCGTGTACAAATGTTGGGTCGGCATTTGTGAATGGTTATTAAATAAATAGTATAAGTGCTTGCCGAGAGGTTGTAACCCTGAAATTGTTTAAAATAGATCCGGTTTAGTAGCTAACAATTAAAATCGATTGGCGTCTCTAGTGTGCCCTACCCGTCACCTTAACAGAAAAACTCAGGTACAAATTTTGGCCCGACCCGGGGATCGAACTCGGGACCCCAGGCGCTACCGTCGCTTTAAAGTGAGACCCACTAACCATTGCGCCACGGAGGCAGTCAGTGTTAAGTTACACTGTACCTAGCTAAGACCTAATTTTGGTGCGGAAAAAAAACGATGATTTATTGTGTTGTATTATGTGACAAGTACTTTCACTATATATTATAATTCAAACAAGACTGCCTCGTTGGCGCAGTGGGTAGCGCGTCGCACTTTAAAGCGACGTCTGCGCTTGGTGTCCCCGGTTCGATCCCGGGGTGGGGCCAAAATTTGTACCTGAGTTTTTCTGTTAATAAATGTTTAGTGTCAGCTCGGAGTCTGGAAGTTGGTGGTCTTGTACCCACGTGCCTCGGAAAACACGTAAAGCCGTTGGTCCTGCGCCTTATCCCTCTCCGGTCGTGCCACATGAGGGCAAGGGAATAGAGAGTGCACTTGTGTACACACATTTGGATATATCCTTTTTTTTTGATATCGCTGGTGAAATGCGGCCCTCCCGAAATGCAATGGGAGAACCACGCAAGCGGGGGCCGGCGTGGGTTATGTGGGGCTCTCCGTTTGGGAATGGATCCCAGTGGCATACCTACACCTACTAAAACACCAGCGGGTGTATCCTCATCACCATATTAAGGGAGATCGTGAGAATCTAGCGCAGCCTTGGCTCCACAACCACCCAGGTAGAATGCTCACTTACACAGTGGGCTCAACACGGCCTAATGGGATATCCGAATGTACCGAACCATCCCCGTCCGACGTTGGTAGTGGACCGTTCAAAGCCAGCACTAATTCCCCCACACCAGAAACAGGCAGGCCACCACCAGGGAGTAAAGGGAGTCTACGCAATACTGTTCGTGGTTTCCTCCCACTTCGATGCCTTCGAAACGGATAAGCTTCTTTCTGGAATATGACTGCTTGGATATATCCTGCGTTGGCCGCCTTAGCCGAAATCGGTTGGAGGATATTATTATTATTCAAGTAACATGAATAATTATTAGAAGGTATCTTTCCTGGAAATATCTTCAATTGAAAGTTTAATGTCCTAGGTTATGTCGGTATACCTATTTCTAATTCTATAGTTTATGTAGTGAGAAGAACAATAAGCTCGTCCAAATAAGTAGTTGTAACATATTCTTCCGACTAAATATGAAATAATAAATGTAATATAATTCGATTAATTGCTTTATTAAATAATTTATTATTACTTTCTATTCCTATGCCCTTTTTCTTCTTAAATTACATAACGTCGGGATTTTATTCTCTTTGATTACATCACCACGAGAAGTCGCGAACTGCGCTGTTGGGTGGCCTGCAAGACGTCATCATACGTGCAGCTGTCTGGCACAGATTATAAATATAGTTACAGTAGTGTACTTTTAATAAAGAATATATTTTTAAAGTTTCCAATGAACAGAAAAAAGTTTTTGAAAGTGACTCTTTTTTATTAGGCAGAAGTAAATTTTCAAATAAACAATGGTTTTTATTGAAAACCTATTCTAAATGTACCTAAATGTTGTCCATTAAAGAACAGTTAAATATAGGACAGTAGCAATATTTATTTTAAAATTTAAAAAAATATTAGTAGGTATGGGAAACACAGCTTCTCAGAACATCTCCATACAAATCAGCAATTTCATACTTTATCCCCTAATATAATAAGTATGAGGTGCACAATATGTGTGTGTAGTACCTAACCAGATTAGTATTATTTTACTCTATGGTACCTACCTAGTTATATTTTGAAGTATTTTTGTTAAACATCTTCCCCTTATTACAAATCGCGAACTAAGGATAGTCTCGGAACAAAACTCGTTTCAGCCCGTTTTGACATTGCGTGTTGCAACGGAATGACAAGAGCTTTAGTACGGTAAAATCTTAAGATCGCGATTTGTAATAAGGTGGCTTTTGGTTTGATGTTGTCCAGTCAGCTTCATAAAGATCGTAGTATCAAAAGTGGTCAAAATTATCTTAAGGACACAAGTTCATTTTTTTGCTATTGTCAGATCATCTTATTGTTTTAACCGTAATGAGTGGTCAATATTAACTTAAATATATAAGTACCATAATAATTATTGTTAAATGCACATGTTTGTCATTAAAGGCGAAAATCGATTGAAGAAATTTGATAGATTTGTATACATTGACGTGTGTGGTTGTTCAAATATTGAAAAAAAAACTAAATATTTATAATAATAAAAGTTTCTTTTTGCCAGATTTTCCTTAAATACTTATAAGGAAATAACCAACCTATCGGTTGTATAAATAAAGTCCCTTCCTTGAAATATATTTCTTTAATGACTTATGATTGTGACTGAGTGACTATGACTGTTCCCATTTATAACCAAAAATGATGGTTATCAACATAGGTAGTTTAAAGATCGATGTGTTGTCTTGTGTTGCATTTTTCTTAGTACATACATATTTATAAGTGAAATATGTAGTGTTGTAGTAGACTTACCTACTTATTTTACCTACTTAATTAAATAATATTATTTCGTTCATTATTTATTTTTTTACAATTACATTAACACTTTCCTACACACACATATATAATATATACACATATATCACTCACTCAGCTGGCCCTACTGAAAATCAGCGTCATGACCTTTTTCAGGGTCATGACATAGTCTGAGTGGGGGCCATTTATGTTGGAGGTCACAACACACAATATGTTATATGCACTGCCTGGTTACATATTTGTACTCATTATTTTGTTTTTCTTTTGTTTTGTTTTCTTTTTTTTCTGTATCTATTTTTTTTGTTTGTTTGTTCTTTTGGAACTAAAGTGTACTCGTATGTAGGGTTGTGATGTCCAAAATAATATTTTTTTCTTTCTTTCTTATTTTTTTTATTAACTGCAACACTCAGAGTCGTTGATTAACTTTGTTGGCTATTTAAGAAAAAATATTGACACTTATTTTGATACGCATAAATACTACCGATACTAAAGTTAATGAACATTATCATAAATGACGTCTCTGAGTGCGGCGGTAAGCCCCTAAAGAAGAACAAATGATAATGTATGTCACGTTGTTCATGTAAAATTAATTTTAATTTAAAGCACAAAAAAAGTTAAATCTATCATACCTTACATATTTCACTAATAAGTACTTATGTACTAAGAAAAATGCAACACTAGACAGCACATCGATCTTTAAACTTCTTAGAAGAAAATATAGCACGTGTTTCAATTCAATGGAAATATTATCATCCTATCCGATAAACTTCAGCCTGCAACATATTGTATTCATTCTCATACCATTCAGGAAACGTTGAAGTCGTGCCCGACATACATCATATTCCTTGCGGGAAATGTGATGCGCTGTTCTAACTGGCCGGAGGCCAAGGGAGGAAGTGTCAGGAGTTATAGCTAGCACTTTTTCTTCTGTATGCCGGGAGTTAGCTCCTTATTTTAACCCGACTAGGGCGAAGCAAAATGGTAGGGTTATGATTTTGACCTATATATAGCTAATGTGGGTATGGACTTTTATTTGTTGATGATGATGATAGGGAAATCATAACATGTAGAATAGTTATTATAATTGGACCAATGAGGACTCACTAGAAGCGTGGTTACACGTTTCAGTTGGTCAGGTTCCATTGTTAATGGGTTGCGAGGGTCAGACGGCAGTCGCTTCATTGTTATTACCAGACTCCCTATATCCTGAAACATACCCCGGGCTCCAGAGACACAGCTACAGCTTAGGACGCAACCGGCAATTACACGCTAAGAATGATATAAGAAGGAGGAATCGTTAAAATAAAAAACTACAAATATTTTTTTATTAACAGGTGTTGTGTGGGGTAACTGGGGCATCAAATGGTATTTACATTTTTCCAAATTATGTTAGTTAATTGTTTAGGTAGTTTGTTTTTAAACTTATTTTTTGCGCTTCGTAATAAATAGTTAGTAAATACAATTTTAATACTAAGGGTGTAATTTTTTAATATAATATCACGTTAAATTTGCTCTTGAAAGCAAAGGGCAACAAATCCGTTTAGGCAACAATCGACATCAATCAGGAACCAATCCGTGCTGGCGGAATGCTCGTACAGGAAATTGAGGCGCGGAAACATTCTTTTCAAATGGGCCAGCATTGCTTGACGAATATCGATGGACCGGTGTCAGTTTGTATGGAATAGATAATACAGGTACTGGCGTATTCAGCAATAACATTTTTATACGATGAGCGACTGCGCAAAAAAAGAGTTGTATCACATATTGTTATTTTTGGATTACAGGTACTCGTACTATGGTAAATACAGGTTGTATCAGTAAATAGTTAAATACCTACATCTTTTAAACACGTATTCTAATCATCACGTTAAGGGCAGATTTTTGATCCGTAGCTAAACTGAACGAATGGTTTAAAAAAGAAACCAATGACAAAACCAATTACAAGGAATTATGTCACTTTGACGCCGTCACTTTGACTTTTGGTTAGACAATAGGGTATTTGACTAAGCTCGAGATTTTAAAAAATATAAATATTTTATCAAATATAGGTAAATATGTGCCAATAGCAAAAATTCTCAATCAAAAATATAACGTCTAGCCGGTTTTATGGTCATTCAAAGATTCATGGGCAAGTTCATTTTAAAAGTATGAAATTTAAAAAAAAATATTATACCATTGAATAACCCATATAATTTACACCAACTATTATACCAACCATTGACATAAACGAAACATTTGATATAGCTACCATACAAAATTCAAATGAAATGCATACAAAATACTTGCGTGTGACGTCACATCTCAGTAGCCATTTGTATGGAGCGTTTTGGGTTTGGCCAAAATAATGTAATTTTAAAGTTGTGATATCTCAGGTAGTTTTAATGAGAATCAAGTAATTCTTTCAACGATGTTTCTATCATTGAGAGGTCTTTTGATTACACAAATGAAAAAAAATAGTCAAATACCGTATTAACAATAGATATTTTAACCAAAAGGTAACTACGGATCAATAAATCAACCCTAAGGAGAACATTTACCTGAAACATATTTCGGAATTCTCAATTTATTTTTTCCTTCTCCATAAAAATAAAAACTTTATATAAAACGTCGGAAAATACCCATTTTATCAATTTCTTTTTTTTTCGGATAAAAGTTGTTCTAAGTAACGGGTAGTACCTTCCTATTATAACCCTCTTATTACAAATCCCGATCTAATAAAAATTCCGGTACTAAACTCGTTACAACCCCTTTAAGCATTCTTTCTTGGAACAAGATGGTATGAACTTTAGTACGGTATGAACTTTAGATCGCATTTTGTAATAAAAAGGTCTTTAGAAAATCATATATGGAATTGGAGATTGAAAGGATGAACCAATTTATTGTTAAGTCTAAACAATTATTTAGTAATTTAAAAGCTAACATGTCATTATAGATATTTCAACGCTAATATGTATGTAACTTCACAGTTTAAAACATTTTATTTTGATAGTTATGTGAAATAAGAACGGAATTAATAGATAAAACTAAAGTGAAGGGTAGCACTATGTAAAAGGTTGTAATTAAGTAGGTATTAATTTTACTTGGAGCTCTTTAAAAGGCAGTTTCGTTTTTCTAACAATTCATTATACTTGCTGGTAAGCTTTTGCACTTCTTCATCAAGTTCCGCTTTCCCTCTGCAAAAAGAAACAATTAAAGGATTTACATACATCAATGGTGCGGCTGTTTACATTCATCTAGAAGGGTTCAATTTCAATCGTGTTGATGTTATCTAACGCTTCAACACGAAACAAGTATGTACCTATTAGGATTAACTTTAATCTTGTTACAATACCCGGTAACCCAACCCACACACCACTTGGTTCCTAAATAAAACTTGAGTTTGTGAGCCGGACAATAATATATTTAATCTGTCTTTTTAGACATTATTTTTTTACACAAAATTCTCATACAAGAAGGTTTTTTTTTTATAATGAGATAGGAGGCAGACGAGCAGACGGATCACCTGATGGTAAGCGATTACTGCCGCCCATGGACACCTACAATACAGGAGAAGTCACAAACAAGTGCGCTGCCAACCTTTTAAAAAGGATACGCTCTTAATAAATAAAAGTCTAAATATTGGGTAAATTGACTCCGACTCGCTCTTGACCGGTTTTTATTGTTAACTGTTCTAAAAGATTTAGATACGAGTTTTTACCCAAATAGAAATATTGTACGAGTATAGGTACTATTTGATAGGTTTTGGAGACATCCCAAACATAGGCTTTATTCATAATCGTTCAATTAACCTTTGTTAGAAAAAAGCCTTATAGAGCAGTTTTGATGTTTGAAATAAAACATATTCATACAAACTTTTGAAAAAAAATGTCAAACTGCATTATAACACCGATTAAATTGACAAAGGTTTAACAAACATTTATCTCAGTATAAGACCTTTGTGTTAGGTTATTTCGGTTTATCGGAATTTTCGCTGCCTCGTTTGATATATAAAATAATATTTATAAAAATATTAAATGTGAAATTTATGGAAAAATAAAAATATATTTTATCATTATTTACTACTGAAGGCGAAGAAAAAATGCTTCGTTAGAAGTGTATTCAAATATTTCATTGTTACATAAGAATAATTTAGTCAGTTCGACCAAATTTATTTCCATGGAATCGGAAATCCGAATTCCAAGTTCGAGAGATAGAGTAAGTATTTGAATAGCGTAACATTTATATTGGAGAGAGTTTAAAGATCGCTTATGTTAGAGGTAGAAATGTCTCTTAAAGCTTCGGAATCCCTTTGGAAACAGTTTGTAAAAACTATTTGTGGATTGTCGGATTGGTAGCCGAAGAAAATGTGTGTAAATTTAAATTATTCAGATAATGAACTCAATGGGTTATAGATTTATAAATTAAATTCTTAACGAAATATAGGCACAGAAGGTTGCTCTGGCTTACACATTGATATAAGAGTTCGTTGACCTATGAGCTAGGCTCTCGTATCTACTGTTTCAGTTTCATGTCAAACGTGTATCAAAAGCCGAAAAGTGCATCTCGCACAAAATATTGTATTTGTAATACAAAACATGTTAAACCATTAATCAATAAGTTTAAAATTCTCAACATCATTCGATAAGGTATTATTATCATTTTCCGAGCATATTTGGGTTATTCGCCGAAATTGGGACTTCTGGTTCGGTTCTTCTTGTGTAATTTCCGTGGGCTCAAGAATATTGTTCAATATTCAATATAAGAAAGATGAGTATCCATTTAAAGTAACTGAGGTTACATGTTTTTATTCCAATATCAGCTTCAAATTTGAACAATATTTTTAAATGCGCTTGTATTGCTCGGGAAACGAACCGGAAAAATTAAAAAAAAGGTTGGCTAATTTGTTCTACCACTTATTACAGCCATAACTAAAGTTATTTCTCTTAAGAAACCTTAGGTCTACCTATACATTTTTTCCGATCTAATTCTCCTGCAATACGCGCACACTTCAAAAAACTTTGAATGCAGTTTTTTATTTTCAAAATAATTACTAGGTGTGGCAGTAGATAAGCCCGTGTGCCTTTAACGATGGGAACAAACTCACAACTGCAATTTTCTAAATAAATTTGCGTGTTTCTACCACCAGCTTGGTGGGGCGATGAAAAACCTGCACGTTTCCAATATTTCTTCAAACCGTGAATATCCATAATATTATATTATTATCTCGAGATAGCCAAAATACCAGTCGATGGTTACCTTGTTTAAGTCAGACTACAGTCGCCTGCTGGCAGATCCTAGATTACTAGATTAGCCTATTGTACTTCAGATAAAACGGGATTCAGCGCTAACTTTCTAAATATATTTTTATTTTGCTCACAAATAAATTACAAATAAGGAAACAAGAACGTAACAAATAAATAAATTAAGAGCCTTATTTCGCGTGTTGGCTTAACAATGTCCTTAATAACAACGTCAACGCCGACTAAGATGAATGATGTCTCAAAAAGTCGAGAGAAATGTCCGGGTATGAGCAATCGAGCAATATTTACAGTATGGCGAGGAGATTTTCCGGCACGTGAGATGAAAGTCCGCCCAGTCGCTGAGTTAATTCCTCTACAACGCTTTCGCGTTTTTTCACTTCATCTTCCAGTTCCTTTGTCCTGTTGTTCGCTTTTTCCAGTTCCAATTTCATTTCGTCTTCGTTCTAGGGAAATAAATTACAACTTTAGTTACACCACTCGAATTTCTATAGCGGAAAAACATTAGGTAAAATTTCTGCGTGCGCAATGCTAGAACCTAATAAGTAGCTTTGGTTACGTAATCGTAGCACTACTGGTGCGTATCTACGAATATTAGTAATAATACTAAAAATCTCGTTTACGCATGATAGTGTAACGAGGATTAACTTTATGTTAACTAAACCTGTAGAATTATAACACCTATCGGCCGCACTCAGAGACGTCATTTAAGGTAATGTTCATTAACTTTAGTATCGGTAGTCTTTCATCATCATCATCAGCCCATTTAAGTCCCCATTGCTGGGGCACGGGCGTCCCTCAATTACATGAGGGGTAGTTGCCATACTCACCACGCTTGGCAGACGGGTTGGCGAGGGTTTAGATATAAATGCAGAGTTTTCCTTCTCTGGGTGCTGATGATCATGCCAGCAGCTTTACCTTAGTCGCCTTTTACGACACATCGGTAAGAGTGAGGGTGGCCTATTCTACTCTGCCGGGGACCACACGGCAAATGTTAAAAGGTTGCGTTGAATGAAAGGTTGCAGTCAAAGCCCCTCGGCTCCAAAGCTAGCTAGGTAGCTCACTAGCTAGCTACCGTAACTTTAGTATCGGTAGTCTTTATTCGTATCAAAATATTTTTTCTTAAGTAGCCAATTGAGTTAATCAATGACTCTGAGTGTGGCAGTATATTTTTACAGTTAACTTTTTACAATAACCTAATTAGTTAGGAACTACTACCTACTACTTATTTAATTTACCTACTTTGGAAGGCTCATTAATAAATCTTTGCTGTGAATGTGGCATGTTGTTTTAAGGAATGAACATGCGTTTGAATTCAGTCGGTATTAAAGCGTAACCGAGCAAAGATTTACGGGTGGGATGGTTGAAATTTGTGAAATAAATCATTGTGAATATCCTATGCAAAATTTAATTTAAAAAGCTTTTCTATTTCATGCGTTGTAATTAACGGCGCCAATACATGATTACATACCTGATGACATTGATCTGATCCAGATGAAGGTAATAATGCATAATGTAATGGTCAATTTTTGGTGAGTCAGTCTCCAGAAACGACCAATTAATATAGAGTTGGGTACTATAATCATATAGAAAATTAAATTGGTTTGAACACAAATATATTCTCATCAATTGCTTCACGTTAGAAGATACTATACCCTAAGGTAAAAATAGCTATATCTACATTTGATGCACCGATAAGTGCAACTTATAAATTAAAGATTAAGCACTAAGGCTTTAGAGTTTCACTATATTATTGTAAATAGGGACTGGCATAGATAACCCAAGAGTAGATGTACTTAAGCTTTGATGAACTACCAAATTTAATTAAAGCTCATTTAAAAACTACTGTATTGTAAAAACTCTTTGTGTTATAGTAGGTACTTTACTTACATAGAATGTTCTAGTTTTTCTAAAACGGTCAGCCTTTTCACGCAAAGATTCTTCATATTTCCGTCTGAAAAAACCAAATATTGTTGCGAAACTATTACAAATTAATAAATACTCTCAATACCAAAATAGTAGGAAAAATATGAAATTTTGTCGACAAAAAATTTTTTTTATCTTCTAATGACACGAAATTTCTAATAAGTAGGTACTCCTTATGATAGTGGTTTCAGAGATCAAATTCTTTTGAAGGTTCTAATAGGTAAAATTATCTTTTACTTATTCATAATTATTATCAAGATGGAGGGTTTTTTTTAGAACTCTTGGAAAATTTTCACTTTCTGCATAGTTTCTAGATAACTAGAAATCCTTAATTGAGTTCTAGGTTCTTCGTCAGAGACCGGAACGACAAAAGTTGGTCAAAGGTATAAGCAACTTTTTTTATGTGACTGGCAGGTGGCAGGCGAAGAAGACATGTACAGGTGGTAAGCGGTTCCGCCGCCCATGGATACCAGTGGAGTCACAAGTGCGCTATCAACCTTTAACACTTTTTTCCTCTTATTGGGCCTCCAGTACCTTCTTAAACTTACTGATAAAGAGTTAAAAATACATTATACTTCCATGGTAACTCTTTATTAGAACACGGTTAAGACTCGGTAAGATAGTGCTCAAAAGCTTGGTCGAAAGGAATTATGGTGCACAATGTAAATGTGATCATAAAGGTAATTAGTAGTCGCGTATGAATGTATGCCACAAAGCTAGAGGTGCACCGTACAACTTACATTAACTGCTCCATTTCTTCTTCCTCGCGTTTTAATGAGTGCGCGAGGTCGGCGCGGTTTCCACGGGCTGTCTCCAATGATTTAGTTATATCTTCGCATTGCCGCTTGAGTTGCATGCGTTTAGCTGTTAGCTTCACTAAAATGGAAACACAAAATATTCAAACTCAAAATGTAAGTGAGAATGTAAGTCATGTTTAGTGAATTTAACTATCTGAAATCGGATTTGTTACCTATGTTATGTTTCGTTAACAACGAGCAGTTATAGTTTGTTGAACCATTATTTATTAAAATATAAGTACTAGAACTAAATCACTTTGTGTCATTTCTATCTAATTATAAAAATATTAAACAATGAACGTCTCTTCGCACCCTTTTTAGTTCAATGTAAGTACCTAACACGCTTTGAATGAAATGTTTAAGCGCAATTTTGAACTCAGTTTTCTCGAAATCGTTATTTAACGACATAATTCATCTTCGTCCATTCATATCTTCAATTATACCTAGGTACCTACTATGGATTTATTACCTAAGAACACATGACTTAATTTTTTTTTTAATAATTTCACCTGATTTTCACTCTTGATTTAAAATTTGTTTGCCCACGTACTTCATATGTTTGATTTTGAGACTACGAAAAGAATCTTCCATGGGATTGCTGATAGCGCGAATTCAGTGCTGACATAAATTTCAGTTTTCTATTTGACGCCCGATTGAGCTCCCATACATGAGTATCACCATCATATGAGCGGTATAGTCGGGTGAACGAGTTTAAGTTATGTTTTTTCCCTCCTCTAAGAAAACTTACTTTTTTGCTTGTTACTTTTTATCCTTTACATCCCGAAAACCTTATAAAGGGTATCGTAAACATGCTAAATGGACTTACCATTTAGCATGTTAGATCAACAATATAAGCGAAAAATCTGCTGTTATTATGAGGATATCGGGATGTACCTAAACGATAAAAAAATAACGGTGTAAGATTTATTTTCGCTTGTTGCACATTATATTCAAAGACGCATTTTACCTTAACAAAACATATTAAAGACTTAAAAAATCTAAAAATCTTTTAACAAAACTATTAAACAAAAAAAAAGACTAATCTTTTTAGCGGACTCTGAATTTTCAGACGACAATCTTAAACTCCCATTAGAGGCCTTAATCTAATTAGAATATTAACTAAAGAATTTAATTATTTATGTTAAGTACTCAAAATTTTACATCAATTTGTTAAGTTGGTGTGCTTAAGTGGAATCTAATTATAGTTAGGTATTTACTTAATTATACTGCATAATGAATCTGTCATTTCAAGCTAGTAGCACTTGCTACATATATAGTGATCTGTGAGTAGCACTTTATCAAAATGTTAAATTGTAATCGACATTTTTCTCGGCGTAATAATAAAGTGGGTATTTACTATCCCATCTAGCGATTACGGATTATTGTTTCCTGTGAAACATTTTTCCTTATTCTAAAGTGAATAAAAATCAATTGCTCAGAAATACGAGTATACTTAGGTCTAATATGCCCGTCAAAAGTATTCGACGACCAACATTTGTAACAATAATCCCAAGATAAAAATAACAAAAAGGTAAAGTAGAAAAGGGTTTATAAAGGATTCAACTACAATCGTGTCTGTAATTAAACGACCTAGGGTCTTTATAAGCTCAATAAGCTATTAGGCTATTGAGAATGTTGCGAGAGAGATGTTCGTACTGAGCCTCGCCTTTATAACAAAACGCAGTCTAAGAAAAGTTCCGGAACTAAAACCGTTCCAGCCGTTCTTAACATGGCGCGTTGGAGCGGGGTGGTATCAGCTTTTGCTTATCTGCCTCGGCGGCGCAGTGGTTAGTGGGTTGCACATTAAAGCGACGGCTGCGCAAGAGCTCCCGGGATCGATCCCCGGGTTGAGTCAAAATTTGTACACAAGTTTTCGGTAAGAAATTCTTAGTGGCAGCCCGGAGTCTGGAAATTGGCGGTCTTGTACCCCCGGTCGGAAAGCACGTTAAGCTGTTGGTCTTGCGCCCGGTCCCTTTCCGGTCGTGTCCCATCCGGATATGAGGGTAAGGGATTAGAGGTTGCACTTGTGTTTGCGCACACACTTGAGCACTTACTTACTTACTATAATATATCCTGCGTCCGTGGCTGATCATTGAGATTGGCCGCCGTAGCCGTAATCGTTTGGAGGATATATTATTATGGTAAAAACATGTGGAAAAAAAAAATAGCAATATTTAGTGAAAATTGTGGATACCTACAAATATTAGACATATGATTCTGAACTTGTAACCGTGATCCAATTGGTCTTGTTTCCCTGTCTGAAGGTTGCGAAGGTCAGACGACAGTCGCTTCATTGTAATTACCAGACTTCCCGAATCAGCTGTGTGCTAAAAATTTGTGTACACTTTAGTACCTTGTCACAATAATATACATTCCGTGTAAGAAAATAGAAGTCAGAGATAGCTATTGTGAAAAAGTTCTAAAATGTTTACAATTCTTTGCACCGTACCCCGGGCTCCGAAGTGCGACTGCTTTGGACGCAACTGGTAATTAAATACTAAGATGAGGGGGTTGTTAATATGTAAATAAAAGTATTTTTTTATGAGATAGGTGGCTGACGAGCAGACAGATCACCTGATGGTAAGCAATTGCCACCGCCCATGGATACCCGTGACACCGGTGGAGTCACAAGTGCGCTGCCAAACTTTAAACCCCCTTTCCCCTGGATTGGGCATCCGGTACCCTCACTCACGCAACGAAACAGCACAGTGCTGCTTCACGCCGGTTTTCTGTGAGGCCGTGGTATTACTCCGGTCGAGCCGGCCCATTCATGCCGAAGCGTGGGTCTCCCACGGTAAGGAGTCATATGAAGTCTCGGGTTCAATCCCGGGTCAAAAATGATTACTTACCTATGTTCTTCTGTTGAGAAATTGTAGGTCTCAGCCCGGAGTCTGGAAGTTGGCGGTCTTCTACTCCCATACCTTGTAAAGCAAGTTAAGCTGTAGGTCCTGCGCCTGATTCCGCTTCGATCGTGTTACTCCGGATATCTCTCTATTGAGAATGCTTTTATGTGCGCACACACTTGTGCACTGTAATATGCCATGCGGCGATGGCCGTTGAGATTGGCCGCCATAGCCGAAATATCGGTTTATAATAAGGTAAGTGTAACAAGTTACCGGTACCGTTGGCGCGGTAAGGTCCCCGAGTGGAGGCCACATACAGGAAGTCGTAGCCGTGGCAGGCCCCCCACAAGGTGGACCGACGATCTGGTGAAGGTCGCGGGAATCCATTGGATGCGGGCGGCACAGGTCCGATCTGTATGGAGAACATTGGGGGACATAGGCTTCCCCCAATGTTCTCCACACATGGCTCCAGCTGTGGACATCTATTGGCTTCAATGATGAACAAGTTACCGTTTTCTAGATTGAGTCGTTCTCTTTCGGCATTGAGTGAGCGCGCCACCTTCAACGCCGTCATTGTCTCCCTGTACTTTTGCTCGTTCTCAGCATCCAAGGCTGGCAGTGCGGAGTTCTGCAAACACATCACATAAAGCTAATCATTTTTCAAGTTTTCTTATAGGTTGGACTGTAGGTACGGGAATCACTGCTGTGCAACGGCTGGCGGGCTGGTACAGCAGTGATTCAGAGGGCCTTTAAAGCAGACGTTACGACCAAATCGGAGTTTCCCTCTCTTTCACACGTACTGTGTGTCTCCTTTGTATGGATGCGACAGGTATATTCTCGTTCGTTACGGGACGGCTTTAAATTAAGCCACCTGGTTCCTACGCAATGAACCTACCTAACCTACATACATACATATTTTGTAAGTTGTGTGATCGTATTGTGTAGCTTCATTACTATTATTGTGTAGGTATATTGAGTCCTGGTTACTTAAATAAAGAAATTAATTAATTTATTATAGATTAGACCGAATATCATCATCTAAATTATAGTTATATGATACAGCAATAACTTAATAAGAAGTAATTTCATCATAAGGTTCACACTGGCTTTCTGGTTTCCTTGGTTTGGCCTTTACGCAAAGCAAAGACGCTAATGATTCTTGCCTACTCAATTTTAGGCTTATTGATGCCTACGATACATTTTAATGTAGATAATACAAGCTTTAGATTGGCAATAGAAACATTCCTTATCAGGTATTTCTTTTAAAATCTTAGAAACTTATTTAAAAATTAACTGGAACGTGCGACAAAGAAAAACAATTTTATTGAAAAATAGCCTTACTTACGTGTACTAACAAATCATCGCCAATTTTTTCCAAATTAGACTTGAGCAGGCAAATTTCAATTTGTTGTTCTTCCGGAGAAAACATTTTATTTTTCCGATATTTATGCTACTCGTTAGTGAACCAAGTGTCAGCTATAAAACAGCAGCAACAAAAATTTATCGTACTTATTACGCGCCAAATGATAGACGAAAGAACAAACTTTTGTTAAAAAAAAAATTACACGTCACGCGGCGCGGTGACAAAGGAAACAAATTTTATGCAGCCAGCGGTTTAACTTTTTATCTTCATTTAAACCTTGAGGATAATTTATAGTTTTACTCTGTTTCAATGTTACCTGTTAATTTTTAAATAAGTACCTATTAGGTATTGCCTTTTATCCATAGTCGTGAAAGGCGCATACTAAATCTAAAACCAATGAAATTAAATAAAGTAAGTACATACCTAAATAATTTTTTAACTCAGAAACTCGTACCTAACTACTAATTACTTACGTTGGTGTGCGTTTTTTACGCTGCTGTTTTACGTTATGGCTTTTGTGGGTGAATGAGATGGTAACTTTAGAAAACACATAGTATTGTTTTTTTGTGTTGTACCATATGCTTAAAGCATACAAAAAAAATGTTTTAATTAATGCGTCATTGAGAATTTTATGTTTGAATTGATGCGTCATTGAACTCCGAATATAAGTACAACAATGAAGTGTAATAACAATTTAGGCGTTATTTTCACTCATAAAGTGAATAAATGGGTATAACATGAAAATTATATAGGTAGTCAAAGTCAAATAATTTATGAGGGTAATAGTTTTAATTTTGCTCCACCAGGAGGAGAACCATCGTCGTGCATGTTTCCTTTTCGAACAGGACGCAGAAAGTTGTTATTTTAATTGCTGTTACTGTGTCTTGCGTAGTAATTATTCTGCCAACGTCAAGTGATTAAAGAGGCACGTTATATTTTGAAAGTCAGATTCGGCGGGTAGTGCTAAAACAAGCCGCGTGGGCGTTTTAAATTAGTGTCTAGTGGTTTTTAGTGTACAATTCGGTGTTTATTTGTGCAGTGAAGTGCCGCAAAGTGATCCTAATACTAAGAATTTTGGGATTGTATTGTTTTTAACACTGCTATTGTGACTAGTGAGTTGTCTCGTGACAACTTGCTTAGACCTAATTGAGTTTTAGAACGCGCGATTACTTTTAGAGTGACATGATATCGATAAAACGTAAAACAGCGGTGTTTTATTGAGTGACTGTGACTTTGACTGAACTGTTGACTACCTACTTATTCTCAATAAGTTACTTGACATTGGCAAATTATCTTCGGGTAGATCCATAATAAATAAAAAAAGACTAGGCATGATTTTAAAAGCAACTAAAAAGAAAAAATAAACCAATTTATTTTTTAGTCACTACAGACCGAACAAGATCAGAAGGCACGTCAGTGACAGGGGGACGACAATTTTAAGGGTTTTGTTAGTAAAAAGTAAATCCATTATTAGCTGTATGTTAAGATTAGTGTACTAATTTTTAAGAGCTGTGGATTTTGTGTTTCAATAAATAAATAAATGTCGCAAAGTTACCAGTAATATAAAAATATTTTAAGTTGGTAATGATTAGGATACATTTGAGAAGGCTATTTTAGTTGTTACGAAATTATGATAGTAAAGAGATATAATATAGCGAAACTGGTAAAAGGCGTTATTCCCATATAACTATTTATCTATCTATCTATTTGGTTCATACAAAAAATGCACGGAAATGCATTTTTTTTATTTTCCATTATTCCCAATAGAACAATCCAGTTGTGTACCGTTGTTGTCGATCGTCATGCACTAGAATGGACAACATTTCATATTTTTAACATGTCCATATTGTTTTTTTATATGAAAATAGACATAAAATGAACAGACCCATATTTTTTGCTTTTTTCAAAATTTGTCCATTTTTATGTATAAAATAATTATTGAAATTCTTTCTATTCTAAATAGGCGTAAGCGCCAAAAGACGTCATCGGACGGCTGAATACAGCGATATTCCTTTGCTTATCATTGTTTTAATAAAAAAAAGGTACTACTGTCAAAGGTAAATAATACTAGTGTCAACATTGTCAACGTCATTCATTCATTCAACGTTGACAAGTTGTCTTTTTTTTGACAGTTGCATGTCATGGGTTTGGCATTTCGTAAATTTAAAACTATAATGTGCTAAGCAAAGAAATAATTTACATTCTGCCGTCCGATGACGTCATCTTACGTTTTTTAGTTTTTATTTTTTTTCTCAGTAAATAAGCAATATAAAAAAATAATAAATATATATTCGCGCAGCGGAAAAGTAAATAAAGAAATGGTATTTTTTGTTTCAGAGCTTAGCAATTTTGAAATGTTGTCCATTGTAGGTTCGATTGGTAGGCTGATATTATTTGTTTGGAAACAATAGAAGTGGGTCGATGTATCTTCTTTTATTGGCTCGCACTTGCATATTTTAAGGCGACGGGTAGGGCACACTAGCGACGCTAATTTATTTAAATTGTTAGGAACTAAACCGGACATCTTTTTAACAATTTCGAAGCTCTCAGCAACCACTCAGAAAACACGTATACTATTTATTTAACACTTATACTTCACTTTTGAGTACGCTTTTTTACTCGAAATTTGAATTACCGCCAAAAACGGCCACTTATGACGTTAATCCAATTTTTTAGTGCAAAAACAGATAAAAAATGAGTGCACAATTATGGAATAAATAGTTTAAATGTTTGCTTAGAGATTCCCGATCTGAATTTAAAATAGATCCGGTTTAATTAATTATTTAAATTTAGTAGCTAACTATTTACTTGTTGACATAATTTTATTTATGTGTATTGTTGGCAGTTTAACATAATTATTATAATTGCATTTTAATTAAATCTCAATAAATTAGGGATTCCGCAGGTCTTTAAAGAAATGTAAGTTTCATGTGTACTTTTATTCATCTTTCTTGTTTTAGTAATTTAAACTTGTTGCATTTTGGATCCATTCTGTAATAAATAAATAAATAAATCGATTGGAGTCGCTAGTCTGTCGCCTAAAGGCATACAAAGCCTCTATACGAAGTTATGGGTCAGTCGATAATCTACAACAATAGGATCATGGTGACCTTTTTTTGGCTTTGAATTACTATGATATTTTTTATTAGTATTATGTCTACGAGTAGCTTAACTAGCGACACCAATCGATTTAAATTGTAAGCTACTAAAACGGATCTATTTTAAAAGTAGTATATATACTATTTATTTAATAATTGTGCACTACTTTCTGATCTATTTTGCAATCGAAATTTGGATTAACGCCATAAGTGGCCGTTTCTGGCGGTAATTCACATTTTGAGTACAAAAGCAGACCCAAAAGTTTTTTCATTTTTTTATTAGAATAGCCAGACATTTGGCTACAATCTCACTTGATGGTAAGTGATGAATGCCGAGGCCGAGGATGAATCATGTCTGTCTAGTTAAGTAAAAAGGTAGCACAAGTGTTTACCCGACAGGCTGCAGCTTCGGAATACTTATAGTATTAAATTAATAGGAAGCATAAGTGGTTCCTTATAGTATTAAATAAAATGCTTATAGTATTAAAAAAAATAGGTAGAACAAGTGTTTCCCGACATGCTGCAGCTTCCAAAACAGCTAACAATTGAAATCAATTGCCGTTGCTAGTGTGCTCTACCCGTCACTTTAATAGTCTGGTAGATCCCGTTGAGAGCGTTCTATTATGCCACTGTTTTGGTAGTTACGTAGGTACTAACAATATAGGTTTTAAAGGTTGACAGCGTACTTGTGACTCCTTTGGTGTCGCGGGTTTCAGGGGCGGCGGCAATCGCTTACCATCAGGTGATCAGTCTACTCGTCTGCCACTTATAACATTAAAAAAAAACAATTCCCAGTGAATAGCCCAGTATTCGAGTGAAACTGGTTGCTCTAAGGGCCCGTCGGATTGTGTTCCTTAGAGCACCGCGAAAAAGTCGATAAAACCGTATTATCCTACTTACTCCAAGGCTTTGTTCCATAGAACAAGTATATTATTGTAATTTATAATACTTGAAATATCTAGTATTATTGCTTAAAGCTGTGCAATGTGCCGATTAAAAAAAAAAAAAAGTAAATCTAAATTCTCACAACATCTCAAACGTTGACCTGATTCCGTACTAAGTAGCTTAAGCACTTGTGTTACAGATATCAGACAACAGAGGAACACATATATATACTTAAATACATAATTACACCCAGACACCGAACAAACACAAGTGTTCATCGCACGAATGTTTGTCCAGGGTGGGGATCGAACCCACGACCTTTGGCGTAAGAGGCAGGGTCACTACCAATTGCGCCATCCGGTCAGTCAGATTAAGGAGGCTCAAAGTCACCCAGAGAGCAATGGAGAGGGCTATGCTCGAAGAGAACTAAGGTCACAGACATAGCCCATAGGATTTTGCTTAAAGTATCAGCCTATAAACTGTCCCACTACAGGGCAAAGGCCTCCATCATAGAAATTAAGTCATCGCTACTATGATGGGATTAGGCTTAATCACCACGCTTTTCAAATGCGGATTTGTGATCACAAATCCGAGCTATGTCCGAAAAATTCGAAACATACTTTTCGCTCGACCCGGGAATCGAACCCAGGACCCCGAGATCACGGCCCGGCACTTAAACCACTAGACCAACAGGGCGTATTATTGCTTGTGGATGAATAATTCAAATGAAAGATACATACCTACTAAATGATGATGACGGCTTATCATCTTAGCTAGAGTTCGCGCCACCAAAGAATTCCCATGATTGGCGCCACATCTATCACGACAAATTAAATTTCAGCTTTGTTTATATACACAAGGAATTTGGAACCAAAGGAATCTCAAATATTAGTTCCGTGTTTTGCCGCGGGACTTCCTTCGTGGCGCGGACTCTATATTTAAATTCAAAATTCGTAGGCCTCCATCATAAAAATCAATTCCTTCGTGGCGCGCACTCTATATTTAAATTCAAACGTAGAATGTCGATTTTTCTTTTAAAAATGGCCAAGAAAGTCAGTTAGAAGTGTGATTCACCCTTTAAATAAATTTTGGTAAAATATCGTACACGGCACTGTCGCATTAAGTTTATTTACAGACGCATCCTTCATAATTTTATAAGCGTTCTAAGCGTTGGATGCAGCTGTGCTACCTGCATGCCCGTTTATAGCAAAACGGGTTTATTTCTCAAGAAAATATAACCTTCTCCGTAAGTGTGTTCTGTCCTGTCACTGGTGTTGCTGAAGAAGATCTGGTTAAAAAAAACTTAACTGTTTTTATTTAATTTTTAATTAGTTAATTACGACTAATAGTTAATTACGACTCATTTCAATTTGTCGTCGTTTGCATTGCCATTTTTGTCGTGAGCAAAGAGAATATAATCACTACGTTATAGTCGTGAGAGGTCACTGGTACCATATACTCAAAGCTGGTACCTACTTACTTAGAAACTAACATTACTTATTTTTAATTTTAAATGTATTATTAATACATTTTCTACTTAGCTTCAGCCATAAGGCCGCCAATGTTGAACTGAATCACTGTATACATTGTTACGAAGCTTGTGTTTATTGCACAAAAAAGTTTAAGTAGGTACTTGTCCAGCCGTTACGCTCTCATTCCGCAAGCCGCTCGGCCGCGACGCGCTCTATTTTCAAAATGTGTTTGTCCGCGACGCGCTCGGTTGCGACGCTCATGATTTTTTTTAAATTATTTTATTAAAAGTACTCTTGCAATTAAAATTGTTAAATTAAAATAATAGATTATATTAGTCTGAGTTGAACGATGTATTTTGTTTGTTTAAATAAGAATAAATAGGTTGAATTGTATAGAAATATATGGTGAAATAAAAGTTCGGTGATTTTGTTTGTATAATCATTAATTTTTTCCTTATTTATTACCTTTTGTTAATATTAATTCTCTGGATCTTCGTACGCGACATTTTTTCGCGTTCCATTTCTCGCCAAAAGCGGCCATTTTTGGGGTGAATCAATTTTTCGCGTATGTGCAAGGAGCCAACATTTGTGCATGGTTATTTAATAAATAGTATAAGTGTTTGCCGAGAGATTGTAGACCCGATTTTTTTTAAAATAGATTCGGTTTAGTAGCTAAAAATTAAAATTGATTGGCGTCACTAGTGTGCCCTACCCGTCACCTTAACCAACTGAAGGGCTTGACCCATTGAGTAATATGTTGACCCAAGTACTTATCTATCTTACTAGAACCGTAACGATAGGTATATACTACAAATTGACAGTTCTGTTTTAATATCTATCAAGCAAATGCTGCTAATCTTTGTATAAATCTCCCGGGTATTTTTAAATTGATTTCTAGGTACAGAACTTTTCATGATTAGAATCGATACTTTATTTACTTTAATAGCTCAGTGACTCGAAGCGTACCTAATATTTGCGTTTGATACGCAACTTCGTCCCTTTTTCCGATTTTGTACGCCAGTTTCTAACAAAATATAATAATAAGTACCTGATGATAAACTCCATTCATCATCGCACGACCTTTTTCATAGCTATCTACTAGTACCTATGTACTAGTATCTTTATTTACGCGTTAAGATTACGACAAACTGTTCAATCTTTCTCTGCGGGGAGCAAGAATGTTTTTATGGCTTTCCCTTTAGGGGTTTTCCCGACGAAACCTCTATAAAAAGAAAGCTATGCCTATGATTGAACGAACGGAGCGGGTCAACTTATCAAATGGGTTCTTACTTTAGTGACGAACATGTCTAAATAGGTAGGTATTTGTTTTATATGCTGTCACCTATTTTGATTTTATTTCGAGCTTCTTAGCTTTATTATTAAAACAATAAGATTGTATAAGTATATGTAAATGAGCTCTAGACTAAATTATCTACATTTCTTGGGACATAGAAAAATTTAGTGGTATTTTTAATTTTCCGACGCACTTACACTTTAAAAGCGAATAAACAATTTTATTTTTTATTTGGTTTGGTTTTAATTGGTTGGGTGCGTTTGCACACAAAAAGCTTAACATTAGGAAGGAGATTTATTGATGTGGAACTGCCCGAGCGCGAGTCGCTTGTGTTGTGGTGTTTCACGCCCCATTTGGGGAAGTGACATTGAGATGGGACACAGACACAGACTTTGTAGGGAGTGAAGAAACGCACCGGGGAAAGAGCCCTTAGCAAGTACCTGGTGAGCGTCTCCCAAGATTCGGTCCGTACGCCGAGACGGTAGGAAGGACCATGGGCTGGTGGAGGGACTGGGTCTGTAAGACCAGAGCAAATGGCGACGTCTCGAATTTAAGCTCAATATCTATAAGCTCAAAAAACTGTCTGAATTAAATCGTTCGCCACCTCGTTTCTAGTTTCTCGCTCATCGCCGGCTGTGGAAAAACTGCCTTAAACGAGTAGTATCAAACTAAATTACAATTATCCATAGGCATTTCATTTGGTTGACCACAACCATTTTCACATCAAGTTACACTAACATTATTATTTAATCAATTTCCACGTTCAAAAATAAATTACGGGAAGCAATTATTGACCATTTGTAAGCTCGAAAGTGATGTTACAATATTTTCGTAATTCTCTCCCTAAGTTGACCATGTTCATGTTATTTCTTCTCTCCGGGTACATTAAAATAAACGAATTTAGGTACCTAGCACTATTAATTTAGCTTAGTAGTCTCGCAAAAGTATCTACTGCCACTTCATTTCTGCTTTCTTGGTAGGTTCTTTTAAGGTGACGGGTAGGGCACACTAGCGACGCCAATCGATTTTAATTTATAGCTATTAAACCGGATCTATTTTAATTTCGGGGTTACAACCTCTCGGCAAACACCTATACTATTACTTTAATACTTTTAGTTAACTGTTTGGTCTGCTTTTGCACTCGAATTTAGAATTACCGCCTAAAGTGGCCGCTTTTGGTGTGAATCAATTTTTCGCAACGAACCCAACATTTGTGCATGGTTATTTACTAAATAGTATAGGTGTTCGGTCGGACGCCGTGTAGTCCCCGGCAGAGAAGAATAGGCCACCCTCACTCTTACCGAGGTGTCGTAAAAGGCGACTAAGGTAAAGCTTCTGGCATGATCATCAGCACCCATAGAAGGAAAACTCTGCATTTATATCAAAACCCTCGACAACCCGTCTGTCAAGCGTGGTGAGTATGGCAATTACCCCTTATGTAATTGAGCGAGGCCCGTGCCCCAGCAGTGGGGAGTTAAATGGGCTGACGAAGATAGGTGTTTGCCGAGAGGTTGTAACCCCGAAATTGTTTAAAATTGATCCGGTTTAGTAGCTAAAAATTAAAAATCGATTGGCGTCGCTAGTTAACAAATAAGATTTGATCGAATCTTCTAATCAAAGTTATCAAATAAATCCAAATCAAGAATCCAACACAACAATTTTACAACCCTGAGCGGATGAGGTTCCAAATGAAGAGGAAATGAAATTAATAAACTGACTGTACTTTTTTACAAAAATCCTCACAGAGTTACAGATAGTACCTAAATCTGTACATACTTACCAACCTACGTAATTTTTTTTAAGCGCGGCCAGATGACGAAATAGTATGTTGTAATACTATTGAGTTTCACCAACTTGACATTAGGTATACATCCAGCCGTGCCTGTCGAGATTAACCCCAAAATTTACCCAATATGTAGAGTTTAAGTATTAATAAGATGAAACGTGGACTGCGCAAACCGATTGTGGGCCAAATGCCGGAAGGCTTCCTAATTTTTTAAGCTGTATCGCGCGTTTGTATGAAAATTGTATTCTCTAATATTTATAGTATAATACATTTTATTTTCATTGGTTTAATTGATATAGGTACTAATGCCTTATTTATTAAGTAGTTTTTATTTTGGACGTGTTGGTCTATCTGTTTCTCTCGTCTAAGATTTGCAAAGGTTAGATGGCAGTCATTTTTTTTTAATTTATCAGACCACAAACAAATTTACAATGATAACATTTTTTATCTAAGCTTAAATTATTACTACTTACGTTATTGCAAACCCAACATTGCTGGTCACTAATTATATTTGAGAGTAACAACTGATGAGCCTGTGTTATAATCCAATACTTTTTGAAATCTAAGTTATAATAATTGAGCGTATATTTGTGTGAGCGTCAACGTATACTTCCACATCGAGCTTACGTTGACATTTTATAAATAAATATGTGTGAGCATAAGCATACATGTTGTAATGAATGTATATATAAAAGTGTGTGATTTTTCTTCTTATTTGTGTTGTATTTTTATTAAAGGTAAATAAAAACCTTTAAAGGATTTTGTATCTCATTTCACGTGCACTAAGAATAGGTATGCTCTACCTATGCTCGCACATATTCATTTATAAAATGTCAACGTAAGCTCGATGTGGAAGTATACATTGACGCTCACACAAATATACGCTCATTTATTTATAACTAAGTTTTAAAAAAGTATTGGATTGTATCGTTGCCTATTCTATCGTAAAAAACCGGCTGCGCACTTGTGACCACACTGGTGTTGCGGGTAGTTTACCATCAGGTGATCCATCTATTCGTCTGTCCTTGATCGCATAAACATATGTGATGATACCTAAAAGTGGGGCGTCTAGAACGCGGAGCAAAGCCGTGATTACTTCATTAAGTCATCAGCTTTACCTGCACCAGTGGGTGCTAGTGGCCGAGGACAAATTGCTTTAACCCCCTTGTGTCGGTATTTGGTGATACATAATTTCACGGTACCCAGTTACTAGAGATGCGACTAGAGTTGACTATGATCAAGTTACTAAACTGACACAACATCTCTTACATTGACCTGATTACGTACTAAGTACCTTCACTTGTGTGAAACGAATATTTGAGGATAAAATGTTCATCATTATCACACTAATATTTGCCCAGAGTGGAAATTGAAACTATGGCGTAAGGCACGGTCACTAACTACCATATGCGCCAACGGGTTAGTCAATGAAGTTCCAGTCCAATTGGGTCATTGAAGTCATCATCATCACCAGCCTATCGCAGTCCACTGCTGGACGTAGGCCTCTCCAATTGTTCGCCACCGTGATCTATTCATGGCTTCTTCGCATCCAGCTCTTGCCAGCCATCCTGCGCAGATCGGCCCTCCACCTAGCCAGAGGGCGCCTTACATTACGTTTGCCAAGACGCGGTCTCCATTTTAGAACTCGTTTACCCCATCGGTTGTCGGTTCTGCGGCTAATATGGCCAGCCCACTGCCACTTAAGCTTGCTAATCCGGTGAGCAAAGTCGATGAATTTGGTTCTCTGCCATTGAAGTTATTGAAGTGACATCCGAAAAAACTATCATTCAGTTGAGTCACGACTCAGCAGGGGGATCATGTTGACTTCTGACTGTCGGATTCAATCGAGTGACATCAGGAAACACGGACGATTGACAAGACGGGTTGTTTATGCTTGAATGCCCCTAGTGCTCTTTGTTACTCTGAGAATATCAACAGTTTCAACTAGGTCACTTGAAAATTGTAAACTGACTCTAAAATATTATATTATAATATATGATTGAAGTGACATTTCAAAAACTATCACTTATTTGATTCACGACTCAGCAGGTGGATTATGTTTACTTTTAACTGTCTGATTGTTTCGAGTGACATCAGGAAACACTGCCCTGCATGCATATACTTGAATGCCCCTAGGGCTCTTTGTTAATCTACTCTGAGAATATTAACAATTCAACTACATATAATGGTCACTTGAAAATTGTAAACTGACTCTAAAATATTATGATAATTTGCACAGCTTTATTCATTTACTGAGACACTGTTTCTCTCCTCTAAATATAATAAAGACTATCTGTCTGGCAAAATCGCGAGGCTCTATACCCAGTTTATAAGTTGATTTATATTAGTGCCTTATTGTATTATGGTTAATCAGTTATGGCCTGTGTAACCATCTATTGTGGAATAAATATTATCTGTATCTTTGGCTCGTACGACTCGGGTGGTATCACTATAGCACCCTCCCAGCCAGTGTCATAGTGTTCTGGGTAGGAATACGTAATTAGTCTAGAAATGCACCAACGACCTGAATATTAATGACGCAGTTACAATTTTGGGATCCATTGAACATTGCATCTGGGCTCGCTGCATATAAATCTTGGGATTTTGAGCATTGCGTCGGTGTAAATTTGCAGTGCATTCCTCATTTCCATGTAAATCAAAATTTACCGTCCTGTTTAAGTTATCTGCTACATTAATATGTACTTAGCTGGTATCAGGGGTCAAGAATCATCCTAATGTTACGGAATACAATAGTAGTTTAGACTGTACCTACTGACAGTTCAGAGTGAAAAGATATGAAAAGTAAATAGGTATGAAAAAAAGCCAAAATAAAACACTTTAGGTAGTCATAATAATTAAAGGTCCTTGTACGACGATAATATTAGCCTAGTACAGCCTAGTCAAAAACATTAACTTAGCTACTTAGTAACTTTCCCTTCATTGTTCTCAATTGTATTTTTTTACTGTCTTTTAATCGTCACAATATTAAATTTGCGGCGCTAGTTTCGACGAGGTATCAGAATTAATCCGAACCACCGACATTATTCAATTGATATTATTATAAAACCCAGACAGTGATAAAACATAGGTAAGTGTTCATTACACGCATATTTGTCCAGAGTGGGACTCGAACCCACTACCTTTGATGTAGCAGGATCACTTACTGAATTGGGATTGTCAAAACAGCTAAAAGGGAAACGTAGAGACCAGTGGAGACAGCAAGAGTAATTTACGTCATTTCAGTTTCCGAACTCAAAATGCAAACTTTAGCAATTACTATTATCATCTGTGGTTTGTGGAATAGAATATGAAATTACTTTGCCTAGCTCCGGAATGAGTTAAGCCACAGATTACATACAGATAGTTAGAAGCAAGGCATGTTTTAGCGAGCGCTAATAAAAAAAAAACAAAAGCAGTGTGTCCAATATTGCTCGTTCGCGCGCGAGCACATTGACGACGAAATTCCAGGCTACAAAAGTTTTCCCAACCTAATGATAAAAAGTTAACCTGTATAATAATATCTTCCAACCGATTACGGCTACGGCGGCCAATCTCAACGATCAGCCACGTACGCAGGATATATTATGGTGTTCAAGTGTGTGCGCAAACACAAGTGCACTCTCTATTACCTTACCCTCATATTCCGATGGGACACCAGCGTGACACGACCGTAGAGGGATTCGGCGCAGGAATAACGGCTGAACGTGCTTTCCGAGGTACGGGGCCTCCCAGACCGCCGACTCCCAGACTCCATGTTGACACTAAGAATTTCGTACCGAAAACTTAGGTACAATTTTTTTTGGCCCGATCCGGGGACCGAACCCGGGACCTTTTACGCAGCCGTCGCCTTAAAGTGAGACCCACTCACCAAGGCAGTCAACCTGTATAATAAACAAGTGGCTCGACGTCACTTTGTTCACGGGCTATTAGTTCCAAACTGTACCTGATGGACTATAATAGATGGCGCTAGATATCGATCACATCGCGCAAGTGTTACGTTGCATATCTAACTATCTTTCTTTATAACTAGTATAGAGGTAAGCTAGTCCTAAACAGATAATAAGCTTACTATGTAAACAACTAAGCGTACGTATGTTGTACGTACGCTAACAACATACGTTACAAACAACTAGGCGCACTTGTTGAACAAATAAAACTGTTTCGAGTCAATTTAAATAAAAATAAAATACATCTCTAATAGATACTTAAAATGCCATAAGGTTCTTTTCTCCCTAAACGCTCACTAAGTGAGTTTAGATCTCCGAAAAGCGTGCAGTATGAATAATTCAACAATTCAACACACTTCCATACTGTTGCACTCAGGGCTGATTAGGCCAATATGAAAGTGATGAGATTAATAAATAAAAGCAATTTTGAAAACGGAGAAACGTGTATTTTCTAGAAGGAATTTCTAACCAAAGATAAGGTAGAACGAATTACCATAGTGACGTTAGTAACGCTAGTGTTGTGCCAATCGATAAACAAGGGTTTGAATTTAAATATTACAACAGAAAGTTATAAGAGAATAACTATCCGCAGCATAACTTACTACGTTACTTTATTATCGTAATAAACTCAATTGTATTCTTCCGATGTCGGTATAAATATACCATGTCACATGCATGATTGAACGAATGACATTATAAAGCGGCAAAAAACAATATATATTGTTTTGTGATTCAACATAATGAAATCGGGATATTTTTATCAAGTAGAGTTATACGGTAATTAAATGTCAAAAGCGACAAACAGCTGGGTCACAATGACGCCATAATTTTATCTCTACGATATTTAGTTGTTTGTTGCCAAAATTCCCGGTATAACGATTTTCTCCGCTATCTCTTAGATAAGTAGTTGCGTATAACTGCGTTATACCATAGATTTATCCTCAGATACAGATTTGTCGACACAGCCCTTAAAGACATTAAATTAACTTTAAGAAAAAAATACACTAGTTTTAACACGCATTTAAAGACTATCTATAATTAAATGAACATTCAGCCAGTGACAACCAAATAAGCAAATAATGCCCTCAATAAAATCTTGCCACGTTTTCTTTCAAAACATTATGGATTGTTTGATCGTCCAAAATCAGATAAAGTAAACAAAATGGTCATGAATATAAATGGTCTGTCAAGAAAATACAGTTAAAGGCCTTTCTATAAATAAAGTTATCGGCGATCAAAATAATAATTAATGAATTCAAAATAATAACAGCCGCAGTGGCGCAGCGGCTTGTGGCGTTTTCGAACCACGGGTCGGGCCAAATTTTGTAGTTGCCAGAGTTTTTCTGTTGTTAAGCCCGAAGTTTGGTCTTGAACCTACCCTTGGGCCTCGGAAAGCACGTAAAGCCGTTGGTCCTACACCTGACCACTGTTCAGTCATGTCATAATGGCGACTTACCGAAATATGAGGGTAAGGGAATACAGAGTGCGCTTTCGTTTGCGCACACATGTTGAGCACTATAATATATCAATCAAATAATTCTTTATTTGCATAGGCTTGTACACAGCACTTACAAATCGTCATACATTTGAATGACTTAAAACTATTTATAAGTACTTATGTATAATTTACATGTTAATACATATATTATGTTGATACATAAAATATACTAAAGAAATAAATAAACATTCTACCACCGGCTCGGAAAGTTGTTTTTGGTCGAGAAGATCCGGGAAGAAACTCGCCAGTTACTCTTTTTATATATCCTGCACAAGTGGCTAATTGTTGAGATGGCCTCCGTAGCCGAACCGCTTGGTAGATAATTATTAAGTAATCAAATATAGCTAGACTTTTAGATGCGGAAAACACTAGAAAAATATATTTTTGGTCCGTATTAGCGTTTCGGCATGAATTGGCTGAATACGTTCAGATCATATCGTTCAGGGAACACATTTTCCGTCATAGAGAATTCCATTTCTTAGCCGTACAGTCAATTTGAGTAACTTTGAATTACCTTGTAACTTTGATTTAAACTGGTTCAAAGATTTTTTTATTTTATTCCTTGGAATTCCTATACAATTTAAAACGGTATCTACGTTGAATGGATCGACCTTTAGATACCGTTTACCCAAATTGACTGTACGCAACATGAATATACATTTATGTAGCTGCTTATCAAATGAATGCTGCTTATCGGCTTTTCATATTTCAGTTCTTACAAGTCCTCACGTTAAAATAAGGCCTAATAATAGTTGTTTCTTTTTTACGATATTGTTTTAAAAATAAGCCATGACATAATTTTTTTTTTGTTCTCTTAGGAACGCATTTTATTACGCATACCCGTCCACCTGGGGGCGGACGGGTTATGTCGGACTCCAGCCGTCATGCGGCCACTATGACCATGACCCTTCACTATGGACGATGAGGGGTCGTGGTGACGGGCACGAAGTCATCTGCACGACCCATGACATAATATCTTGGCGTAACTAACCAAGACTAAAGCTCACCGTCTTCGCTGGCTTGGCCACCTCGAAAGATTGGAAGAGGATCTGATCCCAGTTGGCTGATTTAGGTAGGTATAGCTGACTCAAGACTGAACTGTGAGAACATCAGGTGTGGGCGCTTTCTTGTTTCGGAGGCCAAGGCTCGGTTCGGTGAGACAGCGGAGTAAAGTTAGTAATAATTAACAATAAAATAAAAAAGTTGCTGGCATGATCATCAGCACCCAGAGAAGGAAAACTCTGCATTTATATCAAAACCCTCGCCAACCCGTCTGCCAAGCGTGGTGAGTATGGCAATTACCCCTCATTTGATTGAGGAAGGCCCGTGCCCCAGCAGTGGGGACTTAAATGGGCTGATGATGATGATGAACAATAAAATAGTATGTAAAAACCCTTGGATAAACAATGTCACAAAAAAATATTCTTCGAAAATTTCTTTTTCTTCTTCGAATATTCCTTTTGCAAAATATAGTTTTTACACTGAACATTTCAAAACATTGCGCTTTTTATGCGAAGACAGCCAGGTTAATATCGCAATTGATACATCGACAGCTTTACAAGGATTTTTCTTAGTTGATTGTATATAATCTTAATTTCGATAGGTGTTTTTCCGACTATTTTTCCAATGTAAAGTAATTTCGGAAAATGTGCCAAAACATAATTTCTGTAACTTATATGTAAATTTGCTATGAGAATTTATAAATAAGGAACATAAATAAGTAGACATCTTAATTATGATGAAAATGATAATTAATATTAAAGTAGACAGAGTAGAATTTTCCACCCAGTCGTGCATGATCCACTTTCACTATCATATTTACCATCTACAACCTTCACTCTCGATATCTTAATAAAATTAGTGGAATTTTTTTTTTTTTCAAAACAACCGGGGTCGATCCCTGAGCTAATAACAGATGAGAAATGTATGAATGCAATGTTTCTTTTTAACCCCTGACGCAAAAACGACGGGGTGTTATAAGTTTGACGTGTCTGTGTGTGTGTGTGTGTGTGTGTCTGTGTGTCTGTCTATGGCATCGTAGCTCCCGAACAAATGAACCGATTTTTATTTTGTTTTTTTTTGTTTGAAAGATGAATAAGGTGGGAGTTTTGAGCTAATAACAGATGAGAAATGTATGAATGCAATGTTTCTTTTTAACCCCCGACGCAAAAACGACGGGGTGTTACTAACCCCCTACGCAAAAACGACGGGGTGTTATAATAAGTTTGACGTGTCTGTGTGTGTGTGTGTGTCTGTCTATGGCATCGTAGCTCCCGAACAAATGAATCGCTTTTGATTTAGTTTTTTTTTGTTTGAAAGATGAATAAGGAGGGAGTGTTCTTAGCTGTTGGATAGAAAACGATCCAAGATGGCCTCCGTCACAAAGATTTGGATTTTATGTTTTAACACAACTCCCACAATATGGGAATCATATAAAAGGGCTTGAGTAGTAGAATATATTAATTGTGAAAAATTTCAAATCCAAGATGGCCGCCGTCAGAAAACGACGAATAACCTATTTGTTGTTCCAACTGCTTTAATATAGGTATCAAATGAAAGAACTTTAGTTGTGTCGGGGGTTTTTTAAATATTCAATTTAATTTTTTACTAAAATTTATTACATGGCTCGAAAATATATTCGTATGTCACAAAGCTTATGACTTCTCCATACTGACCGATTAAAATGAACTACCCTGTAGGTACCTATAATATTTATTGGACAGCACAAAATATGATATAAATAAAAATGATTTACACATTCAATATACAATTTAGGTGGTCTTATCATACCTATTTATGAATCCTCGCAATCATTGTATAAATTCGCGGGGAACATAAAGAAAAACCCATTAAATTACCAAGCTGGCTAAATATGGATCATTGATCCCTCGCCAAATCCATGTCCTTGGCAAGTCTCGATGGTTCAATTGGAAACGGAAATTAGGTACTATATCATTGTGATTAATTGCTGTCTTATGAAAGCAATCGAAGGAGTTATGCATATGACGCTGACTCATTATCTTTACACGAATACGTGTTTGGAATATAACTTTTAACCGATACAACCTGTATACCTCTCAGTAGAATCAAAGTAATAAATTATGGTTATAGTGTAAAATGGATTTTAGAGTCGGGAGCACACGTGTTATGTCATTGTCAAGGGCGCCCAAGATGTCTTCACCGTAGAAGCTCTTTTTGTTTGTAACTAGTTACACACTTTACAGATAGTAGCTATCGCATAAACTTTGAGTGGGACAAACGATGTGGGTCTATCTGTGAGCGATGGCCGTCATAGCCAGACCCAACCGGGTAAACCATCAATCTTGTAAGCGATTGCTGGAGACATGTTGTGTTGTTTCAACAATAGACAAATCAATCCGAGGTAGTGTTGCCAATCAATAGTCGATTATCCGAAGTCTATCGATAGACTGTTGATGGTTTCGATAGTTCAGAACCAAGCAATAAATAATGAATAAATAAAATAATAAACCTTTATTCTCTGACCGTACAACATATTTACTTATAAAAACATTTTGCTTCTTTTATTTTAAAAAACAAAATATTAAAAAACAAACAAAATGTCTCAGCAACCAATTTGGCCAGGTTTTCCTTCGACATAGGCCTCCCCCAATTTCTTTTTTCTTTTTACTTGTCTCGGTCCCAAGCAAATCATCTCCATCCTTTTGGTAAGTCGCCCTACCATGGTTTGATTAGGCGTCCTTTTTGATTCCACCTTTCGATTACGTACTTGGTCCATTTTTCTTTAGGTATCTGTTTGTGTTATATATATATATATGTTAGATACTTAAGCTAGGTTTAATTATCTATACCAAAAACTCGCTCTTTTGATAGGAATGTACCTAGTTGTTGAATGAAAACTATCGATGCTAAAAATATCTATAGCAAAAATATCGCTAGTTCGGCAACACTAACCCGAGTTTAGCGACAGTTACATAAATATAGTCATATCGACGAACTTGTCTAAAAATCCTTTAGGAATGAAATTAAATTTTAACTATATCTACAATAGAATACGGCTCAATGTCAATTGATTGGGACGGGTGTATGTGTTTGACATAGGCAAACCTAAATTAAACCAACAAACCGAGAAGCTAATTCATATAAAAAGTTGAAAAAGAGGTCACAAAACAATTAAAAAACGCAAATACTTTGTAACATCTACTTCTAGACAGAATGTAAACTACAATTAGCAACACTCCCAAACACGCACATACACACAAACCCGAACAATGTTCGAAAAATTTGAAACATACTTTTCACTCGACCCGGGAATCGAACTTAGGACCGAGATCACGGCCCGGTTCTTAACCCACTAGATCAGGGCGTTGGTATTAATATGTTTTTTTTATTTATTTATAAATGGATTCCCGCGATCTTCACCAGATCGTTGGTCCACCTTTTGAGGGCCTGCCACGGCTGACGAATCTACTCAGGACTTCAAGCAGAAGTACGCCTGTTTTTCGTCACCCAGATTAATTAAAAACTTTCTTTTTTCGATACAATGTAATATTTTTTAAGAGGTTTCCATTGTTTTATCCTAGCAAGAAAAACACTTGTGTTTTTTAATGAGTAAAAAAAAACAGGCAATTTTAGCTCAAGTTAGCTGTTAATGTCTCAGCCGGTTCCATTGCCTAAAGTAATTTAGATTTAATTTAAAATAATATAATCCAGGCGACACTAACCGATCAACAAAATTTAATTTACGAGTAAATTGAAAGCGAACACTTAAATATAAAAGTATTTCAAAGTAAAATAAATCTAATTTAGGTAAAAACATTGTAGTGTCTAAAACATCTTTCCCAAGAAAATGCTTAAGTTGAAATGCTGAGATATTTTATAGTCATTTCTTGCTAAACATCAATGGTAATTTTTCAAGCGCTGTGTCTACAGAATATAATATTTTTATTCTTAATTTAATAGACTCGTGATTAAATAGGTGTATATAAATTGCCTATTAGGTGTTTTGTCATGATCGCATTGCATGCTTGAGATACACTGAAAAAGCAAAAAGACTACAACTAATATATAATATGTAAAGTATCAGCCTAAAACTGTCCCACTGCAGGGTAAAGGCCTCCATCATAGAAATCAAGTTATCGCTACTATGATGGGATTAGGCTTCCTCACCACGCTTGCCAAATGCGGATTGGTGATCACAAACTCGAGCTATGTTCGAAAAATTCGAAACATACTTTTCGAACCCAGGACCCCGAGATCACGGCCCGGTACTTAACCCACTAGACCATCAGGGCGTTGGTACATGTGACATAAAGTAAATCAAGATCTCAAGGAAAACACTATAACGTGCACAATTGGGCGGAATAGTTAATCCATTAGTTAATGTGTATGGCATTTATATGAGTACTCGTTGCATCAAATTCTAAAATACATTACATCCGTTAATGTCATTTACTGAAACCCCAGTTAAATAATAGGGGATAAAATTTGTTTACAAATTAAACTGATGGGGCAAACACAATAGATTTAAACATTGATCTTAATAGTGATTGCGTCCATAGGCCGGCATTCAAACCGCGCTAGATCCTATGAATATGTATAACGCTATTTACTTTATGACCTCATTTGTACGATACATTTTAGAAGCAATTACTAACACCAATATTGTCGGATAACAGAACTGTTTGTAAACAATGAAGTGTTTGTCATTGCGAAATATGAGATCCGTTAATGTATTGGTCTGGACGGCCGCTGCATGTCAACTTGCCTCACCGAATTAATGGAAAATACCACTTTACACACAAAAATTGGGAATAAATTAGACTTCCATGGCTCATCTTGGAAGAAAAGTAGTGGTGAGTAAAACAGATAATATAACTTTGTAATCTTATACATTTATATAGGAATACCAAGTTATTTAGGCAGTTGGTATATCTAAAAAAAATTACTTGGAAAATATTGCAGTTTTTCCTTGATTAAAGTTTCTATGCCCGCTAGTAGTGCCATGCAGTTTTAATGATAGCTCAGTCAGAAACGTTGACTAGTTTTAATTCTTGAACTAATGGATCAAGGTGAATGTTATTTTTCAGCTCGAAATTGCAGGTGAATACAGTCTACCTATTCGATACAGAATCTTAATAATCTTGATGACTGTCCCTCGATTTAGCTCTAAAATCGATACCTATTACATTCTGTTGTTCTATTTCCGTATGCAAAGCTTTACGATCGGGTCAGCATAAATTTAATTACTTTAAATGACCTTCCATAATATTTGCAAAAATGATTTATATTTGTGTTGTTGGAAAGAACGCGTGAGTAAATATAACGATTATTTATCGATTCATCGAATCTGTGGACTTTGTTAAAATAAAGAAGTCAGAAAGCTTTAGACAGATTTTGATCACCTCAGCACAAATGGATATTATTTAAAGTTACCTACGTTTCACAGGTTTTACATCGGTAATTTCTTTAGATTCCCTCACCTCACAGAAAACACTCAGCACTGTGCTGTGTAGGGTACCGGATACTCATTCCGGGGGAAAGGGGGGATTAAAAGGCTGGCAGCGCACTTATGACTCCACTGGTGTCGCGAGTGTCCATGGGCGGCGGCAATTGCTTACCATCAGGTGATACATCTGCTCGTCTGCCACCTATTACATAAAAAAATGAATGTATTCTTTTTCTTTTGATTTTGCTACGAGTATTATGGTTGAAAGTTTCTAAGAAGTTGGTAAATCAGGTGGCACCCTCCCGTACGGTATTTATTTATTTGGGTCAAAATTAGAAATTGAAATTTAAGTACCTTCCTGTTGTCAGATTGATCTGAAATTTGGTACACACCATTAGTTCCGATGAAAATACAATATAGTAATATCAATAACATTGTAAATCTAAGATGGCCGCCGGTACATAATGGCGGATTTCATATTTTTCCACAACCCCCTCAATATGAGTATCAAATAAAAGGGCTACACTAGCATAATACTGTGATTATGACAAAATTTAAAATTCAAGATGGACGTCGTTACAAAATGGCGTAATATGAGTACGGGTATGAGTAGTCGTGTCCAGAACAGTTGTGTCCAAGATTGTGTGACGTTAAAAGGACAGATAAAAAAATAGGTGATTAGATGTACCCACGTGGTTAGCGGTAGCTTTGGTTAAATGGTACGGCTGAAAGAAGGATGTTACCCTTAATTTTGTCATGGGCATCCACCGTCCATAAAATGCAGGGCAGCACAGTCGACCATGCAGTACTGTATTTGGGCTCGAAATTGTTTGAGGAAGGGAAAACATACGTGGCTCTAAGTCGAGTCAAGTCTCTGGAAGGGCTATGTATTGAGGAATTAGATTGTTTTAAATTATCAGGTAAAAAACCATGTAATAATGATGTACTAAATGAATTAATTAGAATGAGGAATATTCGGTAAATACTAAAAACTATTTAAAAAAATCGATAAAAAAACTTTTAAGTTAAACGGTTTTATATTATGTGCACTGAAAACTATAAAATAATAATAACAATTAGGTATTTTGAACTTCTAGTTCAGAAATATATTAGTACTAGGCAGAATAGCTTTTAGGCATATTAGACTAAAACGTTTATGTGCATGAACATGTCTGTTTGTATTGGTCTGGGTGTTTTCTATATATTATAAGTATGTATTTACAAAAGAAAAGTATTATATGTATATATTTGTAATCCCACTGTTGATTCTGATATCCGTAACACAAGTGCTATAGCTACCTATCTCGAAGTCGGATCAATGTATGTGATGTTGTCAAATATTATTATATTATTTTTAATTTTGCTCATGAGAATGGGAGGCTTCATAGAATATATATGGGAGAATAGGTAAGTATTTCGATTTCAATGAATGTTACAGATATTATTATATTCCAAAGTAAGAGTAGTTTTTTTAAACCTACCTAAACTATAAAAAACGACATCGTTAAAATAGTATTAATTATTTATTTTCCGAGAAAAAGTTCAATTAACTTATATTTCTTTGTTTTGCAACTGCCGTGGTCACCAGTAATGCCTGTGCCATCATCTACGAGTATGTTAAAAGTAAGCTAATTGCGCTTAAGTTACTAGTTTAGGCATCAGGAACCTACTCAATAAAATCAACGTACCTTTAGGTAGGTATACATAAGAAGATTATAAAGCAGTTCCAATTATTTTACAATATTTTCTTAAAAATTTTACCCTAATCTATCATCTTGTGAGATGTGATGTGATCTTAATGTGTAACTTTTCTGGAATAGCCGAAGTAGAAAATAATTAAATACGGAATTTCTTTATTATTTTGTTTGGTACGCTTGATTATAATATTGGCAATCGTAATCAAATACAACTACCTAAAATGCGAACAATGATCTAAATTGCCAAACGAATTGTTTCATGTGGACATTTGTCTCTCTGTCGCCCAATGAATAGACTTCAGTTTCACTCGAATCGTAATTGAAGCGAAGTCCGTTTCATTAAAAAATCCTTGCAAAATGTGTAACTTAACCAAATCTAATTATTTTGTATTGTAATTTGTTTTTTATTTTCTAATCGTTATTTTGTAATTTTAATTTACTTACAACGAAATGGGAAATTGGGTTTAATTAATTTGGGTTTCAATCAAAGAGGGTTTTTACGGGTAGGTATAGATAAGGCAGAAAATTATAAAAAGCTTCCATATTACTCGGGTAAACCTTATTTTAAGACTCTCTCTCTCCTGTAGATTCTCTCACTTCTGAGGATCGTGACTCCTTCCGATTTTGTCGACCAGCTGTGTGCACTCCGCCGCTCGGTGCAGGGCAGTACTTATCGTGATCTCGAGCTGTTTCGCTATCTGGTCTGACCATCGCTGGGGACTACGACCTCTCGGTCTTCTCTCTTCTACTTTACCTGTTACAATCAATCGCTCCATTTTATCCCCACTCCTTCGTGCAATGTGTCCAAAATATTGCACGATACGTCGCAAACAGGTGGCGGACAAGCGCTAAGTATCCCCTATTTTTAAATCTTTGAGGACGTTGGTGCGGCGGGCAGTCCATGGTATTTTTAACATGCGGCGCCAGCACCACATTTTAAAGGCGTCGATTCTTTTCCGGTCGGCTGCCTTGATTGTCCACGTCTCGACACTATAGAGGGCGATGGGGAAGACAAGTGTGGGAATAAGGTGTATCTTCGTTCGATTTGATATGTTTCTGTCCCTCCAAATCTTACTCAGATCAGTCATTGCTGTCCTAGCCATTGCACACCGTCTTCTTATTTCTGGTTCACTGCTACCTTTGTTGGTGATGATCGAACCTAGGTACTTAAACTAGGTACTAGGTAGTTTAAGACTATGAGATACATTATTTACCTATGTATCTTTTGTCTCAATTTATTTATAAATCTTTGTAAGAAATATCAATGTATCTATAAATAAATAAATATTATCACACACATTGATCTGACTCCGAGATAGGTAGCTCAAGCACCTGTGTTACGGATATCAGAATCAACAGTGGGATTACAAATATATACATATAATACTTTTCTTTTGTAAATACATACTTATAATACATAGCAAACACCCAGACCAATACAAACAAACATGTTCATGCACACAAATGTTTGTACTGTGCGGGGATCGAACCCGCAACCCTTGTATCAGAGGCAGCGTTCACTACCACTGTTCCAATCTATAGTTTGTAACTATTGGAATTTAAATACCCAGTAAATGTTTAATTACGTGTGTTATATCTACTTCATAGTTGTATATTGTGTTATCCATATAGTTATATTAGTATGTGTATGACTAGGTCGCGACCTTGGGCTTGAGTAATTAATTGTTCAATATTGTTATTGTTATTATTGGCCACGTACAGGAAGCCGTGGCAGGCCCCCCACAAGGTGAACTGACGATCTGGTGAAGGTCGCGGGAATCCTTTAGATGCGGGCGGCACAGGACCAATCTGTGTACAAAACATTGGAGGAGGCCTATGTCCAGCAGTGGCTGAAATAATGATGATGATTGTTTTTACATGTGAGGGTATATTTGTAGCTATTTCTTTACGTATTCCTATAGGTACAATTATTTGATATCTGTATTAGAAAGACAAGAAATAAGACCACATTTAAATTGGATTTATCTTTTTCTGCGAGACGTGATAAATGACAATAAAAGAATAACAAATCAATCCATGATAACAAATGAAAATGTTTGATTTAATGTCCTAAGCAAAATGTTAATGTAGCTTCAATGATATAGTGAACCATTTCCGTGCTAAATTCATATTTTATGCGTGGTTTTGACGTTCTAAGCAAATTCTACGATTTATTAGAACTGAGGTCGTGACTATAAATTGAGACGCTTTTAGCACACATAGATATGATTGAACCAATCTTTATCCGTGCATAAATCTATGGAATAACGTCAGATTTGTATGGAATGAGGTCCGTCGAATCGGCCTTTATAGCGACGCGATGAGATCGCTGAGCTTGTACAAAATTATTATCTCCAACAACTATCGATTTATAGTATGTATGTATTAGAATATTTGTTCTATTTTTGAAATTTTGTAGTGTGCGACTCACCTCACCCCTTTTTTCACCTTGCTACAATTCGGGAACTAGGTGGTGTGTGAAACTCTAACCCTAACAAACCCCTGGGGTATCCATCTCACAGCCGGGACCGCTGATTGCGCTCGCTACTTCACCCCCACCTGGCGCAATGCAGCTCTTTATTTCTGTACGACCTACCAGGGCACCGGATAACGGCATCCGTGCGGTGTAGTATGCTGTTGAGCAAGACACTCCTCAGCAGTGGATGCGCTCACGTACTCCGAAAGCCCGTTTAGTTCCCTCTTACGACAGGCCGGGTACACCTTGACAGTATTCTAAAACGCCCCTAGCCACGGGACACACTTACTCTAAGCTAGGTTTAGCAATAAACTACCGTGGGAGAGCCACGCTTCGGAATGAATGGGCCAGCTCGACCAGGGTGATACCACGGCCTCACAGAAAACCGGCGTGAAGCAGCACTGTGCTGTGTTTCGCTTCGTGAGAGTTCGAAGGTTGGCAGCGCACTTGTGACTCCACTGGTGTTGCGGGTGTCCATGGGCGGCGGCAATCGCTTAGCATCAGGTGATCCATCTGCTCGTCTGCCACCTATCACATAAAAAAAATAAAGGCAGTTCACCTGTACGCGTTATACGTAACTGTCTTTATTATGAACTAAACTTTGCCTAATAGGGGTAAGATAAGACACACACTACCTTGTCAAAAAAAACTTTTATAAAATATTTTGATACTACAAGACCGGGTAGGTGAGCCTAATAAGTATCATCAGCGAAACTAAAGCACATCGACTTCGCTGGCTCGGCCACCTCGAGAGAATGGGAGAGGATCGTGCAGTAAAAAGAGCGTACCTGGGACGGCCAAATGGTCAAAGGCCAGTTGGCCGTCCAAAGTACCGATGGAGAGACGAGGTCGAAAAGGATTTGCGTAGACTTCTGGCGGATGACTGGCAGGAGGTGGCGCGACCGACCTAGATGGAGACTCTTATTATCGGAGGCCAAGGCTCATTTTGGGTCGCTGCGCCAACCTAGTTAGTTAAATATTTTATTAAGCGGCACAGGGGACGGTACGGTACAGTGACGGTACAGTGGTGGTCATATAATTGATAACTATTTTGAAGTTGTAGAAGTTTTTTTTTATATAAATCGTGTCAAAGACAGAGATGTTTACCTTCCCAGAAGAAACTCGTCAATTAATAGTTACTAGCATATCTACGACTTTTAATTACTGGTTTACACCGGTAAGACATTGACACGCTATTAATTTTTGACATTTTATTCGTAAAAACATCGCACTAACTAAAATTTGTACACTGTGTATTTGAAACCTTTTTCTCTATTTTGAACCACAAATTTCTCTATTATGCTTGAACGTGGTTGTCAGCTGGCTAATCTAAGGCAGAAATGATTGCGCTGTAGGAAAACATGACCTTTTCTGTCAGTACCAAATGTCCAATGGCAAGGACACCTGTTATGTCGTTGCCTATGGCGTGGTTATCAAGTATTGTATGGTCAAATAATGAAAAGGATCCGTTAGTACTCAAATTGATTCGTTTGATATGCTGCAAGGACTTATTACCTTAAATTTGTCAGAGATATGCCTGTTATACAGCAAAATAATGCTGAACTCTTAGATCAGAAAGTGCAGATTTGCTTGCGGCAACATTAATTTCTTTTTATGAAGAGATAATTTAAAGAGGCCAATGAAATAACCTACATAATTGACGACCCGTATGTAACAGTGGTAGTGAACGCTGCCTTTGGTCCAAGGGTTGCGGGTTCGATCCCCGCACAGTACAAACATTTGTGTGTATGAACATGTCTGTTTGTATTGGTCTGGGTGTTTGTATGTATTATAAGTATGTTTTTACAAAAGAAAAGTATTATATGTATATATTTGTAATTCCGCTGTTGATTCTGATATCCGTAACACAGGTGCTTGAGCTACCTATATCGGAGTCAGATCAATGTATGTGATGTTGTGAAATATTTATTATTTATAATGGTTTAACGTGGCAATTATTTTTATAATAAAATTGAAAAAGGAATAAAGAAATAAATATTTTACTAACATCACATACATTGATCAGACTCCGAGATAGGTAGCTCAAGAACCTGTGTTACGGATATCAGGGCCAACTGCGGAATTACAAGTATATACATATTATAATACTTTTCTTTGAAATAACATACTTGTTATACCTAGAAAACACCCAGATCAATACAAACAGACATGTTCATGCACACAAATGTACTATGCGGGTATCGAGCCCGCAATCCTTGCGCCAGAGGCAGCATTCATTACTACTGATCCTCGGGTCGTCAATAGACGCAAGAAAACAGTAAACGACGTAAAAAGGTACTGTACACAAATACAAAAAAGCACTCGCCATACAAAAATCCAACCCATAACAAAAGAGGAATAATTCTTTTTATTGGATCCCAGCGTGAGGCATGTTGGCAAATTACAATTTTTACGACATACGCTACGAACCCGGGTTATTGTTTTAACACGGGCGCATACCAAATCATACGCCATGCCAGATTTTTACGAAAATTATGTATTTAATCTAATTATGTACGGTTAATAAATTACCACTATGCTGGTGAACCTATCTGAATAATTTAAATGTTCACTTTTTGTAAAAACGATTGGATATTGGAAAAATGTACTTACGAAATGAAAGATGTCGAAAATGTTATAAGATTTTGTCTTAGAAAGGTTCCTCTACAATGATTTTTACTATATTGTAATGTATGTTATACATTATGGAATATAAGCAATAGTCTAAAATAAAAGTTATAAACCCTCCTCTTTCTCCTAGATCTGGTTCACTTCCTAAAAGGGCTGGACTTACCATAATGTCGATGCGTTCTTATTTTAAATAAAAAAATACGAGTATACCTACAACCTACGAGTATAGATACATAGTATAGGTACCATTAGTATTTTTTACATTGATGATGGCATTGAACTAATGTTGATTGATTCCAACATCCCTACGCGTTGCATGAGAGGTAACTTTAAAATTTATAGAGACGATATTTCAGCTAGAGCCTCTGCATTTACGAGTAGGTGTCATCATAAAACCCGGCTTTCCTAGCTAAAACGCCCAATAATTCATACAGCTTGTTAAAACTTATTAGCAACCATTTTGCACCAGTGAATGCAATTCTGAGCGAATCGTGATGCTGATGCTAATAAACGAATGAAAACGATACGTACCTACGTACAGTAGGTATATTACATTTTTTTGATAAAAATTAAAAAAAGCTAAATGTATTTTAAGGCAAGTTGCGTTTGTTCGCGACAAAGTCATTCAAAAGTAACTTTCGTCAACAATTTTTCGGAAAATTATGTTATCTGAGATTAACGCCACAAAAGTAATTTTGAGGAAATTAAATAAACTCTTCGTTGTAGTTCCAGATTGCCGAGAATTCCGTCCAATCAAGCTTAACATCGTGAAAGAAAATGAAATAACATTTCGATGTTTTCACATTGCCTTAATACCGTCCTCAGGATTAGATTATCCTTTCCGTGTTTAAAGAGGAAACGAAGTTCTCTTTAAGCGTGTGGTTTAGATCTAAATAAGGGACTGCTTATCATTTCACTTTTAGTACCTTTACCATTGGCAAGCCACGCTTCGACATGAATGGGCAAGCTCAACCGGAGAGACAACACGGCTTCACAGAAAACCGTCGTGAAGCAGCGTTTCAGCTGTATTTCGCTGTGTGATTGAGGATACAGGAAGCCCAATCCGGGAGAAAGGATTGGTAACGCACTTGTGATTTCACTGGTGTTGCTATCAGTTGAGCCATCTGCTTGTCTGCCACGTATCACGTAAAAAAAACCTGAATACTCGTACTTTCCGAGTTTCTGTATAGGCATAACCAATATCAACGTTATTAAATCTTCACACGTCCCTGGATACACGTGCGTAGCCGGGGCTGTTCAGTAGGATGTCTTATATCGCTATGCCTATATTGCCTACGTTGCAACTTAAGTAAGCATAAGTTGGCATGTCTACATATTTAAGTATACATTAGGTTTACTTACTACGCTAATTCAGCATTCCAAAATGGGTCTTGGCCTCTGACACCTCTGACGTCTAAGTAAATTATTTTATTCGGTCCTCTCCATACCTGGGTTTGCTCAAAAAACTTAGGTTGTTGTTAACTTAAAACTCAATTTAAAAAATACAACTGTGTAAGAAAAAATATTGCCTAAAGAGGTTTCATAATTTTAAGGCGAAATGCAGTTAACCTTACTTAGTGTACGGTGGTAAAATATTTTAGATGTAGGTCGAGTTTTATAGTAGGTCATCATCATCATCATCAGCCCATTTAAGTCCCCACTGCTGGGGCACGGGCCTCCTTCAATCACATGAGGGGTAATTGCCATACTCACCACGCTTGGCAGACGGGTTGGCGAGGGTTTAGATATAAATGCAGAGTTTTCCTTCTCTGGGTGCTGATGATCCAGCCAGCAGCTTTACCTTAGTCGCCTTTTACGACACCTCGGTAAGAGTGAGGGTGGCCTATTCTACTCTGCCGGGGACCACGCGGCTACACGCGGTTATAGTAGGTATTTCACATTATTATAATTATTAGAATCACTTAAGGGACTTGATTTCTCTTGTTTCAATAAGTTTTCCCCATTTAACCTCGCAAGGCGAATTCTTGATTTATCGCTCAACTTCCCGTTGGTTGCATTTGAAATTGTATGAAAGCCGTAAATTACTGTAGTTTTACTTTTGGAACGCGTTCAGAATACACTCTTAGTTCAGCAAGTCGAGACTAATTTGGATTTAATTTTTGATGCAACTCAGAACTCATACATTACGTATGGTATGTTTGGACGGATGCAAACGTCGCGTTGAAAGAAAACTTAATATGAAAATAAGACTGTGCATAATTTTTATGCTTCTGTACTTAAAAACCCATTAGTTCATAGATAAGACTTACCATAAAGTTAGGAAAAGTTATCTACCTACATTTACCTAATTTTTAGAATCTGCCTTACTTTTAGTAATCTTTACTTTACCTTTCTGGATATTATGCTACTATGCTTGCTTGACATAGCTCCAGAAATATCAGAGAAAATATTATAAAGGGCTGAAATAACTACAGTAGGTTTTTTCATTTTTTTATTTTTGATGGGCTTGCTCTTGGCTCTACACTGAACTCAAAGTGTTCAGAAAATGCCTACAATGGAGCATTAGGAACAAAGTAAAAAACCCCTTTCAATAAAATTAAGGTCACTCATAAAGACAAAATTTCGAGTGCGCAGTAACACCAATGTGCAACAGTAAGTTTCTTGTGTGACAAATGTGCAGATTTCAATTTCAGATTTTCATGTTTCCACGTTGTCAAAGCTGTTTTTAGGGGTGACTGTAAATTGTGTACATTGACATTCCGTAGATAAGACCACGCTTGTTATTTTGGTTTACAATCGTGTTGCTACGATCGGTAATTGCTGAATCTCGGTAAAATAGAAAATATCAAAGTATATAAATCTCGGCAAATGGCATCACCGTTCAAATGGAAAGCAACTATACTCTTCCATTCTTAATACCAAACACCTTGTGTTATATTAATAATAGGAGTGAAAGTATGACATTGATATTTATTTTTGTAGACAAAACCAAAATTCCAATAATAACCAAAAAATTTGAGTACTGCGTAGTACCTAAATTACTTTTTGTTCTAAAACATTAAAATTCCCAAGTTTTGTAAAGTATAGATCAGATAATATCGTATTCTTGATGCGGTAAACCATTTTAAAGTGACTGGACGACCTGTGAATCTGGAAATATCATACCATATTTTCTTGTTGAAAAATATATAAGACTTTATTTTGGGCAGAGGTGTGAATATAATGTGTATTATAAATCAATTGATATTTGTAAAAAGCTTACGATATAATGAGAAGAGGAGAAGAACATGTACCCAAAAGAGTGGAGGAACAGAGGATGGCAAATTGCCAGATGGATGGTTCGATGACGAATGACAGGGACATATGGAAAAGGAAGACATACAGCGCCGACCCCAGATAACCTGGGAACATGGGAGGAGGATTATGATGATTGATAAAACGCAATAAACAGTTAATTTAGATCAGGAAATAGGTCATTACAGAAAGCTTTACCAACGTACAAATGAATAGAATAAATACCTCCAAGATTGTGTTTCCAGTACAAAATCAAGATACGGAGCTAAAAAAATATTTTTCATTCCGCCTGATTTAAGAAGGCAGTATTTGCTTGCGATAGTTATATTTATGTCGGAATATCAAATACATATGGGTTTACTCGAGCGCCATCGAGCCCTATTGGGTTGCGAAGATAATCAGGAGCCCAATTCTCGTGCTCATGGCAGTTATTATCATACGACATATATCACTAAAACATATGTTTTTTGTATGACTTTTATTTGACATACGCCATGTTTTTAAAATGTCACGAGCCCGAGAATTGAGCTCCAGTAGTTTTCATATAGGTCAACATTTTCGACTATTTTTGTTCGGCTTTTAAAAATCGTCAGATGTGATGTTTTTGTTAGCCTTGAAACATTTCCTTCAAATTTATAAAAATAACCACGATTAAGAATGTCGGAATGACAATTTTTTGCAAAATTTTTTGGCTCTCTCCCTTTTATACGATATTCTCAAATTGTCAGATTAGTAGGACACTTATTAGCATGCAATTAACTCACCCCACCTTAATCTGACTCGCTCGAGAAAGTCTGCTCATTTTTTTTAATTTGAATCTTTTTACCTTGTACGTTCGGCCATGTATCTGAGGCACATATTTGGTGGAGCTAGTATCTAACTCGGGTACTAGGTATCTCCTGTATCTCAATCTGAGGCACACGAGTAAACCTCGAAATATCCTCTTGGGCTACAGTACTTGTGTTAAAGATATCAGACAACAGAGGAATAAGAAATAACTACTTAGGCCGAATTCGACCGATCTTTATCCGTGGACAAAATCTATGGTATAACGTCAGATTTGTATAGATTGACAGCGTTATACCATGGATTCAGTATTCAGATGCTGAATCTATGGTATATAATATAAGTTGGTCGAACCCTAACTATAATTAATCGAGACGGAAATCAACACGATATTTATTATGTGATACAACATTGTGTACTCACATGTTTTGCTTGGTCGAACCCGCCGTTAATCACATTCAATTACACTCATATACTGTCCTATTTGATAGAAATGAGGTGAGCCTTGCGTCTCATAGCAACTGCGACCAGTAGATGATCTATTCTCCAGTAGCTCCAGCTCCAGGAAAAACCCGAGAATGGAGTTGATGGGGGAACTTTTGATTTCGTCTGCCGAGATCATGTGTGCTCCCAGGTGCCGGCTTCTGCAGCGGTGCAGCGCTATGCACTCGCCGAGGACGTGGATAATCGTTTCCTCGTCCTCGCGACAGAACCTGCAGATTTTTGGTATCTGAAAGGCCCATATTGTGCAGGTGCTTGTTTAATTTGCAGTGCCCCGTGAGGGTCCAAGTGAGTGAGTAACATGTCTTCTACTCAGTTTTATTATTTCTAGCTTATTTCTGATTGAACGCCTGTATCACGCCTTGGACTGTTCTAGTCAAGGTAGACTTTTCTTTTTGTAGATACTGACCTAACACAAGATATAATCACACGAATATTTGTCTGGAGCAGAGATCAAACTTTTGCGTATCACTGCCTCACACGCCCTTTGGCGTAAGAGGCAGGGTCAAAATAAAAAGAGTCACTACTTAAAGCGCCACGGGCCATTTAACGAATAAAACAACGTATTCTGCTAACTTTTTTGAGTTCTAAGTTCTTCCACACGTGGATGTACACTTCTAAAAAATAACGTCTAAAGTTTCTAAAGTGAGGATACACTTGAGCGCTCTAACCTTAAGTTTTTCTAGTTTGATCATAAAGCCGTGTTGTTTGCTGTTAAGGCGGCAGTTTGTCTTAAAGTTTAATCGTGCTGACTTGGTAACAAGCTATTTAACTTTGTGTTGGATGCTCATATATCTCAGGAAATTTAATTAACCCCAAGCTTTTCTTACTAATCTCAATGTTCGCGCCAGCCGCTGCAATTTGCAAGCAAGTTCGGATATTCATCATCTTTTCAATAACTACATAGATATTGGTAGAATCGCGGAATGTGACATGCTAGCTATGCTCATGATGTAGTTATAGCCATTGTTTACTTCGGCACTGATCGCGACGCGAGTGGGAGCGGTTCCCAAAAATAAAACGCACGGTCTTCTTGTTCACTTTTTACTCAACTCTAACAATTACATCGGTGACCTATATATGTGCGAAAAAAATAGTCCCTGTGCGATTCAGTATACATGCAACGCCCTCTATGAAACCTAAAGAATAACCAAACAAATATGTCGTCTTGACACGTCAATCACATATGACACCACTCACTTCCATCAGCCATACATACGGGGTTGTGGGAATGGATGGTTGAAGTGTGGTATAGTAATTTTGCTCTATTGACCGCCGAACTTTCATTCCCACTTCTTTCGTTAAGGACCTATTAATACAGAGTTTCTGATTTAGGTCTACTATGAAACCATAACTACCTTGTTACAAATCGCGATGTTATTACCGTACTAAACCTCATGTCATCACGTTCCAACACGCAATGTTGAAAGGGGCTGGCACGAGTTTTATTTCGGAACTATTCTTTGTTCGCGAATTGTATTAAGGGGGTCTTTGACTAAAAAGATCATCAGAACAAAAATGCAGCAAATATAAAACCATTTCAGTTCTCCCATTAAAATACTACCCTTCTCTACTATCAAATGTCCTTTACCCGAAGGATGTCTGGTAGAAATCGCTTTCAGCGATAAGACCGCCGAAATTGTACACAAAATTTCTGTAATGCCTAGTACTTAAGTTGTGTATTTTGTGCAATAAAGTATATCTATCTATCTATCTATCTACTACCTGACGATTTTTCATTTCACACTCGCTTTCATTTGCATTAATATGACCTACATTTACATAGAACGCTCGGTGGTGCTCACTCAATCGCTTTCGCATTCAATATTCTTCATTAGGCTTTTTCACCAGAGATGCGCTAGGCAGATGATCAGCAGTCAATTTAGAAAATAAGATAGGAAACTATATGACTTTTATAAACATAAATATAATAAATAAATAAATTGAATACATATTTTTTCATTCAAAATCTCCCTCATAATACCGTGTTGTCTTATACATTACGTTATTTTTGTTATTAGTGGTATAACTTTTAAAAGAAACTCAACCAAAGACATACAACCTTAGATTAAATCAAAATGATGTAATCTAAGCATACAACCTTAGAATAATAACCTATAGCAGGAATGTCTTCTTTAACATTTATTTGACATTAATAACTAAATTTGCCTACAGTGGCCACTTTTAGCAATTATGCACATTGTTGTTACATGTTGAAGATATTATAACTTTTTTGCGTCTCAAAAATTGTCTTCATACTAGCGCTTTGTCAAAAGTGAAGCACAAAAGCGATTCACACAGGGGTGTGAAGATTACATACTTACACGCGGCGACTGGATGGATGGATTTGCAGTTTCCCCAAAGGCGGGGAAATTATTTTGCCGCCGTGGCCGCTTTATATAGTTATTTGTTTTCGGGAATAATACATATCTACCTATGTATCTTGAAATATGTGTTGGTAGGTATGTATGGAAATTAATGTAGAGTTATTGTATTACGAGAATCATTTTATTACGATACGAATAGAAGAAAAAAAACAAGTAATTTTTTTAAGATTTATTATTTACAGATGTTGAAATGTATGGAAAAAAAGCTTATTTATAAAACATAAACATTACACCTTTTTACAGTACAGACGACACATATATTTTTTTATGCTGAACATGGTTTTACAAGGGAGGCATTTAACGTTTAAAAAAGTTCGGGTTGTGGCACAAAAGTTTTATGTTTTTTAGTTATGTATGTGATGTCAATTAGACGGAGAAGATATTTGGAATAATAAGTAAAAAGCCAAGGCAACGTGTATGCCCCATTACAAATTTTGAATCTAATTACCTATCTAATGTGGTTTTAAAAGAAATGTCAAAATGTTTTTATTAAATGAGGTATATTACCGAGTCGCGGTCTCCACTCAAGGACTTTACGGCTCCAACGGCTGTCAGTTCTGCGGCTAATATGAGCAGCCCACTGCCACTTCAGCGTAAGCGTAATGTAGGACGCCCTGCGACAAGATGGGATGATATAGAATATTTTTTGTGATGAAGTACGATATAAGTCGACTTGTACCACTTTTCACAGGACGCACAGAATTACACCTTAAATATCTAATATAATAGTCCCACACTTACCCCCTCCCGTCCCCCACCCGCCCCTCTCCTCCTACGAAAAAATCCAGCCAAGTGCGAGTCGGACTCATGAAGGGTTCCGATAAAGGGTTCCGATGAAGGGTTCCGTAGCAGCAAGTAAGATATATGGAAGTTATATTGCGATTTACGTTTTATAACGTATTAAAAAACTGCTTACTAGATCTCGTTCTAACCAATTTTCGTTGATAGTTTTCAATGTAATTTTTTTTAAATTTTATAATTCTTTTTTATAGAAGTTGGACACAAATTTTACCACTTTGGAATCGTATCTTACGCAAAATATTAAGTTTACAAAAATTATATATTAAAAACCTCAACAACATACCTATTTAAAGACCTAGCCGTAGATGGGTTTGATGAAAAAAAACTATTTGGAGTTTCAGTTTTAAGTATAGGAACCCCCAAAATGTGTGAAAATCGTAATGCGGTTAACAAAATACATTTAGGTATTTACCAATTTTCAATAGAATAGTTCTTATAGTTTCGGAAAAAAGTGGCTGTGACATACAAACGGACGGACAGACAGACATATAAGGGTTCCGTTTTTTGCCATTTGGCTACGAAACCCTAAATAAAACTTTTTCCTTTCCTTTTAAACGCGGAGCAATTCGTAAGCCGTTATAAATAACACAACAACAAATATTAATCTAAAGGCAAGGACGAAAGTCTGTGGATCTAAATTATTTATAGAAAAGGAAATCTAATATTGAGTAATAACATTATTAAAGGTACTTATTATTTTGTATTATGCAAATAAATTTATTTGATATTGTGTCCTGCTGTGCTACGAGTAGAATAAATAAATAAATAAATATTTCACAACATCACATACATTGATCTTACTCCGAGATAGGTAGCTCAAGCACCTGTGTAACGGATATCAGAACCAACAGCGGAATTACAAATGTAGACATTCGTTCACTTTTCTTTTGTATACTTATATACTTATAATACATAGAAAACACCCAGACCAATACAAACAGAAAGGTATACCTAGCTTATCTCATATTGGAATAGCAGCCTTACCGTCCAAATGATTGCGAAGCGTGAATAACTACGATCAGTGACGTCATTTGTATGCAATGAGTGAAGGAGTTACCATTAGTTAGTATTCAGAATATGGTCCGGACTTTAAAGCCAACTTCTCGGCTCTCCAGAGATTTATAATGTGCTTTTTGCTGTAAGTGGGTCCATTAGATATGCCGCCACATACGTAGAATACAAGCTCCACCCTGGTAAGTGGATAGGGAACCGAACCGATAGGGTTATAAATATTAAAGCGGTGTATGCTGCATACGTTAAAGCTTTTAGCAACGGTAACTCAGTGGATAAGAAAATGTGCCTTTTAGACTCCCCAAATCAAGAATCAGGGTCCAAGCGTACCCCGGGCTTCGAAGCGACAGTAAGTTAAGGAGGAATGTTTCAGAAAGTGTAAACATGATCCAGTTCTGGTTTACTAGTGTTGCTGATCGGTATTCCACTCATCATCAGCCAATGCAGTCCACTGCTGGACGTAGGCCTCTCCAATTGTTCGCCATCGTGATCTATCCATGGCTTCTCGCATCCAGCTCTTGCCAGCCATCCTGCGCAGATCGTCCCCCCACCTAGCCAGAGGGCGCCCTACATTACGTTTGCCAAAACGCGGTCTCCACTCTAGAACTCGTTTACCCCATCGGTTGTCGGTTCTGCGGCTAACATGGCCAGCCAACCCCACTTAAGCTTGCTAATCCGGTGAGCAATGTCGATGACGTTGATTCTCTGCCGGATCACCTCATTTCGGATTCGACCTCGGAGAGAGACGCCGAGCATTGCTCGTTCCATAGCCCGCTGGGCGACCTTTAACTTGTGGACCAGCCGTACTGTAAGTGATGACCCTATGTGGTAGTCCACTATCGAAAGACTATCGATAGTAAAAGTAAAATCAATAGTATCGATAGCATTGCTGGGCGTCAATAGTACCGATACTATCGAAAGTAAAATTAGATCAATACTATTGATAACGTAAATACTATCGAATGTTTAATGTCAGATACTATCGATAGTATCGAAAACATTTAATCAGGTAGCAATATTATCGAAACATAGCTGACTATCGATACTACAAAACTTTGATTAATTCTGTTAGAAAACACAATACTATCGATAGTATCAGGGCATTATCAATAGTATTGATAAAATTTTACTCTCGATACTATCGATAGGTTTGACCAATTGCAATCCTCGAAAATCATTCAGCCTATCGATAGTAAGTACTATTTTTAGTTTGAATGATTTTCGAGGTCAACTATCGATAGTTCCGCAACACTATCTAAGGGTTGCGAAGGACAAACGAGAGCCGCTTCTTTGTAATTCAAAGACCTTTCAAATCCTGGACTAAAAAACGCGATGTTTTTGAGTGATATTAAAAACAACTACAGTTAGGCACTTGAAATATTCACAAAATACCTAGGTAATTGTTTATTTACCTACTTTAATAATAAATAATAACATCAATAGTACGGAATCCTTAATGCGCGAGACGGACTCGCATTGCCCGGTTTTTTTACGAACGAGCAAACTCGAAGTCTGTCGCGGCCGTCCTTGATTTTCTATACCCAAGGGGCATTTTAGGCAAAGACGATTCCTAAATGTTTTGAAATATCAAGCAACGATTTCTATTATTAATCATCAACCCAATTTATATTATTTCTCCCCAATGCGACAGATTACAAACTCAATTTAGGTACATCTTTTACGAATCCAACGTTTGATATTATTACCTGCGAAATACGAGGGAAGCGAATTCTGGAGATCCTATATAAAATAAATTGAATGAAAAGTGAAAACATTTTTCAAACAAGATTTAAGGTGAAACCGCGATGACACTAGCACCGCCAAGTGATTTATATTCATTGTGGCGAATTATATTTTTTTTTTAAATATAATAATACATTTTACATACCTATAATAAAATTATGGATATTATTGTTACTTGTAGGAAGAATTTATCACACAAGTTCGTTTCAAAATATTGTAAACACTTTCGTTAAAGTATTCATTGTCTATTTTTTTTATACGCCACAGTCACAGTATTAAATCTGTGGCCACATCATCATCATCAGCCCATTTAAGTCCCCACTGCTGGGGCCCGGGCCTCCCTCAATCACATGAGGGGTAATTGCCATACTCAATTACCCCTCATGTGATTGAGATTTATATTGATTGTGGCCACAGGCCAGATCATTTGGTGGAGCTAGTTTCGTCACGGTGTCAACTTAACCCATTTACAAGCAGATCTTCGCGAATATGAATAAATGAATAAACTATGAAATGTATTTATTTGTAATTCCGCTGTTGGTTCTGATATCCGTAACACAGGTGCTTGAGTTACCTCTCTCGGAGTCAGATCAATGTATGTGATGTTGTGAAATATACCTAAAAAAATATATCAATATTTTTATTTATTATTTAAGTAAGTAATTTTATTGTTGCCACAGTTTGCCTTACCTCCTTCACATTCACACACACGTCACATATTTTTATTTACCGCTCTGCTGACATAATAATGCCCGGACTATGTATATCTATCTATCTAACTGTGGAGATTCGCCACGGCAGGTGAAATTCTGTTGAGAACTATTTGACACTTGCAAAGCCGGGGCCCCACCCTGGCACATTATTATACCTAAAGGGACATAGTCGTCCAGACGCCTTTGCATGTTAACTAGAGAAATACCTGCACCAACATGGCATCTACGTTTCCAAAACGCGGAGCACACTGGATTACTGTTGTCTGTCACACAACGTTTAAATACCAGGTTGTAAATTATGGCTTCAAAGCTTTAAAGCCATACATATACATTAATATCATACCGTTAGGTATGGTATCAATTTTATGGTTTTCAAAGCGCGAGTGAATAGGTATCTTCTAGGTAATCGTGCTACATCTTAGACCATATTATCACTTACCATCAGGTGAAATATGGTCAAACGCTTACCTATTTACAGTAAAAAAAAAAATTTGGAGCGAGAGGAGGAATGGAAAACATTTTTTTATGTGATAGATGGCAGACGAGCAGACGGATCCCCTGATGGTAAGTGATTGCCGCCAAATCGTACGTTTTTAACCACTGATCTACCATAATCACTCGTACTTATACGTAGTACCTACCTACAGTATGCCGCCATTTGAACATTTTATGTCGGTAGCACTAACTTTGTTATATTACCTACTTTTCTTACGAATTAATGCTTAAATATGTATTACCTTATCTTTTAGCGGCTTATGCGGCTTTTATGGATACTGGATAGTAATATTATATATTTTCAGTTTATTTACTTTTCATTGAAAAAGTCCCTTGAAAGTAATTTATCTCGTGGTGGATACACAACATAAAGTTAAGATTTGCAAAAGAAAAAAATATTAACTCGACCGGGTTTGTAAATAAAAATGGCAAAAATATTGTGCGAATATCGATATTTTTCGGACAAAGGTTATTGAATGACGGGTAGCTTCGATGAGTACTTAGTCAAAGTCAAAAGATTCTTTATTTGCATGAGCTTGTGCACAGCACTCTCAAATCGTCATACATAAACATCTTTTGAAACTGTTTATAAGTATAATAATAATTTACATGTAGTTACATATACATGGTGTATCTGTGGACATTTACATCCCTTTAACCACGTGTTCTACCAACCATTCTGAGCAACATTAGTTCTACGACTTTTTGAAATTAGTCGAAAATTTTTTCGACTCTCCATACAAAATGACCAAGTCACGTGACCGTCTTTGTATGAGAAGTTGAAATTTTTTCATGCGAATTTCCAAAAGTCACTAACCAAATGTTCAGAATGGTTGATAGAACACGAGGTTAAAGGGTTGTAAATGTTCACTATCTGTGAACATACCGGCATATACGAACCCTGTATATGCCGATACATTAAATATTCTATGAAATAAATAAACATAACGCAATTCTTTGAGACCGGCACCGGCTCGGAAAGCTGTTTCTGGTCGAGAAGATCCGGCAATAAACTCGCCCGTGACTCTACTTAATTGCCAACTTTTTATACAATGGTTTATTATCCTCATACCAAGTATTACAGTCTAATGCAACAATAAATATAATGAAGTAAATTAAAATGACTGGTAGGGCACAATAGTGACGCCAATGATTTTTAATATAAAGCTACTAAACCGGATCTATTTTAAATAATTTCGGGGTTGCAACCTCTCGGCAAACACTTATACTATTTATTGAATAACCATGCACAAATGCGAACCCAACCATTGTACGCGAAAAATTGATTCACGCTAAAAGTGGCCGCTTTTGGTGGTAATCAATTTTTCGCGTACAAAAACGGACTCAAAATTTGTGCATGGTTATTTAATAAATAGTATAAGGCCAAAGCAAACCCCCGTTCGCAGAAACTGCTATCTCTCCTCAGATCAACCGGTCTCCACCATCTTCAACTTCTTCCAACTCATCATAATATTGATACTGACGACACATGGATCGACCATATTCTTACCTCCTCCAATCACATGGTCTCCGATCATGGCCAGTTCTTAGCGCCGGGCTTCTCTAGGCATGACCTTATCTACCTGTCATACTCCTTGAAAGCCCCAAAAAAGAAGTCCCAAATAGTCCAGCTAAGGAGTTACAATCGGATAAACTTAGATAGTCTTAGACCTGATATTCTGCAATTCTTTATTTACTTTTCCGCTGCTCGAATATATATTTATTCATTTTTTATATTGCTTATTTACTGAGAAAAAAAATAAAAACTAAAAAACGTAAGATGACGTCATCGGACGGCAGTAAATGTAAAATATTTCTTTGCTTAGCACATTATAGTTTTAAATTTACGAAAAGCCAAACCTATGACATGCAACTGTCAAAAAAAAGACAACTTGTCAACGTTGAATGAATTAATGACGTTGACAATGATGACACTAGTATTATTTACCTTTGACAGTAGTACCTTTTATTAATAAAACAATGATAAGCAAAGGAATATCGCTGTATTCAGCCGTCCGATGACGTCATTTGGCGCTTACGTCTATTTAGAATATAAAGAATTTCAATAATTATTTTATTCATGAAAGTGGACAAATTTTGAAAAAAGAAAAAATATGGGTCTGTTCATTTTATGTCTATTTTCATATAAAAAAACAATATGGACATGTTAAAAATATGAAATGTTGTCCATTGCGGCGAGTGACATTAATAAGACAGCGATAAGACCGCCGAAGTTGTACAATTAAGTTTCTGTAATGCCTAGTTTTTTAAGTTGTGTTTTTTTGTGCAATAAAGTATATCTATCTATCTATCTATTAATCTAATGGTGGATATCTTCAATAGGGAGATCTTGCGTCTATATGACAACCACGCGCCGATACACTCGGTTCGTGTCAGGCGACCACCAGCTCCTTGGCTGACTCGAGGTATACGAATGGCAATGACTCAGCGAAACAAAGCGTTCCGACTTTTTAAAAGAGAAAGATCTGAAGAGAATTGGCTCCTGTACAAGAAGGCTCGATGCAATCAAATGATACGGGCAGCTAATCGTCGATTTATTCATAATCACATCTCACAGTCAACCGCTACAAATGTTTGGAAGTTTCTTAAGTCTCTAGGCTTTGGCAAAACTAAGCCTAACGATCCGCCAATTTCTTTAAGTCTTAATGACATTAACACACATTTTACCAACTTGCCCCTTCTTGATTCGCAAACTAAAGCCAAATCTTTGTCGTATATTGCCACCATTCCTCTGCCTGATTCCAATCCTTTTACTTTTTTCCCTGCTTCTCAGGTCGAGATCAAAAAACAAATTCTTTCAATAACCTCTACGGCTACGGGTGTCGATGGAGTAAGCCGTCAAATGATAACACTTCTGCTCGATCAACTCTTACCCGTCATTACACATTTGATCATCTTCTCCCATGACTCCGGCAGTTTTCCGGATTTTTGGCGCAAAGTTCTTGTCCATCCACTTCTCAAGGTATCGAACCCCACTTTGCCATCTCACTTCCGGCCTATATCCATCTTGCCGTTCTTCTCTAAGATTACTGAATCATGTCTACTGAAACAACTCTCCGCATATTTTAATGAACATAAATTATTAAGTATCTTTCAGCCCGAATTTAGGCTGCGCATAGTACCACCATAGCCCTTGTCAAAATCACTGATGACCATAGAGAGGCAATGGAGGGTGGTTTGCTAACAGTACTCGTCCTGATTGATTTCTCCAACGCTTTCAACATGGTCGATCACTATCTTCTCATCGCGGTTATGTCGTCTCTTAATGTTTCCCCCTGCGTCCTTGAATGGATATCCTCATACCTATCAGATCGACGTCAGTCCGTTATATCTCATTCCTCCAGCTCAGACTCTGAACACCGGCGTCCCTCAGGTTGGTATTCTGTCTCCCTTACTATTCTCAGTTTTTATCAATTCAATCACTGCTACCCTGAACTGCCGTATCATTTTTATGCAGACGACTTGCAGCTTTATACGAGTGAATCACTGAATGCAAATCTAGATCGGATACTGCTGGTCTCGCGATTTTGGTATCCCAGTCAATCTAAGAAAATGCCAAGCTATTATAATAGGAAGCAGAGGAAGGCTCGCTAAACTGGATATAAGTTATCTGCCCCCTATTCTGTTTGATGGTACACCTATACCTTACTGTCAGTCGGTGCGTAACTTGGGCCTTTATTTAGATTCAACACTTAGCTGGACTCTACATTTAGATGAGGTTAGTCGAAGGGTAATAGCATCCCTGAGAAGTCTGTATCGGTTTAATTTCTTTCTATCTTTTTCTACCAAGCTCATGCTGGTTCACTCTCTTATAATCCTAATAATTGACTACGCTGACGTATGTTATCCCGATCTCACTGAGGCCCTCACCAACAAACTTGAATCGTCTCCTTAACAACTGTATTAGATTCATCATAGGACTTCGTAAATACGATCACATCTCTGCATACCGGAATCGCCTGAATTGGCTTCCTATACGTCAGCGTAGGAATTGTCGAATCCTTTGTTTTTTATTTAATATCCTCCACAACCCGCTTTCTCCATCTTATCTCAAAGATCAGTTCCGCCTTCAGTGTCTATCTCATGACCGCTCTCTCCGTTCTTCAGACAACCTTCGTCTCTACATCCCGCGACACCGCACCTCGTTCGTCACCAACTCTTTCACCGTGCAGGCTATACGGCTTTGGAACCTTTTGCCATTACTATAAGCCATTACTATAAAAACTTCTCTAACTAAACACACATTTAAAAAAAGGGTCTTAGAACCTTTTTCCTCTTTTCAGTATCCCATTTAATTATTATGACTAAATTGCTTATCGTTATAAATATGTTTTCTTTCAATTTCAATTTATTTCATATTTATAATACATATGTAATTGTTATGTATATGTATAGTTTTTTTTTGTTTTGTTCTCCACGTTCACGTAATCTTCTTTCGCCGCATCATTATCCTTTCTGTATGACCCAAAGGTTGACTGGTAGAGAATGCCTCTTGGCATTAAGTTCGCCTATTGTATAAACTTTTTGTGCAACAAAGTTTTAAATAAATAAATAAATGTTTGCCGAGAGGTTGTAACCCCGAAATTGTTTAAAATAGATCCGGTTTAATGGTGTCTAAAACTAATGGTGTCGCTAGTTAGGGCTACCCGTCGCCTTAAAAGCGAAATATAAGGTAAACCGTAGTAGACCAGTTCCCAGAGGTAGGACCTGTTCACAAGAATGACGTATTTGGCAGACATCATTTCACTCAACCATATTAGAGGGAATGTAATGACCCGCCATATAGCGCCATCACCTCAGGGACATTTGAGTGAGCATGACTACTCAAGTTCCCCTTGCAGGTTACATATAATAGTACCTTCTTATCTCATCCAATACTAATAAACTGTAGGACGATGTACGACGGTACGACTTTCTTAGATGGATTTTACTGTTACAGATAAATAATACTAATGATAAATAAATATTTCACAACATCACATACATTGATCTAACTCCGAGATAGGTAGCTCAAGCACCTGTGTTATGGATATCAGAATCAACAGTGGGATTCCGTATATTACATATAATACTTCCTTTTGTAAATACATACTTATAATATATAGAAAATACCTAGACCAATACAAACAGATATATTTATGTACACAAATATTTGTACTGTGCGGGGATCGAACCCGCAAACATTGGATAAAAGGCAGCGTTTACTACTACTGTTCCAAACGGGTCGTCAGATACCTACACCCATATGTCCATAAATACAAAAATATTTTGAATTTTCATGGGCCAGCAACTACATCATGTATGTGAAAGGAAGGGTTTAATAAACGAACGTTGCATCAAAGCAAAATGGATATTATATTTTGCTACAAACGGAAAGAATTGGAGTCACTTGTTATTTACCTTAGATAAATATCTTCCTCCCACAGGAAATCGGAAAAAATGTGCCACAGGCGCAAGGGTAAGGGTATCAGGTAGTAAATAAAAAAATGGGTTTATATTTCATACAGATGTTACAATGTATACTTCTCCCCATGGTATTTAACCAGATGCCTGACTGATGGTGACAGGCTGAGTAAAGAAAAACTGACGGATATTGTGGAATATTACTTTTTTAATGGACATTAATGAATGACGGCCGCACTCATAGACGTCATTTAAGCTAATGTTCATTAACTTTAGTATCGGTAGTTTTTATGCGTATCAAAATAAGGGTCAATATTTTTTCTTAAGACGTAGCCAACTAAGTTAATCAACGACTCTCGAGTGTGGCAGTGAGTGTCTGAATGATATCTATCGTAAGCAACGGGTTTGTATTGAAGTAATTTTTAAATTGCGCACTGAAGCTGAAGTGCCGCGAATATTGACTTTCATTGCTTATGTTGATTTTGGCTCGACGTAGGTATCTAGCGCCGCCAGTAGATTTGTATTAATTGTAACGATTATGAGATTTTTTTTAGAAAGTACAAGCGGTGTCGCGGGTGTCTATGGGCGGCGGCAATCGCTTACCATCAGGTGATGCGTCTGCTCGTCTGCCCCTATCACATAACAAAAAGAAACAAAAACAGTGAATCCATTAAAGAAAGTATTATTTTTTTTTAAATGTACTTGTGTAAAATTATCTTCGTACATAACCATAATTCTTTTAATTGCCTATAATGAAATAACTTTTAATTCAAATATTATTCCGTACAAGGGTCCAAAATGTATAAACTTCAATAAATATAAATAAGAGATTGCTGTAAAAATTCAACAAAGCCCGTTAATTATTAACTTCTTTTTCTCTTGGTTGATAACACCGTCCGCCATGGTTCTACGTCACCATTATTGTAAACAACAAAACGTCAAACGCCAGTTTCAGGTTATTCATGTTCTTTCATTATATGCCGCGTATTGCTTACAATAACAGTGACGTCACGGCATTGATAATTAATAGACCATCATGGCAGACGGCTTTTATGGCTGTATAGCGAAAATATACTTTAAAATTTAAAATATATTAAGAAAGGTGCTTCAAAAAATTTTCATGTTTTTTATGGCGTAATATAATCGAAATGAACCGTTCTATCAAATAATAAAAATAGTGGCAACTAGCCTATTACAGATTTCGTTTAGAGTGGCCTCAAGTGAATCCGTAGATCGATAAAAAGATAAACTTGGTTTGCCTACTGTGTAATTACCCACAGTAAGTATATATTTTTTATTAGCTTTGGTCTAAATAGGCAAACGAGCCTGAAATAGAAATGTATTTATTACGGTACCCAAAGCTACGTTAACACCCAAAGCGAAGTTCTCGGAACGGTGTGGGGTGGCCATGCAAAGCTTGCGAAATTCCCCAAAAACTTTTACCCTTTATTACAAATCGTGAACTAAAGATAACTCTGGAACAGAATTCGTGCCAGCCCCTTTTGACATTTTGTGATGGAACTTGATGACATGAGTTTTAGTAATAACTTTAGTATCTTATGAAAACGATGCAATTTTCTGTTGCGACTGATTAACTTAGCAAAACCTCGTTTTTACAACGTGTTTTATCACAGAAAGCATGAAATTTTATACATTTCCTATATTGGCGATATCAGGAATTGTATACAATTCCGAGATTTCATAGGTACATTTCCAGTAAGACCAACAATAATGTCATAAAATATACCTTTTTACATCTTTTTCTAGCCCATTCATATTTTAACAACGGAGTATCAAAAAGTCACGTAAGCACCCCACAGCAAATTTAAATTTCACAAACAATAGAGCTTACGAATTTTGAACGTTTGTGTATTCTGTTGGTAGGTACTTGATTATCTGCTCTATACACGTGTACGTTACATACAATACGTTAACAAAAAAACGTGTTTTCATACTCAAAACATCATTTTCTTTATGAGCTAATATTAAAAAATGCTTTATTCGTGTAATATTTTCCTTCAATTTTTTATTGCATCTTGTTATGTCGTATTGAAATGAAATGTAGTTATGTGTGATTGATTATACAAAAGTCATATTATGAATCGAAAACATATGTATACAGTGTAAGACATTAGGTCTGGAATTAGTTCTCTAAGAAGTCTGTAGCATAGAGTAACTTATACTTAGATAGAGGCATCAGTCGGCTTGCCAGTGCTAGCGCCATCTAGAGGAAAACAACCAATACTCAACGGCTATTTAGTGGGGCCATCTTCGAGAAAAATATTTATGATATTTTATTTAATCGTCTGCCTGACTAGACGATTAAATAAAATATTATAAATAATTTTATTTGCTATATAACAAACTTCCCAATACCTTCTAGAACTCTGGTTTTTTTACCATACTTCTTTAAAATTGCTTATGTGGGCAGGCGGGGGAAAGGGGAGATTAAAGGTTGTCCATAGGCAGCGGCAATCGCATGATGAATTTTACACATTCAGTTTTCTTTGAGTTAAGAAGTAAATCGTTAGTCTTAAACCAGTGTCATACCTGTGAGAGAGTATCATTTACGTCGTTAATTGATTCTTTATATCTATTACCTTAAAAATCGAGGAAGTGTCATCAGCAAATAACACTATCTCACAAAGATCTTTCGTAAAGTAAGGAAGGTCATTTACGTATATTAAGACCCCAATATCGAGCTCTGGGGCACTCCCATTAATAGAGGAGCGCCAAAATAAATAAAAGATAAAGATAAATAAAATTGACTCATATCATGAGCAGTATTCAATACATCGTAATGCCGTAACTTCATCAATAGTGTTTCATGATTAACGCAATCAAATGTTTTCCATGATTTGCATGATTTACGCAGAACCAACAACCGATGGGATAAACGAGTTCTAGAATGGAGACCGCGTCTTGGCAAACGTAATGTAGGGCGCCCTCTGGCTAGGTGGGAGGACGATCTGCGCAGGATGGCTGGCAAGAGCTGAATGCGAGAAGCCATGAATAGATCACGAAGGCGAACAATTGGAGAGGCCTAAGTCCAGCAGTGGACTGCGATAGACCGATGATGATGATGATGATGAAATGCTTTTCACAAATTACGGAAAACACCTATAGCATCCTGTTTTTTCTCCCACGCATCAAAAATATGCAGACGGGTTGGCGAGGGTTTTGATATAAATGCAGAGTTTTCCTTCTCTGGGTGCTGATGATCATGCCAGCAGCTTTACCTTAGTCGCCTTTTACGACACCTCGGTAAGAGTGAGGGTGGCCTATTCTACTGCCGGGGACCACATCGGCCTATGACCTATACGGCAATATGGATATTGGCCTAAAACTAGACGGGTCACTCCTTTCTCCAGATTTAAATAAAGGTATGATTTTACAAATTTTCATCTAATGCAGAGTTTTCCTTCTCTGGGTGCTGATGATCATGCCAGCAGCTAAGTGGGGTGCGATAATTCCCCATGAGTCCTGAGTCTTTTTAATATTTAAATCTTTAAATGTTTTAAGAATGATCTCTAAGTTTACATGACTATATCGTAAAGATGTGGTGCACTCATCTACATGTGACTTGAAAGAAGCAGCGACATGCGGACTCGAATTTAATGTTTTAGTGGTATGTAGTGACTGGAATGTTTGAAAAGAGTGACTCAAATGTGCTTGCCACTTCAGAGTCCGTATCAATAGATTTGCCATCAATTTTAAGAGATAGCTTGCTGTGTTGTGTTTTTTTTTGCAAGTCTCTTTATTTATGATTTTCCATGTAACTTTACTTTTATTACTAGCATTCATTATTTAATCCCATGGAGTAAGGGGAAGGCGCTAGTGTGGGACGTGACCTGCGCGGATACACTGGCTCCTTCTAGTGTCCATGCCACTACACAGGACGCAGGCGCTGCAGCTGCCTCGGCGGAGACCCAAAGACGGTACAAGTACTCCGCCTTAGATAGCTGCTACCGCTTTGCGCCATTTGGCGTGGAAACACTGGGGCCGTGCGGGCCGGAGGCCCGCAAACTCTTTCAAGAGTTGTCTGCTCGACCGATGGATTTCTCTGGGGACTAGAATACTGGCAGTTACCTCGGCCAACGTTTAGGGTTGGCCATTCAAAGAGGCAACGCCGCTGGCATTCTGGGCACGTTGGACAATATCAGTGAGGCAGTTCTTTTTGTAAATATGTACATTTATTAAAAATCTCTTTTATTAAACGTTAGGATTTATATAGGCATATCCTTTAATGTATGTATTTTTGTACAATAAATAGTTATAATTTCTAATGTATGACGATTTGAAAGTGCTGTATGTGTGCCTATGCAAATAAAGATATTCTTTAAAGTAATTTGATCTGGCCACTGCGCATACTTTTTTAAATAGCGTGGAATATTTCTTAACATAATTATTCTAATGTCGTTGGGTCATTAGAGTGGGCCTTAATATCATACTATTAAATAACCTCTTTATACTTTTATAAATATCTGTAGTGGCCCAGTCACTGAATGTGGTTTTAGAGGTATTTGTTATTTTTAACGACATTAAATAATTGATCATAATGTTGGTTTACATTTCCTTCATTATAGGACAATGTAGACATTTTTTGTGAGATACCTAGTTTCTTTAAATTAATTTTTACGGCTTTCAGTTATTGGTCTGATCTGATTGGTCTGATTAATCAGGTGATCCGTCAGCTCATCTGCCACCTATCACATAAAAAAGTATTGAAATCACAAAAATTATATTTACTTGCTCATACCAATTAGCTGTTAGAGTTCATATAGATACAAAAACTTTTTTCTGCGATTTTATGCCCTAATACAAAAAATTGTTCCATTTGAGCACTAAAACTTTTTTATTATGTGATAGGTGTTCTACTAGCCAGGACAATACGACGTAAGTTATTGACGTTTTTGTAGGTAATGTATTGAGTTACCGTGTTTATGTTTGTATCAAAATAACCCGTATCCCGATATCGGTAATGGCTATGAGTTGTATCGAAATACGATCAGTCCAAATCATCCGAAGAGGGTTCACAGCCAATTTCTCTGACATGTTCATGATACGATCTTAATGTTTTCTGATACATTTTTGCTTATATCACAGTGCAAGGAATACCAGTGGCCAGTGTTGGAAAAGGCCAATGATAGGTAGGTATAGTTAGAGTGAGCTACGGCTAGTCAATCAGCGCCTGCCATATAGGAGGTACCTACTCATCATCATCATTTCAGCCAATAGACGTCCACTGCTGGACATAGGCCTCCCCCAATGTTCTCCACACAAATCGGTCCTGTGCCGCCCGCATCCAATAGATTCCCGCAACCTTCACCAGATCGTCGGTCCACCTTATGGGAGGCCTGCCACGGCTGTCCTCCATTACTTATTAGGTACTCTAGTCCAGTGGTTTTTAACCTTTTTGAGAACAGCGCGTCCTCCTAACACTTACAATACTAGCCCAGAGGTTTAACCTTTTCGGCAGGGACTACTTGACCAAATTTTCGACTGCCTCGGTGGTGTAGTGGTTAGTGAGTCGCACTATAAAGCGGCAGCTGCGCAAGAGGTCCCGGGTTCGATCCCCGGGTCGGGCCAAAAATTTGTACCTAAGTTTTCGGTAAAAAAATCTTAGTGTCAGCCCGGAGTCTGAAAGATGGCGGTCTTGTACCCCCGTGCCTCGGAAAGCACGTTAAGCCGTTGGTCCTGCGCCCACGGTCGGTCCGGTCCGGTCGTGTCACGCTAGTGTACCATTAGAATATGAGGGTAAGGGAACAGAGAGTGCACTTGTATTTGCGCACACACTTGCGCACTATAATATATCCTGCGTACGTGGCTGATCGTTGATATTGGCCGCTGTAACCGTAAGCGGTTGACGGGTATTATTACTGTGTGGCCTTGGACCGCCCAGATGCAGTCGAATTTCTCATAGCACACGTTGCTGCATGTTTGCATATCACTTTATCAGATGATAAAAATGGCTCCACAGACTACTTGAGATTCTTTTGAACCACCGATTAAACATCAGTGCCATAGCCATATGGTTTTCAACCACTGGCGGTGAATGGCAAAGTACCTTAGACAATTGTCTAAGACAAAGTACAACCTGTGCGGATAAAGAATAGGATCAGAAATGGCGGCGCATCTATTCACTTCTCGCTCGCACACCCACGAATGCGAGTATAGACGCAAATAGTGTGCATTTAGGGTAATTATCAGAAAGCTTGTATCCGAAATTCCTACAGTTACATCACAGTGTCTACCATATTAATTCACAGAAAATGCCGACACGTGACTTACGTAATTATTCTGGTTCCCGAAAACCCAAAAACAAATTGAAACAATACATTGCTAAATTGTTCCTACTAAAACTTCGGTCATTCGTAAATACCACTTTCCTAAACGTTATTTGGACGAACGAATATTCGTAATATTTTTTTCTAGCAATCGTTACTTGGCCTTTCATGATTAGGGTTTGTTTTCTAGCGCCGCCATTTTCATTAATTGTGCTGATTTTATGTGCTTCCTGCACGTTTGGAAGCCGCTGTCTTCCAGCGTCGTCCTCAAAGCACAATCGGCTGCGCGAGGAGACAGTAAGTAATATTTGGCGAGGACACTGTCAGCTCTGCACGTCTAGTGTGCTGGCTGCTGGGCGGATAAGTCGTGCAGTAATTATGCGCGCCCTCTGTCCCATTTTTACACGCGACTTGAATCGCATTCCTACGGATTTTCTATTTATGTGTATGTACACATAAATAGAAAATACGCAGGAATGCGATTATGTAAATATCTATTTCCTATATCTAAATTAATTTGAATATTCTTTTCACGCATTTTTTCCTGTTTACCTTTACAATGTCAACGAAGTGCGCTCGGCGGAATGGTCTAGTCTAGTCTTTCTACTGGGATTCTTAAAACTGTGTACTAAATAGGCAAAGTTCAGTCGTCCTATCTGTAATGACGTTATTAGATTTCGGTTGGATACGTTGCCAGTTTATCGGAAGTGCGGGTTGATGGTTGCGTAAAAATGTAGCGAGTCACGTAGGTAACGAGTACCTAAAATTTTTCTTGTTTGGCATTATAGCCGGAGATCATTTACAGCTGATATGAGTATTCTCTTTAGATAATAATTTAGTATCCATTTCCATATTTACTGAAGGCCCAAGATCGACAACAATGGCATAAACTGAAGAAGGCCTACACCCTTGATGTTGAAAATGGCTGAAGAAGAAGAATAATTTTGTACGCACCAAACTGTAATCATTTGTTTCAGAGTTGTCTAAAAATAGTCGTAAACCTATATTTTGGACACGAATCTTGTTAAGGCTTGCATATTATACAAACTTCACTCTCTCTCTCTCTGCCTCGGTGGCGCAATAGTTAGTGGATCGCACTTTAAAGCGACAGTTGCGCTTGGGGACCCGGGTTCGACTCCCGGGTCGGGCCAAAATTTGTACCTAAGTTTTTCTGTTAAGAATTCTCAGTGTTAGCCCGGAGTCTGGAAGTTGGCGGTATTGTACCCCCGTGCCTCGGAAAGCACGTTAAGCCGTTGGTCCTGCGCCTAATCCCTCTTCGGTCGTGTCACACTAGTGTCCCATCGAAATAAGAGGGTACGGGAATAGAGAGTGCACTTGTGTCTGCGCAAATACTTCTGCACTATAATATGTCCTGCGTCGATGGCTGATCGCTGAGATTGGCTGCCATGACCGAAATATGGGTTTGGAGGACATTATTATTATACAAACTTATAGAAAATATTTTGTTATTATGTTTGGTGAGCGAGGTTAAATGTAGTCGAGGATGACGACGGTACGATGTGAATAAACTGATTTTAACTGTAAAGTGTAAATGTATACATACACACATACGAGTACTTATGTAGGTAGGTAAGTATGTATGTACTGGAATGACCCGTTTTTTGTCACTTTTTCGAAGAAGCTTTTCACTAGTGCACGGTGATTGGCTGAATTGAATGCGATCTCGTTCTAACCTATTTATTCAAATAATCTCTATCATAGTTACGAAGCTGACTATTTTATGAATATAAGACAAACCTTTCTTTTAAAAAAAGATAAAATAAATTTCTTCTTAGTTTATAAACTGCTAAAATTCTGAAAAAAGTTCATAACTCGTAATAAACTACTTAAAATCGTAAAACATTTATACACGGGGATGTATTTGGTACCTCTCTATCTATAGGATGCTCTGCTCTATCCATGGACTTTCGCATGAAACTATTTTTAAGGACACCCGCCCAGTACATTCAGGGTGTATCTGTGAACATTTACATCCCTTTAACCACGTGTTCTACCATTATGAACAACATTTGTTCTGTCACTTTTGGAAATTCGCATGAAAAAATTTCAACTTTTCATACAAAGTCGGTCACGTGACTTGGTCATTATGTATGGGGAGTCGAAAAAATTTTCAATGAATTTCGAAAAGTCGTTGAACAAATGTTGTTCAGAATGGTAGGTAGAACACGTGGTTAAAGAGATGTAAATGTTCACAGATACACCCTGTATTTACATTTGTACCAGCTATTTACCAGCAGCATATTATATAGGCAGAGGAAAGTAATTGATATAGTTCACCGGATAAGTAAGCTGAAGTGGCAGTGGGCTAGTCATATCAGCTGCAGAACTGACCACCGCTGCCTGGGGTAAACGAGTTGACTGTATACCGAGTTTTAGTGAACGTAGTATCGTAGGGCGTCCTGGAGTGACGATCTGCACAAGATGCCTGAATGGAGTTAGATGCGAGTAGCCGAATATCAATAGAAGTGGCGAACATTAGCAGAAGCCTATGTCCTAGCAGTGGACCTCGACATGCTGATGACGATGATGATGAATGTAATAATAATTAATAATAATAATAATTCTCACAACATCTTATACGTTGACCTGATTCCGTACTAAGTAGCTTAAGCACTTGTGTTACAGATATCAGACAACAGAGGAACACAAATATATACTTAAATACATACATTACACCCAGACACCGAACAAACACAAGTGTTCATCGCAAGAATGTTTGTCCGGGAACAAATGAAATGGATTAAGTGCTGCTTTGGAATGGGTGTGGGCACCGTTTGGCCTATTATGCTGCAGGTTTTTCAATCATTTATCATCGATCATTTGAAGGCCAACGCGCAACCTCACTGTCACTCTTCACCAGATGAGATAGTGGTCAAGCGATAGCCTATCGTTAAAAAAGACTTAAAAAAATAGTTATTTAGATAGTCCTTTTTAAACAATGTTTGCATGGACTTGACTCGTTATTTAAAAAGATTAAATCATAGAAATTACTTCAATTTATTATTAACGTATAGAGCCCAATTCTCGATATTTTGAAAACATGGCGGATATCACCTGAAAACCATACAAAAAACTATGTTTTAGTGATATATGTCGTATGAAAATAAATGTCACGAGCACAAGAATTGGGCTTCATGATCTTTGATTTGATCTTGAAGTAAGTAATTGCTCATTTACTATTTAAAAGGTATTTTAAAGACTACCTAATGATATAAAAAAAAAGAGTTTAGAGCATTATCCTCATTAAGAGACCACATCTTTGCATACCTAAATAAAGACTGGCAGGTATATGTGGCTTGTTTGAGGGCCAAATTAGGGACAGAAACAATGGATTCCGAAAGGTAGGATATTAAGGGTGGGTTCAAGTAAAGTTCACTAATTTGATAGCAAATTAATCTTGTTAGGGTAGACATTTTTTTTGTTGAAATTGATTTTTGGTATAATGAAATCCTAAGGTGGGTCTATGCCGAGACGCTCTGTTCGGGTGTCAAGTGTACGTACTACGAGTCTACATTAATCACTCTCTCGGAATCCCTTTATATTCATCATAATACCAATAATGGTTGGAGGACAGTCGGACACGAAATAAACGCTCATTCGACGCTGTAAGTCGCTTCACACTAAACGAACTTTGGCCACCTTTGGCTCAACGGTCCATACCTTCCTTCTAATTAAATTACCCATGGCTAGGTACATTTACGGCCTTATTTACATCGTTTCCGGAGGTGTCTAAAATTGGGAATATAATTTAATTTGCTTTTACATCGGTAAATTATTTCACATCAAAGATAAAATTTGGTTTAATATTTTGGTATCTTATTATTAGCTCTCACAAATTCATCGCGGGTATGAATCAAAAGATGTAATTTCTTATAAAAAAATATTGGAAAAAGTGAAACTTCTGGATGTCTAAGTGAATTTGAATTAATCTAAAGAGCTATGACGTAAGCGGCAGTGGCGCCATCAATTATACCTATAGTATTCAAGTTTTTACAGTAGAATTATTCTTTATTATCTTTTCACAGTTAGGCCCCATTACTATGTAGTCTCAGTGTTCCTTGTAACTTGAAGTTATATTGATGAATAATTTTAGCAAATCAATTTTAATCACGTTAGCAATGACGGGTTCGTGATCGCAGTACCGAGACCGATTGTAGCGGTTCATATTAGGGCCCCGGATTTCACTTCATTCAGCCTTACCTACTCCTGGGGAGACGTTATCCTATCATTTCATCAGGTGGGGACCTGATGAAATGATTGCATGATACGTATAGAGATAAGCCGTCCTAGTAGAGGCTGAGAGAGACTGAGCATTTATCAAATGGCGGTATTAACTTGTCATATGAAAAGATCATCTTTTTTATGTGATAGCTGTCAGGTGAGCAGACGGATCACCTGGAGCCCAATTCTCGTGCTCGTGATATTTTCAAAACACGGCGGATGTCACCTGAAAACCATACAAAAGAACTATGTTTTAGTAATATATGTAGTATGATAATAAATGTCACGAGCACGAGAATTGGGCTCCTGGTTGTAAGCGATTGTTGTCGACCATGGACATCCGCAACATCAGTGAAGTCACAAGTGTGCTGCCACCTTTAAACACCACTTGCGCCGGCTACTGGGCCAAACAAGCAACAAATGTTTTAACAATGAGTTTTAACTCATTTACTGACGAAAACGAATTTGGCAGATTATAACCCAAGGTGTGGTTGTTTGTAACTACCCATTAACATTCATTGATTTAAGTCATTATAAGGTAATGTGATGTGTGTGTGTAGTGTGTGTGTGTATATATATATCTCAGGCACACAACTAAACACACGTAACTCTCTACATCCAAATCCTGTTTAATTGGGTCCCTAAACACTTAGCCTTAACTTAGTACAATTACACGGGACCAACAATTACAAGCACTCTCAATGAGGACTTAACTCAGTTTCAATTGACTCAAATTAATGACTTGAAGTAAGTATCAAACTGTCGTCAAATTTAAGCGATTCATTCTAAATCACCCTACAAGAGTTCCACCCTGAGACATTACCAAATAGATTAGTAAAATCAGGGCCGGCAAATAGGTTAGTAAAATCTGGGTAAGCGAGTATGTAAGGCGTGTGAACAGCTTAATTGATTCACTGTCAGTCAGTACCTTTCCTCCTTGCGCCAGCGGTGGGTCCTCTTTGATTGTGGCCGTTCTGCTTAATAACTCTCTAGATATGCTACCCCACATAAACTATTCTCCTTCTCTCTCTCTCCTTTAAGCTTCCCTCTTAATTGGTAGGTTAGGTACCTAAATTCATATATTAGCAGTAGGGTGGCATAGTCAGTTTTGAACGAGGGCGACGAAACAGCTCTAGCAGCGGTCCTGAGGAAACTAGAAATGGTAGGTTCATTTCTTCTTGTTACTATTCTTTAGACCAGTATTAATTCTAAATTGAGATGCATAAGTAAGAATGAAAACGAATTTAATAATTTAAGTAAATGAAATGTCGATGTTGTTCACTGATATCGATATTTTTACCAGGTATTGGTTATTGATTTTTGTGAAAATCATTTCCCTAAGAGCGTGTTTACGGTTCGCGCCACTGAACCGTGGTGATTCTTACTGATTGTAATGAAATTAAGAATATTAAAATAATTCTCCGCCGGAAGATGTGTTCTCTGAACGCTATGATCGGAACGTATTCAAGAAAAGAGTGTACCTATAGGCTGTTACTAGACAGTCATGATGAATCCTCGGCCACATCATCATTTAAACTAAATTTTGTGCAATAAAGTGTATCTATCAATCTATCTATCATCAGTTACCATCAGGTGAGATTATGGCCAGATGTCTAGCTATTCTATTAAAAAAAATGAAAATTTAATCAAGATATAAAAAAAAAAGATTTTTGTTTTATCGACCTTATTTTGCACTTGCCATTCATGTCACAATCATCTCTGGCAAGTTTTAAATTTTCAGTAGCCAGTGTTTTACATAAAAATATCGATATTTGAACTTTTTATCAATTTGTAAGTGCAACCCTATCTACAAGTTAGCCCATTTCGTGTCAATAAGATATAACAATTAAACTATTTATGTTCTTCCCTTAATTAAGGGCTGGTAATTATGCTTTTGGCGGTAAAAGTTTTACTGGGGGTTCGTTTGTGTTTCTTAGAAGTTCTTGTAAAAGGTACACGTTCAAAATCTAAATTCCTAACAGGTACAAGTAGGCTAGAACTAAACGGGCATATATTACGATTACTTATTGACTTAATTTACGTCCCCTTACTACTGTGTTGTAGTGTACTTAGTTTATGCCGCTGCCTACCGATAAAGAAGAACTCTTTTCAAACCTCGTTTAAAAAAGGACATGTCGTTGCGATTATGATGTATGTTTAAAGACCCTAGAAATCAGATAATGAAATAAAATGAGCAAATTCCCTCTTACTACAAAAAAACTACTCTGATATCGGTTTTACTCTTAAACTAGTATTTTCATGATTATTACGGAATAACGTTAGTTCTTAATTTTTTTTTAATGTATTATGCGACATTAAAAAAAATATCTACGAATCCACAAACGAAAATATTAAGAGATTTTGAGACAAAATTATGTCATATTTTCTTCCTACAAGTAGGTAACCATAATTTTTGTAATTGCTAACAGTGGCCACTTTAGGCAATAATACGAATTATGTTTACTTGTACAAAGATAATACAAGTTCATCTAAAAATAATTACTTTCTATGAAGTATTCTTAGAAGACCTTTTCTAAAAAATGTCTCATAATCGTAATCAGCACAATCGATACAAATCTACTGGCGGTGCTAGTTTCCTCCATGACTCACCGTACCTGTGAGGCTGTAAATAAGTCATTTACCTTATAAACTTTACTCGCAAACGAACTTGATAAGTAAGATTTCAAAGTCACAAGATGCTTTGTCACTGCCAACACCTGCTTCTACGCATCTCAAGTTTTAAGAGATTGCGAAACATAAAAGTGTTTTCACGAAGTTTCGATACTTTACCATCATAAATATAAATAACTTTGTAATAGCCATAATAAATTCAACTTACGCCAAAGCAAAACCGCTGCGAAGTATGACGCAAGGCCCTTTGTGTCACCAAATGCCTACCTACAACTTTGTTTTGTTGTGTTGTTGTGAAAAGTAACTTACTTGCCTATTATCAAAAAATGAGGTTACAATGAGGGATAAATCTACGTTATATGATGTTTTAAAAGTGTCATCTTAGCGTTTTGTTCCGGTTGCGCTCTGTCGCTTAGGAGCGTCATCAGGTTAATTTATGATGAATTCATGGGTTTACCATATAAATATGTTAGATCCACGGCCCCTTGGTCCCTGCCTTTGTTAAATTGAGTTTTTTGTCATTAATTATATAAGGTTTTTTTTTTTTTAATAGTGGCTGCTACTGGTGTTGCCTGTGGCGAACACATAATAACTCTGCCAGTGTCGAGTGATTAGAGAGACACGTTACAAATTGCCCCGCTTTTTAAAGGAAGACAGTTTAGTTTGGGGGTTATTCTAATTTGTCAAGTCGCTAGCTTATTTTTTTGAACCGATGGGTTCAACAACTACAAAGTGAATCGTTTGAAGTGTCTTTTAAATATAGCCATTTGACATGCTGACGGCCAAACATTAATGTACCTGCGTAGTGTGTAGTGCGACCATGTTCAGAAGGCATTCATTTTCAGTGACATTGACAGGGGGGCGTTGTTCTAATACCTAGGAAAATGTCAAAAACTCTGCTGTTTATGACATTTTGTAAAGGAAATAGCATTATTTCTGCCTAGTAACTGCAGGGCAAATATAAAAAATGGTTTATAATCGATTTTCAACTTAATGACAGACAATGTTGATGATAATGTTCGTGTAATGTTGTAGAGATACATTATCACTTGACATTGGCAAAGTTGACTGCGTCTCTGACGTAGGTACAACACTACTAGCCATAAAAAAAATTGTTCGTAAACTGGGATAATGTAACGGTGACAGAGTTTACAATTTCCCGTGATTCAGTTTAGCAGAAAACGTTTATTTATTTACCGATAGTTTTGTAACAATCGCGGACCAATTCAAAGTTGAAATTGAGTAGGTACAATGCGGTGGAATACGTTATTTGACAGCTTTTAATTGTGCAGTTAGCCGCAGTAATAACTTGGAAACTTGCTACGCTATACGAGCTCAAATAGTCGATGTTTTGCTAAACTTCCAGCTCAAGCTCGAATAAGCTCACTTTACGATGTCACCTGTTCCAATGAAAAACCAATGATTTAGTTTGAAAATTATTATCTAGCGCCGTTTTTGAGATAAAACAAGCATTTTTTGGGTTCCGTTGCCAAGTAGTAAAAGTCGGGACTCTATTACTAAAGCCTCTAAAGAGTCTTTATGCTGTCTGTCACCGGGTCGTATCTCATGAAACGTACTAGCTGGACAAATGATCTTAGATAACATAGTATTTAGCTATTGCCACCATTACAAAAAATCTAAAAACCAAATCATTATCATCATCGTCAGCCCATTTAAGTCCCTACTGCTGGGACACGGGCCTCCCTCAATCACATGAGGGGTAATTGCCATACTCACCACGCTTGGCAGACGGGTTGGCGAGGGTTTTGATATAAATGAAGAGTTTTCCTTCTCTGGGTGCTGATGATCATGCCAGCAGCTTTACCTTAGTCGCCTTTTACGACACCTCGGTAAGAGTGAGGGTGGCCTATTCTACTCTGCCGGGGACCACACGGCTCCAAATAAAATACCTTAAGAAACATGTTAATTACATACAACATAATTTGTATTCTGAGTCATTTATAACGTCAGCAGCTAGAGGATTGAAATATTCACATAATATGTAGTTGATCATTCAATGGTACGGAACTTTCTGTCGAGAGTCGACTCGCACTGTTCTGGTTTTTATGTCCTAAGATTTTTACATAGGCTGTAAAAAGTAATGATCTAGGGTATAAAACAATGGTAAGTTTCAAACAGGACTTTTCGGTCGTTTCAGAGTCAGTTTAGGTTTACAGTTGATACTCCTATTTTCTTTAACAAATCCAAAAGTTTAGCTATATTATAAAACAGTCCAGGGGATCGAACCCAAATCTTTTGGCGTATGAGGTAAGGTTTCTTGCACCATGAAGCCAATCATCAAAAGCGCCATTCATTGAGCCAGTCGAATAGAATAAATATAACGAAAATGTCTGTCCGTGGCACTCACTCAGCTGGCCCTACTGAAAATCAGCGTCATGACCTTTTTCAGGGTCATGACATAGGCTGAGTGGGGGCCATTTATGATGGAGGTCACAACACACAATATATATACACTGCCTGGTTATTGGTACCCTTATTATTTTATTTTTCTTTTGTTTTGTTTTCTTTTTTTTTCTGTATTTATATATTTTTTTGTTTGTTGGTTCTTTTGTAACTAATGTTGTACTCGTATGTAGTATTGTGATGTCCAAAATAATAAATTTTACTTTCTTTTTTTCTTTCAAAATGTATTATATTAAATTATTAAAAAAAAACATACTCCAGAGGCAGACGTCCAATTTAAGGTTAAGTTACGTAGGTATCGTACACATAGACGGTCCTGCTGATTGGTGACATGCATTTGAATTTAATTTATCTGTTGCCACCTTTGCTGCTGACTGTTGCCATCCATTTGAACTTGATTCCCCCTTAAAACAAAGTGCTGCTACATATGTATGTAAACAAATACAAACAAAAGTCATTATCATCATCATTTCAGCCAATAGACGCCTACTGCTGGACGTAGGCAACTCCTAATGTTCTCCAATCCGCGTTCTATGGTTCCCGTGACATTCATCAGATCATCGGTTCACCTTGTCGGCCGTCTGTTCTCCTCATAATGTGCCTTTCCCATTGCCACTTGAGGTATGCAATCGTTTGGGCTATATCTGTGACCTTAGTTCTCCTTTGGGTGACATTGAGCCACCTTAAGCGGCCACGTTTTGGTTCCGTATGTAATCAGTGGTATAATTAACTAAGGTTCTATTACATGCATAAGACTTTCGTCTTGAGGCACTGCAAAAGATAGCGATTCCCGAACGTTGCCCAACCGAATTGGATTCGTTGATCGTCCTCTTTCTGGAAATTAGACTTTTTTTTCGAGGTCCTGCCACGTAATACTGCAAGTTACCTATTTTTCAAACTACTGGTTTACTGACATTCTAAAGTGATATACATTTTTACATTATGTGGGAACACACTTTAGTTGGTAATATGGAACATTCGTGAATTAATTACTAACAAGAGTAAGGTAACCTAACCAAACCATAATGTAACTAACAATTCCTTTTTTTTTTTTTTCCTCTGAGAAATGCATTACGCAGACCCTGCCGCCGGGGGGCGACAGGGTACTTTGGGACTCACCCTCCGGGCCGCTTCTTCTAACAAGAAGAGACCTGAGGTCATACCCACTAAAACTCCCGGGGCTCAACCACCCGTGGGTATAGAATGGGGTCACGGGACCTGCAAGAGGCTATTCCCCGCAACCCCACTCCCCCACAGGCCCCTACACAGGGTGTGCGGCCACGCCCCTGCTCAGGCTAGGAGGAGGGGGGTTGGGGACAGCCGGATGAGCTGAGCCGTCCCCAACTAGCGGTGGAGATGCCAATGGCAGTGCCGGCACGAGGACCCCCGTCCCTGTAGCCGGCTGGCCACCTCCACGAAGAGGACGGAGTCGTCCTCTCCTCTCGAAGCGGGCCTGCGAGGGGGTTAGACTCGCGCTCCCGCTCCGCCGCCTCCTTCTGCGCCACCACTTCTTCGCAGAAGTGGGCGAAGGCCGACAAGGCCCTCTCATTATCCAGCATAGCTACAACTATGCTGGACAACGAGAGGTCAAGTCCGACCTCCGTGACCAGCGCGGACCGCCGATGGTCAAAGGACGGGCACACAACCAACGTGTGGGGCGCCGAGTCCTCCGCAGCGCCGCACTGGTGGCACGAATGAGTGTCCTCCCGCTGAATACGGTGCAGGTAGTTACCGAAGCAACCATGCCCGGTAGTATCTGCACCGTCCGGAAGGACAAAAACCCGTGGGGGCACTCGAGCCACCGGTCCAAGACCGGGGCGAGCGCCGCGAGCGTGGGACGGCCGTACTTCTCCACCTGGAGAGAGGCCGTCCATAACTAAGAATTCCTGCGTCAATTCTATTAGCAGCCCCCTGTTAGATACCTATATTTATCTAACATTATTGATTTAGAAGCGGGCTTCGACTAATATTCTGTTGGCACACAGAATATTTTGTTATTTCAGCTTTTTGCAGTTTGGAAAATAGGATTGGTGATCGTAAGATATAAAGAACATGTAAGAAAATGAATAGAAATAGTCGAGATGCGGTACGAGATGAAAGAGACAAGAATTTAGGTGACGGGTAGGGCACACTAGCGACGCCAATCAATTTTATTTTTTAGCTACAAGACCGAATCTATTTTAAACAATTTCGTGGCTACAACCTCTTGGCAACCACGTATACTATTTATTAAATAACAAAAGCGAAATATTTATTCACACTAAAAGTGGCCGCTTTTGGCGGTAATCAATTTTTCGCGTACTAAAACGGATCCAACATGTGTGCATGGTTATTTAATAAATAGTATAAGTGTTTGCCGGAAGGTTGTAATCCCGAAATTGTTTAAAATAGATCCGGTTTAGTAGCTAAAAATTAAAATCGATTGGCGTCGCTAGTGTGCCCTACCCGTCACCTTAAGTAAGACAAGTTCAAAGAGTTCTTTTAGTTTCCTACATAAATAGAAAACCACATCCTTCGTTTCTGCCATAGACTAATAATTATCTCTATTTTTCTACATAATAAGAAACAGAGGTGTTGCCCAAATATCGACAGTTTCGCTATCGGTAGTCGACCTTGAAAAATAGTAACAATATCGAAAGTCCATATGCTATTTGTGTATTATAGCCTGTTTTAAAATATCGAAAGTATCGATCGATATTATTTATATGACGTCAACTATAATAATAATAATAAGTACATACGTTCTCAAGTGTGTGCGCAAACACAAGTGCACTATCTATTCCCTAACCCTCATATTCCAACACCAGGAGTCCAATTCTCGTGCTCGTGATATTTTGAAAACATGGCGGATTTTTTTATGCTATGGCGGACAAACGAGCAAGCGAGTCACCTGACGGAAAGTAAACAACGCCATGCACATCCGCGAAAATCTTCTCACCTGAGAACCATACAAAAATACTGTTTTAGTAATATATGTCGTATGATGATAAATATCACGAGAATTGGGCTCCAAGTGACACGATCGGAGAGGGATCAGGCGTAGGACCAACGGCTTAGCGTGCTTTCCGAGGACCGCCAACTTCCATACTTCGTGCTGACACTAAAAAAATCTTTCGAACGAAAACTTAGATACAGTTTTTTGGCTCGACTCGGGGATCGAACTCAGGGCCCACTAACCACTGCACCAGCGAGGCATTAAACGCCAACTATAGTGAACTATCAATAGACAACTCTAACTTGCGCGCGTGAAGCAGCACTGTGCTGTGTTTCCTTGTGACTCCATTGGTCTCGCTGGTGTCTATAGGCGGCGGCAATCGCTTACCCTCAGGTAATCGTCCGCTACCTACATAAAAAAAACAGCGATCAGCGTGGTTCGGCGTGAGACATAGATTAAACACGCCTGCGGGAGAGAAACGATGCGTTATACTGCCTAGCACGTTTGTCCTAACCTTTCGATATGAATGTTAGCTCGAGCCTACCTTCTGTGTCTAATTATCATTATTCTCCAGTTGAGCGCCTACTCCGCAGTCTTCAGTCTGCAAAATAAAATATTTCCTACATATACTGTCCCACTGCAGGACAAAGACCTTCATCATAGAAATCCAGTCACTGCTACTATGATGGGATTAGGCTTAATCACCACGCTTTCCTATTGCGTATCGGTGATAACAATCCCGGGCTATGTTCGGAAAATTCGAAGCATACCCCTGAGATCAAAGGCAGCGTTCACTACCACTGTTCCAAGCGAGTAATCGAAAAATAGCACGCCTACAGCCAAAAAATAGAATGCATGATAGTATCCAATATCATAATGGGTTTAAAATAGTGGGGTAATCAACTAGGGTTTCATGTAGGTTCATTCATTCTGCTTAAATATTTAGTAGAAATAAATGCCATTTGTTTGATGATTCATTTTATTTTATATTGTTTAGTTATTACTGCTGACTGCCTCGGTGGCGCAATGGTTAGTGGGTCGCATTTTAAAGCGACGGTTGCGTTTGGTGTCCCGGGTTCGATCCCCGGGTCGGGCCAAAATTTGTACCTGAGTTATCTGTTAAGAAATTCTCAGTGTTAGCCTGGAGTCTGGAAGTTGGCGGTCTTGTACCCCCGTGCCGCGGAAAGCACGTTAAGCCGTTGGTCCTGCGCCAAATCCCTCTTCGGCCGTGTCACACTGGTGTCCCATCGAAATAAGAGGGTACGGGAATAGAGAGTGCACTTGTGTCTGCGCAAATACTTGTGCACTATAATATGTCCTGCGTCGATGGCTGATCGCTAAGATTGGCCGCCATGACCGAAATATCGGTTTGGAAGACATTATTACGGCCACAAGTGTGAAGCACCTACTCTTATTAGGAATTTAATAAGATATTTTTTTTGTTAGACCTACATGAATATTATTATTTTTATTTAGTCCGGCATCACAGAAAACCGGCGTAAAGCGGCACTGTGCTGTTTCGCTGCGTGAGTGAGCGTACCGGAGGCTCAATACGAGGGAATGGGGTGTTCAAGGGTTGGCAGCGCACTTGTGACTCCACTGGTCACAGGTGTCCATGGGCGGCGGCAATCGCTTACCATCAGGTAATCCGTCTGCTCGTCTGCCACATATCCCATAAAAAAGTCTTATTACTAATTTAAAAAACACGTAATAAATCAGCTGCACTTTCAGCGTACGTACTACAACATTAAAACTTTTCAAACGATAAATACCGAAATTTTACAATTCTCCTTGTTCAAAATCTATTTAATTCCTTCACCTATTGTGATTTTTAATGATATTAATTGTTCCCGCTGAAACTCGAGGAAGGAAAAGGAAGCAAATAATGAAAGCCTTTGTTATTTTATTGATTTAATCCATTCATTGCAACATCTAACATGTAATTTGTTACAATTTTGTGTTTGATACAAAAAAATTGCCAATTCCATTCCTAATATTTCCCTTTACTAACTTATTTTTACATCTATTTATCATTAAGTCTATAGACACATAAAACCACAAATATGTACCTATTATGTTCACAATTCGAAACATTGCACATTATTCAAATCACATGAATCTAATACATTTACTTACCTAGGTACTTAAATGTAAATCTACTTCATAAAATTACTTCAATATGTACAAGGCTTTTATATTCTGATACGGATGAGGAAAACGCTCGCAATCCGCCAATGTGGCAACCCCCTTAGAATAAAAAGGATTTGAGAGTGTCAAGCTGGCCCCTTAAAAATTAAATCTTGCTGAAATGAATGTGACATGAATGGCATGTGCAAAATAAGCTTGAAGAATTTTTATTAAGTATGTAGATAGGTATTGTTTTTTTTATTTATGGCTCTACCCGAAGATAACTTGCCAATGTCAAATAACTTTATAAGAATAAGTAGGTAGTCAACATTCGAAGTCAGTCAAAGTCACAGTCAATAAAACGCCGATGTGTTACTTTTTATCGACCTACGGATTCAGCGGATATCACTCTAAAAGCAATCGCGGGTTTTAAGACTCTATTAGGTCTAAGCAAGTTGTTACGAGACAACTCACTAGACACACAATAGCAGTGTTAAAAACGATACAATTCAACAATTTTAATTATTAGGATCACTTTGCGGCACTTAACTGCCAAATAAACACCAAATTTGTATACTAAAAACCACTAGACACTAATTTAAAACCTTTGAATTGCATTAGCCCACGCAGTTTGTTTTAGCCCTACCCGGAAAATCATATATTTTGTTGTTTGACCTCTTGTATTTTCATGCGTCTAGTCGAGCCAAACTAATATGCTACATTTGACGTTTCTAAATTTTAGCTTCATAGAGCTAACTAAAAACTTCGATTAAAGTGAATAATCAATATGTACATCAAACAAACGAGAATTGAATACTATAATAATGGTAAAGAAGTTAATAGTATTTTCATTTGGAGAAATGTGAATCCAAATTGTTGAAAAGAGGAAAGTAGGTACCTATCGATCCTAGATATCGATCCGCGGCTAGTTTATTTCTTTTTATTTGAAATCAAAGCGCTTAGGTACATATATTGTATGCCATAATTTTTTTTTCTTTTTACAAAGTTATTAAATGTATTTATATTTTAAAACAAGAGAGAAAACGTTTTATTTATTCAGAATGAGGATTTTCATTTATGGATGAATATTCCGACACGATTAACATTGTGTTAGTTCAATTATTTAGGGTACATCACTAGAGCTTAAAAAGAAAATCAGTTGACACATACAACATTGTACCAACATTCAATACTCTAGAAAAAATATTTTTTTAATAAGTTTATATATAGTTTATCAGAGAAAGTAAATCGTGAAATTATCTTTTTTGTTTTTATTGAAATAAATAAGTACAAATATAATTTTAAAAGTTAAGAAATTGTACTTTTATAACATAGAAAGATTGATAAATTCGATGACCGTTGTTACAAGTTTACTTTGTCGAATTTTGTTGAAGTGTCAAATGTGGCATTTTGTGATTTTTGGCCCAACTATCATTACTTACAGTTTTCTACAATCAAATACACTATTTATCCATGAGTTTATGCCATAAATATAAAACTCTTGATTTATCAAGATAATTTTACATCATAAAGAAGAGTCCACAAACTGTGTGCAAACACATTAATCTATGACGCTTAAATCTTATTCTATAACACTTACATATTTATAACTTGTTAATAAACCTCACTATTATGTCTTTTTTCTTCCTTTTAATAAATACCTCTGAAATATGAATTTTAGTAGGACGGACACACTCAGAAAAAGCTTTTTGTAAACCCTACACAAGAGTCTATCCTACTAAACACATTTCAATTTTGAGCCCTCCCTGACCCAATAAAGTTGTTATGTTTGGGTACCTTGAAATGAAATATGAATAGTTACCTATGTACAGAATTTCATTTATTTATGTACGTTTACCCCATAGATAAACATAATTATAATATTACGCCCTATTATGTAAGATTCTCTATAAATTACTGACACATTTTGTTGCTGCTATCAAAACAATTTTTGAATATAAAAATAACCAGAGAAATAAATTGAAATGAAGTTACTGGAAAAAAATATTTTGACTTCTTCTTTTTCTGTTCACTTGAGTCAACGATGAAATTTATAATATATAAAAAAAATACTTATTTAATAGAGCTTATTGTTAATGGTTACTACAAAGCGGCTGTAATACAGGTGCCTCCTTCCTACCTACTCTGCCCCTGAGCGGAGATCATTTTGTACAGTGAACTTCGAAATGTTTTCGCCGAATGATTGTTTTTGTTGCCTCGCTGGCATAAGCTGAGATCTATTTTTGATTTATTCGTATGACTTAACGTCGTCGCATGCGACGTATGCCGATTTTTAACCCTAGACGCAAAAACGACGGGTGTCTGTGTGTGTTTGACGTATCTGTGTGTTTGTCTATGGCATCGTAGCTCCCGAACAAATAAACCGATTTTGATTTTGTTTTTTTTGTTTGAAAGATGAATAAGGAGGGAGTGTTCTTAGCGTATGCTTATTTATAGCTTATGTTGGATAAAAATCGATCCAAGATGGCCGCCGTCACAATGATTTGGATTTTATGTTTTAACACAACTCCCACAATATGGGTATCATATAAAAGGGCTTGACTAGCAGAATAAGTATATTAATTGTGAAAAATTTCAAACCCAAGATGGCCGCCGTCAGAAAATGACGAATAACCTATTTGTTATTCCAACTGCCTCAATATAGGTATCAAATGAAAGAGCTTTAGTTGTGTCGGGGGTTTTTTAAATTTTCAATTTAATTTTTATCCTTATTTTTAACATAGACATGCACGCGTTTTCTAGTTCCATGATTTTTAAATCATTCGATTTCGATGTTGCTAATATAATACGGTAAATTGATATTCTAACCCTTCCATGCAAAATTTTACAAAAAACCGGTAACTTCCGCATTACAAACGGAATAACCATAGACTATTGGCTGAATGAAAATCTTTGCTTGTTTGTCACAAAAAACTGTGAAAGTCACATTGTGTCAAATGTCAAATCTTGGTCAAATCACGCAAAGCGGTTGAAAACTATTTAGATTGATTCTAACGCTTTCTTCTTCTAACGCTTGCTTCGAGAGTAGTATTTATATACGCATTGCTTCTAACGCTCAATTTAAGTCACTCGACCAACGTGTTGGTGGGGTCACTCGGTGCAGACGAACGATTCAAAAATGCGGAATATCGTATGTCGAAAGAAAATCAGTAGAAATCATGCGCTCGTCTCGTGGCGAGTAAATAAAAAATAGAGCTCTTAAACACGCACACAGGCCAAAGACGACATTATCTGCACTTGAAGACCCCAATTTCCCTCTTTAAATCGACTACAATAATATTTTTTATACATTGACACACATACAAAATCTTGTTTTAAAAATCCATTCAATGTCTTTCATTATATAATTATAATCAAAGTAGGTACAATGCCTTAATCACGGTAATATTTCCTAAAATTCTACTGAAATATATCCTGTGTTATTATTATTATATTTACCTAGGATACAATCTAATAATTTTAGCAATTGGAAAAAAGTAGTTTTTGTCTGACAAAACTGATTAATGAAATTTCATCCCGTTTTTCCCCATGGGGGTAACCCCCATCCGTGAGTATAGGAGAAAAAAAGTTTGATCTAATTAATGGTGATCATCGTTGGACAAAATAAATAAAAAGAGATGGTACAGTTACTGTTACCGATAAACATTGTGGACTAACTTACTTATTTATTAATTTAGCTGAAGCTAAGATTCAGCTAATTACCTTTTCGGTTAATGACATCCTTACCAGTGGAACAATATTTATTAAATGCTATAAAATTAGTGTAGAATCCAAAGAAAACCACCACTGAACAGAAAAGTACAGAAGTTAATTTTGTGTACTATTATCATACTTAGGTATCACCTACTACGCTCAGCAGTCGTAGGTACTACCGTTCTATCGTGGTAGTGTACTTATTGTTTGATTTATGTTGCTGAGACTGGAATACGAACTAATGCAAAGAATGGTATAAACGAATTAACAGCTAATATAATTTTCCAATTGCACTGGTCCAACTGGTCCCACCCATTCCGAATAAACGTGTCCTTGAGCGGTGTCGGTGCGTTGCCTTAGCGATCTACTTATGAAGATTGATGTCTGTCTGCCTGTACCTTTCTGTTTAGAGCCTAAACTTTTCTGTTTAAAGCCTGTACTTTTCTGTTTAGAGCTTGCACCTTTCTGTTTAATGTACCTTTTTGTTTAGAGCCTGTACCTTTCTGTTTAGAGACTGTACCTAAAATTATAAAAGTTTACAGTCTTCCAGGGTACAAAACCACGCCGTATAGGGCGGTAAGGAGCGGCGCGGTGAGCGGAGGGGGCGGCGCGGCGCACGTGGCGCGCGGGTGCTGCGTGCACGCCGCCACGTCCTGCGCTAGGACCCACGCCATGCGCCGGAGCAGAGTCCCCGCGGCGATCGAACATGATCGCCCTGCGTGCGCCACACACATTAAGTAGGCGTCTCTTGCACTGTGGGAGTAAAAGTAAGGTTTTTATTGAGTCTCATGACCACACAAAAAGTATCAATATCAATATGTTTATTGCGTGGTACATTGGGTACAAAGTATCTTAAATAATAAATGTATGCACATAAGATATTATTAATACACAAGTAAAACAATGGACATGGCTATGCTCGCGAAATCTTTGCATAATCGTATTAGGAATGATGAGATCACCGGGAAAACCAAGATCACCAATTTAAAAAAAAAAAATCCCAGGCGAATCCATCATGGCCGTCACCTTGCTACATGTAGGGAACAAGGTGGTGTGTGAAACTCAAACCCTAAATAAAACCCCTGGGGTGTCCATCTCCGCGCAATCCCGGTCGGTAACCTCACAGTCGGGACTAGACCGTACCGCTAATCGCGCTCGCCGCTTCACCCCTATCTGGCGCAATACAACCCTTCAACGCTGTACGACCTACCAGGACACCCAGTAATGTCATCGTCCGCTGAGTCGTATGCTGAGCAAGCCACTCCCCAGCAGTGGATACGCTCACGTACTCCGAAAGCCCGTTTAGTCGCCTCTTACGACAGGCCAGGAAAACCTTGGCAGTATTCTTAAACGCCCCAAGCCACAGGGCGTAGGATCACCAAAATCACCCAACAATTAACAACTTCAAATGGCAGTTGGCATAGAACCGATCTGTTTACAAATCTTTGGGGGGCATGTTCAGTTGTGGACGTCATTTGCTGAAATGATGATGATTTGCCAGCCAGTCAGCCAGGCATGACCTCTATTTGATTGTCTCGGTAATGTAGTGCCTAATTCGATTCCCACTCGGGATGGAAATTCGTTTACAGTGTTATAATTCTTTTTTCGAAACAAGTTTCGAGATAAGACATATCATTCTTACATCGAAACCAAATTCGAAAGACGAAACATTATTATTAGTTAGAAACTAGTTTCAAAACTTGGTTTCTTAGGTGGCCGAAGAGGTTAGGTATATTGTTGAGTGGATTACTAAATTGTTCAAGAATATTATGTTTGTCATTTTTTTGTTCACCTACAAAGAAGTCAATCCTCCAAGACTCAATTGAAATGAATGGAATTTTGTCGGAAATTTCATTTGTACGGTCAATAATAAAAGAGCTTTGTATGTTATGATATGAATACCGAGTAGAATCACATTCGCTAGCCTGGGGCGAGTCATGTTTAAGACAGCAAATACACGAGAAGCTATACATAAGATGTACGATATGTAAAAGTTAAATGGAAAGTACACTTGCGAGCAACCAAATCGACTCATGGCTTATTTTTCATACAAACATATTTGTACATAAATGACGTATCTACTTTAAAATTTCATCACGTGTTCAGGCTGGATTTAATAAATTGCAAAAAAATACTGTAACAAAAATAAAACATATCTGTGCGTCACTGTGTCCGAAATGTTTAGTTTTCAATTTAATGACTTTACACCCGATTCGACCAATTTTTATCAACGTGGCATACGACCACGGCGACACGGCATAATAATTTCAGCAGAGACAATTTTCTTGTTTCGTACTTTTTTAGAGCGTGATTTTTGGTAGTCGGGTTTTTTTTAGGTTCATTCTCTAAATCCCCTAGAGGTCGCTGTAGTCAATTGAACGTGACGTCATGTCGCCTATAAACAGAAGACAATCAAGACGCTTCTAACGACACCTCACTAGTTCAAATATAATAACTAATTTACAAGTTCTGAGGGAACAGATGAACAACCATACATACATACAGGTCAAAATCATAACCCTCCTTTTTGCTTCGCCGTAGTTAGCAGAAAATTAAGATGGTTTTTGTAGGTAGGTACCTAAGCTTGTAAGGAGCAAGATTCACTTACTTAATTCCTTTTTTAAGGATATATCTACATGTTATTGGTTAAATATGACATCGATTTACTTTCAAAATATTATTATAGCTTAAACTACCGGTTGGCAGGCGGGTCGGCTAGCGCAGTTTACGCTAGTCTCGTCACTAACGCTGCTGCCCGGCACTACCTATGAATTTAGCTGCGCTATTTTTACCGACTTCAAAAAAGGAGGAGGATCCATGTTCAACTGTATGTTTTTATTTTATTATTATTTATGTATGTTCGCCGATTTCCCCGCCCATTGTTGACCGATTTGCACAATTATTTTTTGTTTGAAAGAACACATCTAAGTTGCTCCCATTTTCATTACGTCAGGATCTGATGATGGGTTTCCAGAGAAATCGAGGGTAACCCTTAAGTTTTATAGGCACATGAAATGGGTGGCAGCAGGGTGCGCCACGTGCTGGTGAGTTAGAAACTTAGGACCTTTTAGATAGTACCTAAGCGGTTCATCCCCTAAAAAATAATAAATCAACCAACAAAAAAAACTAAATTCATAATTTCAGAAACTACAAAATGTTTGGTCAAAGCATAACTTATGCTATGTATGCTAAATATATGCGATATGGCTGCATCAAACCAGACGGCATATTATGCCATCTGGTTCGACGCTCAACGCAGAATCGCTAAATAACATAATAGCAATGACTTAAGTCAATGCGGCATCCTAAGTTAAGACTTAGGTACATCTGATTTGTGTTATATTATTATGACCGTAACACGACTAAACGAATAAACTACTTTTTACATTTCTCAACATCCATGCGCTAACATTCTTGGCACACTGCAATCAATTGGTACCAATTGTCTCAAAATTCTTTTTAACCCCCGACGTAAAAACGACGGGGTGTTATAAGTTTGACGTGTCTGTGTGTGTCTATGTGTGTGGGTGTGTTTGTGTCTGTCTATGGCATCGTAGCTCTCGAACGAATGAACCGATTTTAATTTTGTTTTTTTTTTGTTTGAATGATGAATAAGGGGTGAGAGTTTTTAGCTAGTTTGGATAAAAATCGATTCAAGATGCCGCCGTCACAAACATATGGATTGTATGTTTAAACACAACTCCCACAGTATGGATATCATATAAAAGGGCTTGAGTAGCAGAATATATATATATATATTGTGACAAATTTCAAATACATGATGGTCGCCGTCGGAGGTTTTTTAAATTTTAAATTTAATCTTCTCGTGTGTTTATTCCTTAGGCTCGCATGAAATATAACGATTGATAGTAAAGCTTATCTAGGAATTATTTTCTATTAAAAATATTTTAATTCCAAAAAAAACGTTTTCACTGAACTGAGGATAATCAATGGGCAATTCCTGTTAATTGCCCATTAATTACTCCCAGTTTTGGGAGTTTCTGAGCCTTGTAAGCCGGACTCAGTTGAATCGGGAAATCATTTTGCTATCGTATCCTGAGTCGTCGTTGGCTCCAATATAAACATACGTTTTGACTAATTTTAACAAATTAAAGGGATAACATAGAAATACCATGAAACAGTTTATTTGTGCAATGTTTTCTATTACTCTGTTGTCTGATATCCTTAACAGAAGTACAAGAACCTACTTAGTACCAAATCAGGTCAATGTATAAGATGTATTTATTAAAAAAAAGTTATAATTTAATTTTAAAAATAGGTAAGCTAAACTTTCACTCATAGGAAATCATCAATGCCTCGTGGTCAGTAGTTGCCAATTTTTTGAATGGAGTATGATATAATTAGCCAAAATTGTATGATAAGTGTTTACCTACGAAATTATCGTTTTGTTTGGAGATTTTCTGAGGTGTTATTTCCCATTCAAAACATTATTTAAAGCAAAATAAATTGATAATAATGGTGGTGGTGCTTTAGCAGACAACGTTAAAGTGACGGGTAGGGCAAACTAGCGACGCCATTTGAATTAAAGTGTTAGCATCTAAACCGGATATCTTTTTAACAATTTCGAAGTTCGAGCATCTCGAAAAGAGCTTATACTATTTTTTTCAATACTTATAATTATCTTTTTGGTCTGTTTCCTACTCGAAATATGAATTACCACCAAAAACGGCCACTTATGGCGTTAATCTTAATTTCGAGTGTTAATCAATGTATGTGATGTTGTGAAATATATATAAAAGAAAAATCAAAAACCGATCAAAAAGTTATTATAAGTATTAAAAAGATAGTATATATTCTTTCCAAGAGGCTCGAACTTTGAAATTGTTAAAAAGATATCCGGTTTAGTTGCTATCAATTTAAATCGATTGGCGTCGCCAGTTAGGACCACCCGTCGCCTTAAAAGACATACATAAAAGATTTTCAGAAAAAGTATTATTTATTAGAATAATGTTGTTGTGAATCATGAAAACATCAATTTTCCGTAACAAAAATGGGCTTCAAGTTTCTTTCCTTTTCTCCATCAACATTATAATAAATTATCCAAAATGCATTTATAACCAACCATAGAAACGTACATAGTTTTAAAAAAAACCCTGAGCAACATTGGTCTACAACTTTACACACAAAGGGTGTGATGATCTGAAATTTACTTACTTTTTTAAGCGTAGATTACCTAAATAATAGGTACCACTTACCTTTTAACAGGCTTAACCATTCTGAGAAAAACTTTCCCATTTAAAATTGTTACAAAATATTCCAAGAAATTCAACGGATTATAACAAAAAATGCTAGTTTCTATGAATGTCACGGGGCATTTAATTCATATTTCAAAGAGAATGCAACGGAAAGAAAATTTAATTTTACTTGAAAAATGAATTTAATAACGATGAACCCTCTCGGTTGGCACATCCTCTTTATTATTTGAATCTGTGATTCTAATGTGGTAAGATTATAAAATGCAAATATAACACTAAATGGTGTACTGTGAGATTTATTGAACAAAAGACAAAAAACAAGAAAATTAAGACAATAACTAAGAAATAAAATTAAGCTAAAAGTAAATGAGAAGGAAAGTTAAAATAAAGTAGGTCCCCGTGGCAAAGTCCCCAAAATGCTGGCAGCATTACCCCGCTGGATCGCAATGGAAATTCGCTGGGCGAGGTAGCTGCCAGCTTTTGGCTCTCCCGTGACTTCGACTAGACGCTTAGCTAAGGGACTCCACGGACGCAGTGTTTCAACACTTATACTTTGGAGCTTGCACTCTCTCTGCCTCGTCAGCCGCAGATCCGGCACTCCTCGTAGTCCCGTACTAAATTAATCGTTTAGCATGAAAATATTGTGTTTAATATTATCTCTTGGCAGCAAAGAAAAATAATTATTGTTTTTGATGTTTTTATAGTGCACTTCTGCAGTGTGTGTTAATGATTTATAAAAAATAATTGTAACATTCAAAGATTTAGCTTTTTCGCCTAAAATAGTAAAATAGTAATATTCATTTACACAATAATATGGTACACTTATACACGTAACAGTAAAGTACGAGTAACATTACAATAAAGTAAACATTACTCGGAGACTTGCACTCATGTAAGTTAGGAATAACGTACAAATCTTAAATGTGACACAGTTTTATGCTGTGGCAGGGATATGCTGGTAAAATGTGCATAAAATCTCATCCCATTCTACATTGCAACTCGTGCAACTCGCATGTTGATTTATGATGTGTTTCGAGATATTGCGGCCGAGCAAACCTTTTAGCGATGAAAAGGATTTTATTTCAGTGTATTTTATAAGAACGTGTTAAAAACTCACTCTGTGGCATTTAATTCGTAAAGTGAGGAACATTTACATAGTCCTCTTGTAAGTTACAAACAGACTATGTAGTACCGGAGTAAGAGAGAGACGACGGTATATTGAGTATAGAAGGAAACGATGACTTTGAATGCATTTTCGTGACGTACTCATCAAGTTATTGGATGTTACCAGTTTCTCTCAGCTCTCAAACATCTAGTAAATATGAGCCATTATATTCAAATAATTGTATTAGGCGGAATTTGACCAACCATGGATAAATCTATGGTACAGTCAACTCCAAAAATATGTATACACTTTAGGACCTTGTCACAATACTTACCTATAAGAAAATAGAGGTTTACTTTCTTATATTATATATTGTGACAACGTCCTAAAGTGTATGCATATTTTTGGAGTTGACTGTACAACATCAGATTTATGTAGAATGACAGCGCTATTCTATTGATTTCGTATCGGATTAAGATTGGTCGGCCCTAAATGATGTAATCTTATAACAAAGTTGATTTTGATTAAGTTGAATTGATTTATGCAGGCTAACTGCCGAACTCAACGTCAAATTAACTTTAATTGGTAAATATGAAAAAACGCATAAAGACTTTCCATAATTAAGTAAGTGAACATTTAGCTTAATTGACGTCTCTGAGTGCGGCAGTAAACATTACACACTTGACTTTACTAGATGAGACAAACTCACAAATGATACAATCTCACGAGAGGTTATGGCTATATTACGTTTACCTACGTTTTTTTTCTTTCGCTGCCATGAGATGATCTCGCACAGAATACAGCGAATCTTCACCATCAATCAGCGCACTATGTTGAGCTCGTGGCTCAGATTTGATCTTAGACAATTTAAAACGGGACGTGGTAAAGCGCAGATTTAGTTTTAAAAAAATCTGCCAAATTCAGCGAGGGGGGGGGGGAGAGGGAAGTTTAGTGATGGTCTAGATATGAATAAGTAATGAAATAAAATGATGATTACTAACATTGATGAATCACTTGCTCACAGCGGTGAAAATGCAGATAAGTACCAGAAAAGTTATAATTTAATACCTCGGTGGCCTAGTGGTCTGGGCGGTCAGGTTGGATTGTTGAAACAGTCATACAGCCATTTAAGCTTATTTAAGTTTATGTGATGCCTATATTTTTTAAATTGTCTATTTTGTGCAATAAAGTATATCTATCTATACAGTGTTAGCTGTTTATTCTAGTACAAATGTAATATGCATCTAAAGCTGTGCGTAGAAAATTTGCTAAATATTTTTTGTTTGAAAGAATCTACTCCTGCCTGTCACCTAGTCAGGATCTGATGATGAATCTTAGGGAAACCGAAGTGACTCTTCAATAACCAATAGCAAATGAGCCGGGATAACTTTTGTTGTTGTTTCTTGTATTCTTCAATACTTCTAACAACGACCAGTATCTTTTCAATGCATTTGTCATTCTGTCTCCTTTCTTTCAAATTCTATTTTACCTCCTTCTAATACAGTCGAGTAAAAAGAAAAGCCCATCTGATCAGGTAGTTACACAAAAAAGTAAAATAGTGAGACATTAATTATTCGTCATTTCTATCATCGTCACAACACTAATCAAGATCGTGAAAGATCGTGTTAACGTACCACGATATCGCCTATTTCTGTCGCAAAATATGTAGATGAAAAATGTTATTATTCTGTGAAATAACGTCTTTACTAAAAACGAATTTTATTAAAAAAAATTATGCGTGATAAGAAAGATAAATTAGATTTTTCAGATCGTCGTTCGCAAGTAAGAACTACACAAAAACCACTTTGACGAGTTCCGCTCAGCGACAGATACGAATTCGAAATGGCGATTTTATAAAAATACCCGACCGTTGAATCACGTTGGTCGTGTATTTTGGCAGAGGGGAAATCGTCCACATGCCACGTCCCGTGTTAAATTGTCTAAGGATTTGATAATACGCTCATGGCATCTAGCACAAGGATAGTGAACTAAATTTGTGCAAAAAATAGTTACTTATATTTACGGACTACCAACCACATTTTAAAACTCTTATCTTATATAACATTTTCCTCTAACTTCATAAAATTAGCTAGTTAACTATAATAAATTTCCAATCTAATAGGTGGATGAAAAGAGCTTTCGAGAACTTTAAAAAACTTTTTCGCATCTTAACTGAAAACAAACTTTTCAGAAAATCATTTGAGAACTTGAACATCTGCAGAATGAATACTAAAAAGTTTCAGATGAAACTTAAGGTGATTAGAAATGCAGCACCAGCTGTGCAAGGTATTAACTAACCAAAGGTAACACAATTACTTTCTTAAAGTTTAAAAGCAAACTTTGTTCCAAACTTTAAGGAGATAAAAAATTGTTTCTGAGATCAAAGAGATAAAACGATGTACAGACACAGCCATATACCTATCAGAATATCAGTATATAGCATTTTAAAAATATATGCGTGTGTGTCCTTTGATGCAAATAAACGAATTATCTATCTATCTATCAGAATACCAGAATTAGTCAAATTTCTTCAATTGACTTTAACCCATTAAATGAGGATGCCGTTCTTTACCAAGGTATGTATTGGACACGACTAAGGATGGCCGCCCTGGCACTGGACTTTTTGATATAGGTATTGATTGACGTGTGATTGCCCGTGCATACTTATATAGCAAGCGAGTATGTATTTTTCTGGAAAGTGAACTTAAAGTCAGACTGATATTTCGATGTTCAATCAAAGGTATTTTTTTCCGATCGTGTTTTTAAAATTACATTTTGGTGTTAATAGATGCAAAAAATTGTATCCAATAATAAAGTACCTACCTTTACCTTTCAATTACGAGAAGCTATGTTGTTGGCTCCGATTCCTTAATAAACTTGTCTTGAAAGCATACTCGCAGGCACCTTATTAATTACGAAATTGTAACCCTCTCAAAATGAAAGGGTCTATTAATATGAGACCCTCGATTCGAGAGAAATATGTGTATAGTATATTCCAGTGTCTTTTCCATCTCAAATTATCGTTTAATTCCGTTTTATGTGGGGTATCTATGTTAAGACCATAATTAAAATTGTGGAAAATCGGTTAGTTATATTAAAGTGATTAATGTTCTTATAAAACTTATACACTGGCCTGATTCCTTACTAAGTAGCTTATGCACTTGTGTTATGGATAACAGAGAATAGAGGCATTACAATTAATTATTATATTACATCCATACACAGAAAAAGAACAAATGTTGTGCACACGAATTTTGGTCCTGACTTCCATCCTCGGCGACATCGTCACTTACCATCAAGTAAGATTGAGGCTAAATGTCTGGCTATTCTAAAAAAATCGGACCCACTACATTTATTATTTTGTTATCATCATCAGCATCAGCCCATTTAAGTCCCCACTGCTGGGGCACGGGCCTCCCTCAATCACATGAGGGGTAGTTGCCAAACTCACCACGCTTGGCAGACGGGTTGGCGAGGGTTTAGATATAAATGCAGAGTTTTCCTTCTCTGGGTGCTGATGATCATGCCAGCAGCTTTACCTTAGTCGCCTTTTACGGCACCTCGGTAAGAGTGAGGGTGGCCTATTCTACTCTGCCGGGTACCACACGGCCAATATACAGAGAACACAAAGATTTTGTTATAGTTTGAAGGAAATTTCCTCACTATGCGAGATTTTTCTTTACCACCGAGCTAAAGCCATGGTATTTCAAAATTAGATGAAAGTATAATGCACAATAATTATTAAATGACGTACTAATTCTCATTGCCGCCGTATCCGTAACCTTGTAAAGACACTATGGTCACATGTAAATAATATTCATACCAGCAAAGTTCTGCATTCTTGTTGAAGTATGTCAGCTGCTGGGACCGATCAATGATGTCCCGAACAGCTCCCTGCAGCTCGTCCACGCATCTAGACCAGTCTGGAGACACCTTAGCCCAGCACCCGGGCTCCTTCAGGAATTCTGTCCAAAATACAAAAAAATGTCAACAATGTATCTAATGGGATTGGAAAATATAAGTGGAAGGTATACATTTGTGATTTATTCAGACCGTGGTCCCTATGACATTCAAATTCCTTTATGATTTCTGACTGACTTTAACTGGTTTAAAAATATCTCCAAGGAAGCGTGACTGTTTTCAAAACTTTTCTGTAATATTTGGGTGTAGGTACTTTTTCAAGAACGATGATCTGGGTGGATAGGAGCCGCCATCCATACGGGGGGTCCTAGTTCGAATCCTAGCATGCACATCTGGATATTTTAAATCTTTGTCCATATTTCTACCATTAGTAAGGGAAAGCGTCGTGGAGAAACCTGCACTCTCGAATAGTTTCTCAAAATTCTGGATACGTACAATATTTGAGGTAATGATTCTGAGAGTGTAACTATAATCCAGTTAGTCTGGTTCCCCTGTCTAAATGTTACGAAGGTCAGACGGCAGTCGCTTTATTGTAAATAAGTACCAGACTTCCCGAAGGCTGGCATGGTCTAAGCGTACCCCGTGCTCCGAAGCGATAGCTTTGGACGAAATTGGGAATGGCACTCTAATTCAAGAGTCGCTGGATTTAGTTTCAAACTGAATTTTTACAACCGCTCTTCGATGTGCTCATTCTTCTTATCTTGTGGGCTGTGTGTGTAGTGGTTAGTTAACCTAATATTTAAGTAACGAGACTGCCGGCTGTACGTGTTCTCTGAAGCACATAGGCATCGTTTTTCGAACCCACGGACGGTGAACCCAATGGTAAATGAAGGTAGGATTTTTTTGGTCAATAAGCTAACGCTTGACCACAATCGCACCTGATGGAAAGCGACGATGAGATCTAGGATGATACGCGTTTGCCTAAAAGATGCCTGTTCACTCTTGCCTTAAAGATGCCCAGACTATATGTATAGGATGTAGTAATATAAAAATAAATTTTAGGTACAATGCCCAAAATTTTCGCCCGATATAAGTTCGCTTTCCCCGCGTCGTCCAATACAAAAGTTGCCGTCTTTTACCGAAGAAACGTCACATATCGAGTAACAATGATTTTGATATTTCTTTGTTTTTCATGTTGCTTTGAGCTTGTTGTTTTTGCCTGTCACTAACTTGATAGAAAAATAGCTAGGTACGTAATTTTGTCGCACCTAAAAGTAATCAGGCGGCGGTCACCGCTCTAGTAAAACGGTCATTTTTCACCCGTTCGCCGCGCAAACCATCCAGACACGTGATTATTTAGCAGAACCGTTTTACGATCCGCTGTGACAAAGCCTATAAATTACAATAAAGTCATGAAAACAAAAGGCAGGCTCTCATATAAATTGTCCCTTGCTATTCGTGAGGTTTATGATAGGATTGCGTGCGTGTCACAAAATTTGCGACGTCACGGGGATAATTTGACGTTTATATTGCCACTGTAATATAACCACGTTTTTTATCTCATCTAATACACGAGATAAAAAAAACGTGCTCATACGAAGCGGTTCAAACGCTTTTATATTTGTACTCTATTCCCTGTAAATGTATTTTTAACCCCCGACGAAAAATGAGTTAGTTTGACGTGTCTGTATGTGTGTGTGTGTGTGTGTGTCCGTGGCATAGTAGCACTCGAACGGGTGAACCGAATTGGATTTGTTTTTTTTTATTAGAAAGGTGAAATGATTCTTAGCTATTTTTGATGGAAATTGATCCAAGATAGCCGCCGACACAAAATGTCAGATTAACATATTGTATGTCAACCCCCCTCGGTATAGGTATCAAATAAAAGGGCTCAAATACAATCCACTTAATTTGAAATCCAAGATGGTCACCCGTTAAAAATGGCAAAATAACCTATATAGCTTGATGAGGTGCCTAATTTCGAAGCAGGAACTGATTTGTACTTAAAAAAATTAAAAAATAGAAAGTCTCTTTAAAAAGCAAAGAACAAAATAAAAATTTGCTTAAATATTCTCGTATAGTCTGTTTAGCACGCGATGTAAATACCCGGTGTTCTTGGTCCATCTATTTTGTGACAAGACACGTGCGCTGGTCAATTCACAGCTGCGAGAGAGTAGTTCGATACAACAGTGACAGGTACCGTCCCGTGAAGCGAGATGAGTGGGTAAATGGAAATTTCAACGTCTACGGATGTATTGCCAATTTCCTGTGTGGAATACCTAATGCTGCAGCCACGCAGTACTGAAACATCGTATTTGGCCATATGATCAAAAGGAATATAATATACATTTTTAAGTTTATTTAAGCCTTAGTTTATTTAAGTTCTTTTTATCTGGAGCCCCAGTTCCAGAGTGGATTTATAAACTCTTGTATGGGTGTGTGCCGCTACCTGAGAAAAATAATTATATTATATGATAAGTTTGCAATTTTGACTCATTACTCAAAAAAAAATTATCATTATAACAATAAAACAGTGCCTTCAATCACGGTCCGCATCCAATTTATTTCCCCTTTCTCATATCTTTGGTTAATCATACTGCTGAGCTAGCTAGAGCTGAGCTGGCCAAAGTGGCCACCACTCCACTTTACATGAGTCGACTCAATCGTCCAAAAGTTTGAACGGCCATACACACCATTTCTATGTTGATCCCGTGTGCAGTGTAAATGTTTTCTTCTGAGGAACACCTAACATAGCAATCTCCATCACCCGCTGAGCTGCTCTGAGCTCAGTGGTTCAGACATTCAGTGACTTGCCACGTTTGGGCTTATAGGTCATTTAAGCCCAGACCTGGAAAAAAAAATAGCTGCTTTCTCTATTCAGTCACCATGAGGCAAAGTTTTTTTTTACATTATGGCAGACAAACGAGCAGACTGCTCACGTGATAGTAACTGATGACTTCCGCCGCCAATGGACATCTGCGACACACGGGTCATCACAGGGACGAGACATCACTCTTAAGGGAGCCTCTTCTTAATACGGTATTTGACAATTTTTTTTTTATTTTTGTAATCAATAGACCTCTCAATAATAGAAACATCGTTGAAAGAATTACTTGATTTTCATTTAAACCACCTCAGATATCACAACTTAAAAAATCACATTATTTTGGGCAAACCCAAAACGCTTCATACAAATGGCTACTAAGATGTGACGTCACACGCAAGTATTTTGTATGCATTTCATTTGAATTTTGTATGGTAGCTATATCAAATGTTTCGTTTATGTCAATCGTTCTATTTAGTTGGTGCAAATTCAATGGTGTAATTATTTTTTAATAATTTCATACTTCTAAAATGGGCTTGTCCATGAATCTTCAAATGACCATAAAACCGGCTAGACGATATATTTTTAATTGAGAATTTTTGCTATTGGCACATATTTACCTAAATTTTGATAATTTTTGTAATATTTTATTATATTTTGTAAAATCTCGAGATTATTCAAATACCCTATTATATTATAAGCTTGTTAATTTCATTTCAATGTGACACTGTCAGCATTCTTATATTTAAGAGAGTAATACTTACCTAAACTTACTGTAAAAATAATGTTTCATCAAATTAAAGGTCTTAGCAGTAACAGGTACAACAGTAGCCGGTCTCTAACCTCCGTATTCTTCCTTTGGTTGTAAAAATATATTAAGCCCCTGCTTTAAATTAACGTGCAGTATGTTACTTATTAGTATTTCATGCATCTTTACCTGCATTAGTAGGTAGTACCTACTATATGAATAAATGTTTTGTTTTCCCTGTTTAATTTTTTCGGAGTCGAGTTCAGTTTGGAGTTAGCACGGGTTTTACGAGCACTTGAATTTTTGATTTTTGAAAACGAGTGAATGGCGTGAAGCAGCACTCTACTGTGTTTCGCTGCGTGAGTGGAGGTTCCGGATGCCCAATCCAGGGGAAGGAGGGTTTAAAGGTTGGCAGCTCACTTGTGACAATGGTGTCACGGGTATCCATGGGCGGCGGCAATCGCTTACCATCAGGTGTTCCGTCTGCTCGTCTACCACCTATGACATAAAAAAGTTTGAAACTCGGACATAAACATCAATGCTGAGCATTTTGGTAAGTTAATTTTATATTCCGGCTTTCCTTATGAAAATATTCACCCTTCGCCACTGGTAGGTACATATCTAAATTATGTAACTGCAAATGTGCTGTGTTTGTATCGTAGATTAGTTTTTTTGAAAATCCTTTAGATCTTGAAAGCAAAGGAAATGAAACTGTCACATGACAACCCTGTGAATACATTGAATAGTTTCAAAGAGGGTGAGGAGAGAGTTTGAATGAAGACCCAATCGGGATGGCATCGAAAATATTCCCCTTTGAGATTTATTATTTATAATGGTGAAATTAAAATTTCCCAAAAATAAACAGAAATAAGGATAAATTGCAGTAAAATTTAGTAGAAGCTGCATAAAAATATTTGGGTGCCCAGTTCACTAGAATCTGAACACAATAATAGCCCAGTTTATTTCTTATATTGCATACAGGGATGTCTCTCGAACAGCTGCCAATAAACCGGGGCATATAATTAATTAATTACCCATGATCAGGATACAAAGTCAGGATCTATTTTTTTTAACCGACTTCAAAAAAAGAAGGAGGTTCTCAATTCGACATATATATATAATATATATTTTTTATGTTCGCCGATTACTTAGAAAATTTAGGAAGGGGTTCTCTTTATTTTACAAGGTATTTTTATTTCAATGTTTAAAATTTTGTACATGCATGTGTGTCCTTTGATGCAATAAATTAATTATCTATCTTTCTATCTATCTATCAACCGTTTTAGACAATTTTTTTTGTTGGAAAGTAGTTAGTCCCGAAATGGTGCCATGACAAGGATATCAGAATCTGATGATGGGATCCTGAAAAAATGAGGGGAACCCTCAAATTTTTAAGGGACACGTAATGTTTTTGTATTTTTTTTTCAAAACTACATGAGTATTCATTTTGTGGCTCTGCTGATGATGGAAGGTCAACTCCTCCTCAAAGGTATTTGGCGGGGGTGGAAGATAAGTAGTGAAAATAATTTGTACTTGTAACAATCATTAACTGTTATTTAGCTTGTTCCTCATCTAATACAAGTTTCAACTAAAGCGCGGGCTGTGAGACGAAAGTTCAGTTGAGCTGAGGTGGAGTTTGTCCATCAAACTGAATACCCAATGAAAAGCAAACTTTATTAATTACTTTGAACAAAGTACGCAAAAATAAGTAATGTCAGCGCACCCCAAACACTGAAGCTACGTCTTTGGGTACATTACAATATAAAAGAATGAATGTCCTATTTGACGAAGACAAACGAATACATTAAATTTTCACTTTTAATTGAAAATATCGTGTTTTAATCACTGCAATCGGCAGCATAAACAAATAATATACGAATGATTCTAACACTAGAAAGGTACTTCATAAAATTGCTTAAACAAAAGGGTCCTTTTTGGCAGTGAGCGCGCAAACTTGTGTCGGATTGAACTGAACTTTCCTTTCACCCCACTCCGAAACCTGTTCAAGTGAGTGTTCGACTTCAGACACAAGTTGTTCCCGTCTTTCCATAATGGAGTTACGAGGGATGTACTGATGGCCGGTGTATCGCGCATCACCCGTGCTGTCGTCCGCATAACAATGTATGCTCTCAATTGAGAGCATGTCATTTATGTGCAGAATGAACAGCGTTGGGAACAGCACTGAGCCCTGTGGAACGCCGGCGTTGATTGTTCTGGTTTCGGAGCATTGACCGTCGACAACGACACGGATACTCCTACCACCCAGAAAGCTGGCTATCCACTTGCCGAGTCCCTCGGGAAAGCCATATGAAGGAAGCTTCATTATAGGGCTTTATGCCAGACCCTATCAAAGGCTTTGGCGATGTCAAGGCTGACAGTTAGAGCTTCGCCTCAACCGTCCAAAGCTTCTGCCCAACTGTGCGTCAAAAATGCTAATAGATCATCAGCTGAACGACCATGGCGAAAACCGTACTGAGGGTCACTTATCAGTTGGTGCTCTTCAAGGTAGCGAAGTATTTGGGTGTTAATGACTCGCTCCATAACCTTGGAGAGTAGTGACGTTACCGCTATCGGCCGGTAATTTACCTATGTATATTTTAAAATATAAAACACATTTTAGGGACATTAATTCACATTGCGACTTTTTGCAGCAGTAAAAAGGCGAATCGGTCGCGATGCAGCATAGATTCAGTCACAAGTTGTCGCGTAACGGAGGGTTACGGAGCTAAAAGGTAGGGGGAAGAAGAAAAGATAAGAATAGAGGGAAGAGGGCTATAATTATAAGAGGTATGTACAATGATGGCTCGTCCAAAAATCTTAAATCTAACTTAAAACTAACTTAAAAACTAGCTATTTACACCGGTACACTACACTAAATATATATACAAGGTAAAAGTTCAAAATGGGCAACCGTGGTAGGGCGGTAACACAGGGCGAGCACAGGCAGCGCGCCGGTAGGATCCAGGGTCGCAGGAGGCGGGCGGTAGGGCTCCGCCGAGCGCAGGAGGCGGCAAATGGGGCGCGCGACGCAGATACGCGCACGCCGTAAGCCGGCCGCGGGTAGGCGCGACGCGGATACGCGCACGAAGGAAGGTAGACGCGCGTAGGTGCAGGGAGGCAACACCCTTCGTGCCCCGGCACCGTTACTCTACGGGTAAACGTATACTGGCACTGTTATAGCTTGAGGTTCTGAGCTTCTTCAGAGCTGGTGGTAGACTGGTGGTCCTGCCCATGTGCGTCCTTTTATATTGCCCATGCGCATTCTATTCTACAACATTTAAATTTTAAAATTCATACAATATAGAATATTCTCGAAACATAGCTAAACTCCATAGTTAAATTTGGATAGACAATTCGATAGAAAAATAAAAACAGTTAGACAACGTCAGCTGTCGGACAATGTCAGATAGACAATCTAAATATTTACAACAATAACTTTAAATTTATTTACAGATAAAAATGTACAAGGAACATTAAAATAACACATATAAGAGTAATGCTAATACAAGACATAATCATAAAATGATATACAAGCTCTATAGCAAACGGAAAACGAAGCTCTATAGTTAACACCAAAGGTAACTTTCTTTATGAGTAGTTATGTAGTATAACGAAGCCCCTGCAGGCTGCGTTACATTTCTCCCACGACCCCAGAAAAATTTTCGACTCAGAGAAAATTTTGATTATAAGGTTAAGAGAATACTATCCTTACTATCAGTCTAACCAGTCAACCTTCACTTAAACATACCATTCCACAATCCAAAAACAATTCAAAACCAGTCACTCTAACAATCACTCTAACATACGAACCAATCACAAAGAGGAGTAGGGTTCACTATCAATGACGCAAACTCCATAGGAAGTACCCTATAAGAATGACTTTAGGCTTATTTAGGGAGTTGTCAGCCGCTCCGTTTCTTAAAACCCATTAGTGTCGATGACCATAGCCGACAATCTAGTCTCTCTCAGGTATTCCCTATCAAAGGACACAAATTTTAAAGGTTGAATTTACCTTTAAAAGAAACGCCTCTGTAGTCAAAGAAGCGCTAAGTAGTAAGTAGATAAGGCAAAAGAGAGCCCTAAAGTTTAGAATTAAAAGGTCAAGAAGCGCCTTTTAAAAGAAAACGTTAAGCAAGTAAGTAGGTACTATAAGAGAGAATCCTATAAGTAAAGAGAGACGAGATTAGTCGCTAAGTATATATAAAAAATATCAGACTGAAGTAGCCAAAAATCAGTCCAATGTGTGTGCAAATAAATACATATAATACTAGTAAAGTCAAACAGTAAGGTAGTCATTTCTTAAAGTCTTTTACATGCCATTTACCGCGGCAACCGTTGCAGTCCTCAAGAATGTATACAAGAGGTGACAATTTCTCAACGACTTTGCATTTAACATATTTAGGTGCTAATTTTGCGCTAAAATATGCACCAGCATTGCTTAAAGAGTAGTCTTTACGCCACACTATATCTCCAACATTGAATTCTTTAAAAGAGTGCCTTAAATTGTAACGGTTAGAATTCTTTACATGAGATATGTGCAGTGCAACCTGAACTCTATCAAAAATTGACGATAGAAGGCCAATATTTCTAGCATATAAATCACGAGGTAAAAAGGTAATTTCTTCTAAGTCGTAACCCTGAGAATAAATAGAACCACAAGTAATGAGTTCACGACCAAATACTAAAAATGCAGGAGTAAATCCAGTTACTTCATTTACAGAGTTATTCATTGCAAACTGAATCTTAGATAGGTGAAGGTCCCAAGACCTATGGTCTTCACCGACCAGTGAAGCTAGTGCGGTAATAATTGTTTTAATGTAGCGTTCTGTAGTATTGACCTGAGGACAATAGTGAGGAGTGTAAGATATATGCGGAATTCTATAACGTCCAAGGAAATTATGGAATTCATGCGATTGAAATTGTGGACCGTTATCCATAATAATTGTTTGAGGTACTCCATGAACTAAGAACACGGAATTCTCTAAGTAATGTAAAATACTAGTAGTTATAGCTCGTTTCAAAGGAAAAATAAGTGTATATTTGGTGAATAGACAATTTACAACGAGAATGTACTGGTTACGTCGCCTAGTCATTGGCAATGGACCTATTAAGTCCAAAGAAATGCATTGAAAAGGTCTAGAACAAATTTTGGGTTTTCCCATAGGACCGTAAGGCGAGTGGTTAGAGTGTTTATAAGCCAAACAAGTTTCGCAATTGGAAATAAATTTAGCTACATCTTTAAACATGCCAGACCAGTAATATAACAATGATATTCTTTTGTATGTTTTAAATACGCCCAAATGCGGATCTGTAGCGGAACCATGAGCATTTCTTATCAAAGATTCTCTTTCAGAAGGGATAGGGACTTCTTTCCAGATGAAATCGTCTGTTAAAGAATAAGGAGTATTAGTGCAACGAAATAGTTTATTATCCTTAATCGTATAGTTAGGATGACTTTGAGGATCAGTTAAACAATTACGAAAGATTTTATTATAGCGCTCTAAGTCTAAAGACGTGGCTTCATTCGAAGATAAAGGAGCGATAATATGACTGTCCTCGCTTTTAGAACGAGAAAGTAGATCAGGGACAATATTATCCTTTCCTCTTTTATGTTTCAGCGTGAAATTAAAGCAAGAAAGGCGAAGTGACCAACGAGCGAGTCTACCAGAAGGATTTGTTAAATTCAAAAACCACTTTAATGCGGCATGATCAGTGTATACAGTAAACGGTTTGCCATTGTCAAGATAGCACCGCCAATGTTCTAAGGCAATGATAACAGCTAGAGTTTCTCTTTCAGTAGTAGAGTAGTTTCTTTCATTTTTGTTAAGTGATTTGCTCATGTAGGCTATAACAACTTCTTTGTCGTTAACCGTTTGAGTAAGCATGGCTCCAATGCCAGTGTTAGATGCATCACAATGCACAGAAAACGGTTGATCAAAATCAGGGCAAGCAAGAATTGGGGTAGTTACAAGATATTCTTTTAGTTTCAGAAAGGAAGAGTTAGCCTCAGAACTCCAAGAAAATTTCGGAGAAGTTTTAGCAGATGATGTTAATTTATTAAGAGGTGCAGCTATAGTACTGAAATTAGGAATGAACCTACGAAACCAACTACACGTACCCAGAAATTTACGCACTTCCTTGCGTGAAGTAGGTACAGGAAAGTCCATAATAGCTTGAATTTTGCTAGGATCAGCTCGTAAACCATTATCGTCAACAACATATCCAAGGTACTTTAATTCTTTCTTAAAAAAATGACTTTTTTCAAAGTTAATGGTAAGTTTAGCGTAAGTTAATTTTTCAAGCACTTTAATTAGAAGTCCTATGTGTTCTTGGAACGAGGAGCCTATGATAATAATGTCATCAAGATAACAGAACACTTTGTTGTCAAATTCAGGAGTGAATAAGACATCCATTAACCTCTGCTGTGTAGCAGGTGCATTAGTTAAACCAAAGGGCATAACAGTGAATCTGTACATTCCTCTACCGGGGACATAAAAGGCGGTCTTATCCCGATCGTCTACATGTAAAGGAATCTCCCAGAAAGCTTTAGCGATATCGATACTCGATAAAAATTTAGCGTTTTTGAGATGGTCAAGTATTTCATTGATAAAAGGAAGACTATAGGCATCCCTACGAGTAACTGAGTTGAGTTTTCTACTATCGACACAAAATCGCCATTCGCCATTCTTTTTAGGCGTAATAAGAACCGGAGACAACCAAGGGCTTTCACATTTCTCAATGACCTTCCACTCAATCATTTTATCCACCTCAGCAATTAGAGCTTTTTGTTTCTCGGGAGAGAGTCTATAACAACGTTGTTTAATAGGCAGCGTATCTCCAGTATCGATACGATGGCTAACCAGATCAGTACGACCAAGTTCACCCTTAGCTTCAAAGGAAATTTGCTTAAAACGCGAAATAATATCATCAGCGATAACCTTTTCTTCAGAAGTAAGATTTTCGTAAGGCAGGATTTGTTTCTCCACAGAGTTGTTAAAGTGGGATGGTTTATTAAGAGAAAAGGCACACGATAAAAGTTTGGGAACCAAATTAAATTCCCTCCAAAAGTCAACACCAAGTATCAAAGACGGGTATATTTCAGGAATAACATATGTTTTAATAAGTCTAGTTTGGTCGTTAAAGGTAAAAGGAAGAATAAAAAATCCTAAAGATTTAACACGATGCTTACTAGCAGTGCTAACCGTAATATAATCAGACTTGGATAACGAAAAGCCCAGTTCCAAAATTTTAAAGTGCGAGTTATTACCTAAAATAGTCATTGAACTACCGCTATCAAGTAACGCCGTAAACTCAACATTTGAAATAGAAACGTTAATAAAAGGACGGTTAAAATCTCTTTCGTTGTCGTAATAAACCGAAGAAGTTCCATAACTTGCGAAAAAGTTCTTAATTATTTTTAACCAATTATGCCAGTCATCAACATCAAAATTTTCTTTTCGTTTATCCAAGTCATATGTTAGTTTTTTGAGTTAGAGGATGAAGAAGGTTGAGGCTTGTCAGCTTTACATTTCGGGCAATCCGAAGCTCTAAAGTCTTTCAAACCACATTTAAAACAGACTAAGAATCTTGGTTTAGTGCAAGAATTCAAAGAATGACCATTTATTCGACATCGAACGCAAAACAAATGCGCCTGAAACTTGGGAGCATTTTCAGATATCGCATGTGCAGAATTTTTATTCTGCGAAGAAAAGTTCGTACGAAAAGGCTTAAAGTTATTAGATTTATGAGAATCATAATTAGGAGTGAAAGAATGTTTAGAGTGAAAAGTATGTGTAACATTAGGTTTAGTGTTCGGTAAAGGTGTAGAATCGTGTTTAGGTTTATAGGATAATTCAGGAATAAGAGTATTCATTTCAGGTTCTTTAAAATTATTGTCGCGGTCAATACAGCGCTCAAATTGTTGACATACAGAAATTAAAGAGCCAATAGAATCAACTTTATTAAGAGCAACAAAAGAAGTATAACAAGGACGGATGTTACGTAGAAGTATTTGCAGTTTCTCCTGCTCAGGTAATTTCTCGCTTAGTCTCGAAAACATTTCAAACATTTTCGGAATATAAACCATAATAGACTCAGATTTACCCTGAGTACGAGATTTTATTGCCTGCAGTAGTTTATGGTCATAATCAGAATGGCCAAAGTCCTTAATTAACAACTCGGAAACGCGATCCCAAGTTAACGAAGGGTCACGACTTAGCTGGAATTTAAACCAATAAGAAGCATCGTCCTCAAAAATGTTGAAGGCCGAGCTTATAAGTATTTGCTTATCAAGTTTGTTCGTAAGTAAAAATTCATCAATTTTCGATAGAAAAGCTCTAGGACAAGTTGTCCCATCAAAAGTAATTTTTTTTAGCTCATTTAGATAATTTGGTAAGAGAAAATTATGAAAAGGTGGCATACAGTTAGGTTGAGAAATCGGCAAAGGTGAGTCCAAAGAGGTTTGTACCTGTGAAGTCTCAGCTGGTTTTGAAAAAGCGTCAAAACGTTCAGTCAAAAGAGTAAACTTCTTTTTTAAGTCGTCATAGAGTTCTATAAGGTTTGAGTCGCTGTCACTTACATCAGTGTCAATTCTGTCAAGTCGATAAAATAAGTGATTTATATAAGTTTCAATTTTCTTAAATAATTTCAGATTACCCGATTCGTATCGGTCCAACATCGAAGATAAATATAAGATTGTAGAAGAAGCTTGTGACAAATCGTCACTCAGAGGAACGGGAGAATCAATAATGTCCTCCGTAGGAAAATTACGAAGCAATAAAACAATTTGTTTTCTAAGCGATACAAGATTATCCGCAGGAGTTTCGTTCCTAATTATAAGTTCGTACTCAAGTTCCGCCTTGTTAAGTAAATTAAAGTTTATAAGACGAGCCATTTCTAAGATATTTGTAATTTTAAAGCAATAAAATATTTACAATAGTTTTTATTTTATTTACTTTATTTTAGTGAGAAAAATAGAGGAAGAATAGGGAAAGAAATATCTAAGAAGTAAGAGACGTCTAATAGGGAGCCAAAAGGTATGTTATATACAGAAACTTGTGCAAGTTTATTTTAGAATTTTGAGAACAGGGAGGGATTCTATAGAGTTGGGCGCCAAACTGTCGCGTAACGGAGGGTTACGGAGCTAAAAGGTAGGGGGAAGAAGAAAAGATAAGAATAGAGGGAAGAGGGCTATAATTATAAGAGGTATGTACAATGATGGCTCGTCCAAAAATCTTAAATCTAACTTAAAACTAACTTAAAAACTAGCTATTTACACCGGTACACTACACTAAATATATATACAAGGTAAAAGTTCAAAATGGGCAACCGTGGTAGGGCGGTAACACAGGGCGAGCACAGGCAGCGCGCCGGTAGGATCCAGGGTCGCAGGAGGCGGGCGGTAGGGCTCCGCCGAGCGCAGGAGGCGGCAAATGGGGCGCGCGACGCAGATACGCGCACGCCGTAAGCCGGCCGCGGGTAGGCGCGACGCGGATACGCGCACGAAGGAAGGTAGACGCGCGTAGGTGCAGGGAGGCAACACCCTTCGTGCCCCGGCACCGTTACTCTACGGGTAAACGTATACTGGCACTGTTATAGCTTGAGGTTCTGAGCTTCTTCAGAGCTGGTGGTAGACTGGTGGTCCTGCCCATGTGCGTCCTTTTATATTGCCCATGCGCATTCTATTCTACAACATTTAAATTTTAAAATTCATACAATATAGAATATTCTCGAAACATAGCTAAACTCCATAGTTAAATTTGGATAGACAATTCGATAGAAAAATAAAAACAGTTAGACAACGTCAGCTGTCGGACAATGTCAGATAGACAATCTAAATATTTACAACAATAACTTTAAATTTATTTACAGATAAAAATGTACAAGGAACATTAAAATAACACATATAAGAGTAATGCTAATACAAGACATAATCATAAAATGATATACAAGCTCTATAGCAAACGGAAAACGAAGCTCTATAGTTAACACCAAAGGTAACTTTCTTTATGAGTAGTTATGTAGTATAACGAAGCCCCTGCAGGCTGCGTTACAAAGTGACATCTACCTGTTACTGGAAACCTGAAAACAGCGCTAGGTACCTACAGTCGCGCGTTGTTATCGCTTCAAAAAGGCGAAATGTTACCAATGTCCCTTAAAACTTGTAACAAATGCATACCTATAATAGGTGCAATTGAATAGTACCTAAATGATAGATCTGTCGTAGTTAGATAGATGAAGCCGTAATACAGTTAGGTATATCCCTAGGGATATAGTTATGTACCGTAACATAGTTATACGAAAGCGATTCATTACTATCTCCCTAGGAATATAATTATAAAACGGTCCTAGTTTAGTGATATACTTATATTACTAGATAAAGTTTAGTAAAATAGCTTCGTAATAGAAATCTACCATATATAATTAAAGATTTTTTTATTGGTTTTATCTTTATTAATTAATCAACTTTATATGTTACAATACTTTGTGACTTTAACAGATATTAAAGTAAATTATAATTAAAACGATCAAATTTTTATGACATAGGTGGCAGACGAGCAGACGGATCATCCTGATGGTAATGATTGCCGCAGCCCTTTAAACATTACTTGCTGGAACGAAATGACATGACATTTAAGTACGGTTTGATTAGTTTTATAACTATATTCCTAGGGAGATAGTAATGAATCGCTTTCGTATAACTATGTTACGGTACATAATTATATCCCTAGGGATATAACTATATTTCGACTTCATCTATCTAACTGCGACGTATCCAATGTTAACCAACGATTTTAAATCTAATACAAACATATTTTTTTAAATGGTAACCGTTGAGTTTCTTGTCACGTCTCTTCTCAGTAGGCCACTGATGTCAAGGCACTTTCTTGTCGGTGGAGTAGTCTCCATTCCTGCTCGCCAGCACCTTTAATTCCTTGTACGATATAACATTTGCTTTTAAAAGCAAGTGTCATGTCGATATCATGGTAGCACATGAATAAATAAGAGATGGTAGGGTGAAAAAGTGTAACACTTTATTTACCCAATTAATTTAATTTGCAATTATTTGTAAACCATTCGATACAGACGATTATTTCCAGTTTTAACCTTTTACTATTTTATCAATGTTCAATGCGTGTTTCCTACTTAGTGTAAAAGAGTTCAATCGGTTCATAAGAAGAAAAAAGTGTTATTGCAAAATAAGCAAGTGGAACATTCTTAACAATTTGTGTTCTCATTGCGACATTTCCGTGGAAAGCTACAACAATGCATTGCTATGTGACAGGCGTAAAGATAGACATATGAGATATTCATTGAGACCAGCTTTCAGTTACGAGAATGGCCGATGTATTTTATACTTACCTACATGCACACTTTTTATGTCTCGCTTCTATTTATTGTGGTTATCCCCAAAGACAGCACAAATTCGTTACCTGTCTTTATTTTTGTAAAGTATCAGACTGTAAACTGTCCTTCTGCAGGGAGGCGACCATCATAGAAATCAAGTTATCGTTACTATGATGGGATTAGGCTTAATAAAAACGTGTGGATTGGTGATCACAAACTCGAGCTGTGTTCGATAAATTCGAAACATACTTTTTGCTCGACCCGGGATTCGAACCCAGTACCCAATGCTTTTTTCCACTTAATACCTTGACATCAAGATAAGTACTATTTTGAAAGCAAACTCTCCTACTAGTCTTTGATAAATTAGAAAGAGAGATAGAAAGAAAGAAAGTAAAATTATTATACATCACAGCACTATATACGAGTACAGCATCAGTTTCAACAGATCTTGGCGCTGCTTGACATAACAACAAAGGAGGCGTTGGATACAAAAATAACCGTGAAAGCAACAGACAGATACAGATAACTGCATATCAGATGTTAAGAATCAGAACTAAAAACTAGTGGCGGCTAATCACTCGCTTTATTACATTATGGCTAGCCATATTGAATAATGCATAACGCTGAATACATTTTGGCCGTTCTTTTTATTTAGCCGTGCATGTAGCGGTTCAACCGCTACATTTCAAGATGGCCATGTTTATGATACTAGCTAGCCGTAATGTAATACGGCGGATTATACAATCTGATTGCGACATACACATATAAGTGCGCCTGTGAGCCTAGTGGAGTATCTATCGTCACAAAAATTGTATGCTTTATTATGTCAATAAATGTATTTTTATTCTTATTCTTAAGTGAGGTGTGAGACAGGGCGACGTTATATCGCCGAAACTGTTCACCACTTTGTTGGAAGACGTATTTAAACTTCTGGACTGGGATGGTCTTGGCATCAATATAAATGGCAAGTACATGACGCACCTTCGATTCGCAGACGATAATGTAGTCATAGTCATGGCTGAGACCTTGGAAGACTTAGGCACAATGCGCGACGACCTCAATAGAATCTCCCACCAAGTGGGTCTGAAAATGAACATGGACAAGACGAAAATTATGTCGAATTCTCATGTCGTACCCACTTTTGTACAGGTTAGAAGCTCTACACTGGAAGTTGTGGACGAGTGCATCTACCTCGGACAAAAAATCCAGCTTGGTAAATCCAAATTCCAGAAAGAGGTCGATAGACGAATCTAACTCGGCATATTATCGGCCCATCTACCACAGTGTCTCAAGATAAAAGTCTTTAATGCGTGTGTGTGGCCAGTGACATATGGAACCAAACCGTGGCCGCTTACAAGAAGGCTCAAAGTCACCCAGAGAGCAATGGAGAGGGGTATATTCGGAGTCTCATTGCGTGATCGTATCAGAAATAATGAGATCCGCAGAAGAACTAAGGTCACAGACATAGACTAAAGGATTATATCTAAAGTGGCAGGGCACCTAGCGAGATGAACAGACGGCCGTTGGGGTGGAAAGGTCATCGAGTGGAGGCCACGTACAGGAAGTCGCAGCCGTGGCCCCCCATTAGGTGGACCGATGATCTGGTGAAGGTTGCGGGATTGGATGCGGGCGGCACAGGACCGATCTGTGTGGAGAACATTGGGGAGGCTTATGTCCAGGGGTGGACGTCCATTAGCTGAAATGATGATGATGATTCTTTAGTGAAAGCTGACTGACTGGTCTATTAACGCAGGGCTTAAAGTATAAGGGTTACAATATTTTTTTTTAAATGTACAGGTGATTGTTTTAATGCTTGGGGAAGCACACAAACATTATTTAATGAAACTAAATAAAAACAAATTGAGACTGATGCAAATAAGTGAGAATTGTACGTTTATAACTGCATATCGCTACGCTGGTTTTTAATATCTGATAATTTCTGTGAATTCACGGCAAATCCTCCATTTGATGTGAATTCACAGAAATGAGTAGTCAACCAATTGCAACTGGGTTCTGAATAATCCTGAAATCGCCCCATTTTCCGATCACCTATATATTACATTTGTGCATATGAAAAGAATGTACTTCGGAAAGTGGCGTTTTTGCTTTTCTAGGTCACAATTCTGAATGTAAAAATTTCATTATTTATTTAAAACTTTATTGCACAAAATATATACTAAAGGCGAACTTAATGCCAAGAGGCATTCACAACCAGTCAACCTTTGGTCATACAGAAAGGATAATGATGCGGTGAAAGGAGATCACGAGATCGCGGAAACCAGAAAACTATAAACAATAAAAATAAGTATATAAATATGTATATGTATACTAACGACTCGAATAATACATGCATATACATAATAATAAATATTATTATAATTATGTAATACATCTTTAACATTGAATTACATTGGGGAATTAAACAATACATAATAATATTAGTAATAACGATAAGCAATTTAGTCAAATAATAGGTAGATATAGGTAATATTAAACCGCATATAGGTAATATTAATTGCAAAAAGGAGGGTTATGATTTTGACCTGTATGTATGTATAGTTGTTCACATGTTCCCTCATAACTTCTAAACTAGTCATCATATTTGAACAAATGAGGTCTCGTTAGAAGTGTCTTGATTGTCTTCTGGTTATAGATGACATGACGTCACGTTGAATTGACTACAGCGTCCTCTAGGGGACTTAGAGTAAAGAACTAAAAAAAAATTGCTTGACAGTACGGTGTGGGGTATCAAGTAAATGAGCTTTTTTAGCACATTTCAAATACGTAATTTTATTTACATAACTAAAGATATATTAAATAAAAAGAAAGTTTAAAAACTAAAACCCGACTACCAAAAAATCACGCTCTAAAAAGTACGAAACAAGAAAATTGTTTCTGCTGAAATTATTATGCCGTATTGCCGTGGTCGTACCCGGTAACGCCGGGAAGCAATCACATCCTACTTCGATATACTTTAAAATATTGTCGAATTAAATAAATAAAAAAAATATTGCTGGTATTGTACCAATAGTAACAGGTATAAGTATAGTCTAGTAAGTAGTAGTAAAAGTTAGTAGTAGTATAGTATAGGTATTAAATATAGAAGTAAGAAGTAGTATAATAAGTATTGGTATATAAGTATACAAACATAAAAGTATAATTACTACAACTTACATTTAAAGAATTTAGTCTAAGTTAGGTTAGTAAATCTAGTGAAAGTAATTAAATGAGTTATATATATAAACATTTAGTTTGATTATTTTGTTTATAAAAAATGGCTTTATCAAGAAAAACAAAAAAAGCTTTACGCACTTCTCAGACAAGAAAAAAGGAATCACAAGATATTACTGTAGCTAGAAGAATCAAAGACAAAGATTATCAGGAAAATCGTAGGCAAACACAGTTCGTACACTCTAAACTTTTAAATGCTAAAAAATGGGCTGAAACTCTTCGTGAGAAAGAAACTTTAAAAAAAAACTCATACGCTTACATAAAGCGGAAACTCATTCATGAATTTGACGGCTTGAGGGGATCTGGGAAAATTCTGCGTAAAATGCTCCCGCTGATTCTTTCTTCGGGTTGCACTGTTCATAAATTACAAGGTTGTACTCTACATAAAGCAGTTATCGATCTAGAAAAGTCATTGTTTGCTAAAGGACAGGCCTATGTCGCTCTCAGTAGAGTCAAAACCATTGAGAAATTGTTTATAAGTGCCTTGGATCATAATAAACTACTCAAAAATCCACATGACAGTCAATCGTTAATAGAATTAGATCGATTAAGCAATCTTCCCAGGTCCTCTTAATATATTATATAACATCCAATCTATTTAATACTAACGACCTAATTCACTAATTCATGACCCATTCGCTGCCATCGACGCAAATATGCGTCGCTACTACGAAATACTGGGAGCTTCATACGGGGAAACCGTGTTGCTATACGCGCTACGATTCACGCGCGTTTTTAAGCGCTAGTTTTTAGTTCATTTATTTATTTAATATAATGTTATTGTTAATATTATACGCCAAAAATACACTTGGACACCAAAATAGTACAAACAAAAAAAAAGTAAAAAAACTAAAACCCAACTACGGCAAAGAACGACGCTGAAAAAGTATAAAACAAGATTGGCAAGTAAATGGACACAGTAGACTTTACCAAGATGCCTTCGTTGTCAATTTACAATAATGTCATACAATACTATTCTGAAGTATTCAATATTCACTATGTAGAGATAAATTTTCATGTTTGGAAAGGCGTAGTCACCCGTTACATATACCTACCTACCTACCGTAGCACTTTGACAACGTGTGACTGCGGATTTCCAAACATGAAAATTTATCTCTACATTACATAGTAAATATATTGCATACTTCAGAATAGTATTGTATGACATTATTGTCAATTGACAACGAAGGCATCTTAGTAAAGTCTACTGTGTCCGTTTACTTGCATCTTACTTGCATCGCACCTTAGCAACTTTGTTCAGTTCAGTATTCTGAAAATCTTGTTTTATACTTTTTCAGCGTCGTTTTTGTCGTAGTTGGGTTTTAGTTTTTTTACTTTTTTTTTATTAAATCTTACCGATATTTTTAAGAATCGAAAATATTTTTTTCAGAAATTTAGTCGACTTTTTATTTGTTTGATTTTTAATCTTAATCAACATTTTATGTACGAATTTGAACTATCTGAATATGGAATACAAAATGTAAATATCCTTAGTGGTACACGCGCAATAAATCATTAATAATGAAATAATATGCCATGTGGTCCACGGCAGAGTAGAATAGGCAACCCTCACTCTTACCGAGGTGTCGTAAAAGGCGACTAAGGTAAAGCTGCTGGTATGATCATCAGCACCCAGAGAAGGAAAACTCTGCATTTATATCTAAACCCTCGCCAACTCGTCTGCCAAGCGTGGTGAGTATGGCAACTATCCCTTATGTGATTGAGGGAGGCCCGTACCCCAGCAGTGGGGACTTAAATGGGCTGACGATAACGATGATGAATGAAATAATATGCATCTTATTCATCTGAAAAATAACGACTCTCGCTCGACGTGTCGGAACCCCCTTCATCACCAAGAGAAATTACCAGCTCTTGGTTCCTAATGCAATCCATGAGATAATAATCGTGATTCGTTGGTAAGATGGCTACCATTCCGACTACTGATTTATTGTGATTTTTTGTGTCAATCCCTATGAGCAAAAATCATATTAGCGCATTATACAATTCATAAGATATTTTTAGCAAATTTTATTGATAATAACTATTTTAAGTTCTTGTTCAGATTAATTGAGGAAGATTAATACTTGTTGAGAACACAAAAAAGTTAATGATTTTTACAGCTACATATTTTTATTTGTAGAAAGTTGAATGCATGATCCGAATCGTTTTAACTGTCCTACTCACCTTCACATACTGAATGGACTATAAGGGCCCTTTACTTTTGTACCACTTCTTTATTATTTCTTTCTTTTTCAACTCAACATATGTTAAAAACGTCATGTCAATGCGTGTCAATGTAAGTCGTTGCCTATGGTCGAAGCAAAATAAAATTCAACTGACAGTGACATTCGCTTTCAAATGAGTCAAAATGATAATTGACGTTTCTAGCCCTTTGTTATTCATTCTAAATCTATGATTAATTCTGGTTAATGCCATTTTTTGCGTTTTGTTATCCATATTTTAACGTAATCTTTAAACGCGCTTAGCTTTTTATCAAACAGTTGGTTGAAGGAATATGATACAATTACATTTCTAACTACGAGATTCAAGACGAATAAATGCGTTATATTTTCACTGTCCCACATTGCGTAATAACACGGTACCTCCACAACATGGCTCTTTGCCTATGTTATTTTTTAATCGCATTGGCTGTCGGTACATTATGACGTGTGTAATCTACAGTTAGTCAGAACGTCAATAAGTAACGAGAAGATACCAGCAACTCACTCAGTAGCTACTATTTTCGGTAACTTAGCTCATGTAAAATGTAGTTTACATAACAAAGAAAGATGTCCTGACTGAAAGAACCACAAACTTGACAACTGTGATTCGACACATTTGTTTTGGCTTACGTTAATAGGAAGATACATGCGATGTTGAGATAAATTGTTCTGGAGCATGAGGAAACATTATAAGAATATTGAGATCAAAGTTCATGCGCCCCGCAGACCTAATATGTATTTAACGTTTTTTTTAATGGTCATGTATCTCGGGAGATTTTTAGGATATGAAAATTACGTATTTTACCAAAGTTTCTATTAGCAACTTTGGTAAAAATACGTAATTATTTTCATATCCTAAAAATATCCCGAGATACATTGGCTACTAATGCAACTGAAACAAAATGCTAAGATGATGAAGAAGAAGTCCAAAATTTCTATATTTGAGAAATCATTCGAGAAAATTCATATATTTGAGAAATAATTCGATATCATTTCAAATGAAAAACGGGTCGCCATGACTAAAAAAAATAATTGTTTTTTTTTAAAGACAAAACATGATAGTAATAAACTCAAAACTGGGTACATTTATGCATTTACCTCTTCGTAATGCTGTTTCATTGGTGCATAAAAACCGCATGAGTGCGCGTGCGCCTCCGATCTGTTGCTGGACCAATTTCTGTCCATCTGTGGGCAGGCAGCGCTTGATCCACGTGTCCATACATGCCATGCCAGTCTGGTACGCTCTGCAAAACAATCATATTATGTAATGGATTAATATTTTATTCTATAACAAATTAAATATATATTTAAAATTAAAAAAAACCCCGACGTCGGCCATCTTGGATTTGAAATTTGTCACAATAAATATATTCTGCTACTCAAGCCATTTTATATGATACCCATATTGTGGGAGTTGGTTTAAAACATACAATCCATATCTTTGTGACGACGGCCATCTTGGATCGATGTTTGTCCAACATAGCTAAGAACACTCCCCCTTTATTCATCTTTCAAACAAAAAAAAAAAATCAAAATCGGTTCATTTGTTCGGGAGCTACGATGCCATAGACAGACAACCAGACTCACAAGTCAAACTTATAACACCCCGTCGTTTTTGGGTCGGGGGTTAAAAACAATAGAACACAAATTTACACTTAAGCTGCGTTGCTAACCCAGCAGAGGTAAACGCACGCATCTCTGTGATTTATTTGAATTTCAAATCGAAACCGAAACAAAATATTATAAACTAAGTTACAAGTTGCTAATGCCTGATAATGCTGAACTGATTTTGAGGACCTAGGCATTCCTTCATAATGTACCTAATAGTCACACAGTTACTTGCCCACACACCCAAGCCTATTTTATAAGACAAAAGTTATAAAATCAGAATCAACATTATTACATTTTCTCGAACATTTAAGTTATTTCCCATTAGGAGTAATAAACATTGCGGAAATTGTTTGGTGTAGCTTTTTATTATTTTAATTAACTGGGTAGATAACTTTTTTCTGTTACCTACCCAATAACATGAACATTCCGCCGACATCCCACAACGTTCAAAAGAAAATACCGAAAGGATAATAATATTTATCTCTCTCTTTCAACCGATTTAATATTTCATTTCTTACGTAACGAATTCCATCATTTGCAATGCTCATAAAATTAAATGCTCAAACCGTTGATAATAATTAAGAAACTTTTATATAAAAGACCTCTTTGACCTTTAATCAAGGATTGAGTTGGCAGGATAGCCGGAAAGAAAGTACTGCCTTAATTAACAGTGGGAGAGCCACGCTTCGGCATGAATGGGCCGGCTCGACCGGAGTAATACCACGTCCTCACAGAAAACCGGCGTGAAGCAGTGCATGCGCTGTGTTTCGCTGCGTGAGTGAGGGTACGGAGGCCCAATCCAGGGGAGCAGCAGCAGTAAGCAGCGCACTTGTGACACCACTGGTGTTGCAGGCGTCCATGGGCGGCGGTAATCGCTTAACATCAGGTGATCCGTCTGCTCGTCTGCCATCTATATCATAAAAAAAAAATAGACGAAAATTACACGTCTTTTTTTTGCTATAATATATATATATATGATAATGAGTTTCGTAGTGAAAATTAGGTTTATTTTTTCATTTATTAAGTATGAAAATTTTTCGAAGTCTTACGAAACGTCAATTCTACGAAATATCCAAATGGTACCCTTAAATTTTGTTATTTTTTTTTATTATACGTTAAATAACGCACTAACAACAAAGATATGTATTATTCATTTTATCTGTGTGTTATGTATCTGAATTGTTGTCAACGCGTGACGTCAGCTTATACTTTTCTATGAAGCGTTATGACGAGTCATCATGCAACTCAAGGCAGCTTTTTCAAATAGTGGTGTTATATACATTGAATTTAACAAAAATAGTCTTCTTCTTAAAGTGCCTCTCCGACTAGCGAAGGTTGAACATATTTTTCTGAGTCTCTAGCAAGGCGAAACGCCTCGGCCGCGCTCGCGATCCCCGTCCAGGATGTTACGCAGCCATGATTTTTTCCTACAACCCACACGCCTCTTACCCAGCTACTTTCCCCATCATAATAAGTTGCAAAAACTCGTATCTATCGTGTCTTAACACATGTCCTAAGTAGGCAACTTTCCTCTGGTTGATGGTCAAAAAGAGTTCGCGTTTCTGGTGCACTCGTCGGAGAACTTCAACATTTGTCACTTTTTGAGCCCAGCTTACGGCAAGCATCCTTCGATAAGCCCACATTTAGAATAGCTCAACACACTTTCTGATGTCTTCCTTCCTACAAAAATAATGAAAATTCCTAATATAGTCACCACCTAAAAGTAACAACAACGGCTCATCCATGCTTGTTGAGTGCAATCAAATAAGGTGACGGGTAGGGCACACTAGCGACGCAATCAATTCTAAATCAATTTTAATTTTTAGCTACTAAACCGGATCTATTTTAAACCATCTCGGGGTTACAACCTCTCGGCAAACATTTATACTATTTATTAAATAACCATGCACAAAATATGTTGGGACCAACGCGTACACGAGAAATTGATTCACGTCAAAAGCGGCCACTTTTGGCGTGAATCAATTTTTACGCGTATGACGGCGGCGTCGTCGTACAATTCGCCTGTCATGGATTCAGCTGCTAAACATGTGAACGGCAAGTGCACCGAGCTCCCCGCTCCGCGCGCCCGCTACCTGACGCATCGTTCGATCCCCACTCTCCCCACCGCTCGACTTGTTTTGAAACGGGTATAAAAACCACTGCACGGCGGGCGGACGGCAGTCTTGGCTCTGGCGTGGCTCGGTGCACTAGTTGTACCTTGCGGCTTATCCTAGACGAATAAATTAATCGTTAATTTGAAGTACAATTCTAGCTCTTATTAAGTTAGCGCTAAGCAGATTTTGATAAGAAATATAAGGTTCAAAATCATAAGGATTTTCATTACGATGTCTGACCCCCGCCTCCCGACACGTACAAAAACGGACTCAACATTTGTGCATGGTTATTTGCTTCGCTAGTGTGCCCTACCCGTTACCTTAAATGTCAAACTACCGAGAACACAACGAACATGCAATGCAGTGGCTGCCACTCCAATGGTTACGAGTATTCATGTCTATTCAGTGTCTTCTGTCAAGGCCCGTCGCGTTCGGCCGTTGTACAGGGTAGAACAAGATATAGACCTCAGTTGTTCATCTTAGGCACGAAATGGATTGAAACCAAACGCCAGCTGCCTGGTTCGCGTGCTTAAGGCGGGTAGCCTAACTAGCGACACCAATCATAATAAATTGTTAGCTACTAAGCCGGATCTATTTCAAACTATTTCGGGGTTACAACCTCTCGGCAAACACTTATAGGTACTATTTATTAAATAGCCATGCACTAATGTTGGGTCTTATAGGTATAGCTTTATTTTTTATCGTTTACGATAAAAAATGAAGGTATATAATCACTATAAATATGTATGTGCACAGACTTTCGTGTGTGTAAGGGATTTTGGTGCAAACATGAAAGAGGCGTTACCTTGATTTTCTCACAAAATCATTTAAGGCGACGGCTACCCCTAACTAGCGACGCTAATCGATTTAAATTTTTAGCTACTAAAACGGATCTATTTCAAACAATTTCCAGTCCAGTCTCTAAGCAAAGATTTATACTATTTATGTAATTAACGCCCTACTGGTCTAGTTGTTTAAGTAACGGACCGTGAACTCGGCAAAAATCGGAGCAAAAAGTATGTTTTGATTTTTTCGAACATTGCTCGGGTTTGTGATCACAAATCCGCATTAAGCAAGCGTGGTGATTAAGCCTTATCCCATCATAGTAGCGATAACTTGATTTCTATGATGGAGGCCTTTGCCCTGCAGTGGGACAGTATATGGGCTAATACTTTACTTTTATGTAATTAATTGTGCACTACTTTTTGATCTGTTTTTGCCGTTGAAATTAATTTCGGCCATAAGTGCCCGTAATTTAAATTTCGATCACAAACGTGACCAAAAAGTTAAGTATTAAATAAATAATATAAGTGCTTTCCAAGAGACTGCAGCTTCGAAATTGTTAAAAAGATGATGACGATAATAGGAAAGAGGAATAGAGGAATAGTTTTATGGGGGAATACTACAGATGCACATAAATTATCCATACTACAGAAGCAATACCTCCGTATTATAGTAAATATAGATAAACATGCTTAGCAGTGAGTCATTTAAAAGTCTAAATATTTTAACTCTTACAGGCATTTATATTTTAGTTGGTTAAAAACATAAAAACCTGTTCCCGCTGTATGTAAGGCCTCAAAACTTACGACCTAATGTCAAAATAGCTCCATTTTTTTTTCAATCGGAAATTGCATAATCAGCCATGTTTAGAATGTCAAGCAAAATATACAATAATACACCAAATTATATTAAATGCCTAGAAAATGAAAACACATTTAGAAATACCCTACAATTATGTTTAATTAATTAAAGTTTCTACACGCCATCTAAGTTTTTTAATGTGTAATGATTTTGATATCTAAAGTACAACTACCTATCAAATATCGTTTGCCATCTATCACATAAAAAAAGTAAAACCAAAATTGTTACAACTTAGTAATAAAAGTGTATTAATGTTAATTTTAAAAAAATGTGTAAGTAACCAGTTTAAGTATTTCGTTTTTAAGTCATTGCTGTGCCCTGGCAGGGTTCATGTTGAACTCCAACCTCATATTTATTATCTATCGCATAATTATTTCTTGCGCTCATGTAAACAACTTGAGTGCAAAAATAATTAGAATTTGAATGATATCTGGTTTAGCTACTAACAATTTCAATAAATTGGCGTCGCTAGTTTGCCTTACCCGTCACCTTAAGTAGGTTACTATCTTTGAGAAAAACAAAAATGGGAATGAGGGCTGGATTTAATGACAAGAATGAGAATGTCTATCTATCTGTAATATCTAGTTTTAAGTTTTCATACTTTATTTTGAGTGCAATAAAAGTATATTCATTCATTCATTCATTCATTCAATGTCTGTTCAAAAGGTCCCATATGAACAAATAAATGATTTTATATTTTTTCACGAAAATTTAACTAAAATCCCAACCATATTTGGCGAAATTCTGATCAAAAAGCACGTAATATTACGTTCTACTTCAAAGAACTTGACAATAATAACACTTGACAGCTTGCTTGACATTATATATATAAAGGCATTGACCGGTGGCGTAGTGGTTAGTGGGTCGCACTTTAAAGCGACGGCTGCGCAAGAGGTCCCGGGTTCGATCCCCGGGTCGGGCCAAAAATTTGTACCTAAGTTTTCGGTAAGAAATTCTTAATGGCGGGAGCCCGGAGTGTGGAAGTTGGCGGTCTTGTACTCCCGTGCCTCGGAAAGCACGTTAAGCTGTTGGTCCTGCGCCCGTGCACTATTGTCCTGCGTACGTGGCCTGTTCGTTGAGATTGGCCGCCGTAGCCGTAATCGGTTGGAGGATATTATTATAAAGGCCTTGAGGTAAATAGTAACTATATAGATACCTCAATTACATAGCCTATATCGGTCATTGAGGTAAATAAGGATATCAGTATCCTCTTCTTAGTTTGTGCCTCTATCAGTGGGTCATCATTACATAATTTTTGGGTGAAGGTTGGCATGGAGATTTTATATCAATCGTATCGCATTTGGCCGTCCTTTAATCACAGTAATTGTTTGAATACAAACCGCTGTCCTAATTGATTTACGTTCCACCATTGTAAACTGCATTGCCGCCATATTGTGCCAGATGACAGCTAACTCTTTCTAGCGCTAATGTAGGTGTGAACGTTTAGGTCAGTACCAAAGAGGTTACAATTACTACGTAGAAATTGTGCGATGACGGCATATACAACGTGTAAAAAAATGTGAAATAAAACTTAAGGGTGTGAACGAACATATACCGTGTAAAGACTTTACTGCCAAAATAAGAGCATCATCCAAGCGAAAAAAAAATCAACTGTTCCATACATTATTGACGCGCGGATATTCTATTTAGTATGGAACAGCGGTTTTTTTAACCCCCGACGCAAAAACGACGGGGTGTTATAAGTTTGACGTGTGTGTGTGTGTGTGTGTCTGTGTGTCTGTCTATGGCATCGTAGCTCCCCAACAAATGAACCGATTTTAATTTTGTTTTTTTTTTGTTTGAACGATGAATAAAGAGGGAGTGTTCTTAGCTATGTTGGATAAAAATTGATCAAAGATGGCCGCCATCACAAAGATTTGGATTTTATGTTTTAACACAACTCCCACATTATGGGTATCATATAAAAGGGCTTGAGTAGCAGAATATATTAATATATATTATACCGTGGAATGGGGTCACTTTGAATCGCGGGGTGACATTGATAAATTTTCGTTTCGTTTTAAAATTCAAATTGTGCGATTTCTAATCGCATCCTCTAATATTTTGCTTTTATTTTTTTTTATACAAGAAATTGATATTAGAAACAAAACCGATATTTAGATATTTTATTATTTTCTTGGCCTAGTATGTTAAGAGATATTAAAGTTTAAATTTCAAAATTGATAATAGTAACCCCATTTTACGGTACTTAGTTACTAAAAAAGTGTAATTCATAGTAGGAAAATAATGAGATTAGGATGTCATGTGATAATTTTTTTTATAATTTTATTTAATAATTAATAAAAAATAATAACAGTAACTTAATAAGAAAATTTCAATTCATAATAATTCAAAATAAAGATAACTCCTGTTCTAGGGTGTTATATTATGTTTTTTTTACTTATGATAATGATACAAACAGCAATAAGGGAAACTTATGTTTTAACACAACTCCCACTCCCAATTGTGAAAAATTTCAAATTCAAGATGGCCGCCATCAGAAAATGACGAATAACCTATTTGTTGTTCCAACTGCCTCAATATAGGTATCAAATGAAAGAGCTTTAGTTGTGTCGGGAGATGATGCTCATTCTAAAATGGCAGTGAAGTCTTTACACGGTATATGTTTACACCCTTAAGTATTATTGCTCATTTTTTTACACGTTGTATAAAATGTTGACAATCAAGAACTGTTTGAAAAGTTGAACTTCACCCTTAGTATTGTGTCCTCAACTTCTAACCCGTCATTTTATAAGTAGGCGGACAGGCAATTTCCTGCCGGACGGAAAGCTGCACATGGCAAACGAAAGTTTGAATCCTACTAACTACAGATGTAAGTGTACCGTATGATTTCGATATTGGATTGGCCCTCGTTGAAACTATGAAGTTCATATTTTCCGATACTTTGTTAATTAACTTTAAATCTTGTGTCTGTTAATGGCTTTATGGCTCTGGCATAGTTGGTTGATTTTTTTTATTCAAAAGGTGACATTACCAGGTTTTTATAACAGTTTTTTTTGTTATAGGTGGCAGACGAGCAGACGGATCACCTGATGGTAAGGGATTGCCGCCGTCTATAGACAACCTTTGAACCCCCCCTTTCTACTGGATTGGGCCTCCGGTACCCTCAATCATGCAGCGAAACACGCACAGTGCTGCTTCACGCCGGTTATTCATCATGTTTCATATCCATACCGATGTTGTTTATCATCATCATCATCATCATTTCAGCCAATAGACGTCCATTGCTGGACATAGGCCTCCACCAATGTTCTCCACACAGATCGGTCCTGTGCCTCCCGCATCCAATGGATTCCCGCGATCTTCACCAGATCGTCGGTCCACCTTGTAGGAGGCCAGCCACGGCTGCGACTTCCTGTACACCGATACAGATACTATGTAGACACCGATGTTGTTATAATAATATATTTATATTATTTTTATTTTGGCTTTAGCTCACTGTTTTTGTTTTAATTTTCTTAATCAAGTGTTTTTTCGTTAAATAAATAATATATTAATACTCTAACTGCCGCACTCAGAGATGTCAATTAAGCTAAATGTTCATTTACTTAATTATGGAAAGTCTTTATGCGTATTGAAATAAGTGCCAATTAAAGTTAATTGGACGTCTCTGAGTGCGGCAGTTAGAAGATAATATGAATTCTATCTCTAAACTCATACGTAAGTATTATCTTTTAATAAGTAAGTAACTGATTAAAAAAATATTAAAATTATGGTTGACGCCGATTTTAAAACCCACATCACGTTTAAATTTATTTATATAAAATACTTACGAGCAATGTAGATCTAGTTCATCTCTCGTCTTCGGAAGGCCTACAGGTGTCCGCGGAATCAGCTCTACACACACTTTCAGTTCGTTGGAGTCACAATTGTCAGTTTCACCTAGTAGCGCACCACCGCCGCCTGAAACAATAATCCGGTATGAAGTTCCGATTCTTACAATCTGCAATATACATTTATTATCTACATAAATGTGGGATTTCATGATGAATAGAGATGATTTTACCACCTTGGTAACCATTGTCCATGTGTCCACTATTAAGCCGAGGTGAACCAAAGAGTAAATTTCCCCTCTGATTAGTCAGAAGAAATCTTTTGGTTGCTAGTATGCTTGACCAAAATGGCAAAACCTTAAAGCCTGCCCAATTATTTGCCTAATAGCGTGTTTTAACTTTACAGAATCACATTTGTTTATAATTTTAGATAAATAAATATTTCACAACATCACATACATTGATTTGACTCCGAGATATATAGGTCGAGCACCTGTGTTACGGATATCAGAATCAATAGTGGGATTATAAACATATACACATAATACTTTTCATTTGTAAGACCAATACAAACAGACATGTGCATGCACACAAATGTTTGTAGTGAGCGGGGATCGAACCCGCAACCCTTGAATCACAGACAGCTTTCACTACCACTACATAGCCTCTACAACTATTTTGTGTATACGCGTTTGAAAACGCATATATAACATTCATAGTATTTATGTAGAATGGAAACCTAGAATATTTTTCTTCTAATCTTTATTTTCTCAGAAATAACAACTTATAAAAATAAACTCGTCATAACACACGTCCGTCTTTCGCTCCTTTATTCCCAAATCAATCTCCCCGCTCTCCGTTTGCTCCTTTCATTCCCTCTCTTCCATACTCACTCTCATAGTTCCTAACATTCGTTCTTTTTTAAGGCCAGAGGCGGACAAACGAGCAAGCGAGTCACCTGACGGAAACGGCGCCGCCCATAAACATTCGCGAAATCATCTCTATATACTTATATACGCGAAATCATCTCTATATACTTATATATACTTACGAGCATTGTCCATGTGTACACATGGACAAGGTGACCACCTTTTTGCTATTCATTATAACTAGTTAAATCTAGTGTTCTTTATTAATAAAGAACACTAGATTTAACTAGTTATAATCACGCCTAAATTAGTAAAGTAGAATATTTTAATAATTATACTGATAGCTTCAAAGGCTGCTAGTGGCGTCCCACATCAATTAGACATAAGAAAAAAATACAAATAGTTTAATTGTAAACATAGGTGGTAGCAATACAAATGGTGTGGAAAAAAGATACAGTATCACTTTGTTTAGCCATTACCAAGCGTACAAAATTAAAGAAAAATTAATACCGTGGAATGGGGTTACTTTGAATCGCGGGGTGACATTGATAAAAATTTCGTTTCGTTTTAAAATTCAAATTGTGCGATTTCTGATCGCATCCTCTAATATTTTGCTTTTATTTTTTTTATTCAAGAAATTGAAATTAGAGACAAAACCGATGTTTAGATTTTTTTTTGGCCTAGTATATCAAGAGATATTTAAATTCAATCAAAGTCAAAATTGATCAAAGTAACCCCATTCTACTGTACTTAATTACTAAAAAAGTGTAATTCATAATTTTGAAATAATGAGATTAGGATGTCATGTGATAAATTTATTTTATAATTATATTTATTATGAATAAAAAATAATAACAGTAAATTAATAAGAAAATGTCAATTCATAATAATTCAAAATAAAGAACAACTTTTCTTGGATATTCTTAGACTAACAGTAAATAAATACTGTTCTAGGGTGGTGTTATCTTCATATTTTTTTACTTATGATAATGATAATAACACCAATAGGGGAAAATATATCCTAATAAGATTAGGTCTGAAGGCCAAAACACTATACGATAGCCTTTTAATGACAAAAGATTTTGGAGGTTCACCATTAAACCCCATATCACGGATATCACATGTTTCCAAGTTTCTAAATCTTGAGCATACTTTGGAACTAAGCTTAAAGTAATTGTAAAGTTTGGAGAGGCACACAACCTTTGTTATTAAATTATGTTAAGTAGGTTTCACAATGGCTACGAATCTTAAAGTTAAAATCTCAGAAGAAAAAGATTACGAACGTTACTTAATTAGAGTCGAATTAGTGATTACATGCATAGAAACATTCGTCAAATACCTTAACTCAACTCTCACCTTTATGTCAAATACATTTGGTTCAATAACAAAAACAATTTTAGTAACTGGACGTGTAGCTCTCTTTGCAGTCTTCGGTAATGCACGCCAATAGTACAGTTCCTGTACCATCTTTTGTTATGCAGATCTCTGCTAGAATTTTAGAGCGTATGCATTTTTCGGGCGCATGTAGAAATTTAATGTAAGTTGGTTCAGAACCTTCTTCGAGCAAGTTAATCCATGCGTAGGCATTTTCCATCAGTCACGCTTGTCCAGTTTTTTTCCTCTAACGCACTCCTAACTACATACTATTTTATTATATTAATGGCTGTACCTAATTCATCATCATCATCATCATTTCAGCCAATAGACGTCCACTGCTGGACATAGGCCACCCCCAATGTTCTCCACACAGATCGGTCCTGTGCCGCCCGCATCCAATGGATTCCCGCGATCTTCACCAGATCGTCGGTCCACCTTGTGGTGGGCCTGCCACGGCTGCGACTTCCTGTGCGTGGCCTCCACTCCAGGACCTTTCTGCCCCAACAGCCGTCTGTTCTCCTCGCTATGTGCCCTGCCCATTGCCACTTGAGGCATGCAATCCTTTGGGCTATGTCTGTAACCTTAGTTCTCCTGCGGATCTCATCATTTCTGATACGATCACGCAGGGAGACTCCGAGCATAGCTCTCTCCATTGCTCTCTGGGTGACATTGAGCCTTCTTAATCGGCACATTGTAAGCGGCCACGTTTCGGTTCCGTATGTCATTCCGTATGTCATCACTGGCAACACACACGCATTGAAGACTTTCGTCTTGAGACACTGCGGTAGGTGGGCCGAAAATATGCTGCGTAGCTTCCCGAACGCTGCCCAGCCGAGTTGGATTCGTCGATCGACCTCTTTCTGGAAGTTGGACTTACCAAGCTGGACTTTTTGTCCGAGGTAGATGTACTCGTCTACAACTTCCAGTGTAGAGCTTCCAACCTTCACAAGAGTGGGTACGACATGGGAATTCGACATGATTTTCCTTTTATATCTACCTAATTATTTTGTACCTAATTATTTTATCATAATATGAAGTTATGCATTAGACATTACTGGTGGGGCAATCTACTGAGCCAAACGTCTTATAGTTCAACACACTCGCGTCGAGATAGGATTTAGAACTTAGAGACGAACCGGGGATTCTTGAATCCCTTTACGCTGCCACCAAATGTTATGAGCCTCGAGGGATTTAGGTTTTTAAAAAAATAAAATAAATTAATTATGATCTAGGCAGCCGTCTAGCTCGGATGGTAGGTTGAGCCTGGTGAGTGAATGCATGGATGACGCATGAGACGTTATGAAAGGACTGAGCTAGGATAAAGGGATAGGATTAGTGTGCAATAAGGGGTGCATAGTCTAACTATAACAGTTCGCACCTTCCATGTGTGGGGTCGTAGTTTAAATCCGAGCATTCGGATTATTTCAAATCTATGTGCATATTTGCAACGGCAACTAATAGTAGAGTTCAGCAGTGAGGGAAAACATCGTGAGGAAACGTTTCGGATAGTTTTTGAAACGTGTAACCCTGATTCAGTTGGTCTGATTCCCCTATTAAAGGGTTGCGAAGGTCAGACGCGAGTCATTTCATTGTAATTACCAAACTCCCCCAAATCCTGAATCATGGTCTAAGCGTAGGTACCCTGAGCTTCATAGTGGCAGCTTTGGGTGCAGCTGGGAATTACACGCTAAGATGAAGATTACTCGTTAATGTTTTCTTAATAGGTCGTTATGTCGAGGATTTGCAGCGCTGACCGAGACCCGAGTAATAGTTTCCTAATGACATTATTGTTCATAAAATGTTCTAGTAAAACGAAGTTACAAGCCCAATTAGGACGCACATGATTGTATTAGATAGTCTCACATTGGGTTACTACACACGCAACGCACGCACCAGTGATGTCACAAGTGCGTTGCCCTCCTTTCCCTCTCCTCACATTGGCCCTTTGGTGCCCTCACTTACTCGGCAAAAATTAGCGCACTAGAAAAATTTTGTTCTAAAAATCATGCCAAATGCAACTTTGTAAAAAGTCCTTTGGACAGACAGGCATGGCAAAACTATATATAAGGTCTCCTTGTGAACTCATACATAAGCACATATGACTGTCTCGGTGGCGCAGTGGATAGTGGGTCGCACTTTGGAGCAAAGCGCAAGAGGTCCCGGGTTCGAACCCCGGGTCGACACGACACTTAGTAGATGCTTCTCGAAACGTAGGTTGCTGTCAAAGTTAGTGCCCAAATTTCTGGTTTCAGTAACACGATCCAAGGCTGCACCCAAAATCCTGACCGCTGGCACACTATGGGCTATAATGTCATATTGTTTTTTTTAAATGTACTGTGATTCCTATCAAGATTATACGTAGATTCGACGGGTAGGGCTAAAACAAGCCGCGTGGGCTGATGCAATTCAATGGTTTTAAATTAGTGTCTAGTGGTTTTTAGTGTGCAAATTTGTGCAGTGAAGTGCGGCAAAGTGATCCTAGTAATAAGAATCGTTAGATTGTATCGTTTTTAACATTGCTATTGTGTGTCGAATGCGTTGTGTCGTGACAACTTGCTTGGAATTAATAGAGTCGTAAAACTCGCGATTGCTTTTAGAGTGATATCCGCTGAATCCGTAGGTCGGTAAAACACCGGCGTTTATTGTGTGACTGTGACTTTGACTGACTTCGACTGTTGACTATCTAGTCAGATAATTCGCCAATGTCAAGTAACTTATTGAGAATAAGTAGGTACTTATTCTCAATAAGTTACTTGACATTGGCGAATTATCTTCAGGAAGAGCCATAACAAAAAAAAAGATTATACGTAATCTTGATAGGGATTAATTAAAATAGAAATTTCGCTAAGAGATGAAGAAAATTATCGGCTTATGGACGATTAACCTGTTTCACGTTTTAACAAATTGCTCATAACTTTTCTAACAGGTATGCGTGAGTGCGTAAATTGGCTCCGTCTTTTAAATTTTCGTATTATTTATTCTTTTATACTTAAAATTGGCATCCGAGCAGAAACTCCACCTGATCACGGGTAGCCAGCCATTGTTAATTAGAAAATAAGTGCCTTCAATATATCAATTTGTAGATTTCTTCAATTTGCTTATGATTGTATGCCTTATTTACATTAGGATAAGCCTGTTCCGTGGGGGTGAACACGATTACAAAGTAACAGTTATATAACATACAAAATATTAAACAGAGAAATAGATAAACCTCTGTATAATTAGCTTTTAAGTTTTGTATGTTGTGCAATAAAGAGTATCAATCTATAAAGCACGTGTCTTCTTACATTAGAAAATGTATTATCATAGATCGACATTCCTCTATTTAATTGTTGGCATTTACACAAAAGAGGTGTTTAGGTCCTGATACTTACTAGTAATGTTTAATATACGCACTGGTTCAAACACAGTTTATAGTCAACACAATGATTCCACCAGACCAAATGGTAGCGTGGTATGTGCATGGTATGTACAAGTATTCTACAATACGCTTCTGAAACCAACTCACTGCTCCAACGAGTTTAGGTTTTACTTCCAAATCTGCGGGCTAATGCCTGAGTCTATATCAAATACTCTTTGATCTTTCGATTTCTTAGGAAGATATCGAGATTGTTGACATTTTATCCCATGGGAATTAGCCTCCCCCCCTCCCCGCTCTCTTCCCCCCCCCCCCCCCCCCCAATAACCAATAATTTAATTGTGAATCCGGTATTAACAGAGCTATCTTTTAACTCCTAACCGTTGAAAAGTTGACCTTCCATCATCAGCTGTCCCACAAAAATAATACAATCAGGCGTAAATACTGGTGCAGCTTTGTTAAATTTGAGGGTTGCCGTCGATTTCTCTGGGATCCCTTCATCAGATCCTGACATGATGAAAATGGGACCAACTTGAAAGTGTGTTCTTTCAAATAAAAAAAGAATTGTGCAAATCGGTCATCAATTGACGGAAAAATCGGTAAACATACAAAAAAAAAACATATAGTCAAACATAGAACCCTTTTTTTTGAAAAAAGGAGGACCTTTATTAAAAAAAAAGGGCTTATTCATAAACGATTGTTAAACCTTTGTTAGCTAAAACGGTGTTATACAACTGTATACTAAACCAGGTTTAATTATTTTTTCGAACATTTTGTATGTCGTTTTTTGTTTCAAATGACAACATTTTACCTAACAAAGGCTTATTGAAAGTTTATGAATAATATAAGTGTTTTTGTTGAATGGTTAAAGATAACTGTGAACATAAAATAATTAGACGTGGATAGAATTTTTTACATTTATGAACAACTAATAATCTTAATAATTGCTTACGATCAGGTGATCTGTCTGCTCGTCTGTCACCATCACATAAAAAATAACAAGAAGAACTAACTGTTTATCTATTTAGGATCAAGTCGACTCGTTAGGGGAGGTTCGACAAACCTTAAATAAGATTTTTCGAATATTCCGATACTAAGAGCCGATTTTTTGATCCGTAGTTAAACTGACTGAACTAATGATTTAAAAAAGTAACCAACGGTCATTTTAACGCTGTCACTTTGACGCTGTCACTTTGTCGCTATCACTTTGACGCTGTCACTTTAACGCTGTCACTTTGACGCTGTCACTTTGACTATTGGTTAGACTTTACAGCTTACACTAGATCTACAATTAGTTATTTAACTAAAAGGTAACTACGGATCAAAAAATTGGATCCTTAGGGCCGATTTATTGATTCGTAGTTACCTTTTGGTTAAATTAACTATTGTTAATTGTCTAACCATTAGTCAAAGTGACGGCGTCAAAATGACATAATTCCTTGTAATACTATTTGTTTAGATAACTTTTGCTCATAAAACACATTTTAGCGATATTTTACCATTGGTAACTTTTTTAAACTATTAGTTTAGTTTAACTACGGATCAAAAAATGGGCTCTAAATAAATGGTATAGCGCTGTCATTCTCTACAAATATGACGTTATACCATAGATTTATCCAAGGATAAGGATTGGTCGAATCGAGCCTTAGTCGTATAAATAGTGATCTTAAGCTATTCCGAAAGTTTTAAAAATTAAGAGTCGTTCTAAGGGGAGTACTCGTATACCTTCTCCTTGAATAATATAAGATTAACCCTCAAAGGCGTCGTCTCAGAACACCAAGTTCGTTTTCAAAAGAAATAAATACTTATCCACGACGACAGGCGATAAATACAATTTAATACCAGCAGCTTCCGGGGTACTTGGTGAATTATCAGAGCAATTAATCTAGTTAAGTATTCGAATTTTTTTCTCTAAATTCCTTTCAGAAATGATGACGAGGGTCTCACATTATCCGTTTGAAAGACTTTATTTTAGTAGTAAAGAAAAAAATATCACAGGTTATGTCGGTCCTAACCTAAAACAAGGGGTACCTCAAGGAAGTGTACTTGGACCCTTATTGTTCTTGCTTTAAATAAACGACCTACCATGTGTTACAAAACATAGGACAATACTGTTTGCAGATGATGTGTCTGTCCTTATCACTACAATCAAAAACTTTACATTAAACATACACATAAATTAAATAAAAGATACATTGACAATAATAATTGAATGGCTCAAAGATAATGACTTAACAATAAATTTAAAAAAGACAATTTTTAACAAACAATAAATATAAAAATAAATTTTAACAATTTAAGAAATCATGTAGTTGACATAAATATTAACAGGGTCATTATACGGAATGCTCACCTATTGGTAAAAGATGATGTGGCCGAGGGTGTATCATGTCTGTCTAATAACAGCTATTCAGTCTAAAATAAGGTCTCGAATAGAGACTATTTAGAACTAATTAAAGTTATTTTTTTTTTATTGTGATAGCAGCACACGAGCGAACAGAACACGTGATGGTAACAAATTTGCCGCCGTCTATGTGCGTATTCGCCAAAATAGTGATGTCGCAAGTGCGCTGTAAATCTTTAAACTCCCTTTTCGACCGGATTGGGCTTCCGGTACTCTCACTCACACGGCAAAACACAACGCAAGCGCTATGAGGTTTCAATGGAATTTCAGTTGTCCTTTCAAGGTAGTTTCATCATAATCATCATCATCAGCCCATTTAAGTCCCCACTGCTGGGGCACGGGCCTCCCTCAATCACATGAGGGGTAATTGCCATACTTGGCAGACGGGTTGGCGAGGGTTTTGATATAAATGCAGAGTTTTCCTTCTCTGGGTGCTGATGATCATGCTAGCAGCTTTACCTTAGTTGCCTTTTACGACACCTCGGTAAGAGTGAGGGTGGCCTATTCTACTCTGCCGGATACCACACGGCAAGGTAGTTTAAAAGACCATAATTGATTAAATATCAATAACCTTAACTAGTGTTAAAATTTCGTGTGAATATTGTTTATATTCCCTTATAACGAGCCACTAACCGCAACCACCAAGTTCTCATATTGGACTAGTTATCTGTGAGCATAAGTTGTATGACTCTCTATTAAAAAAGTTTGGCGGAGCGGACAACGATATCTCGTGTGGTTTAGAAGTATAACCATAGTTATAATGAAGTAGGAAAGATGTATATACCGCGACATTGTCTCCCAAATCATGGGTAATTAGGTATTTAATCTATCTGGCTATCCGCGACATGCAGGTTTACTCACCTTATTTTCCCTCACCGCCGACCTAATGGTAGAAATACGCATATATATTTGAACAATCCCGAGGTGCATGCTCGGATTCGAACCACGACCCACCGCATGGAAGACGCTAAGTCTTATCCACTAAGCTATCAACTCTCTAGTGTGAAATCTCTAGGTAGGATAAAGCAGCGGGTTAAAAAAAATTAACGTCGAAGAGGACATGATTGTCACCACCACCACAGAGGCAGCAAATGACCTCAGAGAGAAGCTAGAATTACGAATTGGAGATAAAGCGAAAAAAGAGTGAGGACCATGGCATCCCTACTTGTAAATGGAATGAGTAAGGGTGAATCGTGTACACACTTAGTGGTGGAGGAAGCCCTTATGAACCGTTTCGGATCCATAGTCCTGGCCATCCAAATAGTAAAAGCCAGCAAGGTCACGCTGCTAGGTGACAACAACCAACTCCCTTATATTGACCGCTGCAATCTCTTTCCCCTACACTACAACAGACCAAACAAAATCACCAACATCACAAAGGAGTTGTTGTGCACTTATCGCAACCCACAAGACGTAGCGGATGCCCTTAGAGAAATCTACAGTGGCATATACTCGGCTAACACCCAAACTAAGTCCCTACAGCTGTAACAATTTTCAGATTTTCAGATTCAAGTCCGAAAGAACCCTGTATCTCGTTCACACCACAAATTGCAGTGGAGTCCCCATATTGCTGACTTGGCAGGAAGACTAAGTTCCGCTGCATATGCAGTAAGAAAAATTAGACGTCTGACTGATATCGAGACGTCAAGACAGCTATTTCAGCTATTTCCACAGTGTGATGTCATATGGTCTACTGTTGTGGGAGTCTGCTGCTGACATACAAACTATTTTTGTATTACAGAAAAGGGCCATCTGCGCTATATACAGCCTTAGATCACGTGACTCACTAAGGGAAATATTTAAAGAAATAAATATTTTAACCGTGGCTTCCCAATTTATCCTCGACTGCATTATGTATGTACGTAAGAACTTGCACACTTTTCCAAAAAAAGTCCGATAGTCTTAGTCTTAACACCAGAAATAAACATAGGCCTCAGACTTCATAAAATCGGTAATTCGTTTGTTGGCTTAAGTATTAAGATATTTAATAAGCTACCACAAAATGTCATTAACATATCACTGGATAAGTTTAAGTCTCACATTAAAACCTGCCTAATGAAGACAGGTTATTATAGTGTACAAGACTATTTAAATGATAAGGATTCTTGGTCATGTTAATTGATTAATCTTTTGAGTTGTTATTCATAGTAGTCTATTAACTTTCATAATTGTATTTCTTTTTCTCTTCTCAATTGAAACTCTGTAACATCATCAATATTTGAAAAGAGACTGAATTTCTTGCTGGTGTCTTCTCAGTAGAAATCGACATTCCGGACCAGCGGTAGATAATATGTATTCATACGTGTTATGTGTGGACCTAAATTGAATAAAGATTTTTTTATCTTTTATCTTTATCACCCAGGCCGAGAAAGCTCTCTTAATCGGCCAGGGGTACGGATCAGACGAAGGATCGCGCACTCTGACAATCCACGAAGCCCAGGGACAGACTGTTATTGTAATTGTTGACGCCCAGCGCGCCTAATATCCACGGCATCGAAGGCTACCATCGAAAAAAATAACCGAGTACAACTCAAAATTGGCGCTCCGCCGGGGCGATGACGCGGTTAGGGACAAGCTTGCAAATAAAACATAAAATTATTAACATACCCCAAAACCCCCCTCTGAGGTCCTTAACTACATAAAATCACAAAACCCCCTACCCAAAAAAAAAATAATGACAGTACATTTTATACCTACATCTTACTAACATTAACCATGCATGACTGCCTAAACTTAAGATTGTTATTGTATTTAATTTAGTTTAATTTTATCACGGAGCAAATTTTTAAATAATTGTAACACTTAAAAAACGAGCACAAAAAGGCACGGAACCAGTGTCCGTGGAATTTGATTAGAATTAAAAAAAGGGGTCTGAGGACTTCGCTGTAATTACCAGACTTAACCAATCCTGGATCAAGGACCAATCGTACTCCAGGACCCGTGGTTGTGGCTTTGGAATCGGGAATAACAATGATGATAATAGTCGCTTGAGTAGATAAACAAGGGTCTTTTGTATAGTCTAAGGGCCCTTTGGTTGAATGCGCCATTGTAGTGAGGGATCAAGAGTACTCGTCGAGTGTTTAAGATTTTGCATATTCTAATTTTATTTCTATTTTAATTATATATTTTTTTGCAAGAAAATGAGTATATTTACTTTTTAAATTTGCCGTGTGGTCCCCGACAAAGTAGAATAGGCCACCCTCACTCTTACCGAGGTATCGTAAAAGGCGACTAAAGTAAAGCTGCTGGCATGATCATCAGCACCCAGAGAAGGAACACCCTGCATTTATTTCAAAACCCCCGCCGACCCGTCTGCCAAGCGTGTTGAGTATGGCAATTACCCCTCATGTGATTGAGGGAGGCCCGTGCCCCAGCTGTGGGGACTTAAATGGGCTGATGATGAAATTAGGCTTTAGTTCCTCAAGGAAAAATGCTTTTTATCGAGAGAAATAGTAATCTGGAAATGTTTGTAAGGCAATTAAAAAATCTAATAATTGTGTATTTGTCATAGATTAAATCAAAATAGCGGAAGATAGGTGACACGTCTCAACCGCGTGGACTTCTTAAATTAGGCCCCCGGTCGCCTAAATGCACGCAATGGTAAATTAGCGAGTCCGACAAGCGGTCGTGTCACACAAAAATATAATTTAATTATTTAGAGTGGGATAAATTGAATAAAGAATTTTTATCTTTTATCTTTATCTTTATCACCCAGGCCGAGAAAGCTCTCTTAATTGGCCAGGGGTACGGATCAGACGAAGGATCGCGCACTCTGACAATCCACGAAGCCCAGGGACAGACGTTCGAGAACGTTGCGATAGTCAGAACAACTCCCAAACAGTCCCATCTCCTGCAAAGTGCCCCACACGCGTTGGTAGCTATCTCCACATACACAAGAACTTGTGTATCGTTGGCGTAACTTGTCGTCTTTAGTGGCGTTATCTGTATAATACAGATAACGCCACTAACGACGCCACAGCGCGCCTAATATCCACGGCATCGAAGGCTACCATCGAAAAAAATAACCGAGTACAACCTCAAAATGGCGATCCGCCGGGGCGATGACGCGGTTAGGGACAAGCTTGCAAATAAAACATAAATTATTAACATACCCCAAAACCCCCCTCTGAGGTCCTTAACTACATAAAATCACAAAACCCCCTACCCAAAAAAAAAATAATGACAGTACATTTTATACCTACATCTTACTAACATTAACCATGCATGACTGCCTAAACTTAAGATTGTTATTGTAATTTAATTTAGTTTAATTTTATCACGGAGCAAATTTTTTAAATAATTTGTAACACTTAAAAAACGAGCACAAAAAAGGCACGGAACCAGTGTCCGTGGAATTTGATTAGAATTAAAAAAAGGGGTCTGAGGACTTCGCTGTAATTACCAGACTTAACCAATCCTGGATCAAGGACCAATCGTACTCCAGGACCCGTGGTTGTGGCTTTGGGAAATCGGGAATAACAATGATGATAATAGTCGCTTGAGTAGATAAACAAGGGTCTTTTGTATAGTCTAAGGGCCCTTTGGTTGAATGCGCCATTGTAGTGAGGGATCAAGAGTACTCGTCGAGTGTTTAAGATTTTGCATATTCTAATTTTATTTCTATTTTAATTATATATTTTTTTGCAAGAAAATGAGTATATTTACTTTTTAAATTTGCCGTGTGGTCCCCGACAAAGTAGAATAGGCCACCCTCACTCTTACCGAGGTATCGTAAAAGGCGACTAAAGTAAAGCTGCTGGCATGATCATCAGCACCCAGAGAAGGAACACCCTGCATTTATTTCAAATCCTCGCCGACCCATCTGCCAAGCGTGTTGAGTATGGCAATTACCCCTCATGTGATTGAGGGAGGCCTGTGCCCCAGCAGTGGGGACTTAAATGGGCTGATGATGAAATTAGGCTTTAATTCCTCAAGGAAAAATGATTTTCATCGAGAGAAATAGTGATCTGGAAATGTTTGTAAGGCAATTAAAAAATCAAATAATTGTGTATTTGTCATAGATTAAATCAAAATAGCGGAAGATAGGTGACACGTCTCAACCGCGTGGACTTCTTAAATTAGGCCCCCGGTCGCCTAAATGCACGCAGTCGTAAATTGGCGAGTCTGACAAGTGGTCGTGTCATACAAAAATATTATTTAATTATTTAGAGTGGGATAAAGGTTACCAAAATGCCTTCGTGCGCCTTTACGCGTTCTACAAACTATTCAAAAAGTATTAGTAAAAGAAAACAACGCTTTACAACTGCGATATGCTTGACAAGTTAATCACTTTTAAGTGTGGTAGTAGTATCAACCTATGTACTGTCCTGCTACAGAGCAAAGGCCTCCAACATAGAAATCAAGTCATCGCTACTATGATGTAAAGTACAGTATCAGCCTATATGTACTTGCAGGGCAAAAGCCTCCATCATAGAAATCAAGTTATCGCTACTATTATGGGATTAAGAACTTATCACCACGCTTGCCGAATGTTGATTGGTGATCACAAACCCGCGTTATGTTCGAAAAATACGAAACATACTTTTTGATTGACCCATCGATTCCAGAATCCAGGACATCATGACCAGTATTTAAATCACTAGACCAACAGGGCGTTAATCTGGTATGCCAGTAATTTAACTTTATATATATATATATATATAAAAATTTAATACTGAATAAATTCGAATTTAAAAACTCATATTTAGGGCTCATTGCTCTGCTCCTTTGTTCAAGAAACTTTTGTTTTATATTTCAGCTTTCAGCTTGTGTTGTGGTTGCGCTCCAAATGGTCACAGCATCTTTTATGGAGTGCCATCCGGCTGCCTCCCCTGATAAATAATGCCTGTAACTGTACACGTTATGGAATATTTCACCAGTATGTCAACTAGTGTGGAAAGTTATTTTAATGCAGTGTCTAACATCACAAACATTGATCTGACTCCGAGATAGGTAGCTCAAGCACCTGTGTTACGGATATCAGAATCAACAGTGGGATTATAAATATATACGTATAATAATTTTCTTTTGTAGATACATACTTATTATACATAGAAATCACCCAGACCAATACAAACAGACATGTTCATGCACACAAATGTTTGTACTGTGCGGGGATCAAACCCGCAACCCTTGGACCAAAGGCAGCGTTCACTACCACTGGTCCAAACGGGTCGTCTACCTATGAACAAACAATCAATCTATGAATATAAGCAATCTACTTATGAACGTATTTTTTTTAATATTCACATTAAAACTAAGATTTTTCAGTAATAATCAATATTAATGCAAAAGTTTAGTCCCTTCTGAACTGAGATTAAATTTGAAACAACAATATTTTTGTCTCACACAAAGAACTTTTTAATGAATTTCCCACGGCTTTGTTACTGTTCTCGTATAGGAGACATACATACTTAATCACAAGTACAAAAATAGTATAATAGCGATAACGAACTCGCTAACTTTGATACAAAGAAATTTTTAATACATCTTTTTTAGCACTTGACAAAGAAGAAAATTTGCGTCGATACTTGATAAAGAGAAAAGTTTAAGTTTAATTGTGAAATAAATCGGGGAGAGAAAAAAAGATTGCAATAAGCATAGATTCGTTGGAAACTTCATAATAGGACTTTAAAATATTGAAAATTGCTACATTTAATTCTTTTATCTATATACAGGTCTTTTAAGATCATAATTGAAATTAGAGATGGGCCGTGTACTCGGTTACTACTCGGCACTCAGAGTACTCGGCACTTATTTGATACTCAGTACTGGGTATTGTGCATTAAATAAAAATACATAATAGACATACAGGCTGGTTTACATACTTGGTTCCTCTCATCATCTTAGCGTGTAATTCCCAGTTCCATCCAAAGCCCGGAGTACCTACGCTCGGACCATGATACAGAATTCGGGAAGTCTGGTAATTACAATGAAGGTACTGCTGTCTGAACTTCCCAATCCTTAGACAGGGAAACCAGACCATCTGGATCTCGGCTACGCGTTCAGAATCATTAACCGAAAATATTGTAGTTATTTACAATTTTTAAGAAACTATCCGAGGCGTGAAGATTTCTTCATTGAATCTGGAGGAATGCTGACAGACGAAACGAATCCTACAGCAATTTCCCTGTCTCTCTAGACAATTCTTACAGCTTAATAAGCCAAGCCTCCGCTTAGTCACAAGCGCTCTAACGGGTCATGGCAGCTTTAACAAACAATTTTCAAACTAGGTGTTACAGACAGCCCTCTATGCAGAGCATGCATGGAGAAGGACGAAACAGCGGCTCATGTACTACTGGAGTGCAAAGAGTTGTCACCTGCCAGGCACGCTACCTAGGGAGACCTGGTAGTCTACAGGAAATCTTCAGCAACTTCAAGGCACTGATAGGTTTCCTTGAAGAACTTGGCTGGTTGGAGTGAAAACCAGCCGACTTTACCCTCCGCACGCGAAATAGGTGCATTTGCCGTCTGATTGCATAAAAGCCTGTACAAAGGTAAGAAGAAGGTTTCACCAAGATGTTTTCCTTCACCTCCCAGCGAATGATACACATAGCACATAGATTTGAAAAATCCAATGCCAGAGGGGCATTCTTACCCACTGGCTACCGTCGCTCATCGGTTTACATATGATAAAGATTAAAATGATTATTTACTCTCATATTCATTCGAGAGAAAATAATCTTTTTGTAATTCATAGTGTTTAAGGGAATTATGTGGCAGCTAAAATATCGGAAGCTCAAAAATAAGGTTATATACACGGTAGCAGTTTTGTAAAAAATTGTCACCTATAACTGAAAACAGAAGAAGTTTTTGTGTCCCAAACCTGAACAGAATAACTCGGCCGAGTACTCGGTTTGAGGAGCTTTGAACCGAATTTACTCGGTAAAAGTAGTACTCGGCGCATCTCTAATTGAAATTTAAACAAACTATGTATGCGAGCAAAGCTAAAATACCTTAGTCAGGGAACCTTTTATGAAAAGCGTGATTTCTGAATATCGTATCGTAAAAGCAATGTCATATTTTGTACTAGGAAGCGGGTGCGACAGATCCAGGTCGAACATTTTCATTTGTAGGAAACATCTGTGAGGTATTCAATAACGTCCCGACCGACCTGGGGGACCATGGGTCGAATAAAATCTTTAAGGCGACGAGTAGGGCACACTAGCGCCGCCATTGATTTAAATTTTTGGCAACTAAATCGGATATCTTTTTAACAATTTCGAAGCTGCAGCCTCTCGGAAAACACTTATACTATTTATTTAATACTTATACTTAACTTTTTGGTCCGCTTTTGTACTCGACATTTGAATTACCGCCAAAAATAGTTACTTATGGCGTTAATCAAATTTCGAGTGCAAAACCAAATCAAAAAGTATTGCACAATTATAAAATAAATAGTTTAAATGTTTGCTTAGGGACTCCCGTTTCGATATTGTTTAAAGTACGAGTAGGTTAGGTTTAGAAGCTAACAATATAAATCGATTGGTGTCGCCAGTTAGGGTTACTCGTCGCCTTAAGGTGACGGGTATGGCACACTAGCGACGCCAATCGATTTTAATTTTGAGCTACTAAACCGGATCTATTTTAAACAATTTCGGGGTTACAACCTCTCGGCAAACACTTATACTATTTATTAAATAACCATGCAAAAATGCGGACCCAACATTTGTACGCGAAAAAATGATTAACGCTAAAAGTGGCCGCTTTTGGCGGTAATCAATTTATCGCGTACAAAAACGGACCCAACATTTGTGCATGGTTATTTAATAAATAGTATAAGTGTTTGCCGAGAGGTTGTAACCCCGAAAATAGAATGTTTAAAATAGATCCGGTTTAATAGCTAACAATTAAATACGAATGGTGTCGCTAGTTAGGGCTACCCGTCGCCTTAAGAAACATTTCAAAAGGGGCGCCTTGTTTACAAACGGAAACTTTTTGAGCTGCGAATTATATTTTAATTTACGCAGTTACCATACCCGGTTGAAAAGAGAACAAAAGACAAGAAAATGGACCACGGAACGCATTGCTACTTGTATTGAAAAGCCAAAGGATAATTTAAATCCCATCAAAAATATAATAAATGTGAAATGATGTGTTGACGTTCAAACGTCAAAAGAAGTGAGATTTCAAGGGATGCCAAGTTCAATGGTAGCTATTGTTTGCCGTCTGACTTTATTATACAACATATTGTTAAGCACCTTTTTTAAAAATAATTATTACACATGGTGGATGCCGCCATTTCGATTTCTTAACTTGGCTTTAAGTCGCTACCGCGTGTCTAGATCCTTTGACATCACAAAAATAATATTTATTGTTGAAGATTGTCTATAAGATTTGCCTCTACATTGTTGGATTATTAAATCGAAACGCATTTATTTGACTAAATTATGTCAGTAGGCTTGGGAAACAATAATAAACATTTTTTTATGAGAAAGGGACGCAAACGAACAAGCGAGTCACCTGATGGTAAGTGATCAGCGCCGCCTATGGACATCAGCCACATCAGAGGAAGTGGAGATGCGTTGCCGGCATTTTAGGAAGGTATAGGCTCATGTTCTTGAAGCTCGCAATGTCGTATCGCTTCGGAAATCCGCTGCGGGAAGTTGAATTCCACAATGAGGAGGTGCGTGGCAAAAAATGACATCCTAATGTACTGACTGAAGTGTTCGATCACAGCTCTAAAAAAACATTCGTGTAATGAACACTAAAACTAGTGTTTGTTCAGTGTCTGGGTATAATATACGAGTACGTAGGATAGATATGTATTAAAGTATAATATCATTTTCATATGGCTGACTTGAACCTTCCTTAGTAATTTTCGTGACCCAATATTTTTGGGACCTTTTTATTCAATGATCCTTGCCAGAAGGTCATTCTATTTAATAGACTATAAACATTTCCAATATCAGGCATTACTCGCGAGCTTCCCGTTTCATCAATAAAGTAAGTGATATCGATACCCATATGTCAGGTTCATTATGTTTTTACAACACATATTTACAATGTTGTATGTTTAATTAAAGACAGAAATTACTGTAATGAAACCAATGTAACACAGGAACTGATTTCGAGATAAAAATATTAGAGAGAACTGGTTTATTCCCGATGTCCGCTACAATTTGTCCACTTTCCCGATGTCCACTATTGATGGACATCTGTTTTTTTTTTGTTAAATCCATGAGCCGGAGACATTGCTACTGAAATCAACCCGTTTCCTCTCTTGCTAGGGAGTCCGACCAGATTGGCGCTAGAGCGTTGGCGTTTAAGGCGACGGGTAGCCCTAACTAGCGACACCATTCGTTTTTAATTGTTAGCTACAAATCCGGATCTATTTTAAACAATTTCGGGATTACAACCTCTCGGCAAACACTTACATTATTTATTTAATAGCCATGCACAAATGTTAGGTCTGTTTTTGTACTCGAAAAATTGATAACCTCCAAAAGCGGCCACTTTTAGCGTGAATCAATTTTTCGCGTACAAATGTTGGGTCCGCATTAGTGCATGGTTATTTAATGAATAGTTTTGGTGTTTGCCGAGAGGTTGTAACCCCGAAATTGTTTAAAATAGATCCGGTTTACTAGCTAAAAACTTAAAATCGATTGGCGTCGCTAGTGTGCCTTACCCGTCCGCTTAATCGCCGACACCTAGTCTGGTCTACAGTCAAGTTGGGCTCAGTAGCGTTGTCCCCCACTGGTGGATATTGCAACTTTTTTCCCCACAGCCACCACCGGACCTCAGGAATAAGCCGAAAAAAAATTGTAGGATAACAAAAGAAGCATGAAACGTAAAAAACGTAAACGTAAAAATATGACCTGGAGAGACATTTTTTTTTTCAACACGAAAAAAAGGTAATTTTTCCAAAATGTTATGCCATCGAGCAAAGACCACGTCTAAAATATGTCAACTTCGCATTTCCTGCGCAACCAAGTCGTATTTTGCAGGGCGATCCAGATTGTACGTCAAGAGAGCATATTATTTTCAATAAATTCTGCACGGAATAGACGTTGAGGATATATACTGAGAGACTTTACTTCCATATTACGTACGATTTTCTGGAAATATATACTTACTATAGAGAGAAAAGAAAGCCGCTTGCTTAAAAAACCCTTTGCGTGTTTTCCCATTTAGTTTTGGGTGCATATTTTGCAAAGACCACAATGCTGTGCTGTGATATAGCTTTTATTTATTTACTTATTTTTTGGGTAGCTAACAGCTTTTTCATGAAATAAGAATAATAACAAAAATATCAAAGTGCTATTGACAAGCTACCACATGTAGAAGCTAATGTTGACTCTTCTCAATCAGCCTATCGCCGTCCACTGCTGAACGTAGGCCTCCCCAAAGAGCCTCACACCAGCCATATTTCTCAAAACGTCAGTCCATCGCACCACAGGGCGTCCAACACTGCGTTTCCCCAGGTGGCGACTCCAGGCGAGTGGCACTCCACTCCAGTACGTGTCGACTTCATCTTTCATCATACGTCTAAAGACATGACCGGACCATCTACGTGCAGATTGTGCGTGTAATGTCTATGACTTTAGTTCTCTGACAAATAACTTCGTTACGAATTTTATCTGCCGGAGAAACTCCGAGCATAGCATGGTCCATCGCCCGCTGAGCTACCTTAAACTTGTGGATCAGCCCCGCAATTAGTGTCCACGTGTCTGGTTCCGTATGTCATTACTGTCAAAATGCACTGGTCAAAGACCCTGGTCTTAAGGGACTGTGTGGAAGACAACTCTAAGTCTATGATGCAGCTTCACGAACACTGCCCAACCCAAGAATATTCTTCTGTTCGCCTCTTTCTCAAAAATGCGTTGACCGATTTGAATAGTTTGGCCCTGATAATATATATATTCCTGTACAACCTCGAGAGAATCGCCATTAAGGGCCACAGGTCTTCCAGATATATGGCAGTTGTGCATGACCTCGGTTATGTCGGGGTTCATGCTCAGACCTACCAGCCTAGAAGAACCGCTTAAATCGTTCAACATCACTTCCAAGTCCTCCAGAGATTCAGCCATGATGACGATGTCATCACCAAACGCAGGTATGTGATCCTTTGCCCATTGTTGTTGACTCATAGTGAATCACAATACCGAAGCATTAGTTGCCAAGAAATATTATTATTAAATAAATTGTCCTGCCCAGGTAGCAGACACAATAGAAAATCAATCAGTTTTTGGCTATGTTTTCCTGGTAAGAAATTTTGTTTGCTTCTCGCTATGCCTTCAATGATATTTAAATAATGTTGTTGTAGCACGCCCGGGGGGGGGGGATTTGCTTGATACTTTGCTTGTCTGCCCGCAATTGCCGGATTCACAAGCTTATTGTTTGTCACAAGCATACACATTCCAAACACCGATTATACAGGAACAGGGATCCCCATGCTTGACAAACACTTACTGGATTACCGTGTGGCAAACACTGGCAAACACAAACAACAAAGTGATTATTAGTTCAAAATACGATTAAACATTTCTTCTTTCGTCAAACACCCATCCCACACATTCATATTTTTCATTTGTGTTTGATGTTATCACACAACTTACACCCTTAGGTATTTTTACTTAGAAAATTATTAAACACAGTTGAACTAGAATTCATCATGTCTGAACATCTCACACCTTAATGATTATGCATTGCCTTTGTACTCGTAGGAGTAGATAACACAAAAGGCTCACAAGCATGGTTTGAAATGACGAACCATTTGGGAACCCGCATCCATGATAGATGATCAAGTCTACATGCTCTTCGAACAGAGGTACACTGGGATTTATGGCTCGCTTGGTAAATTTCTGCTCGCCTTTGCAAAGACTGTGGAACTGAATGCAGGGTTTATCTGTGAACATTTACATATCCCCTTAACCACGTGGTTAGTAGAACACGTGTTCTACTAACCATTATGAACAACATTTGTTCTATCACTTTTGGAAATTCGTATGAAAAAAATTCACGTGACTTGATCATTTTGTATGGGAAGTCGACAAAATTTTCGATGAATTTCGAAAAGTCGTTGAACAAATGTTGTAAACAACATTTGTTCAACGACTTTTCAGAGCACATTATTAAATCTGTGGTTGTTCAGAATGGTTGGTAGAACACGTGGTTAAAGGGATGTAAATGTTCACAGATACACCCAGTAGTGAACCCTGCCTGGCTCTCTACGTGAAGATAAGTATATCGTTTTTTAATCATTCCTTTGTTTATATTTGTTTTGTTTTTATTCAGCAGTACCTACAGCTGTTGTGTTATTGAAAAAAACTAGAAATGGAATACTACCAAAATCGTGTCTTCGCCATATGGGATGTTATCCCAACAGTCAGCATAGCATCCGCTTTTATTAAGTTTTACTCTGTATCTTATCTTTTCAAACCTGGACCTGACTCTGACGAGGTTAAAAAACTGCTGGCATGAATAATGGAATAGTTTTTAAGCGTGGAACTCCATTTTATACGGTAGATTCTCCATTGCTTCTGAGTTCGTTTGGTATTTTTTAGGTTGTTACCTTGTGTCAGATCTTGTATTTTTTGTGGTGTTATCCCGTGCACGGTTACGGCCGCGCCAGATCTTGTATTTTGGCAAAATTCGGAACAAGTGTCAGTGCTTTTGACATTTTCCCATAGAAAAAATAATGCACAGTGCCCCCATGTCAATGTCACTGAAGTGCCTTCTGTGGTAGGAGCGCAATATGAATAAATACTTATTTATTCATGTGGCAAGAGGTGGATTCATCGCAGCGCGCGCTCTGGTCAAAAAGGGAACTATGTAAAGACAGATCAACTGTCACTTTTACGACCTAAAATCGCGTACCTATGAAATAAGTAAACATGCGGATTGTAGGTACTTACTTACTCTCATAAATATATTATTTTCTTGACTTTTTCAATAATTTTTATACTTATGATAAAATAATGTTAAAAAAATATAACACGAAAATATAATACCTCGTTATTAAGTATATCCAGAAATTAATATTAAGCAGTTAACCTTCTTGGCCCTGACTGTAATCTGCAATATTTAAAAAAATAGTACTTGTTGAGTACATTTTTATTCTATTACGATTGATAACAGCATTTCCTTTCTTTTCCTCCCTCGGCTGTTAAGTTGTTCTCAGAGGGTTTTTGTAACTCCGAAGTTATTCATCAAATTAAACGGGACAAGCTTTTTACCAACCCGGAAAAAGGGCGAAATCGGAATTCAGACTTTTCAATAAATCCGTCTTGCTGGGTAGGAAAATTGAACAGCAATTTTAAGGTACGTAATTATTGGGAATCTTTAGGAATTAATTATTAAGGCTCTTGTAAGGAATTTATGACTTGTAAGGTTGTCAGTCTGAACCGTTTACTGCATTAACTTAATGTAGCCGCCAATTTAGTTTTATTTTGGTAAACATGTAAACAGATCGCAGTGTCGCGGATGTCCATGGGCGGCGGCAATCGCTTACCTTAGGTGATATGTCTGCTCGTCTGCCACCTATCAAATAAAAAAAAGATGCTGCCATACCAACATCTAGCTTGTAAGATGTCACAATAATAGCGCATACTGTTTTAACTGCGCTCTTATCTCCTGTTGCGATTGGTGCCTATTGTATTTTACACAGCATTTTTACGTATTTACGTTTTCCACTGGACCTCTGTATATGTTTCAATATTGAATTACATCTTCATCAGAGGCAGGAGGACAAGACCCCATCTTCCATTCCTAGAAACAGAGAATTTCTTCACAAAAAAGTTCAAGTACACATAAACACAAGTTGGGACACATAAAAGATTGTATTTCTGTTATAGATAGATATACCATGTACGACACTATAAAATAGTAGATAATATTGTATACTCGATAGTTTAAGAGTAAACCTTAGTGGTTTTTTAATAACTATCTTACCCAATGTTTATTGCTTGTGTAGTTAAAAAATAAATGAAAAAAAAAACATAATGGTATGCGTGACTTCAAGTAATGTGGGCCTAAGTAACTTTCTGATACATATTGATTTTGCTGTAACAAAGTCATTAATAAATTCCCATATATTCTAACTTAGTTCTGGTTCTGACATAGGTAGACCATAATTACCTTGACTATTTCGTATTAAACTTTGAATTACTCCTACTGAAATAGCTTTTGCATTGAAGATTAATTAAATACGAGTAGGTTTCAAATGAAAATAAATTTGTGGAATTGCCCACGTAACTTTTGTAAATAAACTTAGTAAACCGGAACTGTACTAATTATATTATTATTGATATTCTGAAAATATTGTATTTAACAAACTCTAAGAAGATTTTATCATTTATTCATATCATCATTTCAGCCAATAGACGTCCACTGCTGGACATAGGCCTCCCCCAATGTTCTCCACACAGATCGGTCCTGTGCCTCCCGCATCCAATGGATTCCTGCGATCTTCACCAGATCGTCGGTCCACCTTGTAGGAGGCCTGCCACGGCTGCGACTTCCTGGACGTGGCCTCCTAGCTCGAGGACCTTTCCGCCCCAACGGCCGTCTGTTCTCCTTGCTATGTGCCCTGCTCATTGCCACTTGAGGTATGCAGTCCTTTGGGCTACGTCTGTGACCTTAGTTCTCCTGCGGATCTCATCATTTCTGATACGATCACGCAGGGAGACTCCGAGCATAGCCCTCTCCATTGCTCTCTAGGTGACTTTGAGCCTCCTTAATCGGCACATTGTAAGCATATCATTTATTGCGTTTGGAAAAATATATCTTTGCAACATCTCCTACATTAATCTGATCCCGTACTAAGTAGCTTACAAGTACTTTTGCTACGTTTATTAGATAACAGAGTAATTACAAATATAATACGTAATACATTTAAACCCAGACATTAAACAAACACATGTATTAACACACGAATGTTTGTCTAGAGTGAAAATTGAACCTACGACCTTTGGCGTATGAAGGCAGGGCAACCATCAGGCTATAGGGCCAGTCAAATTGTTGATTCTGTTATAAAACTTATTTCTTAGAAAAAGGTGTAATCAATAATCCCGGCGATCACTTAACTATTATCATTAGCTATAATTTCAGCAAGGATGGCGGCATTGGTCAACGCGAAACATATAGGGATTAAAATGGTCGGCCTCAATTCGAAACATGACTTGAAAAGTCTTTGATTTCAGACACAAGTGTGTTCCGGTTATCAATGCCAAGAGAAATGTTTGCACGTCCGGTGTATATAGTATGGCCTATTATTCAGATAGCAATGAATATATGAATATTGTTATGAGTAAATATTCATATGTCACAGTCCTAATTTGAGAACAGTCTACAACATAGACTTAGGATGGTCTACAACGAGCTTAATGCTGCGCCTGTTGGTCGCTTCATTGCTTTTTTATAGCAGATGAGCAGACGGATCAGCTGATGGTTTTAGCGATTGCCACGACCCATGGACACACGGAAAGAGAAATTTAAAGGATGGCAGTTCACCTGTGACTCCACTGGTGTTGCGGGTGACATGGGCGGCGGCAACCGTTACATGCTGCTGAAGAAGAAAAATACCCTAGGATCCGGGGCGGTGCCTTTGTACATGGGATGGGATTAAAGAAATGATGATCGTACACAACTTTGACGAACCGTTTGTAACAGTGGTACAGAACGCTGCCTTTGGTCCAAGGGTTGGGGGTTCGATCCCCGCACAGTACAAACATTTGTGTGCATGAACATGTCTGTTTGTATTGGTCTAGGTTATATGTAATATATTATAAGTATATATTTACAATAAAAAAAAGTATTATATGTATATATTTGTAATCCCACTGTTGATTCTGATATCCGTAACACAGGTGCTTGAGCTACCTATCTCGGAGTCAGATAAATGTATGTGATGTTGTGAAATATTTATTTATTTATTAACTTATTTTTTTTCATCTCGTTTCGGAAATATTAAATATAAGGGTTCCGTTTTTTGGCTACGGAACCCTAAAAAGGTTAATGCAATACGTGAAGATGAATATGTTTCTTGTGGTAAGGCTTCACAGGGCCCATGAATGGCGTAAGTATGCGGTGACGAGATGCCTTCCTAGCACCTGCCTTTTGTGCACAAGTACAAGTTCAGTAGACTTATTCACTGATCTTAATGCGGACTACAAAAAAAACCCGTAGGATATCCGACCAGGACACATCAGAAAAAACTCGGACGGATAGCAACCCTACTCGGTAAGTTAATAGTTAATAAAAAGAGAACAGTTGTGGAAATGATGCTCCGAAGAGTTTTCCACTTGAACAGTTCCAGAACTATGGCTATTAAAGCTCTTCTCAAGTCCTCATTATTGAGGCCAGACTTTTGCTTTATCTTTTTGGGTCAACGACAGTCAATAAATAAAAGAACAATATTCTATTCAATTATTGGCTATATTCAGAAGTTTTGTTCGTGAAGTACTTGTAAATAAAAGTGAGCGATGTGTCACAGTGGATAAGAATGCACCTTCTGTGCGAGTTTTGAATCCGAAGCATGCACCTCTGGATTTTTAAATCTATGTGCGTATTCTACTATTAGCTCTTCGCTGATGGAAAACATCGTAAGGAAACCTGCATGTTCCGATTTTTATCTAAAATGTGTAAACCATGATTTAGTTGGTTGCGAAATTCAGACGGCAGTCTCTGCATTATAATTACCAGACTTTCCGATCCTGAATCATGATCTAGGTAAGCGTACCCCGAGCTCCAAATCGACCGTTTTAGACGCAACCCGGATATACACGCTAAGATAAGTGAAGTAAATAAAGGTAGGTAGTGCGCTCACCGCTTTGCGAATGGCAAATAAATACGAACATAGATTTAGACAAACGGGCGCTCTATCTCTTTCACTCAAAGAACCCGCTTTCAGGGAACCGTGTGATCGAAGCTTTGCCAAGACCAATTATTACAAAGTGTTGTACCGCTGGAGGGTAGGAGAGAACAACGCGGCGACGTTCACCCAATACAATAACGAAGCTGTTTGTGTGTACGCAAACACTTGTGGTGAGAGCGAATTGTGTGTAAATCCTGGGTGCTTTCAATGAGTGAACTGTACCAATGCTTTATCTACTGGAGTTTTTAACTAGCGTCGCGTCTTGTAGATCTAGAGAAATTAAAAATATGCATTTGGAAAATCAAGCTCGCTATCTCTGTCTGTCTCTCTAACACCCTATTGAAATGACAAAAAAAATCTACGAAAAAAGAACCGCCTTCAAAAATCAGGAACAAAAAAGTATAAGATAATATTTTTAACACTATACATAACATTATATAACAGTACACTCGAAAAAAGGTATTACCAAAGTCGGCGCCAAATACTACCATATTAGTTCTACCCTTAGAGATGCCCTTTTGGTCGAGTGGTTTAACATAATTTTGAACATAGCTCGGTTTTGTGATCACCAATCCGCATTTGGCAAGCGTGGTGATTAAGGCTAATCTCATCATAGTAGCGATGACTTGATTTCTATGATGGAGGCCTTTGCCCTGCAGTAGGACAGTATATAGGCTGATACTAATACTTATGAAACTTTACTTACACATAATCCAGTAACAAATTTATTATTTTAGTATACTTCACCCCTAACCATTATTAATTAAACTCGGCAACGAAAGCTCTTAATCCAAAGAACTTTCAAACTTTTCGGCTAAATGAGTAGATAAGTCCGAGCCATAAGACTGATAGTCTAGTCTAGTTAACTGAAGTATGGGGCATTAGGTGATGTTTAAATGCAACGTATAATAACCACAAACGAGTTCAAAAGCAATGCCAAGGTCAATGCTATAATAATTAATACAACTTGGACAAAAACACTTTGATAAACACCTAGTTTAATAAGTCCATTGAAAATCGACATTAACTAAAAGTGGAAATGACTTCTGATCTTCTTCAACTTTCAGAATTTCAGGTCAATGACTGCCAAGAAGAAGTGCAGGATCGAACAAAGTGGCGATCTCTTGTTTCTGGGACCAAGACACGGCTCGGGTCGCTGAGATAGCGAAGTAAGTGTATAATGTAAGTCGCGATAAAACCCACAAAAATCTCCTCATCATCTCCTCCATAGCCAACTTCTCAATAAGGCAACACTAGCTATGCCACGACTATTACTATAACTCGTGCTACGGTCATGCAAGGGTACTACGGTTTTCATCTTATGCAAACATTAAATATTTTGTGATATTGAATGAACTTCGAACGACTTCTAGTATGCACGTGGAAGTAGTAGTAGTGGCTGTATGAAATGTTTGTAAAAATGCTATGAATTCTGCTACAACTCGTGCTACGGGTTCGCAATGGTGCTACGAACTTCATCTACCTATTAAAAAATGTGATAGTGAATGTTACGACTTCTGCTACAACATGTGTTACGGGCTCACAAGTCTGCTACAATCTGCATCTACGTATGAAATGTGTGTAACAGTGAATAAAAGCGAATGCTACGAAATCTGCTGCTCCTTGTGCTACGGGCTCGTAAGAATGCTACGATTTTTATCTATCAACCTGAAATGTTTGTAATAGTGAATGAAAGCAAATGCTACAAACTTCATCTACCTATATAAAATATTTGTGAATCAAACCAAATGTTATGAATTCTGTTACAAATAGGCAAATATACGCATTAACTTGTTTTCTTGTGTTTGTTTGCTATCTGGGTGTAATACTCGTATATGTATTTAAATATTAAATTTGTGTTTTCTGTTATCCTACCTAGAGCTATCCATTTCAAATTGATGATTGATAATGAAAACAAAAGATCATTTTAAATTAAAACTGAGAACTCGTCTACTCGTGGAAAGTATCTTGTACCTACTAAATTTACTCCAAACAGAACCGTTGCACAACAACATTTATACTTAATTACTCAACATTAATTAGGAGATATTTGTAACACATAATGAATCCCCTTATAAATAATAATTAAAATTAGGTAGATTTGCCTAATCCTTCTACGAGTATTTCTCATTTTGCCGTAATTTTGCTCTGACTTGGGATAAGTCTTCACCTGGACCCAATTTAAATGGATTAAGTGAGTATTCAGGTAGTAAATAAATTAACGAAAAATCTCGTACCTACTACATACTTTTTTTAGTAGCCCACATTAAAACCACAAATAGATGGTACATACATATACGTACCTACCACAAGCACAATCTGATGCCTATTATATAGGTAAACGCTTTAGTGAAAAAATCGATAATTTTCCTTTTCCTGGCCTGGTGACACATTTGCTAGCTAGCCTACCTCATACGCCAAAGGTTGTGTTGTTTGGTTCCCACTCAGGAATAATATTTGTGTGATGAACGCTTACAGTGTATTTATTTAGTGTTCAAATATATTATTATTTTATTAAATAAAAACACAAGAATAAAAAGACAATAACTGAGAATAAAAAAAAGCTAAAAGTACTTAAAATGGAACGTTAAAACAAAGTAGGTCCCCTTGGCAGTGCCCCCAAAATGCTGGCAGCATTACCCCGCTAGATCGCGATGGATTTTCGCTGGGCGAGGTAGCTGCCAGCTTTTGGCTTTCCCGTGACTTCGACTAGACGCTTAGCTAAGTTACGGAAGAAAGAGAGAGCGTCGGAACGCCACGGACCCAGTGTTTCAACACCGAAAGTTTCAAAGATACTTTGAATAGATGATACTTTGAAGCTTACAGTTTCTCTGCCGCGTCGGCCGCAGCTCCAGCAATCCTCGTAGTCCCGGGAAGATGAGACGATATCAGAGTGTCGACGCATGTAGCATCCCACACGGGAGCACGTCCCATCTTCCAAGGGATGTGTCATTCCATCTGGTCTCTTACCATCATCACGTGAAATGCCGTTCGGCTCCAAGTTTGCCGGCACATTGATGGCAACCGACGGATAATGTCGTTTAATCAGGAATGCCTGGAGAGACGGCCGACACATTTTACACAGGAGAGGCGCTAACGGCGGTGCCACAGAGACATTTTTAATTTCTGTTTTCTGATATCCGTAATACAAGTGCTTTAACTACTTAGCACGGACTCAGGTCAACGTATGATATTTTGTTTCAATCAAAAAAATTTGCCTGAATTTTCCTTTAATTTTCTCTTCAATTTACAATAAAGATTTCTTGTATTTATTGTCTTCTTGAGTAACCCACACTTGTCAAAAATTAAAAAAAAATATTTGTATTACTGCTGAATTGAACATCAATAGCCCAATTCTCAGGCTCGTGACATTTATCATCATACGACATATATCACTAAAACTTGTATGGATTTCAGGTGATATCCGTCATGTTTTCAAAATATCACGAGCATAAGAATTGGGCTCCTGGTCCAATAACCACCACTATGGATGATAACGACAGTGGAGGAGATGCTAGAAAACAGACCCCGGGTTTCAAAGCAACACTTTTGGACGCAACCGGGAACACACGCTGTGATAATGATAATGATGATTAATAGATATCGTTATCATGATGCTAGTAATTAATTAACTATGAATACGATATCATGATATATATATATATATATATATATATATATATATATATATATATATATATATATATATATATATATATATATATATATATATACTTATATATCATGATATCGTATTCATAGTTAATTAATTTTTATTATATATATATATATATATATTATAATTTTTATTATATATATAATTTAATATATATATATATATATATATATATTGATTAAGTTAATCACATCTGTCATGATAAGGTTATAACGATGACACTGTTTCGATCATCGCATTTGAGATGGCATAGATTTGTACAGGTAGATATAAACAATGCATACAATATTTTGTAAAGATAAAATAAAAGATAAAACATTCTTTATTCAATTTAGGTCCACACAGAACACTTATGAATGTCAAAATAGGTACATAATATCTACCGCTGGTTCGGAATGTCGATTTCTACTGAGAAGACACCAGCAAGAAACTCAGTAGTTACTCTTCTCAAATATTGATGATGTTACAGAGTTTCAATCGAGAAAAAAAATACAATTATGACAAGTTAATAGACTACTATTAATAACAACTCAAAATATTAATCAATTAACTTGACCAAGAATCCTTATCATTTAAATAGTCTTGTACACTATAGTAACCCTAAGGTTTTAATATGAGACCTAATCTTATCCAGTGTAAAATATATAAAAAACAAAAGATGGAAATTGAGGTATTGCAAACCTTTATAAATTGTTGATTCTGTATTCATCATGTTGAAAAATAAATGGATTAGAAAATCATGTATAGAATAGTTCAATTTTGCACTTAGGTTCTATCTAGTTTTTATAGAAACGCGCTGGCGTCTGCGTAACGAAGTTTTTGCCATAAAAGCTTTAAATCTGATAAAAAATTTTAAAAGCTAACCGAATTTATTGACGACCCTGTTTAAATTATCCAAATACTTTGATAACCGTGTGAGACACAAAGGTCGCGTAATCAATTCCTGCACATAAATTAGTCGATGAAACATTTTTTTGTATCTCAAAACTCTAACAATAGCTGTTGTTTCTGGTATCCATAGTAAGTACAAGGAAAAAACTGTTACTGCTATTGTGTATCGAGTGAGTGAGTGAGTTGTCGCGTGGAAAACAAAGAAAATCGTTTGTGATAAAGTTTTTAAATCTGCTATTTTATTAAGAATGGTACCGAACGCGTCCGTAGATTGGTAAAATTCATACTCCAGCCGTTTTTAATGACTGTAACTTTGACTGACTTCAGTATTAAAATATTTTATAACTTACCACAAAAGCTTGTTGATTTACCAATGCCTAAATTTAAAACACATGTTAAAAATTATTATGGCTAAAGCCTATTATACAGTTAACAATTACTTAAATGACAAGAATTTGTGGAAATGATAAACTGTTCGCCTACACCCATGATATTGTACATATAACAATTTTGGTGATTAAAAAGAGTAACTCCCGAGTTTCTTGCCGGATCTTCTCGTTAGAATCAACTTTCCGATTCCGGTGGTAGAATCACATTACATTTATTCAATTCTTAGTATATTTTTTGTATCAACATATATTTTTAATAACATGTATAATAGTTAATTGTATGAAATTATCTAATTGCATAACGTATTTATCCTACAGTTTTTGCAGTAAAATAATTTAATGTTTAATAAAATATACTTACTTGCTATAAGCAGCGTACTTAATACAATGAAATACATCCTTCAAAAACTTTTTAGTAAGTAATCGTGAAAACTTATTCTGGCTTAAAACAAACAGCGCGACTTATCTTTTCTTTATTTAAATCACTCAACAATTGTTCCATAAGGTTAACTTAACTTAACTTTCACGTGAAAGCTTTACAAGTTTAAAAGACTCCGATCGGCCCTAGTATCGAGAGATTTGATCTGGCAGCGAGATGCACGTTCGGCGTGACTGGGACCTCGCGCCACACTGAAGTGGAGTCCTCCAGGATAGACCCTCCACTCCGATTGTGAACTTATTCGGACATTTAAATAAGAATATTTTTTTTCATTTGGACATCACAAGATTATAGTAACATAGGTTCGTAAACTTACACTAAGTCAAATAAAAAAATACAAGAAAAAACAAAGCAAAGAAAAAAAAATAAGGGTAAAAATAGCAGTGCATATAGATCATGTGTGTTGTGATTTTCAACATATATGGCCCTAACCCAGCCTATGGCATGGCCCTGAGAAATTTAATAACGCTGATTTTCAGTAGGGCCAACTGAGTGAGTGCCCCTGACATTTGCGCTGATAACCTTTTTGGCAATTACGTTACAAAGCCATGAAAATATAGTTATCTATTCCGTTCGTAGTAACACTACCTCAACATGCGCGTCACATTCTTCCTGAAGAAAATAAATGCTAAGTGATTCGGAAACTGCAAAGTACTGAAGATAGATGGATGTAGCGTTAACTTTGCTTTTAGAATTGGCAAGTTTCCTAAGAATTAAAAGAGCCATGTTAATTCTTCAGTTCCGTTTTTTCCGTTTTGGTTGGATTTCTTAACTTTAACGTTAATTATTTCTAATTTAAGTACTTTTGGTGACTAAGAGCAGATTTCACAACTCTTAATCTGGGGTATAACGCTACCAATCGCATGGTATGATAACGCTGTAATATCATGCGATTTGTAGCGTTATACCGTAGATTTTTCTCAGATAAACATTGGTCAAATCAGGCCTTTAGTAGTTTAACATTGTTTGACATTGATGGTTTTAGGTATACTGATATTTTTTTTGCCACGGCCTCACAGAAAACCAGTGTGAAGCAGCATTGTACTGTGTTTTGCTACGTGAGTAAGGGTACCGGAGGCCCGATCCGAGAGAAAGAAGGGGTTTAAAGGTTGGCTGTGTCCACTGGTGTCGTGGGTGTCCATGGGTGGCGGTAATCACTTACCATCAGGTGATCGGTCTGCTCGTCTGCCAACTATCACATAGATAGATTTAATGATTGGTTTTCCCAGATTATAATAATTGTTGCAGTGTCTTATCATGTCATAACTAGAACACTAGTATATCGTTACACCTACAAATACATACTTATACCTACTTCGGTATCTACTACCTACACCCGAATTTGAGGAATTACCTTAATATGATTTAATGAGCGACTCAATAAATATTCAGCAATGCTACTGAAAAACGATCTTCCATCATTCTTTCTCATCTTAGCGTTTAATTCCAAAACTGTCACTCTTCAGCCCGAGGTACGCTTAGACTCGATCTTCCATCATTATACATATATACTAATAATATCTTTAATATTTTAATTAAGTAAAGTATAGTCAAGTATCAGCCTATAAACTGTCCCACTGCAGGGCAAAGTCCTCCATCATAGAATTCAAGTTATCGCTACTATGATGGGATTAGGCTTAATCAATACGCTTGCCAAATGCGGATTAGTGATCACAAACCTGAGCCATGTTCGAAAAATTAGCAACATACTTTTCGCTCGACCCGGGAATCGAACCTAGGACCCCGAGATCGCGGCTCGGTACTTAGCCACTAGACCAACAGGGGTGCTAATTTAATTACATTAATACGGTAATTTTTATTGATTAATTCATTTTACCTTAATTTATTAATTCATTTTACCTTAATTTTATTAATTCATTTTACCTTAATTAAATAATTAATTTAATGTTCCCTAATTAATTAATTTACCTCTTGGTAAATTCTACAGACAGCAGCAACGCTTATATAAAATGTAATCTGGAAACACGAAACCATTGCGTGATGTAATCGACACCTAGCGCCATCTATTGGTCCCGAAACGAAGTGAGGGTGGCTCACTAGTAGGTATTAATGATTGTGTGTAGGCAAAGATTAGACTCTTCAACTTGAAAGTTATTAGTATTTGCTTCATATATAAGAGGCGCGTGATTTCAGACCGGTGGCTATTTTGCCTACGCCAGCAAAGGTTTTTGAGTCCGCCATATACCACTCAATATATTTACAGGTAAGACCTCAGCTGTCAGATGCTCAGTACGGATTTCACCCTGCTTGCAATACTTCGAGTAATCTGTTACAACTGATGACTTATGTAGTGCCAGCTGTTGACGCTGGAAGTCAAGTGGATGTCGCAAACTTTGATTTTTAGAAGGCATTCGACACCGTTGACAATGACATTCTTTTTGAAAAGTTAGCCCTTGCTGGCTTCACTCCAAAAACACTCTCATTCTTTGCCAGTTATCTGAAAGACAGGCGACAATATGTAGATTGGGGTGGGCAACAGTCAATGCCGTATTACACCAGGTCAGGAGTCAGCCAAGGAAGTAATTTGGGACCCTTAGAGTTTAACCTGATGATAAATGACTTGCCCAACATTGTCAGAGAGTCGGTCTGCCTTCTTTTTGCGGATGACTTGAAGTTGGCTCGTGAAATCCGAAATGCAGTTGACTGTGAAAAGCTGCAGGCTGATATTGACAGCGTAGTGGAATGGAGCCACAAGAACAGATTACATTTTAATGATTCTAAGTGCTCAATTATGTCCTTTACGTTGTCTAAACAACCGTGCATTTCACTACAAGTCTGAATTTCCGGGGGCACATTGTTAAAATTTGTAAGATGGCGTACCGGAATTTGGGGTTTGTCCTACGTCAATCTCAACGTTTTACGAACCTAAACGCAGTGAAAGCTTTGTATGAGGTACTAGTTAAAAGTCATTTGAAAGGTAGTGCATTTATCTGGTCACCCTATGAAGACAAATAAAGGTCTATGATTGAACGCATACAGAATAAATTTACCAGATTTCTGTATTTGAAGTTATATGGCGTATACCTGTTTTACCCACTGATGTATCCTACCCTATTCGTGCTCGGAATGGTGGGATATAACAAATTAGAGGTTAGACGGGGTCTAAACCTAGCGGTGTATCTACTAAAAGTCCGGGGGCAGGTGTACCACCCAGGCGTGCTGCAGAGCATGGCGCTCTGTGTGCCGAACAGGTACGTCTGGCGCCGACGGCGGCCGCCTCTATCCGCAGTCCAGCACGCACGGACCAATATATTAAAGGAAGCGCCACTAACACGAACATTGCGCACATTTAACGAGGTCGCTGAGGCTGTCGACGTGTTTAGCTGCTGTTTGACTGAATTTACAAAGGCTACTTTATTTATAATTTGTTATAGCACAATATAAATTAGGTTAAAAAAGTAATCTTCACTATCGTATTGGGAAAACCTGTAATGTTAGTTGTAAGATTTTGAATAAATAAATAAATAAATAAAATAATGATTTATTGATAATTTATACTCGTATGTAGATAGTTAATGTACGTGAACGTCCAATTTGCAAATAAGCGAAGCTTTTGGCTTAATAAGCGAAGCTTTTGGCTTATGTACAAACTCCAAGCTGCGCGGCGCCAGGCGAATGATTGACCCGTTCAAAAGCCGACAAACCGTTTTTCTCCCAAAAAGTAAATGAATCCTTACTTTTTATTAGCTACCAGATATTATTTGAAACCCATTTTAATTCGAAATTATTCGCTGAGATTGGAAGTAGGCGTTTGAGTGTTCTCGAAGAAGTCGAGAGTGAATTTAATTTTCTCTGTCTTAAGACGAACCAAACTCTTCATTAAAGGCATCGATCAACGTGGATTGACTAGACTATTAGCTTTACTTGATCGACGGATTGCGTTCGAATAACCAATCGATTTTTTGATTAACGATCTAATTGATCGTTTACCTAAGCTAAGTTTACCGAACCTATCGATCTGTCGTCTGGTAGAATTCATCGATCGACGTTGACTTATCTATTCCCCCATCGATTGAAGCCAATTGACGATTGATAGATTGGTCTGGTAAAACAATAAGTCTGCGTCTCTTGAAACCAACATTTTTAAGGAATGAACGATGATAAAGAGCGTAATATTAAGAGAAACATACTTTAGATCAGATACTTATATCTAAGCGACCTGAGATATTATTACGAGTACTCTTCATCAAAATACGATAATCTCAAGTTTTTATCACAGTCTAAATGTTAATATTTTTCTACTCATTTGAAAAACTCACTCATTCATCATAAATAAATTTTCCGATAAGGCTATAGAGAAATCGGTAAATAAAATTATTTGTATTTCTAAGAATGGAATAGGAATTCCTTTTTCATATTGAATACTGCTTCCATCTCTGGGCTGGTGCACCTCAGTACCAACACCAACTTCTTTCGTTTGACCGTTAAAACGTAGGGCTGCTCGAATTGTCGGTGACTTATCTCTCTCTAGTCGACTTGATCCTTTAGCACTGCCGCAGGATATAGCTTCCCTCAGCATTCTATACCGCATCTATAATGGGAGTGCTCTGAGGAACTGTTTTATCTACTCCCTGCAGCTGAATTCTTACATCGAACCACACGCAAACGATTGTCATTCTATCCCCATCATTCGATCTAATTCTGTGCGTTTCTCGCGGAACTTTCTATCACGTACCTCAGTTCTGTGGTTTTGGCTGCGGAAGTATTTCCCGACGGCTACGACTTAGGGACATTCAAGAGAAGAGCGTACTCTTTTTTAAAAAGGCTGGCAACACATTAGCGATCTCTCTGATTTCGCGGAAGTTCATGAGCGGCGTTGATTACTTTCCATCAGGTGACTCGCTTGCTCTTTTGTCGCCTCTAGCATAAAAAAAGGTATTTAAGTTGCTATATTTAACTCTCTACGGAGATGGACTTCGCTTCCGCTGCGTTTAGCAACACCAGACCAAGTAACCGTATTAATTAGTTTATTATATTATAACGACTAATTACACTAACATTTCTAGTGAATAAAATATAAATGAGTCCTAGTATTTTAGTGTTTGCAGCACAAAAGTTAATAGTCGTAAAATATTACCAAATTAAAAGATTTACCTTTACATGATGCAGCATGACTGACTAAACTCTAAGTACGAGTACGTCAATCATTCTTTATTTCCATACACGTGTAATTATGAATAAGCCCTTGTATGTTAAACTGAAAATACAATCCAACAAACGAGTGTAATCCCCCGTACGTGCTCGTATAAAATAGCTCCTGACATTCTTTTTTTGCATTTCTTCTTTAGAAATGTCAGACCCCCACACATGTTTCCCATAGTTATTAAACAATAGGAGTGATCCGATATAGTATCAAAATAAGAACAAGAATAAAATAATTTATTCAGCACCAAACATATACAAAGTAAAACTAGAACGAAATGGACATTAGAATGGCACTTAAATGAGCTCCACTCAGCATGTGTCACAGTGTCTAAAGGACACACCGACGCTGGCCTTCCGTGGAGTCCGAGGTACTAAGGGACGTCACTGTGCGTGCCGATGTCATAAAGTACCTACATAAGTACACTTAACCATATTGAAATTAATTAAGATTAGACACAACCTAAACTATCATTAGGTATCTTACTCTATGGTTACAACTAAAGAAATAGCAATACAACTTGTAGGGGTACAGCCTTAACTGATTATTTCGAATATAACATGAAACAGCACACTCATACACATAAAACACAACATAAAATAAAAACCAATGAATACACAACTTGACTATTTATAGTAACATAGAAGCATTATATTTTGACTTCAATTATTTATTATTTTATTTAAAAAGTTAGTGGACTCGTACTTAACAAATGTTGTGGCACGCCAAAGTTTTTGCCGTCTGAAAAAGTGTTGTCAGGTTAATAAACAGAACAGTGAGTAAAAGCTTTATTATGTTGAAGTCGCAAAAAGACGTTTATTTTAATTCATCAACAGGAAGGTTGAACTAATGTTAAGCATTGTGCAGAGTTCTAGCCAGATTTCTAAAATTATGATGAGTATTCTATTCTTTGCTTTCCTATACCCACTGCTAAGGGTATAAAACGTTTATTGTAAAAATATATTAGGTTGGTGATTGCTACTTTACCTCCCAAGACTGCCCTTACTTAAATATCATCTTTAGTTTCTGAAACAGTAATTTCGTCAAGCCCACAACTCTGTATTACTTTGGGATTTACCCTCGCATGGTTACCGGAAGGCGTGACTCGGTTAATTAATTTCGTATTTCAAATTATGTAGCTTGAATGTGCTCCTAATAACATGAATATTATACTTGTCGTAGTGACAAAGATGACAAATGCCTCGACTTATGATCTTAGGGCTGACCCGGTAATCCAATATACGCTTTCTTTCTGCTAAAACGACATTGTTACAAGGAAAATTCCCCCATTTATTGTGACCATTTGTCCGCGTGCAATCAAGATGTTCAGCGGTGAATTTTGGAAATCTTGATTTTGCTGTTACAAAGGTGGTCCAACGATATCCGACGACACGCAGGATACGACTGAAAAAATGAGTACAAGGCCGTCAATATTGCAGAATTCAGGTGAGCCCTACATCCAAGACTGAAGATGGCTAGGGCTCTCAATGATGATTAAATATAAATTAAACAATATGAGTATAAATCCAGTCTACTAAGAAATATCTTTTGGAAAGGAATGCGAAACCGGAGAGCCATAATTTTGCGTTATGAATAGGAAGGATGAAAACCGCTGAAACATTTTTGAAAATTGGACAGACTATTTTGGTTACTTTTTAAGTTTTATTCAGAGAACTCTCTGTAAGTGAGTGCCTGACTGTACAAAATAGAAAAAGTTTAATAAACGAAATCGTTTTTATTAATTAGTCTATTGAAGCAAAAGTTATTTCACCAAATGCTGTAGGAAGCGGATTTAGCCGAAGTGCCTGGAAGCCTAATTTTGAAAATACTCAAAAGCTCTCGTCGTGTAGGCGCTTCGTGTTGTTAAGTTCAAAATCCATTAATTCTGTGCTTGTAAATTGTAAAATCTCCGATGTTGCTCTGTACCATCAGCCTACACTATTATACAATGTTGAACTTTATACTATTCATAAGACATAAGAATCTTCAGTTTGTAGTTAGTTGTGTGGTAGTTTGTATTTTACTTAAGCTTTTAAGTAGCTTATTAGTAAACATTTCACTGAGGCTTTAGTCAAGCACATAGTAATTAGTTAACTAAATTATTATACAACCTTACATATTGCTAGAAAGACGTCTTTTATTTTTTATTTTATTTAGTTATTTTTAAGGGAAACAAACATTCTTTTGTAATCTTATAAAAAACACAAATACTGATAGAACACGTAACAACAAAGTTTCCACAGATATTTAAAACATGTTACAAGTGGTCACAATAATATTATAATAGTAAGTACCTAGTTTATGTGGCTGACAAAATACTTTTCGAATAATATACTAGCTAATGTTCGATTAGTATATGGGTACATATAGCAATGAAAGATGTTTAATATTACCAAATTCTAAATCGCGTTTACAACGTCCCTTCGAAACTGTCTTCGAGGCTGATCTTCGATAGATTCAGGTCAGTGTTAAGACTGGAAAGAAGTGCAGGATCAGCCGAAACGGCGATGGAAGGCCAAGACTCAGTTCAATCAGTCACCGGAGTAAGTTAGTAAAATGTACCCAGTGCAGTTATTTTCTGGTCAATTTTTCAAGGTCCGACCAATCAACCAGTTATTTAAATATTGATCGAAATAATCTGAGACCCTACCGAATATTTGAAAACCTTTTGTTTTCGTTCAGCAATTTATTTCTAAGTAAATTACGCAATTAGGTACTTTAAAAATTCAGGTGAGAATTAAACCCACAACCTTCCACGCCTTTATTTATGAAGTGCGTAATTATTTGAAAACACATTCTCATGAAACCCATACTAAATATAAAAATAATAGATAAATACACTGTTTTTCACAGGTGTGTATAAATGTAGCCTTGTTTCAAATATTTTGATGTACTTGTAATAATTGAAAATCAACAATTTAAGTATGATTTTAGTTTCACAGTTTGGCAGAATGTAATTTTATGCTATGTACTATAATATTAATATTTTTTTTGTCAAATAAAAAAAAAGTTCTAATTACATATTTCTACATTCATAGTTTGTTATGTGTAGATCTTAACTGAAAAGAACTTACATTTATTTACATAGGATTGAAATCTTATTAAGAGAGGTAATGATTAAGATTTTTTCCTAATTAAAAGTTTCCAAGATATTGCCAAGTAGCTGCAAACGTATCTACAGGTAAATTGCAAAAAAAACCACAAGGAAAAATAATGAATTTGCCTGAATTTGTAAAATCAACTAAAATCATAATTATTGCAAATAGTTTGAAATAATATGATTCAAACGTTGATCTGTTTGCAACTCTACGTTGGTTGATCAAGTCTAAGGTTGGCACATTTAATTTTCTCCGGTATCATAATAACAATTTATAGGAGAGCAGTTTTTGTGAAAAAATGTAATAATTTTTGTTGTTTGAAGTTTTAATGACGTTGAAATTATCTGTCAAAGGTGCGAAGTAAAGGATAGGTGCTTAAGTGCGTTTCTACTGCGATGTGGTTCAAGAAACAAGTGTAGATTTCTTTGTGTTTGTTGTTTTTAGGGTTCCGTAGCCATATGGCAAAAAACGGAACCCTTATAGATTCGTCATGTCTGTCCGTCTGCCCGTCCGTCCGTATGTCACAGCCACTTTTCTTCGAAACTATAATAACAATACGAGTATTACTGAAACTTGGAAAATAGATGTATTTTGTTAACTGCATTACGATTTTTACACAAAAATTGAAAAAATAAAAAAATTGGGGGGCTCTCCATACTTGAAACTGAAACGCAATGGGTAATTCATAATTCTTTATTGCACTATCACATTGTATAAAATATGATAATTTAAATGGTAAGTACATGTGATACTCAGTGAGGGTGCTGGCAAAAATACAATTCCGGTCTATTATCTATGGAATGGTATCTATGGAATAGGTCTTTAAAAATGATATTGAGGTCTTTAACATAATTTTTTTCTAAACACAACACTTTGCGCAAGAGACGCTCCCAAAGTGGTAAATTGTGTTTCCCCCCCTCTCTAACTTCTATAATAAATGAATTATAAAACTAAAAAAAATATATGATGTGCATAATCATGAAAACTAACAACGAAAATTGGTTTGAACTAGATATAGTGAGTAGTTTTTTTAATTCGTTATAAACCGTAAACCGCAATTTACCTTCCAAATATCTTACTTGCTGCTACGGAACCCTTCATGGGCGAGTCCGACTCTCACTTGGCCGGTTTTTTAATTGTATGCTTTGTATTCTACGGTATTTATACCTGTTGTGTCTCGGTCTATAATGTTGACTGTCTGTATTAATATGTATTTAATATATATCTGCCACATCGTACACTTCTTTTAATACGTATATACGTGTATATATTTATTCCCAGCTACATTATATATTCCTTCTTTTAGATCCTACCTAACTCACTCGCAACCAGGTTCCACCAGAATACCAGCGTTGCTGCGGCATCGCAGATAATGCCGTAGCAGCAAATGCTGATGTTGGGACCTGATTGGCTACACCCTTCTGTTATTCCTTACAAAATATGTATATTCACCATTAAATATTTCCGCTGTTGTACGAGTAAAGCAACTTTCTATGCTTTGCATCTATTCATAAGTTATGTCATTCTGTATTATTTGTGTATCGTTTGTGGCCAATAAATGTATTTTCTTTCTTTCTTTCTTCATCTACGTGCTAAATCTTGCTACTTATTAAGAAATGCTGGAAAAATTTAATACGTCTAGTTTCTAGCAATCAATCTTACAGCAAAATATTAATCAATCAATCGAAATAATCATTATATCTTTGAAATAACCTGTACCTATACAAAATAATGAGAAGACTATAGGTACATAATATAACAAACACATTAAAAAAAATAATTTAAAAGCTATAAGTTAAAAATATCATTACAGTGATCAAAAATAGAGGTGCCCACATATATTAGCCATAGTGCATCCAAGAATACAAGAAATTTTAAAGGTGTTTCTACGATAGAGGAGACGAACACAATGCGAGGCAAAAAGCTTCAAACGAGCGTTTAGATAGTGCTCGACTCTGCTCATTTTTTTATGAACACAAAGGGACTAGAATTAATTAGTTTCATTATACGCTCACTCTTGACACCCGACTAGAGTACCTCGGCTCGTCTAACAAAGACTTAACTTTAGCGTTCACTAAGTGCGCTCAGGCTGTGCTCGCAGATGACAAAAACACATTGTGACCTTTGAATTAATATCCATCTCCTACAATCGCGCAGGAGAAGCTTATTGAAAACAGAGTGCATCGCTTTTACCCACGTGCCGTGTACACGAAGCGTTTACAATAAGTCTGTTTATGACGCAGACATGACGCAGGTATTCTTGCGGATATTACAGATCCGCAAGAATACCTGCGTCATGTCTGCGGTGGTTGAGGCTCTGTTGTAGGTCCATACATAAACAGACTTATTGTAAACGCTTCGTGTACACGGCACTTGGGTAAAAGCGATGCACTCTGTTTTCAATAAGCTTCGTATGGACCTACAACAGAGCCTCAACCACCGCAGACATGACGCAGGTATTCTTGCGGATATTACAGGGCGTTTGCAGAGGTCCTGAAGGCCCCATTGTGGTCTAGTGTTTAAGTACTGGGCCGTGATCTCGGGGTCCTGAGTTCGATTCCCGGGTCGAGCAAAGGTATGTTTCGAATTTTTCGAACATAGCTCGAGTTTGTGCTCACCTAATCCGCACTAGGCAAGCGAGGTGATTAAGCCTAATCGCATCATAGTAGATATGACTTGATTTCTGTGATAGAGTGGGACAGTAGGTATATAGGCTGATACTATATATACTAACTATCTGTAGAGTCTGACCCAAATGATTCCATGATCAGACAACGATGAGACTTAATGTTGTTGATATACCCCTTATCCACGCGAAGGATTCGCTTACCCGTTTTTAATTCGGACCGCAAAGGAAGTGGAACTCGGCTGATGTTTGATTTCCTGATCGTTACAATCAATCGATCAAAGACCTCATCGTTTCTATTCATCTGAGGGTCATCGTCATCATCTTAGCGTTTTGTCCCGGTAGCGTCCGAAACTCTCGCTCTGGAGTCTGGGGTCCGCTTTTCATCTGGGGTGATTGTGGTTAAGCACAAGTCTATGTCAATGAAGTACTGGAAATGTGTTATTTATTATGAATGAATAGTTGAACCAGCCCTACGTGGGATTATAGCGAACGTGATGAAAGCAGATATTGGCAGGTTAAACCACGCTTTCTCATCCGTGTTATTTACTAAATTAGGGTTGCCATTATTGTTCATATAAATTATCACCTCTAGGTCGTCGTATACTTACATCGGAAATCGTGAGAGTATTTTGATACCTGCTGTGACTCCAGCCCCCACTTGACTGAGCTGAGAAAAAACAAAGGTACGGTCAGCTTCACATCAATGTATAACCACCAACAATTACTTAAGAATTAATTCCAAAAAAAGGCTATAAACAATATCAAATATTCTTCATAAGAAGTCTTAAAACGTATAGAAGTTAATGTAATAGATTAGGCATATTAGTCACTCGGGAATTGTAATGTACTTATCTTACAATAGCTTAAAGCATTAAACAGGCATAACATAGAACTTTCATTCTTTAATCATTTATTCTCTATCTGATGATAAATAATGATACGGCCAAAGTAAGATCATGTTCGGCTAGTAACAACTCTTTATTTACCTACTTATTCTTTATGTTCTTTATTTGATAAAATATGCCTTGAAAACTCAGTTCTAAAGTCAAACTTAGTCCATCTTATTACAAATATCTACTCTGGTAACGGCTTTAATCCTAAACAAGCAAGTTCATGATTATTATGTCATAACTGCAGTTCTTAATTTTTTATTGTTAATCCTCAACTAACCATAGACTGCTTAGTACCGTAGAGTAGTGTCGAAATTGATCGAACCATTCAATCATTCGTTCAGTAACGTTTCGTTTAACATAATCTTGTACTTTTGCTGAAGTAAAAATATTTTACAAATGTGTTTATGCAACAATAACTTGAAATATTGCATTACGTTAGGTGTCCACGTAATATGAATAGGAAATATATATTTTTTCGGGTTTGATGAATAGGAAATATATATATTTTGGGAAATCGAAAAAATAGTTGAGAACTTTTCCACAAATAATTTAAGGTAAAACGGAATGAACTGGTGTAAACTGTCACTGTTACTAAATTAATATTTTGAGGTTATTATTTTAATAACACCATAAAAAAGTTATTATTTTAGTACTAATTTCAAACTAGGGGTCAAGGTGGTTTAACTTATGTATTATAGTTGATACACTAACTAACGTTAAACATAGTTTTGTAATAATGTTTATTCTAGTTCATCAGTTATTCCTAGTATAAATTCCACTACTAATTTTAAACCACGTTTTGGAATAAGAGAGAGTACTTATGTCCAGATTGTATTTTATTTCATTTTACCAAGTACACATGTCCAGTGGACAAAAGTTGAAAGCAGGTAGTTCAATTTGGACTAACGATGGGGAAAGACTATTTATACCTACAGAGATTCTTTTCCTCAACACACATTGTGACGGGTATCATCACATTGTTCAAGTAACAGCAGTAATGTGAATACTATTGTGCGCCGGCTTCACGTAATAAACGCAGCGAACAAAATGTACAAAGTTCTTTCTCCGTCAAATTGTGTTTTTCTGACGTAAAATGCGGATCGTAAACGTAATGCCTAATGAAACTTCCGTCATTTTGCGTTTGATGAAAAGATTGGATCGTATGAGTAGATGCTTTCAAATAAGAAATGTTTTTAATCTTGCATAGTATTGTGCATATAGTACTTATAACAAGGTTTAGGTACATGCCGTCTTTAGTGCTCATAACTAGTTTAATAAACATAGACTGACTGAATGGCGCAATTGGTAGTGACCCTGCCTCTTACGCCAAAGGTCGTGGGTTCGATCCCCACCGTTCCGTAAAAATTGGTTCACGTCAAAAGCGGCCACTTTTGGCGTGAATAAATTTTTCGGGTACAAAACGGACCCAACATTTCGCACATCCTCTGAAAAACTGTCATAAGACAAGAACACCTTCACATTGAGAAAACGGCATTTTGGCAAAGATTTTGACAAAACCAACATTTGTGCATGGTTATTATTAAATAATAAGTGTCTAGCCGAGAGGTTGTAACCCCGAAATTGTTTTAAATAGATCCGGTTAGTAGCTAAAAAATAAAATCGATTGGCGTCGCTATTGTGCCCTACCCGTCACCTTAACATAAGTGCTAAAAAGCTTCGTACTTTATGATATTATGTCCGATATTTAATCATGGAAACATATTTCATGTACCGGCCTACCATCTGAAGTTTACTAGAATCAACCCTTAACTAAGTTAGTGGAAGCACTAGGTAACTTGTGCTGGCATAATTTCGTTCCTCCGCAGGGCAGACGCCTGAAGTGATAGGAAGGAAATTACATCAAACTTACTTACAGGTACCCTCGTCAATGCCTACCCTGTATGCCTATAATGTGGGTTGTACGCCGCTTCTTAGATAAGTATAACTATGAGAGAAGCTAAACTAGCTTTACGTTTGAAACATTAAAGAGCGATTTACACGGCAAAAATGACCTAAGGTGACGGGTAGGGTATACTAGAGACGTCAATCGATTTTAATTTTTAGCCACTATCTATTTTAAACGATTTCGGGGTTAAAATCTCTCGGCAAACACTTAGAATATTTATTGAATAACCATGCACAAATGTTGGGTCCGTTTTTGTACGCAAACAATTTCACACCATAAGTGGCCGCTTATGGCGGTAATTAAAATTTCGAGTACAAAAGCAGACCCAAAAGTTAAGTATTTAATAAATAGTATAGGTGTTTGCCGAGAGATTGAAATCACGAAATTGTTTAAAATAGATCCGGTTTAGTGGCTAAAAATTAAAATCGATGAGCGTCCCTAGTGTGCCCCACCCGTCACCTTAACTCGCTGATTAAGAAACTTGACTCGCTACTGTACTTATTGAAGTGTAAATCGATCTTAAGTGTTAACACTCTGTTATACTAGAACTTGGGGTTTGGTTGTGATCTCGGGGTCCTGGTTTCGATCCCCAGGTTGAGCAAAAAATGTTTCGAATTTTACGAACACAACTCGGGTTTGTGAGATCACCAATGAGGCAAGCGTGGTGACGAAGCCTAATCCCATCATAGATGCGATGACTTGATTTCTTTTCAGCCCTGGAGCCCTAAAGTCATCATAATAGGCTCACCTACTTTATTAAAGGCCGGTTTGACTAATCTTATTCCGATTCCAAATCAATGGTATAGCGCTGTCATTCTATAAAAATCTGACGTTATACCATACATTTATCCACGGACAATAAATTGGACCATGGACCCACCCATGGACACCCACGATACCACTGGAGTCCCAAGTGCACTGCCAACCTTTAAACCCCCCTTTCCCCTGGATTGTGCCTTCGGTACCCTCACTCACGCTGCGAAACCCAACTCAGTGCTGCTTCACGCCGCACAAGAAAATGTGATATATTTAGTCCCAAGAAAACATTAGAGAAGCAGCAAATACAGTCTTGGACCCGACATTAACCTTAACGGACTTTTGAGACAAATGTAAAATGATTTTCTGTCTCCAGAGTGGGGCAGCGAGCCTAAATAAATGAAAATTCTAAAGCGGGAGGGGGTGGGATCCTTCCCCACCCGGTCGTTTCAGCATCCTTTCACTTTCCCTTGCGCTCTCGGTTACCTTTAGCGACGCCAATTGATTTAAATCGTTAGCTAATCAACCGAATATACTTTTAATAATTTCCTTAATAATACAGATTTTATTTTCTTTTTGGTTTAACTTTTGGGGTCTTACTTACAGCCAAAAGCGGAAACTTTTGACGTGAATCAATTTTTCGATTACAAAAACAGATCAAACATTTGTGCATGACTATTGAATAAAAAGTATAACTAAGTGTTTACCGAGAGACTAGAGCTACGCAATTGTTAAAAATAGATCTGATTTAGTAGCTCAAAATCAAAATCAATTGGCGTCAGTAGTGGGCCCGACCCTTTGCTTTAATATATTAAATAATAATAATAAATATTTCACATACATTGATCTGATTCCGAGATAGGTAGCTAAAGCACCTGTGTTAGGGATATCAGGGGACTACGGGGCGGCGGCCTCCTCGTGTGGCCCCTTCGGTAGTATTTTTGCTCTGTTTGGAGCTGCTACCGAAGGGGTCCTGGCGTCCCTGGGCAAGGGCGGGTAGTAATATGGTGCGCTCGCCATATTGCTGCCCGACGGCTGCACACATGGAGGGTGGGTTAGGGTTCGTAACCGGAGTCATCTCCAGATGCTCGGTGCCCCTTTTATTGCCCTGGGTTCTCAGAGTGGACCGCTCCTTCCGGAGCGAGGCGTTTTGGTGGGGGGGTGTTCTGTCACCCCCATCCTCTTCCCGGTGGTATTCTGCACTGCAGCCAGCAGTGTGGATGCCATTCGGGGGCGGAGTTGGTGGGCCGTGGGAGAGGCCCTGGGTCCTACGGACCAGTGTCGTGGAAAGAGGCCAGTGCTGGCGAGCCTCTTCGCCCAGGACGGTTCACGGTGGTAGCCTGGTGGTAATCCCGCGTTCCGTCCCGACTTAGCGGGCGTAGAATGGGAAAAGCCCCGGTGGTTTTAGTGGGTATGCCCTTGGACGGCCTCTGATTAGCAGAGGCCCAATCCAGGGGAGAGCCCCACACTACCCGGTCGACTCCCAGCGGCCGGGTGTGCATATGGCGGCGCCGATCAACCGGCGCCGACGTCGGCACCTGTCAGTGAGCCGGCGGCATTTCCACCGGGTCAACAAAAAAAAAGGGATATCAGAATCAACAGTGGGATTACAAATATATTTATATACATTTAATACTTTTCTTTTGTAAATACTTACTTATAATATATAGAAAACACCCAGACCAATACAAACAGACATGTTCATGCACACAAATGTTTTTACTGTGTGGGGATCGAACCCGCAACCCTAGGACCAAAGGCAGCGTTCACTACCACTTTTCCAAACGGGTCAATATATTGGTGGTTAAATACAGTCCAAATGGACTGTTTGCCAGGATATTTTTACCGCTTCACCGGCGAATATTTGCTTTTTTGCTGTACTAAACCAACCCACGTCATTCACTGTCAACCCTTAAATACCGTCGACCAATAAGTACGTACTCGTACGACCCAAAATGGTTGCACATCACTTATTGTACAACATTCTTCACCCAGGAATATTAATACCTTAAAACATCGTTGTAAATAAATAAGTCCGCCAACGCAATAGCATGGTTATGGGCGGTGTTGATTATTTACCATCTGGTGACCCGCTTGCTTGTTTGTCGTCTCTAGCACAAAAAAAAAGTATGAAATAAAAGACGTTGATTTATTGATATCCGTCTTTACTCATTATCAATTGAGGAAATTTACAGTGTTTCCATTTACACAAATATTCATGCTAGTACTTACATACTTAATTCCAAAATAATGTTTAAAAATTACATTATCATTTTCCTATAGTTAACTTTTTTGTCTGAGTTTTAATTGTTTCAAGATTTTTTTCTTGTATTATATCAACAAATACAATATACTTCGACGAGTTGTGCCCAAAACAGCAGTTAAAATTACCATACCAATTAAAATAAACTATTCACAAATATGGAAATGTAAGTAGGTATTATTTTAAAGTTAAAATATCCGTTTAAGAAATAAATGAATCTATGTAAAAAATACCTGGCTGAATTATTTTAGCTTGGTTAAAATGAGTCACTATCGAAAGACCACAAATGAGATGGAGAGACGACACAACTGGACTTCAACTGCCCAAAATAAAATAGAATGAAGATTGAAGGAGGTCTACACCAGATTGGTTGAAAACGTGTTAAGATGATGATGATGAGATGAAAATGAGTCACTAAGATTTGAACTTTATGTCAATGAACATAATTTTTATCATTTTTCCAAGTTTAATTCTATAAAGTTTTATTAATATTGACAAAAAGACTTTTTTTTTATGACATCGGAAGCTGTCATTATAATCAAGCTATATTTTGCGGATTATTATAGACAGATTTTAAATAATGAGTGGATACCCGCTCAGGGTACTTGGGGAGTGTAAGGGGTAGTTTATTTGATGCTATTATACTTAGTAATTATGCAATATCCACGTTATTTTTCCAACCAGAGATTTAATAAATTCCAACTATCTACATACCATTTAAATTCTTTGATCATAAGAAAGTTATGTTATATATCGCCGAATAAAATGATTCATTCCAAGCTACGGAATTAGACAATTTTGTAGGCTGAATACCCTTTTACATTTTAGTAGGAAGTTAAAAAGTACCCAGAGGAAAATATTAAGGAATTCTTTTTAGGCTTAATTCACCACTTTCCTTTTCAGATAAGATCCGCCACACATCGAGTCGTCCCTTTCAAATTTACGACCTGAAGGGGTGGTCATATTTTATTATCTACGTTTGTTGTTCAGGTAACAATTCAAAACAGAAGTTGAAGAATTGGGCTTTTGCGATCACGCAGCAACAATAATCAACCTAGAGTTAAATCCATATAAAAATGTAATAACCTGGAAATCTGAAAAACGATTTTTCAGCCCTACTAACATACAAAAGTTTAAGTCAAACATAAAAAATATACCATGGCAGAATATTCTCTCAGTTAACAAGACTATAAATGACAACTATAAAACATTCTTAAATATCTTATTAGATAATTTAAATAAATGCATACCAAAAAGAAAATTAAAATTAAAAACTAAAAACAAAAAATATTGGTTGACGGTTGGTATCAAAATTTCATGTCAAAATAAGCGATTGTTAAAAATACTCACATTAAAAAATAAAAATCCGATTCTAATAGAACACTACAAAAAATACGAAAAATGTTTAAAAAAAGTTGTAAATATTTCTAAAAGAAATTACTATATAAATAAACTTAAAACTTCATCAAATAAATATAAAACTATGTGGAGTATAATAAAAGAGCGGACGAACCAAAACAACAAAAAAGAAAAAAATTACATAAAATTGGTAATGAATAATAGCACAATAACAGAACCTTTACAAATTGCAAAAAAGATTTAATGATTTCTTTTCAACGATCCGCGAGAACCCCTCACCTTCAGCTATCGGACATTCTGTTCTTTCTCCCACTGAAAATACGATGTTTCTTTGGCCAGTTGACAGTAATGAAATAAATAAAACCCTAAAACAATTAAAAAACAAAAACAGTTGTGGTATAGACGAACTCTGTGGCCGTGTGGTCCCCGGCAGAGTAGAATAGGCCACCCTCACTCTTACCGAGGTGTCGTAAAAGGCGACTAAGGTAAAGCTGCTGGCATGATCATCAGCACCCAGAGAAGGAAAACTCTGCATTTATACCAAAACCCTCGCCAACCCGTCTGCCAAGCGTGGTGAGTATGGCAATTACCCCTCATGTGATTGAGGGAGGCCCGTGCCCCAGCAGTGGGGACTTAAATGGGCTGACGATGATAGACGAACTCCCCCCTAGCCTAATTAAACAATGTGCCTCTGAACTTACCTTGCCGCTTAGCTTGCTTATCAATCAATCCTTCGATGAAGGATGTTTCCCTAACCAATAAAAAGCCACCATAATAAAACCATTACACAAAAAGAATAGCAAAACAGATCCAAATAATTATCGTCCTATAGCTCTGGCAAGAGAGCTCAATTTCCAAAGTTTTTGAAAAAAATATGTGTAACTCTATTTATAATTTCTGTGAAAGGTATCAAATATTTGACGATTACCAAAACGGTTTTCGCAAAAAACGATCAACTGTTCTGGCAGTCTTCAAATACGTTAAAGAAATCCTAAAAATAGTTTGTAATAAAGAGTATGATATTGGTGTTCTATTAGACATGACAAAAGCATACGACAAAGTCCAAAACAACATACTACTGAAAAAACTTTATGGAATAGGCATCCGAGGTAAAACATATGACTGGCTGGATTTACATAACCGAGAACAGTATGTGGAAATAGAATATTACGACCATGATTTAAGTGAAATAAAAATAGTTAGATCTAAAGGAAAAATAATAAACGCCTCAATTCCTCAAGGGAGTGTCATTGGTAGTTTATTATTTCTTTTTTTATTATTACTGACCGGATGGTGCAATTGGTAGTGACCCTGCCTCTTACGCCAAAGGTCGTGGGTTCGATCCCCACCCTAGACAAACATTCGTGCGATGAACACTTGTGTTTGTTCGGTGTCTGGGTGTAATATATGTATTTAAGTATATATTTGTGTTCCTCTGTTGTCTGATATCTGTAACACAAGTGCTTAAGCTACTTAGTACGGCATCAGGTCAACGTATGAGATGTTGTGAGAATTATTATTATTATTTACATTAATGACCTCCCAAAAATCATGCATGAACCGTGTGTGCTGTTCGCAGATGATGTCTCCCTACTGACCTCTTGTAAAAAAAAATACAGATATACAGGCTAAGGTATCTTCAATTTTAGATAAAACAATAGACTGGATGAAATACCATAATCTTGAAATTAACTTCACCAAAACCAAAATCATTAGCTTATCACCCATGTCAAAAAGCCCCCTTAAATATTAATTTTAAATTTAATAACGTACAATTAGAAAAAGTTAGCGAAATTACTCTACTAGGCATAGAAATAGATACTAACTTGAACTGGAAGTCCCACATACAAAAAATAAAAACTTGGCTATCTTCAAAGGAAGATAGCCAAGTTTTTATTATTTATGCAAGGTATACGCACTCTATGAGGTTAAAAAAAACGACATCAGTAGAAGCCGCTCTAACTACTTACTACGCATACGCGCACTCATGGCTCAGCTATGGAGTCATCATGAGGGGAAACAGCCAACCTCTACACTATGCAAAAGAAACTTATCCGTATAATATTTAATATTCAAAATACAGAAAGTTGTAAACCTTTTTTTGAAAAATATAAAATACTGCCTTTGCCTTGTATATATATTCTAGAAGTATGTAAATTTGTTAAAAAAATACTCTGAATTTTATAAAAAAAGACAAGAATTACAATTAAGATACACATTACGCCACCAAAATAAGTTAACACTTCCTACTTCTAATCTTACACTTCACGCATCAGGCCCTCTTGTAATGTCCATCAAAATTTATAATCAATTACCAGACTCAATAAAACATTTAACAATAGAAAAATCCTTTGTAATGCAAATTAAGAAAATACTCAATAACAAAAATTATTACTCTGTGCAAGAATATTTAGAAGATAAGCTTAAATAGTTATATAAGTAACAAGAAATATGTTAAATAATACTTACAAAAACTTGCAATATTTGAAACCTAGTTAAAATAAACATAATGATACTACATATATTATATGATATGAATACAGCATAATATTATAGATTTACATTATATACATACAGTATAAGAGTTTAATATAATTGATATACTTAAATAAAATTAGCTGTCTAATAAAAAAATATTATTCAAATTATTCTTGTAGATGAAAGCGTAAGGTGACTCCTTCCCTCTCTTATCTATGCCGTGCCCGACAGGGTCCATAATGGACAACATTTCAAAATTGCTAAGCTCTGAATCAAAAAATACCAATTCTTTGTTTACTTTTCCGCTGCTCGAATATATATTTATTCATTTTTTATATTGCTTATTTACTGAGAAAAAAATTAAAAACTAAAAAACGTAAGATGACGTCATCGGACGGCAGAATGTAAAATATTTCTTTGCTTAGCACATTATAGTTTTAAATTTACGAAATGCCAAACCCATGACATGTAACTGTCAAAAAATATGGGTCTGTTCATTTTATGTCTATTTTCATATAAAAAAACAATATGGACATGTTAAAAATATGAAATGTTGTCCATTGTACTGTACTATGTTTTACCACCTTTTGTAACATTATGGAGAGCAATAAAGAATATGAATATGAATAAGTACAATACCCTCAGAAGACTGAATCTCATGCATTTTAGAAATATAATCGAATGGACATGAAATGCCAAAGCAAAAAAATATTTGGGCTGAGGTTGATTATTATTACAAATCTTCCCTGATATTTTAGGAACTTTCCACACACGGACGTATAGAACAAATGAAATGTCACTTAACTTCATAAGAAGCGACTTATACCCTATTTGTTTTTTTTTAAATATGTAGGTTTAGCATCCTTTAAAAAATACAAATCTAAACCTATGACGCCGTCAGGTATGAGGGAAGTTCATTATATATTCATAACTTCCTTTATTTTTAAAAATAGTCGAACCGATTATCTCAATCAAAATCAGTCTGCGAAACTGCCAATTTGAGCGTACGTAATAGACTTCCATGGCTGACCGAATTTCCATAGAAAATCAACCGTTCGTCGACTCTAATCTGACTATTACCCGGCTGACTGTTTGACGTGATTAGTGCGCCTACACCCAGCGGTTGTTGATCCTTTACACGAGGCATTCCCTCATCTTAGCGCATAATTCCCAGTTGCGTCCAAAACTGTCGCCTCGGAACCCGGAGTATCGACCATGATCTAGAATTCGGAATATCTGGTAATAATTACGCTGAAGCAACTGCCGTCTGATCTTCACAACCCTTGGACGGGGGAACCTGTCTAACTGCCTTCTATTATTTCTGTGGAGAAAAGGCTATAAGAATAGAATACTCTCAATAAAAGACCGGCGTGAAGCAGCGCCTGCGCTGTGTTTCGCCGTGTGAGTGAGGTTACCGGAGGCCCAATGGGGGGGAAGGGGAAAAGGTCGGCAGCGCACTTGTGACTCCACTGGTGTTGCGGGTGTCCGTGGGCGCCGGAATTGCTTACCATCAGGTGATCCGTCTGCTCGTCTGCCACCTTTCATATAAAAAAAATACACTAAGTAGTAGGTCCTTTGAATAGAGCAGAACCTCCTTACCTACTTATCAAGAAAGGATTACGAATAATTTTTGGTTGATGCGAAACAATAAAAATTAGGTACGTAAGTATTGATTCCAGCAGTAAAGACACGTATCCAATTTTTTTATGTGATAGGTGGCAGACGAGCAGACGGATCACCTGATTGTAAGCGATTGCCGCTACCCATGGATACCCGCGACACCAGTGGAGTCACAAGTGCGCTGCCATCCTTTAAGCCGCTCTTTACCCTGGATTGGGCCTTCGGTACCCTCACTCACGCAGCGAAACACAGCACAGTGCTGCTTCACGTCGGTTTTCTGTGAGGCCATGGTATTACTCCGGTCGAGCCGGCCCATTCATGCCGAAGCGCGACTCTCCCACGTTATGCTTAAATGTTTTTATAAATATTATTTAAGTAACTGTATTTTTCCAATCTATAAAATAGAGTGTTTTTAGGTAAAGATAGATTAACTTTAATACACACAAATAAATACACAAGTATGGTACAACAACAACATACATAAACCGGTCTTATCGCTTGTAGAGATTTAGTCCTGTAAACATTTGGTTAGTGAAAAAACACAACACATTGTTAATGGGTTGGCAGTGTAATTTTATGTAAGTACTTAAATTGTATCTCACTTACTGCTGCTAAAAGTGCTTGCATTTTCAAAATATTTTTTTTTATGCTAGAGGTAACAAACGTGCAAGCGAGTCACCGGATGGAAACTGATCAACGCCGCCCATGAATCTCCGGGAAATAGCAGAGAGATCTCTAATGTGTTGTTAGTGAGTATGTACTTATTAAAATTTTTGGTTTAGCAGTTACCGTATCTTCGGCAATATTAAGATGAGTTATTGTGACATAAATAATTTATTACCTGTCATAAATACGAATGCAATGGCTCAATTGTAAAGCTATAAGGCGTCCGGATGGCGATTGCTCACCAAATTTATAGACCACAAAATTGGGAAAATAGGTCGCTCGTATTCCTCGGAATACTCGAATCGAGAATAACTACTCGTAGTTAGTATTTCATTAAGGATCACATAATAGTTACCTTCTGACTTTATAATGCGTATAGATACATTTTAGTCATCATCATTTCAGCCAATAAACGTCCACTGCTGGCACAGATAACTATATGTAGCTGCTGGACATAGGCCTCCCCCAATGATCTCCACACAGATCGGTCCTGCGCCGCCCGCATCCAATGGATTCCCGCGACCTTCACCAGATCGCCGGTCCACCTTGTGGGAGGCCTGCCACGTCTGCGACTTCCTGTATGTGGCCTCCACTCGAGGACCTTTCCGCCCCAACGGCCGTCTGTTCCTCTCGTTATGTGCCCTTTTTTTTTTTTTTGACGCTGGGGAATGCCTCATTATGCATACCCTCTTGCCGGGGGGCAGGCGGGTTATGTCGGGCTCTCCTCTGGAGGGGGGTTCTCCTAGCGAGAAGCCGGCCAGAGGCATACCGACTAAACTCCAGCGACGCTCCCTCATGGCCAGAGTGGGGAGAGGACATGAGTACGGGTTAAAGAACCTTACTTCACGTCCCTCCCCAGGCGGAGGGCCCACTTACACTGCGGGCCCGACAAACCCTGACAAGCCGCCTGAAACGACAAACCGCCTGTCGTTTTGCTGTAAACGAAAGGCGGTTGGTATTTTCTCATTAAATATATATTTTGGATATAATGAAGTTGTTATTTTATTATAAATGGAAGCAAAAGAGCAAGCGGGTCGCCTGGTGGTAAATGATCACCGGTGCCCTTGTAAATCCGCTACTACAGAACGATTTTTTTTATTTTTATGCTAGAGGCGGACAAAAGAGCAAGCGAGTCACCTGATTGAAGTAATCAACGCCGCTCATGAACATCCACGAAATCAGAGACGTAGCCGTCCGTAAATACTCCTGCTGCAGCCAAACCGTTCCACAAAACTGAGGTACGTGGTAGAAAGTGCCGCGAGAAACAGTATTAGTACACAGTACAGCACAGTATTAGACCGCCATCCATCGAGATGATGAGGATGGAATGAGAATCGCTTGCGATCATTTTATTCATGAATTCATCTGCAGAAATCTGGAGCCTGCAAATTTCTTTCAGGTGATTTTGTTTGATAATGGTAACGAGCATTTATACCCTAATTGGCCGTGTGGTCCCCGGAAGAGTAGAATAGGCCACCCTCCATCTTACCGAGGTGTCGTAAAAGGCGACTAAGGTAAAGCTGCTGGCATGATCATCTGCACCCAGAGAAGGAAAACTCTGCATTGATATAAAAACCCTCGCCAACCCGTCTGCCAAGCGTGGTGAGTATGTTAATTACCCCTCATGTGATTGAGGGAGGCCCGTGCCTGAGCAATTGAATCCACCAAAACTGAAAATGTCTTATAAAAAATGTTATTTTACGACTAGTGCAGAGCAGTTCCAACATATTTCCAAGAAGTGGCAAACTTATTCTAATATAATTATAAACTTTATTTTTGCTGTAAACGACAGGCGGTTCGTGGAAATATTTTTTTTAATTTTTAATTTTAATATGATAAGCTTATTGTAAAAAATATATTTAGATTTTTTGTGAGCCTTCTTCTCTTAAAGAAAATTAATATGATACATTCTTTATTCTGTTTAAGATATACAAAACACTTACAATTTTCAAATATGTAATCTACCGTCTATACCTAAAGTTCATGAATTCCACAATCTCACGAAATTAATTTTTAGATAACATTTCCTTGTCGGAGGTGGAATGTTTGTTGTAAATTAATTAATTTATTGAAAACAGTCTTGAATTCAGAAAGTTTCAATAGCGGTCTTGTAGAACCGACTGATTTATTTTGTTTAACGAAAATTTAATTATTAAGAGTTGATCGCGATTTAAATCAGAGGCTGTCTGTCTTTTCACTTGAAATTAATAACTTGATGCAAATATTATTACGAGTTTAAGCCTTTCTTTTGTCAAATAGATTGCCCTTTGAAGAAAATTGAATTTGATGTATTGTTTTCAAATATTTTGAAATCTCTAGTCCGTACATTAGCAACGTTTTTGTAATTCAGACAACGAACACATTTTTGTTAGTTGTTTCAAGATGTTCTCGTATGAATAATCTACAATAAGTACTTACGACCGGTGCGGATAAAGAATGGGATCAGAAATGGCGGCGCATCTATTCACTTCTCGCTCGCACACTATTTGCGTCTATACTCGCACTCGTGGGGTTTCTGATCCCATTCTTTATCCGCACAGTTGTACCTACATACAGGATATCCGTTTCTAATGTTTTTGCAAGCAAGAGATCCAGCTTTGACTCATGAAGAATTTGACTTTTGAAATGAAGCGACAGACGGTGTCCCATTTTAATCATAATGATATTATGACAAACACTGTCATGAGAATTTGGGTCGAGTATAACTTCCTTCCTTCCTCCTAAACCTACTGACTATTTCAACAACTTAACTGTAATATGACATCGTCTGCCACGAGACTTTGCGTTTAGTATAGTACAGCAAACGTGTAGTACTACAAACGTGTTTTCTTACTACGCAGGCATCACAATACAAATGTCAGACGTGGGATAGCCACGCTTCAGCATGAATAGGCCGGCTCGACCGGACCGATACCACAGACAGCGAGGCCTCACAGAAAACCGGCGTGAAGCAGCACTGTGCTGTGGTTCGCTGCGTGAGTGAGGGTACCGGAGGCCCTAATCCGGGGAAAGGGGGATTAAAGGTTGGCAGCGCACTTGTAACTCCACTGGTGTCGCGAGTGTCCATGGGCGGCGGCAATCGCTTACCATCATGTGATCCGTCTGCTCGTCTGCCACCAATCACATAAAAAAAAATTGGACGGCAGTCGCTTCATTATCACCAGACTCCCCAAATCTAAATCATAGCGTAATGAATGAATGAATATACCATTTATTTCGGCACACAAACATACACAGACAATAACAGCCTAAGGCCTAGGACGATTTCTTCTTCATCTTAATGACCAACAGGTCATTAAGATGAAGAAGATAACGATTTCACAAATTAAATTCAAATAATAGTACAATTTAATTGCTGACGAATTATTTAAGTAAGTAATTATAAGACAGAGTACTATTGTTAGTAAGACAGAGTAACAGCTATTTTTATATATTATTTTTCCTTAAAGAAGATAACAATATAAGATAAAATGTAATTATAAGAAAATACCTGTAATTTTCCTAAAATAGATAAAATTCGCAGATTCAAATTATGTATTCACTTAGCTACCGAGTTGTAATCTTACTGGACATTTAATAATGATCTTGAAAGATCTTAATCAAAAGGTAAGTTGGTCGTTTCAAAGCCGGCTCGACAACTTTTGTTTATCTTCCGGAAACAAACGACTCGCTAATTAGTAAGTACTTCTAAACCCGCGCCAGAAGTAGGTACGAAAGATACCTGCTGCCATCATGACAAGTTTTGCAATAAGCTTTTAAGTTTTGTATGTTGTGCAATAAAGAATATCTATCTAATTTAAAAATTGAAAATTTGAAAAACCCCCAACGGCGGCCATCTTGCATTTCAAATTTGTTACACACACACACACACACACACACACACACACACACACACACACACACACACACACACACACACAGACACGTAAAACTCATAACACCCCGTCGTTTTTAAAAACGTAACGTAACGTGAAATACAATATTCTGACGACCCGTTTGGATCAGTGGTTGTGAACGCTGCCTCTGGTGCAAGTGTTGCGGTTTCGATCCCCGCACAGTATAAACATTTGTGTGCATGAACATGTTTGTTTTTTTGTTTGTTTGTCTGGGTGTATCATATTCCTATATATATTATAAGTATGTATTTACAAAAGAAAAGTATTAATTGAATAGAAATTTGTAATTCCGTTGTTGCTTCTGACATCCGTAACACAGGTGCTTGAGCTACCTATCTCGGAGCCAGATCAATGTATGTAATGCTTTGGTAAAAAATGTTTTGATAAATAACAATAAAACCAGCTACTTGCACCTACTCAACGCTTATCTAATACTAACTTTTGCCCGCGGCGTTGTCCGCGTAGTATTCGATTTTGCTATTTTCTTCCCTTATTTTTAGCCAAATCAGTCCAGGCGTTCTTGAGTTATAAAATAGTGTAACTAACAGTCAAAAACTACTCTCTTTTATATAAATAATAAAATTAATCTATTGGCCTAAAGCCAAGAAATATCAAACGCTGTTAAAATACTGGCCATTACCTCCGCGTACATAAATGTAATGAAAAACAAAATTGTTTATTGATTGATATTTTTTCCTAACTTTATTAAAACAAATTGATTAAGTTATTAATCATATTTTTTTAAATTTATTTATACCTTGACATATCTGGGTAGTCATTAACTTAAGTTACCATCAATCAACTATCTAGATAGACTCCTAACTTGGACCATTTTTAGTCCCGCTCATGTTCGTCATTTTGTTGTGACCTCGTCTTTTATCAGAATGTTCAAAGGGTTAACGAGTATTCGTACTATTTACATTTCCCTCCCTTTGAACTCCGAACCCAACCCGAATTGACATACGAATGGTGGCTATTGTTTCTGGTATTTTATTGATGTGTCCTTAAATCCATTCATTGTGTACGAGACTTTTTATGAAGGAAACGAATCTCACGATTTTGATTGAAAGTAGCATTTGGCATTAAATTGTTAAAATTCTAATCAAATAAAAAACGAGCTAACACCTTTGATGTGGCAGGTGTCCATGGGCGGTGGTAATCGCTTCCCATAAGGTGATACGTCTGCTCGTCTGCCCCCTACATCATAAGAACTCTGTGACAAATCTGTAAAAAATGGAAGGATTATTTACATGCAGGGTGTATCTGTGATCAGTTACATCCCTTTAACCACGTGCCCTACCAACCATTCCGAATAACATTTGTTCAACGAATTTTCGAAATTCATCGAATGCGTTCGCATTTCATGCGAATTTCCAAAAGTGATAGAACAAATTATAATAATAATTATAATTATAATAATTCTCACAACATCTCATACGTTGACCTGATTCCGTATTAAGTAGCTTAAGCACTTGTGTTACAGATATCAGACAACAGAGAAACACAAATATATACTTAAATACATATATTACACCCAGACACCGAACAAACACAAGTGTTCATCGCACGAATGTTTGTCCAGGGTGGGGATCGAACCCACGACCTTTGGCGTAAGAGGCAGGGTCACTACCAATTGCGCCATCCGGTCAGTCAAATGTTGTTCATAATATTCTCACCATCCTGTTGTTTGTTGTTTATATACCGACAAAAATATTTACATACTAAGAAGTATTCATAATAATTCATTGCACTCTTCGCCCATGGACTTGAAAAATAAATTCGGAATGATGTCAGCACAGATGGGGGTGCTAAAAAAATGAGAGCCCTCAAATTTTAAAAGGCTTGAAAAAAAATTTTTCTGCAAAAAAAAACCGCTTTCAAAGTATTGGGCGCCGACTTCGGTAACACCTTTTCTCGAGTGTACTGTTATAAAATGTTATTTGAAGTGTATAAAGTGATAAAAATATTATTTGACACATTTTAGTTCGTGGTATTTGAAGGCGGTTTTTTTTCGCAGACAATTTTTTTCAAGCTTTTTAGTGTCTCATTTTTTGTTCTTTCTATTTGTTTTCTTTTTTTTTCTTAATTATTTTTGTTCTATCAAAAAATAATTGATGGCGCCACTGTCACTTTTATAAATGGGTGCGCTAGATGCCATCTATCGATCTAGTTTAATTCTATCTTCTTCCGTTTTATCTATTAATTATATCTCACATTGGTATTTATTTATGTGCTCTTTTTTTCATTAACACGGTTGTCACTCACAACAGGTCCTGCCAGAATACCAGCGCTACCGCGGCATTTCTGTCGGTGTCGTGGTAGCACCATGCTGAGGCCGGGACCTGATTGACCTCACACTTCACACACTCCTATTTATTTAGAATATTTTCATTGTAATAACCTATCTATCGTCTGTTTTCATACTCACCTTTGTCTGTAGTCTTAATGTGTGAATTTTCTATGTTTATTTTCTAATTAGTGTTAATGTTAAATTATGTATTGTGATGGCCAATGTTTCTTTCTTTAATATAGCTCTCTGAGCTTAGTACGGTCATACCTAAGTGATAGAATTCAAAAAGTCAATGTTAATGGAACTAACTCTCCTGGCGCCCTTTTACAGATGGGAGTGCCCCAGGGCTCGATATTGCGGCCCTTACTGTTTATTATATATGTAAATGACCTACCTTACTTTACTAAAAACTTGTGTACATAGTATTATTTGCAGATGATACTTCTTTAATTTTTAAAACTAATAGACATAAAGATAACTTTGACGATGTTAATAATGCTCTCACTCAAGTGCTACATTGGTTTACTGTAAATAATTTACTTCTCAATGCTAAAAAAACTAAATGTGTCAAATTTACATTGCCCAACGTAAGACAGGTCAGCACTAGGATTAATATAAATAGTCAAAATGTTGAAGTAATTAATTCTACAGTATTTCTAGGCGTCACGTCAGACTCAAAATTACAGTGGGGTTCTCATATTGCAGCCCTGGCAGGGAGACTTAGTTCGGCTGCATATGCAGTCAAAAAAATAAGACATCTGACCGAAATTGAAGCAGCCAGACTTGTGTATTTCAGTTATTTCCATAGCGTTATGTCTTATGGTCTGCTGTTATGGGGCTCTGCGGCTGATATTCAAGCTATTTTTGTGCTACAGAAACGAGCTGTCAGGGCCATATACGGACTTAGGCCACGAGACTCGCTTAGAAACGTGTTCAAAGAAATTAACATTTTAACATTAGCATCACAATACATCTTTGACTGTATTATGTATGTTTATAAAAATTTAGAAAACTTCCCTCGAAAATCCGACAACCATAACCTAAATACTAGAAATAAACACAAGCTTGCTGTTCCACATCTCAGACTTCATAAGATTGGTAATTCATTCGTAGGAATGAGTATTAAATATTTAATAAGTTACCACAAAAGCTTGTTGATTTACCAATGCCTAAATTTAAAACACATGTTAAAAATTATTTAATGGCAAATGTTGGCGACCAGCATCGATATGATACTTTTTGGCCAATATTTCCAAATTTTAGTGATTTGCTTTTTATACATTTTGTTTTGATATGTCTTTTTTTTTCCTGTCATTCTGCCAATAAAATTCATCGATTCTACACGCGAGTACGTTTTAATGGTGTAATCATCCTTTCGGCAATCCTCAACATGCGCGGCGCGCGACGATCACGGGACGTTGTTTCCTTTTTTCTCTGACACCAATAAAACGGACGGCTGAAGTCCGAGAGAAAACATATTTTCATCACACCCTTTTTATTCCTTCGGTTTTTACAATAAATGTCAAAAAGACAAAAAAATATAAGAATATAAAAAAGTAAACATTTCAAAGAAAATAGGTAAAAAAGGTTGGTTGTGGCCGTCGCCAACATGGTCCCCCCGGTGTGGCAGCACTAGAACGTGGGCGGCGACGGTCACAACTAGTCGGGAAGGCACGGGTGTGAGTAGTTTTCTGCTGGAGCGGCGGATCGTGGCGTGTAGCGCCGTGGCAATAGCGCCTGCTGTGGCGCGGCAAGACGGCACTAGCGCGCTCCTGGGGGGGCGGCGCACGAACGCTCGCGGTGTGCAGCGCCGTGCCAATAGCGCCTGCTGTGGCGCGACACGACGGCACTAGCGCGCTCCTGGAGGGGAGGCGCACGAACGCTCGCAGTGTGCAGCGCCGTGCCAATAGCGCCTGCTGTGGCGCGCCGCGGCCCGGCACGTGAGGCAGTGGCGATGCTTCTCGTTTCTGCTGACGATCCTGAACTTGTCATCTCGGCGCTGGAGAATAGGTTCGCCCAACCAGAGTACATAGTCCTGCAGCAACTCGCTCTCGTTCGTGGTCTCCCTAGGCTCGCGACGCACGAGGCCCCGCGGGAGCTGAACATCCTTGCGTGCCGAGTCCGTAACTGTGTCGAGGTTATCCGGCTCCTCAATCAGCCAGAATACCTTGCCTCACCTGAGCTCGCCAACACAATAGTTGGTAAGTTGACCCCACTCCTTCGATCAAGGTGGGCTGATTTTGCGATGGCGAGAGTCAACTCGACTAAATTTAAGTTGGAAAATTTAGCCGATTTTCTGGAATATGAAGCTAATTTGCAGATTAAATTTGGGTTCATAACATCAGAGTTGACTCCTATCAATGCCGTCAAATATCAAAGTCAACCCATCAAAACTGTCAAAGACAAAATCTACGCAATCGCGACAACGTCAAATGGTTCGAATAGCTTTAATCTATGCCAGTACTGTCGTGTAGGCAAGCATGGCGTCTCCGATTGCGAAGGTTTTCTATCACTTTGTGTTGATGATCGTTGGCAATGGGTGATGGATAATAAGGTTTGTCGGAAATGTTTGAGTAGGGGTTCGCACAATTACCGACTTTGCAAAAAGAGGTGTGAGGTTGAAGGATGTCTTGTCTTCAGGCGACACCACACGTTACTGCATAGGGCCCGGGCTGCTACGTCTGCGCACGTCGATGTACACTCTGCTACGAATATTTCCGACACCGAAACCCCGCAACCAAGTTCGTCAAAGGTGGAGTCGCCAACTGCTGTCGTGGCGCACAGCTCTGCGCCGCCTCATAGATTTAGCCTGAAGCCGCTACTCAAGGTGATGGCGGTCACGATTTCTGGACCTCTGGGAAGCGTGGACACGTACGCGCTCCTTGATGATGGGAGCTCCGTGACCCTGTTAGACCAATCTATTGCCGACTCTGTGGGTGCTAAGGGACCAAAGTGTAAGCTGAACATTGACTGCATAGGTGGTTTGAGCACACAGACCGACATGAGGTACGTGGACATTAAGGTAAAAGGTCGTCATAGTGATAACGCCTTAGACATCTGCGCGCGATCGATACCTAACCTAGGCATCAACAGACAATCTGCTCGGTTAGATGATATTATTGAGTATCGCTATCGCTATTTGTCTGATTTAGCAGATTGTCTGTGTTATGACGATGCGAAACCCATGCTTCTTATAGGTGCGGATAATTGGCACGTAATAATTCCCACGGAAGTACGCCGCGGCACTCGCGACCAACCGGCGGCCGCGCGTACCGCCCTGGGGTGGGTTTTGTTTGGTCATGTGCCTAACGGATCTTGTGCCACTACATCTAATGAGTCTGTCGCTACTTTGTCTTCTCATCTGTCAGTTAATCACATCACTGGCGATGTCAATACAGACACCTCGTTGGATGTTGTGGTTAAGGATTATTTTCGTCTAGATTCCATTGGAATACAGAAGGTTGACCACCGCACGGCTAGTGAACAACGCGCATTGAATATTTTGGAAGACACAACCAGGCGCCTAGAGTCTGGTAGGTTCGAGACAGGCCTTCTATGGCGTGACAATATAAACTTCGTTCCTAGTAGCCGCGAGTTAGCTCTTTCTAGATTCACTAGTCTAGAGCGGAAGATGGTCAAAGACACCGCGTATGCCGATGCCTATAAAGAGAACGTCCATGGCATGATTAGCAAGGGCTACGCGGAACCTTGCTCGGGTCCTCCTACTAGCCGGATCCCATGGTATCTCCCGCACTTTGGTGTAGTTCATGCTCACAAAAAGAAATTACGCGTTGTTCACGATGCAGCGGCGAAATGTGCAGGGGTCAGCCTTAATTCGCTTTTGTTAGCGGGGCCCGATCTGCTTCAGCCATTGCTCGGGATCGTATTACGCTTCAGAGAAGGCAAAATTGCTCTGTCCGGGGACATCAGGGAAATGTTTCCACAAATTAAAATAAGACCTGAAGACAGGGATTCCCAACGTTTTTTTTGGAGAGACAGCCCTGATTTGCCTTTACAAGAATTTCGAATGTCTTCGATGATATTCGGTGCAGCATCTAGCCCTTGTACTGCACTGTGGGTAAAAAATAAAAATGCTTCCCAGTTCCAACTGCAATATCCAGAAGCTGTACGGTCTATCATCGATGACCATTATATGGATGATTTTTTGGGAAGTTTTGATACAGTGGACGAAGCTGCCCAACGAGCTTTTGAGATTTGGTCTATTCACAAAGAGGCTTGCTTTGATATGCGGTCATGGGTTTCAAACTGTAAAAGTGCATTAGCTTTGATTCCCTCAGAATTGCACGCCACGGATGTCACTGAAGTGACTCTAGGTCCTACTTCTCCTTCACAGGTTCGGGTGTTAGGTTTAACGTGGAACGTCGTTGAGGACAGGCTTTACTTTTTACAGTCTCTACCAAAGTTCCCTACTGTATTTTCGAAGCGGTCAGTTTTGTCGTTGCTGATGTCAATCTACGATCCTGTGGGTTTTTTGACCCCTATCATTATGAAAGGACGTGTTCTGTTTCAAAAGACCTGGAAATTGGGTATTCATTGGGATGAAATTTTACCAGCCCATTTGATCAAAGATTGGAATGATTGGTTCCTCGAAATTCAAAATTTGCGTAACTGTTCCGTACCCCGATGCTATTTGCCAGGTTCTGATAAGATCAAAGACGTCCAACTTCATATCTTCGCTGACGCGAGCGAACGAGCTTACGCTTGCGTTGGCTATTGGCGTTTTACTTGCGACGACGGAACTGTAAGCTTATCTCTGATTGGGGGCAAGGGTCGATTAGCGCCTCTAAAGCCTGTCTCTATTCCAAGGTTAGAATTACAGGCTGCCCTTATCGCGTCTCGTTTCAGTGCCTATATTATCGATGCACACAAGCGGAAACCCGATCAGACCTTTTTCTGGACAGATTCGCTTACTGTTTTGAAGTGGCTCCGCAGCGACGCCTGCTCGTTTAAAGCCTTTGTTTCGTTCCGGGTGGGAGAGATAGCTGAAACAACAAACGTTCAAAGTTGGAGATACGTTCCCACGGCTTTAAATGTTGCGGACGACGCTACGCGAAACAACAACTTTGCCACCTCGTCGCGTTGGTTCACCGGTCCCTCGTTTCTTTTGTCTCCGCAGTCAAAGTGGCCCGAGGAACCGGTGAGTCAAGTCCCTCCAGTTTCCGAAGAGCTGAAGCGTCCTTCGGAATTGGTGGGACATATAGTTTCCTCACCGCGACAACTGCCTTCACCGGTAGTTGCGGATCACCAACGATTTAGTTGTTGGCTACGGTTGCTTCGTGCTACGGCGCGAATCCATCAGTGTTTGGCAATCTTTTTATCTAGAATACGTCCAAATTCAAAATTTTCGTCTATCCCCCTTCGGGACTCTAACAATTATATTTTTTTGTCAGTCAACGATCTTAACGTTGCAGAAAGTAATTTATTTCTCAAAATTCAGTTAGATTCATTTTTCGATGATTTAATACGCGTTCATGCAGCACGACCCATTTCAACTGAAAGTAAACTTCGAAATTACGCGATTAAAATTGGAGAAGATGGCCTACTTCGTCTTGATGGCCGGACTACCGCCACCGCAGCCGTGGAGTCTCAACCCATTATATTAGACGGAAAGCACCCGATAACCAGGCTCCTGATACTTTCCTATCACGTCAGATTCGCTCACGGAAGCCACGAGTCGGTTGTCAACGAACTTCGGCAGAGATTTTACGTCCTCGGTCTAAGGCCAGCTGTAAGAGGAACAGCGAAGAGATGCCAGGTTTGCCGCAATCGGAAGACCACACCGGTGACAACGCCATTGGGAGATTTACCCCGTTCAAGACTAGCACACCATGAACGGCCTTTTACCCATGTCGGCTTAGATTATTTCGGTCCTTTGAATGTGACCATCGGCAGACGCACCGAAAAAAGATGGATCGCGCTGTTCACATGCTTGACGGTAAGAGCGGTGCATTTGGAGGTCGTCCATAGTTTATCTTCGGATTCCGCTCTGATGGCTTTGCGACGTTTTATTGCCAGGAGAGGTTGCCCAGCTATAATCTACTCGGACAACGGCACCTCCTTTGTTGGTGCCGCTAAGATTTTACCGGAGCTGTTTGACTTCTGCACTAGCCGCCAAATACAGTGGAGATTTATTCCTCCGTCTGCGCCTTTCATGGGCGGATGTTGGGAGCGGATGGTACGGTCAGTAAAGAGTGCGCTTGCAGTGACGCTCAAGGAACGGTCACCTAAAGAAGAAGTGCTCCGAACACTGATACTGGAGGCTGAAGCGACTGTAAACTCTAGACCACTGACCCATGTGTCAGTTGAGGCGAATGCGGAGCATGCACTTTCGCCATTTTGCTTCCTAATCGGAACCACCGGCACTGAGTCGGCAGTGAAAATTTTCGACGATGCAGATCTGCACAGACGTGCTGAGTGGAGGAAGGCGCAAAGACTCGCTGACCATTTTTGGCAGCGCTTCGTACGAGAGTACCTAACCAACACTTGTGGCTAAGAAAGCAATTCCTACAACACGGCCATTGAGGGTTGGAGACCTTGTCTTCGTTGCCGACGGCAATCTGCCGAGGAACTGTTGGCCACGTGGACGGATTGTGGCCGTACACCCAGGAAAGGACGGCGTTGTGAGGGTTGTGGATATCGCCACGAAACGGGGCGTGCTGCGCCGACCTACCCGCAAGGTAGCGCTGCTGGTCGCCGGCCAGTAGAGTTGGTGCTTCACACCGTCGGGGGCCATGTTGGCGACCAGCATCGATATGATACTTTTTGGCCAATATTTCCAAATTTTAGTGATTTGCTTTTTATACATTTTGTTTTGATATGTCTTTTTTTTTCCTGTCATTCTGCCAATAAAATTCATCGATTCTACACGCGAGTACGTTTTAATGGTGTAATCATCCTTGCGGCAATCCTCAACAGCAAAAGCCTATTATACAGTTAATGATTACTTAAATGACAAGAATTTGTGGAAATGATAAACTGTTCGCCTACACCCATTATACTGTACTTAAAAAATTTTGGTGATTAAAAAGAGTAACTGGCGAGTTTCTTGCCGGATCTTCACGTCAGAATCAACTTTCCGATTCCGGTGGTAGAATCACATTATGTTTATTAATATCTTAGTATATTTTTTGTATCGACATACATGTTTAATTACATGTATAATATACATAGCTATAATTTATATTTTTTTCATGTATGACGATTTGTAAGAGCTGTATATAAGCCTATGCAAATAAAGAACTTTTGAATTTTGATTTTTTTTTAAATAATGGTTAGTAGAACACGTGGTTAAAGGGATGTAAATGTTCACAGATACATCCTGTATAGGGTGTATCGGTGTAGGGCGTGTGTGTTGCCTGTGATGATATGCGGAACCGAAACGTGGCCGCTTACAATGTGCCGATTAAGGAGGCTCAAAGTCACTCAGAGAGCAATGGAGAGAGCTATGCTCGGAGTCTCCCTGCGTGATCGTATCAGAAATGATGAGATCCGCAGGAGAACTAAGGTTACAGACATAGCCCAAAGGATTGCATGCCTCAAGTGGCAATGGGCAGGGCACATAGCGAGGAGCACAGACGGCCGTTGGGGCGGAAAGATCCTCGAGTGGAGGCCACGTACAGGAAGTCGCAGCCGTGGCAGGCCCCCCACAAGGTGGACCGACGATCTGGTGAAGATCGCGGGAATTCATTGGATGCGGGCGGCACAGGACCGATCTGTGTGGAGAACATTGGGGGAGGCCTATGTCCAGCAGTGGACGTCTATTGGCTGAAATGATGATGATGATGACGGTGTATCGGTAAACATTGTATTTACATCCCATCCCATTTCACCACTTCTTCTACCAACTCTGAACATTTTGATATATGCTCTTTGAAAATGCGGTGAAAGACCACCTTTTCATGCAAAGTCGGTCACATGGCTAGTTAATTTTGTATGGGTAGTTGAAAAAATTATCGACCCAAAAGGCGTAGCCACAAACATTGTTTAGAATACTCCGATACTTACCAACACCCTGTAGGTATCTATCGAATCAACTTCAAATGCTATAGTTATAGGTAATATTAAGGTAGAACCTCTATTTTCGTGTGAGAGGTGGCAGACGAGCAGAGTCTGACCACTGACCGGATGGCGCAATTGTAGTGACGCTGCCTCTTACGCCAAAGGTCGTGGATTCGATCCCCACCCTGGACAAACATTCGTGCGATGAACACTTGTGTTTAGATAGATAGATACTCTTTATTGCACAACTTAGAAAACTTAAAAGCTAGGTATACAGAGATACAATGTACAATTTTGGCGGTCTTATCGCTGGGAGCGATCTCTACTAGACAACCTTCAGGTAAAGGTGTTTGTTCGGTGTCTGGGTGTAATATTTGTATTTAAGTATATATTTGTGTTCATATGTTGTCTGATATCTGTGTGTCACATTGTTGTGTCACATAAGTGCTTAAGCTACTTAGTACGGAATTAGGTCAACGTATGAGATGTTGTGAGAATTATTATTAATATTAAAATTGAGGACTCACTGACTGATCAGAGGTGTATTTGGGGGGGACGGGGGTTGTTTTTCCTTTTTTTTTCAGGTGTGGCTAGTTTTTCAGCCAAAGCAGGTTTTGATGGTTTACCTCATAAAATTTTAGTAAAAAATTCGCTGCTAACTTTTAAGCTCCTCTTCCCCCCGGATTAGGATTCCGGTGGTTTTCCTAACAAGGTGGCTAGCCTGCTCAATTTTATGTTTATTAATATTACAAAAATGTCTATAGTTACTTCCGTTTTGGAAAACACCATCAGAATATAAAAAGAACTACGTATAATACCTAACAGCTAAAAAGCTTAATAGCATTATTAAGCAAGCAAAGCAATTAGTGCTGTGTTTCTGTTTCTCCCATAGAAACATTCCTCTAATTCCTCTGGGATACTTTTATAATGTTAATTCGTAATGAAAACACGAAACAACCTTTTAGTTCCGAGATTCGGAGGTAAAATGAGTAAACACATAAAAATTCACTCGACCATTAGCAAAAACCTCTACCAATGTTTTACCCTAAAAAATAATAGCACTCAGTGGACTGTAAATCTAGGTAGGTATATTAAAACTGTTATGAAATTAAGTTAGGTACCTAAATGTTTCTTTGTGTAATCTATTTTCAACAGACTTCCAAAAAAAAGAGTTTCAAAAATCAACACAATTGGTGTTGATTTTTTTTATAGCACTAGACAGATTTTCTGTCATAGCCAAGTCATATTTTTATGTGATAGGTGGCAGATGAGCAGACGGATCACTTGATGGTAAGCGATTGCTGCCGCCCGTGGACACCCGCGTCACCAGTGAAGTCACAAGTGCGCTGCCAACATTTAAACCCCCCTTTCCCCTGGATTGGGCCTCCCGTACCCTCACTCACGCAGCGAAACACAGCACAATGCTGCTTCACGCCGGTTTTCTGTGAGGCCGTTGTGTCACTTCGGTCGAGCCGGCCCATTCATGCCGAAGCGTGGCTCTCCCACTGTCATGTTTATTTGTTTATGTGTCGTCATTACGATCTTTAGCCCCGTCACTATTTATTTGAAGCCCGCTATTCCAAGTCTTAATGGGTTTTCATGAAAACGTCCAATCCTCATCTCAAGTTACTGATCTCTTAGGGGTTGAATTTTCAACAATGTTCAAATTTCTTAGATATTTTATTCTGTACCAAGCTCAAGCTCAAACATTATTTGAAGTATAATTTGTTTTTTTTTTTTAATTTATTGTAGGTACTTAAACTGGGTACAGTACCTAGCTTACCAGCTAGGTACAGTATACAGTGTAGGGTATAGGTAGGACTGTACCAGCCGACACATTATTGGGTTTAATAATTTCAAAATCCGGTGCACGTAGTGGATTTGGATAGGTAAACTAACACATTGTCCATGGACAAAATATTTTGCTTTAGTCACTCCTAGGTAGCAAGAACTAAATCTGTAGTAGTTTTTCGCAAATCAAATTAATGATATAGTTTTCGACTGCTTATCTAGTAAGGCCCTAAGGATCTTGGCTCAGACACACCATTTTTTCCCTTGTTGGCAAGCTTACTGCTTTGTTTTGGGATCGAATCATTAAATTGCTATCAGTATCTACATAATTTATGAATCAAAACAATTTCTCGATCAATTACACTAGATATCACCATGAACGAGCATTACTTCACTAATATTTTTGTAATGACATAAACGATTTCTACGAAGGTTGAAGAATATCTCAAATCTGAGTTCTTACCTACTTTTAAAGAAAGTAATAAGAAATAAAAGCATATCTAAAATAATCTTGTTGTAAATTTATTTATGATAGAGATTTTTTTATGTCATTATTATATTTAGGTAAAGTACTAAGCTTAACTATTGTCGCTTTTTAAATAAGCTATTTAAATAAGTACAACTTATAGGAGCGAATATTTTCCACATCGCTCAATAGGTAAATCTTTATATGCTCCAGTCACCGAATTATTCGGGAGCATATTTAACCTAACAGTGTAAAAATTCTAAACGTGTCTTTGGTATACATTACTTTTTTTTGGGTCAAGAGTTAGCCTCTTGACCACTATCGCACCTGAAATATCAACCAAGATACCTTTGCGTAAAAGTCGAAATTGATTTTCCGTTCCACTCTGTGATTTATTGTTACAAAGTGACTTTACAGAAGTTTATGGCGTTCGCGTGGTCTCCAGGAATTTTGTAATAGGTAAAAAGTATCTCATCTTAGCGTGTAATTCCCAGTTGCGTCTAAAGTTGTCGCTTCGGAGTATAGGTTCGCTTAGACCATAATACAGGATTTGGGAAGTCTGGTACTAATTACAATGAAGCGATTGCCGTCTGATCTTTGCAACCCTTAGACAGGGGAACCAATGGATCACGGTTACATGTTTAGATCGTCATCTCAGATAGTGTAGGTATCCTTAATTTTTAAGAAACTATCCGAGACGTACAGGTTTTTCTCGCGATATTTTCCCTCAGTCCCAAGCTAATGGTAGAAACATGTAAAAAGAATTAAACATTAAGAATTTCACACCATATAGCTCTAAAAAACTTCGTCGAAATTCTTTGGGCAACAAAAACACATTATTCAATCTTACCGTCTTATTATAATAACTGAAAGCGGGCAGCAAGCTTTGTCCCCACTCTCTATGAAAAGTTGTTTTACGAGCAAACTTCGTATTGTAACAATGGGAATCGGAAAGCATTATGAACCGAAAAAGAATTTGCACGTGTGTCTTAGCGCGCCGTGTCTATTGGTTCCGTAATGGCAATGAGAGTATGTACTCATTTCGTATCAGTGTAAAACACCGTGTAATTATAAATCCGTTGTAACCATTTAGTCACAATTTTTGTACTATTTTGTAACTTGTGATTTGATTAAATATTTGCACAAACTCAGATGTCCTGTTTATTTCATGGTTTTGTTTACGAATTGTCCAATGTTGGCATGTCCTATGACATGCAAACATTGGAAATTTAAACAAATTTTGTAGGTATTTGTGGAAAAAGCTGCGCTGAAGCTAGCAGTTAACAGATGAAATTATTTACAATAAAATATATCGCCGTATGCATAAATAGTAAGTATTTTCTATGGTTTATAATGATTACTATTAATATTTTAGGTGCTAATTTATGTTATTTTGGCAATTTCCCAGTACTTTCCGACGCTTTTTACTCCGCCCCTCGACCGACCGTGATTTTGTTTTAATTTTTTTGTTCATTTGAATCCAAAAATCAAAACTTTCTAATTTTAGGTACACTTGTTTATGTATGAAATGATGCATAAATTGGCAGCCATAGCACTTCAACAATAGGTAGATTTTTGAAATTTAGAAAGAACCCTGATATTCGAGTTTGAATGAAACTGTTGTATGATATGATTTATTGCCTACACAAAAATGTTTCTTGGCTTCAATATCTCGATTTTTATTTTTTTCTGCCTTTTGCTTCCATTTTTATTTTTGGAGTATTGTAGGATACAGATTTAGAATCCAATTGATAAAAATATCCTATCCACGTTTCTTCATCCATTCATCTATTTTTATTCAAGCCTACAGACATATTCATATTTATAAATATCTGTTAATAATAGGTCTTTGCCTACAGAATTGCCGTTTTGCAGTCTGGCTATTTCAAATCAAAATATTTTTTTCGGCGTTCCGAACCAGCGGTAGATGATAATCTTAGACAATTTAACACTGTCTATGATTATCATATGTACCGCTGTCTAAGATGATTAAGTGTTCTGTATGGACCTAAATTGAATAAATATTGTTTTATCTTTTATCTTATCTTTTGTTTTAGCCAAACTCACTTTAGAATTCAAATTTCAAATTAATTTTTAAAATATGGAATTATTTTTCCAAAAGTAGTCATTGGTTTATGGAATATATTGACTGCCTCGGTGGCGCAGTGGTTAGTGGGTGGCACTTTAAGTGACGGCTGCGCAAGAGGTCCCGGGTTCGATCTCCGGGTCGGGCCAAAAATTTGTACCTAAGTTTGCGGTAAGACATTCTTAGTGGCAGCCCGGAGTCTCGAAGTTGGCGGTCTTATACCCCCATGCCTCGGAAAGCAGGTTCAGCTGTTGGTCCTACGGCTGATCCCTCTCCGGTCGTATCACAGTAGTGTCCCATCGTAATATGAGGGTAAGGCAATAGAGAGAGCACTTATGTTTCCGCACACACTCCGAGCACTATAGTATATCCTGCGTACGTGGCTGATCGTTGAGTTCGTTCGATCGTCGATCGTAATCGTTCGAAGGATATTATATTAAACCAACCCTCTAAACTATGATTTTGATGTGCAATTAGTATTTTTGGTTAGGTTAGCAATTTATTAATTTTGAAGCTGATTAAACACAATCTATGGCTGAATTGAGCCGCCGTGTGGTCTCCGGCAGAGTAGAATAGGCCACCCTCACTCTTACCGAGGTGTCGTAAAAGGCGACTAAGGTAAAGTTGCTGGCATGATCATCAGCACCCAGAGAAGAAAAACTCTGCATTTATACCAAAACCCTCGCTAACCCGTCTGCCAAGCGTGGTGAGTATGGAAATTACCCCTCATGTGAACACAATAATGGCGAACTTGGCACATCTCCAAACAGCAGTGGTAAATCGCTCGTCTTCGCTGGTCCTGTACGAAAACGCGCGATATCATACAACTGCACAGTAGACAGTTTCTAAGTTGCAAGAACTGGGGTTGGAAGCTTTCCGTCATCCGCCCTACTCACCAGACCTTGCGCCTACAGACTTCTACTTCTATCAGAATTTGGATAACTTCTTGGCGAGAAAAAATTAAATACCCGAAAAGTGACCCTTTGCGGCAGCCGGCTACTGTGCACGCCCTTTGAGATTTGAAGCTTTTTGACAAAATATGTTGGACCACTGTAGCTAGGTATAAGAAAATTTCTTATCAATTAGGCATAGATGGATAGATACTATTTATTGCACTACATACAAACTTAATACATAGCTTTTAGGTAACGAGGAGACCGCCTAAATTTTACATTGAATTTATGATTGAGGCGGTCTTATCGTTGGAAGCAATCCCTACAAGACAATCTTCAAGTAAAGGACATTAGAGAGGAGGATGGTTGTGAAATTTATCCACCTTTAGATATTTATTCCTTATTGCACATAAAGACAGCAAGGCGGTCTTATCGCTTGTTCATTTTGAACATAGAATTTATAATGTTTCGAACTATTACACAAGAGTCCAATTCTCGGGATTGTAGAAATGAAAAAACAAATGGCGGATGTCGCAAGAAAAAGAATGATATATACCGTATGATAATAAATAACACGAGCACGAGAATTGGGGTCCTGATCTACTGTATGATTTAATATATTTTTGGAGTTTTGCACATGACACGTTAATCAGAGAGACTTATCCAAGCATCTCAGATTTGAATTTTGATGCAAGTCATTACACCCCGCGACACGGTAATTCAATAAAGCAGGTCGTAATTTATCGAATAGTCGCTTATTTACTGTAAAAGGCTTACTGTGAAGCAAAAGCATTTGTTCAAAATCCTTCGAAAGTCCTTTTTTGACGGAGTGGAAATGCTGCTCCCACAGCCCACCCATAATTTTTGGCCAGAGCCACGCTTGTGGCCTCACAGAAAAACGGCGTGAATCAAAATGAAAATCAATAAACTCTTTATTCAATTTGAGTCCATACAGAACATGTATGAATGTCAAATATTATAATCTACCGCTGTGCTGTGTTTCGCTGCGTGAGTGAGAGTACCCAATCCGGGGGAAGGGGAGTGTAAAAGTTGGGCAGCCTACTTGTGACTCCACTGGTATCGCGGTTGTTCATGGACGGCGGCAATCGCTTACCATCAGGCGATCCGTCTGCTCGTCTGCCACCTATGTCATAAAAAACAATAAAGCGAGACTTCTTCATTCAATGTTTTTATTTAAAAAGTAACACTGCAAATGCAAACAGTCTTTATTACCCGTGACGCACTTACTAGAATCAGCGGGAAGTTTCTCTAGTTGAATTTGGCAAACTTTCTTACAAAGCCAAGGAAAGTGTAATAAACTGCGGCTGTTTCTACCTCACTACATACAGATTTATCGCCTCAGGCTTTTGGCTGTGGTTACAGTTTTGTAACACGCAGAGTTCCAATGTCGTGAATTATTTCTTTTATCAAATAACTTTGGGAAAAAGGCAAAAACTACACTGATTTGTTGTGTTTGTTGAAGCCTTCTATAAAGTCTATCTAGTCCATCTACTGCGACATAGTTATATCTACGACAGGGATTGGTCCCAAAATGCTCATCAGATTTGACAACTGTTTATCCCGTTCCATCCATATTATGTTATGGTGTAGATGGACTCTTAAAGTTCCACATCAGATATCTATTAAATGCTAATCAATTAACAACTGCCGTTAAAGCGCCAAAGACATACTCGTAGTTCTAATACACAGATTAGATCAGGTTAGTCATAAAAATAAATTAATAAAATACGTTTTTATTGACGACCACGATAGCACAGTGACCAAAGTAATTAACTTGAAGCTGGATGTAGGCACTGTGATATAACCCTAGTTTTTGCGTTATAGACTGCGTCCGAGGCTTTACTCTCGCAGTTCAAGACTTTATTACAAAAGTCTTCATTCAAACTTCAAACCCGCGCAACTACCCCTTAGGGGTTTAAAATAAAAGTCACTTTTTTATTGATAACCGGTGCCCAAACATCAATTTTAAGATTATAACTTTTAATTAGACAGTTTAAAGTCCCCCTGTTAGAAATATAATATTTACGTACCGTTTGCACCAAACCAAATCAATGACAATATAAAAACGTCCAATTGAGAAACAAAATAAAAACGAAAATATAATGATTACTTAAATTGTCCGTTTGCCACAACCCCTAACTGCATTTTATCCCCTCAAAGGGTGATTTTTCAAAAACGTTTAAGTGAATTGTTTTTTATTACTTATATACACAATTTTTCACTTTCCTAACATCAAAGATGACAGACTTCCATACAAACATCAAACCCATTTTTCACCCCTTAAGGGTTGAATTTATAAAAATGTTAAAACAACTTTTTCTTGGTTTAAAATAAGGAGAACGTATAGCGATTTTCAAGATTCTTACTTTAAAATGGCTAAATCCTCATACTGGCATTTCATCCCCTATTTGACCCCCTTTAAGTGTGATTTTCAAAAAACTTTAAATGAGTTTTGAGTGTGAGTGAGAGAATTTGTTTTAAATTATTAATTATTCTGAAAACAAATTTTCACATTTCTAACATCAAAGATGGCGGACTTTCATACAAACTTTTAACCCCTTTTTTACCCCTTAAGGGTTAAATTTTCAAAAATCCCTTCTTCGTGCTCACTTTCACTATTAAAGGAACCCCCTTCCCAAATTTCAAGTTTCTAGGGTCAGTAGTTTGGGCTGTGGGTGCATTCCTAGTCACTTAGTCACTCAAGTTCTCCTTTTATATATATATAGATGTAGCTATGTAATACGCACAGTTTTATCGTGGGAGAGCCACGCTTCGGCATGAATGGGCCGGCTAGGCCGGAGTGTGCTGTGCTGTGTTTCGCTGCGCGAGTGGGGGTACCGGATGCCCAATCCGGGGAAATGGGGGCTTAAACGTTAGCAGCGCAATCGTGCCGCGGGTGTACATCGGCGGCAGAAATCGCTTACCATCAGGTGATCCGTCTGCTCGTCTGCCACCTATCACACAAAAAAGTGCTTTAAACTATTGGACACATTTTCAGTTACTTCCATGATTTTTTGTGCAGCAAATGTTACAAAAAAATAAAGGTACAATACGTGGAGCCTAATGATAACTTTTAGTTTCAAGATCTCCTTTTAAAGAGATTCAATCAAATACAACAGTGAAAGTTTTGAAGGACTGAACAAGTTTTACTTCTAAAGACTTTAGATTTTCAATTTACAGTTAATTTCTTCTTGGCTGAAGGGGAGGTTAGAGCCCATTAATTAGCCTAATTTTTTAATATTTGATATTTTCTTACTTAAAAGTGACTTAACTTGGTAATTAATATCAATTTGTTTTAGGTAGGTGGTGAAGTAGTCGAGTTTCCTAGTAGAAGTAGTAAAGTTTCTCACAGTAAAACAGCTATAGTTTCCCAGTGACTACACACGATTTATTGCTCCAAGCCAAAACGCTCGAGCATAAATAAGGAAACATAAAAAATGTTACAACCCTACAAACCTTTGCTAGTTTCCACGAGTCGTCTTCATCTGACGCATCCGTGTTATAAATGTACGAGTGTGGATGTAGCTCTCTCCATTTGAGCCTATTAGAGAGGCCCTGTATCAAAATAGTGTGGATTTTGTTACAGGGCCCCTCTATAGTACGCTAAGGTATGACATGCTACTCCACTGTACGAGTAGATAGCATTTGCCTCGAGTTTATGCTTAAAAAGAAGCTGGTTAAACCTAGATAGAGGGTCCTGGAATCAATTTTCCACATCAGACACTGAACAAATATATTGAAACCACGACCCATGGAGCATGAGCCAGATCTCTATTAAATGCACAATTGTCCTTATCTTAGCGAGTTTATTTATTTATTGCGTGTCACATTACATTTCGAGATGTTAGATTCGAGACAGATTTAGGTGTTATGCCAAGTTGCATCCAAAGCCGTTGTTTCGGAGCCTATTATCCAGGATTCGGAAAGTCTGCTAATTACAATAAAGCGACTGCCGTCTGACCTTCGCAACTCTTAGAAAGGGGAACCAGACCAACTGGATCACGGTTACATGATCAGAATTTATATCACTATCTCACATATTGTAGGTATCCACAATTGGTGCATCGTCAGATACTCAGCATTTAACCAGTCCGAATTTAATCTCACGTATTAAAAATTCTTCACCAGCGTTGGTAATGATAAGAAAATATTCCCAGAAAGAAAACAGCAGTGACGAACGTTGAAATTAATTTTGAGCTGTATCTTTGTGAGAACAGTTTACCTTTTGAAGACGAAATAATGAGAAATGAAAAGTTTTTGTAGTAAAGAAAACACCGCAATGTTAATGTGGTGAACATTCTCCGAAGCACTTAAATGCAACTCGGGGCACTCCAACTTGGCGGATGGCCAAGGACCGAGGATGAGTGACCCTCTGTTTATGTTTTATAATAGAAATTCGAGTGGTTACCGGGCCCTCGAAGCGCAACCTTGCTAATAAACCTAAGATGATTATGATGAGATTGTATTAAAAAAGACCGTCTACTGTTTTATCCATCATTCAAATTTAACCTCAACATGTTGCTGATATATAAGTGTTCAATGCCTCTAGGAGCCTCGTTAAGAATCCGGCACACAAACACGTCAAGTACCACCTACTGTATGACATATTGTTTGTTGATATTTCTTATTTTTAAATTCCATTTTTTTTCATGTTTTTGGTGGTGTTAATTGCTATTTTTAAGTAGTCCAAAACAGCCTATAGTTTTGTCATGCAAAAGTTATTGCTTTGTATCTATTGTGTGTTATGTCATTATTTTGTGTTATGTGTTTGTGTTCAATAAATGTATACGGGTCTTTTATCTTTCTTGATCCGTAGTAAGCTTTTGGTTAAATTAACAATAGTTAACTATCTAACTAATAGTCAAAGTGACAGCGTCAAAGTGACGTAATTCCTTGTAATATAACTATTTGTTTAAGCTAGCTATTATTCCAAAAACAGGTTTTAGCGATATTCGACCATTTGTTACTTTTCTAAACCATCCAGTTCATTTAAACTACGGATCGAAAAATCGGCCCTAAGAGACTCTTAGCTTTTAGTAACAAGAATCTAAAATTTGGCATACATACATAGCTAGGTAGGTACGCCGAACAAAAATACTTATTTTTAAATGTCTCCCATATACATAGAGTACGTTCGTATTCAATCTATCGCGTTGTAACAATCAAAATAATATTTTTTTGTTTGTCTCTATATTATGGTAAACCGATTTCCGTTTTGTCAGGTTTTTTCGATTTTTGACAATTATGTACTTTCAGAACAGAATATTCCTGTAAATGATGTATTCCTTAAAATAAGTCTGATGCTCCAGACTGGTGAGTTACACGTTGTGTCATTGTTTACCGATACTCCCTGTGTTACTAAAGTGAGTGTTTCCGTCGAACAGAAGTTAGCAGATGCGGTTAGCAAAACCAGTTGAACTTTTAAACTTTTGTGCAATTCCAGTTACCCATTATTTAACCACGTTTCAAAGATTGTGCAAAGTTTTTGCTGAAAAGCAGTTAGATGCAATAGTCAGGGCTGTTTGTTGGCGGTCGGCCAACGGTCAGATATCACCATTAAGGCATAATATAATTCATAGAAATTGAATTTCTATGAATTATATTTGTTCCTTCTTAAAATGTCAACTATGTACATTGGGAAACAGAAATAAATGTTTAACTTTATTTAAGGTCCTATTTATAATCTTGAATACATTTCTACTATTATTTGAGTGATATGGGTTTTTCTCTGTTATACACGTATGTACCTAACTATTTGCGTAATTGTAGTATCTCTTCTTTTGGGGTTTGATATCTCAAAGACATGCCATTAATAGAGGCAAGGTATTTATGGATAAAGGAAATGGCCGCGTGTCAAACCATTTGGTTACAGTCCAACACTTAACAACACTGCGCTTAATTCCACCAATTAATATTATAGACACAGGAAGAAGTTATTCTAAAACGTGATTTAAAATAAGTATTGGGATTAATACTGGGAATAACTGAAGAACTAGAATAAACATTATTACAAAACTAAGTTCGACGCTACTTAGCATATCAACTAAAATACTGAAGTTAAACCACCCGGACGCCTAGGTTAAAATTAAAATAATTACCTCAAAATATCGATTCAGTAACAATGACAGCTTATCCCTGTGACAGTTCATTCCTTTGTATACCAAAGTTATTTGTGAGAAAGTAGTCAATTTATTTTTTGGATTTAATCCAAAAAATATAAGCAATTCCTATTCTTAAAAAATAAATTATATTGCTAAAAAAAATCTAAAATATTTTAACTTCAGACAACAAAATAGGTTAAGTATGTAAAATGAAATGTCACTGAACGAATGTTTGAATTATTCGATCAATTTTGACACTATCCTGCGGTACTAAGTAGTATAGACTACTAGGTATAACCATAGGGTTAGTCGAGGATTTATAATAAAAAACTAAGAACTAACATTATTCCATAATAATAATGAACTTGCGAGTTTAGGAATAAAGCCAGTATCAGAGTATTTTTTGCAATAAGGGGGAGTAGGTGTAAACTGGAACATTATTAAGTTATTTGGTATTATTTACAAAATTACTCATATTGACTACCTATCCATACTTATTTATTTATTTATTAATAGGCACAACTACAGAATACAATTTAAAGTACCTGCTACACATTATGAAGCCAAGCTTCATTCCAAAACTGTATCCTGATAAAGGTTGCGCACAGCATTTACACATATAAATCTAAATAAGAAAAAAAAGCATACTCAAACATGCATACATATCACGTTTTACAATGCACGTTTTACAATATTAATAAAAGAGTTCTGGTAAAAAAAAATCTGCAAAAAAAACCGCCTTCAAAAACCACGAAGTAAAAAGTGTAAAATAATATTTTTAACACTTTATACACCTCAAATAACATTTTATACCAGTACACTCGAGAAAAGGTGTTACCGAAGTCGGCGCCCAATACTATCTTGTAATTTAATATTGTATTATATCGACTTGTTTTTGAAGGCTTTAGTAGACTTTAGACAAAGACTTTAGTGTGATAGACAAAAATAAATATGTTTTTATTACCACGACTAATAAAATCTGAACGGGATATTTTCCCCATTGAGATATAGGAAACGAAAGTTATAGTCTCAAAATACAGCTTGTGGTACCTACTTAAAACAAAAGCCGGAGTTAGAGAGAAATGAAAAAAAAACGTTGTTGGGTATCTCACGTTTCTAACTATACCTTAAAAACTACAGTGTTTTTTTCATGCTGGTGATGACAAACGAGTCAATTGATTGTCCTGGTCCCAAAATAGGGTTTTCCCTACTACTATGGAAACCAGGAGTAACGATGATACCACAAATACCCAGACCCAACAAAAATATCTGTTTCATCAACAAACATTTGTGTAGATGCGGGATCCGATCCCACAACCCTTGCACCTCAACCGGTGCACAAACCACTGCGTTAAGGTGACGGGTAGGGCACACTAGCGACGCCAATCGGTTTTTATTTTTAGCTACCTACTAAACCGGATCTATGTTAAACAATTTCGGGGTTACAACCTCTCGGCAAACACTTATACTTGATTACGATGATTACTTTCCATCAGGCGACTCGCTTGCTCATTTGTCCGCCTCTAGCATAAAAAAAAATATTTATTAAATAACCATGCACAAATGTTGGGTCCGTTTTTGTACCCGAAAAATTGATTCACGCCAAAAGTGGCCGCTTTAATTATAATTTAATAAATAGTATGAGTGTTTGCCGAGAATTTGTAACCCTAAAATTGTTTAAAATATCTAAAAAAAATTGGCGTCGCTAGTATGCCCTACCTGTCACCTTGAACAGGTCGTCATTCCTTTAAGATTGTATTATTTGAGGAATCCACCCTTGTCAGCCCATGCTAGTATTTTGTATGAAGAAGCAGTTTTTGCTAAAAGCAGTTATATGCAGTAAACACTCTCGCTTGGCATCTTCCCAAATAAAATGGACCAATTACAGAAACGCCATGCACTACATGAAATATTTGCCTATTTGCACGAGGATGTCAACGAACAAAGGATTGTAAATTTTGCAGCTTTTTACTAAAAAAAATGTGGATTTCTGTTAAAAAATGGATGGCTCCCGCTTCGCGAAATCATTTTTGATGACACAGAGGAATAGCCAAGGATAGATACCACCGAAGTGTAACGTGTATGAAACGTGTTCACATCGAGGTTTGTCACACTGGTTTGGATACGAAAAATTCCATATTGAGGTTTAAGATCTTTATTTCTCAAAAGAATTTACATTCACTTACATGAGAATAATTTTACAAACTAAGTATAAAAATAGTGTTTTGGACATTCGTAAGTTACAAACAAACATACTTATAACCAAACATTATGGATGCAATAAAACAGATCGCAGGATAGAACTCCATTATAAAATATAAACAGAACGCAGGTATGTTTAAATACTCCCCGTTGTGTTCACGCGCGGCGATAACACCAAGCACCAAGTGAAGCAAAAAAGATCGCGTATGATCGGTAAACATCGTGCGAATTCGTGGTACGGACACTGGTTAGTTTGACCCGTAGTATTACGCAGATAAGCGCTCCTGGATGTGGCTCGCGTCTAATGATAATACAGATGGATGGAATGTTATTTTATAAGGTTGATTGATTTATGGTTTGATTTTTTTTTTTTTTTTTCTTTATTCAGTTGTATATATATTATATAATATATTTTTATTTTAAGGACTACAATTTGACGACCCGTTTGGAACAGTGGCAGCTAACGCTGCCTTTGGTCCAAGGGTTGCGGGTTCGATCCCGCACAGTACAAACACTTGTGTGCACGAACATGTCCGCTTGCACTGGTCTGGGCGTTTACATGCAAACGTTACAAGTTATACAAGTACATTACAAGTATGTATTTACAAAAGAAAATCAATACATGCATACACCTGCAACTCCGCTGTTGACTCCGATATCCGCAACACAGGTGCCCGAGCCACCCATCTCGGAGCCAGACCAATGCATGTGATGTTGTGAACTATTTATTTATTTCCTATTTCTTTTCATCATGTACGTCAATTATTTTCTTATATTAGATAAATTGAACTTTAAGAGTCTTTTAAAAGTGTGAGTTGATTGAGCTTCTCTGATATCTTTTGGTAAGTTATTATATAATTTAATGCCCTCATATAAAATAGAACTTTTTCCGTAATTCGTTCGGGGCGTCAACAGTTTAATATCTTTACTCCGCCTAAGTTTCATTTTGTGTAATTTTGCTTGCTTTGTTAGTGTAATTTTAGTTTGTAAGTCTCTATGGAGTATTTTTCTAATTAGTATACAAGTTTGAAATATGTATGTTTGTAAAATATTTTTAACTTTAACTTTTTTGTATAGCTCAGCTGTTGGTGTACGATAATCTAAATGAAATAATCGTTTTAAAAGTTTATTTTGGGAGATTTGTACAATTTCAAAATTTGTGTTGGCAGCAGAACCCCATATTTCCACTAGATATTCAATGTGTGGCCTCACAAGCGAGTTGTACACAGTATACCGGACGTCAAGTGGGAGGCTTCGAACAATGCCTTTTAGCATACCCATAAGGGATACTAGCTTCGATTTGATTTTTTAATATGTGGTAGCCAAGTGAGTTTGCTGTCCAATATGAGTCCTAAGTATTTTTCTTCCTGAACTTGTTTTATTTTTGTTCCATTGATATTAAGCGGATGGTAGTCACCAATTTTTTTGTTTTTAGCTTTAAAAATGATATAGCTTGTTTTGTCGGTGTTAATAGTCAACAAGTTTGATTGAAACCATAAACTTAGCCGGTCTAGATCCCTCTGAGCTTCCGATACTATGGATTCAATTGAACTCCCAAAGTAAAAAAGGCAAGTGTCATCAGCATACAAAGTGACCTCACCTGACAAACCCATATTGCTAATATTATTTATGTAAATAAGAAACAGAAGCGGTCCCAAAATCGAACCCTGCGGCACGCCACAGTTTACAGTCCTGGGCGTGCTACAAGAGTTACCTATTTTTACCACTTGTTGTCGATTATTTAGGTATGACTTGAAAATAGCAAGAGCTGAGCCAGTCAATCCGATCTCTGAAAGTTTTTGCATCAATATTTCGTGGCTCACCGTATCAAAAGCCTTTTTGAGGTCAATGAAAATGCCAAGCGCTACCCTTTTTTCGTCTATATTTGTTTTTATTTGAGTTACTAAATCAATTGTAGCTGATAACGTGTTTGACTTAGGTCTGAAACCGTATTGTTTGTCACAGAGAAAATTGATCGATGCCAAGAAACTGTCAAGACGATTAAATAAAATACGTTCGTAGATTTTAGAGAAGACGGGGAGCACCGATATTGGACGGTAATTACCTGGGTCTAATTTAGAACCTGATTTATAAATTGGAGTGACCCTGGTGACCTTGAGACTATCTGGGAATATACCAGATTTTATACATTGATTAACACAATCAGTCAATTCTTCAATTATTAGTATTTTGATACACTTCACAGTTTTAGAATTAATACCATCCAAGCCTGAACTAGTGTTCACGCTCAAGTCATCGATTATTTTTGAGATTTCATCTGTACTTGCTAATTTTAGTTTATTAATTTTTTGCGAACCATGCCCAAGAGCACCTTTGTCATCTTTGGCCTTAGAAACGCTACATTTCTTTATTTGGTCTGCCAGATTAGAACCGACACTGGCGAAGAATTCATTGAAACATTCAGAAATTTCATCTTCGGTCTTTAGTATAAGTCCATTTCTGTCCATCAGCTTGTTTGGAAATGTTATTTCTTTAACTTTATTCTTTGATAGGTCGTTGATTAGACTCCACATCTTATTATGTTTGTTTTTACAATTTTTAAATGATTTTATGTAGTATTGACTTTTTACTTTTTGTATTTTTGTTGTCACTTCGTTTCTCTTTCTTATAAATATCTCTGTCATACTTGCATTATTTGGATCACGCTTGTGCTGCTGCCACAGGGAATTCCTAGTCTTGATGTCTTCTATTATTTCTCTGTTAATCCAATCTTGACGAGGAGGATTCTGAATCTTTTCTTTTGTGACTGTACATTTTTTAATGTTTTCCAATACCTTTTCTTCCAATTTCTCATATAAATTTGCCTCATTTACTTCGTTGTTGTTAGTCATTGTGTCAAAAAGTTTGTTATAGTTCAACACCTCATATTGTTTTTTCACAATAGGAGTCTTATGGTATCTTTTAAGTTCAATGTACAGCTGCTTATGGTCCGAAAGAGGTGACTCCAATATGGCCATGTGAAAATTATGTTCATTTAGATTCGTGCATAGATGGTCAATTATTGTCTTAGTTGAAGTGGTTTCTCTTGTACAGAAAGTTTGATCAATTTTATTAATGATTTTATAACCATTTTCTTGTAGAGTTTCTTTATACCTAGTTGTAGTACGATCTTCAGATAGCAAATCACAGTTAAGGTCTCCAATAACAATTGCTCTCTTGTGTTTGTTTAATTCATTGCAGTATATTTCCAGGAACGGTTTAATGTTTGTATCAGGTTTCCTATAGACGGCACCAAAATCGAGACAGTATTTTTCGATATGAATCCATAGAAAATGGTGACCATTGAAAACGCTGTCTTCAACGTGACTGTGTTTCAAGTTATTGTGGATATATATTGACACACCTCCACCTCTACCAGTAGTTCTGAAGTTATGATAATGGCTGTAGTTGGGAATAAGTAATCGTTTTGCTTCTTCCTCCGATTTAATCCAAGTTTCTGTGAGGACAATAATATTAATGGTACTTTTAAATGATTTTAGTATACACATTAACTCATCGAATTTTCCCGGAGAGACAATGCTTCGAACATTAGCATAAAGTATTTTTATAGATTTCTTAAATGTGTTTACGGCGCCATAGCTATCGGCCAATTGATATGTGTTTAATTTGTAGTCCTCCGTTACAAGAGATTTGTGTTGTGTACAGGTTTCGAGTTTTTTGAAGTGTTTTTTACTATTTTAGGAACATTATTCATGTATTTTATGGAAAGGTTTTGTTCTCCATTTTTTATTCTGTTATTTAATTCATCGGATAGTTTCTGAAGGTGTAATTTTTGCTGTGGTGTTTGATCTGAATACAGCTTAATTTTCTCATCAGTCAACTTAGTGCGGTTCTTTAGTAACGTTTTTACTACTGTTTGAGATTCAAAACATAATTTGATTGGGCGGTGTTTTCCATGTGTGAATTTTCCAAGTCGTGTTATAAATTTTGGCTCGGGGCATTTAGGATCAATTTCTGTTGGTACTTTCATTACTTCTCCTTTATCAATATTTGTTCTTTCTTCTTTGTTTTTAACTTCATTTTCACCCATACCGAAGATAACAACATTTTTTCTTCTACTTTCACGTTCATTTATTTCCGATATAATTTTCTCTGGAGAGGTCTGTGATGTAGGTGCCTTAATTTTAATGATTTCTGTTTCTATATGATTTATTTTTTCTTCCGTAGTTTTGTTTTTGACTTGCAATTGGGATATATCAGATTTTAATAAGTTATGCTCAATATTTATGCCATTTATTGACTTTTTTATATCTTTTATTTCATTTTTCATATCCGCCACATCCGAACTTATTTTTTCCATAAATTCTTTTTGATTTGTGCAAATAGTTTCTAACATCGACATCATCTGAGACATTTTATTGGTAAGCTCGCATACTTCGGTTTTTATAACTGATATGTCTTCCGATTCATCAGGATGCTTCCTCTTATTACGGAAAGTAATCATTTGTGACTCATTTAACTGTGAGTCACTGAGTGCATCTCTAAGGTCACATCTAGGTGGCGAACGTTGAACGCTCATTGTATATCCGTGTTTCAACCGGTGGCCGGTGTCTATGACTCACCCAGTCCAACGAGCCACAGTGAAGTTGCTACCTCCAAAACGACACAAATAACACTTGCACGTTCAGTTGATTGTGGAACTATTTACGTTATCAATACGGTTGAATTTCGCTTGGTAACAAGTCACTATTTTATTTGAGAAATTTGACACACGTCTACTCCTTACGATGCCCAGTGGCGAACTTGTATTAATGATTAAAACCATGACTCGTGGCCACACTGCTAGTGTGGAACTTTATAGTGACTTTTTCTACCTAGGTTATATTTACTGAACATTATAACCTAGGTATAGACTATTGCTAGTGAATAGGCTTTTTTCGGACAAGCATGTCTCACTTTAGTTAAGACCTCGTATTCACTAATGCTTATCTACAGTAACATGAAAACATTGTTACAAATAATATAGTTTTATAATAAGGCAATGCAATGATGTATAAGAAGGTATATTGTATCAATTATAAGATAAAGTTGGAAAGAAAACAAACGATTTCCTTGGCTTTCTTCTGTTTTTATAAATAACCTAGGTACCTACCTACTGACTCTGTATGGAATTTTTCCTCGTCACATCAAATATTCATCAACGTTTCATACTTATTTTACCAGTCTTAAACATATTTAAATTGAGTTAATAATGTAACAAACGGGATCTAGTCCCTCGATAAGGTAAATTTGTAAATTTCAAATGGTAATGCTACGAACAAGTTGGATGAGACGAGAGGTTTTGACCCTGGGCCCTAATACGAATTTTGTGAGTTCCAATCCCTAAAGCTTTAATTCTGACGTTAACTAAAATAGATACTTGTGTTTTCCGACAAAAGTCTAGAATGCCCTAACGTTCCCTATTATGTTTGATTTGAATATTTTGGAGCGGTTTTCTAAACACATATTATTTAGGCGGGATTCGACCAATCTTTATCCGTGGATAGATCTGTGGTATAACGTCAGATTTGTATAGAATGACAGCGCGGAAATAGTTGCGGGGCCCTACTAAGTACATAGATACGATTACGTTTACTTAGTAGGACCTAATAGACCGATACAAAAATTATATATTACACTTTACCACGAAAAAAACGGCCATTGTAACGCGGTCGAAATATCAAGCTGTAGTAAGTATACTACAATAACTATGTACCTACGTACTTATAAAAAAATCTACGAAAAACAAACCGCCTTCAAAAACCAAGAACTAAAAAGTGTAAAATAATAACTTAAGCTAAGGTGCGTCGACCTCCTAGTGTGGCCCTAGTGGAAATAAGTTCTGACCTGATTCCAGTTTCGGCTGGTATCAGGCGGAAACGTTTTCCAGTTGGGGTCCGGTGTTCCTCGGGCAATAGCGGATAGTAAAATGTGTTCTGCCACTTTTGTCATCCGACGGCCGACGGGTGCATAGTGGACCCTGTCCGGCCTCGCCTGCGCGAGGTCCCGCGCTCCAGCGGTCTCCCGGCGAGCGCATTTGTTTGACGTGGGCCCTCATGGTGTTTGCACCTCGGGCGCGTCGGAGTGTGGAGGATTCTCGGAGGAGGAAATCGTCAGTGTTGTGTCGCGTCTTTATGCGCGTACGGCGACCGACTGTTGCGATCTGATTCCCGGGAGTGCTCCCCCTCCTTCATGGTGGGGACTTTGTTGGCGGGGTTGTGCTGCGTCCCACAGCCAGTGGGATGCGGTTATGAATTGCCGCCCCCGTTTTCTTCGTCCCGTCGTCGTCGTCTCCGCAACCCAGCTGATATGCTCGAACGGGTGGGTTTTCGGGTCTGGCGTTGAAGGCTGTGGGTACCCTATTCTCTATCTGCCCTGCAGACAGCAGGGTAAGGGTTTGTAAGAGGGGCCTGCAGTCATCCCCTTCTGGGCATGGACGTTGCAATCGAGTAACGTGAACACCTCTCGGAGACGATGAGTTGTGGGTCATGGGAGTGGCCCTAGGCCTCGTGTGTTTGGCGAGGCCCGACTTGAGGGAGGCCGTGCTGGCGAGCCTCTCGTCCTTCGAGGGTGGCCCGCGAACATGGTTTCGTACCCATCCCTCATGGACGTAGGGGAATGCCCCGGTGGTTTTTAGTGGATAGACCCACACTACCCAGCCGTCTCCCAGCGGTCGAGTGTGCATAAGGTGGCGCCGCCTACCGGCGCCTCGCCCAATACTATCTAGATACTAATTTTGTAATACATTAAATTATTCAACAGGGATTAGACGCCGACTTCAGTAACACCTTTTTTCGAGTGTACTGTTATAAAATGTTAAAGGGTATGAAGTGTTAAAAATATTATTTTACATTTTTAAAAACGGTTTTTTTTTCCCAATTTTTTTTTCATGGTTTTAGTGTCTCTTTTATCGGCGTTTCAACTTTCAAACCTCTTAAACTTAACGTTTTGTAAGAAAGGTTTTAGGATGATAGACCAGAAGAGATGAAAAAAAAATACATAGTATGTATGCAAACTGAAAGTACCAGAGGAATAAAACCGAAAACAGAAATTATAGAATAAAATAGGCAAACAAAGGGTCTGACCCTTGTCAGAGAGCTAACAAGAGATTTATAAAAAAATATGTATTTAGCCACTAGGTATCCATATAACACCTTAGTCCCCAAATAAACATATCGAATGTTATATAAAGTGGTCGCTGTAGCCGAAATCGGCTGGTAAGGCATCATCATCATCATCACCTATATAAAACTGTATACAAACACAACACAACACAACACTGTGTATATGTGTGTGCGATAGTATAAAAATAACTGCGTTCCTATGTTCCAATCTGTACATTACTTACTCGAATTTCAATCAATTATTATTAGAGTTGGTTTAGTTCCATTATATCGATCAACCCCGTGACGAAATAACTCGATAACTACTTTACCCTTCGACAATTCCCTTTTGTTTCCGGCTTGTGGAACTCTAACGACTCACGTTGGAAACTCTCAGGACTCATGTGTACGACAAATTGTTTGTTTAATATAAAGGCTTATACTCGTAGAAGGACCTAACCCTTCTCATAAATTCATCATAATAAAATATGTATGCTTATATTAGGTTTGTTCGAATTTAAAAGGTTTTATTGACGATGGCGCCTTTGATAGTGACTTTGCCTTTCAATGCCAAAAATCGTTAGTTCTCACATTGGACAAATATTCATGTAATGAATACTTATGTTTGTTCAGTGTCTGGAATGTATTATGTTAACACAAGTGCTACGGACGAAATTAGATCAATGCATTGTATGAGATGTTGTTCGAATTTATTCTTACCGATCACAAAATTTCAAACAAAGGTATTGCCTACTCTCTGAGTCTATAACCCACACAACTTAAAAAACGTTCGATTTCCAAATTGACCTCACCGTGAACATAAAAGAAAAAACTAAATCTTGTTCAGATAAAGAAATTGTTTCAGTCGCTACCTGAATGAATAGTTAGTATTTCCTTTTAACAATATAAGAAAAAAGCTCACCCAATTGCCAAAATTATTCACGGCCACTTATAGGCGAAGCCATTGTTAGAGAAAGGAATTAAATAGCTCCCTTTTCTCAGACCTTCTATTTCGTTGTCAATCTTTGTAAATGTAAGTGCTCTTTTTATACGCAGTTTAAATAATATATAAGGTAAACTCACTTTGTTTTTTTACGAGTAATATGGAAATGATAATATTATATTCTAGTTCGGTAAAATATTATCATTATTATCTTTCTTATTCTACCTACCTACTTATATATTAAGTAGATAGGTATACTCTCGCAAGAAAAAATTTCTAATCAGAAAAATATGCTCAGTTCAGAAAAAAAAACAGAAATGTTCAGTAGTCTACAACTATACAAGTATCAGTGCTTTTTAAATCCTTGTCAAAAATCTTTGGTTTTTAATCAACCATTTAAATGAATCGAAATGGTCAAACGTTTGTTGGCGAACCGTACTAACTAAATCGTCGGCGAATCCTTATTTAGTGAAAGATGCTGTCGTCGATTCACTCCTGTCGGCGTAACGTTCATAGTGAAAAGGTTCTGTCACCAAGTTGTTTATATATAAATAAATATAAATAATAATAGTTATGTCGGCAAAACGTTCGAAGTTGAAAAATCCTGTCGTCGAAATACCCGATAGAGAAAAATTATGTCAGCGACTCATCCGGCAGAGAAACGTCTGTCGGAGTTAAGTTTCAGAATCATTTAAATGACTGCAGAACCTGCCAATTTCCTAAAAATATATAAAAATTTTGTACTATGATACCTGGCGGTAAGTGAAGATGCAGCCAAGGGTCAGGTTAGTATTCTTTATTGATAATTTCCAGTGGCCAATCTCGGGCACTCGACATTGAAGTCGAATTCATACATACTTTATACTTTTTTATATATGATAGGTGGCAGACTAACAGACGGATCACCTAATGGTAAGCGATTGCCACCGGCGGACACCAGTGGAGTTACAAGTGCGCTGCCAACTTTTAAACCCCCTTTTCCCCCGGATTGAGCCTCCGGTACCCTCACTCACGCAGCGAAACACAGCATAATGCAACTTCACGTCGGTTTTCTGTGAGGCTGTGGTTTTACTCCGGTCGAGCCAGCGGCCCATTCATCAAGGTCAAAATGCGACCATACAAATCTTAAACTCGGCTTTAGTGTTGAGTGCTCGAAAATTAGCCCTTTGATTCGTTATTAGTAATTAAATACATACCTACATGGTTTCGTGATTCATATTCTGTGAAACAAGATTCATTAATTATTTTCTTTGTTTGCTTTGGTAAAAACTAATTATGTTTTTGTAGTGTTCGACTTGTGATGTATTAAACAAATAATTAATTTTCACTGACGAGCAAAACTACATCCACTTTTTGTTTTTAATGTCAGTATCAGAGTTCGCAGTTACCGTTTAATTTCTGAATTTAATTACATTTTAATTTTGTTTAGAAATATTCCGATATTTCTTAAGTTTGTCTACATAGTAGTATGTATGCATGCGACGTCAAGGGAGTTTTAATGAATCTTGGTGTTTGAAGCTTTTGTTTTATTTAAACAAATTAATTCATGAAATCCTAAGTCAGTGGTTATTCTGGTTATTCTTTTTCTGAAGTCACATTTTTTTTCCTAATTTATTCTTTTATTATACTCATAACAATATCTGTACCCAACACAAAGAAAAACTAAACAGCCAATGCTTTTATTGCTATTTACAAAATATGTGAATATTTCCCGCAACTAGTCAAGTGTTTGGCCAGATGGCGAGTGAATACTGGCGTAATGCAAAGCACGTCCACATAGTAAGTGCCTATTCACTTAGGCGATGTAGTGACGGGACACCGACACTGGGAGGAATTTTCAGTTCTTGACTTTCCGCCCCATAAAAAGTTATGGAATTTTACAATTCAAATTAATAGCAGATTCATAATAAATGTTTTCATAATATTCAACTAAAACTTAATTACCTAAAACGTAATTTCACACCGGCAATAAGTGCATGCAATTATTGATGGTTTTTAAAAACTATATGCAAGACAATTACAATGAGACCTCTTATGATTATTTTCATTGCCTTTTATTATATTGTGTCCGAACTAAATGTAAAAATATTTTAAAATTCTTCTTCATTTATTATCTGTTTTGGTATCAATACGTATAGTATCTTATTATTCTGTAATTTACTGTTAGAAACAACTTAGTAGATAAACATCAAAGTAAATATCAATTGATAATCCTATAACTAAAATAAGTATGAGTAATTTTGGGTACCAAATAAACGTATTCTATTCTATTCTAATTTAGATATTGATTGGAGCGTATTAAATATTTATTTTAGGATATTAAATATTGATTCGAGGGTATATTTCATTTTCTAGTCATTTCAATCTCGTGAAGTTTATAAACAAGTAATTTGCGAAGGAGCAATAAGACATGAATGTCGGGAGCCTTTGAAATATATTCTTGTCAAATCTAGAAACTAATTACCAAGTTGAATAGGCCTGCTTCAAGTTTCAATTCTGCCAAAGATAGACAGGGTGTCCATTCAGACAGTGAGTACAATTTTCGTCACTCACTAAACCAAATTGAATAGTTGACAGCGCCTCTAAACTCTATTTATCCGTACTCAATGAGCAGTTTTCCGGTAGGTATTTATTAACTTTGAAGTTACTCGCTAGATGATGTAAGCAATCTCTAAATATTTCAGGTGTTGGATGATATATCCTGTGCTCCCTAATTTGTGAGGAAAATTTTCCAGCGCTAGGTTTTTCACGTTTACTTAATATTTCAAAGTAACCATTTGGTTGGTTGCAAGGAAAATAGCACTTTATACCAACGCTAAGTAACCCTAAAATAATAAGTTCTAAAATAAAAATAAATAAATATTTCACAACGTCACATGAATTGATCTGACTCCGAAATAGGTAGCTCAAGCACCCGTGTTACGGATATTAGAACCAACAGTGGGATTACAAATATATACATATTATAATACTTTTCTTTTGTAAATACATACTTATAATACATAGAAAACACCCAGACCAATGCAAACAGACATGTTCATGCACACAAATGGTTGTTCTGTGCGGGGATCGAACCCGCAACCCTTGGACCAAAGCCAGCGTCCACTGTTCCAAACGGGTCATCATGTCTGCCATGGCGTATGGAGATATTTTTGATTGCTGCCCGTTTGAATCTGGGCAGTTTGTCATTAAATATTTCATTCAGAGAGTTCATTGTTGTTGTTGGTTATTCAAAATATTTTTTTTTTGAATAAAACCTCTTTTATTAATTCATGGGTTAATAGTAACAATGAAAATCGCTGTAATTTTATACAGATATGGGTAACGCCATCTGTTATCACTTTAGAGAAACCGACTGACTGACCTGACTGAATGACAATGGAAAACTTCTCATTAGAACTAAAAAGCTTCAGTATCTTAAAAAACTGTAATGTTTAAACAGGTAATTATTAAAGTTCACATAAAAACATTCGGATTTTTGGGGTACTTAAAATTCTCTTAAGTATAAAACGTACTTACTTCCAGGGTCATTCACTTCAATTAGTATTTTTTTCCTTAGTATGGGAAAAAATGAAATAAGGACAAAATATTATAATGTTGCGGCCTACAAGGTTCAGCCTCAGCTTGTGCTACAACAAAGCCGCTAGACAGCCGCTGCAGCGCTGATTTTCAGGCTGTACTTTTGAGCGACGCCTCATATTCAAACATGCAAACAAAACAAGTTTTCGTTAGATGGGGCTTTTAAAAATCAGCTGATGTAGCTTTAAAAAGCAATCAAGCAGATGGCTCGGCGTTGTTTCAGTTCTCAGTAAGTTACTCTATGCTTATTTCTAAGTTTAACTTTCTCTTGGCTATTCTCTTGGCATTTTTTTTTAAATAAATACAAATTCCCTTATGACTTCCACTTAATATAAAAAGTAATGGTAAAAGTACCATCTCATACAAAGTTAAAAAATGTTCTCCGATTACTAAATTTTGGTTATAAAACCGCAGATCTATTCAAACACACATTACGAGTCGAAATGCAGGACTTATCTAGAAATATCTGTTGATGTGGCTATATAAAAATAAGACCAATAATTTTGTTTTTTCATAAAATTATTTTTAGTTATTCTAGTATATTTTCACGCACAAACAGGTAGACAGCGATCCCTATACCCAAAAAAATCCCATGACACAAATAAGTACACAAAAGAATTTGCAAGTAAGCCTATCCAGAGCTTTGTTACAGAAAAATTTCGTTTCAGTACTCTTGAATACAATATTGTTCAGCTGACTTATTGTAAATTATTTCCAAGGTAACCCCCGGGGAACTTGGTTGGAGTTTACATACAAGATTAAGTTTAGAAATATTTTAGCTAACGTTCATATTATGGAAATGAATAACTCGTAAATCAAATATTCACCCGTCACGTACAACCTTTACCGTAATATAAGACACCTAACGTAGCGCACTTATTATGGGTATCGTGGTATCAAACCAAACTATGGACATACATTCGTAATATGAACACTTGTGTTTGTTAAGTGATAGGATGTTGTAATGTCCATTTAAGTATACATAGGCTGGATGAGAGTGGCCGAAAATCGGGAGCAGTGGCGTGCATTAGGGGAGACCTATGTCCAGCAGTGGACGAGTGTGGGTTGCTGATGATGATGATGATGATGACTGTTTCATTTAGGGTGTCAAGCGGCGTAGATCAACTCTTGGAGCATGCATGTTCTATGATTTTTTTGTAGTTTTTCCGTAGAAAATGTACGGGTGGGAAGCGATGGATGTAAGGCACCGCGTCCAGGGGAACAGAATATAAGGAAAGCAAGGGAACCTAACTCTCTAGAGCCCTAGCCCTGCCTATATATATATATTATAATATTATAAATAAGCTGATAGCAAGCGGGAAGAGTCAGGACGGTAGGTAGGAAGACGACCGCTGCCTGTCGAACAGGTTCACTCGACTGGTCATAGTGACGGCAATATGTTTGGTTGAAATCTGTTTGTTATTGGTTATTACATAGTTTATATAGACGTTTAATCTTATGAACACATTAAAAAGTATTTATTTATTGATTTTGTGCCGTCAGTGTAAGTGCCGACGGTCAAGGAAGACGGTCCATCTGTCAGGCGCCCTGCATGTAGGTCACTGCTGAGTTGCACTGTGCGACGTAGCTCATACACAGGTCGACGAATGTGCTACAATGTTGTAATTATTTAAGAAATATATCGTATGCCTTTACCCACGACTTCGTTCGCGTAGATTTTTTTTTTTTTGCTAGAGGCGGACAAACGAGCAAGCGAGTCACCTGATGGAAAGTAATCATCGCTACCCCTGAACATCTGCGAAATCAGAGAGATCGCTAATGTGTTGCCGGCCTTTTTAAAAAAGAGTACGCTCTTCTCTTGAAGGTCCCTAAGTCGTAGCCGTCCGGAATTACTCCTGCAGCCTAACCGTTCCACAAAACTGAGGTACGTGGTAGAAAGTTCCGGGAGAAACGCACAGTATTAGACCGCCATCCATCGAGATGGATAAGGATGGAATGACAATCGCTTGTCGATGTAAGAATTTGGCTGCAGGGAGTAGATCAAACAGTTCTTCAGAGCACTCCCCATGATAGATGCGATATAGAATGCTGAGGGAATAACCGCCGCAATGCTAGAGGATCAAGTCGACTAGAGAGAGTCAAGTCACCGACAATTCGAGCAGCCCTACGTTGTACGCGGTCAAACAGAAGAAGTTGGTACTGAGGTGCACCAGCCCAGAGATGGGATCAGTATTCCATATGGGGCCGAACTTGTGCCTTATAGAGTTGTAACCTATGAGCTGGTGTGAAATGCCGCCACGCTCTATTAAGTACCTACACCAAGTTTCTTTGAAGCTATTTTAGCTTTGTCTTCCAGATGACCAGCGACACTGGACTTCGCTCGAAATGTTGACACCAAGGATCCCGATAGAATGCTTGACATCAAGGGGGGTGCCCTGAAAACTGACTGGCACTTCAAACGGACGTCTTTTAGCGGTTAACGCGCACACGTGTGTCTTGGAGGGATTAAAACGGACTAAATTAAGTCGACCCCAATTCGAAACATCATTCAACATATCTTCGAGTTAAGACACAAGTGTGTACCGGTTTTCAATGACGTTTTCCGTTGAAATATTTGCACGTTCGGTATACAGTGCATCTCCAGTACTATCATCTGCATTGCAATGAATATTGTTCTGAGACAACATCATTGATGTGCAGAAGAAACAGTGTTGGAGGTAGCACACAGCCCTGGGGAACACCAACGTTCACGGGCTTCAGATCCGAGCAAGAACCGTCGATAACAACCTTAATGCTACGCCCATTAAAAAAACTAGCAACCTACGTGCATAATTTCTCCGGAAGACCGTATGAGGGGAGTTTAGATAGCAGCGCCTTGTGCCATACCCTATCAAAGGCTTTCGCTATGTCCAAACTGACAGCCAGAGCCTCACCCTTACTCTCCAACGCTTGTGCCCATCGATGTGTCAGAAATACCAGGAGGTCACCAGCGGAGAGGACGGTGAGGATGGCAGACTCAATTGGTACTTTGTTAGTTCTTTTGTGCCTGTCAACCTCATATTTGGATTTCACGGCCGCTTACCATCAGGGGGAGTGAGGTCATCCTGATTGGCCTTTCTATATAAAAAAAAACTAGCCAAATCTGACCTCAGGTTTCAATTTTTCGACAGTCCATTGAACTTGGCACCCACTTACGAGTAGATCTCACATCTTTTGTCTTTCAATTCAAAAACCAAAACATTTCAGATAAATATGCAAAGGGCAAAGAATTTTGTATTAGAAAGTACCCAGTTCTACTCTAACTCCAGTTTTGGACTTTTAAACACTGGATTTATTTATTAGGATCCTAGATTTAGACTCATACCTGTTTCTTATAACATATGTTTTTTGACCGTGGGAGAGCCACGCTTCGGCATGAATGGGCCGGCTCGACCGGAGTGATACCACGGCCTTACAGAATACCAGCGTAAAGCAGCACTGTGTTGTTTCGCTGCGTGAGTGAGGGTACCGGAGGCGCAATCCGGGCGAAAGAATAAGAATAAAATAATTTATTCAGCGCCAAACATACCCAAAAAGAAATAGAACGAAATGGACATTAGAATGGCACCGAAATGGGCTCTACTCAGAATGTGTCACAGTGGCTAAAGGACGCCCCGACAGGGGGTTAAAAGGTTGGCAGCGACCTTGTGACTCCACTAGTGTCGCGGGTGTCCATGGGCTCGTCTGCCAACCAACCACAAAAAAAAGTTTTCCTAGTAGTTGACTAACCTTTTATGTACCTAATCGTATTACTTTTTCCTCTTTAGTGCCGTGCCACCACGGGATAACTCCCTATTCACAAATATTATCTTTTTACATAAAAGACCTACGATTGATTTCTTTACTAGCAATATTGTTCGCTTTTTTCACATATCAGTAAATATTTACATATTTTGAGGTATAAACAGTTCGAGTAGAAAATGTTTAAAGTTGAACTAAAGTTTCTTATTGTAATAATATGCACCAGTTAACTGGTTAGAAAACTAAAGGAATTTCAACGGGTAACTTTGATTTTGCTAAAAGCACTTTACCTACCCTGTTGTCTGAACGTTTATGTTCCTATAAATTCCGAGAAAAAGTCTGCTTGCTCACTTAGCTAGATTCTCGGGATTAACACGGATCAGTAGTTAGTGTAGTAAGATAGTAATGTATTTTGAGTAATAAAAAAAATCACTCCGCAGGTAATATATAAAGGTGTAGTTTACGTTACGAGTGATCTCGAACGTAAACTACACCTTTATATATTACGCGAATCGGCCTGAAAGGAGACAGCAAATACAATCCAAAGTTTACCACTTTGAGGAAGATAGGAGGCGAGAGTTAAACCTCAAACATGATCTATGTAAAAGTAAACCGTCTCCCAATATTGTTTATCACTATGAAAACAATATCCTGACCTGACCAAATTGTTCTCGCACATTTACCCATGGGTATATAAGCCACATTAGGGCCAAACACCTGAGCCCTTAGTAGTCACCGTAGCCGAAATCGGCCAGGGAAAGATGATGATGATGATGATCTCGAAATCTCGACAGAATCCATATATTGATAAAACGCATATCAAGTTTGCAATCATTTAGATAATCAATTATTTTCAGGTCACGTTGACAAAATTATCTTCACAACAAAAAGTTAGTAAATACCTTAATATATTTTAAAAAATCAAGGTGAAAATGAAATGAGCATATTTGTAATACCGATTCATATGTACATAGGTTACATAAGCGAAGGTAACTTAGTGGATAAGAATGCGCCTTCCATACTGGAGGGTTCAAAGGTCCGAATCTGAGCACTCTCCTCCGGATTTAAATATTATGTGTGTATTTCTACCATTCATCATGATGGGTAAAATAGAGGGGAGGCGACGCGTTTGAAGAAGGAAAAGTCGTGGCTGCGTAATATAAGGGCGTGGACTGGCATCGCATCTGTGGAACGGCTGTTTCGTCTCGCAATGCACAGAGAGGATTTTGGAAAGCTGACGGCCAACCTTCAGAGCTGAAGAGGCTCTCAAGTAAGAAGAAGATTTCTACCATTAGCTCGATGGTGAGGGTAAAAATCGTGTGAAAACAGGCACTTTTCGGTTAGTTCCTGAAACGTGTAATCATGATTCATTTGGTCTGGTGCCCTGTTTAAGGGCTGCGAAGGTCAGACGGCAATCGCTGCATTGTAATTACCTACCAGACTCCCCAAATCTTGGATACCCTGGGTTCCAGAGCGACCTTAGACGCAACTGCGAATTACTTATTTATTAGTTTATAATATTGTATTTTATTTATGTGTTAGGGTTATAAGTTACATTTTAACATTTACATTTTATCTCTTTTATTTTTTTTCCTTATTGAATATTGCACCACCTACCCCTTCTCTACTATTAAATGTCCTTTACCCGAAGGTTGTCTGGTAGAAATTCAGCTTTCAGCGATAAGACCGCCGAAATTGTACACAAAATTTCTGTAATGCCTAGTACTTAAGTTGTGTATTTTGTGCAATAAAGTATATCTATCTATCTACGCACTAAGATGACGAAGAAGATGTTGGTGCATTAGCTAAGTAGGTAGGCATCACGTTTCCTGGAAATGTGAAATTATCATGCATAAGAACATTGGTCTTGGCGAAGCGCAAATGGCGACGTGCTAATGTTGTCTGCATTTAATGTCAACTCTTGAAACTTGACTATTTACACTCTCTCTCTGCCTCTAGCCGCAGTCGCGGTCGCTTAAAGGATTTATGTGTTCAAAAGACAGACATTCTAAGAATAGGTGAACCTAATTTTGGGTTTATTTTTATTTTATTAATTTATTTTTCGAGTTAAACTATACATCAGTATGTACTCACCTCAGTAGTTGAGTGATGGTACCGGAGGCCCAATCCAGGGGAAGAGGGGTTAAAAGGTAAGCAGCGCACTTGTGACACCACTGGTGTTGCAGGTGTCCATGCGCGTCGGTAATCGCTTACCATCAGGTGACCCGTCGGCTCGTCTGCCTCCTATATAATAAAAAAAAACATACCTACTGATCAGAAAAATTACATAACACACATTTCAAAATGGGTTCTGATGTAAAAGAACTAAAATACAATAATCTCAGTGTTAATGTTTAATCATGCTTGTCTCAACTTTTTCTCGAATATGCCTAACAATTACCTATCTACATAAAAACATAGATAATGAGGGCTATCAGGGTAAGGGAAAAGAGAGTGCAAATGTATTTGCGCCCACACTTGAGCAGATATTATAATATCTTGCGTACGTGGCCAATCGATGAAATTGACTGCCGAAATCGTAATCGATACAAAGCAAGAAAACTTCTGATCAACTTTTTATGAATACGCCCTTCTTGTATACCTAAGTAAAGAAAACGTAGTTGTTTTCATCAATTTTAAACCAAAAATGGTACAGGTAAATATGTATCTACTATATATGTAGACTTTTCATTTTCAAGCAAAATTATAATATAAATAAATAATAATAAATAAATAACTTTATTGAAATATCATAAGAACAAATAATTACTTATAATCTACTTATACTTAGTAAGCAATTTTGAGTTTTGATGCCTGAACTAGGGAAACCCGGCAAAAACAAAAAAGCTTAATTACCAAGCAATAAGTTCTTAAATAAACCAACATAATATTTCAATTATTTTGACTGACCAGATGACGCAATTGGTAGTGACCCTGCCTCTTACGCCAAAGGTCGTGGGTTCGATCCCCACCCTGGACAAACATTCGTGCGATGAACACTTGTGTTTGTTCGGTGTCTGGGTGTAATATATGTATATAAGTATGTATTTGTGTTCCTCTGTTGTCTGATATCTGTAACACAAGTGCTTAAGCTACTTAGTACGGAATCAGGTCAACGTATGAGATGTTGTGAGAATGATTATTAATTATTAATAATTACAAATATTCTATCAATAAATTACAAGTCACCTAATATTACGCGAAAGTAAATGTAAGCTAACTAAATAAACCTACTTATGCCATGACCCTTATGATATTGTATATCATAAGGTAGATCTTCTGTCACATCTAAAAACGCAAATATTTAGGTACAATAAGTACAATAATAATGAGTTACACTTTCAAATTGCTCTTTCAACCTTTTCCTGCTGTAAAATTCGCAAAAAAATTGTAATGAAAAGAAAAATGATCTCGGCTAAGCTCAGAATTTAATGATCTGTGTGATAGCAAATCGGCAATATAATTTTTATAACTTTGATAGTGTGTACTTGACAAAAAACATTTTCCACAGGAATGTATGTAGGTACCTACTTTGTTTTCTTTGTAGCTTAAGGTCCATACGCACTAAGCGATACGTAGACTCATTTTTGATGAAAACATCCAAGAGATGGAAGGAACTCTTTACATTCCAAAGCGTTTTCTAAACACTAATATAGTGTCCATCCAATACTCACAATATAAAAAAGCCGGCCAAGTGCGAGTCGGCCTCGCATATAAAGGGTTCCGTAGCGCGAAGTAAGATATATGGAAGGTAAAAAAACTACTTACTGGATCTAGTTCAAACCAATTTTCTTTGTTAGTTTTCATGGTAATGGATATCATAATTTTTTTTTAGTTTTATAATTCTTTTTTTATAGAAGTTACAGAAGGGGGGGGGGGGACATATTTTACCACTTTGGGAGCGTCTCTTGCGCAATGTATTAAGTTTAGAAAAATATACATTAGAAACCACAACATCATTTTTAAAGACCTATCCATAGATACCCCACACGTCACATTTTTGAGTTTCAGTTTCAAGAATGGAGACCCCCCCCCCCCCCCCAAATTCCCAATTTTTATGTAAAAATCGTAATGCGGTTAACAAAATACATCTATTTACCAAGTTTCAATAGTATAGTTGAACCCTAAAAAAATGTAGTACTAATGGCAAGAAGAATGTTTTCGTATTATAGGTTTATGGACCATCTACCTATTATATAATAGATACTATGTGTGATAGGTACGTAGATAGAAAACGTTCAGAACCTCTTTTGATCTCATAAGATTTATGGCAAGATGTTGAGTCTTGATTTCATGGAATGGAAATTGAACAATGTGAAGATCCATTTGATGTCTACGTTTGAGAATACAATATTAGATGAAAGTAGTAAACTTAGATAAATTTCAAAAATCCTCCGAAGCAACTATCGTATATAATATTAAAATAACGACAAAAAATTCTTGTGACGAGCGGTTGTGTTTGTTCTGCGTTTTGGTCGTAAGTATTTAATATTGTACAATTAAGTTTCGGTAATGCCTAGTTTTTTTAAGTTGTTTTTTGTGCAATTAAGTAGGTAGGTATATATCTATTAGGTAAAAGAATATTTGTGTTTTTTTTATATAGGTGGCAGACGAGCTGACGGATCACCTGATGGTAAGCGATTACTGCCGCACATGGACACTTGCAACGCCAGTGGTGTCCACCACCCCTGAATTGGGCCTCCGGTACCCTCACTCACGCAGCGAAACACAGCGCATGCACTGCTTAATGCCGGTTTTTGTTAGGACGTGGTATTACTCCGGTCGAGCCATTCATGACGTAGCGTGGCTTTCCCACTCTCAAAATTCTTTTGTTGATTCTGTCTGACACCTATAACAATAGTGCTTACATTTCGTCAATAAAGTCTACTTAATTCTGGAGGAACTAAGGTATAATTATCATGAAATCTCAATGGGTTTTGTCTAATTTTTTTTTCTTTTTTTATGTGATAATTGGCAGACGGATCGCCTATTTAGACTTTTTTTATTAATTATTAAATAAATTTGAAATAAAAATAACGAAATAATTTGTGGCGCCCATTGCCCCTTTCATTATTGTCATTATTATTCTAAGCTTATTAGGTACTTTGGGTTTAATTCCATGTAGGTACTATACCTGATTTTTATTAATTATTGCAATGAGTAATAACTTGAAAGTATTTTACTTCAAAATATCTTATATAGAGTTTGCAACCAATTAGTTAAATAGGAAATCCATTTAAATTATTGGATCAAAGTGAGACCCTCTCTTGCTCTTGACGTATCTATTAATTGGCCCTATTCTTGCGTATGCGTTTCCGCCCCTCCTCAATGTTTTCATCTTTTATCAGAAGTACGTATGAGTATTCATACGTTAATAGAAAGAATATTCATTATCTCAATAAAGCTTACTTAAAAAGTTTTAGGTACCTATCTACAATTTAGTGCCAAACGCAGTACTTAAATGTACGTATATACCTGAATTAAGATTTTGGTGGAAGTCACCTATAAATATTTCCTGTTATTGACGGATAAGAAGAGGCGCCTACATTACGTCCGTGGCAGTGGCACTACGATGAGGGTAAGGGGACTCAGTCACCTACGAGGCGGCAGCCAGTAAAAAACCAATTCAATTCACCAACTTTAGGTGTATAACTCAACTAGAAAACACAACCTTTGCTTTGGTCATCTGCATATAAAAACATCTCATACAAAACGAATAATTTCAAATAAATACTTATAAAAAATACATAAAAAGTAGGTCCGTCGCAAACACAACCAGGAAAGCTCAAGTTCAAAACTTGTTATGACCCCAAACGAAATCCTAGTCGATGTTATTGTAATAGTATTTATGTTAACCGCGTGCCAACTGCACTATTTTATATATTTATGTATAGAAAAGGCCGTCAGGGCATCGGGACTCCTTCTGGTATCAGATGGCCATGGGCGGCAGCGATCACTCACCATCAGGCGACTTACCTACTCATTGTACCTATTCCTTACCCATAATAAAAAAAATTAAAAGAAATACACCGCCCACGATGATTTATCCTTATCGCTCTGTAGAGCCCACTTCTGATAAAAGATGAAAACATTGAGGAGGGGCGGCCGTATTTTTAATATTTACACCCAAAGCTAACTTTGCCAATATAAAACAGACGAACCTTCGCTGACCCCTGTAATCCAATCATGATTTGAACCCATTTCATATAACAGCAAGTTTAATTCCAAAAATAAAATAAGTATAAAGATTTTGATATATTAAACTGAATTTTACAAACTGATGAATGTTTGGTTTCCTAAAATAAGTAAAAATGGTGATGATTTCAGAACTTCATGGTTTCGTTTCGTAAAAAAAAGTTATTGCATTGTTTTTTTTTTATTTAAAAGGGTTGGTAGGGTTGCAAGTTCGACTTCAATGTCGAGTGATAGGTAGGATGTCGATTACTTACCTACATCGCGCGAAGAGGGGGGAGTTAAGATCCCGCTTTCTACTACGTTACGTCCGTCACCTAGCAAAATATACCGCACTAACAGTATATTACGATATATTTCACACTCACATACACAACCACTCACAACACGCTCATAACTACATGCATATAGGCTAATTCGCACAGGCAATTAAGTTTAAATACATAATATGTACAAATAATAAGATTTTAGATTTTAGTTACCTATCTTTATGAATAGATTTATATAAGAAAAAAAAATATTTTAAATTTTTAAGTTCTTCACTTTTCTACATGAAACATCTGTCGCAACTCGCATCTCGTCATGTAGGTAGGTGCCCACGATACAGGGTTATCCTAGTGTGGGACCTACGGACTGATCTCTTCGTTAATTTTGTTTATCTATTTTTGTTAGCTTAAGTTTAAAATTTAAGTTTAAAGTGCCATAATGTAATGTAACAATTATCTTTAGTAAATTGTTCTTATTCTTATTCTTATTTTCCATACTATTTTCGAGCACACACTTCTATATGTTTTTTGTCAAGTTATAATGACAAATGTCAAACTGTAAACATATAATTTATAATTAGGTCTGTCACGGGTTTCATTCATAATCCCATCATAGTAGCGACGCAGTAGATATCTACTGTGGCAGCGGTGACTTGATTTCTATGATGGGCCTTTGCCCTGCAGTGGGACAGTATATACTTAGGCTGATACTTTACCGTGACAGATTTCTCTCTCTCGCTCTGACCGCAGTTAACTCGCGGGTTGTCTGTAGGTACTTGTGGTACTAGCTACGTCCTACGTCCACTGCTGGACATAGGCCTCCCCCAATGTTCTCCACACAGATCGGTCCTGTGACGCCCGCATACCAATTAATTCCCGCGATATTCACCAGGTCGTCGATCCACCTTGTGGGGGCCTGCCACGGCAGCGACTTCCTCTGTACGTGGCCTCCACTCGAGCACCTTTCCGCCCCAACGGCCGTCTGTTCTCCTCGCTATGTGCCCTGCCCATTCCCACTTGAGGCATGCAATCCTTTGGGCTATATCTGTGACCTTAGTTCTCCTCCGGATCTCATCATTTCTGATACGATCACGCAGGGAGACTCCGAGCATAACCCTCTCCTTTGCTCTCTAGGATTTTGATCTCTGGGATGATGAGGTATTATTAAGTATGTATGTAGTATCTAAAATAAAACTCCTTTTATTTCAATTTGTATTTTATGTAATAAAGAAGACAGTCCCGACAATAAAGACTCATTAAATTTAATATGCGCATGTGCAAAAGGTTCTAAAATAAGAGAGCCGCCTAAAAATATACGTTACATTAAAAGCCTTATTTTTTGCAAGGGGCGCACTCACCACAATAAAAAAGAAAAAATCTGCACCGGTAATTCCCAGTTGTGTCCAAAGTTGTCGCTTCGGAGATCAGATCTTCAGAATTTGGGGAGTCTAATTACATAATTACGATGAAATAACTGCCGTTTGACCTTTGAACCCCTTTAATAACCAACTGAATCATGTGTGGCGATTGGACTATATATAAAACGCTGGCGATGAGATGCTAATAAGAACTTCTGTTATCAAAAAAACTGTATATTATTCCACAGTTCGTAGGTTAAAAACATAAACAATATAAAATGGCTGGTCCAACCGTTGATCCTCAACATCATAGATAGATAGATAGATAGATAGATATTCTTTATTGCACAAAAATAAAATACAAGCATGATACAACAGCAACAGACAATACAATAAGGCGGTCTTATCGCTTGTAGCGATTTCTTCCAGACAACCTTTGGGTAGAGGAAAGATATATCGTATTCGTAATAAGGGAAGGCAGTGCAAAGTAATTTAACAAATGAAATTGAGAATGGCAGAAATATACATTATTTTATATATTTATATTATTACATTACATAAATAATAATAAATATCATGATTAAACGTTTCGAAAACAATTCGAAACTTCGTTTCCTCACGACGTTTTCCTTCCCGCCGAGCTAAGGGTAAAGTACGCACTGAGATTTGGAATTATTTATCTTTAATTAAATATTATAAAATTTTACATGAAGTAGAAAAAAAGAGTTTCCTTAAATTTTCACTTCATTTGTTAGAGTTCCGTACTAACCTCAAAAGGAAAACAGAACCCTTACAAGATCACTTTGTTATCCATCTGTATGTGTGAAGACTTTATTTCGGAAACGCGTACATATCTAATATACCTTTGTCTCTTTCTTGGATCAAGAGAATAAGCTTAGTTACGTAAATAGCGCGTTTTCAGAGCATAGAAATGTATTTTCAGGAAATTGTATTTCCTTATAACTTAAGACCTTCGTTAATACTGTGAGCACAAAGTGGAGTAAGGGCCTAAACCATGTAACCGTCAAAGTGTACTTAACAAATTAAAGGGAATAATTAGTAGGTTACATGTGTTATTATCACAACAATAAAAACTTCTTCTTTGAGTGCTTCTTTAAAGTGGTAAAGCAGGTGATAATTTTAAATGCCCAATACAAATGATTTTCTATTGTGTTTGCTGTCTGGGCCTTAGTAGATTAATCTTGATTGTTGATTAATTGAACTTCTCTCTTTATTTGGCGAGATGGAAGACTTGTTCCACCAGGTGATCCCCGTCCACTCCCGTATATTTCGCAACCATATTTTTTTCCTTTGTCAAGGACTCCCATCAAATTTCAGATCAAATTTACCCATGATTATTATAAGTCAGAGTAGACGGTACCCATCGTGTCTTAGCACGTGACCGCGGTATTAAATCTTCCTATTTTGACGGTCTTCATTAATTTCCGGGTTTGCCTGACGCGCTGGAGTTCGTTACGGGCTTAAAAAACATGATAAAAATCTTAATAACTGACTAAACTGAAAGTCAATAAATTAAAAAATATATATATAACGTAATACAAAATCTCATACCACTGTATGGTCACTACCTGATTCTGTACTAGCTGCCACACTTAGAGTCGTTGATTAACTTAGTTGCCTACTTAAGAAAAAATATTGACACTTATTTTGATACGCATAAATACTACCGATACTAAAGTTAATGAACGTTAGCTTAAATGACGTCTCTGTAGTGCGGCCGTAAGTAGCCGTATTTATAGTAATGAAGTGTGATAAAGGATAAAATATGTAACGAGTATGAATGAATGCAGTACTACAGTTACTAGACTAGAGCGAACATGATCGACCGATTCGTATATAATAATATTATTAACAGGCAAAATATTCAAACCATGCATTCGAAGAATTTAAACATTGTTACTAGTGAGAACTTCGTAGAGTCAAATTATTTTCACAGGGTGCATAATATAATTTGGCCATCTTCCAACATTGAAGCCAGTTTCTTCAAATATGATGTATGTGAAATTGTTTTAAAGGAGATTGGTTGGGCAGATTCATCATGTTCTATATATGCAGATTCTATATATTGATAGGTCTATTCTAAAAATAGACTTATCAATATATAGTAAGTACCTACTTTATTAGTTAAATATATATTTTTTACTAAATAGTTACATATTTCATTTGACTTTGCAAGTTTCAGAATTAATCTACTTTTTACTATTTTATAAAGAATAATAAATCCATTTACAGGCTAAGCCTAGTTTGTGATCCCCTGTTACATTCATCACATCTTAGACAGCGAATCTATGTTTAATTTTAACTACCCTCAAATGTATAGTCTAATGGCCGCACTCAGAGACGTCATTTAAGCTAATGTTCATTAACTTTAGAATCGTTAGTCTTTATGCGTATCAAAATAGTGGTCAATATTTTTTCTTTAGTAGCCAACTAAGTTAAGGTGACGGGTAGGGCACACTAGCGACGCCAATCGTTTTTAATTTTTAGCCACTAAACCGGGTCTATTTTAAACAATTTCAACCTCTCGACAAACACTTATACTATTTATTAAATAACCGTGCACAAATGTTGGGTCCGTTTTTGTACGCGAAAAATTGATTCACGCCAAAAGTGGGCGCTTTTGACGCGAATCAATTTTTCGCGTACGCGTTGGACCCAACATGATCCGGTTTAGTAGCGAAAAATTAAAATCGATTGGTGTTGCTACTGTGCCCTACCCGTCATCTTAATAAACGACCCTGAGTGTGGTAGTAATTAAGATTGTTCAGAGAGTAATAAAGCATTTTTCTTTTTTTTTATTCTAAAACAGGAGGGGAAAAGGTTTGTTTGGAGATAATCGTTGTAATTGTATAAAACCTCTGTGTTAGTAATAAGAAGAAAAATGACAGATGATTTTAGGATGTCAATGTAAAATGTTATGTTTTTCTAATATATTGAGAAATATATTATTTTTTCCAGAAGTAATTGTTTTATGTTAAAGCTAAATAGTAACTCAAAGCGCACAGGCGCGAACATGGTCCTATCGGAGCCGGATCTTTTCGCTTGGTTTTTTTACAGAGTTGCGACATCTGAAAAGGTACCGCTGTTCAACAAGATTTTAAATGGGATGTAGAGGAGCAGATGAATGGTAGCCAAGCGGAGAGGATTTAAAAAAGAGCAGCGACATAGTTCGGAGGTTGGCTGTATTCAAGACCCATATAAGTTTTGATAAGTAGGGAAATGAAGTGAAGCAGGTGTTTGTGGTGGAGGTGGATTACTATTGTTGAAAAAGTGAAATTGTATATACTTAGTTAAAGTTTTAGTTTTATCGATTTTGATGTTCATGTGTTAGAACTATATGTTAGCGAAGAGGCGCGAGCTTATGTTTGATTTTGTTCTAATTATTGTATGATTTTTTACGATGGAGTTAATTTGTACGATTCAAGAGGAATTATATGGTAAAATATGTAAAAATGTAAATAGTTTAAGAGAAACCCCGAACGAAGGTTTGTCACAGGTCTTTTTAGAGACTCATTTAGAGCATTTAGAGAAACAATGGAATTGGTATTGTGAGACACATTATGAAGTAATAAGGAAAACAAATAGGGAAGTATTTAGAAAGTCTGATTATTATTTGAATGAATGTTATGACAGGACGGAACACATGTATCTTGAGCTAAAAGTAGAATTAAAAGAGAAGTTATTAGAGATAAAACGTCAAAATGCAATGAATGGGAATCAGATGTATGAGAACATTAAGCTGCCGGAAATAATTATTCCACAATTTTCAGGTGCGTATACAGAATGGAACAGCTTTAAAGAGTTATTTGTTTCGCTCATTCACGAAAACAAGGCCTTAAGTGATGTTCATAAATTGCATTATTTAAAAGGTTATCTAATAGGAGAAGCTGAAGAACTTTTACGTCATATGTCGGTCACGGGAGATAATTACACACTTTGCTGGGATCGATTAACGAAACGGTATGAAAACAAAAGGTTTCTTGTTAATTGTATATTAGGCAGATTGATAGAACAGAAAAATATAACGTTAGTGTCGTCTAGTCAAATTAAGGGGATTTTAGACACAACTACTGAATGTTTAAAGGCTTTGGAGAATTTTGGTATCAAAGTGAATGAATGGGACACTATTGTAATTTATATTATTAGTCGGAAATTAGATACAGAAACTAGAAAACAGTGGGAATGCAAGGTTTCAAATAATACAGCATCAGGTCAGTTACCAACATTAAATGATTTTATTGATTTTCTAACTAAGCAATTTAGAGCACTTGAATATCTCGATAGCAAAGATGATGCAAGTATTAGTAGGGAGAACACAGTGTCGTTTCATGTAGGTAATAGTAGTCAGTCTGTTAATAAAGCACTTTGTAAATTCTGCTCTGGAAAACATAGATTACCCTTTTGCGAAAAGTTTATGGCCGAAGAATGTAGCGCTCGGCGGAGGTTTGTGCAGGATAGTGGCATGTGTTTTAACTGTCTTGGGCACAATCACTCGGCAAAGTACTGCAGAAACCCAACTCGATGTTGTTTATGTAAAAAACGTCATCATACGCTACTCCATCTAGAAGAATCATCGAAAATCGTATCGCATGTTGTAGAAATGCAAACAAATAATATAGACCATAGTTGTCTATGGTCTCAAGACATACAAAATGAATATTTTAATAAAAAGGCACGTGAAAGTAGTTTGTCAAAAAAAGGCAAATTTTATAGAAGAGGTCGCTATGTGAATAAATTACCGATTAGCTGTGATGGTTGGGAGCGAAGACGCTGTGATTGGGATAACAGAGTCGCAGAAAAGAGACTAAAGAAACTAGATCTAAAAGAAATAAGAAACGGTAGAAACTTCAGACAAGATAATAAAGAAGTAAGAGAGGAGAGAAACGAAAATGCTAGACAAAATGAAATAAACAGATACTTATTGGAGTATCGGGATGTGATAGATGCGTATAAAATTGAAGTGGGTTATAAAGATTACAATAAATGGAAATCGAAACAAAGGACATAGGTTAATTTAAAAAAAAATTGGATTCTTCAAAAACAACAATTTGAAAAAAATAGAGGCGGTAAAGTTAAAAGGCAAAGTTAAGGTAGTTAATTTTTTTTAGTTTAGCATGGTTTAGATTAGATAGGTACCCTACACTCGAATAGAATATTGATAATATAATGTATAAGTATGGTATCGCTTCTCTGTGTTAGTCTTAATGTGTAGGCAATTTATTTTTAGGTTCAAGGGGCTTACGTTTTTTTTTATTAGTAAGGTTTTGTTGAAAATGAATTATCTTTAAGATTGTGTTATGGTTATGTACCTGTAAATGTGTGTTGGACACTTTTTCCAGTACATTTAGTGGTTTTTGAAGGACATAATGATGTCATGATGTCCTTGGTGGCGGGAATGTTTGGAGATAATCGTTGTAATTGTATAAAACCTCTGTGTTAGTAATAAGAAGAAAAATGACAGATGATTTTAGGATGTCAATGTAAAATGTTATGTTTTTCTAATATATTGAGAAATATATTATTTTTTCCAGAAGTAATTGTTTTATGTTAAAGCTAAATAGTAACTCAAAGCGCACAGGCGCGAACAAGGTTGGAAGGATAAAAATATTATTTTCAGCTGTTTAACAAACGCTTGTTTTAAACCCACCCACCTACTTAGCTAGGTTTAAAGATTTTTTATTCACAACTGCAATTATATTTACAACTACATACATTAAAATTTTGCTTCATCCTCTGGTGCTTAACAGAGGAGAACAATGTATTCCAGTAAATTCGCAACATATAGATTTATTATAAATTAATTTCATTTCATTAAAATAATACGAAGTAGTTCTGTTAAAATAATAATTAAACAATTAAATTTCATCATTAACTATAAATTCATTTCATAAAATTTCAAGTTAATTGAAATCATTTAGTTCACTTTAATAAAAGCAATAACTTCATTATAGTTTAAATACTTTTAAACATACATTAACTTAATTCCATGCAAACATTGTACACTAGCTTTAATTTAAAACAAAACAAGGCAAAATATCGATAAAATCCGTTAAAATAACTTCATACAAACAATAGTTTAATTTTTTACAAGGTTTTATACAAAGTTGAGGGTATACAAATAAGTGAACCCGCACGTAATGTGACCGGTGAATCCTAATTATGTATTCTATGATCCTAGTCGGGCACGAGTCTCACTCCATCAAAACCCGCTTTAGCGCAGTAATCATAAGGCCACATTTTGAATACGACCCTCACAATACGTAGATGCCGATTGATGAGTCGTGATGCCAAGTAGGCAAGGTAATGGTAAGGTAAAGGCAGCAAAAGTAAAGGTGGAGTAAACTGATAGCCGAATAGTGTCCTGGAACCAGCAGACGAAATCCAGGTCGTTGAAGCACTTAAAAATGTCGTCGGCTTAATTACGCGTTCAGTGGTCTAATTGGTAGAACATTTACCCGGATTGTGGAAGGTGTGGGTTCGAAACCCGCCTGAACACGAGATGAAATTTTTAAGTGTGTTATTTACTTAAGAATAAATTGCAAAAGATTGCTATAAAAAATATCAACTATTAATTTAGCAATCTCATCTTAACTGGTGGTCAAATATTTGTAATAATATTTCCACTGGATATTGTAAATATAGCTACAATATTGATGAGATTATCGACAGCTCATGTCGAATCAAGCACTTACAAATTTCATCGGCTTAATAACGCGTTCAGTGGTCGAATTGGTAGAACATTCACCCGGATTGTGGAAGGTGTGGGTCCGAGTCCCGTTTGAACACGAGATGAAATTTTTAAGTGTGTTATTTACTTAAGAATAATTAGATTTATCGGTACATAAGTTAAGGTTGCATGTAAAAAAACTTCCGAAATGATGATAGAAGTAAAGTGTCAGCCTATAAACTGTCCCACTGCAGAGCAAAGGCCTCCATCATAGAAATCAAGTTATCGCTACTATGATGGGATTAGGCTTAATCACCACGCTTGCCTGATGCGGATTGGTGATCACAAACCCGAGCTATGTTCGAAAAATTCGAAACATACTTTTCGCTCGACCCAAGAATCGAACCCAGGGCCCCGAGATCACGGCCCGGTACTTAAACCACTAGACCAACAGGGCGATCACGTATAAAGTAAAAGATTATTTAAATAATAAGGATTCCTATTCCTTAATGATAAGGAATGATCTTAGATTAAATCTATTTAATGTAAGGGTAGGATGTATAATTTTATTTCATAATTTTACTTTGACGATTTATCAAAATATACTGATTATAAGAAATGAATGTCATACTGTCACTGTAATCATATATTTTTATTCTTCAAATTCAAAATGTATTTATTTCCTCATTTACACTTATATGATCTTAAACAATCTAAAAATCTAGACTAAGGTAATGTCCACTTTCAAAGACCCAAGTGTGAGAGGCTGACGCTCGATATAGGTCTTAGAAAAGACCTGTGTGTTACGAGTCGCCAGGCCTGCCTCCTTGGCGGGACGTGTGTACGGTTGGTGGTTCTCTACTATGCAGTGCGGAAAATGCGGTAAATTTAATGAATTGATGCTAAAAAGGAAAAAATTAAAATGTAAAAAAATATAACTTGTTGAGTATTCGTATCGGTACGGCTGTGTATAATGAAAGTGTGTAGGTGTAGTAAGTAGGGCGTTATGTGTTCTGTGTCAGAGTAAATGTATGAGTGAAGGTTGTGTAGTGTATGATGTTATGTGTATAAATTTTCAGAGATCGAAAGAGTATTGCAATAAATTAAAAATGAAAATTGTAATTATCATAACGATTTGAAAAGGGTAAATAATGAGTTTCTTGCTGATTCTTCTTGGTAGAAATTGACATTCCGAATCAGCGGTAGATTACATAGTATTTGACATTCACAAATGTTCTACTTTTTTATTTTGATTTTGCGTAATTTGATAAAAGAAAATTTATATACTTATATAAAAGTTGTAAACTGTGGTACAGTAACAGTTAATCCACAATAACGCCAAACTAGATTTGACTATCAGTAGGAGGCAACCCCTTGTGTAATATTTAGATTAGTACAATATCGTTAGTTCTGGACAACATGAAGAGGGTTAAGGCTGGATTAAGATCGCCTGTTGTATTAGTTTAGTATTGGAATTGTCAGTGGATTTGAGATTAATCTCAAATTCCAACAGAGTTACGATATAATTTATTGCGGTTTGTAGATTATCTCAGCTGTACAGTCAGATAAGGCCAAAGTAGAGTTGATTTACAATCTGTGAAAACTAAACTAAATGTGTTTAAAAAGATGAGAGTTCGAAAAATATTTGGATAACGTACTACTACCATGTATCTGGGCGATATGTGGATAAGAACGCGTCTCCATGCGGGGGTCTAGTTAGTGAGCCCGATCGATGTCGACATACGTTAGTTCTACGATTGTATCGATAGCTAGATCCTAACAATACTATTGCATTAAAGCAATACAATCGATCCTATCGATGTATTGTCGTAACGAAGAATAAACTATCGATAGTATCGATACTATCGATAGTTTATCTGGGCGATTATGTGGCTAAGAAACGCGCCCTTCCATGCGGGGGGTGTTGTAGGAGTGATGCCGATCGTTATTTCGGACTGATCGATAGTCTATCGATTGTATCGATAGCTTAGATCCTAAACCAATTACATTTGCATTAAGCAATACACTCGGTAAGAGTGAGGGTGGCCTATTCTACTCTGCCGGGGACCACACGGTCAATCGACCGTATTGTTCCTTGTTAATAAAAAACTATCGATAGTATCAATAGTATCGATAGTTTTAAACTATCGATAGTCGTTTTATTTTTTATACTATTGTTTATAAATTATAGGTCTAATGGTCTCTACTGAATGCGAAGTAACAGGAAAAAAAATAAGTTTTAACTCGAAATACGTAATTTACTGTGTAAAATAATTACATCTTGTATAATTTTTGATAGTTGGCAACAGTTGTGTACATTTTTTTTTGTTTTGTGGATAGTTGCAATAAAAGCAAGGCTTTTAAGTTGATTCTCTGATCGGTACCTATATTCTATAAATTACTAAGACTTTAGCTTAACCTAAAACTCTTAGTAATACTATCGAAGAATAAGAAACTATCGCTCGATACTATCAATACTATCGATAGTTTGGTCATATCTAGCCGTAATACTATCGATAGTATTTCAAATCATCAATAGTATTTAATTTGGGCTATCGATACTATCGATACTATCGCTAGTCTCGATAGTATCGATAGTCCTATCGATATCCTAACTGATTTTCAAGGCCAACTATCGATAGCGAAAATATCGATAGTTCGGCATCACTAGTCGTAGTTCGAATCAGAGCATGCACCTCTAGTTTATTTCAAATCTATGTGCGGATCTTCACCATCAGCTGTGGAGAAATACATCGGAGAAAACCTGCACGTTTCGGATAGTTTCTGAAACGTGTAATCATGATTCAATCAGTCTGGTTCCCCTGTAAAGGGGACGACTGAAGATCAGACGGCAGTTGCTTTATTGCAATCACCAGACTCCCCGAATCCCTACATACCCTATTCTATAAGTTTGCCTAAAATATTAAGACTAGATTCAATAATACATCACAGGAATGATAGAGTGTTCTCGAAGAGTCTCGAGAGCTTATGAAACGAACGGAGTAATTCCTGTTGATTTATCAGCTATCGAGAGGTTGGGTGGAAAGGATAAATTTTGAGAATTGACTGCTTAAAATTTTAACGTCACTTTTGTTCTATGACACCATGAACCAATCGATTTAAAGGTACATATTGAGTAAGGGGCAGAGTTTGTGAAGTTAGGCCTTGTAGAGTTAGAAACATGGCTCTGCTCTATATTATACTGACTAATTTTCGACAGTGTGAGTTATGACAGTTATTGTCTAGACTCGTTTTGGCAATATTATACCTACATGAAAATGTTATAGGTATGGTTTTTTTCTATAGGTACTTCTCAAGTACAAAAGTATAGATAAAAACACAACTATAATATTCCATCCATTCCATACGTTCTCGAGTAACAAAACTCACGACATTATTTTAAGCATAATTACGTTTTGTCATTTATTACATAAAAAAGAACCTATTATGTGATAGATGGCAGACGAGCAGATGGATTACCTGATGGTTAGTGTTTGCCGCCGCCCATGTACACCCGCAACACCAGTGCATTGGGCTTCCGGTATTCTAACTCACTCGGCGAGACACAGCACAGGGTCTGCTTCACGCCGATTTTCTGGCGGTTGCACTTCGTTCGAACCGACCTATTCATATCGATGCGTGGTTCTCCCGCGGTAAAAGAGATAATTCGGCAACACCTAAAATAAATGAATATCTACTGACTGAGTTTAAGTTAGCATAAGTATCTACATGTAATAATAGACACTAGAATCAACGACAGTATTAAGTATAACACTTAGAGTAGACTCAAACACAAGTGTTTAACTGGTAGGTACCAATCATAATTGTACCTAATATCTAACGTTATAAAGACAAAAATATATTAAAATATGTCGCTTAGAAAATATGAAAATGAGCACAAACGACCGCCCCATGATAAATGATGTTTACGTTATAGCAGCTGAGCGGTTCAAGTACTTTTGAACGCATATTTGCTGCTTAATTACACGTCATGATGTATAACGCTGTCTACACCAGCAACCTTTATTTGATATCTACAAATGTATTATATCAAAACATTCCTAACATTAAACTATTCTCATATGCACTAAATTCTACGAACACTGCGTTTATGAAAAGTGCCAAAGTCGCGCGTTTCACTAACACAGCCTCAACAACTGAATCTATGTAGAGACATGAAAGAACAATGGCGAAATAACTGTTGAGTTTATTATTTAGCGTTTTTAAATATCGTTATTACAAAACGATATCATATAAATAATAAGATTCTTCAGACTTTAATCTAGTCCTGGCTAAGTTCAGAAAAATATAGTTATTTAAAAAGGAGCTCATATGTCTAATATAAAATGTACTTACCATGACAGATTTTTAATTATGGCTTCGACTTGCGAATCCGCTCCACACTTCGTGTTCGCGGCTTCTTCGTATTTTGTGTACCTATATGTACGTATGTTTCTATATGATCGATCATCCAAAGTTTAATCTAGTGGACGACCCATTTTGTAAGTTATTCAAAATCTGCTATTCAGTCATTGGGCAACATCAATCATTGGATAGCTCATTAAATTATCTAATTAATTAGTACCAAGTATAGTAATTTTCTCAGCGCAAACAAAGTTTATTCGTCACGCATTGAAAATATTTAGGCTCCTGTAGGAAGGGTTTTTGATAAAGTCTATTACAGCAGACAAAAAGCATACGGCTCACCTGATGGAGTGATTACCGCCACCCATGTAAATCTGCCACACATGAGGCATCACAAATGCGTTGATAAGCTCCATAGAGTAACTTTTAAGCTCCCACCCGAAGACTGTCGAAAGTTGTTTAAGCGCATTTTTTACTTAACAACTTATAAGCTCTTTTCATAAGTGTGATCTTGAAACCGTGATAGTAAACTCGCGAACTTTTTAAGATACCTATCATTTTTTTTTATTTTTTTTTATTATTATTTATTTATTTCAGAGAATTTAGTCTATTTGATTTTTTTTAAATTTACTTACCAATATTTAGTTACGTACCAACAATATTAAATTCATTAATAAAAGAACAATAAAAGGCTTGGTGAAAAAGTTCAACACATTGCTTCAGATATTTTACGCCGAGAAATTTTCCAATATGAAAATGGATTAATTAGCTGCCAAATGCTGTTGAAACAAACTTTTATTGTTAAGTAGGTACTGTTTTTACAAGTTCTCATTTAAAGATTTTACTGATCCGTTGTCCACAAAAATGCTTTTCAGAAGATGTATTGTATCAAGTGCAATTCACGTAGTTCACAATTACGTAAAAAAATTAGTTTTGTTATACCACAATAATAATTTTATATTGTTAAACACACACAAAATATGCAAAAAGTAGGTCTTACTTTTTAATATGATAACCAAGCTTTCACAAATGATCATTAGGTAAATCTGGAGTGTATGTACGAGCTTTTTGGTGTATCACGCATAAATCTCATATGTTTACAACGTTTATTCCTTTGATATCTTAGCGCAAAATATGAGAGTTTGCTGTAATAGGATGAAAGACTTGGATAATTGTGTAGGTTGTTCAGTGGTCTGTAATCGTACCTAAAAATAATAAATTTGTTGTGCAAGACACCTTGAACACGCAAACGCTATAAACTTAAGAACAAAGTGTTGTGCCTACCAAGAGCGCCCGATCCTGAGGGCCTATTTAAACCAGCCGTTACTACAGAATCGGAGTTTCCCTCCCTTTCGCACGTCTCATTTGTTTAGATGTGACAGGTATATTCTCGTTCGTTACGGGACGCCTTCAAATTAAGCCACCTGATTTGTTTGTGTTACATTTGTGTCTGCGCACATAGTTGTGACAACTTTTTAGCTGATCGTTGAGATTCACCGCATTTGGTAGTGAGGTTCACTACCAAATTTGGTAGTAAACCTGCCTCGTACGCCAAAGGTCGTGGGTTAGATTCCCACACTTTTTTTTGTCGCAGTGGAATTTCCGCCAGCCCCCAGTGCAATGGGCTGACGTCGCCGTCTTATGCACAGTAGTGTTGGGCTCTTCCATGACTGGGGCTTCACCTAATGTGAGGCCGGTCAATGGGCCTACCGACTAAAACCACTACGGCTGTCCCCGGCATATCCAGGGTGACGGGATGGGCTATGGGCTCGATGGACGAACCCTGGCACCGCATCCCATCCATAGACAGCGAGGCACGCCAGAGCAGCCTCTTTCCTCAACCAGGCCCGGCCAGTACCGGCTCAGCGCACGCCACAGCGCCCGAGAGCGGGTAGTCAACTACGGCTGTCCCCGGCATATCCAGGGCGACGGGATGGGATACGGGCTCGATGGATGAACTCTGGCACCGCATCCCATCCATAGACAGCGAGGCACGCCAGCGCGGCCTCTTTCCTCGACCAGACCCGGCCAGTACAGGCTGGGAGCACGCCACAGCGCCCGAGAGCGGGTAGTCAAGAAGACAAACTCCTCTACCGGCCTTATTGAGACTATGCCGCCAAAAGAAATACCAGGGATAGTCAGACCCTCGGTGAGACAAATGATGGCCCCGTAGCGAGCGCACCACGCGAGGGTCGCAGGCGCAGGTTAGGCGCGGTGGCAAGACGGGGTCAGTCCAACGGCTGTGCATCCGTCGGACGTCGGGTAGCAATGCACCGCAGTGAGGGCATCGGCGGGTAGTAAACCCGCCGTTGTCCGGGGAAAACCGTGCCCCACGGTATAATATCTGTGCCCACGGCAACCGTTTCGGCCTGAATCCAACCACAGCTGGAATCAGAGCAGAACTGATTACCAACGGGGCCGCTCGAGGAGGTCGATGCACCTGAACCGTCTTAGATACCCACCCTGGAAAAACATTTGTGTCTACACGTGTTTGTTGTCACACTTGTGTTTGTTTAGTGCCTGGGTGTAATATACATAACTATTTAATTTTTATTTGTCATTCGTCTAATGTCTGATATCCGTAACACAAGTGCATAAGCTACTTAATACGGAATCAGGTCATTGTATGAGATGATGTGTGAATTTATTTATTTATTTATTATTAGTCCTAGATAAAATATCGGTAGGATATTATAAAGTCACAGTCCGGAGTCGACCTCAAAATAATCACAACAAACCTAGACTAGTACTTAATTAACATAATAATACTAGTTTGAACTACGGGAATCCTAATTGAATACAATATTGGCAACATGCTTTGAGTATATTACTCAAAGGCCACATGTCAACGGTCGAGTGTAATTAAATAGAGCGGCCGCATTGTGTTCGCTGATATTCAAATAGGTGCCGGTCTCATGTCACAATGTCGATAAAATGTATGGATATGAGGAACGTGGGTGCAAAATACACGAATTTCTGCATAATAACTTAAATTGTACTACTCACATACGGCGTCAAATAGAAAGATACACCGAGCTCCTTTTGATATTCCATAACTTTAAAAATAGTAAATATTTACCTTTGTTATTCTTGAATATGAATGATTTTCTCTTTTTACTTATTTATTTATTTGGACAACCTATAAGATCATACGCCTTAAAAGCTAAGAGACACAAATTTTCAAATACATGCGTTGGTGCTGCTTTAATTACAGGTTGCCACGGAAAGCATAAACAAAAGTAGTTGGGAGCTTCCCTTAGCTTACTAAGAAAAAAATTTTTTTTACATAATTTACACCCAGGCACTGAGCAAACACACGTGTTCATCACACGAATATTTGTCGATAGTGGGAATCGAACGCACGACTATTGGCGTATTAGGCAGTATTTTTTATTTATGCTAGAGGCGGACAAACGAGGAGGCGAGTCACCTGATGGAAAGTAATCAACGCCGCCTGAACATCCGCGAAATGACAGGGATCGCTAATCACTCAAAAGCGCCACCGGGCTACTCGACAAGTGAATCATAGAGATTTTATCTTATGTTATTATTACTTATTATTAGACAATAGTATGCGTAATTTATCTTTAAATGTAGGTAAACTAAAATTAAATATTATTTTTGCAAACCGAATTTTAAAACAACAATCGTGTTCTCTTAATAAGTTATCAGATTGAGGATTGTATGTAATTTTGTATGAAAAAAATTGAGATATTATCTAATTACTTAACATTTTGGAGCACCTGCCTGCGAGCAACGACCAGACTCTCTTGCCGGACAAGAGGTGGTATAAATATTAATGTAGCTCGCACAATTCACCAGAAACTGGCATGCAACGTGTGACAATAATTAAAATTAATTTTAAAATAAGAAGGGTGACCTATTCTACTCTGCCGGGACCACACGGCGTAATGTAGATTATTTTGTATGTAATAACTATTTGTTAGCTGACAAATTGTGAATTCTGAAAAAAAACAAGTAGACGTTTACCACCTACGTATTCCACTTGTGTAGAGTTAAAATTAGGATAACAAAGGAACCCCTTTGTTATCCTAATTTTAACTCACTTATTTTTATTATAGGACTCTACTACGTCCATCGCATAAAGCGAGTAATAGTTGATGCTGCACTCCAGAATTACATAAAATCCCAAAAGGCTGTTGCATACATAAAAGTTTAATAACGCCACCTGTTGCACTATTCCCCGATTAATAAAACAACGTTTGAGAGCGGTCAGGCCCCCATTTCACCACGGCTACAATAGCCTTATCTATTAGGTCAGAAATTGGCTGATATTTTAAATAGCATTGAGAAGTAACGGTAAAAAGGAGCTATGTACAAAATTTCAGCTTGAAAGCTTATGTATTATTTATGTTATGAGCAATCAAAGCCAAATATAGGCAAGTAAATTTAAAGTTTTAAATTTACGAAATATTTATATAGCAATCGATATCTTATTCAATTTATAGCAACTTTTGTTAAGAAACTATTTTCATAAACGCACTATTTCATACAGCTATCGAACAAAGCTATCTCGCGATGCAAACAAACCCGTGAGGGCTGACGTCACGCCTCGCGTCGATGTTTGTATGGAGCGTTTAAGGCAAGTCTATTTTAATGATTTTCATATTGTCCTATCTCGATGAGTTTCAAAGCTTACAAATCCTTTCTTTCACCAACGTTTTCATTTCTGAGGGGTTCTTATATTACTAACAAGAGAAAAAATAGGACACAAGCCTATTGTTGTAACCGAACCTTTGAGCTACGCGTATTTTCACCACGGAACACTACAATTGTCACGCAAATCCGACATAGCTACAACCACATGTCAAGATTAACCTACAAATCCTACAATGGGGGCTAACACGTGCGAAAAAATCCGCAAGATAGCGTACTCTAGGCCTTAGGTCCATCTACAAGGTGAACGAGTATTTTAAGACGTGATAAGAATGTCAAATTGTCAAATAACAAATAAATCAATCAATGATATTGAAGTTGGACCTCGCTTCACCGGCACGCTATCTAGCGGATATTTAACACGCGATTGCCCCCATTCTGAAAATATGTCGACTAATAAAAAAAAACTAAAACCCAACTATGTACGACAAAAAACGACGCTGAAAAAGTATAAAACAAGATTTTCAGAATACTGAACTGAACAAAGTTGCTAATGTAGATGCAAGTAAATGGACACAGTAGACTTTACCAAGATGCCTTCGTTGTCAATTTACAATAATGTCATACAATACTATTCTAAAGTATGTAATATTCACTATGTAGAGATAAATTTTCATGTTTGGAGATCCGCAGTCACACGTTGTCAAAGTGCTACGGTAGGTAGGTAGTTATATGTAATGTGTGACTACGCCTTTCCAAACACGAAAATTTATCTCTACATAGTGAATATTGCATACTTCAGAATAGTATTGTATGACATTATTGTAAATTGATATCTTGATAAAGTCTACTGTGTCCATTTACATGCATCTACATTAGCAGCTTTGTTCAGTTGAGTATTCTTAAAATCTTGTTTTATACTTTTTCAGCGTCGTTTTTTGTCGTACATAGTTGGGTTTTACTTTTTTTATTTGCACTATTTTGGCGTCTAAGTATATTTGTGGTGCATAATATTAACAACAACATTATATTAAATAAATAAATGAACTAAAAACTAGCGCGTAAAAACGCGCGTGGATCGTAGCGCGTATAGCAACACGGTTTCCCCGTATGAAGCTCCCAGTATTTCGTAGTAGCGACGCACATTTGCGTCGATGACAGCGAATGGGTCATGAATTAGTGAATTAGGTCGTTAGTATAACTATTGGTACAATACCAGCAATACATATATTTTTCATTTATTTAATTCGACAATATTTTAGCAGTATAGGTATCGAAGTAGGATTTCTGTGGTTGCCTCCCTGCGTTACCGGGTACACAGCGAATAGGCAGATAGATACACATGCACATATACAACATAAGCCCGAAGGCATATAGTACAGAGGAGTTTTTATGGGAGTTTTAGCCGGTTATCAAACTGTTTCCGCCTTTACCGCGTGAAGGTACTCCCAGCTTATGTCGTTTTCATTAGTGCATTATATATTCTATAAACGTTCACATTGCATAAAGCGATTCACAGTTCCCTTGATCCGCGCTTTACTCTTATCGCTCAGATTAAACATTTTAATTGCTAGTATATATAAATATTATTTCTTTATGTATTTTTACTAAGTACTATATTGTTTTTATTTATGTATTTATACTCATCTATGTACTGGCGGCGCCACGAAAGTCAAGCGCTAACCTTGAGTGCGCAGAAACCAATTTCAGTACAAAGTGAGATATTTTACTAGTGCGCAAACTAACGGTCAGCGCTACACTTTCATGCTGCGACCTGTAATAATTTTGCGTTAATACAGGAGTCTAGCGGGCGCAATACTAAATTTGGTGACAAGCTCATAACCAACAGAATATCAAGGTCCTCCTAATAGTTCTGCAGTGTTTTTGTTCTGATAAGTAGTAAAGAAGCTATGAAGGAAAAGATGTGAATTATATGCAATCAGCCCATGAATACAGGTAAAGTCACAAGCAAATACTACACTCGCGAGCAAAAGTTTGAAATCACTTACCTGAAATTGGTTTCGCGCGATCTTGCTTAGTAAATACATTTTTTATAATTATAAAAATGACATCATTTTAAAGGTTCAACTGTTCACTTTAAATTGAGCCAGTAGTTGTGGAGCTATCCCGGATTTAGCGAAGGAGTAACGAAAAAGACGTGTTACAATTGTTTGATACGTCTCGAGTTGCGACCTATTGACCCCTATAAAAGCACCTGTTATCGCATTTCTTTTCAGACGTTGACCGGTACACATCTCTGCTACTTTTGACCCTTTACCTTGTACGACAATGGAGACAACACCTATAGAAGCCGCACAAATCGTAGCCCTATTGCAAGAAGGGCTCAGCCAGCGAGTTGTCGCTCGTCGGCTCCACATAAGCCAGTCCTGTGTTTCGAAAGTTTACAAGCGCTTTCGGGAGACTGGTGGCTTTATCCCGAGACCAAGATCTGGACGGCGCCGGTGCACATCGGAGAGGGATGACCGTTTTATCGTGTCAACATCTCTCCGAAATCGGCATTTGACTGGTGTCGACGTCCAACAGGGGCTCCGAGATGTTCGTGGAGTAGCAGCCAGCGAGTGGACAGTTCGTCGACGACTCAAGCAAGCGAATCTGACTCCAAAAAGGCCTGCCACAGGCCCGAAACTCACGGCAGCTCACCGACAAGCTCGCCTTCAATTTGCTCGCACCCATCTTGATTGGGAGGTTGAGCAATGGAGGCAAGTCCTGTTCTCCGACGAGAGCAGGATGTGTTTGCAAGGTAGCGACCGAAGAGGTCGGGTCTACAGGCGGCCTGGGAAGCGATTTGCACAGTGCTGTTTCGCTGAAACAGTGGCTTATGGGGGCGGCTCTTGTATGATGTGGGCCGGCATTTCCTTCGACGGTAAAACCGAGCTTGTTTTCGTGCCTGGCAGGGGACGAGGAGGGGGTCTAACTTCAGACCGGTACATTTCCGATATTCTGCTGGAACATGTCGTTCCCTATGCGGGATATATCGGTGATGACTTCCTCCTTATGCACGATAACGCTCGTTGTCACACTGCCCGTGTGACCACTGAATACCTCGAAGAAGTCGGTATCGCCACATTGGACTGGCCGGCGCTCAGCCCTGACTTGAATCCCATTGAGCACGTGTGGGATGAACTGAAGAGGAAGGTTCGTTCCAGAACTCCTGCTCCTTCATGTCTGAATGCGCTGAAAGCGGCGTTGATTGAGGAGTGGGAAGGTATTCCACAAGAATCAATTCAGAAGCTGATCAGGTCTATGAAGAATCGTCTTCGAACAGTTATTAGGGCGAGGGGAGGGAATACAAAGTATTGACACTTAATTTTAAAGCTAAATAAATGTTTTATTAATAAATTTTTGTTGTTTTATTCATTCATTATTTTTCCATATTTCCTTGTTTTCCTACCTCCTTCGCTTAATCCGAGATAGCTCCACAACTACTGTCTCCATTTGAATGAATTTGGTATCAATTTAAAGTGGACAGTTGAACCTTTAAAATGATGTCATTTTTAAAATTATCAAAAATTTATTTACTAAGCAAGATCGCGCGAAACCAATTTCAAGTAAGTGATTCCAAATAAAGGCTATAAAGAAAAAATATAAATAGGGGCATTGTGAAACACCCTCGTTAACTGCCTTATGTACCTATTATAAATACTGAAGAGATGGACTCCAGATAAATTTATAGGCACCTAAGTTGAAGCTATATGATCTTATTACCAAGTCGTGTATTTTTGTTCGAAAAGCATTTGTAGGTACGAGTAGGTTACTCAATCGGTGATAAGTTTCGGAAAACCATGTACCTAATAATGAATTATGACGTAACATATTCTAATACGATGAAATTACTAACATGATGCATTCAGGAGAATCAATTTCTGAAACTAGGGCTTGATTAATGCAAGGCTTCCGGGATTCCATACCGCAACGATCGCTTTCGGGGTAAATCAAGTATAGTGGAATGCATACCGTTTAAGTAAGAATCGATAGTCAGTATGTAGTATCGGTAATTTATAATAATATCCTCCAACCGATTACGGCTACGACAGCCAATCTCAAAGGTATAGTGGAATACATACCGTTTAAGTAAGAATCGATGGTCGGTTAGATCGGTAATGTAATTATAATATCCTCCAACCGATTACGGCTACGGCAGCCAATCTCAACGATCAGCCACGTACGCAGGATATAACATAGTGCCCAAGTGTGTGCGTTGAAAAAAAAATGCACTCAGAAAACACAAGTTCACTCTCTATTCCCTTACCCTCATATTCCGATGGGACACAAGTACTATTATTAAATCTGTGGATACAACCGTGACACTACCGGAGAGGGATTGGGTGCAGGGCCAACAGCTTAACGTGCTTTCCGAGGCACGGGGGTGCATTACCGCCAACTTCCAGACACTAAGAATTTCCTACCGAAATCTTAGATTAAAATTGGCCCGACCCGGGGTCAAACCAAGGACCTCTTGCGCAACCGTCGCTTCAAAGTGCGTCCCACCAGCCACTGCGCCACCGAGGCAGTCAACATCGGTAATGTACCTGCTTATTAAATAGACACCAACAATGTCGCATAGGTCTATAGGTACATAACACTTATGAATACCAAAATAGATATACCTAAGTACAAACCGGAGGAAAGGGGGTACCGGGGAAAGGGGGTTTAAAGGTTGGCAGCGCACTTGTGACTCCACTGGTGTCGCGGGTGTCCATGGGCGGCGGCAATTGCTTACCATCAGGTGATCCGTCGGCTCGTCTGCCACCTATAAAAAAAAATTATAATAAATGTATTTTACATCACATACAATGATCCGAGTCCTAGATAGGTAGCCCAATAATTTAATAATAATTTGAGGGTATTATTTTTTTAGAATGTCTATGTTTTAAGTACTGTTTTTACGCTTTGTTTATTGAACGAGGCACTTAGAATAAATGATTCCATACTTCTATATTGGACAGAATATTTAAAGTACATATGAAAATAAATAACGACCCTTGAGACTTTAGATTAGTAACTTTTTATGAGGGAAATAAATATTCATTATAGGTTCTTTTTTATGCTAGAGGCGACAAACGAGCAAGCGAGTCACCCAATGGAAAGCAATCATCGCCGCCCATTAACATCCGCGAAATCAGAGCGATCGCTAATGCGTTGCCGGCCTTTTTAAAAAGGAGTACGCTCTTCTATTGAAGGTCCCTAAGTCGTAATGCTCCCGTAGGCAACCTGTCCACAGAACTGAGGTACGTGGTAGAAAGTTCCGCGAAAAACGCACAGTATTAGACCGCCATCCATCGAGATGATGGGGATGGAAAGACAATCGCTTGCGTGTAGTTCGATGTAAGAATTTAGCTGCAGGGAGTAGATCAAACAGTTCCTCAGAACACTCCCCATGATAGATGTGGTATAGAATGCTATGCAGGTCTATCCATATTGCAGAATAAAAGTAAATATCCTATTACATTACCAGAATTCTAAATAACATGTCATCGTGAATTTCGATAGATTCCATTTTTTCGTTATTTTATTATCTAACTTGCTAAAAGGACTTTATTCATGATAACTTATAAGGAGAACATTGTCAAAACAAGCACTAAACACACAGTGTACAAATGAAAATACGGGAAATAACATTTCTCAGTTACGGAAAAGAATGCACATAAATCTATTTGCATATTAAGGGAGAAATAGATCACTCACCCGCAGAATTTACATACTCCAGAAGTGATTTACTACTGCGTTGATTCACGCCCATTCATCACCCGATGTCCTGCGCAAGAGATGCGTGACAGATAGAGGCAATCAATTAATGAATTATATAGCATTAATTATCTGGACATATGCGAGCTTTGAGCGATGGTTATAGACAGTGGATTTTATCTTTTCTCAAATCTTTGTGCATATTTCTATCATTAGCTCGGCATTAAGGGAAAACATCGTGAAAATACCTGCACGTTTCATATTCTAAAACGTTTAGGTAACCATAATTCAGTTGGCCTGGATCCCTTGTTCAAGGTTTGCGAAAGTCAGACAGGAGTCGGTTTATTGTAATGACCAATTTCCCTTAATCATGGTCATACCCTGAGCGCCAAAGCGACAGCTGAAGACGCAACTAGGAATTACACGCTAAGATGAAGAAACATTAATTAGTTAAAAATTTTGAATTATATGTAGGAAACATTCTGTTTTCCGCGAAATTATAATTTAGTAGACTTAAAAATAAGTTCTAGAACTTAAATCTGCTTCATTCAGTTTGGATCTGGTTGGTAGTTTTATTTTAATAATGCATTCTGTAAAACAAAACAAAGCAAAGTTTTTTTTGTTTATTATGGCTGCTACTATGTTGCCCACGGCGAACACTTATATAACTCTGCCATCTGCCAATGTCGAGCGATTAAAAAGACACGTTTTTAATTAGAAACTGACCGGTGTAGATAAGGATATTTTACTCATTCTGATTTTAATTTTTTAATTGAGGATTACATCACCTTAAACCAAACAATAAAACGTATACAAACAAACTAACACATATACAGCACAACATTATGAGGAAAGCTTGTTTCCGTAATTTTCCTGAATCCTAAATAGCTATAGGTTGGATACCTACCTACATAGAGCTATGCGGGAAAAGTACTTACTGTGTTGCTCTATCAATCAATACCCAATTTAAATTACCGATACCTAGGCTTATTTAGAAAAAAAAACGATTTCCAGATTACAGATCCAGGTTCTTATTTTATCTAACTTCAAAGAAACGAAACAAATACTTGAATAAGTTGTTTCGTTGTAAGTAAAGTATTTATTTATTTTTTATTCTTAGGAGGGGTATTTTAATGATGAAAATGTCCTTGATTCCGCAGACTTACAGAAAGGTTGATATAATCTTACTGCGACATCGAGATTGTGATAATTTACTTACAATAGAAATCCATTCACCCCATTGTAATGCCGCGTCATCATTAATGGGGACAAAGGAATTTCCTCGTACGTTCAAAATTGCTACCTTTTGTCCCCATCAATAAATAGCTACTAATGTTCTTAAAAGTACCAAGACAACAGAAATGAACAAAGGATAGGTACTTGGAAAGTTTGTGACAATTAGGACTACTCATCTAGGGCTAATATTAATGGTAAGTCCCTCCCTGCCACATATACATATGCATAAGAATGGTATCCACTAACAAGGCGTGGGAGCTCTCGAGTATTCTCCACCACGGCTCTTCATATTTCGCCGAGGCACAATTAGTTAGACGAATGCAACGTTGAGCATCCTAACTCATAAAAGGGAACAGTTAAAAATCTTGTCTTTACATACACTTTTATTAAATTTAAATTGAATTAAGGGCGTGTAGCGATTGTTTAGTCAAGCAACTTGATCTTAAAATATTTCAAAGGGATTTTAACAAAATAAAAAACTACATTCTTATTAATAATCATAAATCTTTTATCTTCTAAGACAAACAAAGAAGTTTTTTAAACGCTTTTCTGAATTCAATGTTGAAAATCGTGTAAATCAATGGATTGACGGTTGAATTAAGGTAACCTAGCCACGTTATAAAATTTATAAGTCTATTACTAGGGCAACATACCGGACAAAAAGGTAACACAAGATACATTAGAAAAAATGGTAACCAGCAAACAACAAAGACTCCCATTATAATCCCCAGAGTTCGCGCCGCCCGCCGCTCTTTGGACAAAGAAATCTTTTGCTTTTGCTCAATAAACTGATGCACTACATCACCATGGTTATTCACACTAGTTAATAATGTCTTCTCATGTTTTCTCTTCTTTTGGCTCAATTTCTTGATGGAACCCACTACCTTCGCCGAATAATTCGCACAAGGTTTGGGTGATACTTGCTCAGGTCTAAGTGTCAAATCGCTTTCAATACGCTGTCTCGACTGTGGATCGTGTAATAGCAGGAGCGGCACGAAAAAGTTTTTCTTCATGTCCAAAAATGCCTTTTTATGGCGCTTTATACTCTCACCACTATCCGAGTCATTATCAGAATATTCTCTGTTTAAGCTCTCCTCTTGATTATCATTTATCACTGGCCTTTGCATTCTCGTTGCCCAGTTTCGCTTCCGAAGTCGGGCTTTAGCGGCAATGTATATCTTTATGTAAACGATTGCCATGATGATCAAAGGAATAAAAAACGATCCTAACGAGGAGTAGACAACGTACCCCTGTTCGGATGTTAGCTGGCAAGGGGTATCGGAAGTAAACTCGTCAGGCCAGTCGTTCCACCCTAGCAGTGGGGGCGAACTTATAATCAGTGATAACAGCCACACTCCTGCTATTTGAAATAGGACTCTCTCTAATGTCCGTTTACTGGCGTAGTTGATAGGGTCAGTTATAGCCCAATAGCGGTCGAGGGCTATAGCACATAAGTTGAGAATTGACGATGTGCACGACATAATATCACAAGTTAGCCACATTTTGCACAAATGTTTTCCCCAAAGCCACCGGCCCAATGTTGAGTAAGCAACATTAAGGGGCATAACCAACACAGCCACTGCTAAATCTGCCGCCGCTAATGACACTATGAAGAAGTTTTGCACTATTCTCAACGGTTTGTACGTGAACACTCCGAGTATTACGAGTACATTTCCAAAAATGGTGCTGAAAATAACCATTGAGAGCACAATAACGGTTGACAAAGCTTCCCATTCCGGAACGGCGAGCGGAAATCCGAAGCTGGTGTTATAAAAAATATCGCTTGCGATGTGACACGTCTCTTCTCTGAATGACGAATTTCCTTCGGTAGTATTTGCGAAGTCCTGGTCATAATCTATTGAGTTGTTGCTAACTTCGACCTCCCAAGCAATTAAGACGCTCTTCATTGCGCTTGATTTCCTCTCTCAAGCCATATTTTAACAGCAGGTCGTCACATTTTGATTAAAATATGATATTCTGAAACAACGTAAACGGAAGTTAAATTCGAATAACTAATTTGAGATGCTTGATACTCAAAAGCATTAGATAAATCGCCTGCCAATAAGACGGAATAGTTACTTACTCTGTTGATAGGTAACTTAAGTTTTTTCTAAAGAAGAGTCACCACAAGCGGTTCGTAACGGACTGCGAGGGAGGGCATATTTCTGTAGCTCCCTAACAAGTCGTGACCTAGGCAAGATATAGCTAGGCATATGGATAGCATTGTTATGTAGAATGTCTTTTTAGCTACAAAGGCGTGGCACCGACCACCCCTCGTCGCAAAAACCCGCTTGGTTTACCGCAGAACATTTTTAAAACCAACCTAGATTTTGTTTCCAGTTTAAGAAGCGAAAGTGGGGTAAATTAAATAATTTGGTATACCTAGGTACCTAGTTGGCAAAAGTGTCAACTACTTACTTAATTATATTTTGGTCCCGTTTGAATGTTTTGAGTTTCATTTATTATCTACTTATTTTATTTCAATATTGTCTGTGTTTTATTTATGTAGGTAGGTATTTAATTAGTTTTCTATAAAACGAGTTCCATTATTAAATTACACGGGTATTTGGGTATTCAATAAGCTATAATCAGTGAAATATAATGCTAGGTATAATCAGTGAATAAACCAGCGTTGGTTTTACTATACACTATTTTTCATAAAGTTTGTACGGCGCGGAATAAATGCTGCTCGTAAACATTATGCTATAATTAGGACTTAACCTAGTTTAAACTCGGACGTACCTAATTTTTTTCAATAATACAAAATGTACGTACGAGTACCTATATATTTTCTATATAACAGTCTCAACAAGTCCGCACGTCAGATTTTTTCAAATCTATGGGCGTACTTCTACCAATATTTCGGCGGTCAGGGAAAACATCGAGAGGAAACCTGCACGTTATGGATAGTTTGAGAAACGTGTACTTAATGATTTAGTTGGATTGGTTCCCCTGTTAAAGGACTGCTAAGGTCAGACGGCAGTCGCTTCTTTGTAAAAACCAGATTCCCCAAATCAAGAATCATGGTCCAAGCGTACCCCGGGCTCCAGAGCGACGGCTTCGGACGCAACTGGGAATTACACACTAAGATGAGGAGGAGTCTCAACAAGTCCACAACCATCTTACTTCAAGGAACACATCCACTTTTCGTCCTATCACCATAGGTTCTCTTTATTTTTCAGACAATCTTCGTCAACCCCCCGCGACGCCACACCTCGTTCGTCACCAACTCCTTCACTGCGCATGCTGCACTATAGGTACAGCTCTGGAAATGTATATTCTAAAAATAATTATTTTGCATTTTAATAATCTATAATATCCTCCAACCGATTTCGGCTAAGGCAGCCTATCTCAAAGATCAGTCACTTACACAGGTAATGCTCAAGTGTGTGCGCAAACACAAGTGCACTCTCTATTCCCTTGCCCTCCTATGGGACACCAGTGTGACATGACCGGAGAGGGATCGGGCACAGGTCCAACGGCTTAACGTGCTTTCCGAGGCACGGGGGTACAGAACCGTCAACTTCCAGACTCCGTGCTGACACTAAGAATTTCTTAACAGAACAAATTTTGGCCCGACCCGGGGATAGAACCCGGGACCCCCAGCGAAGCCGTCGCTTTAAAGTGCGACGAACTACCCACTGCACCAACGAGGCAATCAAAAGTATTCCAAATAAATCGCATCTCCGATTTTTGCACATTCTAAGTTTCAGGAGTAAATTTGTTAGGCGTCATTTACTTTACTTGCCTATTTCATATTAAGGTACGTACCTACTCGTGCCTAACTAGTTTAGCTGAGCTATTATAATAAATGTATAGGTACTTAGATAGTGATTACTTGCTCAGTGGGTGGTGGCCCTATCGTTAACCCCCATACCTACTGCGGGAGTCGAACCCCATAAATTCATTCGTAGGTACTTATTGAAACTTCCCAAAAGGCCGGCAACGTAAGTAACTCTACTGCTTCTGGTGTGGCTGATATCCGTGATCACCCTGTAATTTTCAACTATTTTAAATTATTCTTTATTTTCCTATTAATGCATATTCTCGTGAATTTGCTGAAGTGCCTATTTAAGGTGACGGGTAGGGCACAAAATCGGACCCGACATTTGTGCGTGGTTATTTAATAAATAGTTTAAGTGTTTGCCGAGAGGATGTAATCCCGAAATTGTTTAAAATAGATCCGGTTTACTTGCTAAAAATTCAAATCGATTGGCGTTGCATGTGTGCCCTACCCGTCATCTTAAGCACAAAGCTGTCAAGGGCCAGTGATAGATTAGAAATTCGGAGTTCATTTTTTAAACATTATTGCATCTAAATGTTTTCCATCTTGTTGCACACACTGTGGAAAACGGAGCTTGAGCGAAGTCTCATTTTCCGCGCTACACGCTGAACACGAGGCACATTCTCTATGGTGTAGACCAGTGTAGACCAAGAAGGTTATAGAATGGAGACAAATCTCCTAATACATATTTGAAGGCAAATATTCTTTCTCGCTCCGTAGGTCACCCTTAGGGTGTCCATACAACTATAATTCATACTCGGAAATTGGACATATTCTCGTGTCCTCCGAATGAATACGCAAGGACATCATAATGTATTTTTGTTGGTAGGCTAAGGCATAAGTAGGTTACTTTACGATATTTGTATAAAAAGAAAAGAAAAGAAAAATATTTATTTGGAGCATTAAACTTAAGACTAATATGAACATTAAATGCTACCAAAATCGTAGCCACTCAGCATTGTGTCATTGCTTCAAAAGCAATGACGCTGGTATTCTGTGGCACCAGGAAAAGTGAGGACGCTACTCTTGTTTCCTGTTATAGTCATATATAAAAATGAAAAAGTATACATACAAGTATTGCGTAAACACGTAAATTTCTGATATATATCGAACCATTATCATTGTATAGTAGAAATATAGTATTATGTCTAATAGTGTTAAAATAGTATAAACATAGTTTTTTATAATTTATGTATAATTAATAGTTACACTATCGTATTAAGTTAAGATTACCTGTAAAGATAAAGTGAGAGGAGATAATAAATAAAATAAGGAAACATGGTAAAATATACATATAATTAGAGCTTTACTCAATATTATATTTTAGGTTTATTTAACTTTCATAAATAAAGACCTTTTTAATTTAAATTTTATTAATTTGACGAGTGGTGCAATGGCGATATAGTAAATCACTTATTTGGCACTACTTAGGTAGTTCATCTGCTATTTTGTTAGCATAATACCTCATATTCCTTAAAAAGTGGCTCGATTACCCACGCGTGGGAACGAGAAAGAATGTTGAGTACCCCTGTCCTTTTGTTGTCGTAGCAATGCAGTAGGAAAATAATGTAAATATTAGTATATCACAATAAAAAAGACGGAAAATATATTTTTGACTTTTATATATTAGGGGAAAGTGGTCACCATTCGTACGTGGGGCACATTCGTGCAGTTAGTATAGCAGAAAAACTAAACGGCACACAAACACGCCTTTGCTTGTGTGCATAGACATACCGGCCGCCATATTGTTAGCGGAGTGGCGCGGCAGTCGCACCATGGTGTATCGGCTGACAAGACGTAACGTGTTTTCGCGCGCGGTAAGTAAATTTTTTCCTTAGGTGTAATTCGCAATTGTAAGTAGAATTGTTATGTTTTTGACAATATGGTGATGATTAATTAATGTTAATATTGTTTATTTTGAGCTTTAATTGTTATATTTCTCAAACTAAATTAGAATTTGTATAAAGTTGTACTTCAATTTTGTGCAAGGTATGGGGTGCTTTCGTACAGCCAAACAGGGGGCACATTCGTACGCGTACGAACGCTCCCCTTTAGATTTTATTAACCACCACAATATTATAATTAGATTTTTATGAAATAAAATATAGTAAACTTTTAAAATACCAGGCAAAAAGCACAATAACATGTCTTTCCTTTTATAAAGTATTGTTCTTCTAACAAAATGAAATATGTTTATTAAATAAGCCTTACAATTAATATTTTATTGCAGAATCATGGTGCGAAAATATAAAAAAAGGCACGCGTACTCAAGACGTGGATGAGGAGTCCATAAAATTAGCAGTTGACGACGTAATTCATGGACGCTTGTCGTATAGGAAAGCCGCGTTGAAATATAACATCAAGACCTCGACGTTGGAAAGCAGAGTCAAGAAATTCAAAGAAGGCTCTAACAGCGATGGACCCTCACGAACATTTCATTCTAAGTTCACGAGTCTACAAGTCTTCTCCTTGGAAGAGGAGACACGCTTAAATAACTACATTATTAATTGCTGCAAAATGCATTATGGGCTAACAACAGTACAAATTCGCAAACTTGCCTACGAATACGCGAAAGCTTTAAATTTAAAATATCCCGCGAAATGGGATGAAAACCAAATGGCCGGCTTAGAGTGGATGCGTAAGTATAGAGAAAGAAACGCCAACCTCAGTCTGCGAAAACCGGAAAATACAAGCGCAGCTAGATCGTTCGCCTTCAATAAGACTGCAGTCCAGCAGTTCTATAATAATTTGAGTGATGTCTTACAGCGACATAATTTTGCTGCCGACAGGATATTTAACTTTGACGAGTCCGGCGTGTCTACAGTTTTAGATACTCCTAAAATTTTGGCTCCTAAATCACAAAAACAAGTGGGACAAATCGTGTCAGCGGAAAGAGGGGAGTCGATGACATTTGGCGCAATTATTTCTGCAAGCGGAAATACTATTCCTCCGCTATTTGTATTTCCACGTGTACACTACAAGGATTATTAAGTTAGTTCTTTGAGAAATACATATTTTTATAATAATTAATAAAAATTTAACGACTTTAATAGGCTTTTTAATTACCCTGTATGAATCTACCCCATGCGTATGAAAGTACCCCACCTACTGTACGAACGTACCCCGTACGTGGGGCAAGTTCGTACAAATATCTTATCGTAGAAAAATGACTATAACTCTATAACCTTTTGACATAATAGTGTCGGACTTTTTGGTAACAAACTACAATGTATTTGTTACACTTAGGTCTACAAACTAGATAAATTCGATTATTAATCATAAATTAAAAAAATAAAATCTAAAAAGCGTACGAAGGGTAACCACTTTCCCCTACAAACACAACAAACAATAATATATAATTACCTCTAAATATTTCCTAAAAAGATAATAATATTAAAGGCAATTTTGAAGGTCTGTGAAATATTTAAAAAACCACCGAACTGATCCACGTGGTCTGTGGTATACTGATGAAGTAAAAGCATTTAGGCCAACATTTGTGTATGGTTATTTAATAAATAAGTGTTTGCCGAGAGGTTGTAACCCTGAAATTGTTTAAAATAGGGATCTATTTTAACCAATTTCGGGGCTACCAAAACAAATTTTTAAAAATTAAAATCTTAACATTGCACTTTTTCCTCCAAATATAGATATATTCAGATGAAAAAGATAATATTATTAAAGGCAATGGGCTATGGGAAAAAGTTTTTAAGTATGGTTTTGATATTTTTTTCTTATGCCTTTTACTATTATAAGTAACTTATTTAAATATTTTTGTAAAGTAATAGGTAGTTATTTTTTTATTAATTTTCAAGCATTTTGAATTCGAAGCGTATTTGTGACGTCATAAATACGCTTAGTGTTCCCATAGGTATGTCATTTTCCCCAATTTACGGGAAATATTTCGTAAGAAAAAGTAACATACTTCAAAAAATGCCTTTTGATCGGGGAAATTTCAAATCACCATCTGTTAACATAACGGTAGTCTTAGTTTTGGTGTCACTGCAAAGAACGTCAAACTAGCCCTATCTGTTACTTGGTCCGAGTGAATAAGTCACTGAGACATTGTTGTCACCACGAAGTTATACTAAATGTAATCTTCTGAATACAACACAACTAGCGCCATCTGCTACTTGGTCCGGGTGAATAAGTCACTGAGACATTGTTGTCACCTTTCTGAATACAACCTGTCTGAGAAGATAGAGAATATATAATAATGAAATTAAAATAATGGGTGTAAAGTTACGATTTTTTTTTATTTGTAGGTGATTGTAGTATTTATCTGCATACAGCAAATTTATTGCGTTTTGTTTTTTATTAAAACATACAAACTAAATAATATAATAGGTATTATTATTTAATGGGCCTAATTATAATTTTAGTAACTATAAGAAAGCTTCGTGCAAAATGTAGATATGAGATGGCAACCCAAGAGTCCAAGGAAATGTCATTATCTTAAATACCTACTTGCCTTCAACTTGAAACACTGAGACTGGTCTCCATTCTTATTATAACTTCTTTTGAGCCATATTTAAAAAAATACATTTTCTAAGTCGAAGTGATTCATGAATCGAGAATAGTGACGTGACCACGCCCGTTCAACACAGAGCGATTAAATTGGTTCGTTGTTTAATCTGTGGTACAGGGAGCCAACATTTTTTGACACATATGAATGCATGAATGAGTGAATGGATGAAGGTGCTAGCTGATTATTATTGACATTGACATTTTTCATATCATTCATTCATTACAAATCTTGCGTCGATCGAGTGTACTTATCCTCTCCGCATTATTTGTAATTAAATCTTCCTAAACTGGTGATTTTACGTAAAGTGAAATGCCTAGGAAACGAAAGTGTTGCGTTGGCAGTTGCCACAGTTTGCGACAGGACGCTATTTTATATAAAATTCCAGTGAATGAGAAAAGACTCAATGAGTGGTTGAAACGTCTCAATCGTGTTTGTGATGTGGAAAACTTGGTCCCTGGTGTTAGTGTGGTGTGCAGTAACCACTTTGAAGCACGATTTATTACATCAAAGTCCCGACTCATGGCCGAAGCATATCCATCAGTCTTTACAAATGATGAAATTTCAACCGGAACATCATCGCTGGAATATACACGTAAATTATAGCGGAATTTTACAAGAAATAATATGTTATGGATCATATATTATTCTAGAAAATAAATAGCTATTTATAAATTACAGAAAAAGATCCTGCTCAAGACGAGCACAATTATTATTCAAGAAAGAGGCACTATGATCATACTTATTGCAAACAGACTGGAGTGGAACACAAACCTGGTAAATAGACTATTTGTTCGGGCTGAAATTAGGTTTGGCCAGTAACACTACTTAAGTTTGATATTTATTTGATAGATTCTTGTAGTTACTTGTAATACTGTCCACAGGTACATACAGAGATCCTTTGAAGGAATCGAATATATCTAGCCAGTCTCAAGCTCAATCTATGACAACATCTGATCATTCTGAATTCCCGAGTAAACTGCATACTGGTAAGATCTTGTGCATATTCATTATTTTGAGAGCATTTACAATCTATACATACACTGGCAAATTTTCATTATGTTTGTTTTGTCTGTAGGATGTGGACCATTCAATATATTGCCTGGATTAAATGCTGTTGTCACCTCTATCTCAACAGCTAGTCATCCAGAGATTCCAATATTACCAGAAATAGGTAAGATTTTAATTGTGTGTTTAAATAAAATTCTTACCTACTTAACCAGGTGGCAGCTTACTGTACCGAGCTGTATATGTGGATGGGTACTAGCACATTGCAAGATATTGCGTATGGTAAATGTACATAGTAAAAAATTTGTAGACTATAGATATAAACTTCATTTAGTATCTATGAAATTTTGTTTACAGGTACAGAGCCTCTGAATGCACCAAATGCAATTTCTGGATCTCAAGCACACTTAATGTCTGAACCTGACCACTCCAGAATTCCTATTAAAATGAACCCTGGTAAAATCTTGTTTTATTTTAATTTTCATTATCAAAACATTCCAATTATAACATAATGAAATACTGGAAAATTTAAATCGCTATGAACTATAACCTACCTACATTAGTTTCTGATATTTTATTTTTCTTTTCAGGACATGATGTTTCGAATACAAAATCCTCCAGCTCTCGTAAAAGGTTGATAGCCAAAAGGAGTGATTTGGCACCATTGTGCCAAAGAATATATAAAGAATTTAAAAAAGCTAAAAAGCAATTAAGTTTCCATAAGAGGACTAAAGATGCGCTAAAATTTTGCCGGCGAACTTCGCTGGAAAAGCTCACAACAAATATGAACTCGCATGCTAGGAAATTTCTAGCAATGCAAGTTAATTTGTGCACTACAAAGAAACATGCAAGACGGTATTCTATGGATGAGAAAGTGATATGCTTATCAATTATGAAGCAGAGTCCGAAGTGCTATAGATTCCTCAGTAAAATTTTTATCCTGCCTTCAAAATCGACATTAAATGCGATGATTGCTAATTTGATTATTGAACCGGGGATCAACCCTCAAGTATTCAATCTGTTGAAAAAAGAAGTAAGTAAATTATTTTGCGTTATATATTTATAAAGAGAGAGCAGTAGAGTAGTATTTTAGTATCACTGTCACCTATCCATTTTAATTTCGTTTTCAGGTTAACAGGTGGAACCCTAAAAAAAAGATGTGCTCCATAATTTTTGACGAAATGTCCCTGGATGCTGCGCTTACATATGACAAACACAAAGATGCTATTAATGGCTATGTACATCTGGAAAAAAAAGACCGACGAGATAGCTGATCATGCTCTCGTATTCATGTTGCGTGGTGCCGTCTATAAATGGCAACAACCTTTATGTTTTTATTTTTGTAAAGGTGCCACATCTGGAAATGTTCTAAAAAATCTAATAAAAAAAATAGTTGAAGCTGTTGTGGACCTGGGGCTCAATCCAATCGCACTAATTTGCGACCAAGGCGCTGCCTTTCAATCAGCACTTAACAATATCAAACAAGATACAAGACGCGATCAAATATTGCAAAATCATAACTCAGGTAAATTATAATGATCCTGTAGTTATTGTTTATTTATGATGAGTAAACTACCTAGTCATTACATAAGTGTATTTTTTTTCATTTCAGATGGTACTCTGAACATAGGAGGAGTAAATCTACATACTATATACGACCCATCGCATTTAATTAAAGGGTTAAGAAACAATTTTTTAACGAAAAACATAATAATGGATGGAAAAATTTCAAAGTGGCAAGACATTATAGATGTTTACGAGACGGACTGCAACCACACAGAGTCACGAATGCTGCACAAACTAAATGACCAATGTGTTGTGCCTGAAAAGATTAAAAAGATGAAGGTAATTATGAATGTAGTACAGTGTTATAAGTATACATGTAGTTTCAAATATATTACATTAATGTATGTGATTATAGTTCTATTCAGCCTAAAGCAAATTTTTAATTTACTATTTTCTTTTCAGGTCAAAAACTGCGTCAAAGTCTTAAGCAGCACTGTAGCTGCAGCTCTGACTTATACGGCAAATTTTTGTAAGTATCCATTTTGGGAAAATAAGATAATTTTTATCAGAGTTCATAAAAAAAGGAAAATATTCTCAATTTCACTTAATTTTTTTAGCTAGATAATATTTTAGTTATTTTTCACTTGCTCGATGGCGCATTCGGTAGTGACCCTGTCTTATGCTCCGGGGGTGGTGGGTTCGATTCCCACTCAGGACGAACATTCATGTGATGAAAATTTGTGTTCTCGGTGTAAATATGTATTTAAGTTATTGTAATACCACTGTTGTTTCTGATTTCTGTAACATCTGATTCCGAGATAAGTAGCTTATACACCTATAAGCTACTTATCTCGGAATCAGATCAATGTATGTGATATTGTGTGATAGATATATATTTTTTTAACATTAATCTGTTTATCTTCAGCAACATACGTAGATGGCAGACCAGTCAGCAGCACACTTAAAAATACCGCTGAAACTGTATTATTCATGGACAAATTGTTTGACAGTGTGAATGGGTGTTCAACAATGAGCCAAGTGACAAAGGGAAAACCTCTTCGTCAAGCAGTTCGAGAGGGATCAGACCATCACGTGTTTTGGGTGGAGGCAATACAAAAATTGGAAAATCTTAAATTTATTGACAAAAAGGGTGTTCAGAAGTCAGTCCCCAGTTTAAAAAATTTTATTACAACTTTGAAAAGCTATATGAAGTTATGGCAGTTTTTTAAAGAAAACGAATTGTTTTGCACGAGGCCCAGATATTTTAATTCAGATCCCATCGAAAACTTTTTTGGGCAAGTAAGGGCCTACAATTATCGAAACAACGATCCCAACTGCCATAACTTCAATTGTACTTTTAAGTCATTATTAATTACGAGATTGATAAAATTTCACAGTGACAGTTTTAATTGTAAGGACGACTCAGCAGACCAAATAATAAAAATAAATACACTTTTTGAAAAAATTAATGAAAATGAGTTGAGTCGTCCAGCAACAGATAATGTTTCTGAGGAAGGCCGCCGGGAAAGCATAAATAATGTCCATAATGTTCTTGAGGAAGCCCGCCGAGAGAGGATGAGTACTCATTCGCGAGCTTACACTGCGGGATGGGTCGTCGGAAAAGTGCTATCCGGGACCACCTGTCGTGAATGCCAAAATAGTTTAACAAGTCCTGTGAGTTCTGGCATTCACGACTGGATTGGCCAACGTGAATATTCAGCAGCACTAAAAAGGCGTCTCAAATACCCATCTGAAGGAGCAGTGAGGTGTTTTAGCATAATCATAAAAGAAACGAATTGTTTCTTAGAAAAAAGCGGACAACGCAATGAAATTACAAAAAAAAAGGGTAAATATATTAATAAAAAACATTCGTTTCATTTGATTGATTGTGCTGAACACAAGGAACAAATAATGAACGATTTTATTAACATCACTGTGAGATTTACAATAATGAACTGGTGCAATACTATTAACAAAATTTTAAAGGGGACTGACGTAGTGAGATTGACTAATAGAACATCATTGCCGAGTATGCAACAGAAAGGTTTCAATAAATATAAGAAAAAATTGAAAAATAAATCATTTAATAAGTAATTCTAATGTTTTATTTCATTCATTACAAACCCATCTCATAATTAATAGCAATTGGAAAATGTTCTGTAATTACATAATTCCTACCAAAATTAATAATCTGGCTGTGTAAATCCATTGCATTTGCGTGCGACCAAAGCAAAATTTAAAAAAATATAAGCCGTCAGATGACACTGGACCCTTCCCTATACGTGCCGATTCGAATGGATGTGAGTCGGTTGTCTGATACGTAGTATCTACTATCTAGTCTGTGGACGTGACCAACAACACTGCGTGCAATAGGATAGCGGTCACTGTAAATGGAACACACATAATCGACGTGCGACTTACTTTATCTGTGGTTAGTTCTGCCTTCTGTCTGTCATCGTATTTTGCGTCAAAATATTCTGATTACCTATCTATCTGACGTATAAAATTTTAATGGAATTGTGTTTTGTGTGCATGAAAATCTGCGTCTAATTCATTTTTTCTACTGCTTCCTAGTTTGTAGTAGTTCAGTTTTTGTGTTCTTCTGTGTTTTCAATGATCATCTCAACATAATGGGTTGCTTATCTTGGATTAGAGGTAACGTTTCCAGCTCGCTAATTTAACAAATTGTCGATAATTGTTGTAAGGAAAATAAGATTTGTTACCCATACTAAGTTTTGTAATAAATATGTCGTTATTAGTAATAAGTACTGCGTACTGTAAAATATTTAACAAATTGTACCTACTTAGTTCTGTTCTACGTCATGGCTTTAGGTTTTATGGTAAAGTAGTGAGTACCTACCTATATTATGGTTTGACCTTAGTTCATGTAACAGAGTTACATTTATGGACTTTTAGAACGCTGTAAAACTCGCTTCGTAATATTATAATTGTCGCCCTATAAGAATCGCTTTACATGTCTCTTTTGAAACAGGTGACCCCCCTGAAGATGTTCCTTTACTTGAAAACTATTAATAGTAAATGCATATCTTTGCAACTGTCATAATTATTATCCACCAACATATCAAAGATGTAATACTAAATAGAATACCTATGAAATTTCTGAATGATTGAATGAATTTGAATTTCCCTTGCCATCTGTTCATGTGAGCCAAGAAGCTATAACTGTCACTGTATTGTTGGTAAATTCACTGCCTCTTTCTGTCTTATTACAATTTTAGAGGTGCAGTACAGCTTATTTTAACATAGAAAGAAAGAATACTATATATTTCTATACAACAAGTAAGGCATAAGCAAGTACTTTTTTTACATAATATAAACCTATAGTTAGTTTAATTTTTCAAATTATATTAATGACTATTGCACTCTTATGGTAGATTTATATTTCTATCTAAAATGTTATATTTGGGTTAATGAAGTTGAACAAAGACTGATTGCCCAAAAATCATACAAATCTTACATTAAAAAAAGTTGTTGTTTCATCATAAAATCACTTAACATTATTTATTTTAACTAAAGATGTTAGGTCAATGTATCAGGTGTTGTATTTATAATCACAAAAAAAACATAATTACAATTATTTTTATAAGTTATTTAAGTTATTTGTACATACATTGCGATTGTGACACAAGTTCTCCTGCCGCCTCAAGTTGTCCTTTCTTCATGAACCATGTTTAATATAGTTTTAAATAAAAATATCATTGCATAATATTTAACTTAGTATTTTTAGGTAAAAAAAGCACATTTTTTCAATTAAGTACATTCAAGTGTAAATTGCTTCATTATGATATGTCCTAATAATTTAGTTCTTTATTCACATTTCTAATTTTAAGTAATTTTTATTTTCAGGGCTTAAAATATCATTCCCATTCAAGGATAAAGAGCTGAACAAGATTGCAGCTGTTTTCAATTTAGCCACGTTTATGCTAACTTGTGCTGCCTTAGTTCAGCCTAGTTGGTTTCGCATTAAAGGCCTACATTGCTCGCAGAGCCTGTCCCTAGTCCAGTACTTTACCTTTGATGATGATGATGACGACGAAGATGATGATGATCAAATTAGCATTCGCCAGAACACTATATTTGATCACTTGAATAAATCTGATTTCAATGGTATGTTTTGGTAGTTTTTATGATATGATTTAATTTATTTTACAAGTTTTAGGAAAACTTACAGCTAGATTTAGGGATACAGTCACAGAAAAAAACATTGAGGGCTTAGTGTTTGTTTTCTATTTTTTGTGATGAAATGTGAAAACTTATGTTTTTACTGTATATAAATCTTGTTATATTCATACCTGTTAAAAATACTTATAGATTTATTTTGCAGAACAATGACTTACAGTCCCTTAGAGTCCGCGCTACCAAAGAAGTCTTGTGAAAAGCAGGCTTCATTCACCATCAACATTCAAATTTGAACTTTATGTTCTAGAATCTAAAATCTTTTTTCCGTATTTTGTCTTCTTTCGGAAAAGGAAGTCCCAGAAGAAGACATAGAATTTTTACCTTGAAATACCTACTCACACAAAATAAAAAAAACATAACAAAATGTAAGGTACATCCATTATGGATTTAAAAAAAAACCATTTTCTTCATTCCAGGTTTGCCACCGTGCATCACACCAGAGATAATCACTCTCATGAGAATACTAATTTTACTATGTTTTATGGTGCTACTTTGCTCTTTAATTGGCGTTGTTATCAATGTGACTAGCTTGGAAATTAGAGCAATAAAAACTTTACGAAGGAATGCTGTCCCGAGTATTATGTGTGTCTTCTGGGTAATAGCAATCGTTGGGGTGTGCTATTACACCACTGTTGTATTGGGGAATGAGAATAACACAGATCACAACTCTATACAAGTTGATTATGAATATGGATTTTATACTATAACAGGAGCAGGTGAGCTATTTTGAATTTTAGTGACTATATTTTACTGAAAGTAAATTTTATGTCAATTGGTATCTTAAGATATTTTCTACAATATTAATCCGCCGCGGAGTGGTGCTAGTGCAGTCATATATAAATCATAATGAAATATTGCTTAAGGTGAAGGGTCGGGCTCACTAGCGACGCCAATCGATTTTATTTTTTAGATACTTAACCAGATCTATTTTAAACAATTTCGGGGTTACAATCTCTCGGCAAACACTTATACTATTTATTAAATAACCATGCACAAATGTTGGTTCCAACGCGTACGCGAAAAATTGATTCACACCAAAAGCGGCCATATTTAGCGGTAATCCAAAATTCGAGTGCAAAAGCAGACCAAAGTATTAATTATAAATATTTAACTGATATCTTATATCATATTTTCTTCTATATTTATAAATGTTTTTTGATCAGCCCAAGTTATAATGAGGTAAATTTATATTAATAGAACACAGTCAGTTACACAGCAGGGAAAAATAAATATATAACCCAAAAACGCATGGACCCATTTGGCTGAAAATTGGTAAAGAGGTAGCTTAAAACGAGGGGAAGGACATAGAATACTTTGTATCCCGCAAATTTATAGGTTCCCGTGGGATAAACAATAACGAATACCATGCTGGCAACACCGCAAGCAACAGCTAGTCTAATAGAGTATGGTTAGGGTAAATAACCCGAAAGTGCTTGGCACGGTATACCTCAACGTCTGGACCGCTATGTGCCTGCCACCAGCCTGCTGGCGGAAGCGCCCGTCACTCGTGCCACAAGACGTTTTAACGATATATCGGTAGTAGACCCTTTTTCTGAAGGGTAAAAGACAGACAGCAGAGCAAAGTAAGCGACATTGCGAAACGGGTCTTGAAGTGGGAGTGGGCTGGTGATGTCGCCCGAATACAGTGGAGACTGTGGGGCGAGAAACGCCCAAGAGGAAGACCCCAAATGCGTTGATGTGACGACATCAAAAGGCTGGCAGGAACGAAGTGAATAGAAACTGCCCATGATTGACAACAATGGCATAAACTAAAGAAGGCCTAAACCCTAGAGGTCGAAAATGGCTAAAGAAGAGGAAGAGACCATTGAGTGACTTCATAACAGCCGCGCTTTTTATTGTTACTTATAAGTAAATACCTAATATTAGAGATTTTTTAGTGTACATAATAGTGTACTCTTTATCGCATCAATAGTTGTAGAATAAGTTGGTGAAATAGATAAATAATTATGATGTTAACTCTTCCAGGAACACTGGCTCTGTTAGCATCAGCTGCCAACTTATGGGGCGCGCCACTATCGAATGATGAAGACGTACAGAGACGGAATCTCATGGAAGACTGGGACGGGTATGAGGCCCATAGCGTGGGACCCACGCCAGCCGTGCCCACTTTACCCCCATATACCCCCAATGCAGACTATGTGCCTACAATACATACAAGCTACGCGCCCCCTGTCTTAGGAACACAACAGTACTTCCCCTTTGATGATCTATCTATCCTGCCACCTCCTCCGCCTTATACACCTTGAGATACCTTTTCTATAATACTTTCATGATCTTTGTTTTATGTTTAATACGATCTCCTTATATTTCCCCTAACATTTATATCATTTGAATTATAAGGCTTGTGATGGCTGCACTTGGTGTAAGGCATGTGTGATGAGATTTGTGTTGTTCATAATGACTAATAATTCTAAAATTTTGAACTGAACACATAGTAATACACCTTGTCTAAAGTGTCCTATTATAGGCATGTAAGACCTCTTAAGTGGCACACAGACTGGTGCCTTTTTGTTGTTAAGACACTTTTAGTTTGAGAAATCTCTTACAAACTCATTGTCTTATTATGACAGTGCATTAGTTAATATGTCAAAATAGCCAAATATACTTCTTAAAACAAATCTAACAGTAGTAATTGTATTATCAAAATAATTTGTTCTATGTATATCGTGGTTGTGAGAAGATTACATTAATATCTACTGTTCACTTCAGTATGTATGTGATTTGCCATTTTAGTGCCTAATCGTATCGTGTTTCTCATGATGCTTTACATTTAGTAATTTAAAAAATATGTTTGTTCTACAAATTGTCTAAATTGTTATTTGCACTTAGAATAAAATTGAAGTAGGTACGGCAACTACTGTGATCAAGTAACTCACGAAAAAACTCATTTTTCACTATAAAGTACTTTATTATTATAACTTTCCGACATACCTACTGTTTTGTTTTAGTAAACTGATTGATTTTCTTGTCACTCACTGAAATGCATTTGGTTCCATTATATGTATTTATAAAAACTATCACATTAAATTAAGTTTATATTATGTAACTATTAAGTTATTAATTAGTTAAGCTTTTCATGTATAATAAATAATAGAAAACGTTAATAAAGTAGGATGTGTAGGTGTTCATAACTACTGGTACTATTTTATATAATATGAAAACTCCCCTTACTGTCGATCTGTACCCCTTAAGGAGGCTAACTCGGAATACGGTTTATCTTTCACATTGTATACAAGATGTCCCAAAATCGAAGAATAGTAACATAATTTTCGAGATAAATCTGACCACGACGAATAACGAATCTGATACACGAAGGACATAAGTAATGTATTAAACCAAACTATTTATTACAACCATTATCTAGTAAAATCACAGAATCAAATCATTAGTTAGTGCCCTGACTTTCTCCAATAATAATATTAAATGTATGTACCTAGGTATTACTTCTGTCGAAATCGTTACTGTTTAATATTATTTTTAATAGTGGTGAATGGTATAAAATATTTACAAAATTAATTCTTTATTCTGTTATTTCTTACTTTTGAGCTTTTTGGTCTTCGAAACTCCGAGGGTAGTCATTAAATTGAACATAATTGAATGGCAGGCCATACATGATAATACCTACAATGGATTTGTTGAAACAATAAACGTAATTTATTAAAGTTATAAAATACTATTGCTATTATAAGTATGAGCATATTTCCTGGTGAACCAGCGCTAGGCGATAATCGCTGGCTTACGTAGCGGGGTGGCCGAAGATATAATCCCTGCGCTTACGTATACAGCGCAGTGTAAGCGATTTTGCCCGCTAACTGGAACATTGCCACGTTCGCTGTTCGTACATAATATTGTCATCAACACTGTAGTCAACATTGCTTTGCAACCCTGCGTTTGAAATAATTTTAGATAAACACAAACCGATTTTAGACCAAAAAGCTCGTATCTAAATTCATTGTATTCAAATGTGTTGGGCGTTCGCCTTTATATTTGATAGGTAAATATTAAAATTGTTTTAAAGAATAAGTTGGAAATATTTGTTAGTACTGTAAATTTTAAAAACAGAAATTTAAAGAGCTTTTAACACCTATAATAAACAGATCTGATTTGTAATAAAATGGAGGACTATTATATTAGTTTATCTTTATAACAATAAAAAATTGAATCTGGCTAATAAAAATAGACACAGATGATTTGGTTAAGTTTTCACTGTATTTTTCTATGATTTATTTTCAATTAGTTTCAATACTTATTTGTTGAGCAACAATTTATAAAATGAAATCCCATACCTACTTAAACAAAGTATATTTATTAGGCAGAACTTTAAACTGGTAGCATCTGAAGTATGATACCCATGTTACCAAAAATATTAAACGTGTTATTATATTAGTTCTTGATCGTTAATGTATAGATTTCTTCTAGATGTAAGAATAGTTATTCCTGGAAGATAAACTGGGAAGTTTATTTTTACATGTAAAACAAGAGTAAGATTTTATTTTTGTGTAAGACCAATATGCAATACATATCTGAAATAAATCCATGTGTTTATTATTTATCATGCTGAAAATCACTGCTTAACATCAAAGAGGAAAATCCATACACTCATGCATTTAGATTTAGTATTTTTCTACTCAAAATACTAGATCTACTTGAGTAGTACCATAGTATCTACCTATGAATAGATACTGTGCTAAAAAATATATGTTTCATCATTACAGCACCAGTTATTTTTAAATATTGCAAAAGTCTTGGCTGTCTGACACATTGACTGGGGTGTGATTCAATATACATACCGTACCTAACAAGTTTAGTGAAATATGCCTGCGTAAAGGATATATAACTACTAAATTAAGAGCTGATCAGGATTGCCTTATATACGAGGGCGGGTTGATAAAGTAGTTAGCCTACCCCACTTATAATTTAGCAATTTTTAATAAAAATATGTCAAATCATAGATTGGTTTTCTAATACCGTAATTTAAAAAAAAGAAAGTCAATTACGCGTTTACTTTGATGTTAGCGGCATTTTTAAAAAGTGATAATACGGGTTTTGTTGAAAATGGATAAAATCGAACAAAGAGCAGTGATTAAGTTTCTGTATATTAAAGGATTGAAGAGTTCTGAGATTTTTAAAGAAATGCAGAACGTTTTAGGTGATAGTGCTCCATCGTATGCAACGGTAAAGAACTGGGTACCAGAATATAAAAGAGGCCGTACTAGCATTCAAGATGAACATCGCTCTGGTCGCCCAAAAAGTGTCACAACATCGGAAATGATCACAAAAGTGCATGATATGGTTATATCAGACCGGAGATTAAAATTATCCGAAATAGCTGTCATCCTAGGCATTTCCAAAGAAAGGACACATCACATCTTGAGCGAAGAATTAGGGATGAAAAAATTATCGGCAAGGTGGGTGCCGCGATTGGTCACGGTTGATCAGAAAAGAATTCGCATGCAAATATCGCAAGAATGTTTGGATCGTTTTAAGAGGGATACGACCGATTTTTGATGATCGATTACCTTCCAAAGGGCAAAACCATTACTAGTGATTATTACGTTAACCTACTGGACAAATTACAAGGGTGTATTCTTGAAAAAATGCCAGGCTTGGCCAGAAAAAAATCATCTTTCATCAAGACAATGCTCGCGTTCACACATGCGTCACTGCTATGGCGAAATTTAACGAATTTCATTATGATTTGCTTCCACATCCGCCTTATTCGCCAGATTTAGCCCCGTCAGACTTTCACCTATTCCCTAAGCTCCAAACTTATCTAGGAGGACAAAAATTTGAGACTGACGACGAGGTTAAATCTGCTGTAAACAGCTATTTTTCAGACCTCGAAGAAAATCATTTTAAGGATGGGATAAAGGCTTTAGAGCATCGATGGAATAAATGCATATAGCTTCTAGGAGACTTTGTAGAAAAATAAAAAATATTTGGTGTCGAGAATTTTTTTTTTTCATTCTTAGGCTAAGTACTTTTCATCCCGCCCTCGTACATACGGCGTCACGTCGAGTTACCCTTGTTGACCTTTGGACTGTCCCTTATGACTGGGGCACAAGTGCAATTTTCCCACTGCAGGGGGGTAACTTAATCGGACGCCGACTGTACATATCATTTTTATTTTTAATTTAATTAATACAGTCAACATAACTGCATACATAGTAAGTTACTTCTACAATGTATTATTAAAATAGCACAAAACCTCTGGGGTGGTAGCTCAGCCTTTGAAACTGAACATCTTTAACTATGGGACCATCATTGAAATCGAGAAAAAATAAACAGCTGTTTCATACAAATTGGCTTGCTGGGTGGATCGATTTGTAAATAACACATTGTATATACATGAAAAATGTTTGTTTTGAACTAAGTAAGTGGGAGGTTTATGTATATTTTATTTTCAAACATAATATAACAACAAAAATATAAGTACGTAAATTTTCGTACATTCTCATAAAAATAGAAGAAAATAGAAACAGGTACAGACAACCACACATCAGGTTACTACAATCTGTTGAAATTCTTCAATTGAAAAGATTGAACAGAACGTGTTTTGACATTAAGGGGAAATGTAGATTATTTGACAGTACATTGATGTGTGGCTGTATTATTTATGTATTATTACAGACCTAACTGCAAAAACAAACAAAATGTACTTAACTATTACAAAATTTAATTACTAAAGTTACAACAGGAGTAAGAAGAGAAAAATAAACTAACTTCAAGTTATTATTCACAACACCACAATGGATGTGAGATATCATTGGTTAGAAATTAAGGTGACAGGGTAGGGCATACTAGCGAAAAATCGATTTTAAGTTTTAGATCTTAAACCGGATCTATTTAAAAAAAAAAATGGGTTTACGACCTCTCTGCAAACATTTATACTATTTATTAAATAACAATGCAAAAATGTTTGGTCCAACGAGTAGGTATGCGAAAAATTGATTCACGCCAAAAGCGGCCACTTTTGGCGTGAATCAATTTTTCGCGTCCAAAAACGGACCCAACATTGTGCATGGTTATTTAATAATAGTATAAGTGTTTGCCGAGAGGTTGTAACCCTGAAATTGTTTAAAATAGAACCGGTTTAGTCGCTAAAAATTAAAATCAGTTGGCGTCGCTAGTGTGACCTACCCATCACCTTAAGGGCTGCTGTAGGTGCAATACTAGTACATGCTTCTGTCTAGCAGTGGGAAAATTTGATGACAGACTAGATTAGATAAAAGTGAGGATAAATAAATATGATCTTAAGACTTTAAACCTTAGACACCTAATTATTTTGTATGAGGATATTATGGTAATATTATGATAAATTTAAGAACATATTTTAGACTAAGGTTTTTTTAAAGATTATTCATTTTTTGGAGAATTAAAATCAAAGTGTGGATGTTGAGTTGGCCGGCCTATAGGTTGTCTATTGTTGTCACTTGTAACTGGTAATTTTTTTGCAGAATCATTGCTGTAACCATCTAATGGAGTGCTTGTTAGGCTGTTTCTGTGACCTAATTCATAAGGTGAAGGTAAATTCAAATATTTAGTTCTCTCTTTCTCCAAATAGTTCACTCTCTCCTTCAAAGTCATGTTCTCATCTTTCAAAACTTCTACTTGTAATACAAGCTGCTCTACAAGTGAATGTAGATTTTGGCTCAAGGTTTGTAGTTCTTCTACAACTGTGTGTTGTGTCTTCTCTATCCGTTTTCCATCTACTACATCTTTGATTACTACGTCTTTGACTTGGTCCTCGTCTTTTCTTATAGACAGCATTTGCAGAAGTGAATCAGTTTCGTTTATAGCTCTGTAAATAGCTATTTGAACTTTTGCATTGTCATGACCCTGCATATTGAGGAAGGGATCTTTACCCAAATTCTTTATGTGTTCCATGGCTTTTTTAACTCTTGCATATTGTTCTTTTTTACTTTTGATCAAGTCCTTTTGTTTAAGGTGATAACTGTGTTGCAGTGTTATAGATTCTAACGCCACTGATGACGTAGTGGATTTCATAGCATCTAGGAGCAGCTCCGCAGCATTATGATGACATTGCATGGCTTCGTCGTACCTATTGTTTATTAAATGAGCTTCAGCACGGCGATGTTGTTGGTGGGCCTGGAAATCATTGCACGAGTTAATAACCAGTAACAAGCATCCACTTTAGACAAAAAGAGTATATTTTACCAAGTTAAGGGGATGAGACTCCATTTTAGCGATAATATAGGCATAAATTTTCCTCTCTTGCTATGTTAAATTGCTTATTGCTTTTCTTATTGCACATAAAAGTGTTTACGTTTTATTTTCAAGACAGCTGTGTTATGACATTTTCACAGACAAAAACTAACATTTTATTTCTGTCAGTCATTATTGTCAATGATAAATGTCACTGTCAGTTAGTGTAAGTAACATCAAAGAATCGATGAATATAAAGCCTAGCGAATATTATTATAATAACAAACCTTAGGCTAAAACGGCCCCTTCTTGAGGCGTTAATCCAAATTTCGAGTACAAAAACGGATCAAAAAGTACACAGTGCACAATTGGTAAATAAATAGTAGGTAAGTATAAATGTAGATCCGGTTTAGTGGCTAACAATTTAAATCGATTTGCAACGCTAGTTAGGGGTGCTCGTCGCCTTAATATAAATTACCTTTATCTATGCGATGTTAGGTACCTATTCATTACGTCTAAACCAAGAAGCTATAAGCTTCTTGGTCTAAGCCTTTGAATAGAGAATCTCAAAGGTCTAACCACAAACTAAGAAGAAGATTCTACCACGAAGCTATAGCTATAGATATTATATAGCTTCGTGATTGTAACCCACAAAGTGATTATATACTCTTTTCAGAGTACTTTTTTATTTGTCAGTGCGTAACTGATAGATGTTTCAAAGCGTGTAGCAAAGAGTAGTATTATTGATTATATTCTCTTTGGATGTTTCATTATAAATAATTTGCTAAAATTTTGCATGATACAAAGACTAAGTTAATTTAAAGCTACATTGTCTAGAATAATATGCATAACTATTTTAGACTGCAATGACTAAATTAGGCTTAACCCGAAGTTGGTGCCAGAAGAGCCAAGAAATATTGAAATCTTCTCATATTTCTGTGGCTAAGAAGATATTAATGTACAAAATCTTTTTGAGGCCTATGCTTATCTTCGATTGGACCGGAGAACGACTATCGCGAATCAAAGACCTTGAAGTGAGAGCTTTACGACAGATATTTGGAACGTGCAGTGAAAAGAGCCTGTATAAAAAGTTTACCGACATCGACGTTGCTAGCTACATGAAGATTCAGGGCATTAGATGGCACAGAAAAACTGGTTCCGGATTGAACAGCCTACGGCAGATGCTGCACAATAGGTCTGGGAGCACCGATGATTCTACCAAATATTTTTCTAAGGCACAAATTGGCCTAAAAGCTAGGGGATCGAAGTGTGGAGTTGAATGCAGCGATCCAAGCGCGGGACCATCCCGTGTCGTACGGAAGTGTCGTCGTTTAGCCTCTAAAGAATATCGTGACACACCTTAAGTTTAATGTAGGCAGAAAACCTATTTTTAACCGACTGAAAAAAAAGGAGGTTCTCAATTCGACATGTATATATCTTTTACTTCTAGGTACTTAGGCACCATTACTTGATAATATAAAATAATACAAATAGATATGATTTCTAACTATTTTTATTTGAACCATTTATAGAAATTACCAACATGATTATTACGATCCCATATTATTATAAGAGCCCGTAAAGCAGTTATGTTAGGTCCTAAGTAACACACTTGGCAAATGGGCGTTTTGTAGCTTGGTCAGGCTTTTGAAAAAGCCCATAACAATCGAATGGTGGACGATAACGCGAACCGAGGTAATTCATATTGATATGAACTACCTTTTTCAACCTGGTGCTTCTGTAGGTTTATCTGGACCTGTTAAAAGTGTTTCGCTTTTAGATTTTATTATTACTGGTGATTGAACTGAAAGAGCAGGCTTTCTAGTTGTGGGATTGGGTTCTTTAGAGGCATCGTCGGCGACCACAGGTGGTTCATCCCACCAGCGTACACGTTTTCGTCTTTTTTTACGTCTTCCTAATGCTTTCTCTTCAATATTCAGCAATTGACTCCATGATAGTCGTTCGCTAACTACGTGATCTACAACATTGGTATCTCTGAAGCGTCTGTACACAGCTCCTAAGTTAGGTCGTAATCTCTTCGGGTGTCTATGAGGGTACTTTGATTTGTAAATTTGTAATAGAGTAGCACATTCGAATCGGAGCAATTTTTTTGATGAGCGTTCATCTAGACTCCAGGTTTCACAGCCATACGTTAGGATCGGTCTCACAAAGAACTTGTAGAGTTGAAACTTAGTTTGGCAGTGTAAACTAGGGTCACTGAGGAGTTCCCGGTGATTCTGGCACCACATTCGAGCACATCGAATTCTCTCAGCGATCTCTAAAGTCATCTGTTTTGAATTTAGCTGTGGTATACCTAGTTTATGTTCCACACTACTTCTAGTTTGCATTGCAGCTATACGTATCGAACAGTCGGTAAAACTTTGTAATGCTCTGTTCAAATCAGTTCAATATTTTATTTTATTAATGTATCTGACACCTTTGAAAGCATAATATAACAAAACATTGACAAAGTATGACAAGTATCTTCTACTTAGTTTATGGTATGACAAATTACATTTACCGACATTCCAGATTAAATAAAATTTTATCTTTGATAGAGCTTACACATACGAGTAGAGTAAGGCCGAACCATTTGTACCTCTCTCTGTTACTCTATGGAGTAAGGTACTCATAATGCCAGCGACCTTCAGCGACGTAGTAATAAAAGGCATATTATACACCAAGAGCTAACATAAGTTATCATCTGTATTTTAACAAGAAGTCTTGTATAAGGTACTTACTTTAGGTATCCACAGAATTAAATCGTTGTGTGTAGGTATGTAATGTTCTCATTTAGTAGGTACCTAGTAATTATTTTTTATGGTTGCGTAGGTAACAAGGTACCCTAACCGGACTATTACTACCTACCTTAGTGATGCCGTGCTTTTTTTACAGTACCTAAATTCATTAATACTTGCAAGGCGAGAATTTGTCGTAAGCGTTATGGTATCCCTAAGCTTGCTATACCTACGACATATTTTATAATAGGTACCATATAACTATGACCAAGTTCATGGAATTAGGATGCCATGGTGTGATTAAAACGTGCTTTGGTTATATACCTATCTATTTAGGTAGGTAACTAATCCGGGATCCTGAAAATATCATATTAAATAAGAAGCCACACCTAAGTAAAGACATGTGCGGGATGATAAACTTATATCACAACAAGTATGTTGTAGGAACATCACCTTGGGTATGGTGTGATCTCAATATTCTCAACCTCAGAAAATCTTATCATAAGAATGGTCACGTAATCGTCCATTGTTACCAGATATACAATCGTTAGAACCGTTTACATACTGCTACTAAGTTTCCATAACAAGAAAGCGGTACTGTATCAATAAAAAACTTGGTACATAATGGCGATTAAATGAATCGGAATATGCCCAGCCGCCGCACCGCAATTGTGATTTTTGCTTAGTCGTGGTTGTTTGATTGCCGAGCACTGCCGTTAGAAAAAATGGCTCTATTTTGGCATTATTTAGTTTTAACGTTAGTTTATTTAAAATATACTTACGGAGCATTATCTCAATGCTCGGTAACTGATGTGAAGAGTCTCCTGGAGGGGTGTGATCGCCTGACTGGCTTTAACGTGACCAGCGTTGGTGGAACTATGGTCAATGACCACAACTGCGATGTACTGCTTCCAAAACAAGTATTTATGGAAGAGCCACTCTTTCAGTACACGTTGGCTGATTCGGTATGAGTTATTTCACAGTTTAGACCTGCTTTCCAATAGATCTTCTAGCTGGTTTAGTTGGAGCTTAACCATGTTTTATGGTTCACAGAAAAAGTTTTACACGATTATTGTGGTGGACCCAGATGCACCGCCGCAGATGGATGGGGAATTCTGGTTGCATATGCTGAAATCTAACATACCTGTAAGTCTGTGTAACTTTATTGAAATCAGTAAGTATTTATGTAGGTACCTACATCATACCTACTTCCGGGTATGTTTCTAAGAGTACCTACTTAGTTAAAGAATCACCAGGTTTGTGTTTTCACATTTAAGGAATCGGCATAATTTAGAATCGTGTTTAGTAATATTTTATGTATTCTACTTCGAATATTTTTTTTACATTCAAAATTCCATTATATCAGAATCAAAAATGATTATAGTAGGTATCTATTAGTTACAAGTGCTGTATATAATATGTATATGCTGTTGGTGTCCTTTTTAAATAAATAAAATAATATAATATATATTTTTATTTTGCGTGTTTCAGGGACTGGCACTCAAATCAAAGGATAGCAGTAAAACTATTGGTATCGACTATAGAGGTAAGAAGACATAATACTCGTAATACTGTATTTGCATTTTTAAATCACAGTCTGTTAAAGGGACTTGTTCGGTCCTAGTAGCACCGCAATTTTCAATAATATAAAGAAAAAGATCTCTTCGTAGGGTACTACGCAATTTTAATCTGGAAAATATTATAATCTACGAGTGGCATCATTTTTACTTTAAGGTATTGTACCCTAAAACCGTGGTGACGTGAGTGGACTGAACAAAAACTTTGTATTTTTTATACTTCGTATTAATTTTGTCGCCCAATAATGCAAATGTTTGGCTTTTCGCCTAAAACGACGTGACAGAGTCAGCGCCAGCAAAAAAATCCCGTGATAAGCGCGCTTCAGTGATCGTCAACATTCAAATATGAGCTTAATATGAAATTTATTAATATAAAATAATAATAATCCTCGAACGCTACGACTACAGCGGCCAATCTCAATGATCAGCCACGCACGCAGGATATATTAAAGTGCTCAATACTTGTGCTTACGTACTCAATACGTGCGCAAACACAAGTGCACTCTTTATTCTCTTACCCTCATATTCCGATGGGACACCAGCGTGACACTACCGGAGAGGGATTGGGCGCAGGACCGAACGGCTTAGCGTGCTTTCCGAGGCACGGGGGTACATGACAGACTGCTGATACAGACTCCGGACTGATATTAAGAATTTTTAACCGAAAACTTAGGCTCAAATTTTTTTGGCCCGAGTCGGGGATCGAACCCTAACGATCGACACACTAACCACTGCGCCACCGAGATAGTATATATTTATGCCCAAGAAATCTCAAATGATTTGCCGCGGGACTATTTTCGTGGCGCGGACTCTATATTTTGCATTATTTCTAGGCTACAAGCCGCCAACGCCACCTCGCGGCACAGGCCCGCACCGGTACATCAGCCTCCTGTACGAGCAAGCGGATGGAAACAACTTCCTGCCAACTGTGCCCACGACTCGGTCGCGCTTCGTGCTTGCCAACTGGCTCCGTGGCAAGAATCTGTGTGGGCCCGTCGCGGGCACTATGTTCCGCTCGCAGTTCTAGATGGCGCTAGTAGTATCGTTTTAAACAGAATTAGGCGGTATCCTAAGTTTATAATAAGTAAGAAAAGTAAGTTTATAATAAGTAGTGGGAATTATACTGGGAATAACTAAAGAACTAGAATAAAGATTATTGCAAAACTAATTTTAACGCTACTTAGTATATAATATCAACTATAATACTCAAGTTAAACTTCCCGGACACCTAGTTTAAAATGAGTACTAAAATAATAACCTCAAAATATCGATTCAGTAACAATGACAGCTTATCTTGTGACAATTCATTCCATTTTACACCAAAGTTATTTGTGAGAAAGTAGTCTATTTATTTATTAGATTAAATCCCAAAAATATAAGCGAATCATATTCCTATTACTTGGAAACCTTAAGTAGTACAATATTTTAATTCTAAAATACTTTTACTTCAGACAACAAAACAAGGTTATGTAAAATGAAATGTGACTGAACGACTGATTTGAATCGATCAATTATGACACTTCCTGCGGTACTAAGTGGTCTATGGTTAGTCGAGGTATATTTGTAATAAAAATTTAAGAACTATAGTTGGACCAAAATAATAGGCCACATATGACACTTCAACAAAATTCGACAACCTACAACCGACAACCGTAACCTTGTAACAACGGTCACTGAATTTATAAATATTTCTATGTAAAAAAAACACAATTTCTTAACTTTTTAAAATTATGTTTGCATTTATTTATTTCAATAAAGACAAAAAAAAATCACGATTTACTTTCTCTGTTAAACTATACTTATAAATACGTGTTACATACGTTATTACGGGTTTTGGCATTGAATAAATTATTCTAATTTATTCATTTAAAACAAATACTTTTCTAGAGTATTGAACGTTGGTACAATGTTGTAGGTGTCAACGAATTTTCTTTTTAAGCTCTACAGATGTACCCAAATAATCGAACGAATACAAAGTTAATCGTATAGGAATATTCATCCATGAATGAAAAGCAACATTCTGATTAAAATGTTGATGTCAATGTAACCTATTTGAAAATAAAGTTTTTTTTTTAATAAAACGTATTATTCTCTTGTTTAAAAATATAAATACATTAATAAATTCTGTAAAAAGAAAAAAAAAGTATGGCACACAATTTAATAAGCGCTTTGAAAGAAATAAACTGACCGCGGATCGATATCTAGGATCGGTACCTACTTTCCTTTTTTTTTCAATAATTTTGATTAACATTTCTCCAAATAAAAGTAATAATAACTTCTTTTCCATTATTATAGTATTCAATTCACGTTTATTTGAAATACTATCGATTATTGAAGTACATATGAATGTGGGAGAGCCACGCTTAGGCATGAATGGGCCGGCTCGACCGGAGTGATACCACTGCCTCATAGAAGACCGCCGTGAAGCAGCGCCTGCGCTGTGTTTCGCTGTGTGAGTGAGGTTACCGGAGGCCGAATGGGGGGGAAGTGGAAAAGGTTGGCAGCGCACTTGTGACTCCACTGGTGTTGCGGGTGTCCATGGGCAGCGGAATTGCTTACCATCAGGTGATCCGTCTGCTCGTTTGCCACCTCTCATATAAAAAAAAAACACTTTAATCGAATTTTTTTAGTAGGACACCTCTCTATGAAGCTGGAATTTAGAAACATCAAATGTGGCTTATTAGCTTGGCTCGACTGTAAGTAACATTATTCCGTAATACTTAATCATCATGAACTTTCTTGTTTAGGATTAAAGCCGGTATCAGAGTAGTTTTTTGTAATAAGAGGGTAAGCTACAGTGCGACTTCGATCAGAAGGCACTTTTTTTTTGGTCAATAGGCCAACGCTTGACGACAATCGCACATGATGGAAAGCGACGATGAGGTCTAAGATGGTACGCGTTTGCCTAAAAGAGGCCTGTTCGTTCACTCTTGCCTTAAAGATGTCCAGATTATAGTGGTCAAGAAAAACAGAACTCGGCAGGGAGTTCGATTCCTTAGCCGACCGCGTTATAAATGTGGAAGCGAATCGCTTCGTGTGGATAAGGGGTAGTTTTACCACTAAGGATGAAAGCCCTCGCCGCGTCTTGTCGTCCGGTGAAGAAATGGGCTGGGGGGATCAAATTATGTAGAACTTCCGCACATTCCCCGAAATGAATCCGGTTAAAGACCGAGAGGCATGCCACACGTCGACGATGCGATGGTGCAGACTCTGTACTCTGTCTGCGCTTCAGTGATATTGACAGGGGAGTGTTGTACAGACAGCCACACATCAGGTTACTACAAGCTGACAAAATTCCTCAATTGATATTAAACCGAACGTGTTTGACATTAAGGTGGGAATCGAATGAAGAAATTTGACAGTTCCGTATACTTTGATGTGTGGCTGTATGTACATCGATCTTTCTATGTATTCGTTCGGACATGTTCATGTCAAAAAGCTGTAATTCTGGCTTTTGCCATGTGCCAAATAACCGTAGGCTGACTAAATGGTCCTGTGTTGTATTTTGAGTGAGTGAGGGTACCGTATTCTAGGGGAAGTGTTCATGAGCGGCGGCAATCGCTTACGATCAGGTGATCCGTCTGCACCTATCACATAAAAATCATCAACACGGGGTGTTTCAGACATTCTGGTAGAGTAGGGTTAATATTTTTATCAATTATAACTTTTTCTATTATTTTTTTTCTGCAACACTGTCCTTCTACACGTTCCTTATTAATTATGGAGTAGTAGTAGCATTAATAGTTACATTGCAAATTAAAAAACAATTAGTATGGAAAACACAACTTCTAAGAAAATCGCCATACAAAACCACAATTTCATACTTTAACCCCTAACATGACAGGGTAAATTGTTGATCGTAGAAAAAAGGGAGCAAATAAGACCCAAAGAAGGTGAGGTGAAAGACATAGCCCAAAGAATTGCTTCCCTCAAGTGGCAATGGGCAGGGCACATTGCTAGGAGATCAGATGGCCGATGGGGCAGAAAGGTCCTCGAGTGGGGGCCGTGTATACGAGGTCAAAGCCATGGTAGGCCCCCAACAAGGTGGACCGACGATCTGGTGAAGATCGCGGGAATCCCTTGGATGCGGGTGGCACAGGACCGATCTGTGTGAAGAACATTGGGTGGGGATAGCCTATGTCCAGCAGTAGACGTTTATTAGCTAAAATGATAATGATGAAAGTGAGTCCGGTATAGAGTCTTCTCTGGTGTTGTGGGTGTCATGCGCGGCCGAGGTAATCGCTTTCCATCAGGCGATCCGTCAGCTGATAAGAATAAGAATAATTTTATTTGCTTAAAATATGGTATACATGGGTTGTTCAATATAATAGCTGTTCTCATATTTTGCCAAACTTGGCATGCAAATTTTAAGTACCTAAGGTATCATGTAGTGTTCTGTTACACATACACAACTACAGGGAAATATTAAACTAAACTTACGTATGTAATAATAAAACATATTATAGGAAAAACAATAAAAATAAATAATACTTTATAAATCTAACTTATTTTTATTTTGAGAAATTCTAAAAAAATCTTGTATAGAATAAAAATTATTTTCTTTAAGCCACCCAAACAATCTACGCTTAAATATATTAGAATTAGGGAGCTCTTTTAAGTCTCTAGATAAAGAATTAAAAATTCTAACACACATGGCATCACATCGCCAAAGGTAGTGGCTTATATTTGGGTTTTTATTGTACACCATCTTCGTGGTATAATGGACAGTCCTCAAAAATGTACAATTAGATTTTTTAAACAGTTGAATATTACACTTAACAAAATTGGCTATTTCAAGAATGTACAACGAAGGAAGAGGCAATATACCCAAGGATTTGAACAATGGCCTACATGAATCGCGAGGAGTTTTATTGCACATTGCTCGGATACATTTTTTCTGAGCGATGAACAATCTATTGGAATTAACTGAATTGCCCCAAATCAAAAGTCCATAGCTCAGAATAGATGACACATAGCCATGATAAGCTGCTAATGTAGTTGAAAGCGCTGAAGAATTTCTTAATCTATTAAGGACATAAACGTAACTATTTATTTTATTTCGAACAGATTCTATATGTTGCTTCCAGTCCAAATTGTCATCAATCTTAATGCCTAAGAATTTCGTAACCGTTAATTATTTTATTTCATGTCCCTCGTAATTGATATTAAGATTTGATTTATTTTGTCTATTTGTTCCAAATGATGCTGATCAGCAGACGGCTGATCTGCATCATCTGGAACTGATCCTATCACAATAAAAAATATACCTACAATTGAATAAACTTTTTTTTAAATTAAAATTTATAAAAAGTTTGAAGTTTCTTCCTGATCCCTGATCGAGACCTTGGGAAATCGCACAGATAGTTACAGCCTCGACTCGATTTCTCCACGATTACTACTGAACAACATTAATTGAATAGAAGTGAAGTAATAAACCCATGCACCGACCGTGGGAGAGCCATGCTTCGGCATAAATGGGCCGACTCGACCGGAGTGATACCACGGCCTCACAGAAAACCGGCGTGAAGCAGCACTGTGTTGTGTTTCGCTGCGTGAGTGAGCGTAACGGAGACAAATCCGGGGGAAAGGGGGGTTTAAGGGTTGGCAGCGGACTTGTGACTCCACTGGTGTCGCGGGTGTCCATGGGCGGCGGCTATCACTTTACCATAAGGTGATCCATCGTCTCGTCTGCCACCTATCACATAAAAAAGCACCCTAGTTAGTATAAAACTCTACTAATGGTAGTATAAAATGGGTGTAATGAATCTGCGTCAAGATTTCGATATCATCCTTTCTAATCAGACAAATAAATGGCCCGTAGAGAGAAGCTCAGACAATATTATTATTGTAGGTAGGCTTCACCAGCGTTGGAGATATACGTGCAATTAAAACAAAACACACGCCTTTTGTTTCGTTTCAACAGTCCCAAGGAATGTTGCCTACTTATAGAACTTGCACAACGCGGTTACTTTTTGTTCAGTTTTCTACAAGTATTTCTAATCTATTATCTATCTCTGTATTCTATAGACCGTTATTTTTAAATGTGTTAATTACTTAAGAATAAATTGAAAAAGATTGCTATAAAAATATCAACCACCGTTATTTTGTTATCGTTTACATCCCGAAAACCTCATAATGGGTAGGTACAACATTGAGTTTCCACCCGGCGATAATGTATGGAACAGCTGATTGTTTTTACGTTTATTTTGTTGATCTTACATGCTAAATGGACTTCACGATACCTATTATGTGGTTTTCGGGATGTAAACGATAAAAAATAACGGTGTATAGAATAGGTACATAGATAGGTATAGATTAGAAATACTCGTAGAAAGCTCAACAAAAAGTAACCGCAGTGTTATAGGGTTCGTCCTTAGCTTTAAGTATTTTCTACAAATTTTACTCAATGTTATTTTACAAGTATTTTTATATGTAATAGTTCGTTTCATAAGGTAAGAGTTGGCAATACTAGTCAAAAGAAAAATGGCACCGCAAGCTCGCGTAGGCTGCGCACGCGACTGCTTCGGCCCACGCGCACGGGGCCTAATTTATATAAACAAATTATTTTCTCATCTCGCCCTAACTACTGGTTTTATATCCAGTGATTTATGCTTGACTGACAGATAAAGCTGGACACCTTTATGTAGTTGGGCAAGCGGCTTTTAGTACGTTAATGTACACCTAGTGTCAAGCTGTTTGAGTTATTTGAGATGTCTGCTTCCTAGGTAGTAATTTCAAATGTTTAAGGTTAGATGCAACGACCGACATAACTCCGCTGGTTAGATATAACTGTTTGTTATGAAATATGCGGTTCACGTAGGATTCAGATCGTACCTCCAAGACTTAAATAGAAGACTAATATTAGCTGTCAAGAAGTAAATTTTTTCTTAAGTTTAGATTGTTATAAAAAAAATCTATCAACAAATCACGTTAAATCATTTTAGCTAGGAATCTGTTCTATAAGGTAAGACGAGTGCATCTGAGGATCTCAAAGTCGGAAATGATTCGAGTTTAGAATCAGTTTTTTCTTCTATAAATTAAGACTAGTTTTGTTTAGATTAGGGATATTACAAAAATGAATCTTTCAGTATCTACTCTGAGAATACCTACGACTGACGAGGTGGTCTGATGTTTTAAAGTGGCACTAAATATTTTAATGTAGGTAAAAGCCCTTGTTTTTGAATGTGGCTGCAAAAATCAGGTTTACTACCGATGTTACAGTCAAAAACTGTTTAAGTTGCAGGAAATTTATTTCCGCAATAAACTCCAGATTGTGCTTTGACCTACAAAAGTATAATTATTTGGTTACGGGGGCCAAAATTTGTATCCGAGTTTTTCTGTAAATATTTCTTTCAAAATCAGCCTGAAGTCTGGATGTTATTAGCTGCTTTGTATGCGTATGTATGCTTGCAAAAATGCAAAAATCCGTGCTTTGGGGGTACGCCTTCACCTACCTATGTGATGATAAACGATTACGTATGTCTGGTAATTAAAATGAAAGGACTATATCAGCTTATTCGTTCAGAATCATACATCATAATACAACTCAATAATTGTAGGTAGGTATCCATAGTTTGAGAAGAAAGCATATAGATTTAAAATTCTAGAGATTCTTGCCCGTATTTAAAGCTACGTATGTTCAGAAGGTGCACATTTTTTACTGAGCTACAGTCACTCCAATCTAGGTACCTACCTAATTTGTTTAAAGCTAGGTATTTGATTTGATTACCACTGATTATTATAGTCTGAAAATAAGTTCTGACGAATACCATAAAACCGCTTGACTAATATTCATTATCTCCGTCAATTATTACCGCGCTGAGGTTAATTATTTCCGTAACCAGGTCATGAATGACATCGAAAATAAATAAGAACGTTATTAATAGACAATATCGTCTCATAATTTTCCTGGAAGTTCCTGTATCATTGAATGATGAATAACTATAACCGCAAATTAAACAAAATAATAATTAGCTATTGGCGAATTCGAGACGCCTGTTATTAGATATGGTTTCTGAGAAGACATTCAATTTTTTTTAAATGGAACGCAATGAATGGAACTTATCAATCAACGACCACTTTTTTGATGGGGGATTTTGGTTTTTGACTGTGACCGTATTCGCCTCATAACTCTTTGTCGTCTTTCGGGTTAATATTAGGATGCGTCACATAAAAAACTTAAATAGCTGAAGGCCAGGTATAGGTGCAGATACCACACGTCTGTTTAGTGTTTACTATACCTAATTTGATCTCAAGACATTAGGTGAACCTATATTGTAGATTTGTATACTTTGCTATCCTTACCTACATACTAACCGATTGCCTATTAGTAAGTAGGTAGGTATATATTTACCACAAAGAAGAAGATACTGTTTATACCATTTGTAAATTAAATTAAAATTGATGTTTGCTATTAAAATTTGAGCATTTTTAGTTCCGGAAATATCTCCTCTTCGTCCTGACTTAATTCACCTACATAAATAAACTTTACCATTTTGATATTCATAAGTATTCTGATTGTAGTAGTAGTAGTAGTAGTATCAGCCTATATATAGACAGTATATATACTTTCCCACAGCAGGGCAATGGCTACTATGATGGGAAGCTATGATGATAAGTTTTGGCTTAATCACCACGCTCGCCAAATGCGTATTGGTGATCACAAACCTGAGCTATTCTGACTGAATCTAAATTAAATAAACTGTTTATTAATTTTTTATTTATCTAAGATGAAATATAATACTTAACTTTTTGTCTAAATTTGATACTAATTTTATACCTACGAATACACGAAATTAAAATAAAGATTTTATAATGACGACGATGACATGATGAACTTATCTTGATCTTTTAAAAACATAATAGGCGGGTACCTACGTGTAATTTGGGCCGTCTTTATGTTCATACATAATAATTTTGTGGGTAATAAACACTTAGAAGAAACAGGTAGTGATTATATTCTCAGCGCAGAGACTTGGACATGCATCTTTTAATTTTCGTCTGATTCGAAACACATTTACGGCGATGTGAGGTTTCATCATCCGCCAATTGACAGTTGAATTCTAATTTTTAAATAATCATGTAATTTCTCAATAGCTGACCGTGGCTGTGGACGGGCATTTACATACGGATCGGCGTTATCAATCTAATTAACATGTCGGTTGAAAGCCTGGCATTCTTGGGTAACGACCAACTTGTCATATTGCTTCGGACGTCTTCTGGAGTAGGGCTGGCAGGTATCCGGCTCTGGAATCCCGGATGCGATTGGAATTTTTTCTTCTTTGGAATTTTCAAGTTTTAAAAATTTAACACCAGTTGAACTCTGCCAAATTTTTTTGATGACTGTGATTGGTTTAAACAAAATTAGAAAACTAGTTTCAAGGTTGATAGATGTACATAATTAAAAATTTAAATATCAAAATTGAAGTTTTTGCTCCATTTACATAAAACCCAGATCTTTACAAAACAATGTTAATAGAAAAAAACTGGACTAAGCAGGCTCCGCAGATCAAGAAAATTAATGAATGACCGTGATCAATATATTAGCAATTTTGGCGTTTAGTTTTAGATCTGTCAGCCCTGGACAGGAAGCTTCGTCTGTCGTAAATTAATCGACATGGCTCTCCAGAAACACCAAATTAACGGACCGGTTTGGCGTGTGCGCACCGCGTGCCCCGCCTCGCGCCCGGAAATGCCAAGTGGAGAGAAACTTAGTTTTACATACTATACTCTGTTGGTCTCACTTATGACATGAACACTACGATTGAGATAACAATGATAAATTATTGTTTTGCAGGGCATTTAACCCTTAACCGTACAACGGTGTTTTTACACCACTGTGTTTTTTTTCGTTTGTATCTTTGTTGTTTCTAATGCAGTGCAGTTGAGATTTTGTGTATTTTCTAAGTAAGTAAGACGGGTCGCCTGCGAACACGTAAGAAAAAAATTTGTGCGCAAGCGCAGTTGCAGAGATACAGACGCGACCCAGAGTTTTTACACCCACTGTAGTCATAGTGGGTTATTACCCGTATTGTTTATATTCTTGTATCTAAATGGCTGTTAAGTTATTTTTATTTCAGATTTTGCATCTAATGAGTGATAAAGATGCACTGCTGGCTTAGGATGTAGATTCGGCAAAGTAGGAGGACTCTGAGGAAGTGGATGTTTATGAATGAGGTGAAAATAGAAATAAATAAATATTTTTTTATATGTAAAAGCATCACATTTTGAATTTTAAAAAATCATATGTTTTTTTATTAATATCTTATTAAATAATTAAAAAGACGCCCTGTTGGTTCATCTCAGGCTGCCTCGGTGGCGCAGTGGTTAGTGGGTCGCACTTCAAAGCGACGGCTGCTTAAATATGTACCGTATATTTCAGGTCAAATAAAACGTCTTTGTCTCTGCCTATACATACAAACTTACAAGATATATGCAAATAAATAGGTAAGTAAGTAAAATAAAAGTAAGTAGGTACTTGAAGTAAAGCAACTACATAATATTCGGTTTTCGATACTTACGTAATTGAGCGAAACTAGTAGCTAAAATGTTTGTATTTCAAACTCAAAGATTTTTATTTGAACATTTGTAATTTCACTAGAAAACCCACTTTATATTTCCATTTTCGACATGAACTGCCGGAAATTGGGAAATCAGCATTGAAGTCCGAATTAAGTATTCCGAAATGGCTGCCCATGCCCAAGCGCCATCCGTAGGAAGGTCGCGACGCAAGCGCAGCTGCGGAAAGCTAGGGCTTCCTTCCGGTCGCCCACGCGCCGCCCACACCACGCCTGCGCCACGGTATAATATCAATCATTTAATTCAACAGAGCGATTTCTATGATAATACAAACATTATGATGTTTGTGCCGCGAGATGCCTCGTAAACTGTCATAGCAACCGATTATGATAGGCCCATTGTATCGGGTCTAAGGGACTGTTAACTCGTGCTTGCGCTTTTCATTGTAAACAGGGAGATAGAACGAAACTTTCTTTATAGGGAAGATATTTATGAAGCAAAAGATAGAAAAACGTATTGTTGAAGAAAACATAAGATAAAAGCTTGGGTGGCGGGGGTAATGTTATCCGAAAGGTGAAATTTTAATGTGCATAGTTGTTATCACAGTCCAGAATAAAATACTCAAAACAACTGGTAAAAACCAGATTTAGAAATTTAAATACTTATCAATATCAACGCAATGTTATTTAATCTGTTCTAAAATTGGGATGGTACTAATGATACCGTTAAGTTACAACGTAAAGATAGTCTCAATAGGTTAAAATATAGGGTCTATCTATAAGACGGTTTTTAAGTATTTTTCACTTTTCAAATTCAAATTTCTTTATTGCAGACAACATACATAGGTCCATGGTTTAGTACAATTATAATAAAAAACTTAATAATAGGGTTAGTAAATAGGTAGGGGGTTTTCATTTTATTTATTTATTTAAGCCGCTATTGTACCATGTACCTTAAGGGCACTCGTTGCGAACATCGACCCGGCGGATGTGCCCATTGAAATTTCGGTCATGGTTCGTACGTAGTGCCTTACCACAGGTGCATGCGGATCATCGGCCACTACCGTCACGATACTGTTGTCGTTTCCCCGCACTCGATTTATCAGTGACGTCACTTTCTCTCTCACAAGACTTTTGAGTTCATGATTGGTTAAAGGTGGTTCTTCTTCGTAGTTTCTGTTTACAATGATACTGAGGAACAGGCTTGGTCTCCTCATCCTCATCATTACCGCCAAAAGCGGCCACTTTTATCGTGAATCAATTTTTCGCGTACAAAAACGGACCTAACATTTGTGCATGGTTATTTAATAAATAGTATACGTGTTTGCTGAGAGGTTGTAGCCCCGAAATTGTTTAAAATAGATCCGGTTCAGTAGCTAAAAATTAAAATCGATAATTTGCCCTACCCGTCAGCTTAAGTTGTTTCCTTACTAAAGCTCAAGCTGTCCCGTTCTAATAGGCAATGTTAAAAAAGGCAGGTACAAGTTTAGTTCTGGAACTTTTTTTAGACCGCGTTTTAAAATAAGAGGGTCTATGTCTTGTTACTGGCTATCTTTGCACTGGTACTTTAAGTTACCGGATGCCGGAATCAGCTCAGCCAGAAGAAGGATTGCTCGCCTCAATGCCTTAGCTTTTGTATGGATAATGTGCTTTTGAATACAATGAACCAGATCGAGGTCGTTACTCCAGAATCATTACTTAGTATATCCTTATAAGATCATTAACATTTTGTGTCACGTTTGTGTTTGCTGCCTGCACTCCGAAACGATTTGTAAACTTGGTTGTTTTGTTTTAAAGTAGTGGTTTAGCTACATTACCTATGTGAACACATTAAATTACTACAATCTGTTAAATATCATGTATTGATATATAGATAATAGGGGCTATCGCGGGTAAAAAATCCGCTAGATGGCGTACTGTTAGACTGAGGTCCAATATCAACAGGATTGGTAGTTTAGTTTGTCAAATTGACATTATGACTCCACTGGTGTTGCGGGTGTCAATCTATGGGCGGCGGCAATCACTTACCATCAGGTGATCCGTCTGCTCGTTTGGCACCTACGTCATAAAAAAGACATTACAGCAGTTATTATAAGTGCCTACCTGCCTCGTTTTTCGCAGTGGGTAGTGTGTCGCACTTTTAAGCGACGTCTACGCTTGAGGTCCCGGGTTCGATCCCCGGGTCGGGCCAAAATTTGTACCTGAGTTTTTCTGTTAAGAAATTCTCAGTGTCAGTCCGGAGTCTGGAAGTTTGCGTTCTTGTACCCTCGTGCCTCGGAAAGCACGTTAAGCCGGACCAATCCTGCGCCCGATCCCTCTCTGGTCGTGTCACACTGGTGTGAGGGAATAGAGTACACTTATGTTTGCGCACACACTTGAGCATTATAATATATCCTGCGTAAGTGGCTGATCTTTGAGATTGGCCGCCTTAGCCGAAATCGGTTGCAGGATCATCGTCATCGTCAGCCCATTTACGTCCCCACTGCTGGGGCACGGGCCTCCCTCAATCACATGACAGACGGGTTGGCGAGGGTTTTGATATAAATGCAGAGTTTTCCTTCTCTGGGTGCTGATGATCATACCAGCAGCTTTACCTTTGTCGCCTTATACGACACCTCGGTAAGAGTGAGGGTGGTCTTTTATTATTATAACTACCTGGTTACCTAAGTACTTATTCATATTTCGGTTTTATCAATATTTCTTCATAGATATTGGTCTACTAGGGTCCTTGCAACTTGCGCCACGCTGCATCCATCATCATAGTTGCATGCTCCTCCACTTCTCATTAGGAATTATAAGTTTTGTTTAATGAGAAGGATTTTCACTTCGTTACCGCTACATTTATGAACGTAATAAATGTCGTCGTAAACTTACAATGCTGCAAATGTTTTAGTCTCATGAATAACAGTCTAATATTTTACTGATAATATTAAATGGTTAAAACTAGCTGTCCGCGTTTATAAAATTGATATGTTGCCATCGAAATATGAGGTTATTTTTATTCGAGATGGTCTTCGGGAATTTCCGCATCCGTTACGCTCCTTTTTAATGATAGTAGAAAATGTAACAAATTTAATTTAGGACTGTTTCAAATAGCTACATTTAAATTTGAAACTACAAAAACAGAGCGATAAATAGGTATTGGTATTTTTATAGCGTTAACAAAAAGTCGTAGCTAGTATACTTAGCATCCTCTAAATTTCCAACAAGTGTATGTGCTTGCTTAACAACTCATAATTTTACACATAAACTTAGCGACATTTACTTACAAAAATGTGCAGTCACTTTAAACTCTAACGTAATACTTGAGAATGGCTGCTAAAAGCCCGCTTGGAATTTAACCAAACGCAAACCTCTAACAATCTCCATTCACGTTTCCTAAAGTGTGCCATTTGTATGTATGAATGACGCAATTAAATATGCAATGTCGAAGAAGGTACGGGCTTAAACAGCTTATGCAATGCAATCTACTGTAGCAAACTGACCTACTACTTAGGTGGCCGAGCTGTGAATTGAATTCGCGTTTCGATCCTTACACCAGGGGACAGGCAGGCAATATCTTATAGCATTTCATAATTATATTTTTGTAACAGTTCAGGGACTTGCGATTTTCGGAACGTAAACATATCGAATCCGCATTTGGCGCGGTAATAATGCCAAAGCCATAATTTTAATGACTTCATTTTAATAATGAAGGTTTTTACATGCAACGAGACTTTTACGTGCTGTATTTTACTTTTACTTTTTTATTACTTTTTGTTGGTAAATGCTAACTTACCCAAGTTTGGCAAAACTACGTTACTTATTATTTGTTACGATTCCGCTTATGTGAGTAAAATAACAACATCAAATTTAAATAAGGCTTTTGTTAGTAGCAGCTAAGACGACATATAGAGTTTAATATCAGTGAATGAGACTAGTACCTAGAACAGGTATATTTATAGAACGCATTTGTCAAAATGTCTGAGCAAAATATATTTAGTGAAGAACAACAGGAACGCTCATCAACATGATCGATGGACCAGGAACACAGCAATTGATCAGCCTCAAAACAGAACACAGCACCTCCGACTCCACACAGGACATATCCAGTTTCTGTATAACGGTAAGCCGTAAATAAGACCTATGATTACTACCAATTTATGCCTTATTGTTTAGAGAATAAGGTCAAGTGCTTAAGATAAAGTTACGCTAAGAGAGTTTCTAATGCAGTCAGCGCCAAATAAAGCGAGGTTCGTTTCTCAATGGCCGAGGCGAGATAACTACGACGACGTCATAGTTAAATTTGAACGAAGGCTAACTGGAGGCGTTAACAGTGCCGAAGCAATTAAATAAATTAATTATTTCCTTTCAAATTCGCTTGCATAAATTAGCCATTGATACTTTGATAGGCCGCTTGAGAAGATTGGCTTGGTCCTTATCGTTGAAATAAGGAATTGATACCAAAAAATAAATTTGGAAGTCGCCCATATGGATCATTAACCGGTAGATAGAGCAAATGGAAGTCAATTAATAATGTTAACTAATCCATGTAACGTATGGCGACCTCCTGCAGGCTACCGACAGTGCAGTCCAAGTGGCGAAGTATTTGGCTAGAATAATCAAATTTGTCGCCATCGGTACGATACAAAGAAGAAAAAGATTCATAAAGGCTTTGCTTACTTATTTTAAGTCCTTAATGTAACTACAATTTAAAAGTTGAAGCACATTCCAATACAGCCAATATAAAGAGAAAGCTGCAATGAAGTTAAAAAGGAAATGCAACATAGTCTCAATCACAGTACATACATAGCAAGGAGCACAGTAATGTATGGATTAGCATAGGTAATTAAAACATTGTCGTTATGCAAATGCATTCCGAAACATGAACTGCATTTAATCACGGTAGCAAGTGTAGAGCAAGGCAGGAGGGCGCGCAAACTAATTAGGTAGTGAGAGGTGGCTGGGAGCAGGTTGTTTAGCGCAATGGTTGGCGTTGCTACCTTTGTGTGCCACCGTTCGGTGTTGACATTTCGTGTTAGCAAGGTTGGAAGCACCGGGAGGCTGAGGCGATCGGCCGTGACTCGAGACGGCGTGCGTACGACACAAATTCGCCGTTCATTGATAAAAAGCGTCGCCCACTCGCGGCGGAGGCTCCATTCACCGGCGCCGCTGGTTGCGCAAGGCGCGTGCGTGCCCCCCGCGCCCTCCGCACTCCCCCAGACCTTCATTCTAGGCACCAGCTGCCTTCCGCAACGGTTGTCACGTCACTGTTTTGCCAGATTGCCCAAATTTCGCGAAAACGTGCGAGATTATGATGTAACATACGCAAAGTTCCAAGAAGTCGACATTAGCGCCGGGGTCAAGCAAGAGCATCATCAGTCATCACTGACAACATCTCAAGCCATTTGTGTTTGCGGTGGTGTGACATAGAAAACAATGTGTGCTTTCAGTTTGCTACTTCCTATAATAAAAACCAATGTTATTTAGTAAGTATGAGGACGGTATGCTAGGGTAGGTAGCAATTACCTTGCTAAGTAATTACTCGTATCTACAGTAAAATTTAAATAGCGATTTCGATTGTCAATTAAGAATACATATGCTTTGAATAAATTGCTTCGGAAAAGTAGAAGCCTTTTAATTGCAAAGGTTATTTCTTCTACCTGATCATTGGTATGGGGATTATAGTTGAAAATATACCTACGTTAATATTTGTAAGATGCAGGTCTGGTTTAGCGCTCATTTTGAGACGCCGGACCGCTCAAGCCGAATGACTCTAAATTCAGCTTACGCTAGTGGCCATAAAAGTAATCTATTCTGAGTACTGCAACCATCCGAATGGTCTCACCTGTATTGAATCAGAGTTGAAGTGCGTCCACAGTTACAGGTAATGGCCACTCAGACATGCCTTTAAGGGGGCTATATTCCATTTTGGCGTTGGTCCGATCAAAGGATACCAATCATTCATGCCGCTCGGGCATAACAAACAATTCCCCGAGGAGATACTGGTCCCGGCACGCTCCGTACAATAGCTCTTCTAATCTGCTCAGAGGTTAACAATAACAGCTTGTCACAAGATTAAAACAGATCTGTAAGTATAAAGCGATGTTAACGACGCTTTTACATCGCAAACATTAAGTACCCCATAAAAGAGCGAAAGGAATCTCAATTGAGATTATCGGTTTACATGGCGTAATATAATATCACTCGGACACAAGTAGGAGCATAGTACAGTCAGTTCGCCATCACATTAACGTCGTGGAGAGTTATGCGTGGATTATATTAATTGATGTTAAATTTATGCGGATTTACAAGGGCTTTAAATGCGGGAATAGGTGCTTGTCATGCTAATAATCGAGAGAGCGCCTGGAGTTCAGAGTCAGTATGTATGGCCTGCTGACCTGCACGGATAGAATCGCCGTTAAAAGTTGCATTTCCACTCATTAACAATTTACAGCAGATATCGTAAGAGTCGTTAAATGCAGTGAACTAGCCATTTGGCATTCGGCGAGATATTGAGAAACACTGCGTATGAGCATGTTCGGCTTGAGAAGAAACAGTATGGCAGTAAGAAATGAAAAATAATCACAATTTCGTGTCCCTGATTCCTTTATGTTTTTTTTTTCATAAAAAAATAATGAACGACTTGAACTGTATTCATGTATTTTCTTTTTTTTTTGATCGAAATCATCTTATCAAATTTGTTTCAGGATGTATGAGCACCGCGGAAAATTGGGCAAAAATCATAGATTTTTTACCGTTAATATCTCATTTACCCATAAATTCTAAAAAAAAAATGACTCTACTTACCAGAATTTATCCAGGCAGGAAACAGGTGACTCGTTTGTACAGAAAAATGGCCCTGGTGAAAGCGTTAGCGTTTATCTTTAAGGCATCTTATCGGCCGTTTAGTTTCTTGTAATGACGCGAGTCTGCATACATCGTATCTCTGCGCTTCGACATTATTTAAATAAGATCAGTTCACGTAACTTACTAACGTGCAACAGCGGGCGAACGCACCTGAACCAGTTCGTAATTAAGACTACATTTATATTCATTAAAAAGCGAACTTTCTTCCAGCCGATGCGCCACTTTTAATAAAATCGCTTAAGTTGAAACACCAGTATTTTCTAACTCTGGATAAGGTCACACGTAGATACGACCGAACGACTAGTCGATGTTTGAGAAAGTTAGTAGTTTAATAATATCGCTGCTTTGCATGTTTATTAAAATTATGGAAACCTTCTGTTACCGTTTCTTACGGTGGCGTTTAGTTTTTATTTACGACTAAAGTGTTGACAACTCTCAGACTCCCAATTTCTATATCTATATTTAATACTTATAATGGGATCTCCAACATAAGAAACACATTTGCCATCGCGTATCGAGTATCTGCTATTACATGTCATAAACATTTAATAACAACAAAAACGACGGTGGTGATTCACAAATTGAAAATTAATAACCAGTATAACCACCATTACCTATACCCGTCCAACGAGAACGTAAAAAGCCTAATTTAATTTCGCAACAAGATGTTTCCTCATAAAGGCTCTGTCAGTTATGCGTGGAGTACAGTGGTGGAGTAATGATTTTGTCCGACGTCTCCTCTGAAAGCCTCGATTAACATCTGACATATGATTTATTGGAGCTCGACGTGGCGTCGCATTCATGTGTCAAGCTTCACTTACGTACGACGTAAACTCGGCCTCTCGGGATACTCGCGACCTTTATCCTTTCATTAATAAAGTACAAAATCGGACAAAAATATGTCAGTTTCTGACCGCACTGAGAGGAGGTCAAGGCATCCGTTTTTGTTCATATTCTGATTCAATATAAAGTGACTGTCGTCAGCTCATGTCAGGGTTACAGTCATAACATGATCGCAAGTCGATCCACACGACCACTCTACAAATTACTAACTTCAAGTGACACTTATAGTTACACTGAGCTATTATTTCGAATTTCACGATTTGAACAGGAAGGTTTTATTAAGGGCTGACTGCGGGCTAATGCCATGCTATAAAGCCATTAATCGCGAACAGAGATAAATAAGACATAATTCTCAAACAAGTTGGTTACGTAACAGCTGACTAGGCTCTCAATTATTGCACTTTCTTACAGCAGTTTTGTAATTTAAACTTACGTCGTTAGTTAAGAAAAAAAAAATTGCAATCATCTTTCAGTCGGTTTACGCCTTCTTTAAATTATCACATTGGACAGCCATTGAAAATCTATAAGTGATCAAAATATCCTTTGAAAACAGTATTAAATTCTTTAAATCACAGGATCTTAATTCAGAGATTATTTGAAAGATTTGGAACCAAAGTTCATTGTCCCGCTGTGTCGCAAACCTGATTTTACTGTCATACCAATTAATATTTTAAGCTGTAATAAATACGCTGAATTCGATCCTAAATCAGATCTAACGGTTTAGAAATTCTTTTGTTCCGCAAGCTGGCTAATTCTCCCTCACTAATAAGCACCAACTGGCAGGAAGTGAGAAGTGTCTGGTGCAAATGAAACAATACGGCGCATTGGCAAATAATGCGTTAGAGCCGCGTAGAGTCGCCAGGCGGCCAGATAAACCCGGAATACACCAGACTCATGCATGTTCAATGCTCGTTCAAATTCTACGGTTTGGTATTTGTTGAAACTACTTAGTTTCCAATTATTGTTAATGCCTACATCCTAGCCTCATTCGTTTAAAATATACCCTGTGTTCCATGTTTATTTATTTTATTTTACTCGTGTCAAATACACAATTATTATCCACTGACTCTGCCGTTTTACTGTATTCCACTAATTTGTGGAGTATTTAATTTTACTATTGTTTTATTAAAATACAAATTGACATCATCATCCATGGAGTTCAAACATGTATCTATTTGGAACTAAAAAAATGTAGCCACTGACATGTGAACTCCTCACCCGGACAGCCAGACCAACTGGATCATTGATACACGTTCAGGTTTAGAGTGTGTAGACAGTTTTTTTTTACATTATAGCGGACAAACGAGCAGACAGCACACCTGACAGTGAGTGATCACCACCGCTCCTGGACATCTGCAACACCCGTGGTATCACATATGCGTTGCCGGCTCTTAAGGAAGGAATAAGTCCCTTTTTCAAGGTTACCAGGTCGTTTCTGTAGTTTAAGAAACCATCCGAAAAGTGCAGGATTCCTCATGATGTTTATATAGCAAGTGTAGTAACAGAAATACGCACCTAGATTTCAAACTTAAGACCACAAAATAAATAGACACACTAGGTCATCTCTAGCTGACATTGATATCGAATGTTGATCTGCCGGCTAGACTTATATCGTATCGTGTCTTTCCCGCACACTTTTTCTTATAATCTGCCTCTGTTACATTATGTCTCGCGCTGAACCACGCCGCGATCACAGCCGGCATTTTGAGTCTACTTATCTTGTGCTAATAATTACTACGTCCCATTCAGAAACGCACGTTCAAATTTATAAGGTCAAAAGGGCAAATATCCTGGTTTTTGGAGTAAAGACCTGGTGACGCTAGTGCGCGCGCGCCGAGCGGGGGCGTCGCGCGTGAATGGACGCGTGATTCACGGCGGCCCATTCATAACCTACGGACGCGTGCTCATCACAAGACATGCTATTTGTTCGGAGCTCATTTTCGTACGCTAGCTAATTTGCTAATAGAAAACCAGGTTTATTATCCTGGACTTATTTCAGAACTGTAACTTAATTCAAGTATTACTTTATGTTTAAGTAATTTTAAAAAAATGTTTTCTTTTAGATAATTAACTGGTGGTGGAACCAGTAGGCTCCTTCACCGCTTACCGCCGCGCTAGGTAGGGGCTGCTACCCAGGCTACGAGTAGGGGAAGTACATCCAAAATGACATATATGGACAAAACGACACGTTAGTGTTATTTAAAAATACAGCGAAAATATACCATAGGATTTCTGAGACTCGTTTTAAATACACAACGGACGCCATGTTGACATTTGTGTTTCGAGGTTGGAAAGAAATTTATCATTGGTTGGTTATTTTATGTTTTTCGGTAAATTTTCTTTTGTTATTCTACTGATTCATAGTTTTATATTTCGAAGCATTTGATGTTTAAGGTGATCGCGTAGAATTTAAACAGTATTCTCACTACAAAAAGATTATTCTTTGAGTACAAAATGACATACAACCACTATGGACAAAACGACATATCTCTTTGGCCGTAGAGACGGTGGTAATAAAAATAATTATTAAGTAAATCTATATAAATCCTTTTAATTGACAGAATAGCGATATGCCATGGAATCATACGAAGATAACAATTAGCAATCGGCTGTGTATTTCAGTTAGTCCATACGACCCATGTCGTTTTGTCCATAGGGTAAGGACAAAATGGATTTATCTTGATCTTCATTTTATACTAAATATTTTTGCTAGTGTTGATGTATGTGACAAAACCTATATGATTTCGTATAGCCGATTAATATAAGCAAAGTTGTAAGGAAAAAATATGTTCCCATCATGAATAATATTGAAGTTATCGATTATTAATAAAACACCATGACAATTTCGACGTAATTCCCCTACATGATGATCACGTGAGTACCGGATAAGAAGAAGAAGAGGCAGTTAAGCAGCTTACAAGCTCGTGAAACTGAACAATTACAGTCTCCGTTTTATTGACGTTTATACTTACAACCGTATAATGACAAAGTTTTTTTAATAGTGGTAATAGTGGTCACAGTATATTGGCTCTCCTCAGCCTGATGGTAAGTAAAAGAAGAGTCCATGTTGCAATTTCAACGGAAGCGATGTCAAGGCATCACTTCCGTTGGGACTGCCATACTGGCCCGCGAGATGCTTCTTCCCGCTTCGTTTGAAGGAATCGATAGGAAAAAATTAAATTGAAAATTTTAAAACCCCCGACACAACTAAAGTTCTTTCATTTGATACCTATATTGAGGCAGTTGAAACAACAAATAGGTTATTCGTCATTTTCTTGGCCATCTTGGATTTGAAATGTTTCACAATTAATATATTCTGCTACTGAAGCCCTTTTATATGATACCCATATTGTGGGAGTTGTGTTAAAACACAAAATCCAAATCTTTGTGACGGCGCGGCCATCTTGGATCGATTTTTATCCAACACAGCTAAGAACACTTTCTCCTTATTCATCTTTCAAACAAAAAAAAAATCGGTTCATTTGTTCGGGAGCTACGATGCCATAGACACACACACACACACACATACACGTCAAACATATAACACCCAGTCGTTTTTGCGTCGGGGGTTAAAAACAGAAATCATTTATTTGCCAAAAAAGTGGTACAAGGGGTGGTATAAATAAATAATGTAGCTAGCACAATCTGGCATGCAAAGTGTGTTAAAATTAATAAAATAACTTAGTAAATGAAAACTCAGCGTTTGCGATTACATTATAGAATAATTATTAATTAAATATTTTATGTCAATTAAAACTATAATATTATGTCAATGAATACAAAATAATGTCAAATATAAACATTCACAATGTACAAATAAATAACCATTAGAAAGAAAGATTACATTAGCCGTGTGGTCCCCGGCAGAGTAGAATAGGCCTCCCTCACTCTTACCGAGGTGTCGTAAAAGGCGACTAAGGTAAAGCTGCTGGCATGATCATCAGCACCTAGAGAAGGAAAACTCTGCATTTATATCAAAACCCTCGCCAACCCGTTTGCCAAGCGTGGTGAGTATGGCAATTACCCCTCATGTGATTGAGGGAGGCCCGTGCCCCAGCAGTGGGGACTTAAATGGGCTGACGATGATGATGATGATGATGATGAGAAAGAAAGAAAGATGCCTCGTATTAAAATTGCAAGGAAAGTTAATCGATATTGCAGTTTAAAAGGGGCGAGGATGTATCAATCAACCCTGTGCTTGTTTTACCATCCAATCTTTAAAAACCCATTAAGTTACTCAACTAGGTACTCACCTACTTTACTATTCAGATCAATACATCCAAGTGGCAAGGATTCTGCTGTAATACCGAATTACATGCCTAATTTTGTGAACCAGACTACAAATGTCAATTGAAGAATCTTTATCCCAGAATAATCTATGGCATGACAGCGTTACCTTCTAGAGTTTTATGATCGATGCATTATACCATAGATTTATTCTTGGGCCTAAATTGTAAGACTATGAATAAACCTAATAACTTCGTTCATAGTTCCTATTTAATTTTATTTAATCTTTAATGTAACATTATGAAAGATAATCACTTTTTTGAGACCAAGTCATCCTATAATATTTGTAAAGTCGTACACGTGCAGTGTAAACGATCTCGGCGGTCACTCCACAGCCTCAATACCTACGGCTGATTTGACTCGAAGGCAAAAGGTTATGAGATTTCAACCCATAGATTCGCTGATAGCATTTAACTGGTCCCGTAATTGTTTGGTGAACGGGCTATTAATTCTATATAATGGCTTTAAGTCCACATTTAAATTACCTAACGAAAATTATGGTTACGGGCCTTAGTCCGAGACGCCATTGAAAACTTTTAAATGGTCAGTAAATGTGGCCCAGGCCATTTTTTCTGTCTGCACTTTTATCTCGAATGGTTTTCCTTCTTTTTGTTTTGATGAACCTATAAACAATTGCTAGTTGTTTCAAACGAATAGGTACTTATCTAAATATACCTTAATTTTGTATGAGTGCTATTTCTACTGATGAAAAAATATATAGATACACCTCTTATCATAAAATTAGTTTCTTAGAAAATAAAATTCAAATATGTATTTCCATCAGGAGCCCAATTCTTGTGCTCGTGACATTTATTTTCAATACGACATATATCACTAAAACATAGTTTTTTTTGTATGGTTTTTAGGTGAAATCCGCCATGTTTTCAAAATATCACGAGCCCGAGAATTGGGCTCCAGATACACAATCTACTTCCTACTGTTGACGCTTGTGTCATGGAGTCGCTAGTGAGCACTTGAGGTACACTTTGTACTAAGAAAGAAAAATAGTTTTTTCGATTCACAAACAGGCAGAAACGACGTTTTGAACTAGGTATTCAAAGTTGCAAGGTAAGAAACATAGGTGCCTACATGGTACGTAGCCTTTAAATAATCTCATTCTATGTAGGTTAATGTATCTACAACCGTTTGACCATAAACGCGACAGAAAGTAGTCTTACAATTTAATGGTAAACCTACGGCAACTACAAAGAGTCATGTTCTCTACAATAAAATTGAATCCTTGTGCGTATAATGCCCAAGCGATAAATGGAAATTGTATCTGATACGTAAACGTGAAGCAAGCGATGTATTTACAACTAGATATTTGCATTCAGAAACAATCATGTATTGCGCAAATGGAAAATATTGTACAGGTATCAACCTAACAAGGGTCGCCTATAAAAGAGCTAACACTAAGACTAAACTAAAGGTTTCTCAAAGTTTGGTGAGCGTATCAAAGGGGTTTGTAATTTTTTCTTATCGACAAAGCATTCGTCAGTCAACGTAACCCAATATATGTTACAGTATGACGTAACGTTTTCCCACAGATCAAGGGCGGACGATAAGAAAAAGCCTTCGATCATAAAGCCCAGGAGATTCATTGCAGTACGTTTTGGTTGTCTGCTTTTCTGAATCTGAGATCAAATATAACACTTAATGGACACTTTGTGATTGTTCCGAACCTGAGTGTTATATGTATTTTTGTATTCCTCTGTTGTCTTTATATCTAAAATCAGGTCAATGTATGAGATGTTGTTGTATGAATTTATTTATTTATATTTTATTTTTGTATACGTAACTCGTGACGTAATACTTTTACGTTTTGAGAACGGCAGGCTGACGATCAAGCCAGTCATATGATGGACATCGGCCATCGATTTTCTGGATGGGGAAGTGATGTGGGATTTACAAATATTTGTGACCTTATTAACATTGGTATGCCGCTGTTAGTTTGAGAACCCCTATCGTAGATAAACGATAAGTTAACAATAAATTGTGTAACAAGGCGGTTCAATATGTTCACAGTTTAAATTGTGTAGAGATAAGATTCTTCCACAGCGACTGGTTTGGAATCTTTCGCAATGTAAACACGATCTGATTAGATCTGTCTGGGGATAATCTAGGCTTATTTATTAACACCTCTTGTTAGATTCAATCTTCAAATTGGTAAATAAGAAAATGCATCGACTACTTATTATACCGGTAATACCTTATAACCACATTTTGTTTAATATTTCAGTTAATGTCGAATATGATAACATATCGATTCGGTTTTGCGGAATTCAGAAGTCAAATTTAAGGTTGACCGTTAACAAGCCATCTTTTCCTTTAATTATTAATACTTGGCCGTGTGGTCCCCGGCAGAGTAGAATAGGCCACCCTCACTCTTACCGAGGTGTCGTAAAAGGCGACTAAGGTAAAGCTGCTGGCATGATCATCAGCACCCAGAGAAGGAAAACTCTGCACTTATATCAAAACCCTCGCCAACCCATCTGCCAAGCGTGGTGAGTATGGCAATTACCCCTCATGTGATTGAGGGAGGCCCGTGCCCCAGCAGTGGGGACTTAAATGGGCTGATGATGATGATGATGATGATTAATACTGGTATTTATAATTGACTATTTGGGGCAAGATTTAAGGTATAGTTAGGTACCGTTAAAATTTTAGAGGATCATCAATTTTATTTTATTTAATTGGAATTAAATCATTCACTATATAGAAATCTTATATGTGACTCAGGTCCTAAAATAGTTGAAAGTTAGGTAGGTAAATATTAGAAACGATTGGTATTGATTTTTAAGAGTGGGGTATTTGGTTTTAGGAAACTACAATCTTGCACAATAAAATCATAGGTTCATTAAATGCGTAGAATGATATTAAAATACGAAACCTTGAATATTCATTGAAGTTATTATTTTACTGTAGGCGTTGACGTAGGTTTTGCATGACTGAATTAAAGTTTATAATATTAAGTGTATGTAATTATATTATATCTTTAGTTATGAATATAATACCCTTTAAACTGTTACTGCTTTAGAATATCATTTAGATAAATTTCAGAGATTACATCATAATATTTAATATATTACGTGTACTTTTGTTTCTGTGTTGACGCGAACAGTATCTGGAGGTCAATACTATAGGCAGAAAGCTCGTGTTATACTGTGCTATAGGTAAATTGACGAAGAGGCATTATAAGGATTTTAAAAAAAAAAAGAACTAATTTTACACAACCGTTCATTTATAGTTATGTGGGATGTCTAAGTCTAGACGTCTGAAGGGGATATTATATTCTTAGATTTTTACTCTTATCAGAAAAAAGTAATAGTCAAATGCTGAGGTGAAGAGGCTTTGTCTAATTATATGAAACCGATAACGAGGGCGAAAACTCTCGTTAAGGTGACGGGTAGGGCACACTAGCGACGCCAAAAGATTTTAACTTTTTAGCTATTAAACCGGATCTATTTCAAACAATTTCAGGGTTACAACCTCTCGGCAAACACTTATACTATTTATTAAATAACCATGCACAAATGCGGACCCAACGTTTGTATGCGAAAAATTGATTCACGCTAAAAGCGGCCACTTTTGGCGGTAATCCGAAATTCGAGTGCAAAAGCAGACCAAACAGTTCACTATAAGTATTAAATATATTAATATAAGTGTTTGCCGAAAGGTTGTTTAAAATAGATCCAGTTTAATAGCTAACAATAAAAAATGAATGGTGTCGCTAGTTAGGGTTATCCCTCGCCTTAAAAAGAAAACATTATCCTTGGATGAAATTGGCTATCCTTATTAAGTATTTTTTATTATTATCATGGATAACCCTGGTCACTAAGGCTACCACAGTTTATTGCATAAAGATTTGAGAATGCTATACGACATGGTAAGGATTTGCAACAGTAACTATCTTTAATACTCTAGTTATAACCGGACTAACTTCCTCGTCGATCAGTTTTTATCAACGTTTCCACTCTATACCATCCATATGCCGTGGTTATCTTAGCTAAATTGGTTTAGCGTATAATCGCACATCTGTAAGAGCTAAGAAAGTGAGCGCCATAAAGTTGGCGTCCCCGACGCGATGGTTATCGCCTAACTAGCTGTCGTGTGCTGCAGCCCGTTTGAGCTGTGGCAGTGGAAACTCACTTAAGCCGGGCAAAAACAGAGAACAAATATGAAAATAATTTTACAAGGAATTTTAAAGTTCGCGCCGTTTGGATAGTTTTTGCAGTAACTGACTTTTTTTTTACTAGATAAGCAAAGCTAAGGATGGCCAAAAGCTACCTCACCCAGCAAATTTCCATCGCGATCCTGCGGGGTAATGCTGCCAGCATTTTGGGACCATTGCCACGGGGACCTACTTTGTTTTAAATTTCTGGGGGGGGCACAAAATTTAACACTTTGGGAACGTCTCTTGCGCAAAGTAATGTTTAGAAAAAAAATATGTTGAAAACCTCAACATCATTTTTAAAAACCTATCCTTAGATACCCAACACGTATTAGGTTTGATGAAAAAAAATTTTTTTTGAGTTTCAGTTTCAAGTATGGAGACCCCCCCAATTATTTTATTTTTTCCAATTTTAAAGTAAAAGTCGTAATGCGGTTTATAAAATACATCTATTTAACCAGTTTCAATAGTGTAGTTCTTATAGTTTCGGAGAAAAGTGGCTGTGACATACGGACGGACACACAGACGGACAGACATGACGAATCTATAAGGGTTCCGTTTTTTGCCATTTGGCTGCGGCACCTTAAAAAGGCGCCTCAAGTCCATATAAAATAACCTACACTCCTTTCGCTGTAATAATTATTTAAGTTACCTATTTAGCTGAAGCTAAATCGTATTTAGAAATGTATTTAATTAAATATTTTCGTTATTTGATATATGCGAATCTTTATCCATAAGGTATTCATTAATTTTATGGCACCGGAAATAACTCATATTTAACAAAAATTCAAGAAATAGATTGTTTGAATATTAATTACCTTTTTTATGAGACACATTCTTTTATTTGAATTCAAAAGTAGGTATGGTTGATAAGGAACCATCAATCATCATGGATGTGATACATTTTTAATAAGGAATTGTTTATAGGTGTTTTCTCTTCAATGTGTTTAGCATATAACTTGGTATAGTAGATACCTTTTGTTAAGTAATAATAATAGTATCCTCTAATCGATTCGGTTACAGCGGCCGATCTTAAAGATCAGCCATGTACATCTGAAAAAGTTCCCGGTAAGCCACTATTCGACCTTAATGCGATGGAATAAGGGCTAAAAGTGGCCTCCCGGGAACTTTGTCAAACACAGGATATATTTTTTTCTATAGTCAAGTATGTGCACAAACACAAGTGCACTATCTATTCCCTTACCCTCATTTTTCGATGGGACACCAAAGTGACATGATCGAAAAGGGATCAGGCGCAGGACCAAAAAGCTTAACTTTTTGATGCACCGGGTACAAGACTGCCTACTTTCAGACTTCGGGTTGACACTGGGAATTTCTCAACAGAAAAACTCAGATACAAACTTTTGTCCCCAACCGGGGATCGAACCCGTGACCCCAATCGGAGCCACCGCTCACAATCATGCGCCATCGAGGCAATCAAATACAGAGTATCTATCTTTTTTTTATTTTTTTATATATATAAAATGGGTTTGCACTTGACCTCATCTCACCTGATGGAAAGTGACGATAAGGTCTAAGATGGTCATTTGTATCTATTTGTATAAAATCTATCTATGCTTATCTATTTGTATAAAATATCCATAGTATGCACTTGATATCTTGGTTGTTGTATGAAATTAAAACCACATTAGATGGAACGTTAACAATTTTCTAAACGTTATCTCATTCTACATCTAGTTAGTCTGGTTCGTTTCGAGATTTGATACGACACTAACTTGCTTTAATTTTGCTGCAACCTGCAACTTCGTCTAATACGCAAATTATCTTCCAAGTTTATTATCTTCAATATGCTTCAAGGTTGAGAAAAATCTGCATTTACAACTAAGGTCCTCGAAGAAATCTGAGTAAAATAAAATGCATGAATGTACAACTATTCACATTTTTATTAGCTAGAGTCAAAAGGAGTACGCTCGTCTATTGAAGGTCTAAGTCATAACCGCCAGGAAATATTGCTGCGGTCAAACCATTCCACAAAACTGAGGTACATTACGCCTTGTATTGTACTGTCTGTTGTTATTAAATAAGTAAATAATAAATATTTTACAACATCACTTACATTTATCTGGATCCGAGATATTAATAACTCAAGCACCTGTGTAACGAATATCAGAATCAACAGTGAGATTACAAATATATACATATAATACTATTATTTTGTAAATACATAATTATAATACGTAGAAAACACCCAGACCAATACAAACAGACATGTACATGCACACAAATGTTTGCACTGTGCGGGATTCGAGCCCGCAACCCTTGCACCAGAGGCAGCGTTCACTACCACTGTTAGAAACGGGTCGTTATTGTATCATACTTGCGTTTTGTTTTTGTGCAATAAAAAAATCTATATATCAATCTACAGGGTAATAGTATTACGCTCTATAGTAGGTATTACACGCTAAAAAATCCTTATATCATCTTATGAGTACCTAGGACATATAATAATAATAATTCTCATTCCGTACTAAGTAGCTTAAGCACTTGTGTTACAGATATCAGACAACAGAGGAACACAAATATATACTTAAATATATATTTTAGACCCAGACACTGAACAAATCACAATATGTCTACTCGTGGACATTGACCTCCTCCTATGGCATGCTACTGTATACGATAATATAATTCAATGGTAGAAGACGTATGTAGCAAATCCGACACCGATCAAATTTAGAAAGCTATTACTAATATTTAAGTTCCAGCTGAGGATGGATAAGGAATAAGCTACTTTGTTTCCCTCCAGGACCCAGTGTTTTTTCCACCTTGTATAGGATTAATCAGACACTAAGCAGACTAGTATTCACCCACCCCCATCCCACACATCGAGCCTACGACCTTTGGCGTATGAGGCCGGGTCTCCACCGAATGTACCATTGAGCTAGTCAATTGTTAAATGTAAGATTTAAACTCATCACTAAAATTGAGGACAAACCACAAATGTCTTTCATTTGCCTTCTCATACAGAACAGCTGATTTTATGAGGCACATTACATGAAGTGTGAGCATGTAAGCGTCCCCATGCGTCCGGATATAACCGGACACAGTTATACTTTTTAATTATTTTTGGTGTTCAAATGAAAAAGTATTCTTGTGCGACTTTTGTCAAGCTTTTTAAAGACCGTTCTTACATTCATGATCATCATCAGCCTGTTGCTGTTGTTGGAGCTGAATGCACTTACAAATCGTCATACATTTGAGTAATTTAAAACTACTTAAAAGTACTTGTGTATAATTTACATGTTTATACATATATATGTTGATAGATAAAATATACTAAAAAAATAAGTAAACATAATGCGATTCTACCACCGGCTCATAAAGTTGTTTCTCTTCGAGATGATCCGGCAAAAAACGTGACGGTTAGTCATTTTAATCGCCAAACTTTCATACAATGTTGTGTCATCATCATACCAAGCCAAGCCAGTTTAATTGTAACACAAAATAAAAAAAAGGACAAATAAAATAAATATAAGGTATATATGAGGTAAACCGAAGCAGACCAGTCCCCAGTCTTACTTGTTGGTCATATTCACCTCATATATGAGGTGAATATGAAGAAAAAAGGAAGGAAGGAAAAAAGGTAACAAAAGTAAATCTAGACTTATTCTAAGTTTTTGTAAGTCTAGATTTACTTTCAATACCTTTTTCCTAACTGTTCGACTAAACTAACTCACTAATAAAACTAACTAGCTGTGAACCTGTCCAGCTTTTCGGTTCTAAGACCTGGCAACCCTCGCACGCCCACCGCTGGCTTTGTGAATGGAGCGGAGTACTTGCGACAGCCTGCGCTTGCGCCTACGTCCAGCCCTGAAGGTCGCCTACTTTCATTCATAGACCTGGCGATCTCGTTTCAGATGCAGTGTATAGAATTTTGATTAGTAGTGTCAATTTGCGTGCGGGCACGGCCTAGTCAAATAGCGACAAGTGGCGATGACATCATACTCGGTCCGATAGCAAACGTTTTTAACCTGCATTCCATATTTGTGTGTTATTATTATAACCTTAGTTCATAACAAGTAATATGTACTGTTGAGGATCGACAGCTGGACCAGCCTCTTTGCATTGTTTATGTTTTTATACAGAAATAAAATAAGTTTATGTTTTTATAAAAGATCAGATAGAGTGCGCAACTCTAACATACGCTCCAAGATGGGAAAATGCGAAGCTAAAATGGGAGTGGGCAGGCCATGTATGCAGAATGAACCCTGAAAGATGGACAAAAATCGTCACCCAATGGGAACCAACCGATGGCCGTCGACTACGCCGCAGGCCCAAAAAAGATGGTGTGACGATTTCAATACATATGTCCAAGAATGGCAAGTAAGAGCACTGGATAGGAAGGAATGGAGAGGCTTGGGGGAGGTCTTTGCCCAGCAGTGGGACTCTGCAGACTAAAAAAAATGTTTTTATACTTTTTACTGTGTTTGATATATTATTATTTTGTTTTCATTATCTTATTGCCTTTGCTGAGAACCTCACCATCAGGAGAAAATATATTTGTTTTTGCCAACACCAGTTTTATTGACACCAGAACACCACCGTTCGTACACCATCTTTTTTATGTTAACATCCCGAAAACCTCATAATAAGTATCGTGAATAAAGTGCCTGTAGCATGTCAGATCAACAAAATAAGCGAAAAAAAATCGCTACTCCATACAAAAGTATGGACTTTATTCACGATACCTATAATGTGGTTTTCAGGATGTAAACAATAAAAAAATTACGGTCTATGTTAGTCCAATCACTACATGTACATAAGTACATCATGATTTCTTTTACTTTGAGGTTTTGATTAAGTATAGTTATTTTCGATTTCGCACTTAACACTTAATATGCTCTTATTATCGGACGCCAAGACTCAGTATGCGCGTCAGTCGCTGCGACCCGTTTAGAACAGTAGTAGTCAATGCTGCCTCTGGTGCAAAGGTTGCGGGTTCGATCCCCGCACAGTACAAACATTTGTGTGCATGAACATGTCTGTTTGTGTTGGTCTGGATGTTTCATATGTATTTTAAGTAATGTATTTACAAAAGAAAAGTATTCAATGTATATATTTGTAATCCCACTGTTGATTCTGATATCCGTAACACAGGTGCTTGAGCTACCTATCTCGAAGTCAGGTTAATGTATGTGATGTTGTGAAATATTATTATTATTGTTATACCATCAGGTAAGATAAAGGTCAAGGACTGACCGGATGACGCAATTGGTAGTGACCCTGACTCTTACGCCAAAGGTCGTGGGTTTGATCCCCACCCTGGACAAACATTCGTACGATGAACACTTGTGTTTGTTCGGTGTCTGGGTGTAATATATGTATTCAAGTATATATTTGTGTTCCTCTGTTGTCTGATATCTGTAACACAAGTACTTAAGCTACTTAGTACGGAATCAGGTCAACGTATGAGATGTTGTAAGAATTATTATAAAAAAAAAGGTTTTCTCGTTGCGGAAGAAAAAGAGTTAAAAATGGCAGTGGTAAACTGCACCCCGTGATTTCCCCGTGATATTTTGGATAGTAAATAATGTCTTTATGAATTGTACTTAGCCTATGTGTTATTCTGATATGTATGCTACATTTTTGTGAAGTTTTATCAATATCCATTCCGCAGTTTTTACGTGAAAAAGCAATAAAAACACTAACATACATCCTTACCAACTTTCGCGTTCATAATATAAGTAGGACTAATAGGATATTTACTTTTAGCGTTAGTTTGTATCACAAAGATGTTGCTATTGCTAATGTTGCGTTGAAAAAACTACTACTTAAATAATCATTGCGATAAAGGAGTATTAATGATACAAAGTACACTTAACATTAGATAATAATGTTATTAATTAAAAAGATAGAACCAGACCACAGTATACCAGACGCACTGCAAAGCTGACCGGTTCGCGAAATTAGACAACAGACGGCCAAGTGTCACCGGATGTCGTTAAATTTATAATTGATAAAACCAACTATTCAAACTAGCGTCTATTAAACCGTTTAAATCATGTAGCCCGACGACTTCGGCCGGCGATGGCGTCCAAAGTATTCCCATCGTTCATTGACACGTGCCAAACCTGTTTTCGGGCAAGTTTTTCTGAATGGCCGCTTCCTTTGTGAGCGTAAACATATTCAAATGTTGCGATTAATTCATAGCTAGATAGTGGCATGGTTTTATGAATGGAAGCAGAGGTGCAGCCGTGTGAGTGCCGCGCCCGTCGTGCACGCGCAGCGCTCGCACACTTTGCATACTGGCCAGCCACGTCACGTGTTCGTTCCGAGCACAGTTACCTCTTCAATATTCGAGAAGTTAATTTTAAATGTAAAACATATTTGAAAGTCAAAATAGCTAATATCAATGTAGACCTTTCAATAGGGATCCAAGTTTCGAGACTTGATGGATTCGAAGCGCACTCATTATCAAACGACGATTATAATATTCCTTGATGCGCACTAACTTCAAAAATAGTTATACCAGTCGAAGTTTTAAAATACAGGGAGCACTCCTAATTTATTTATTTTGTAAAAACAGTAATTCAGAAATGAATTGGAACCGTCCAGTCCATTTCAATCCTTTTGAATATATCCAGCAAATAGTTGCTCTCATTGATGTCATTGCGCAACCGTCATTTCCAGAAATAAAAGTCTTGATATTTAATTGATTTCAAAAACCTTAAATATTTTTTACTACGCTATCAATGGTTGCTATATAAATAACATTCTCCCTATTGTCCTCATTGGTACTCTCCGAGGACAGGTTTTGGTGCGCATCGAGGATAGTGCCTCCTTATAGTTCGTTAGGCACACAAGTCATTAGGAGCGCTATCGTAGCGCGTATTACATTGTGCTCATCGCATCGCACGCGCACAAAGGATGAACGTTTGCATTCGCAGGCACAAGCACATCTTGTTAGCATGATTTATAGTAGGTTGGTAGACTAACCTTTACAATAGCCAATAGTATCAATGCGCAGATCTTGATTGTGCAAATGTGACATTGGAAGCTACATTGTTGCATAGCAATGCATCTACTCATCATACTTTATACCCTAAATCATTTATATTATGCTTTAACATAATTTATAATCGTTGGCAATATATTTATTTCAAGGGAAATATTCAAACATACTCGTAGATTATGTTCTCCACTTCTTTACATTGGAATACATACATATATATTAATAAACATATATATCGATAATAAAATAAAAACATATTATAATAACACATCTAATGTTGCTTCTAAGATTTCGTATGGATCATTTTTCATTTATTTATTAACTATGGAAGACTGACAGGAAGTCGCAGCTGTGTCAGGCCCCCCACAAGTTGGACCAACAATCTGGTGAAGGTTGCGGGAATAAATTGTATGCGGGTGGCACAGGACCTATGTCCAGGGGAGGCCTATGTACATCAGTGGACGTCTATTAGTTGAAATGATGAATGTTGATGATGGAAGACTTACAGCTAATTACTTTGTACTCGTATATTGTTACTAGTCACGTTTGCTTTTTAAATGTTCATTAACTCCAACTCATATTTTTTAAGTAATCTTTATCGTGTATTATGCACAATTGCACGTCACACACTCATGTTAGTCTTTGTGGTAGTACCTACTTCCTAATACTTTTTGAATCTTAATAGTTGCAAGCAATTTTAATATTTTCAATGCGCCTACGCACCTCAGCTGCCGGAACCGAAGGGTAGATTGTATTTCAAATCTAAGCGTATTGTTCCTTTGTCACAGTAGAAAGAGGTATATCAATACAGTAGCGGGGTAAAGAAATTTCAACGTCGTGATCGCAAGATTAGAACTCCCTTTATAGCGGAAAATTACTAGTGACAATGCGAGGCATATCGCGTGCTCATTGTGCTCCGGCGACTAACTATGCTTTGGCAGGGGTTAGAAACATTTCAATTAATAAATTAATTTAGAAATCATCATTGAGATCGACTGTCGAGCTTTTGTGCACAACGCATACTCTCTACTCTCGGCCACATAATGCGAAGAGGGGATGATAGTCTTGAAAAACTGGTCATTGTTGGCAAAACTGAAGGCAAAAGACGACGACATTCACCAAGATGGTCTGATCAAATAAAAGGAGCTACATCCCTACCAAAGTTCTACGACGTGGTGAAGGCTACTACCAATCGGAAACAATGAAGAAAGTTTTTTTAGTTGATGAGTTTTAGTGCCCTCGATCCTCAGTGATGAGGGGCGAACTGTAAGAAGATTGAGATCCACGTTGCAAACATTGTGGTAATAAGATTTGCTCATAGCCCCGGCAACAGGAAATAACGAAGACCTACCACTAAAATATTTTTGTTGCAAGCAGCATTTTGTATGATACTTGTATAAAGAATCAAGATTCTTCATACAAGTATCATACAAAAACAACTGTGCAATTTTATGTATATTTTTTTTTAATACAGTTATTTCGATCCACGAGATGAAAGCGCTTGTTTTTCATTTTGCTTGATGTTAAGCATGATGTCAAGGCCGAAGATATCCTGAAAAAGCTTAATTATTATAAGTATTTGGGGAAAGCAAAATATTAACATTTTTGACAGTGCTCAGGATGGTGGTAAAAATGCAATATAGAGCCTATCATAAAAACCAATCTTTACTTCTATAATAGATTGGTTTTTAGATAGATACTTTTATCTCCAAAGAATACTTCAGCCAATTTTATGCCTAAGCTGAAAACGTGATATACCTAGTACCTATTTGATTAGAAAGATATTTTTGTTGAAAAAGGCGTAAGAACATATTACAAAGTAATACATGTTTTTTTTTATAAAAAAAGGGGCAGACGAGCAGACATATCACCTGATAGTAAGTGATGGAGACCTGCAACGTCAAAGGAGTCACAACCTATTAAAAAGGAATACGCTCTTTTTTTTAAAGATTTGCAGTTCATTCCACAGTTTTGTCGTACCAGGTAGAAAGTGGTGGATTGATATAGATTTTGAGATTCATTATGTTTAGCCAACATTGCCAACAAGAATCGGTAGATCCGTGGTGCACAAAAAAGGTTGATGGCACCTGCAGTATAGAGTGCTCTATAGATGAGATCGCGTGCGCGACACAAGGGCCCTCGGATGAGCAAGCCTCGAGTCATTTCCGGTGCACTGTTCGGCGCCGATGTCGAAACGGAGAAGAATCGCTGCTAATTTATAATCGTCACTTTCGTAGTACTGACTCACGCATAAACAAAGCTGCGTCGGCGCTGTGTTGGCGGATTTTGATAGGCGCGGCGTTTACATAGATGGAGGCTCTCTAGGTCTACAAGATTTTTATGAAAAAATATAATAATAGTTAAAACAATATGTTTAATGTGTAGAATATAAAATAGGGTAAATGAATTATACATAGGTATTTTAAAATACTCATCTAATTCACGGCTATCCATTTATACAATTGTTACAAAATAACTAAACTAACTTGTGTGTAAATTAAGTGGACTGTAGTTTTGGCGAAACTAAAAACGAAAACAAAAAATGGTTGTTTGCTCTGCTAGACCGGGAATCGTAATCTTGTGCACTACTTACATGGAATCCCTGGAGCTTGTGGAACGGGTTCACACTAAAAGGTTCAAACCTAGCACAGCTGAGACTAATGTTATCTTTACCCAAAGTGGAACACTCCTCCTCGTAGGCTGCCAGAAGACGATGCGGTGGTTGCAGGCACAAATTAGTTATGCTAATTTCTATAGAAATTATTGAAAATAAACGAAAAACGAGAGCAACGAAAAATTGTGTGTGCTGTAGCGCGAATTCGAAAATGGAAGAGGAAGTTTCTACTTTTTAACCGCCAAAAAACGTTTTTAAACTTCACCAAAAAATGTAGACTATATCCTACCAGTGTGGCAAGCGAGAAAATTAATAAATTTTCAATTTGGTCAAGAAAATATATTTTTTATTTTATTTTAAATTTAATTTAAGTGAAAGCTGAACATTCCGCCCACCTAAATGCGAATGTATTTAAGAAATGAGTTTAAACGAAACGAAAGAAAATCTTAAAACTAAATAAAAACTAAGTGAAAACTATTGCGAAGGCAGGGGACAAAGCTTTACTATCGGTCGGCGGTAGTGACCCGAGGACGTTTTGACAGTAGCAACACGACAAATACCATCTTTCCCTGGGTGTAACGACACTACCCGACCTAAACTCCACTTTAGTGGCGACAACAATTCATTGACGATGAGAACCAATGTGCCAACCATCATGTTATCCTCTGTCTTAGTCCATTTTGACCTCTGCTGCAAAGTGTGGACATACTCCTCATGCCACCGACGCCAAAAGTCCTGGTGCATTTTCTGAAGCAGTTGCCATCGCTGCATGGAAGTGAGCTTTACATCGACAAAGTTCTCCTCCGGAAGCATTGACAACGGAGCCAGCGTCAGAAAATGAGCAGGAGTTAAGGCCGTCAGATCGTTCGGGTCCGAGCTCATAGGCGTCAACGGCCGCGAGTTGAGCACCGCCTCTACTTGGGTGAGGACGGTAAGGAACTCTTCGAATGTGAGGCGCTGATCGCCTACGACGCGTTTTATGTGTGTCTTTACAGACTTAATACCTGCCTCGGCTAAACCATTAAAATGTGGACTGCCTGGTGGATTAAACGAGAATTTAATCTTTAGCTGTCCTGAAGCGTCTCCAATAAGGTTATCCAAATAATTACTAGCACCAACGAAATTTCTACCCTGATCAGAAACAATTTCGTCACAGCGACCACGACGTGCTATAAAACGCTTCAAGGCAGCCAAAAATGCATCGGTAGAGAGCTCCGAAGCAAGCTCTATATGCACAGCTTTAGTGCTGGTGCACACGAAAACACAAATATAACCTTTATAGGTCTTCACACCACGACCACGACCGAGAGCAATGCCGAATGGGCCACCATAATCAACGGCAACTTTCGAAAAAGGTTTGATTTCAGACACTCTATAGGAAGGCAAATCACCCATCAAGGGAGCTGGCGCAGGCCTAGGATTGGCGCGGAAACACTTCAAGCATTTAGAAATAACGGAATTGACAGCGCGCTTCCCAGACAAAATCCAGAAATTTTGTGAAATCAAATTCAGCACCGTTTGAGCACCTGGATGCATATAATCTTGGTGGAACGCATCGACGAGTAAGTTAGTCAAATGATGACTCCGCGGCAACAACAATGGGTGCTTGATTTTAAATTCAAGTTTGGCATGAGCCAAGCGACCGCCCACCCTGAGAAAACCCGAGTCATCGATGAATGGCGACAGCTTGCGGAAGCCTTTCGACAAGAGGTTCGGACTCCCCTTTTGCAAGAGTGCAATCTCATGTGAGAATGACTGAGCTTGTACATGTTTAATTAAAAGCATGAAAGCCTGATCAAGCTCCGAGGGCTGCAAGGTACCTGTCCTGCGTTTCGCATGGTCTTTCTGTCGAGCATTGTGCAGAAAGCGCGAACAAAAGGCAAGCACTCTTTTAAGTTTGGAGAGCGACGAGAATTTCGCTATAAAAGTGTCGAAAAACTCCGAACCATGGGACGTCACCAGACTGTATATTTTTTGCTCATCTAGTGCCGTTTGACTGGTGTCGAGGACGGATGGAGACTGTGGCCAAAACTCTTCACTTTCCTTCAACCAACCAGGCCCCGCCCACCATGTAGCATGCCCGATTAAATCGGTGGGAAGCAGACCACGCGATCCGCAGTCTGCAGGATTATCCTGCGTAGGGACATGGTGCCAACAGTGAGGAGAGACTAAGTCCTGGATGTGAGCCACACGATTGGCCACAAAGGTCTTCCATCTTGATGGACAAGATCTGATCCAAGTCAAAGCGACACTAGAGTCCGACCAAGCGAAAATGGTATCGATAGGGTGTAAGTCCTCAAGACCTTTAACTACGAGTGCCAACAAATCCGATAACAGAACTGCTGCTAGAAGTTCCAAACGAGGAATCGAACGCTGCCGGAGGGGTGCGACTTTAGATTTGGCGCAACAAAGGCGCACATCGGCAGAGCCAGACGCATCGACCACACGACAATAAATCACGGCGCAAAACCCTCTCTCAGAGGCGTCACAGAAACCGTGAATCTGGAGCGACACGAACTCCGACACCATACGACGAGGAATCGAAAGCGATTGCAGACACGATAGCTGCGATTTAAATTTCTGCCACTCCTGAGCGATGTTTACGGGGGCATCATCATCCCAATCAACACCGGACATCCATAGGAGTTGCATGATGTATTTTGCGAGAAAGACGACAGGCGAAAGTAACCCCAAAGGGTCGAAGATGCGAGCAATCTCCGAGAGGATTGAACGCTTAGTACATCGATTGTCAAGAACCGATGTATCGAAAGTAAAACAATCGGACTTGGGCAACCATCGAAGTCCTAAGACCTTGAGAGAAACGTCATTGATGGTTTCAAAGTTTCGAAAACTCTCTGAATATAAATCAGATTCTGGCAAATCAACGAAAAAGGATTCACTATTAGACGTCCACTTCCGTAAATGGAAACCACCCGACAACATAATTTTTGAAAGTTCCGAACGAACTTTTAAGGCCTCATCTAAGGTCGATGTACCTGACACGACGTCATCCACATAAATGTCCCTAGACAAGACGGCAGCTCCTGTAGGAAGTTCAGCAGCAGAATCCTTGGCGAGTTGAGCAATAGTTCGAAGCGCTTGATAGGGCGCCGAAGAAACACCATAAGTTACTGTCTTCAACCTGTAGTCGCGTATGGGTTCCTCGGGTGAAGTTCGCCAAAGAATTCGCTGGTATTCCGAATCTTCTGGCAGGACGAGAATCTGCCTGTACATTTGTTTCACGTCAGCAGTGAAAACTATAGCGTGCCAACGGAAGCGAAGAAGTAGATCGAAGATTTCTGTTTGCAACTTCGGACCAGCCAGCAAAACGTCGTTCAGACTCTTGCCCACAGCGTCCTTCGCGCTTGCGTCATATACGACACGCAACGGCGTGCTGATTGAAGTTGGTCGCAAGATACCATGATGAGGTATATAATAAAATTGACCTTTGTCTACTTCTGGCGCTGTACAAACCTCCATGTGTTGGCAAGCTTCGTAATCCAGCATAAAATCCCTATATCCCTCAGCCAGTTTGGGATTAATTTGAAATTTCTTCTCTAAAGAAGCGAACCTCTTCAAAGCAATGGCTCTAGAGCCTACAAACGACGGCTTATCAAAATTATCTTTGAAAGGTAGAGGAACAATATACCTACCCTCCTCAGACCGAGAAAAATTATTTTTAAAGTTATTTTCAACAAGTTGATCTTCCTTTGACAATATTTCCATTTTAGGTGGACTTACTGTTTCGACTTCCCAGAATTTTTTGATAGATTCATCCAACGACAAGTTTGCTGTGGCAAAGAAGCAATTTTGTCTCTTGCCACCAGCACGAGAACGAGAAATATTTGTGTTGAATGAATCATCAAAATTACATTTTCCCATCATAATCCAACCAAATATTGTATTGATGGCTGTTGGTTGTCCTGCCTCACCATGCATCAACCCAGGACGAAGAGAGGAGGCGAAAACATCAACACTCAAGAGTAGGTCAATTGGTCCCGGACGATGAAAATCAGGATCGGCCAAAATTAAATCCTTAGTATGTTGCCAATGAGATTTATCTATATTAGATGAAGGCATAGTAGGACAAATACTAGGGAGGACGTAGGCCTCCAACGAAAACCTATGATCTAATGTCCTATCTGCAGTCTTGAGTTCACAAGACACTTTTCCCGAAGGCTCAGTGACGACTTGACCGACACCATACACCGACTGACTTGATTCAGTTAAGTTCAGTCCCAGCTTCCTGGCACAGGCCTCAGTAATAAAATTACAAGCACTAGCACAATCCAATAAAGCACGAGCACTAATATATTTGCCAGAATTATTATTTTTAATAAGCACCCTTGCCGTTGAAAACAGCACCGATGAATCAGTACTAGGGGATGTAAGAACTGACACTGATGGTGTAGGCTGCATATTATTGTCTACCTTTGTCTGCTTTGTCTCAGTCACAGGTGACCGAAAATGTAACAATGTGTGGTGTGAATATGAACAAACTCCACATTTCTCCTTAACTGGACAATTTTTTACAGTGTGGGTACTTAAAAAACACAATATGCACAAACTGTTAGCTTTAACAAAGGCAAACCGTGCTTTTGGATCCATATCCAAAAACTTAGGACACAACGACAACTTATGATGTGAACCCGAACATGCTATACATGGTTGAGTTGCTGCTACGAGAACTGGTCGACCCGATGTGACCTTTTGTTTGGGAGTGGGGGTTGAAAAACCTGGTAATCCACCTCCAGCAGCTTCCAGTGCATGGAACCTCTTTTCAACGAACTTTTGCAAAGCCTCAAACCTTGGTACGTCATCAGAGTTGTGCTCAAACTCGAAGAGCTCCTTTGTTTGCTTATCCAACTTAGACCACAACAGCTGGACTAACATAAAGTTCCTATCAGGCAACTTGTATGTATCTAAGATAGACAGATTTTCTACAAATGTTCTGTGAACCCGTTCTAACTCACCAGAACGAACAGACTTAACAGGTTCACAGTTTATAAGATTGTCATAGAAAACTGTGGCTATTTGTCTCTTTCTGTCATATTGTTTAACCAATGTGGAGTAGGCCAATGTGTAGTTATCATTAGACAGAGGGAAATTTTTAATTAAATTGTAAGCAGAACCTTGAACACTCGACAACAGATAATGCAGCTTTTCCACATTACTCAAATCTTGCCTATCATGAACCAAAGAATCAAACAATTGCTTAAAGGAAATCCACTCCCTAAAGTTACCATCAAAAGGTTTGATTGTAATTTTAGGCAGCTTAGCCTTTGGACTACTGGCTTGGACTTTTTCTAAGCAAGGTTTCTGATCTTCTCTCTGCAATAGTCTGCACTTAATATCTTTTACTAAATTCTCAAACCTACCCGTGTACCTAGTTTCTGTTGAACGCAGAGTCGGAGGGATTTCCAAAAGAAGTTTTATTTGAGAACTATGAAAGGATTCCTCAATCTCCTTAATATCCATAATGGTATATCCCTGCAAGTCTGTATTCACCATCCACTCAGCACGAGCATACGCATAATCACGGGCCACCCGGTGCATACTTTCTGCTGCATCAAGATTTTCCACTGACATTTTTTATGACGAAATTAAACAAATTAAATAACAACAACAAGCAAATACACGAAAAATTTAAAGGTTATGTGTCAAATGGATATAAATAGATGGAGTGAAGTTGGCAAAATTGAATGAACGAATGTCAAAGCTAAGGTTGCGTTCTTACAAATTATAAATGAATAACGAGAAATTAAATTAGAGTTGAGATATTGAAAATAAATTATAGGGGAATGCGACAACTATAGTAATATTCGGCTACCGCACGCACAACAACGAAAAAGTATTAAAATACCCTCGTAGCGGTAATTATTCACTCGACAAACAAATCGACAACGAAAAATAGTGAAATAATAACCGATACGACAGTTTGATTATAAAATTAAGTTAAAAGGTACTATTCAACTAGATCCGCCGATGGACCATAAAAATGTGTGTAAATTAAGTGGACTGTAGTTTTGGCGAAACTAAAAACGAAAACAAAAAATGGTTGTTTGCTCTGCTAGACCGGGAATCGTAATCTTGTGCACTACTTACATGGAATCCCTGGAGCTTGTGGAACGGGTTCACACTAAAAGGTTCAAACCTAGCACAGCTGAGACTAATGTTATCTTTACCCAAAGTGGAACACTCCTCCTCGTAGGCTGCCAGAAGACGATGCGGTGGTTGCAGGCACAAATTAGTTATGCTAATTTCTATAGAAATTATTGAAAATAAACGAAAAACGAGAGCAACGAAAAATTGTGTGTGCTGTAGCGCGAATTCGAAAATGGAAGAGGAAGTTTCTACTTTTTAACCGCCAAAAAACGTTTTTAAACTTCACCAAAAAATGTAGACTATATCCTACCAGTGTGGCAAGCGAGAAAATTAATAAATTTTCAATTTGGTCAAGAAAATATATTTTTTATTTTATTTTAAATTTAATTTAAGTGAAAGCTGAACATAACTTATTTAAGTTAGTTTACTTATTTGCAAATATTTTCCCGAAATAGTTGTAAAAATTGCATTGACAATTTCTAAAGTACATTTTTATGCTAGCAGCCGTAGCACGTAACGCTATACTACGATGCTGCTACGTAGCCGCTACGACCACGCTACGAACACGATAGCTACAAAATCGTTCCATGTAAACACCTATGAAGGTTTTGCGTAACTTTTAACATCATCTCAGATTACTGATGAGTGATAATTGCACGGCGCCTACTTTTTAGGCGGCATTGTGCAAGTGTGAATAGGAAAGACTAATAACGCCATATCATGAAACCTTGAGAGGATTTCGTCTTAAGCTAAGTCGCGATGTTTTATGTAACTGTCATATTTCTCGTTTACATTTGCCATTAATAAATACAAAGCTACATTAATAACAAACGAATAAGTATTGTTCACCATATTGACAAATAGTGGGGCGATAATTTGAAACAATAATTTGCATTCTATATCTAACTTTGTTACTAATAATCAAAGCAGTATAGTATGTTATTTCTTAAGACATCTTGTGACTACTTGTTGCTGATCGAGTGTTGTTTTAGTAGTCACGCCATTATGTCAACACATAGTATACATATACAATTCTCATTGGCTATTCATAACCGTTACCATGTCGCGGGTAAGCTGACTGTCTTGCCATTTTTCGTATCGACTAAACTTCATTTGATTATGATTAAATGAAATCGTTCCATGTAAACACCTATGAAGGTTTTGCGTAACTTTTAACATCATCTCAGATTACTGATGAGTGATAATTGCACGGCGCCTACTTTTTAGGCGGCATTGTGCAAGTGTGAATAGGAAAGACTAATAACGCCATATCATGAAACCTTGAGAGGATTTCGTCTTAAGCTAAGTCGCGATGTTTTATGTAACTGTCATATTTCTCGTTTACATTTGCCATTAATAAATACAAAGCTACATTAATAACAAACGAATAAGTATTGTTCACCATATTGACAAATAGTGGGGCGATAATTTGAAACAATAATTTGCATTCTATATCTAACTTTGTTACTAATAATCAAAGCAGTATAGTATGTTATTTCTTAAGACATCTTGTGACTACTTGTTGCTGATCGAGTGTTGTTTTAGTAGTCACGCCATTATGTCAACACATAGTATACATATACAATTCTCATTGGCTATTCATAACCGTTACCATGTCGCGGGTAAGCTGACTGTCTTGCCATTTTTCGTATCGACTAAACTTCATTTGATTATGATTAAATGAAAGTTTCTTATTTATTTGAAAGAAATGATCGTTTTTCAAATTATATTGTTTTATTATTTTTATAACTTTTTTTTGTTACAAACATTCTAAAGGTTGTGTGAGTCTACATATACCTCAAAAATAAAAATATTATTCTTATAATATGCTTCTTAAGTATATACCTCTTCAAAATGTTTCAAGCTGCAATGTAACTTTCTTTCTTTGTAAATATTTTTCGGATTTGGTTATTTTATGACAGAAACTAAGTAAGTATTTAGATTTTTTGTGTCTTCCTAGTAGAAATCGATATTCCGAAAAATTACAACATATAACATGTGTAGGCATTTGTTTACTAATTTGAACAAAGCCTAAAATTATCCATTTCATTCAAAGCTACTTAAATACCAGCATACCAGTAGGTAATTTCAGTGGGTTCGAACGCCACCTTTTTCACCACCGCAAAACATTCGTGTGAGGAATCCTTGTGTGTGTAAAAAAGTTTGTTTAAAAGCATTCGACGACGAACATAAGTGTAACATAAGTACAGTAAAACAAAGGCTGGTTTATGTTACACTGATTATGGCATAAGAATATCTGTGTAAATTTAATATGTAACTCATTTTAAATAATAAATAGTACGGAATCAAGTCAATGTATGAGATATTGTATGAATTTATTTACTTATTTATTATTCAATATATCCACGCCAGATGGACAAATAGTGAGACTATACAGTACCTACTGTAGGTATTTCATTGTAATCATCATCCTATTCCCAGGTTATCTGGGGTCGACGCAATATGTCTTCCTTTTTCATACGTCTCTGTCATTCGTCATCGCCTCATCCACCCCTTTTTCCATCATGTCATTCTTCACACAATCCATCCATCTCTATTTCGCCGTCCTCTGATCCTCCACCCACTTACATTTACACTCATCACTCCTTTGGTTACATGTTCTTCCCCTCTTCGCATTACATGGCCACTTCTTCTCAATTCATTGTAATAACTTACATTATTTGACATTTTTGGATATTTAACATTTTTTTTTAATGTAAAAATTGACTGCAACATACGTCTAGGTAAATAATATACGAGTGTTATGGTTAACCACTCGACTCGACCACTGGCGCCAAGTCTCGTAGAAACCATCCCAATTTTTCCGTCTCCATCTCATTAGTGGGTCGAATGCGACATAAAATTTATTCATACAGGTTTATTCACATATGCAAAGCACAGCTCAAACACAGTGTAACTATCAACAGTAACTCAACTTATATAATAGTTTTACATGAATAATGTTATGAGATGTTGTAAGGATTTATTTATTTAAGTATAGTTATTGGGGCTACTATTATTTGGGCACCATATATGATTTCTTCTTGATGCTATACTGCATAAATATCCTATGTCTCCTAGATGAGGCAGAGGCGGCTCAAACCCAGAACGGACTTGTGGCTTACGTTTTATTTCGCTCCAAGTTAGTCCTAGAGCCTTTGCTTATGCAATGACAGATAGAGCATTAGTGTTTCTTAAATAACTCGCTTATTATTATCCAATCTTCTTGTCAAGGAAAGAATCCAATCAATGGAACTCTTTCTTCTATTGATGCATATGGTTTACATTTACCTGTTTCATAACGCCCGTTATGAAACAGGTAAATGTCCAGCATATTTACCCTGCAAGGGAATGGCAATAATATTTAGATTCAAATTTAACTAAGTAAGATTTTAAAATTCTACATTAAAAACAATATAAGTAATAAGATGAAAGATTATTCGCCACCTAATACTTTATGGACAGGTTTTTACAGACATATTCATCAACCGAGTAAAATGTATTTTGCTTACTCGTAAAGTTACGAGTTTCTATTATCATGCCACACTGTAGGTACTAAATGTTACTCTTTTATACTGTGCCACAACTGTCGCCTAATTGTAAATGCCCAATGGTAACCATAACCGATTTATTTGTAAAAACCTCTTTATAAATATCGGCCAATGGCAACTGAGAGTGATTTAATATCCATTTAAAACTTTAATATTTACGTTAATATAGTTTTATCACATAATTTCTTATGCTGAGTAAATATACCTCGAAGAAATAAAGTGTTCATTTGAATAATATACTCCCATTAGTCCAAGCCTAAACTACATCTTGTTTATGCATATCCATAAAAAATAGGTTATTATTATAATTTTGAATGCCGAAATAAAAAAAATAAATTATTAACCTTATAGCTGTACACGTGAATCCAAAAGTTGCGTGCTGTTCCGATATACATTTTCGTTCAATAAATTATTATTAACGCCCCGTTGATCTAGTGGTTTAAGTACCGGGCCGTGATCTCGGGGTCTTGGGTTCGATTCCCGGGTCGAGCGAAAAGTATGTTTCAAATTTTTCGAACATAGCTCGGGTTTGTGATCACCAATCCGCATTTGGCGAGCGTGGTGATTAAGCCTAATCCAATCATAGTAACGATGACTTGATTTCTATGATTGAGGCCTTAGCCCTGCAGTGGGATAGTTTATAGGCTGATACTTTACTTTTTACTTTTAAATTATTATTAACGTTTTTTTATCTCTCTATTGTCCAAGGGAAAACCTTATAAAGGTTTTTTAACGTTTAGGTTCGAGGTAATGTACATTGCCTTGATTGGTGACTACATCCCGTGTACCATACAGAACACTTATGAATGTCAAACTAGGTACACATATTATTATCTAACGCTGGTTCGGAATGTAAATTTTATTTTGAAGGTGTACATTACGACGTAGCAACGTTTGGAACCCAGGACGAATTAGATTAGATTCCAGCGTTGGGTCAAAAACCTAAGCTGTTCGGTTCAAAAAGTCTCAATGTCGACTCGAGATCGATGGCTTCGAAAAGAGTGCGTCCCGTCAGAATATAAGTGACAGGGAATAAACAGCGAAAGTGTTTTTATGTCTGAGCACACACTTGTGCAATATAATCAATTGTGTAGTAGGTATATATCAATACAGGCTGATCATTGAGAGAGAGAATGATAATGTCCTAACTTACCATCAGCTTAGCTGGGCCTTTTTATGCACACCAAACGAGTATATTTCTTTGTATTTTTACAGGAAGACTTGAAAGCTACTCTATAGGTATACTCACTAAGCCCTCTACGATGTAGAGATCTCTCTATGTATGTATCTACATCGTTTAGAGAAAACCTGGAATACTCACCTTTAGTTCCTAAAAGAGATTTGATTTGGATCTTTGTTGTAATATGTGCAAATCTAATGTGTAGCTGGGAAGTGAGCAGAATGCGAGGTGACCCGTAGGCGTACGGATAACGGACGCGGCGCGGCGCCTGTCTGCGATCGAGTCTCAACTTAGTTACTCGTACCAACACCAATAAATCGCTAGACACTCTCTTTTTTCTTCCTAACCTTATTTAATTGTTAATAGATAGAAACTCCAAGTAAAGTCCATTTCCAGAGGGGGCATTTTTGTTGGCCATTCAAAGTGGTAATGCAATCAGCATCCTGGGCACGTTGAGTTGCGGAGCATACAACACTCCGCTGTAAATATGTATGTATGTATGTATCTTCCCTCATCTCTTGTTAATATTGTTTTTACTTTTCTATATTATTACGTTTTACGTGAGTAAAAAGTTAAAACTAGGTATTACAGAACTGGCTAATGTCTACGCTATCAACTTTATACCTACCATGTATAAAGTAATCAAGCAGGCGGTTCGGTTTTGTCGTATGCCATTGTGTACAATAACATCGTGCTAGTAAAGCGTGGTACCGAAATGAAGACTCCGCCTACCAAGCGATCTGGCGCCTTATCATCGGCGCCCGCCAGACGACAGCTGCCCATCGGAGAAGCCCTATCCGCGGAACCTGTTTCCCGCGGACACCCCGGATTGAAACACAACAGACGCTACGAACTCCAGCAGCTAGACGCTGCCGGGGTCGCAGGGGTACCCCTGCCAGCTGACCTCGCCGAGTCCCAGCAACTACGGACGAACACCAAGCCCCCCGTTGGCTCAAGATCGCTCAGCGGACGTTCCTTCTCTCGCTGGATGGTATCACGCCACTGGGGTCCGGACTCGCTATCGGGCGAAACCCCCCCGGACTAGATACCCAAGACCTAGAAGGCCATACACAGGACCCGCCTGTATTTACAGGCGGCAGATGACTCCCCTTGAATAGCAACCTGCCAGAAAAACTCTCCTCTCTAAAAACCCCTCGAGAATTGTCAAAGCGTGGAAACAGTAGGCAAATAAACAGGAAGTGAATCAGACGGAACAGGTGTTTCATTCTCCAGCCCCCTGTGTGAACCTCGAGGGTGCCTTCTACATATTGCACACCTGTTCCATTTTATATTTTCTCTGTTCCCTCCTATAATGTGAATGTCACAAACAACAACATGATGTCCCATCAATATACCTAACACCAAGACAACGAACACAAATGACTTTATCTAGAGTGGGAGTCGTATCTACATCTTAAGAGGATTATTATTTATTTTACTATTAACTACTATGATTAATAATAAATGTATGTTCATAAATAAATGTAGTTTTATGTGCGCCGTTATTTTGGTACATATCAGAAATTGTTTCAAAAGATTAAGTACACTAAAATTTTATTATATGTGTCATGTGGCTGTACTTTATTAAATAAATAAATAAAACATAAATAAATAGGAGGAGGTCGGATCAATAGTCAATAGGCACGAAATGCGCCATTAAGCCTCGATGACAACGAAGTACAGAACATCGTATGAAGATTGTACATAGTTATTTTCCATGTGTTAATAGCAATCTTTATTAAGGAATGCGTACTCGCACGTGAGGTATTTCTTTTTGTTTGCCGCTTGCTAAAAGATAGCCCCTGGCGCCCACACCGCCTGAGGAAACTCATTATGAATGAGCACAACGTCTGCATACTAACATAATGGTCTATCGTAGAAATGGGTCATACGAATAAGAATATTGGATTTCTCGAGAGGTTTTGTGACAGCTATCCTGCTGATATTTTTACCTAGCATTCTCCACGGCAAGGCCAAGTTATTACTCTATTATTTAACGCCGTTTGTGACATAAACGTAGTTAGGGCATAAATGTTTTTATAATCCTGAAATTATGAGCTTTAAAATTGTTTTCAACTCTTACGTTTTGGTTCATTAAGTAACACTTATGTAGATGTAATGTATTAGTTACTTTGTACAGCCAACTACAAACAGATATAGGCAATATTTTCCGTGCAAGAAACATTTTATGTAAAATATTCATGCTCTAAAGTTTGCAATAAATTAATAAAATAAAAGATCAAATATCTCACCTTCTACTTTTTGACAAGGTACCTACTAAAGTCTGACCGTATTTTGTAGATAATATCTACTAAATACCTACAAACCTAAGAATAAAAAGCCTGCTTATGGTGGATAAGTAATATAAGCAATGTAAATAAAACCTGAATATCTGAATTGCTTAAAAATCCACAGAAACGCAAATAAAGTTGTACCTTAATAGCTATATAATGACTTCATATATCAGCCATACGAGCCATTCAACGTGTAATTACCTGATATAATTGCGAAACAGCTGTTTATAATGAGCGGGGGCGTCACGTAAACAAAGAGTAGGGCGGACCTGCCACTGCGCACACCTCTAAGCCCCCTCACCCCCTACGTCCCCCCTGTCTCTTCTCCCCCCTCTTCCCTGTGGCACCTGCGCACGCGCTCATTTTCGCAATCAACACGAAATTCGATACGCGACTGCGGCTGGCGCCACGCTTGGTTGCTTAAGCGATAAAAAAAGTTGTAATGTATGGGCGCTATTTGAAACTGGTACCAATAAGAGTAAGCATGTTTTTGCGTCTAATAACAAAAAAGCCGTCATTTAAATATGTATGGTTCATAAATTCAAATATCAAATAATCGTTTTTTGATAAATACCGAATCCTGGAAACAAAAATATGTTTTTATTCGTACTCGTAATATATGATCTAACGCAGCTATTGATCCCTATACTAAAAAATAAAGAGAAGCTCTAAATGAATTATATCTTAAAAGCATAGAAAATCTAAAATATTCTGCAATAATTATTTCGGAAAATACTAAGTTGCAACACCCTCATAAACAAACTAAGGTAGATATTTTCCTTAAGCGATTGAAAACTGAATTTAAATGTTATTTATATATTAATCTATTTATTCATAACAATATTCTCGCAGGTTTACAGAGGGTCGAAAAATATAGTTACTCAAATATAGTTCACGCCCAATTTCTGCATTCAACTTTCCGAACCAAATCTGTAAATTAATACAATCTAAAACATGTAAAGAAAAAAATATAAATAAATGCAAAATCTTCATTCAATAAGTGGTAGTGAACGCTGCCTTTGGTCCAAGGGTTGCGGGTTCGACAGCACAGTACAAACATTTGTGTGTATGAACATGTCTGTTTGTATACGTCTGGGTGTTTGTATGTATTATAAGTATGTATTTACAAAAGAAAAGTATTATATGTATATATCTGTAACTTCCGCTGTTGATTCTGATATCCGTAACACAGGTGCTTGAGCTACGTATCTCGAAGTCAGATCAATGTATGTGAATGTTGTGAAATATTTATATTTATTTATAATAAACAACCTGCCTAGATCTATCTCTTGAATAAGATCTGTTTATTTTCAATGGAAACACACATAAAACTTAGCAATGGTATAGGGCGTCTCAGCCCTCATCTATGAACTGACCGAGCAAGCGAGAACACCCATAAAAGGTCAGCGAAGAGAATGAAGGAGGCAAACATTAATGATTTTGTTTCATTTGCATTTACCATTAACAAAAAATATTCTTTAAAAGCCGACGCTAACCCCGAACTGCTACCACATATGGCGTCGATTCGCCGCCACCTTCTAATTGAGAGCGACACTAGACAAATATATCGCCTTTTATGGTCCGACCGGTATTAAGTATACTGATTGGTAAATAAACAGAGTATAGGATCCTAAGAGCGGGATGAATCAGCTCTCGATCGAGCCGTGATTAGAGGCGATTAGCATGCGCCCGCGCTCGCCGTCTACTAGACTTGCGCGGAAACTGTTCACTCGAGTGTAGAGATGCAGTTTATTTGAAGATAAAGAATAATCAACTCACTTTACGCCCAGTAGAGCATTAAATATTAGTAGGTATAAATAAACTCATCCATTTTCACTGAAGAAACAAGTGATTTGAATGTAATGCAGTACAGTTGTACTTTATACGTTCTCATAATTACTAGAGAAGTAATTTCACCGCATCATTTTTACCATATACCAGGTAACGAAAACCCAAGTGATTGTTTGTCGCGTGGTATGACGCCCGCACAATTCATTCAACATTCTGTTTGGATGACTGGTCCAAGCTGGTTAAAATATGACATTTCGGACTGGCCTATACAGCCGTTTATAGCGAAAGAAGGTAATCTTCCGGAATATAAAACCATAACTTTGTCAAATACTCAAACGTTTACTAAAACAGAATCTCCTTTGCTCGCTCTGACTGATCGTATCTCACGTTGGTCAAAATTACTACGTGTAATAGTTTACGTATTACGCTTTTCTAAACGTGTAAAGTCTCGTGGTGATATAACCGCTCAGGACCTGAACGCTGCCGAACTTACAGTTATTAAGGCTGTTCAGAATCTTCATTTTTCTGATTTATTTGAGGCGATTCAATCAGATAAACCATGCCTTCCCTCGTTTCGGAAATTACGACCCTTTATTGTGGACGGAATTATTCGAGTCGGTGGTCGATTGGCCAATAGTGATAGATAGATAGATAGATAGATAGATAGATATACTTTATTGCACAAAATACACAACTTAAGTACTAGGCATTACAGAATTTAGTGATCTGACTTATGATCATAAGCATCCCATCCTTATGCCTAATAATGATAGGGTATGTCAACTTCTAATTGATCATTTGCACCGCGTTTCTTGACATGCTGGGCCGCAACTTCTGTTGTCATTGCTGCGACAGAGGTTATGGATCCTTTCTGCTCGTCGTACAGTGCGTGCACGAGTACATGTTTGTGTGCCATGTTTTAAAACACGGCCTAAATCGGCTCAAGCTCCAGTTATGTCAGACCTGCCTTTGTGTAGATTGAAACAATCCAAGCCTTTTACGCATTGCGGCGTTGATTACGGTGGACCTCTATACATTACTTTGTGCAGAAAGCGCGGACAGAGAAGTCAAAAGGCATATTTATGTGTCTTCATATGTATGTCCACGCGAGCGGTACATGTAGAGATAGCTCCGGATCTAACTACAGATTCCTTTTTAAATGCATTTAAGCGTTTCATATCACGCCGAGGTCCAGTAGAACGGCTCTACTCGGATCATGGCACAAATTGTGTCGGCGCTAAGGCTTATTTACATGAAATTCAATAATTTCTTAATTCGGATGCTTTTACTTCCGAATTTAGGGCTGAACTAGCTAATAACCGCATTTTATGGGAAATGATACCTCCTAACGCCCCACACTTTGGTGGTGGGTGGGAAGCCGCAATTAAATCTTTTAAAACACATCTTTATCGGGTCATAGGAGCACAGATCTTAACTTATGAGGAGCTATTGACGGTTTTATGCCAAGTCGAAGCTATTCTTAATTCAAGACCGCTGGGTATTCTCAGCGAAGACCCATCTGAGCCTTTGCCACTGACACCTGCACATTTTTTTTTAAATATGACGCCTTCGGGGTATTTTCCCTCAGTCAATGAGCCAGAGATAAACCAAAATTTACTTTCACGTTACATGCTACTGGATAGACTTGTACATTCTTATTGGCGAAGATGGAGAGACGAATATTTACATACACTTCAACTTCGCGGGAAATGGAACACTGATGCTTGCCCAGTGAGAGAGGGCATGTTAGTTCTTATTCGTGATGATAATTCTCAGCCTCTACACTGGCCAATGGGTATCATACAACAAACTTATGCAGGTAAAGACGGATTAATTAGAGTTGCTTTAGTTAAAACTAAAGCTGGGGACTACGGTGCGGCGGCCTCCTCGTGTGGCCCCTTCGGTAGTATTTTTGCTCTGTTTGGAGCTGCTACCGAAGGGGTCCTGGCGTCCCTGGGCAACGGCGGGTAGTAATATGGTGCGCTCGCCATATTGCTACCCGACGGCCGACGGCTGCACACATGGAGGGGGGGTTAGGGTTCGTAACCCCCCCCTACGGACCTAGGGCCGGGCTCGACGCTTGCGACTGGAGTCATCTCCAGATGCTCGGTGCCCCTTTTATTGCCCTGGGTTCTCAGAGTGGACCGCTTCTTCCGGAGCGAGGCGTTTTGGTGGGGGGGTGTTCTGTCACCCCCATCCTCCTCCCGGTGGTATTCTGCACTGCAGCCAGCAGTGTGGATGCCATTCGGGGGGGGGGCCGTGGGAGAGGCCCTGGGTCCTACGGACCAGTGTCCTGGAAAGAGGCCGTGCTGGCGAGCCTCTTCGCCCAGGACGGTTCGCGGTGGTAGCCTGGTGGTAATCCCGTGTTCCGTCCCGACTTAGCGGGCGTAGAATGGGAAAAGCCCCGGTGGTTTTAGTGGGTATGCCCTTGGACGGCCTCTGATTAGCAGAGGCCCAATCCAGGGGAGAGCCCCACACTACCCGGTCGACTCCCAGCGGCCGGGTGTGCATAAGGCGGCGCCGATCAACCGGCGCCGACGTCGGCTCCTGTCAGTGAGCTGGCGGCATTTCCACCGGGTCAACAAAAAAAAAAAAAAAAAAAAGTTAAAACTAAAGCTCACTCGCCTCCACCCCGCCATGGGAGTTGGAGGCTGGAGTGCTGGCCGCCGTCTACGAGAAGACGGCGGCCAAGCGAGCGGCTGGCGATCCCCTCTGCCCCCGAGAAAGGGAGGCAATAAGGAAGGAGGGTCGCCAGCAAATATTAGAGGCATGGACGGCCTCTCTCCAAGTGGAGAGGTACGGCCGTCCCACGCTCGCGGCGCTCGCCCCGGTCTTGGACCGGTGGCTCGAGCGCCCCCACGGGTTTTTGTCCTTCCGGACGGTGCAGGTACTTACCGGGCATGGTTGCTTCGGTAACTACCTGCACCGCATTCAACGGGAGGACACTCCTTCGTGCCACCAGTGCGGCGCTGCGGAGGACTCGGCACATCACACGTTGGTGGTGTGCCCGTCCTTCGACCAACAGCGGTCCGCGCTGGTCGCGGAGGTCGGACATGACCTCTCATTGCCCAGCATAGTTGAAGCTATGCTGGGTAATGAGGGGGCATGGTTGGCCTTCGCCCACTTCTGTGAGGAAGTGGTGGCGCAGAAGGAGGCGGCGGAGCGGGAGCGCGAGATTAACCCCCTCGCAGGCCCGCTTCGAGCAAGGAGAGGACGAGTTCGGCGGAGAACTCTTCGTCCTCTCCGTGGAGGTGGCCAGCCGGCAACAGGGACGGGGGTCCCTGTGCCGGCACTGCCATTGGCACCTCCACCGCTCGTTGGGGACGGCTCAGCTCTTCCGGCTGTCCCCAACCCCCCTCCTCCTAGTCTGAGGAGGGGCGTGGCCGCACACCCCGTGTAGGGGCCTGTGGGGGAGTGGGGTTGCGGGGAATAGCCTAGTGCAGTTCCCGTGACCCCATTCTATACCCACGGGTGGTTGAGCCCCGGGAGTTTTAGTGGGTATGCCCTCAGGCCGCTTCTTGTTAGAAGAAGCGGCCCGGAGGGTGAGTCCCACAGTACCCTGTCGCCCCCCGGCGACAGGGTCTGCGTAATGCATTTCTCCCGGGAAAACAAAAAAAAAAAAAAAAAAAAAAAAAAAAAAAAAAAAAAAAAAAAAGTTAAAACTAAAGCTGGTACATTCAAGCGTCCGGTAGTTCGCTTATGCCCACTTCCTATTTTCAAATAGGCTTATCTCAATTTTGCATTAATTAGTATTAGTTGTGGTCTCCCACATTCTTATTGGACTTTTGTATTACTTTTCTATTGTAACGCATTTTATACATCTGTATAGTATTTCATACTTCACTCTATGTACTGTTTATTGAAAGATGGGGATCTTTCAAGGAGGGGGAAGATGTTTGGGCCTGTTCAATCTCCTCATCTTATTTAAATCGAACCAAGGAAAGCGCGAAATTCTAAATTTGAATTTGGCACCAACGTCGTATAACCGGAGTGAATTCTGTAGTGAACTATGTTTTTCTTTTGTTTTTTTGGGGTTCTCACGTTTAGAAAAATCGTGGGCAACCGCTGTGTTGCCGCTTGTGTCGCTCTTGTGCGAAATTAACAAAATATATAATATACGTTGTGTTACGTTGTGTCTGGACTGTTTAAAGTTCAGGTTTTAAAGTGTTGTGAACGTCAGACGGCGCCGTCAAGGAACTTTTCTCATCATCAATAAAAGTCGCCGGCCAGCGACTGGTTGCATGTACTCAATGGACGATCGTCTAGCTACATTATTCTGAAGAATCCTGGTAAGTTCGATTTGAATTTGAACAGGAACGAGAACTTGTCCGCGTCTATGTCCCTTCCACAATTTGGTAAACAGTCGTATTGTGAATTGAACCTCCACCTAACTAACCTAACTTCACACACGCGATTATAACTCCCCTCCTAGAACATAGTCTTTTTTGGAAACCCAACACCCGTAGCGCTAACAATTACTCTCCACATAGGTACTTAGTTCGTGTAATTATTTCGTTTGACCTTGATATTATCAGTAAACCATCATGAAGCATGCGGTATATGTATTTCTCTGAGTGAGTGATGGTACCGGAGGCAAATTGGTTGTTAGTGCACTACAATAGTACAATGTGCAATGCAATACCCGCTGATGGATCACCTGATGTTAAGCCATTGCTTGCCAGGTGATCCATCTGCGCATAATTATGTCAGCTATCACATAAAAAAGTTATCTTCAATCGCATTTGGTGAACTGTATTGATTTCTTTGGGTAGGTACAATGGAAATGAGTGAACTATATTATCTAGTTAAGTGAACTAGTTCTATTATCAACTCATTCAGGAACTACATACTCAAGTCTAACGTCTACTAAACGACCCACGTGGGAGGTGGGAGGACCCAGCTCACCTATTGTCTTACAGCGCATTATAGCATTATAATAGTACTGCTATTGCACACTATTTATGTAAATATATTTGAGAATTCAATTTGTCTCCTGTAATATATTCATGGACTGATATCGGTGTCCGATGTACAAATGTGACAACCTGTCAACGTGTGGATCCGTCTTCCGATTGTATAATTTGAGAAACAAACCAAATTTATGATAATTTATTCATTCCCTTATGGCGTAAAAATCAAATCAGTCAATTTCATTCAAATGCCTAGTAAAGGTTGCTACCCACTTCCATTATTTTCTCCTGTGGTGAACTCAACTTGTCATCGTACAAAGTATCTAGGTAGTGAACTAAGCATCATATATCTACAAAGGAATTTAAATACAAATACAGGTTGATAATTCAGACGATTGCTTCTATATGTCTATGAACCTTTTGTTTGTCGTGTCTTTAGATGATATATTGTGATAGGAGGAATGATTGGTGGATACCGTGGATAAAACTTTCCTTTCAAGCTGCGCGCGCGACAGCGAGACGACGAGACGAGTCACCACTTGTCCAGCCATCGTTCCATTTGTCCAGCTCCGCACTTACCCTGGCGCTAACAGATATCCTGCTTTATTGTTATCCTGTCAGTGTAATATACGGTCAGCGCGCGCCGATACCATCGTCGATGTCGGCCTCACAGGATATCAGCGCAAAACGATAACCGCTCGTATGACTGAATATCTGGCTGAGTTATCGGACGCTCGCACCTCGACGCAGACGCAGCGCGTGCCCATAGCTGCCGACCGTTTTATTGGTGTCGGCGCCGCCGACCACTTTCTCGTCTCGCAGACAATGACGCTCAAATTGGAAACCAAAATCATTTTTATAACTCGCCTTTACGGGGTGTCGTAACATAACAATCGGTCCCGATAGCTCAAGTCGGTCGCGAACGCCTATTGCCTACACGTGAACTGTCGTAAATTCCGAACGCCACTTAGCAGCGATACTGGGAGTTATTCGGGCTGTTTGCTCGTTACCGTAGAGTAGGTACTTCTAACGAAGGCACCCAAAAGCGTTCCCACAGTCGTCGATCACCGCGGTAAAAAAACCAAGTGTCTACGAATTAACACGTCTGCGCGTTGTGTGTGTATGAAAACACTCGGTGGCCCCGGAGAGCCCTCGTGCTGACGGAGAGCTGTCGCGCCACACAGCCACGCTCCGCGCCAGCCATCACGCCATACGCATTCCGCGTAAGATAGGTGTTCGAGGTCTTTAATTTGCTTTAATTCGAAATACTAAAGATTAACACGCACGTCTCGAGAGCCCTTACGTTTTGATTGCTAGTCGAAGACGCATGTTAACCGTTGTTCGTGCGCGTCGAGAGAAGATCTTCTAGTGTCTTTTATGTCATTCATAAAATAAAAAGGCCCTTAACAATGAGTCAGACCACCGCCTATTAAAACTGTTGAAGTTGTGTTGTAACAAAGTTGCACCGCGACAGTTACGCTCCGCTACTAATTCCGTGAGCAAACAAGAGAGCAGAATGTGTGTGAAACCTGCCCAGTTCAGATCGGACACACGCGCTAATGTGCAGAGTACACCATACTTAATCTTTCACTTTGTGCCGCTTAGAGAGAAATTAACAAAGAAATGCTACACAAACACGGGCTATACTCGAGGTATTAGCGGGTTCCTTTGCAGATTGCGGGAATCTTCCAAATCGCCTATAGCTTCTTAGATAACTGAGAAAGTAAACATTTCGTGTCAGTATGTCATGAGAATAAGGCTTCTGTACAATTTGTAGTTTCAAAAGCAGATAATAGACTTCCGCAGAAGAAAACACACTTATTACTTAGTTAAATAAATACGTGAAGTTTGCACGACCTTACCATAAGAGTGATCGTTTCAATGCACAAGAATCTCTTGTCAGAATCAGAAGTGCACGATTAGGCTAAATTGACTTACTAATTCTCAATAGAGTTGGAAAGGTCGCTGACTTCTCACGGTCTTCTTAGATGTCTCATCCCTCATTATTATTTGGAATGTGATTGGTGCACACCGGGTAAAAGTTTTCATAATTGGAGAATTCATAGGGCAATATGGTGATGTTAGAATTTTTGTAGCTCTACAGAATTGTAGCAAGTTAGGACTTATGAAATCCGTATGAATACGCGTCAAAGTTTCAGACTAGCCGGTAGAAATCTAGTATCTACATAGAGATATCTCTCAAAACCCTCATCAGGTACAGATTTATCTAATTGATACGAGTTGCAAACCAAATAAATCGCAATTTGATAATCTCATTCAAACTAAAGTATGCCTTCCTTCTCTTATCCCCACATACCCGGACTCGAATCAATTTAGAGAAATTCGATTCCTCTTTAGATCTACTTTATGATTTGACCCAGAATCGAATTTTCCTATTGCATAAATAACAGCAACTGAGTACAAACATTGCTATTTTTGCGATGGATTATAACAATTATTAATTAGAACGAGGATTAACGGGATGGTAATTTTTAAGTACATATCCAAGTATCGTCGCGTTAATCCTCATTAATAAATAAAATCTTTTTCTATCTCGTGAATATACTGCAATGTTTTGTTTTTGTTTTATACCTAAGTATGGTCTTCGCAAAGCATGTTAATAATTAACGTTGGAAACTGTTTTAGCTAATGAAAATTTAAGTTCAAAACTATTGTAAGGAATATAAAAGCTGTATGCTTTCTTTGAATTGATAAAAAAATAAAAATAAAAAAAGTTTTGTAAATAATTTGTAATAAAAATAACTTAACCTTAACCTTGGCAAACAGGAACTAATCAATTGCGCATTGAGCTTAGAACTGTAAGAAAACCCAACGAAAGTTTATTCTAGTGAGCAGCAGGCAATAATAAGACCCGGTGCGACATTGAGAGCCGAGCGTGGCCAGAAGGCTCATATAAATCAGCATTACCCGGTAGATGGACAGTTTAATTATTGATTTATTGTGCGGTGTTCGGTTCTCGGCGCCAGCTAATTGGTTCTACCCAGGGCTACCAGAGCGAAATGAAAAGGGACCAAAGTTAGCTCTACTTAAGAGAAACATATTAATTTAAAATTCCTGAAACGCCAAATCGCTTCAGGCTATAAAGTAAATATATGTAATTTACGTTTTACAAGCCGAGTTCGGAATATTATTCTTCCGCATATGATAACTACTCGCTTCAATCTTTTACAAGTTGTGCAAAAAACTAGACGTGTTTCTATTTTAAAAACAGTAAAAAGATTAGACTGTTTGAAAGTACCATTGTGCCATCCCTGAACCTTGGGCAGCGCTCGCGTGACACAAGCCCTGGTCTCTACGCTGGAATTATTGAGACAAAATCGTCCAATATTGCAACAAGCCGCTGCATGACTTCGTTACCATTATCGCTTCTGCAATTGTGGCTGTTACGCTTTTTTTACGAATTACTTAATCCAGTGGTGGAGCCTTGCTGTGTAGTAAGTAAAATATTTAATCATTGAAACTAACCTCTTATTTTCCAATCTTTTTATGATTATTTATAAACTCTTGTCAGAATGGTTGTGGTTCAGTATGTGGTTATGACATCTACTGGCCGATTCTAGATTACTCGTACTTAGCTGCAATTAAAAGGCTACAATAGTAGCGAAAATACTGAACACGTGACACTGTCCTCCCGAATGACGCGGCTATCGGCGGTGTCAGATCTTAATGTGATGGACGGAAATGTCATTTCCTTAGGCGCGATCTACTCGTTCTGTTATTCTTAACTCGTTGGACCCCCGAAACCCTTCCCCTGGCTACGCTCATGACTACACGGGTCAGTGGCTATTCGCAGTGGACGTGGTGAACTTTACAGATCCTTCGTGAGCCAGTGAACCGGCCGAGAGCAAATAGCGCGTGAGACACTCGCCGTAACTAAGGATTGTGGACATCATTACTCGAGAATAACTCATGCTTGTTACAGTCAAACATGTGAACAATAAATTCCGCGATTATGCTCACCTACATACTTTTTTCACGCACGAGTAGGTAGGTACTTACTATTTAATACCTCCTCATATAATTCCCACTTGCGTCCAAAGCTGTTGGTTCCGAGTCCAGGGTACGCTTTTACCATGATCCAGGGAAGTCTGGTAATTACAATCACGCGACTGCTGTGTGACCTTCGCAACCCTTAGACAGGGGAACCAAACCAACTGGATCACGATTACACGTTCACGGTTATAGTTCATGGTTAGACTATCGTCTGCCGAGCTATGACGATGCCCAAAGTCTTCACCTCATCTATGGATGGTATGCCATCGTTCCACGCTGGCGTCCTATACAGGTGTAAGGCAATAAAAAGTGAACCTGTGTAAGCACACACATTTATGCATTACGAGTATAATATTCCCTGTCTACTTGCTAATTCGTCGAAATTGGCCGCCGTAAATGTGATAACGGCCGAAGGACATAATTATTATTATCATTAGCATATACGTAGCTTGCAGTGGACAACCAAGAAGTCAATAGTAAGCATCGTCGCAGACACAAGCACGCACTTAGTTCTCGTTCAATATTTTAGTAGCGAGGCTCGACAAACAGAACTCCTTTGTTGGAGGTCAAACGTGTGTGAAGAGAGTTTCCGTGTCACTCGCGAGCCCGCTTGGTTACACATTAGCGCAGACTCGGACAAATATTTTTTGTTCTCCCATGATCGCCATTAGCTGGTAGGCTTGACATATTTTGGCTGTTTGTTGTTATGACATCCGTCGAGAGTTTTGTTTGTGCCGCGTTCATCGACACCTCCGATTTCCGAGCGATGTTATCGCGACCGCGGCATGGCGGAGCGAGCTCAGTATTCTAAACTCGCGCGCCGGTCGACTCTTCGAGTGCAGTTGTCAAATTTCTCGCGTTTTACGGCGGGGAATGTCCAGTAAAGCTTTTATCGAATTCCCTGCGGCCAGCAAGGGATGTCGAGGCTAATGCTGAAGTTACGAGTCACAGCCTCCGAGATAAGCTATCGGCCGACGCGTAGTGACATTATGGGCATCGATAACATCGCCATCGGGCTCGTTCGACGATAAACAAATATTTTGATTGGTCCGTCAGCTACAAATTACGCGTGATAGGATCTGCTTCGGCGTCGGCGATCTTCAAATGACAAAATTCACTGAAGCCTAAATGAATAGGCACCACCATTTATTTTAAATGAGTGAGCACTGAGCATATGATATGAATGACCTTAAGAAGGCTCTTATATTGAAAAATACAAACTTGTTTTAGTTTTAATTCAGCAAGGGGACAAAGAAAATGTACGTATAATTTATTTTGCCTAATAACATTATATAAGAAATTATACCCCGCAGAAAACACCATATCAAAATGTCTTGATATCGTTAATACCTGATTATAGGGTCATAAGTTTGTTGTTATTTTATGTCTCCGCGATAAAATGCTATCTAAAGTTATAATTTTGATAAAAGTCCTAGATAGGTACATGAATCGTTCTTGTTAAACATGTCCTAAATAAGATATGGAAGGGGATAATTTAAATTGATAGTTTATTACGAGTAAGTATCAGAATGTGGAAATACAGTACATACCTAATAACAATTGTAATTGACGATAATATTAAAATTCGTAATATACACATGTAGCTGGTAATAATGCGACCTTGCTCGTATATGGCAAACGCTGCATTTATTTTTATTTTTATTCGCAGAATTTTTTTAACAACAATAATTTAGAACTAAAAGTATAGAACTTCTCCACATAAGTTTATTAATTAAATTTTATTTACTTAATTATTATTATTTACAGGTAGCTAGGTGACTAAGTACGTAGTTAGTAAATCTTTGACATTTAATATAAAATTTTAATTTTAAGTAGTACCTATATTTAGAATATTTTTAAGTTTACAAATAGGTACTCATAGAGTGGTTATTTGTAAAGTTTATTTTTCTTACTAAATTATTTATAGGTATCGATACTGAAATCCATTTTTCAATACTGATATTGAATAGAATCTTCATTACTCATCCGCCAGTATCAGAAGCCCATATCGCTACATATTTAATTTTAATGAAATATGTACGTGAATACATCTTGTAAGTTGTCAACGGGAATTCTGCATAGATAACGCCCCGATAAGCCTCTCTTCTCGAAAGGCTGTCCTTATCTCAACACCATAAATAATTGATATTTTAATGTCACAAATGATCTGTATGTAACTTTGAAATGTTGCAATCTCACAAACGACTGCTATCACAATCGGCCTATTTTCAATAACAGCACTTGAGTCGTATTAGACAAAGGTGAATTTAGCTTTACGGAAAAGAAGAACTTAAATCGTATTTTATCTGAGGCGATTCGACAACGTGTTTTTCAAGCAAGTGCCGTGCCTAGCCCATAAGTTATCGTGTGTAATAAAATTAAATGTAACACATTTCTCTTTTTCATGTAATCTTCATAATTTATACACATTTTTAGTTTGCGACGGGTATCGGCGCCCGAGGGTACTTGTGAACGTGAGTATGTTGCCCGCTTTGTACTTCCATGGTACTTATTCTACACATTATGGTACTTTTGACTTTATTGTGTTAGCAATAAAGACAAGTGGTATAACTATGTGTTCTGCACTTGCGACAGCCGTACACTTGTTCTGCTTTGTGAATATCATTACAAGAGTATACATTTGTATCTGTCATGCGGTATTTATTTCTGTTTGTTTTTCCGTGATTTCGAAAACAATAGAGGAATATGATACGTAAGTAAATATATACTAGAATATAACATGTAGGTAGGTAATTTAAAACAGATGAAGTCAGTCAAAATAAAGTTAGGGTAGGTCTAGAGGCGACCAATTCAAGCCATAAAGTAAGTTTCTTTTACGTGAAATCTTATACGTGTTATCTACTAAATCGACAATAAAATTTCGATTGCTTTCAACAATAGCGTGATTAGGTTCTAAAAGGGGGTAACTACCTCTTAAGATGACACCACAACGATACTAGAGCTGCCAAGTTATTTATATTGATTATGGCGAATAGGAGACATTTTTTTTATTAGTACTTCAACTAATACTTTAAGGACAGTATTAATACTTGTTTGAGACGAATTAATAAAATAATTACTTCCTACAAGTAACAATAATTTTCATAACTGTCCAATGTAGGCTAAAACTAGCAACTATCGAAATAATTGTTACGTGTAGGAAGAAATGAATACATAGGTGGGTCGCAAATATTTTGTTAATACTTTCCTTTAAGTATTCATCGAAGTATATTTTTAGAAAATGTCTCTTAATAGTCGCAATCAATATAAATCAAGTGGCGGCGCTAGTTTCGTCGCGGTGTCGCCTTAAGCTACGTACATGCCTATGTCAGTTTGTCTAGTTTCATGGCGCCTAAACATAAAAACTGATTTTGATATTGTTTTTAGTTTACCTACCGTCAAATGGTATCGGTGGACAAAACTCACCCCACTGTTACGACATTTTTCACTTCACGATTTTAGTCTAGAATAAGGTTCTACAGCTATCTGTCTCGTATCAGATCAATGTATGTGATTTTTTTTTATGTGATAGGTGGCACACGAGCAAACGGATCACCTGATGGTAAGCAATTCCCACCGCCCATGGACACCCGCGACACCAGTGGAGTCACAAGTGCGCTGCCAACCTTTTATACCCCTTTCCCCCGGATTGGGCCTCCGGTATCCTCACTCACGCAGCGAAACACAGCACAGTGCTGCTTCACGCCGGTTTTCTGTGAGGCCGTGGTATTCCTCCGGTCGAGCCGGCCCATTCATGCCGTAGCGTGGTTCTCCCACGGTAATGTTGTGAAATATTTATTTATATTACAGTGTCAGTTCAGAAGGCCTATTCTCAAGCACTCTACTTATACTCTACTCATTCTCAAGCGCTCTACTTATAAATTAAAAAAAAAATTGTTGACTTCGAGATTTATATGGACAAATGGATGAAATGTCTAAATTCGACTTCAATGTCGAGTGTATGAAAATTGGGCACCAGGGGGCCTATCTCGTCCACTCGCCATTCAAGTCGAATTTTGAGATTTCATACTTTCGTCCATACAAATCTCTAATTCCACTTCAATGTCAAGAAAACAAGAACAAGCCCTCAGACTAAAGATCAGAAATACGAATTTTATAATCTCCAAGCCAAGTACGGCTTAAAGTGAAAATAATTCGAAGCTCATTTTGCTTGGGCGTTTAGATAATTTCCATAACAAGCGTGGCTAACGTTTGCCAAACATAAACAAGCTCATGATCATGAACAATTAGTTATGTACTGGTAATTATGCAAAATAACTTACTGGTAAATTATTAATTCTCGAAACTAATTTATAATACCGTTCTTGTTCTCTCTCATTTTAACTGGAAACGCTACTGCTATATTAACTTTGTAATTCACTTAGCATACCACATAAATAAAATTTTCAGATCCAATCGATACCAATAAAAGTAGTGAACCTTAAAGCTATACCTTAACTATAAGCCTTAAAGTTACACCTTATCAGCAATAGGTATGTAACCTATTGCTGATAAGATCTGACTTTATTTGCAAAAGGTAAGTATTTAGTTCGCAACTAACGCCAAGTAAATATTTTAATGGCTAATACTATGGTATAATATCCTCCAACCGATTACTGCTACGGCGGCCAATCTCAACGATCAGTCACGTATGCAGGTTATATTATAGCGCTCAAGTGTGTGCGCAAACACAAGTGCACTCTCTATTCCCTTACCCTCATATTCCGATGGGACACCAGGGTGACACGATGCCTTATCGTGCTTTCCGAGACACGGGGGCAAAAGACCGCCAACTTCCAAACTCAGGGCTGACACTAAGAATTTCTTACCGAAAACTTAGGTACAATTTGTTGGCCCGACCCGGGGATTGAACCTGGGACCTCATGCGCAGCCGTCGCTTTAAAGTGCGAAACCACTACGCCACCGAGGCAGTACTATGGTATAATAAACTATTGTCATACTATAATTTTTTTTAAGTTATTTTGAACTTTTTAATACAAGTTATTTTGAAACCAGTAGCTATAAATGGTTCTAATAATTGTATTAAAGTCACTCCCACTTGCATCCAAGGCGCTGCTTCGGAACCCAGTCCAGGGTACACTTAGGCCATGGACCAGAATATGGAAAGTCTGGTGGCTACAATGAAGCAACTGCCTATATTACGTTTTAGAATATGTTTGTGATAGGATTGCAGCGCGTCTGGGGCGTTGCACGCGTTTAAGCTTTCGGGTGGTTGCTGAAAATCAGCTGTTTGCTTTTGCTGCTTATGCCTTAGCAAAACATCGCTGAGCTATCACCCTTTCGCATTGCTGTGACACACATGATCCGTACTTTTGCATACTTTTAATGTTTGTTGGAGTTTCTCTTTTTTTTAATTATTGTTTTTTTTTTGCATTTGTATTAATTGTACCTTATTTTTAATTTTGTTTTTTTTTCCTTGTTTTTATGTGTGTCAACTTAAATGCGAATAAATGTTTTATCTATCTATCTATATTACCTTCGTAGCCCTTAAACGGGGGAACCAGATCAACAGGACCATGATTACACGTTCAGAATAATTATCACTCTCAACAATTTAGAAACTAACGAAACGTACAGGTTTTCGCACAAATGTTCTCCCTAACCGCCGAGCGAATGGTAGACAAACGCACCATAGATCTATAAAATCCAGAGGTGCATGATCGGATTCGAACCTACAACCTCCTGTTCGGAGGGCGCACGTAATTATCCACAGAGCTACCATCGCTCATTGTATTAGAGGACATTCCGATGAAACATGGGTAGAAATTGTCCATAGTATTTTATTTGATTTTATTCGGAAGACCAACAACTGTCTCAATTCGGTATCACAATGAATATCTTAAAGCTAATAACATTTTATTATTTTTGACCTCATATTAAATCAATCAGGAGATCAAGGTCCAATTCGAGCAATCTTTATCCGTGAATAAATCTTTGATATAACGTCAGATTGATATAGAATGACAGCGCTATACCATACATTTAGTGTTGGTTTAAGATTGGTCGAATCGGCTTAAAGAACATTTGCAAGAAGGTTTTTTTTGATTTGGGAGTGTTTCTTTGAAAAAGTAGTTCAGTGCCATTGCCAAGGATCACTGGCAAAATTTTGGCTGTAGGTGGTAGGTACTCTAATAGATTAAACGCTGTTTAAAAACCCGTCTATTTAACTACTACAATTTAAATTACAATTTAATGAAATAGCTACTTAACTAGCACAGTTTAATCTGGCGTATGTCCTCTAAATCTGCCTACACACAAATGTCGGAACAGGTAATCTTGCGCAACGATCTCCTGATAAAATTAGTCGACGGCCGCTGCTCCAAATGTCACTAAGTCAAGAGCTACTCACATCATTGACGTGTGACGTCGTGTTTGCAATTTAGATCCACTTTACTCTATGGCATAAGGTCACAGACATAGCCCAAAGGATTGCATGTCTCAAGTGGTAATGGGCACATAGCGAGGAGAACAGACGGCCGTTGGGGCGGTAAGGTCCTCGAGTGGAAGCCACGTACAGGAAGTCGCAGCCGTGGCAGGCCTCCTACAAGGTGGACCGACGATCTGGTGAAGATCGCGGGAATCCATTGGATGCGGGAGGCACAGGACCGATCTGTGTGGAGAACATTGGGGGAGGCCTATGTCCAGCAGTGGACGTCTATTGGCTAAAATGATGATGATGATAAGGACAATAGAAAACATTGTTAGGCTCCGTCAATCAGAAATATTAGAGGAGCATACGAACAATCTCGTGTAGGTACATGCACAATGCGATAATGTATCCTATGGCGTGGATGACATCTGCTTATAGATACTACCTCGATGCATCTGCTTTACTTTAAAATTACAGATTTTCAATTCAAATGGATTGGATGGAATCCTTATACTTGAAATCCAGCCATAGCGACGAAGACTGACTTATGTAGACACGCACACTATCACATTGTCAATACAGATGCAATTAAAACAAATAAAAACCGTAAGTTCTCGGAATTACCCGAATACGATAAAGCCAAAGGAGGGTTATAATTTTGGCAGTTCGTACTTATTGTAGGTACTCTTTACAATAATATGAGGATACATTGTATTCGTCAGTCAGGTTTCAATTTTAATAACGTAGTAGACTATATTTGAGCATCAGCAAACAAAATAGTGTCGGCCAGATCAAACAGGACTATTTGTCCATAAATCGAGACAATAATACAAATACAAATTACAGAGCAATAAATAACATGCGCATGGGAAAATCTCGTATCTGGTGCTGTGCTATCATCGGTCGGTCCGGTTTAATTTAATTGACTGAGCTACGTGCCGATGATAAATGTAACCGGGGTTAAGCATATGCGAGGAGCTCATGAATAAATCGCCCCTCGGTGAGACGAGCTGATTTGCGATAAGCTGGTATTTATTGCGTTATTTGTGCGCCACCTGACGGCGAGGAGTAGGTAGCGGGCGTAGCCGCCGCCGCGGGAGGCTCGGCGGCTTCGCCGGGCAGCGGCATCCCTCGGCGCGGCGCGCGCTGTACGAACAAGCCCGTGGAACGCGCCCTCCTCGAGATAAATCACCGCCAGCCCGACGAACTGATGGATTTCGCTGCTCGACGCGAGCGATGAAAGCCTGCTTGATTCATTCTAAGCCTTTGTGATTCTAAGATACGGGGTCAATCGGGGTAATTGTAAACATGGCGTTACCTATAGTTCTCTTGTTGGGGAACTTCTCCCATTAGGTATCCGTGTAGAATAAAAATATAGAGCTATATTGGTTTAAACTTTCATGATTACTAAACATTAGAAACTCAAAAATAAGGTACATGGTAGCAATCCCATAAACGATTTTAAATATAGGGGTTCCTAGTTCCTAGAATTATAATCTGATGATTTTTTTTCAAAATATAGTGTTAAGAAGTTTTTTAATGTGGCTCTACCCTATCTAACGAGAACAACTTCGACAAATGTAAAGTTTAGTATTTAGTACAGAATTAAATATAGCGCATACTATTGTACGGAACAGCTGATGAATAAATCTGGATTTCGTTTTTATGTAAAACATTGCTTTACATCCAGGATTTAGTACCTAATCATTCAGCTTATTCATTTATTCACAAAACACTTTGTACTTACATCGTTTTAGCTGTCAAAGATGGTAGACTAGAGTAAATATGAAAATCTATAAAACAAGTTTCACTTCATGACGTTGAAAGGACAAGCTTGAGGAAACTAAATTATGCATTTAAAACATATTCACACCCCCACCGGTAACAAGAGCCCTAATTAATTTCAATAGTCATGAATACATACATACATTAAGTGTATCGAATTCAATTAAAATTGATTAATACGAATTGTTTATACACTTATACACATTTGATTGTGAACATCGATCATCTGTCACGAGGAAACTTCCTTCTCGTGGTCGGATTCGCTCATTATGCGATGCACGTCGCATTTCAATGATGTTGATCAAAATTTGATTCATATGTGCCATGAAGGTACTATATCATCTATGCTGATATAACTCGCGACGGGTGTAGAGAAATTAAACATTTTGTCATTGATATAGCTTTATTATAACTACGTATTGGCCTTCGAAAAGTATAGTAAAATAGGTAAATCTTTATTGTTAGATTTTTTTACTTATCTAACAGTAAATAGAAGTATTCAAGGTTAACTAGTTCTAAGTATACCTATTAAGTCATTAATAATATTTAAAAAAATCAAATTGACACTATTTTTTTTATACGTGGAAACTGTTTAAGTCATATTTGTTCTAAAGTACCTCAATAATCATCATCATCATCATCAGCCCATTTAAGTCCCCACTGATGGGGCACGGGCCTCCCTCAATCACATGAGGTGTAATTGCCATACTCACCACGCTTGGCAGACGGGTTGCCGAGGGTTTTGATATGAATGCAGAGTTTTCCTTCTCTGGGTGCTGATGATCATGCCAGCAGCTTTACCTTAGTCGCCTTTTACCACACCTCAGTAAGAGTGAGGGTGGCCTATTCTACTTTGCCGGGGACAACAATCATCATTATAACTTAAATGCTGTTTGTTTTCCTTTAAGAAATAAATAATTGACATAAGAATACCGGCAACGCGTCAGCAATCTCTCTGATTTCGCAGATGTTCATGGGCGGCGTTGATTACTTACCATCAAGTGACCCGCTTGCCCGTCTGTAGCCTCTAGCATAAAAAAATCATTAATATTGATGTTTACTTCATTGCTTCATCTTTGCTGATCAAAATACTTTTATTCTGATAGCTGCATGCGAGATTTGGTTCATCCACTACAATATTTTGACTGATTGTAGTAGTGTACAATGTCACAAACTATTGAGTTCGATGAGGCTTTTACTCGTAGTAAGAAAGACAATAGCAACGTCAATCAATTTAGCTGGTCATGTGTATAAATCGGCGAGGGTTGTTTTGACCCTTCATCGGCCGACAAGGCCCCGTTTTTGAGCGCTAAACGTTTTATGCGTTCATCACAGCATTATCCTTTCGACACGGTAGCACTAATTGGATAAAACATCGGGAGAAAAAAAAAGTTTTTGAAGAAACAAACAGTTTAATAATACGGACGCTGGTAATTTCGGAGCGCGAAGGGGATTCCATTTAACATGTGAATTGGATGTGTCGGGTCGGCGCGAAGGCTGTCATTAGAGGGCGTAGCGGTGCACAAGCCGCAGTCGCGGGCCGCGGGCTGCGCAGGCCTATTAGATCATCGGTAGATATGCGTGTAAGCCAAAAAACTGACCTTAGAATATTTAGTTGCGACCTCTTATGCCGAAGGGTTTTATAAGGGTTTTGACGAACCGATTGGAACAGTGATAGTGAACGCTCCCTTTAGTCCAAGGGTTGCGGGTTCGATCCCCGCACAGTACAAACATTTGTGTGCATGAACATGTTGGTTTGTATTAGTCTGAGTGTTTTCTATGTATTATAAGTATGTATTTACAAAAGAAAAGGATTATATGTATATATTTGTAATCCCACTGTTAATTCTGATATCCGTAACTCAGGTGCTTAAGCTACCTATCTCGGAGTCAGATCAATGTATGTGGTGTTGTGAAATTATTTATTTATATAGCCATAACAAGAGTGCTTAAGCAACTTACTTTGGGTTCAGATCTACGTAAATATGTATTTGCTGTAGTCTATTTACTCTGGACTCTTTCAAGAGTAAGACCAAACAGAATAAAAAAAACCTGTCCCTAAGAATAGTACAGACAATTTGCTCAGCACCGTAACTTTTTATTCGCTGAAGACTGTATGTTTATAGGCAATTAAATAAAATTAGGCATTGTACAATGGTAATCTATTATAAAAATATGTTTTTATAACGAATTTCACGTTTCCTTTCTCTATAGAACCAGATGTCGCACGATTCACTCATCCTCCCCTATGCCTCTTGTCCGAGGCCCGCGTCAACACCCTGATTGATGGGCGCGGGCCGCATCGAACGTTACTCTTAACAGCTACGATTCAAAACAAAATTTGATCTTGATGGATGGACTAATGATATAAAGCAAACACGTGGTCCGCCAGAAGGAGAATGTGCTCCACTCATGGCACCTGAACTAGACTAGTTAGGTGTTAAGCCACAATAACGTACTTAAGAAAGATATTTTTCTAAAGCTTTTTTAGTGATGGGGCAGACGAACGATAAACGATTACTGGCCATGGATACGAATACCTGCAGCACCAGAGGAGTTACAAGCCACTGTCCTCTTAAAAATGAAATGCTCTTTTCTTGATGGATTAAAGGTGGCTTTGGTCCGGAAATACCGCAGGGAAAAATTCATTCCATCATAGGTTTGCCGTGTGAGGCAGAAAGTTTCTTGAACGTTGAAATTGGTCTCTCATTTTGCTAATATTGGTTTCAACTTCTTATAAACTTCCATCGATACAAATTATTAAGAACTAAATGCGGAAATCCAGCGAGTGGAGCCTGTCAAAAATGGTAGTGAAAATAACCACTATATATGTTTAAATTTGCTGTATTATTTTGAGCATTATTTCTTAGGGTATACCAAAGGCTGTATCTGGGCGTTGGTTATATTGAGAATACTTGTGGGAGCACTACATATATCTGGACAATTCCGTTGAGCTTTGTTTATAGTAAGCTTAGAAGTAGTAAGTTTATCTTTCACGTTGGCAGTAGTTTCCTTGCTGTTGAACAAAGCTAGGCATTAGGCTCTATCCCGTTTGGTGCCGTGGATGGAATACATTAGAAGAAGCAACTATGTGTCGCCCGAAGCCAAGTTATTACTATCTCGATATTCATTGTGGACTGACGGACACCAAACCTCATATTTCAAGTGCGTAAACAGCATGTCATGGAAGCCGTAAAATAAAATTGGTAGTCGTAAATAGTGTAGTGTTAAATTGTTTGCGTTTAGTCAATATTTGATGAGATCGCTTTATTGTGAGTTAATAATCTCCATTAAAACATTTCTGGAATTTCTCTACGGCATTTCATTTATTTTTAACTTGTATGATTAGGTAGTTGGTATGATGGTAGCTGTCGACATTTTTTTTTAATTTTTTTCTGACGTTTGAGAATTTCCACGAGTAGAAAAGATAAGACCATAATATAACTGCCTGGCCTAATGTACACATTAAAAATCCAAAAGAAAATTATTGAATAAATGCTAGTATTGTCATTTCAAAAGACTGATGTAACGAAACCTCAAATTAAATCAAATCAATAAGTAATAAAATCAATACGTGCGATCGAAATAAACAACTAACGTTATCATCAAATTATAAACCCACGAATAAATCTATAGCGTTGGACTGTAACTTTATTGTTGATTAAAGGTTTTTACACTTGATTATTTCCGGAGCGGACACATTGTGTCCAAGAGAATGGCTGGCCCTCTCGTCTATCACGTACATTTAATATTATAAGCTATTAGGCGCCCCGGCCCTCCATTACTCTGTCCATATCATAATACGGAATTGTCTGCTCAGCGGTTAGATTTTGTACTTTTTACATCCATTGAGTGTAAAACAAAAAGGCGGCTGCGTCGGCGCCGGGTATTGTTCTCCGCGGCCATTCGTCGCACTTCATGCTATTCACATTCAAATTAAATGCCTTGTGTACCAAATTAATTTGTCTTTTGTCTTAGCCCGGGCTGGGCAGCCTCTGACATGTCATTGCGCAGCGGGGCGCGCGCCCTACGACTCTGGAACGCTAGTGTTGGCTCTCAAGCAAGAGTTTATTTAATTACTCGAGTTATTTAAGTTTATTTGATCACTCGAGGCATTTAAGATTGTTAGACTTGTCTCTTAAAGTGTTTTTTCTCATAAATCTGTTTTTTTTTTCAATAAAATAAATTAAGTCCATGTTCCGTGACTTTGTCAAATTGTTTTTTGTTATTTTATTGAGCTTCACAAATTCAAGCATAACAAATTATACAACAACATGCCTACATTAATATTGTAGGCATGTTAGTGTATAATTATAATATAGCATATATATTATAATTATTGTAGTATAGATAGATAGATAGATACAACAGCAACATACAGTACAATAAGGCAGTGTTATCGCTAATAGATAATCGTTATAGTGTATATTATAATGATTTTTTAATTTGCATTGATGCAAAAACACAATTTTTTATTTATTTTACATTTTGAGAGAAGCGAGTCGATTGACCCACATGCGTTGCAGTAACCATTGGACAAATTATTTGTAAGTAGTTATTTATGTAAGATGAAGAGAAAGTCAAATGATTTTTAATTAGTCAGGTTTGTGTTGCCTTATATTAATCTCACATCAAAATTGTATATTTTAAATCAACTGAATGAAATTGCATAAGCTAAGTCACAACACTAATGTAATACAATGACGTATGTGTATATGAACTAAGAAACTATGACATAAAGTCTTTGAACACGCATTTTGAATTTTTTTCCCTAAAACATTATGTTAGTTGATTTATTATTATGTTAGTCAAAGAAACAACAATTAATATTTGTTTCAACATTTCAAAGAGTTTTATTAGGCCTAAGCTTAACAGGTAATATAACTTGTAAAAGTTAGTTAAAATTATTATAATGTGACTAGTCTATGGAAATGTAAAAGTCATTTTACTCGAGCACAAAATATGCATTACATTGAATTTAAAATTGCTTGTTTTGATGGAAAATCTGGATTTCACAAACTCTCAAGCTTAGGGTCTAAAGAGATGCAAGCGAACAAACGGGTTAACTGACGATGAGCGCTCACTAAGGGTTTTCGCTACACTAAGAAATGCAGATGATCTTAAAGGACTAGGTGTCAACTATAGGTTGTGTACTGCCAATCATTATTTTAAATTAGGTACATATACATTTTTGTACACTAATCTTGTCTTGTAGTTGCTGTGATGTTGACAGTACCTAGGTTTTTTGAAAAAATTCGTTGCCATCATAATTAGGTAATTAGTTTCATAAGTTTTGTATAGATACAAGGCAAGGATTTTATAATACTGGTCGGACTTTTAAAGTTTCCCACACCTAACGGGATTGTCAAACTATATTAATTCCACATACCTCCTAGTTAAAAAAAACTTTCTAAAAACAGGGATAAATCATAATAATAACGTTTCCAATGTAAATACGATGATGAAACCCACCAGATATTAATACCCTCGTGATTACACCAGAGAAGTGACTACACCGGGCAAAAGTGACACTTCAATTTGTTCGAACGTCCCGGCGCCAGAAGTGGGCCACGGCTCCACGTACTGCGCCTTCGGAACATAAGCCACGTAACGCCTTATTAAGTTTATTTTAATATTAAACTTATTTTCAACCTTAAGTTCTACTTAATTATATCGCATTTCTTCATTAAAATAAAAACGACCGCCAATTCTCATTAATCATTTAGGCTCAAACCAGGAAAATCCCCGTACTATGAGTATTGAGTACTAAATGACGAAGCCGTGGTCGTCTCACACCCAGACCCGAGATCATTTAGAGAACATCATTTTCCAAATTGGGGTCAATTTAGAAAATGATGTTCTGTAAATTATCTCGGGTCTGGGTCCCGAGTTGGGTAACCAGGATTCGATACTGGTACTTTCTGCGCTTGGACCACACCTTAGCCACTTTGCCTACGAAGTCGCTCATTGTACAACATGTACTTGTTAATTTGTTAGAACGTACCCAATAGACCAATGGGCCACGGATCAGTGTGCATAGTATCATATTACACTGTAGTGCGAGCCCTATTCAGTGATTGATGAAGCCTCGTAATGTCAACGTCAAATTGGATTTTTTCAAATTTGTACCTTGAAAAGTAGGTACAGTTCGCATTCGAGCTCCGAGGAATCGGGGGCTGTGGAAATTATGAAATAATTTGCGATCGCGTCCTTAACTTTCTATCTAATTATATTATTAAAACCTACTATTGGTACCATAGTTACTTACCAATGAGCTCAAATACTATTAGGTACCTACCTTGCTGTGAGCTCTGAGTGATACTCTAGCTAAAGTCAGGGTTACCATTGTATCGGAAAAAAACACGCTATGGATCAATATGATCAGAATGATTTTATTCAGTTGTTTCGTCTCGTCCCTTCACAAGAACAAAACGCAAAGCGCGTGAACGAAGTAAAGATTTGGTCGTCAAATCGTTTTCAGAGTCGGGCCCCTGTACAGGGTCTTCGGAGCATATCCCATGATGGATGGCCAGGCAGATGTCAACGCTTAATTTGTTGTTATATTCTTAAACTTGCTCTTATTAACCTTGCGTATGCTTCACCTTGGTAGAGAGTATTGGATATATAGTTACATAAGAAAGTCTTTATTACTAGTATCTATAAAATATTGAATTGTTTAATAGCAGTACGAAATGTTGTAGATACGAGATCGGAAAATAAAATAACTATTTATTTGGAAAACTGTGCCAGTTAGCCACGCATAATTTAGTATTTTTTATGCAAGACTTAAAAACATTTCATGACTATTTTGTTCTGCTTAGTTATATTTACAAGATATGCTTGTTTCTCTATAAAATGGATGAAATCTCTAAGCAAATTCAAGTCTAAGAAGTCCTTTACTGATTTTTTTTATTATTATAATTAGTTTTTATGTGACTTGGCGGTTGACTTGGATGTGTCAACAGTAAATATGGATATTGAGTGTTCAACTAAGTAAGCACTTTTTAAATTGATTTTTAGTCTCGTAAATTTTCATGTCTGTTTGGAACGTGCTAATTGTGTTCTGGTGTTTGTAACACAAGTGTTTAGTAAGGAATCAGGACAATGTATGAGATGTTGTATTCCTGCGACTCTTTTATATCTATTTTGCTTAATGGGTTAATGTAAAAAAAAAACCTTAGACTCCAATATTATAAGTTATTAGTACCAAATGTTTCATTGTCACACCTAGGTACATCCTAGCTCTCCTCATAGTAAAGTAAATTATACCAATAAAATGTTCCACGTCAAATTGTCAGAGATTGACTGGACTGCTCAGTCATAAAAACAAGGCACCAGACCTGAGAGGAGATAGTCGAGACCGTGACGAACATAGCACCCCGCCCCACTAATAACGCATCTTTAGTTACGTGTAATTAAAAACTCAAACATCGACAACTAACAAATCACGCGTCCGCCCGCCACAATGAATCACTACGTGTCAATTAAACTATTATTAAAGCACAGATACATTATTAAAAATCACAATATTGTTTTAGGTTCTTAGAAATTACAATCACTCGTGAATCAGAGCCACACCCCTGACGACTCACTCGAGATTTTAATCTCGATATCTCACCATGAAGCTCAGCAAAACAACCATGACTGTGAACATTTACAAAGCACATAATGCAGCGGGGCTCGCATAACACTAAACAATGTTCATGATAAACAGAGCGACACCGCGATCCGTGATACCACAACACCAGCCCAGGACTGGTCCTTGTTCTTAATTAATATTCAGTGACTAGGCAAATATCTCGATGATTGGTGACTAGCACTAACACAGCATAGCCGAGCCTGCTAATTTGGGCCGATTGTTAGAGATTGTCTTTAATTCATCGTCGTGAATCGTGATGTAAGTCACGAGCTGAAGCTGCACAATTATTCAAGTCCACAGTTAACCTGGAGTTCACCTGTCTCGAATCGCACAATTGCAATAGTTCGTCAAGAACTGCAAAATGATTGATTGCGTTGACTACAAGTGTTTCGATAGTATCTTGGAACTTCGAATGGAACCGGTTTTCCATTTGGGTGCAAATAGCTGTCGGAGATCTAATTTTAGAAATGCGCAATATCTGAAAGCTCGGGATCTAATCGATCAATGAAATATTGTTTATTATAGCTTGTCTTAGTGCCGATTTCGGTTACAGCGTCTAGGTACTTTTTGGCCGTCAGGCCTGCTGCAGCAAATATTGAAAGTGCAAGTATAAAAATAGTTACACAATAAATATGTAAAAAAATGTTAATTATACTTTATACGAACTTAGGTATCTGTATAAGAAATCGTGACATTTTGATTTACGGTATTTCCTGTTTACTTCTATAATAATATCCCAACCGATTACAGCTACGCACGGCGGCCAATCTCAACGATCAGCCATGTACGCAGGATATATTATAGTGCCCAAGTATGTGCGCAAACACAAGTGCACTCTTTATTCCCTTATCCTCATATTCCGATGGGACACTACTGTGACACGACCGGAGAGGGATCGGGCGCAGGACCAACGTGCTTTCCGAAGCACGGGGGTACAAGACCGCCAACTTCCAGACTCCGGGCTGCCACTAAGAATTTCTTACCGAAAACTTAGGTACAATTTTTTGACCCGATACGGGGATTGAACCCGGGACCTCTTGCGCAGCCGTCGCTTTAAAGTGCGACCCACTAACCACTGCTACCACCGAGGCAGTCGAGTTACTTCTATATTAGCCTTACCGAGTACCTACACTGAAAAAAGGCCATGACTGATCTCAGTATTAGGCACGCAACTATCGCATGCGGTGTCTTAATTGACTTCCAAAGTAATGGGTGTTTCTATGTATTATGCGTATGTATTTACAAAAGAAAAGTATTACATGTATATATTTGTAATTCCGCTGTTGATTCTGGTACCCGTAACACAGGTGCTTGAGCTACCTATCTCGGAGTCAGATCAATATGTGATGTGAAATATTTATTTATTATTTAATGTATGCAGCATAACATTCCAGGTAACACTACCAGCGGCCTCCGTCTTACGCAAGGAGCTTGTCTTCCAAAATGTACTTAATTGGTCCTAACATAAGTTGCGTAAAAAGTAGTAGGTGATACATCTTGCAGGGGCCCAAACGTCATGATAGGGATCGCTCGTGCGCGAGTGAGCGACGAATTCGCGTAATTAAATTTTGACGCCGGTGGCGCGAGCTCCCGGTGCCGCGATACCATCGCCCGTGTAATTGTGACTCCACGACTCTAAATTACAAAATAAAAGTCCCACAAGGAAAACAGGATTCTGGAAACGGAGTTGGCCTTTGTAGTTCTTAATCGAGGTAGGGCACGGGTTTTGGGTAGCACAAGGAACTTCACTGAGCTTTTTTACCTTCCTTGGTTGTAGAGTCATAAAATCTATGATAGATATGGAGCCTGATTGATTCATAGTACATTACGTTCGGGAACTTCGGTAAAGCGAGATTCGATGGTGAAAGTAACCCAACCAATTACTGATCTCTAGAAAATCCCATATTATTATGTAAACTCGATCATCTTTAAAAAAAGTTAATATAGTAACGAAGACCCAAGAAAAGTAAAACCATATTTTAAGTCATTCATCATTGTTAAACTACAACATGTACTGTCTGCGTATCCTTAATTTGAGGTAATACTGTAGGGACATGCAGTCACAGATCACCCTTCCAAAATCGGTCAACTTCGCAATTCTTTATAAACTGTACTTGTTAGGAATAAAGTTGCAAATTAATATAGCTTTGACATATCTGGGTAGGCGATCTGTTGCGGTGTGTACAGGCTAAATTAATATTCCGCACACGGTTCGCGTTTCTTACGAAATTACCGCGTTGATACTAAATGATGCTGGATAAATGAGCTTTTGCCGACCGATCGATGTTGTCATCTTCGCGCTATAAAATATTGTTGCCTCACGGCAGTCTCGGTGCCGTTTGACTCAGTTCCCACAGGAATCATTATATAAGTGCTTGTTAAATATTTTATGTTTCTCTTTTACACACTACCGGATAAAGTGAGATATAAATACAAGTTATGATTTAGTTTACTATTGCTTCTTCCAAAGCTAAAACTAAAGTTAAACTGACAAAATGTATAATACTTGTAAAAGGTTATTAACCTCTAAATACAATACAGATAATCGTTGGTGGTGTGCGACAATAAACGGAAAGAAAATGTTTTTTATTTTTCTCGCGACGCGGACACAATTGAGAATCGGGGTAAAAAAGGATTGCCTAACGACTCCCTATAGGCCAAGATTTCTCAGAACCACCTCGAAATAAATGAAGCAAAAAGATGTAAACAAGAGAAACATTTAAGTGAAGTCACGTGACTGTTGCGGTGAAACGTGAAGAGCCCGTAAGGACATTTCTCGGAATGTGGAGCGAGGGCCCCGGCGTTACCTGCGCTTGCGCCGAACGGCACTTGAAACCTGTCTCGATCAATCCGCCTCTTGTTGCTCGTGTTAAATAAAAACGTCTCTTAAAATACCAACCGAATGCTCGCTGACACTTGTCATTCCGGTCCTCAATCCTTTATATTTGTCTTTGAAATGTGATGACAGTGGTACAAATTACGAGTACAAATCTGTGTGTCGTTCATAACGCGCTATCTCGCTCGCTTGATGGATGCGTTCGCTCGCCGGCTCATCGCGTTGTAATTAATACGGGCCAGCCCATGGGAATCACTGTCACTCTATGTCGTTTTCCACTCCGTAAAGTAATACCGAATAGTGTTCTGTCAAATGCTGGTCATTTGTTAGTCGGCTTAAGTCTAAAAACAATTAAGTGCGCATTTCTAATTTATAGCAGGAAACGTCGACGCTTCGGCTTACAAATCAGCCGTGCCTTTTTTTGATCAACGTGTAATGTAACTGGAGACGTGTGAATCGTAAAATGATAGTTTGGGGTTTCTAGTTTAAAAATTAAAATTGTTAACTTTCGTTAAATTAATCCTAAAGTTATCGTTTGTTCTCTAAATGACAAATGAAAAGCAATTCTTCATCTAAATATATTCATTTGTTATTTTGTTAAAATATGTTATTACTTACATAGTTCTATCGAATTCAGGACCAATTACGAATATTATAGGAACTTGATAAGATGCATTTACATGCTGATGTTATCGTTAATCTACAGCTGCATATTATAATTTGAATTACTTTTACTAAGAATTAGTCTGAACAAATCAAATTTATGATAAAATCAACTTGAAAATTATTTAACGCTGTTCAGGTATTTAGAAGATTCGGTAACTCAGTAGGTTAGAGCATTCGTCTAGTTAACAAAATATTGTTGAAGTGGTCTCAGACTCTGAAGACCGTCAATGAATTTTTAATTACATTTTTGACTCTCTGTTCTTAAGAATCAATTGGTCAAAAACGCTGTTACTAAAATGATGAACTTACATAAGATTTATTTAAACTCTACAGACTATGCATCCATTTCGCACCACCTCGTAGCAAACAGGCCTGCGCTCGCGCATTGTAGCGGCAATTTACCGCCGCTTCAATCGCTGAAATATTTCGTGCAACGGGCATGGCCAATTGCTAACGAGCCGACTGCGACGCACAAATGAATAACCGCCGAGCATAGACTAAGTGACGGCTACGAGATCCTAACTAAGAGTTGTATGCAAGAGTTGTATGCAAGAGTTGTGTGCAAGAGTTGTGTGCAAGAGTTGTATGCAAGAGTGGTATGCAAGAGTTGTATGCAAGAGTTGTATGCAAGAGTTGTACACAAGAGTTTAATGCAAGAGTTGTGTGCAAAAGTTGTATGTAAGAGTTTTATGCAAGAGTTATATGCAAGAGTTGTATGCAAGAGTTGTGTGCAAGAGTTGTATGCAAGAGTTGTTTGCAAGAGTTGTATGCAAGAGTTGTGTGCAAGAGTTGTATGCAAGTGCTGTATGCAAGATTTGTATGCAAGAGTTGTGTGTAATAGTTGTATGCAAGAGTTGTTTGCAAGAGTTGTATGCAAAAGTTGTATGCAAGAGTTGTTAGCAAGAGTTGTACGCAAGAGTTGTATGCAAGAGTTGTATGCAAGAGTTGTATGCAAGAGTTGTGTGTAAGAGTTGTATGCAAGAGTTGTATGCAAGAGTTGTGTGTAAGAGTTGTATGCAAGAGTTGTATGCAAGAGTTGTATGCAAGAGTTGTATCCAAGAGTTGTATGGAAGTATTGTATGCAAGAGTTGTGTGCAATAGTTGTATGCAAGTGCTGTATGCAAGAGTTATATGCAATAGTTGTGTGCAGTAAAAAATAAAGTTCGCAGTTCTTTTCGCTGTCGTTGACATTCCATGACATCGTACCTACGCAAGTTTGTGTAATCTACGAGTATATTTATGAAAGAAGTCGCGTTATACATCTATTTATAATCCAAAAACGGTTGGACCGCTATGGCTGAAAATTGGTGGCGGGATAGCTTAGAACCTGGGAAAGGACACTTTATTTTATCCCGAATAATGACATATTCTTGTGGGATAAACGAAAAAATGGTTTTTTGTTTATCCCACAAGTTATTTACTTTGCGGATAACGCCGCGGGCGAAGGTTAGTAATTAATAGTACAAATTGTTAAATACATCCTACAACCGATTACGGCTACGCACGGCGGCCAATCTCAACGATCAGCCACGTACGCAGGATATATTATAATGCTAAAGTGTGTGCGCAAACACAAGTGCACTCTCTATTCCCTGACCCTCATATTCTGATGGGACACTACTGTGACACGACGGCGCAGGAACAACAGCTTAACGTGCTTTCCGAGGCACGGGGGTACAAAACAGCTACCAGATTCCGGGCTGCCACTAAGAATTTCACCGAAAACTTAGGTACAAACTTTTGGCCCGACCGGGACCTCTTGTGATTAGTGGGTCGCACTTTATACAAAATGTAATAATATTACTGAATAGCATAATCACAAGATGAAGTTCTAATTGATGAGACAGGTATAAAACTTAAAGTTTCTGTTATTTTTTTACTTAAAGCGATAATTTTAATCAAATGTTGTAGAGTGAGAAAAATAAATCTTAAAAAAATGGAAAAGTCTTGTACAAATAACATTGAAAAAACCTACGCGCGTGCAAAAACTGGCTTGTAAAAATATTTAATAAACATGCGCGGTAAAAAGATAGCATTGATTACGTAATTGAAAATTTAATTATCTGTACAAACTTGAAATACCAAGGAATGAAGTATAATTTTAAAGATTGCAATAAGTTGCCGTTTGACACGAGCAATCAACAAACGCAGCGTGGTACGCCCCCCAGTACGGTTGACCGACAATCTGATGTCTGCTATTGGTTTAATCTAAATTTGATAGGTAGGTAGGAAATAAGTAATCATTGTACAAAAACGTCTATTTCATAGTACCTAACACAAAACGTTTCATATAAGTTTAATGATAACCGTGTTATGCCAATTTTCCAAAGACATTATTACCATTATTGAATTTATCCTTCCAGTGCTATCTTTGTACTATCGAGTTTGATCGAGAGTTATGTTTGGAGAAACATTTTCTTCTTTTGCTATTATATTCAATTATATGAGACTCTCAACCACACGTCGTATTCCAGTCTTACTCAGTCTTAATTAAGGATGCTTATTTTCCCATGGTTTCCACTCCAAGTGATGTTTTCACTAATTGGTTTTTAATACAAATTCTAGTTTCAGTACCAAAAGGAAACACCGACAGGATGCACCAGTTTAACTATTTCCTTACTTCTTGTTCCACAAAAAAAAGATCTAAACCAAGTTCTAGTTAAGCTGCTTACATAAATCTTTTTATATCTATGAAACTATTTTCCTTGGTTGTCCTTCCCCATTCTGGTCCTGCCTATCAAGATTCATTTTTGGAAAGCACTGTCTGCAATCCTATCATTCTTTGAACTAAACCATTTGAAATCTTTTAAAGTAATCTCTCAATGTTATGCTAATCATAAGTCTACTTCCAATTTGCATCTAACTTAATAGGCATCTACTAAGACGTTAAGCTAGCACTCTATTATTATACCTACTCGGCGTCTGCCGCTTGCTCTAATGCGTTCGCGCAGCCTATGCGCGGAAATTAGACGCACTTATCCTGTCTAATAGATCACTACACGTGTGTGCGCTATTGTGTGGCCATGCACTATCATCCACGCACACTTGCCTGCCTATGCAGCTAGCTACATTTATAAACATAAACTGACCATTTATTCCGGATTATAACTTAAATATTTTCTTAAAGAAAAGTTTTTGATGAACATATCTCAGGCTGTGTCCTAACTAGGAGACCGAATGGCTTGGGAATGGCGACACTAAACTGACGTTTCGCTAAGTCATTGTCAAGTTAGCTGAAAAATTCCATTTAAGACATCTAGGAAGACGAAAATGAAGGAAAATAGCACGGCCAACAGCAAGTCGACGTCGAGTTCGACATTCGTTTGTGGGAATTCAGCGGTTGTAACAGTAATTTCATATTAATGATTGTAAAGTTAGCTTAAAAATTATGGAACTTTTGGTCGCTCTAGGGTGGAGGCCAATGATCGCCAGTGAACTGAAATAGACTGATTGAATTGAATTATATCCTCAGCATAACGAACCAAAATAAAACTTGGTCACTGCGTAAAAGTTTTTGAGGTAATATTCCGATTTTGCAATATACTTATAGATTCAAATGTGTGATCATCGTACTTGTATTATAAGATACATCTGTGTGCGACCTCCTCTATGCGCACACGCGGGAATTAGCTGTACTTATCCCGTCTAATGGATGATGCACGTGTGTGCGCTATTGTGTGGCCAGATATCGGCCGAGGTGTAACCACTCTTCTTTTTTTAGGATAGGGAAATACAGGATGACTTTCAACAAGGGGACAAAACCTCTTCAATTGGTATTTTAGTTTTATATTACAGAGCAGGAAGACAAAATGCAGACGTTTTAAAAAGTAAGGTATATGTATTTAAAATCAACTCTATCTCTAACGCTATTAGCGATAAGACCGCCTACATTGTAGTATAATACCATAGACTAAGATCTGTATTTTTTTTGCAATAAAGTGTATCTATCTATCTATCAACAAAATAGTAGGGAACTGACATCTCACTTTAGGGAATTAAAGTAACGTAATTTTGATATTTATGTTCATACTTACGAAAGTCAAAGAGTTTACTGATGTATCGCAACATAGTTTTCTGCCGAGAAGACACTAACAGGCCCGACTATAAGAATATTCTCTGTTGTCAGAAAAAAGAATAATTTGTAGCCTTTGCTAAGATAAGAAGCGCTCAATCGGCGCTCGCTCGATCTTTTCGTCCACTATGATATGTGGCCCGTTCAACACCAGCCTTTATGAGATGTAGAGGAATACTACAATTTATCACGCCAGTAAAGCATGTTTGTCGCTCGTGGATGTCGCGCGACAGAAAGCGAACAGTTTTACGACCGCTTATTGACGATGATTCGCGTCGCAGGCTTTTATCATTTTTTAGTAACGTAGTATATTATTAAAGTGCTATATTTTCACGCCTTGTTGCCGTATAATTATAGCTGGTAAGAAACTGGTTTGGAACTTGAACTTCACTCAGAGTGTACGATATAAACTATGCTTATGGAGTTGCATTGAAATGGATTTTATTAATTCGCCCTGCTTTTGAAGACATGGGACATATAATATGAAACTTAAAATTTATGTCATATCATGTCCTTTATACGATTTCTATCTATGAAAATGTTAAAATCGTCTCTCCTTGCACTTGGAAAAAAACCTTTATTCCGTTCGATTCATTGGTTCGACGATCGAACCAATGAATCGAACTAGTAAATTTTTTTCTCGTTAGTTCGACCGTCGAACGTGGTCGAACCTAACTTCTATAATAAAAGAATTATTAGACAAAAAAAAATAATATGATATACATTCCCATGAAAACTAACAACGAAATTTGGTTTGAACTAGATCAACGAAATAATTTTTATTTACGTTTTAAACCGTAAACCGCAATTTACCTTCCGTTTAGTCAACTCAATTGTTTTACAATTACCTAATATCTTACTTACTGCTACTGGACCCTTCATGGGCGAGCTCGACTCGCACTTGGCCAGTTTTTTAGTATGGAATCAGGTCTATGTATGAGATGTTGTATCAATTTATTTATTTAAGGAAATGTACAGAGAACGACTTCCGGGTGATATGACAATGATTTGTATTACATAATTACACACTATACATAACTCATAGAAGATTCTCATTTAACCAACTAGTGAGAATAAAGGGAAAATATCCTAGAACTACTTATTTATAGACTAGGTAGATATAGATCATCATTTCAGCCAATAGACGTCCACTGCTTGACATAGGCCTCCCCCAATATTCTCCACACAGATCGGTCCTGTGCCGCCCGCATCCAATGGATTCCCGCGATCTTCACCAGATCGTCGGACCACCTTGTGGGGAGCCTGCCACGGCTGCGACTTCCGAGATCTAGATAGATGCCAGATAAACCATGGCATTTTATATTTTCATACAATATTCTTGTATTTCTCATTGGAATTACCAGACTACGCTACGTGGGTACGCTTGGACCGTATACAGGATTTGGGATCCTAAGCTAAGATGAGGACTGCCTATCTCCCACAGAATATTTCATAATCGAAAACAAAATTTAAACCCATCCTAACTACGCACATTCTGGTCATAATAGATTACAGTAAAATAAATTAGAGTCGGAATAACACGGCGAAGGCGATCAAGGCACACGTCGAGGTTTCCCATACGTTCCCAGCTGCCCCCGGGCGCTGCCGTCATTCCACAAGTCCGTAGGTGCGCTCTTTGTTTAGCCAGCGGTAAGGCGAGGCGCACATGGGAACTATAAGCGGCCGATTAGAAATATTGAAGTACCTATAATGTTGTTTTAAAATGTCTTTAACTTTCGTCGCTTTTCAATAAAATAACGCAGCGAGATCAATTGCGCACGCCAATGGCTTCCCATACGTTCCCGACTGGCCTCCAGGCATATATATAATCTTTTTTTTCTTACTATAAAGTTTGTAATGAATACGTAATTAATTATTTATTCAAAGGGTTTTTATGCAAAATGAAAACCAGATTCATACTTTTGTTCCTGTCAAAATATCAACTTTATTGCGCTCTCTTAGGTGAGCGCCGAAAAAGTCCGACAGATTCCCGGCTGTGTTTCTTTTTTAAAGAAATCGACGCTTCTCATTGAGATCTCGCTAAAATCGAGCAAATCAAACAAATATTACTGACTGGATGGCACAATTGGTAGTGACCCTGCCTCTTACGCCAAAGGTCATGGGTTCGATCCCCACCCTGGACGAACACTCGTGCGATGAATACTTGTGTTTGTTCGGTGTCTGGGTGTAATATATGTATTTAAGTATATATTTGTGTTCCTCTGTTGTCTGATATCTGTAACACAAGTGCTTAAGCTACTTAGTGCGGAATCAGGTCAACGTATGAGATGTTGTGAGAATTATTATCCAACTGAAATTTCGCGAAAAATGTCGCTTTCCTTGTTCTACCTTTTTTCTTTGGACCATATGCCGTATATTGTAAATGCGCACTGTGCGTTGGACCTCCCCGAGACAATTATCTTCACTGGCAATCTGACTCTTTAGACTTTAATAAAAGTGATCGTAATCTAGGCTAGCAATTGATTGCGGAGATGGAACCCGCAATTATTAACATATAAGTGTGTATGGATAAGTAATGCGGAGTGTCTGAGGGAAATAACTGTCAATTTATTAAGTATCAGATTATGGCTTATTCACAAATTAACTTTAACTTAACTTACGTGTAAAAGGTTGTTTTAGATATTTAATATAAAAATGCCAAATATTGGAAAACACTATGTTACTGGAAAACATCAATTAGCGCGCTTACCTCAACGATAAAGTCTGCTACTCGTCATTAAGTTCAAGTTTATTAAACAGGTACAAAACGAGCGACGTCTAAAACATAAATAAAGACGGAAAACTCATTGTCAATATGTGATAAAGATCCGCCAGTGCCAGTCAAATAAGGAATGTGTCTAAATGCGTCTAGTTGTCCTGTCGGTGTGTTGGCAATGCTTACTTGATTGCTAAGCTTACTTGATTTACACAGCCTTTTGTGGACACGCAGCGGCGTCTGTGATACCAAAGAACAGGACATTTTTCTGCCGAGCTGTCAACTTGACAAGGCGCTGTCAAAACAGATACATCATGATGTCTTAGTTCTTGTCGTCTCAAGCTTGTAACTTAATTATGTCTTGCCATTCTATGTCTATATCCAGAGGTTATTAAAAGAATAACTAGAATAGTAGTCGTTTTTATGATGGCATGGTTTTTTCAAAGATTTAGGTACGGTTTGTGTTTATAATTAAAAAAATACTAATTAACACAAAGTGTACTCTAGCTTTTACAGGTACACAAAATCGGTTACTATCAGAAAGTATACCACCAAACACTAGTCTTAAGTACTCATATTACAAATTGCGTACTAAGGATAGTCCCGGAACAAAACTCGTGCCAGCCCCTTTTATCATTGCTTGTTAGAACAAGATGACATGATGATTAACAATTCATACCAGAGGGTTATTACTTTATACAAATCATCTACTTTAAACATACCATCTAATACTATGTAGTCTCTTATGCATATATATTTGTTTTGTTATAGGTGGTGTTTTTATAAAAATTTGAATAAAAAATACTTGAAAGCTCAAATCACCGTTCAGTTGCAATATTGCAAAACGTATCACTTTAAATCACCTGACATTTGCAGAATTAGCCCTTTCTCCGACGCTCTAAAAGCCATAATACAAACATACATAACGCATATGTCATACCACATAATGTGCCGTCTGCCCGTTTGTCCGCCATAATGTAAAAAAAAATATATAAGATTCTTGTTTCAAATATTTACGGAAGTCGCATGTTCTAATCCTGTAAGACGTGTGACGGAACCATCCAACGTTCATAAAAGATTACGGCCGACGAGTGGACGCGCCAACAAAGGAGGCTTTCTAATTCAACCAAAGTTCAGGGAACACAGTTATGCACATTAAGCGCTAAGCAGACGTTTCCTCTTCAAGTGTTTTGCAGGGAAATAGTCGGAGGCAACTTAAACCCAGCAAAATAACCACATTAACAAATAAGTGCCTTATGAAATTTTATAAGTATGAAGAGTGTTAAAGATTTTAATAGCAGCATTGAATATAATAACTTCTTGTATTTAAAATTATGTGTGAGTAATATGAAAGTTCACTATAAATAGTACGGGTAGATATAATCTTGCTATTCTTATCGTTTACACCCGAAATCCTCATAATAGGTATTGTGAATTCCATTTAGCATTTTAGATCAAAAATATAAGCGAAAAAGAAATGAGGTGTTCCATACAAAATAGAATATCCGTCCAGCAATAATGTATGGAGCCGCTGATTATTATTTCGCTTATTTTGTTGATCTAACATGCTAAATGGATTTTAGTCACGATACCTATTATGAGGATTTCGGGTGTAAACGATAAAAAATATAATATATTAATTGTATCTACGGTATTTTATTTGTTGGATGTGAATTGGGTTCTCTTACGAGAGAGTACGAGTATGTAACCTACTATGATACTAATTCATGTTTTTGCAACCAACGGAACATGAATAATTCCATAAAGGTTATTTCATTTAATTTCCATTACAATCGCCGCTATTGTATCGGGACCACATTTCACAAACAACAATATCCAAAAAGTTTAAAAGCATAATATCAAGACCACCTTTCCTCTGCATTTTTGTGCAAGCAAGAACAATATCCAAAAAGTGGTTTAGCATAATATTTTAACGCTAAGTTAACCCTACACCGGGCGGCTAGTGCCCGCTCCGCGTTGGACCTAACGGGCGACCCCTGACCCGCCTTATAGGCCGACTGCTCCGAGATCCCATTACACTCGCTTGCTTTATTGACGATAAAGCTTTAAGTGTCGATGATCTCTCAGCGACACTATCTTATTCTTACATAATAGGCACTGTTCGAGTAACAAGGAATGCTGGGCTGGTCATCGGACGTGGATGAGCAAGTGACTGCGAAAGTAACCGTTGCAATAAAAGTATCGATAAGTTTTTACAACTGGAATTACAGAAAATTTTATCATATAAAATATTTTCACAAATTTTATAGAAGGAAACTAATATAGCATTTATTTAGAGAACAAAGATGACGGGAACATTAGAATAAGCGGTTATTTTGTTAACAATATTTGTTTTACTCTATTTTTGTTAGGGGCATTTTCAAATGCTTATGTCATTGATCGGGATCCTAATCTCGGAGATGAATAAAATGCTGGTTGTAAGTAGAATAATTATTGCGGTAAATAGAAAATATTGTCGAGGACGCGTGCGTGGTCCACCGTTGGTAAGGTCGAAGTCCGGGGCCCACCGCCGCTGGTCCCCCTCGCACCGCGCCCCGCGCGTCTTGTCCGGCACCGAGCCGATTGTGCCCGAACAGTCATCACAGGATGACAGTCATCACAGTATGAAATGAATGCTACAGTAAAACTGTGTGTTGTTATTTCTGTTTTTGGTTTAGTCTATAAATAACATTTACGAGAGTCAGATTATGTTATCCAACGCGAAGTCTTCTAAACAAATCATTTATTTGTAACAACATAGACAGACACCCATACACCTAGATCGGAGTATACCGTTAAGCGCAGATTTAGGTCTAGATAACACCAATACCAATGAACTGGAAGTAATATACGAACAGGTCAGGACAGTGAACCCGCTGTTTAAGTACACAAACACACCTGTTTCACTAAAACCACGAACATTATCATAGATATCGTAAAAAGAAATATAAAACGACATAACATTGCAGTAACAATACATAAAACTTAAAATCCTCACCGAGCCCAAAGCCCAATAAATTTGAAGCCGAAACTTAAGAAAAGAATGGTTCATTTACGACATCGCAGTCCATTCACGGGCTAATAGTAAAATAATATAGCATAGCGCCGACGAAACATATATTAACTAACAAAGACGTGTAAAATTTCTCAAACGTCGGATTTATGCGGCAATCTCCGACTAAACCGTCGGTATTTCAGCGTCGGGACTATTTAGCTATCGGTGAGAACACGTGCATGTAACCGAATCGCCTCCGAGAGATTAAGAAGTGGTAATTTGACATTGATTTAGGAAGAGCGAGCTGTAAAGAAGACAGTCCGATGAAAGGCTCGTATTGTCTTACCCCGAGCGAGCGAGACGTTTTGTCTGCGATCTGGATAGCTTGCCCTTTTATAATGGTCAAATTGATAGCTAGCTATATAAACTATAATATAAAGGATGCAAGTTTGAAAGAAAAAAATCCAAAGTATTATAACGTGAGTAATTGTTAATAATGGGGGGTGAATCTTGGGTTTTGTTAAATCTTGCCTCGGTATATTAAGTGACCTTAGGCCCTCATGTATTAAAAGTGCCAGCCGCTCTTCTATACATTCATCACTAAATGATATTACACATTGCAACGAAACAGCATAATGCTGTTATGCAGCAACTGACGTGACTGACTATGCAGCAAGAAACCTGACCGAAATTCTCTCGTATTTTAGAAGATGGAACGTGCTCTGTTATGGGAACATAGAACCTCCGAAGTGTGCTGGATTTCCAGTTGAGGAAATCTAATGTTACAGGCACCTTACCTGTACCTATCACTTCTCATAGCTTTCGGAGTTGAAAAATTGGTCCCCTGGGGTCCAGAGGTGTTGCCCACGAATTTTCATTACGATCCAGCGCTTTCATAATGTTGATGACGAAACAGGAATACCATCTTACTCGTGCATCATCTACCTATCGTACAATCATAGTCCATTGCTGGACTTAAGCTTTCGCGATTGATGATTTGCGCAAGAAAGTTAGCAGTAACTGGATGTTAGTTTCCGAGAATCGAAATGGCGAGAAAAAACTGCATATAAGCAAGAAAACTTTCTGCTAAATGGGTGACTGAATTAGTAATGGTATACCAAGGTCAATAAATACTTATGGTTTCTGTATTGCTATTTTACTAAGATTTCTCCACGAACTTTAAGGAACTCTCTTCTATCTTCTTGTTCATGAGGTACCGCTTCATTATTGAAGATTGGCCACAGCTCCTTAAATCGTGACTTAAACCTAGCAACCTAAAAGTTGTTCAGGCGGATTTGATAACAATCCAATGTCGTATGTATGTTTATGTACTTTGTCGCCTGTAGCTTAAAAACATATCCATACTAATATTATAAATGCGAAAGTAACTCTGTCTATCTGTCTGTCTGTCTGTCTGTCTGTCTGCTACTCTTTCACGCCAAAACTACTCAACGGATTTAAATGAAATTTGGTATACAGATAATCTAGACCCTGAGAAAGGATATAGGCTACTTTTTATTGCGAAAAGGGGGTTGAAAGGGGGGTAAAAAGTTACTTTTCCACGCGGACGGAGTCGCGGGCGGCCGCTAGTATTATAATAGATATTAACGTAATATGAGGTAACCAGTACTAAAGTATTTTCGTGTGCACTTGTGCGCGTCGCGCGTGCGCGTGCAGCTGCGGTAGCGGGCGCGGCGCAAGCGCTGATGTCATCGGCTCGACTTAAATGTTATTTTCCGTCGGCCCGCGGCGTGGGTGCGGCGAGAGGCTGTGGTCACACTAGGTGTTGATGCTTACGATGACAGTCAATATCATAACAATAGAGAAAACTTGTGTTGCGACAATCAGAGTCAATAGTAGCTAGTTTCTTAGTGGTTGAAGATTCCGGATGAAGTACGATTATACTTTATGCTTTGTTGTAGCTAACTATCAAGTAGTATCTACATGTGAAACTTCATTCAGTATTGTGACGTCAATGTGTTATATGTATCTTTGTTTTTGTCTTGGTCGAGGTGGTTTAAAACTTAGTTGAAATAAAGATTAACAGGATTAAAACTCACCACACCGAAATCATTAATTTAACTTGTATATTTAATCACGTTACATTGTGTCTCCGATAACAGCATTCATTGATAAAAAAACCTATCAAGTATATAATAAAAATCAACTTAAGATATAATTTAATAGAAATGGTTTCTATGTATGGACGGTTTGCGTCCACAGAAAAATAACTCGCACTAGCGTTCATATCTAAATCAGGCAGGTACATTGCAGAATGATTAAATATTATTAGTTTTATTAAATCAAATGTACGAGTACTAAAGCTCCTTGAGGTCAAATCTGTTTTCAAACCATTTCATTTAATACTTTTGCTCCCAGTGTGATCACGGACTGTACCAAAGTTATGAATGAAATAACGTTTTGCAAGAGCGGATGTTGCGAGGCAGCTCGTGTCGAATTAGGTTTAGAGCCTTATGGAGCTTGATGAATGAACTCCCCCCTCCCCGCCCCACCACACCTCCCCACCTGCGAAACTGGTGGAGACCAAGTTCACTTTAACGTAACGCGGAAGTGTGGGACAAGAAAATGTAAGATATGAATGCAAATGCCAGTTGGCAACATGACAAGGGTACTTGGGCGTAATGTTTTTAAGTTATAACTTGAATATTTGATGTGCTTAGCATCAACTTCTCTAGAAATAAAATTAGAGGGATTTTTTGGCGATTGGAACATCCAGCAATATTACTGGATCCGCACAAGTGTTATGGGATATATCAGAATTAAATGGTACCACTCCACTAATATAAACTGACCACAAATATCAACTTAAATGTATAATTAAAAAACGCCCTGTTGGTCTAGTGCTTGAAGTACCGGGCCATGATCCCGGGGTCCTGGGTTCGATTCCCGGGTCGGTCAGGAGTATGTTTCCAATTTATCGAATATAGCTCGGGTTTGTGAACACTAATCTACATTAGGCAAGCGTGGTGATTAATTAATAATTTCACCATTTTTTTAGATGTACAAAATACATTTTGTTTTAATGATTTCAAAGCCTAAGTCCACTTAAATCGTAATATTAAGAGCAAGTCACGTCCAAACATCATTTCTTCTCTACCGAGCCGTGTCTGTTTGCCGAGCGCAGTGTCCATTCATGCCGGTCAATATTGGATATATCTATCAGAGGCGAGGAACACGGCTCACTTCCTGATAGCTCGGATACTTCGGATGGTAATTATGCAACGGCAGCGGGAGGATAAACATCCGTCGTGACCAGGGCTAAACGGAGTAGGTACTTCAGGTGACCAGGCTGCGGTACGATGCCAGGCACTTGTGTCAAGACACACTACGAGTCTATTAAGACGCTTCGACTGAGAATTTTTAAGACCAAGACACACACATTGGCGGGTCGTATTCGTTAATCTGGGTGCTTACTCTAAAAACGAACGCGCGCTGTGCTGTGCGAAAAAGATTTTCATGTAAAAGGGACGAGAATAAAAATTCGGTCGTGAATTCATTTTTAAAAGTAGGTAAGGCCACTGAGGCAACTCTCGTGCACTCGACATTAAAGTCGAATTTAGAGATTTCATACATTCGTCCATACCAGTCTCTAACTCGAATTCAATGTCGACTGTACGAGAATTGTCCCTCTGTTCTGCCGCATTTCAGACCCATATCTTTGTACGAATACGCCCTACCGTGACCGTTCTTTCGCTAAGTGTGATCAACGATCGCCATCGTATTATATATATAGCGTTCCAACGCAACTTAGATGCGACAAAAAAGGCGCGAAGTCGGTTTTGGGACTTATTTTATTCTATTCGTATGTTTTATTACCTCAATTCCGACAAAGCAAACTAGCTGCGCTTTGCAAATGACAGTTTTTGTCGCAATTTGTGGCGCCATTCACTATGGAATTAAATGTCAAGTATCTTGCCATCGTTAACCATGGCTATGAAAATAACATTAAGATTGACATCGACGCAACTAGGTATAATATATAACCTCGTACCTATCTAATGGGGTTCTCTAGATATAATAAGATTTCACTTACGGCAAAATACTTTCAATCTACTTTGTTCTGAAGTCAGGACTAGTATTAACCCGAGAAATGTTAATACTGTGATGTTGAAATGTATCAATGTTTGATTTTATTTGACTGGCCTAATATGAGATTAAATCGCTGAGACTGATTGTTTATTAATTAACAAATTTAATTATTTTGTTCACCTTGATGTGCTAAAAACATTTAATGTGTACCTACTAACTACGCTGGCTCAGCGACCCGAAATGAATGTTGACCTCCGACACTAGAATTTGAATTTGACCATTTCGATGTTGTTATATGATTAGTCAATATGTTCAGCAATTAGTTGGTTTTAATTGAAAGTAAAAATTGGAACTAATTAATCTTCTTGAGTTGATTTTTTCGGGAAAACTGCCTCATCCCACCCCACTATATCTATGAGCATTAAAGTTTAACAATTAAATTGTAGTTAAGGCCCTCTCCGCAGTAGCACACTTTGTATCCCTTTATGCGCGAACGCAGTATAGCCACTATAGTAATGAATGACTTTTAATAGTGAAGTGCCAAGCAATGTAGCGCCTAATAAATTCCTGTCCCTAAGCAGCTGTTTATTATATACATCATGGCTCTCCACGCTTGTAGCTCTGAACGCTTTATGCCAGGTTTATGTTTAGTAACATGCAAGTGTCAGTGCAATAAGCATGTACATGTTTGTTCTAAATTCTGTAACACTTAAACCTAGTGAATTCACTTAGAACAGTGTTAACGACTCTTTAATAGCACGCTTGGTCTTTTTAGCAGGGTAGTAACTGCCGTTCTCTGTAAAAGTGTGTATGTAGTTGCTTATTATAAGATCAGGACATACATATTTAAGGCAAGAAGATACAGGTATCTTCTAGGCGTAACCAGGCGTAATATATCATTAATATAATCTAATAGTAATTTTAGATCAGATACGATTTTGTACAAGCGTTAGTCTATGTAGTAAAAAGGTTTTGCTCGTCTTATTCTTCATTGATCCATCACAGCTGAAGATTGTGGCTACGTAAACTGTCTACATCTTGATTCAAACATTGCAAGCTGTTTTGATACCTCCTCGGATCATCTATTAGAACTCATTAGTATACTACGCTTGGTCTTCTACCTTCTACTGTCCCCAAAACTATAAGACGATCGACGAACTTTTTCCACTTTATTATAAAACGCGATCGAAACACGCAATGTTAAAAGAGGGCTGGCATGAATTGCGTTCCGGGATTATCCTTAGATCGCGATTTGTAATAAGAGGGTTTATCTTTCATGCCGAAATGTTTCACGGTCTGATCTGGTGAATTTGAGACATTTGCTGTACCTTTTCTATGAATATCAATAAAGCTCAAAATGTGGGTTTTTTTTCCTAATTACCAATCTGTATTTATAACACTTAGACATGCGTTCTACTTAAGGTCAAGGTTATGGCTAATCATAACCAAGCCTTAACGTTCAGATCGACTGGCACGCGTCAGGCTTCACCCTGCACTCCACCCTGGCCAGCTTAACATAAAACTTCGATTTGCATAATGCATACGGAATATGTAAACTTATCTGACACGCCCTTGGTGACACGGCGAGGTGCGCCGGGATAACATTATTCTCTGGCGATATTCAAGTCTAAATAGAACGCATTTGCAAAGCCGTACATGTTGGTGCACCTTGGCTGCATGATTAGCATTTTTTTATATTTAGTTAGGTATTCATTTAGTATTATAAACAGTATCTAATTTTTACAACAATTTTACCACACACAGGTTCTGGTTTTATCTTAAGTACGTACATATAATTACCTTAAACGGGAATAGAATTAAACTCCCTTGATATCAAAATCAAACTATGACCTAAAATAAAAAAATGCTCATAAAAATCTATGGTTTAGTTATAATAACTTGCATATCAGAAATTAAATAATCATCATCAGTCTTTATTTTAAGTGAGAATATTTCCGAACATTAGTAAGAAAAGTATTAACGTACTGACTTGTAAATATAAAAAGAATATCAATAAGACTAATTCAAATGTCACTTGCTCAAAATGGTATACAAAAACAATTTGCCCCGAGAAAAGGATAAAAATGCCAAAGCTCTTTTTGGTCGTTCAAAGAGGCTGCGAGGTAGGTACTGCGCGAGGTGGGCACCCCATAACCACACTCACCGCGTGACGTTTTTGGTAAGAACATATGAAATTCAATAAAACGTGGTTTCATTTAAGTACGGCGCTGCAGTATTATCGGTATAGGCTCGTTAAGAGTGACCATCCGTTCCTTATTAGCCTAACACGCGCCACGAACCCTATTTTGCATGCAAATAAAATTACAAGGCTACCATAAAGAGAGTTTATTAAGACTTTATTCGCGTTTAAAAATTCGTAAAGTCTTATTCAGCGGACCGTGGCCCACTCGATCGGTATTGGAAGTTTTAAAATGACAAAATTACTGTCGTCTCCGGCTCGGAAATGAGACGTAAATGGGAATGCCTGTGAAAAGTAAACAAGGGACGACATATCTCCTGTCACGACAGAATCCGATCATTGTTGCATAAAGTGTGGTATTGAGGGTGCGGATTCTCGTTGGCTCGCCCACCGTCGCTCTCGCAGCCACCTGGTAATCGATTTATCCTTTATTGCAGTTTGATAGCGGCAATATATCGCGTATTGGTGAGTCGACGCGGGCGCACGTGCGCTGCGACGCGTTATGATCATTTTATTTAATCACACCACCGCGCACGCCCACACCACTGCATTCACAATATTTGCAAGTTCGCTCTTCATTTATGCTCATTTTATACTTACAATTTTTATACCTCGCAGACAGCAGTAATAATACCACAGTTTATTGTTTCTGAACACTTGTAACAAAATGTCAAACATGAGCTAAAATTGTACTAAATAATTTTAAAATTGATGCTTTTTTTCATTTTTTACGTGGATTACAATTTGAAACGTTAAATATATCTCTTTATTGGAAGAAGAGAGACATTTTTCTTGTCAACGCGAAGACATTAGCCTAAAATTGGATGAGCTTTTACATCGGGAGGTATCAATTACAACAGGTCGAATCGCTTCGCAATGTAAAGCGGAACGCATAAAGAGCGTTAGTTTATTCGGCTTTTCAACATTACAGATAAAATCGTGTAATGGCGGCCGAGGGCCATAACTTGGGTTGGCTCAATTGAAAGGTCACCACACATTCATATCGGTTATCCGGCGTCCTCTCGAGGCTTTCCAATTAAGCAATTTAGATACGAAGCCCGGTTCTGACACGGCGTTACAGAATGTAAAACAACTGCTATCGGTATGATAATTCGGTGATGTAAATAACAATAAACTTATCAGAGGGAGCGTGTATGGGTTTTGACCATAAAAGCTTGGAGTACTCGACCCGCCGCGTGGTTGCCTAGTGTTGGGAAGTCCTGTGTTCGTGTACTCGAATACATTGGGATAGTCCAATAAATAAATTGTGAGTACAGAAAACACAATGCTATGTCATGAAAACATAATAATTTTGTGTCTTTTCTTTAATTTCTTTGCCTTTAAGCATAATCAGAATTGTATAATATCTCACCTAACTTTTTGAAAGAATATATTAAGATTTCCTATGTCCTTTCTTACATTGAAATAAATAAATTAAAATCAAACACACAATAAACACCTATTTTGTAAAACGCACATACGAACATATTACTCAGATATACACTTATATAAACCTACACATACATACCACACACCACATAAACACAACACACATCAATACTCAACACACATCTACTCAGCCCCACATACATCCACTTTATTATAAATAATATAACTAAAGCTAAATAATTAATAAAAATATCAAAAACATTGTATCATCTTTAATATTAAGAAAACACTCCTGTTATTAGTAGTATATTATTCTAAAAAGAGCCCCCTCTCACAAAACAGGGCGACCTTATGTGAGAGCAGATCAAATATTGCTATGTAACAGTGTTTCTTGAATAAACGATATTTTCATTTTATACGAGCATTTCAGACGAGCCGACAGATCATCTTCAGTCTAAATACTCGTAATAATAAATGTTTTCAATGTGGTTTCATTTTTATTTTTATTATGTCGCCCTAGAACTTACATCTATCAGACCACACCTACCTAAGTAAGTTAAAACTGTACCAAGGATATTATAACTAAGGTTAACATAAATTTATACATGAATAATATCATAACACTCAGACACTAAACAAACACAAGTGTTCGTGATGAATACATTTATGTTATTCTAGAGTGTGAACAGAAACCATGACCGTTAAAGAATGAGGCAGGGTCATTACCAAATGCACAATTGGGCCACTCGATAGCGCAGTAGACTATAAATAATGCACAAGTCGAGTATAATACACATAATTTCTCAGCAATCTATCAATCATATTACCTTAATGATGTATTAAGTATGTTCTACAGTCCCATCTGATCGAGTACAAAAACTCTAATACCCGTTTTTCGTACACTTGTTCTTTCTTTCGTTCTTGATTCAAACATTCATACCTGTCCCATAACTAGCAAGGGCCCAATTTACGAGTCCTCAGTGTTTGTCGTTACGTCACCAGCTATCTGTGACGACGCCAATAGACAGACGCATAAATACTGGCAAGCACTCCGCACTCGCAATTTATTTCATTTGAAACTGATTGTCGCTAAGTCGTGCTAACTATCTTATTTAGCGAATGAAATATTTATAAGGTAAAAGTGCTGGTTCGCTCGCGACGTGATGGTACTCGGATAGGTTGCGATACACTGAGTGCTGTGGTAACAGGCAGTTTAACGTGGATTGAAGTCGATGTTATGATGTTAAAATTGTATAATAGGGACAACAACATATCTCAAAGGCAAATACTAGAGTATTCGACTACAATATGTAGTGGTATAATAGAAACTAATAACTAAGTTGATAAAATCTATATATTGGAACAGGTAATCAAATTAAACCTAAAAAATATATACGGACAGCCACATATAATTGTTTATTGAATACAATTTCTGTTTTTATACTACGTCGGTGCCCAACAAACGTGCGGCTCACCTAATGGTAAGCCATCACCGCAGCCTATCTGGACGTCTGTCAATTTTTTTCTATCGATTTTCACTTTAATGTCAAACGGTTATGGATCCATATCAATTTGACAAATTAGGTATTGTAACCTGATTTGTGATGTATGGTATACAATTGTTGGACCTAATGATATTACTACCTAAAAAGTAAATGAAAAAGTACCAATTTAACCCCAATAAAAATGACTACAATTTACTACACTGTTATTAATAATAACCGGTCATAAAAGTCTACAATAAAAGCAGACTCTTCAATACACTATTGTGGAAGAGAACTGACTCGTTGAAGTCTTTTGCTCGCGCCGTCGCACCGCGGTACAGGCGACAGCAAAATGCGACCATTGAATAAAACTGGCGCACCAATATAGCCGGAATTAACATACAGCGTTAATTATGTTCGATTGTGTAGTTAGTAATCTATTGCTATTTAAATAACAGATGGAACAATAATGGACCGTAGGGAGACTAGCCTGTTTCTCACTGAGAAGCTACAATGTCTTTCGCGACAGAGAGGAAAATATTTAAACTTAATTTGTAGACTAGGAAACATGTTTTTGTCGACATTATAACTAATTAATAAAATAACTAACATAATCAGCAAATTGTGTTATTTATTTAATATAAAGAAATCCTAAAGTTTAGTCCAAGAGTTACTTTTTTGATCCAACTCATAGGTAGGTAAGTTAAGGTATATTGGTTAACTATACTGGTTTACTCACTGTAATAAATATTTATAAAGATAGTCTAGGAGTAAAAGTACCTACCGATTCTGAGTTTTGATTTAAAAGACATAACAGTACCGTTTATTCCAACACTCCAACGCATATTACAAATAGGTTTACAAACTTTGTTGTTAGCAAAAGATATCCATAAATTGCAAAAACCATACCATACTCTCAGATCACTGACAGATGCAAAAATGCAAACTGTACTGTAGTAAAGGTTACAGTTACAGATGCAAACGAATTTAAAGAAAAAAATCCAAACAAAAACATCAAAGGAATCCGTACCTACCTATTTAATGGGCGATGAACCCGGATGATTCGTCAGCGTGCGCGCAGCTAATACCCCTGTGAGATACAGCCCTACAGCCGGCTCGCATTATTGGGAACCTGTTCTCTCCTGCTCTAATTAACAATACACAAATCGTAGCTTGTATGCAAATAAGGAGCAGAGCCTCGACGCACACAGACGCGCGATAACACCGGAGATTTTATTGAGAGGGGTCAATCTTGACTGTCATATGGGTCGTGCGCTTTTTATAGTCTATGCTTAGGTCGTCTTGATCCTTGCTTTATAGATCGCAGATAAAATACTTGTAATGCTCGTATTTTCATTCAAATATCCTTATCTTTGGTAAAAATAGTAAGTACCTATTCTAATATAGATGACAAACATCGACAGCTATTGTTACAGAACAGTGCTTTTAATTAAGTTTCTTCTATGTAATTATTCAAATAATCCCATTTCTTATATGAAACTTTTGAAGTCAGTTTAAAATCTACGAAATAGTTTTCTGCGTTTAGAAAATTGCTTAAAACAAGATTTTTTCCTATTAAGGGCCGATTTTTTTATCTATAGTTAAACTTAAATAATGGTTTAAAAAAGTAAGTGATGGTAAAATATCCATAAAATATGTTTTTTGTGCAATGGTTAGCTTAACCAATAGTTATATTACAAGGAATTACGTCACTATGACGCTGTCACTTTGACTATTGGTTCGAAAGTTAACTATAGTTAATTTACCCAAAAGGTAACTATGGATCAAAAATTCGTCCTTTTGTTATGTAAGTTTATCACATTTGATTATGGCATACCGATTTGGCAGAAATTGATGGCTTATGGATTTTAGTTTCTCCTCGCTATGTGCCCTGCCCATTGCCACTTGAGGCATGCAATCCTTTGGGCTATGTCTGTGACCTGAGGTGCTCCTGCGGATCTCATCATTTCTGACGGCCGTTGGGGCGGAAAGGTCCTCGAATGGAGGCCACGTACAGGAAGTCACAGCCGTGACAAGGTGGACCGATGATCTGGTGAAGATCGCGGGAATCCATTGGATGCGGGCGGTAAAGGACCGATCTGTGTGGAGAACATTAGGGGAGGCCTATGTCCAGCAGTGGACGTCTATTGGCTGAAATGATGATAATGAGATTTTAGTTTTAAATAACACAATCTATAAAACATAAGTCATTTCTCAAGGATCAAAATCCCTCCGTTGTGGTATACGCGACGTTATCGTAAAATTGAATTAAAAAATAGAGATAATAAAAAAGGATCGCGTCGTAATTCTGGCGCGCGACAACGCAGCACTTTTATTTGGAGGCGCGCGTGTGCGGGCCGGCGCGGGCGCGGGGCGCACCTAATCGTGCAAGCTTTATTGTGATCCTTCATGCGCCCGTAAGGTTTTACCTTTTGATTCACTTTTCTTACTTTGGTTCCAGCCAATATTAACTAAGCGCTGTGATATTCGATTTTTGGAAAAAAAATCAAATTATAATTATATCATCTAAGGATTTTGTATTTTTTGTGAGAGATGGCAGATGGTATGCGTTTTCCACCGCCCTTGGACAGTTACACCAATGGAGAACAAACACATATAAGTTAACGATTAACTTTAACTCTTCCCGCGGATAGGGCCTCCGCTACACTCACTTATCCAAAAACACCACAGGGTGCTGTTTCACGCCAGTATAATGGGAAACTATTTGCGCTGAGAGAGCTTCCGTTAAAAACTTAACCTACCTATAGCTATTACTGTGATAATGGTTATTGAGAGCCAATTTAAAATCCGCTGCCTTGCCTACGTTGACAAACTTACCTACTTATAATATAAAATCCTACAATCGAAAATTTTAACGCCTGCCTTCTGAAATACCAACCACCTTGTGCTCACAATCTATGTAGGTCGTGGTAGGTAACACAAGTTCCTACTTAATTTAGGGTCAAGCCGAAGTCGTATGTGATGTTGTCTGATCTGATATACCAAATAAGTAATATTTATCAAGAAAAACCAAAGAAAGAAAGAACAATGAACGTTAAGGTGACGGGTAGAGCACACTAGCGACGCCAATCCAATTTAAATTTTAGCTACTAAACCGGATCTATTTTAAACAATTTCGGGGTAACAACCTCTCGGCAAACACTTATACTACCTATTAAATAACCATGCACAAATGTTGGGTCCAACGCCTACGCGAAAAATTTATTCACGCCAAAAACGGCCACTTTTGGCATGAAACATTTCTTCGCATACAAAAACGGACACAACATTTGTGTATGGTTATTTAATAAATGGTATAAGTGTTTGCCCAGAGGTTGTAACCCCGATATTGTTTAAAATAGATCCGGTTTAGTAGCTAAAAATTAAAATCGATTGGTGTCGCTAGTGTGCCCTACCCGTCATCTGGTTAGTTTTAACATAAGTACATCTTTATTGTATATCGCTCATAAAAATTCTGTTCCTATCAGTGGTCAACGAGTTTATTCGCTGCACATAAAACAAGGATCACTCGCGGTCGCATAAGGAACCGTCCTTGCGTTATGGGCCGCAGTCTCAGGGACAATATTCTTTTATTTACACCGGCCGAGTGACACCTCGCGCCTTCGAATACTTACCCTTAGGCGCGGCGGCCATTCGGACCTCGACAAGCTTTGCTAGCTAACCTTGTAAAGGACGAAGGCCTGGTATCGAGACTAGGTGTTTATTATTTAATGGCCTTTTCTGAACAGACATTGCGCAAAAGATAAGTGTAATGGGCTAGCCATGTTTTAAGATGGAGCTGACAGGTGCTGCTAACTCTAGCATACCTACTCAGGTAGATTTGGCTGTTACGTAAGCAAATCTATTTGAAATTCTACGTAATATAATAGTTTATTGACTTGTTACTATGATCAAATGATTACTGCATCGAATCCTCCCCCAAAGACAATGACGACCCGTTTGGAACAGTGGTAGTGAACACTGCCTTTGGTCCAAGGCTTGCGGGTTCGATCCCCGCACAGTACAAACATTTGTGTGCATAAACATGTCTGTTTGTATTGGTCTGGGTGTTTCTATGTGTTATAAGTATGTATTTACAAAAGAAAAGTATTATATGTATATATTTGTAATCCCACTGTTGATTCTAATATCCGTAACACAGGTGCTTGAGCTACCTATCTCGGAGTCAGATCAATGTATGTGATGTTGTAAAATATTTATTTATTATTAAAAAAAAGACAAAGATCTTCCAGGGAAGCCTATGTTTAGTACCAAACGGCAGTAAGTTTAGATCATAAACCTATAATCCCTTCTCCTATCTCCATAAAAAACCTTTAAGACTGGCTTTGAAAACCAGTAAGTATTAAATACTAAATTGAAATCATAGAAAATCAATTAGGAGTACGGACGGGTATGAGTATTCCAGAGTAATGTTCTTATTATTTAATTTTGATATTTTTACTACAAAATAATGTAAGCGCGCGGCAAGTATGAGCGAGCGACCTAATGCTCGAGCACTTCAATAACTATGTACGAGTATAATCATTTTAATATCTCCTTATGCAAGTTAACCTGATCGTTTATTTCTATATACCTCCCTAGTACCTTTAAGTTTAATGTATGAAACTGTAGCTAACCCAAAAAATTCGCAAACGGTCATAAAGAGAAAACAACGCCAATAACTTCAAATACTGAGAAATAAAAGTTCTGGTAAGTACGCAAGGATTTGTGAGGCCACTCTGTTTAATATTTTGCGAATGATCATAAAACGAATAATATGAGCCGTAAAATATTTACGCATTTTATTCAGCATTGTATTTCTGTGAAATTATGTTTATGCGTTTGCAAAATCATTTCTGTCATGTACCTGCATGATAGTGAGATAGCTTAATTTCTAAAGGTTCCCCGTAAAAGCACAAGTTCGACATAAAAAATGAATTTAATATTGAGCACATTCACACATATGAATAATATTGACCACACGATGTATGTGGTCTATAGTATTTATTCATTTTCGTAAATATACTTATTAATTTCGTACTAATAAAGGTGACGAAATAATATCGATAGCCAAGTTACTTCATGAAACAACTAACCCATAAAAACAAAACTTGTCAAAAAATGAGTGCGAGTCTTGGATTTTTTTTACAAGTTTTGTTTTTTATGGGATATCATTTCTTTTTGTAGTCCACCTACTTTTTTCTTTCCGGTACCTTCACCTTTAACTGCAAACGTAACTTTGTAATCCTATTCATTTATATAAGATTACAAAGTTATTCCTGCAGTTGATGTATTTAGAAAACTGTACCGAAAAAAAAACTAAATTCTATTTGTATTCTAAATTTGAAGCTTCTATGTCTGCTAAAAGTGCCTTGGACTTATGATGATCGGTGAGTCAGTCAGTCAGTCAGTGACAAAATTCAGAAACATTAACAAGTTGTCATTTTTAAACTACTTATTCAAATTAACTGAAATTTTAAATATATCGTGTTTATACAATGCCTGATTAGTTACTAAAATTTAGGCTTCTTGTTTTATCCACAATAAAATTATAGGGGGGTCGAAAATAGTCTGAGTTGATTCTAGAAAATGAAGGTACCGCCCTGCCGCTTTTTTTGCTAGACTTAGCGGGGGACTGCCGTGCCCCCAGATTGAATTCATCGCTATTGCTTATGTGTCTATTGACGTTAACCAAATCAAGTTACTTACTACTAGTTATTTGTGGGTACTACAATAACAGGATGAAGGAATGCCCTGTCCACTTCTACATGTCACCAAACATTCCACTCCAAAGAGGCATTTTAGTTAACTCTCTCATATTATGGTGCGCTTCCCGAAAGTTATTTCAACTGATTTAATTCGCCGCGTGAGTGCAGTGTGTAATCTATAAATCTGTTTATGTTATTCTATTCAATGATATCAACTAACGAACACGTTTGACCAGCCCGGCCACTCCGCCAGTTGACATCGGACAATATTTTTATTTATGTCCAGCGTAACATTGGAAGCGCATTTTTCCGGGCGCGCGGGGGGGACTGTCCAAGCTGACTTGTAATTTCAAGTGTTTACCCGGCGCGCTCGCAGCGGGGCGTCCAACAACAATGCCCATATCCTTTTCACATAAAATATATGAAAAGTCCAGCTACCAAACGGCCACGGATCGAAGGTCTGATACAGTGGTTGCATTATGCTAGCTACCTACCGAGAACTTTTTATGAGGGATCAAATTGATTGGTTTAGTGATAATATCAGAGCTGCGCATATTGTACTCACCGGTGCGGTAGACCGGGAGCCGAACTGCCTCTCCATCGATTACGCACCCATACTTCTCACACCTTTTAAGAGATGTAATTTAAAGATTTGGGAGATTGGTGAGTAATAGATATGCACATTTTAATGTGGCGGAGAAAGCTATATCGATTATCTAGGGACTCCCTTGGTGATGCATTTAAAACACGTGTTAAGCAATGCATTTATTTGATGTATTTGATAAATCAAATCGCCGCATTCGACAAGTTTGGGGCACGAACCTAACAGTGATGATAACAGGTATTAGACAATTTCGCTACCGACAGAGACAGGTTAAATTGAAACGGTACCGCTATCGATCTCTGATTTAGAGCTTATTTCGTGACGATTATTATATATTGCGGTAGAGCTTAATGTCTTATTTCACTCGAGCAACTGTTAGAACCAAAGCCGAAATTGAATCGGAGATACAGAGGAATTTATTGGATGCGCGCAACGAATCATCCGCCAGGACGTGCCACGGGCGAGAAACACAAAACCACGAAGATAAAAATATATTACAAAATGAGACCCACTTTGTGTTTTGAAATTACAATCAAATAAATTACTTTTTATTGCTCAATCTTGTTGGGTTTTATTAAGGTATCGGCGCTGAATGCGAGAGAATAAAACATGGTGGGTTTACGCGACGGACACGATGTTTTCGAGCGTCTTGTGCGAGTGCCCCGGACAAACGGAGGTGCTGGTACATGGCCCTCGAGTTTTGGAGATAAGGCATCATGCCGTGTTCATGTCGACACGCGGACAATGAGCCAGGGACACTTTCTCCCCGTTCCCCGCCCCGACCACTCAACTCTGACCACAAAACTGTGCATTTTTATGTCGTATACCAGCACATTTATACTCGTGTTTACGACTACCATTAAGTATAAATAAATGGTTAGGTCTATTCAGTTCCAAATCTCATTTCATTTATCTTTATTATAATGAACCGATAAAATGTGTCTAAATATTTTGAGATGAAAGATAATTTCTGTAGTTCCAAATATAGCGCAGAGTTCGTATTTATATCCGCATAGTCATAACTTGTTCGAATATGCTAGTTTGTCAGTCAGCTACGTCGCTTTTGCTGACTCAGGTTTTTCCTATTGTGTGGTTATTTACGCGACAATTAGTGTTGCCATTAGCCCTCAGAATCCATATTAGCCTGTCTACTCATCCCTGATTCATGACAAGGCCTGGAGCGAGGTACTGGATGTCAAATCATATTTTCAGTCAGAAAATAAACAAATCAATGCGCATCGGACAAGGGAGACACGAGGGCATATCGTGTTGATTAATGCTGATTGCTAAAGTGCGTCGACGCATGTATAAGTAATGCTGCAACCCACCGCCGCGTTTCCGCCTCAACCGGTCCTAGAACAATGTGCCCAAACATTTACTCATTTACCATGCGTCGTATGGAATCGCCCCCATGACTTAGTGGACGTCCGCTGGAGTGATTTACATAAGAGTCCTTAGTTCCTGTATATACCAAATCCTGGTAACAATTACGAATCATTTGTCTCTTTTGGACAACTGCCAATGATAAAGTTGAAACAAATGTCATGCAGTAGTAGGTGTAACTGAAACTTTGTTCATACATTCATAGGTAAGATTTTTGAATTGAATGTGAAGTAAGGCGGGCCTAGTTGTGTTGGCGGAAGATGCGGGGAAACACGTACAATTTGCGAGGCGTGTGATGCTCGCGTAAGGAAATCTATTTATCATCGTCATCTTGCGACGGGTGACTTGTAATTGTCCGCTACATACCTTGAGTTATGGGCCCTATGTGCGGATATGGTTTCTTCCGCTCTACGTTTACACCTACATTCCATTTAACTGGTCACAGGATTGGGAATTTGAGGGCAAAGAGACTTCTATGCAATTATATCTTTGAAAACTTTATTTATTATTGCACTATGGTTTAAAGTCTCTTATTTTTTACTTTCTGTTATTCATTAATCGAACCATCTATGTATATACATACTTTATGAGTAGTACGCAAGGAAACTAATCAGAAATGTTCATTATTAAGGTATTAACATAATAAGGTATATGTGCAAGTATAAGTAGGAATTCTTAAGAGGTTCATAGTCCTTCGAAGTACGTTCCGCTAAAGAATGCATCAGCATTCATTTCATAGAAGTCAGATTCCCGAATAAAAGTGACTAATAAATTTTACCCGCAGCAACCGATAAGAAAAGTGTAAAAATATTTTAAATACCCTATCGATTCCAGCGGTCAAAGGTGCGGTGTACAATATTTTATTGAAGTGGTACCCCACGCAGAGTCACTAGACAAAAATCGCATCGCCTCCCCATATATTGTGGCTGTCAGTGTCCGACGGACAATGCGGTAAAGGATTGTAGAAAAGTGAGCATAAAACAGCGCGCACGCGCATCGGGTAGCGTCGATCGGGGACATCGGTCAGTTGGTATTTACACCCAAGCGAACTGACATTTTTTATTTGACGAAAAAGAAAATTTAAAAATTAATTAACTAGTACATACTTAAATGTCTTGTGGATCCCGGAAGTACAGACGGCGGAAGTTCGTCACTCTCAAATATAGTTTCGTCACAAATTCCATCGGTTTTGGAAAAGATGGAAAGGAATTATATCTTAAGGAAAAATGTGTGCAGATAGAGACAGAAAGAGCGAAATTTCCTTCCTAGAAATGCAATATTAGAGTAAATGATTAAATTACAAGAAAAAAAAACCTAAAAGTTTTTTTTCCTTTCTCTTTATAATAATAAAATCTTGTTTTTTGTGTTGTCTCTACTTTTGTTTCCATTTGGCTTGTATGTCTTTTTATTTGTAATGTTGTATGTCGAGTGTGTTAAACAAATAAATGTTTATATCTTTATCTTACCTTAAATATCGTGAACCTGAAAGCGAATGACTTATTGTCAAAAAGTTATTAGTGTCTGCCCTTAGGCAGAAAGTCTATGGGTACCTGTGTCACAGTTGTTTTTCGTTTTTAGAAAAGTAGGTACATCCTCGCCTGATCCCCCTCTGGTCCCTTCAGATTGATGCGGCATCAAACGTCAGAGAAAAAGGGAAATATAATGTGTTAGCACATACATTATTGTTTATTATTTATTACTGTTATTCATTAATATTATTAGTGTTCATAGTGTTCAATTATTTGAGAATTCATAAGATCGTGGGTTCGATTTCCACTCGTGAACATAACACAAGAACACAAGTGTGTATGTTCAGTGTTTTTTTTGTGTGATAGGTGGCAGAAGAGCAGACAGATCGACTGATGGTAAGCGATTGCCGCCGACCATAGACACTCATGACACCGGTGGAGTCACAAGTGCGCTTTTGCAGCGGCCCAATCTAGGGACAAGGTGGGTTTAAAGGTTTGCCTTTAAACCCACCTTGTCCCTAGGGCCTCCGGTACCCTCACTTTAGCAGCGAAACACATCACAGTGCTGGTTCAAGCCAGTTTTCTGTGAGACCGTGGCGCAGCGGCATGAAAGGGTTAGACCCGAGTGATACCGGTCGAGCCCTTTCATGCCAATGCATGGCTCTCTCACGGTCACGGTGGTCACCGTGTTTGGGATTAATGTATGTAGTATTATAATTGTGTTTCTTCTGTTGTCTAATATCCATAACACAATGCGCAGGAACAGATGAATGTATGAAATGCTGCATGGATTAAGTTTACGGTTAGGTGTAAACGCGGCCGCGGTGAGTGAGCGCGGCGTGCGGTGATCGAGCCTCGATTTGTCGTTATTTGCGCACGCGGCGGACTTATGACGGCCGTTATCCGCCATCGCGGGAGCCACTCCGCGCCTCGCGACATCCTGAGCCGGCCCTGGTACCTGCTGACAGTATTTCTCACAGGAACAATGAGCTTTTAAAGTTTATTATCATAATAGCAGTACGCTGGCTTAAACGCTGTTTGCACAATTTAAATGGGACGTGGACAGGTGCATGTCTTAAATTATAGGTGGCAAAGTAATTTCTCTAAATGTAAATATTTAATTCCTAGAACTTATGTAACGCAAAACAGAAGAAGGTCATAAATAACAAACAAAAGTCTATCCTCATTTTTTGCAATAAGATGGATGTAAAGCAAGTATGTAGGCTACTTACTTTACATCCATCTTATTGCAAAGGCATGTCTTATGCGGAATACAGACTTTTATAGTGGATTATCAAACATTACTAAGTTTTGTCAGATATATGGGAGAGAGAAGTAAATTCTCATACCAACTTAGAGAGACACGATTTGTCCTCAACAATGTCTGCTTATTTAAAAGAAGCCAATGACACACCTTTTCAAAAAAATCAGTATATAGAATGAATAAATATACTTTAACTTACTACTAACTACTCTGATTTCGCGGATGTTTATGGGCGGCATTGATTACTTTCCATCAGGTGACATAAAGTATGAAAACTTAAAAACTAGGTAACTATTACAGGATATGTACAACAAAGACGGCCCTATTACTATGAGATATAGATTTTAATCAATAATTTCGCGATTCTATTAAAGAAGTTTCCATAATAATAAAACTAAAAGAGGCGTAGTGCCAATGCGCTTGCATATGCATAAGTGTACACCGGAGTAATGATGAACAAATAATGGCGGCGCGATACCATCGGAACACCGCCGCAGTCGCCACCGCGCCACCGCGCCACACCTCAGCATAAATCGATGCCACCATCGCGATTTCCTTATTATTTAAAACTGTATTCATTTTTCGCTTTGTTTGTCTCCACAACGTTTTACGCGACTGAAGGTCAGCGTCAGAAAGCAGCAACTTTCAATTTAAAGTTGTCCTGTAAAAAAGAGTATCTGTATTAAATCCGCGTGTTGGTTTGTTCGCGATTTTGTCAAAAGTATGTCTGAAAAAGGATGTACGTTAGACCTAGTAAAACGTATCATACAAAAGATTGGAACATTTGCATCTGGATCAGTGCAGAGATGTGGAACAGTGAAACACATCATTTGGAACATCGACTTTCATATAGATCCGTGATTCATTCCCCTCATTCGGATCATTCAGCTCATTTGAATCATTCGGCTCATCGGATCATTCCGCTTATTCGGAACATTCGGCTCACTCGGATCATTCAGCTCATTCAGCTCATCGAATCATTCAGCTCATTCGTATCATTCGGTTCACTCGGACCCGAGATCCATTTGAGTCAAATGATACATTCGGAGCGAACATTAGAGATTCAGGACAGTGTATCATTTGGCTGAGTCGGATCACTAAGTCGTTTCAGTAAAGAGTCGTACACGTCTAGTGTACGTCCCTGATTTGTGGTTTTCGTGAATATTAAATCGGACTCATTGATAAAACTATTGATTTTACTCACGTCTTAATAACATCACATAAAAGGAGAAATATCTTATACTTGGTGATGTAACTTTTAAATTGCTTCGATTCACCTTATGTATGCCATGAAGAAGTGACTCGTAAGTAAAGAGCGATGCGCCTGAAGTCCCGAGTTAATTTCACGGGTCGGATCAAAATGAATACTTGAGTACTATAGAAAATATTTTAGGAATTTTCAATTCAAGAATTAGCTCAGAAGGAAGTTGATCTTGTATCCCCGAACCATTATTATGTGAAATATTGTAAGCCATACAATACGTTTGTACGTTTTTAATTAGTGCTAAGAACTCCGTGATGACGTGCTCTCAGAGGCTGGCTTGCAGAGCCTTGACCACGGCAGACGTGTGGCAAGTCTCTCAGTCTTCTGCGGGATTCATTTCGGAGAGTGTGCGTAGGTTCTGCATAATTTGATCCCCCTAGCCCATTCCACCACCGGACAACAAGGCGCGGCGAGGGGTTTCATCCATAAGTTGTTGGCTTGCCCCTTATCCGCACGAAGCGATTTGCTTCTACGCTCATACTGCGGACAGCTAAGTAATGGAACTCCTGGTCAAGATCTGTTTTTCCGGACCACTACAATCTGGACATCTTTAAGGCAAGAGTGAACAGGCATCTTGTAGGCAAACGCGTTACATCCTAGACCTCATCGTCACTTTCCATCAGGTAAGATTGTGGTCAAGCGTCAGCCTACAGTTCATAATAAAAACTATCCAATGTCAGACATGTAACTGAAGCAATAAATGTCTGATTGATTGATTGATTATTTAGAAAAACATGTCAAGCTGTTATCCGGGTTTATTATCGAAATATAAGGGGGAAAAGAGCGCAATAAGGCTTGTGAATACTTAAGTATATAATATGTGTTGCGTAATCATTGAGATTATCCACCGTAGCTAAAGCATCGACTTGAGGACATAGCTATTAAGCCTGCTGGTCTCGCAGTCTTTAATAATAATAGATGGTGAGTATGGGGACGGTATCAGCCAGGCCATCACACACACACTAAAACGATTTTAAACAAACTCTATCCACTTACAGTTATAATTGCGTTGAAGATCTTAACTTTAAAAATTGACCCATTTGATGTGCATACGCAGACAGCCTCTTTCCAAAACTCTAAAACTCTGTTAAAAAGGACTAAATATGCATAGATATGTCTAAGTACAACTTCCCTGACATCGTACTGCCAATAAATACTTTGAAGAAATCCAATAACTATTAGAATGTATGTCGTATTGGACCGTAACCGTGTATGGTCGTGTAGTAATATAATGCCAACTTTAGCATGCTACTATAAGAGTTCACTACCAAAACAATACAATGTATGTTGACAGGAACCATAAATATTTTTACAGATAGGGAATTTGATATCCAGTCCTAGTATCGATATCAGTGTCAATGTGTCGAATTTTACCATTGATTCCGATTTCAAATGACACTAGATGCCACAAAACAATGCCATAACAATGCGCCCCGTAATTTGAAAATATCGATGGCGTAGTGGTAAAGGTGATGTGCCCAAGGTTGGAAGACTCTGAGTTCAATTTCTAATTCATGAAACGAAGTTTTCTAATTGTTTCATGTCTGACTGTGCTGTGAGTTGCTCTCGAGTATCGTAATGTAGTAGTTATTTATAGTAGGTACCACGAATGCTCTTGGGTGTGACCGAATGATCGGTGTAAAACTGTCTGTTACTCGCGTGGTTTTTTTTATAATTTTCAATCGATTCCTATTTCTAACGACCCTAGGTGCCACAAAACAATGCGCCCAGTAAATATGGGCTCGGTGTTAGAGGTCACCAGAAACCATAATGTTCATAATGACCGGTTTTGGGATCGCACGAGATACGATCGGGATGATTTGTCGCTCGTACACAACTTAAATATTGAAATTAACATTCATTTATGATTTTATCTGCCTATTGCCCGTCGAGTGAAATCTTTACGAATTCATAAATACTAAATCATTATTGCCCGATTAAGTATTCCCGCCTACATTTTTGTTTTTATTGAGGCGACCTAAAATCATTAACAGTTCATTGATATGACTAATAAAATTAATTAATAAAGGCTATTTAATCAAAAGCATTGCCATGAATCTAAAAGTCAATAATAGAGCGTATTTTTAAACCTACTAAAGAAAGCTTATGTTTAAGTAGACGAAATAGTGTTTGATTATTATTAGAATTATCAAAGTCTGGATTGGGCGCATCTGGAAATAACACACTGAGATAAGACGAAAGACGAATTAGTGCATAAAGCTAGCAAAATTGTCGTGTTTAAAGTTAAACATTATTTTAAAACGAAAAGTAAACACAACTGATTTATTGACCCGGCGAACAGCAGCCCGGGGCCTTACGTATAGTAAAATTAAAATTAATGGTCATGTAAACTTTATTAACGCATAAAAATGTTAAGTAAATCAAACACCCTGCCGATACTCAACTAATGCGCCTAAAATGCACTATCACCAGCGAATTCCGCCTCTATCGTAAACCATTAAGGTTTATCTGTGATAAAACTTCAAGCTACACGCGTCTTAGACTCGCGGTGCATTGTATAGTTAGCTATTACAGTACCATGATCTAGTATCGAAACACCGTTAACACTTTATTGCTCTTCATACTTCTTGCACCATTCTGAGAAAGTAAATTACTCTGAGAGGTCGTAAAATTAATGCCTTATACGGTAATACGAGTATCGCGGCGTGTCAATGTCAAATTTTACGAGGCTCTCGGCTGATATCGCGATGGGATGGATATAACGATTGATTGCGGCTTATGCAATTTCACATGGCGACGTTCTGATTGAAAAACATGGCTTATGGACACAGTAAAAGGGATGCAGGTGACATTTACGTTCGGTAGCACTTTTTAGAAGGGTAACAATTTTTATGGGTAATAAGTTTTACACGGATACATCTTGATGTCTTAAACGAGAACTAATAAAATATCAGTAAACCTGGCTTGAATTATAGTTGTCTCTTTAATGAAATTTACCGAGTATGTTTTCTACTACATATATGTGCAGTCGGCTGCAAAAGATGGTTAGTGCCTTGTCACAATACTATACTTTTCGTTTAAGAAAGGGAATTTGAATTCAGAGAGCTAGCTATTATGACAAGGTACTAAACTGTTACATCTTCCTGCAGCAAACTCTACTAATATACACTAATAATTACATCTGTGACTATGCTGACCATACTTAAAAACTATTGCATCATGAATACAATGAACTTACCTATTTCTATCTATGGTAATTTTATTTTGCTTGTCAAATTGTTTCGATCTAAACTTAAGCGAACATTAGGCAATCCTTTAAATTATGTTAGAGTAATATCTCTGTAAAAATATAATGTATGCCATCAATATGTTAAAATCATTCCTAATGTGATGTTCTGTAAAAGATTTATTATGAACGAAAACTCACATTTCTAACATACATTTTTCTCATATTAACATTATTGAATAGTCAGACTCGTAAAGCAGTCAGCTTTTAACAGGCCATTTCTCATGTTTACAGATGCACCCTGAGTGAATATTTTACTTGTAAAACTGGAAATCTACTCTAAAAAAGGTTGGTGCAAAGTACTCTCACAAAATATGTATGTATTATTAAATTAAATTGCATTTCAACGAAATATTTACGAGAGTAGTAATTTTTCAAGTCAGACAGGCCCCGCAGCGAGGCATGGTGCCTACTTTTGCCTGCCTCGACCAACAGAAACGCTGGCTTGGCTGTAATAACTCACCATCACTAGCAATTACATTTTGATTGTTGGCCATACTAATAATGGAATAGATATGTTACGGTTAAACTCGGTACATAAGGCCGCATACTGTTACCAAAATGAAAACTTCTAAGATTTTCTATGATTCGGTTACTTAAGATTTGCTCATCCGTTAGTTTAGTGTGAGGTGTGTGAGGTCGGTATTATTAAACAAAACATTCTTCGGAGGTTAGCCACATCCACGGTGTGATTAAAAAAAATGGAGTAACAACCACTTCTACTTTCTCTTATAAAATCTCGTCTGATTTAAACTTAATTTTGCTAGAAGAATATTTTTTTTGCATCTACATATTTTATTGATTTATTCTATTTTATTTTTTCAAGCGTCAATTGAATTCTCAACTACCATTACACATGAACATCCTACATCAAAAGGTATGTAAATGCATTACCAACCTTTTAAGAAGATGTACTAGTTACAAGGAATCAAATTTGTTATTAAGTACTTCTGACCACACATGACCAAATATTTTGACATGTTAGACCGTAATAAACACGAATTTTAAGTGCATTAATAAATTGCAAAAAAAACTATATCAAAATAAAATATGTCAAATTACACAACTAGGAAATGGGAATAGATTTAAAAATTGTTAGTAATTCCTTTCCTTAGCCATACTGCAAAATTTTACTGCGACACACATTTAGTTTATTTATCAGTGCCTTTATTTTAGCTCCAGATTAGTTGTAATTTGGTTTGAATTGACAAGTTTATCGGTACCTGCAGAAATAAAGACCGATGCAGACAATAGTCTTGATTCAATTTAACAGCTCTTTGTAATGGTCTCCATATTTGGACACGGTTGATAGCGGACTAAGAACTAATACCTCAGTCTTGAATTAGATTATGATAAGAAGATTGGATAAATCCGTCATAATCATCTTATTATGACGGATTTATTCAAATTTACCTAAACCACAGACCTAAACACACCTACGAGTATGTAATAAATAAGTATATACGCCGTCATATTTTATTGTTTACATCTAGAAAAATTCGTAATTGGTGTTGTGAATAAAGTCCATTCTAACATGCTTAGAACAATAAAATAAGCGAGAAAAAAAAATGCTATTCTATACATTCTATTTTGTATGGAACAGCAGTTTTTTTTTTCGCTTATTTTAAACGGTACATAAATGACGGTGTTTTATACAATACGACCAGTTTATCCTAGGAATTACTCTTCTTCTTCCTTTTATTCGTAGACATATGTTACGACTACGGCTAAAGATAGGTGCATCAATTTTTAGCCGTAAATTTAAGATTAGCCGGCCTCTATCAAGTTTATCCAGAGCCTTCTGAATGAAAATTGTCATTGTCCAATTAAATTACTATTAAACAAGTAATTTCTTAGCAAATGTTTTATTACAAATAAGTTTAATTCAAAAGCGAAACCAATGATTACGGTGCGTACAGTACGTAAAAATGCATGCAACCTTACCTTATCATAATATTATTCAAAAAGGGTAAGTTTATTTTCGGGCAGCAGTCGTAAACCTTTTCACAAGTTACACGTGATTTTAAAATCAAGAGTACAGATGAACCTCGTTACAAGGCGGAAGATTAAAACATGTTTTGCGTTTCAGCGTCTTAATTATGGCGCATGGATTGATGATGGGTGCGAGCTAATGACGCGGCCGCGAGTGAGCCGGCCGATCGACGCGCTTTCGCGTTATCTCGCCGCATTTTGTTAGCGTAAGGTCAGGCGCAGGCGATTTATGTTTACTCATGATTTTATTGGATTTTAAGCACTTACCATCTTAATTATGACGTCAGGATTAATAATGGAGGCACACTTATGACTTAGCTGGCTGACGCGATTTCGCGTTATCACACCGCATTTTGTGTGTTGGATTGTAAGTACCTACCTACTTACCATCTTAATTACGGCACAGAAATCGATGATCGCTAGGTTTAATTAAGTGAACTAAACTAACGACAATTTATGGCGCTTTAGGTCAAGCACAGCTGGTTTATGTTGTATGTGTAATAAATTGCATATAAAGCAATTTTATTAAAAATATTTTATAGGATTTAATCATCTGTCTAAAATGGCACAGGGATTGATGATGACTGCAATATTGGCAGAAAGAGACGTACCTATGCTATAGTTATTCAGTTTTCAATAACCATAATCTTCTTTAAGAAAGTAGAGTAAAAGTAATGTAAAGTATCATTCTATATACTGTCCCACTGAAGGACCTTTGCCTCAATCAATTGCAAACAACAGAACCAGACAAAAAAACCAAAGTCCTGACAGTTCGCCAACTCTTTATCTTGCAAACATGACTCAAAAAACACCTACAACACGGTATATGACTATTTTTTTTTTATTACTGCAATCAAAAGACCTCTCAATGATAGAAACATCGTTGAAAGAATCACTTGATTCTCATTTAAACTACCTGAGATATCACAACTTTAAAATCACATTATTTTGGGCAAACCCAAAACGCTCCATACAAATGGCTACTAAGATGTGACGTCACACTAGAGTATTTTGTATGCATTTCATTTGAATTTTGTATGGTAGCTATATCAAATGTTTCGTTTATGTCAATGGTTCTATTATAATAGTTGGTGCAAATTGTATGGATTATTCAATGGTATAATTATTTTTTAAAAATTTCATACTTTTAAAATGGACTTGCCCATGAATCTTTGAATGACCATAAAACCGGCTAGACGTTTATTTTTAATTGAGAATTTTTGCCATTGGCACATATTGACCTATATTTTGATAAAATATTTATATTTTGTAAAATCTTGAGCTTAGTCATATACCCTACTACCGTATGCTCCTCTTCACAACACAAACAAGAGACAAAATAATAAGGTTTGTTAAAATAACTAGGCTAACCCAAAGATTCTTTTGTTTTTTAGGCCCATATCTTTATAATAAGGCAAATATGATTGCAGAAATGCATCCGCTTCCTATTCACCACTGCAAGAAAAAACTAGAATCTTGGCTACACAACCTAACTTATACTGAGACTTCTGTCTCAGTATAAGTTAGGTTGTGTAAATTACTCACTCCACTGAAAGAGGTTGGTAATCCAATCCTTTAAAAATAATACATTGCACTTACACACGCACACACACAAACACGCACGCACACACACACACACACACACACACACACACACACACACACACACACACACACACACACACACACACACACACACACACACACACACACACACACACACACACACACACACACACACTCACACTCACACTCACACTCACACTCACACACACTCACACACACACACACACACACACAAATAGACTACTATAAGTTTTTAAACATTCTTTAGTGTTTCATTTATAAAAAACTGTTTTTAATGTTCTATTTCTTTAGGTAATTTGTTTATACACATTGCCTAACATTACTTAGAAATACTAGACTTACATATATAGCGAGATGGTGGGAGCCTGGTAATCTGTAACAGGTAATTATTAGAGTTAATTATAATAGTTATAATTTTAACGATTTAAGGCTATATTGTGAAAGAGAAATGAAATATTTATCATCATCATCATCATCAGCCCATTTAAGTCCCCACTGCTGGGGCACGGGCCTCCCTCAATCACAAAATGAAATATTAAATATTATTAAATATATTAAATCATAGAAATCAAGTCATCTCTACTATGATGAGATAGGGCTTAATCACCACGCTTGCCACGCTAGCTCGGGTTGGTGGTCACAAACCCGAGCTATGTTCGAAAAATTCGAGACTTACTTTTTACTCCACCCGGGAATTGAACCCAGGATCCCGAGATCACTGCCCGGTACTTAAACCACTAAACCAACAGGGCGTTGAACATAGTAGGTACAATATTAGGTATTAGTATAGGTACAATACCGTGATAGAACCATGCCCGTGCGCAGTAGACATACTTATTATTAAATTACCTAGAATAGTATGTGCAAACCCTAAAGCAGCTTGTAGCAAGAATAGAGGCCCGAGGCAATGAGTACGCAATGGTACTCATTCGTCAAGCTTTATACTAGTTAGAGCGTAGAGCCTGTCCAGATATTGTTCGTACTTTACATATGTGCAAACACTCATTACTGTAGAAAATATTATTTTTCATTGCTCGCCTTAGATGAGCCCCTAAGGCGAGAAGATATTAAGCCTTTTGAAACCGGGCTTGGTCGTTCTAAGATTTCTACCCCAATTTTCCTCTAAATAGATTGAGTTGGTACCTACATGATAACCAGTTGTCAGAATAGGCAGACTCTATTGAATTCAAAAGCTCTATAGGACATAACGTGGAGCTGTTAATCCCACCGAATTAGAATTCCCTACAACGCTCATTATAAAGATATCTCGTGCCGAAAGCAAAGATCCATTTCGAGTTGACGAAGCGGGGAGTAAGTTTAAGGATAGATCAGGTTACCAAAATGTATCTATCTATTTAACTAAACGTTTTAGAAATCAATTTAAAAAAAATACTGAACGATTGTATGTTAATCATCATATCAAAATACTTTCAAGTTATTCAAATGCAATGATATAATCGCGATATTGATGTGATTATACAAAACTACATTAATCTTATTTTGAATTTTGTTATAAAATTACTCGGTTAGCTTAATTGCGATAATTTAAGTATGGAGCTAGTTAAATAACCAAGCATTGCTATAAATACTCCTAAGCAATTAATGTTATCACCTTCAGTTAATATAGACTTGTATTTATGTGTTTTAAATTACTGTTATTAGCACTATTCGAATAAATGACAGGCACTTTCAGTCTTAAGCTAATTCCAGCACTTAGCACTACTTAGTGTGCTGAACTTATAAATAAATAAGTAGTGATTTTTACTCGAACATAATCATATACTTTAAATGTTGAGATTTAAAGTAGGTATACTTAAATAAATATAACAACACCCAGACACTGGCCAAATATAATAAAGAGTGAGGCAGACTCACTACCACATGCATGCGCTTGACTAAGTTTAAAGAAGTACAGAAAAAAAATGGTATACAGTTAATAATAAATCAAAAACCTGAACCGCAGACTGAATAATTACTAAACAAAATATGTAAAATATTTACTCTAACTAAGGAGGCCAATTTGAAAGTAATCAACCCAACTCCGTTACATACCCATGCAATCTAAAACATTGTCAATATCTTATCCGTTTATTGACAAATTAATATACGACCAACAGTTACAAGTAATATTTCAATTATGTATTTAGCAATAAACATCTTAATATTCGTCGCGATCGTGTTTCTGTGTAGTAATAAGCTTGTACAAGGCGGTTGATGTATGCGCCGGGTGCGCAAGCGACGGGCGTAAACCCGGGGGCGCACGCGAAATAATTAAAACTACTTAACATTCAACAGAAAGTACGCAGATCGGTAGCGAGTTTGCCGCTCATTTGCGAGCGGACCGGCTCGCGACCATTACTCTGCCCGAGCGATTGATATATTCCCCCGAGACATGCGACCGGGGACATGTCACTCCACCGGCTACTGTCGCCAGGTTGGCTAATTGAGCGGGAAAGTCTCCAACTTGTAAATACTAAATACTATACAAAGGTCGAAACGTAAAAAAAAACAGTGAGACAGGAAACCCGCCACACTGGGGACAAGTGACTTCACTTAACAGTGAGCCTGTGTGTGAGTGAGTGACCTAGATGAATGCATTAAATTACATTGGTTGCTTTAAATTCATTATGAATATTTTCCCCTTAAGCGAGTCATTTTGAGGCGTGGGAACTTGTTCTTACTTCTTATAGCAAACCTAAAAGAATTACGAGAAGCGTACTTCCACTTTTATATGGCATGTACTCATAGCGAGAAAATAACGTGAACAGACCTTACAAACTCACCGTTTTGTTGGTATTTTCTATTTCATAGCAAATAATATCCTCTAACCGATTACTGCTACGGTGGTCAATCTCAACGATCAGCCACGTACGCAGGATAAATAAGTAAGTAAAAAGGATTTTATAGTACTCAAGTATGTGCGCAAACACAAGTGCACTGTCTATTTCATTACCCTCATGTTCCGATGGGACACCAGCGTGATACGACCGGAGAGGGATTGGGCGCAGGACCAGGGGGTACATGACCACCGACTTCCAGACTCCGGGCTGACACTAAGAATTTCTTACCGAAAAAAAAATGTTAGGTACAAATTTCTGGCCCGACCCGGAGATCGAACCCGGGATCTATTGCGCAGCCGTCGCGTACCCACTGCGACCCATTACCCACTGCACCACCGAGGGAGTCATATTTATTGGTTGAATGCTTGACTATCGGGTGACCTAAGAAAAGACGCTACTTTTCCATCCATATTATAATTACTACCTACAACTGGCTGGTAGCACGCCTCTCGTATCCACCACTGTGCTCTGCTACTGAACCTCTATCAATAAACAAACAAACAACAGCTATACAGCTATAAATATCGTGTCTGCGCCTAACAACACGTGACTATAAATCCAGGCTTTTATAGCAGCATATCTACCCAGGGCTCAAATTAACTCGTAATTGCTGATGAATCGCTAATAAAATTATCTACTGCTTAAACCACGATACAGACGACTGATGAATTTGAACGAAATTGAATGAGAATCACCAAATAAACACAAGTTTGTTTCAGAATCGCTAATTTTAAAGATAGGTTATACGCTTTCTACTAGAACAGTTACGTGAAGTCTTCACGATCAAAAATGATTTATAATAAAATGAAATATATCACACATTGTAAACAAGAATACATTAACTCTACGTTAAAAAATAAAACAATATTAACATCTGTACAAAAGAAGAGATAAAGGTCTCGTCTTTTATAAGCAATTTGAGGTTATTTATCATCTCGTAGCCTAGCCGGCGCGAGCGCATTCGAAACGGATTTTGGTGCAGCTTCTTTATACAGAAGCCATTATAAGTATCAATTTCAGATCATAGATCATAAATGCATTTATTATTTGAGAGGCGGCGGTTGGGGGGTCCTGTCGCGCGAGACTGGTCATTGTTCGTTTTTTTATTATAGCGCTTACGTCACATTTCGTATAGTACTTGGACCTCCACAGATCTCGAAACATAAAATACCCAACAGGAGAATGTGTGCTATCGATCTATGGGCATTTGTGATGACCAAGAATGTACTTAAATCACATCCGACACATCGGAGCACCCTAATCTTTACTTTATGATTATCGTAAATTTCAATTTGATTTTAATAACTTATTTACTTTTTGTTACGTTACGTCGGTATATTTAGAAATTAATCTTAATAATCTTCTCAAAGCATTAAGAAATAATTTTCTGGGTCCTAAATATCTGTTTGTCGGGATATGATTTAGTAACTTAAAGTTTAAAAATATTGCGTCTTCAAGAGATTATAGACTAGTTAAAGTAGTAAATGAAATAATAATTCTAAATAATGTTATCGATATAGGTACCGACCTACCGAGATGCATAATTACCTTAAGTGTTAATTTATATTTGTCGATTTGTTTAGAAAATTGTTGCTTTACGATTAAACAACCTAAGATTTTTTAAATTTGTCTGAGAACCAGGAATTGAACCCGTAAAATGTTGAATAATAACAAACATTATTTTTATTTATTATAAAACCAACGAAACTAAAAGTGTCCATACTGGCTCTATGAACGAATTCAATGTTAGTACTTAATACAATAACCAACATGATACAGATAAAGATTAAATAACATTTATTTATTTGAGACGACCCATCATACCTACGAGCAAAAATTATTAGATAAAAATAAAAGATTTAGCGAGAAAATAAAACAAACAGGTTAAAAGCAAAGCACAGTAAAAACAGCATTAAAAGAATGACAATATAAAATAAAAATAATACGTACATTCAGCTAAAGTAGACTAAATTAAATGTTGGTTAGATAATTAGTTATTTTTTATTAAGATTAAGTATCTTATTTCTATTATTTGACCTGTCATGTTGTAACCAAATGCGAACATACAATTATTATGTAAAACCAATTATGTAAAGTACTAATTAAAAATATGTGTTCACAGCTAAGTTACTTGCGTCCAACTTTTTGCTCTTAGCACCACTCTCCAACTACTTACGAAACGCACTCAATAGTGTAATAAAATGTTAATAAAGTGCGTAAATCAAGATAACGTCAATAGTTAAGAGTTCGACACGACGAAATAGTCGGGCGAAGTGGAGGAATTACCGCACGTACGGATGGGACATAACTCTTCGGGGAAATGTTGCTAGCCAATTTCGTAAAAGTAACCAAAAGTTGTTATTAGAGTTGTTTTACGGGCAACGTTACTTTTCAATGCATGCAGGGAAGTATTGACAGGTCTTTGCTTTAGGTGCGAGAATATCAAAGGCTGAAGTAATTTCACAAACACATCAAATAAATAATACCTAACTCTTTATAAGCCTGCTTTTACTGTCATAAAGGATGCTTTACATAATTTTATCAAACTATTCTGTTATGATTTATGAAAAAAACTTAAACACTAGATAAAAAAAAAATTAAGCAGCGCAAACGCAAGAAAAAGTTACAAAACCAATTGCTAGCAACTCGGCGCGTGCCAGTTGCGCGATATTAGACCTTAACAGCTGAATATAATGTAACAGGACAACAAAATATGTTTAAGTGATATCAATGCCGGAATTTTCTTTTGGAGCTGCTATTGGAGTTCCGTAACTCAAAAGAAAAACGTACCTATTTTGATGTTATTTTGTCTATCTGTCATACTTTTTTTCTTGCGTGGAAATGTCGAACTAAAATTTATATCAAGTTGGTACGCTAACTCATCATCATCATCATCATTTCAGCCAATAGACCCCCACTGCTGGACATAGGCCTCCCCCAATGTTCTCGGTCCTGTGCCGCCCGCATCCAATGGTATCTTGCGATCTTCATCAGATCATCGGTCCACCTATTGGGGGGCCTACCACGGCTGTGACTTCCTGTACGTGGCCTCCATTCCAGGACCTTTCCGCCCCAACGGCCGTCCGTGTTCTCCTCGCTATTTGCCCTGCCCATTGCCACTTGAGGCATGCAATCCTTTGGGAAATGTCTGTGACCTTAGTTCTCCTGCGGATCTCATCATTTCTGATACGATCACGCAGGGAGACTCCGAGCATAGCCCTCTCCATTGCTCTCTGGGTGACTTTGAGCCTCTTTAATCGGCACATTGTAAGCGGCCACGTTTCGGTTCTGTATGTCATCACTGGCAACACACACGCATTGAAGACTTTCGTCTTGAGACACTGCTGTAGATGGGCCGAAAATATGCTTCGTAGCTTCCCGAACGCTGCCCAGCCGAGTTGGATTCGTCGATCACTCACTCTTTCTGGAAGTTGGACTTACCAAGATACATTTTTTGTCAGAGGTAGATGTACTCGTCTACAACCTTCAGTGTAGAGCTTCCAACCTTTACAAGACACGACATGGGACATGGGTACGACATGGGAATTCGACATGATTTTCGTCTTGTCCATGTTCATTTTCAGACCCACTTGTTGGGAGACTCTACTGAGGTCGTCAAGCATTGTGCCTAAGTCTTCCAAGGTCTCAGCCATGACTACGATATCATCCGCGAATCGAAGGTGCGTCATGTACTCGCCATTTATATTGATGCCAAGTCCATCCCATTCCAGGAGTTTAAACACTAACTATTCATACAATATAAACTGTCACTAAACAGAACAAAACTGAAACTACGGTGATAACTAATAATAATAGTTATTAGTACTAATTTGCCTACATAGTACCTACTTATTTGCGAAAACACATAAAATCTCCGTGAAAATGTAAATCCGTTTTTTTAAATTCTGGGTACTTAAATATATGCATATTCCCATTATACTCATTTACAGATAAGGCGCCTAATATTCCATCATACAATAACAGTGCCGCAAAATACCAGCGTCATAAAGACGTCACAGTTTAATTCGAGTTGAGAGTTTGAAATAACATCTACGCTATTGAATCTGCATAAAGAATGCCACACACGAACTATTGAGTGGACGCGGGATAGCCTATAAGCTAAAGCGCTTTATGCTGCACTAGGAACCACCCGCGGTTTTGCTCTTAAATATTCCACGCAGTGCCACTCTACAATCTTGTGTTTATAGAATAGAAACAGTAGTTTAATATTTAGTGAGAATACAAATTGTAAAGAGGCTAAAAAATAAATTAGGTTCTTAATAAATTATTTACATGAGATAAATGACTAAAGCTCGATTTGACCAGTCTTCATCCGTGGAAAAATCTATGGTATAATGTCAGATTGTATAGAATGACAGCGCTTTACCATAGATTTAGAATCGGATTAAGATTGGTGTAATCGCCGTAAGAAAGGATATCTATCTACGTTTTCGGTTATTTGAAATGAAACCGAAGTGAATTAATTTACACTTTGTTTTATTAATTACCTACCTTCATAAATATCTTTGCTCTTTTCCCGCTGTTACTCTTTCGCCTGGTGCCTGTTTACGCCTCATCATTTGATTCAGACATCTTTGGTGTCCAGTTGTCCATTAAAATGATCAGGAAAACAGACCACGGCAAGTAGTCTCATCCTTTCGGTGATATTAACCAAATGAATCTTTCTCATATTTAAAGAAATCAAATGAATTTCTAAAACACTTCATATAAATACACACAAACAAACAATGTTGATTATATACGGATAGACTGGCGCCCGGCTCATCTCGGCTCGCGAGTGCGTCCAATGCAATTCGATGCGGGATTTACTATCGAATATTATCCAATGTTACAAACACCACCTTCGCCTTAAGTGTCCATAATAAGACGCCGGCCACAATATCGTACACAAGCTATGAACTCAATTTACCCTTTTTCAAATCTATTTTTGATGTTCAGATTGGATCGTTAAGAATATAACAAGTGTCTCATAGGTGCGCAGAAATTCTCTTTTCGATATTGAAGAAATGAAAACGGCGATGGAAATCCTGATGGAGAGGTCGTATAAATGAATCCAATATAATGCTATTTCCCAAGAATGTTAGTTTTAGGTAGTGCTTGAAGTGCATAAAATGACCGAATGATTACATCAATGAATTAAACACCGTGAATGTGGGAATTTAGATTTGTAGTTTAGATTCAGGTAGATTGCCTTATTTTTGCAAGTGCTTCTTAATTTAGACGTCTATTACAAGTAATAATTCTGTAAAAAGTAGTTGATACCTACTTACAGCAATATTAAACCTTTGTTAGCTAAAACTGTGTCATAGAGCAGTTTTGACGTTTGAAACAAAAAATGTTGATGCAAAATTTTCGAAAAAGGAACGAAAACTGCTTTTTAATACCATTTTAGTTAGAAAAGGTTTAACAAACATTTTATACCCTTGTGAGTGCGTGCGTGCGTGCGTGCGTGCGTGCGTGTGTGTGTGTGTGTGTGTGTGTGTATCTGTGTGTCAGTCTATGGCATCGTAGCACCCAAACAAGTGAACCAATTTTTTTTTTGTTTGAAAGTTGAATAAGAGGGAAGTGTTCTTAGCTATGTTGGATAAAAATCGATCCAAGATGGACACCGTCACAAAGATAATAATATGTATTGTATATTTTGACACAACTCCCACAACATGGGTATCATATAAAAGCGCTCGAGTACATAGTAAAATATATTTATTGTAACTAATTTCAAATCCAAGATGGCCGCCGTCGGGGATTTTTAAATATACAACCTGTGCGGATAAAGAATGGGATCAGATATTTAGACGCAAATAGTGTGCGAGCGAGAAATGAATAGATGCGCCGCAATTTCTGATCCCATTCTTTATCCGCACAGGTAGTACAATTTTATTTAGGGTTCCGTACCTCAAAAGGAAAAAACGGAACCCTTATAGGATCACTTTGTTGTCCGTCCGTCCGTCCGTCTGTCAAGACCCTTTTTCTCAGGAACGCGTGGAGGTATGAAGCTGAAATTTATATCAATTACTCAGGTCTACTGTCCCTTGAAGCTGTGAAAAAATCAAACTTCTAAGCCAACGCAATCAAAAGATACAGCCGTATATGCCGCAAATTTTCGACACTTGCAAGGGAATCAAAACCTACAGGGTGCTTCCCGTGAACTCAGAATCTTGAAATTTGGTACGAAGCAACGTATTATAGCATAGATAAAGGAAAAATTACGAAAACCATAAATTTTTAGTTACATCACAAATTATATATTTTTTTAATAATTTTAAACTTACTACCCATTTCCTCATAAACACGTAGAGGTATTAAATTGAAATTCATACCAAATACTCAGGTCTATAATACCTTTAAGCTGTAACAAAATCAAACTTCTATGTCAACGCAATCAAAAGAAACAGCAATTTAAGCTGCATATTTTGAAACTCGCAAGTACTCACAAGGGAATCAAAACCTAAAGGGTACTTCCAGTCGACCTAGAATCTTGAAATTTGGCATGAAGCAACGTTTTATAGCACACATAAAGGAAAAATTCCGAAAACCTTAAATGTTTAGTTACATTACAAAATATATATTTTTTTAATAAATATAAACTTATTACTTTTTTCCTCATGAACGCGTAGAGCTATTAAGTTGAAATTCATATCAAATACTTAGATCTAATTGCCTTTAACCCGTGAAAAAAAAAAATTCTAAGTAAACGCAAAAACGCAAAACGCAAAAGTACAACCATTGATACCGCATATTTTGAAACTCGCAACTACACGCAAGGGAATTAAAACCTAAAGACCACTTCCCGTTGACATAGAATCTCGAAATTTGGTAAGAAGCAATAGCTTACAGCACAGGTAACAGAAAAATTCCGAAAAGCTTAAAATTTTAAGTAGTTATACCACCAAAAAAATTGTGATTGTAAATAAAATTGTAGTTACAGCAATGACCGCGAGTTATTATACTATGTATGGGGAGGGCAACATTTAAAGAAGACGAAAATGCCTTCTTCTTTATATTTCGACGTTCTTTTATCGAAATGATATGTGTTAATATAAAATAAAGGATTACTTAAACGATAAAGAGATCTTTGTCTTAAATTTATGCTCCTCCATCTTTCCCCATTGTAATGTTATGAATTTCATTTTGCAATAAAAATACCATAGTTATGACTCGATTGTCGTAATGAACGAACTTTGTAAACCTTGCAGGTTTGTACGGAACCCTCGGTGCGCGAGTCCGACTCACACTTGGCCGGTTTTTAAGAGTATATTTTTCTGACCGTGAAATGACATGCTGCGATTCCTATCAAAATTGACATCTGATTGTGTCAATAAACATCGTTTTGTTATTATGTTTGTTTTCATTATATAAGTTTTCATCTATAAAACGTACTTAACTCGTTCTCCAGTTATTATACTGTCCACTAGCATCACCGGTAGTTACAATTACTTTGTACGAAAATGAAGCAAAGCCTAATCAAATTAAACCATGTATCTTAAAAGGCCTGGAGGAAGTAATATCAATGTAAGTGGCTTGATGGTGTATTTAGTGGTGGGTGATCCAGTCTCAAGCTTTCAAATGGTCGCAGGTTTGCTTCTGACTTCCCTCTCAGAAGTAACATGTCTTATCCACTGATATACCATAGCTCGTCTTTCAGAACTTCCATACGGGGAGTCGTGGTTCGAATCTGAGCATGCACCTCTAATCTATGTGCATATTTCTCCCATTATCTCGACAGTTTCTGAAACGTGTAACCATGATTCCATTGATCTGGTTCACTTGTAAAGGGTTGCGAACGTCAGACAGCCTTTGCTTCATTGTAATTACCAGACTCCCTAAATCCTGAATCATGGTCCAAGCGTATCCCGTGCTCAAGAGCAGCTTTGACGTTACCAATTACACGATAAGTTGAGGTACCATAGCATGTATACACGGCGTTATGTCGAGTTACTATGGTTGACCTTTTGACCGTCCTTATGCCTGGGGCACAAGTGCTATTTTTCCACTGCAGGGGGGTAACTTAATCTGACGCTGACTGTACTAATTCGCAATGTCGTCCTATTAATATTGCTAATATCCTTGTCAAACAAATGACAATCGGGCGACATTCAGAGCCAGTCAGCTGTAACAATAAGCATTTATGGAGACAATCATTTCGTAACTGGCTACAACTCACTATTGTATGAATGGAAAGGGCGGACACCTCGCTGTAAGACATTAGCGATATCGAGTCATGTAAGTGAGTAGGTGCATAGCTCAAGGTCTCCGGATTGATGCTCGATGTTACACAGTATTACAGTCAAACGTATACTGGGTGGGGAAAAGGACTGAACTAGTAGTCTGCAAACGCCTTACCAGGCAGGTTTCGAATGAGACGTGCCTCACTCAAAGTGTCCTGCAGCTGTTGCAAAATGATTTTTAGCAAAACACCATGACCCCTTATTTGCCCTTGATACATTAAAATTTTATGTTGTAGGTACAATAATACCATGAGTAAGAAATAGCAGCTGGTACCTATACCTATTTATTTACAGTCGACCAGTGGAAACCAAACCCACATTAAGCAGTATTATAACAAACAGCCATTGTTATAGTTGGATCGAATATCGCCTACTCAATTCTATGTAAGGATCCCTAAAACTTAACTTTGTTGGCATTGCACTTTACTTCCACGTGACCAAATCAAGGCACTTAAGCACTTGTGCTTTCGGTATCAGAATCAACTTAGATAATACATACTCAAAAAAAAAGATCTGTCCGATCTCACTACAGACTGAAGGTCTAGAGAACGAATGAAAACGATGATGAGAACGATGAAGACGTTGATGAAACGACTATGAAGACGATGATGAAAACGATCTGAACAGCGACTGTTTGTTTAAGTTGAGAAGCGAACGTTAACCCTCCAAGGATTTTTCCAGTCAGCGCCATAATCAGTGATGTAGATTTGGTTTACTATAATGTCATTTTTCTCGGATGCCATAATTTCCCTTACAGTTTGTCTAATGGGTCACATAAGTCCTTACCCATACGAATAAAGAAACCTATATAAATAAAACATGTCGTTTTATTCACCCAGTGAGAGGTTTCGATCTTGTTGCATACAACACGAATTTAAATAACAGTTCCGATATGTTCCTGCAACACCCCCACTATCTCCGGACATGAATAAAAACAATACAGAGTATAAGTTTCATTACCAAGTATAATAACAATGTCATAAGATGCATTGGAGATGAAGTCTGCCTGTATGCAATCGACACAATCAATGTTAATTTTTGATGTTACATTCGTGCGTACGTAGATAACTTTTTAAAACGCATCTTTCCTCATATACGATGACAGAGCAAAGATACAATATGAGTTTTCCAAACAGGAGGTCGTATACACGTATCGAGAGCACGCACCTCTGTAATTTTCAAATCTTTGTGCGTATTTCTACCACTAGCTCAGAGGTGAGAAAAAAAAACATGGCTTTTCTTCGTTTCAGATAGTGATAATTTTGAACCTATAACCGTGATCCAGTTGGTCGGGTTCTCCTGTCTAAGGGTTGCGAATGTCAGACGGTAGTCGCATTATTGTAATTACCAGACTTCCCGATGCCTGGATCATGGGTCCAAGCGTACCCCATGCTCCGAAGCTTTGGATTCAACTATGAATTACAAACTAAGACGAGAGGTAGATAACTAAGGCTTAGCATGCCTTCCTAAGCTCAGAAATTTGAATAAACGTGAAATGAATAGTAATTAGAAAAGATAAAGACGTTGTTCCAAAATATTGTGAATTTCGAAGAGATTAATATTTTTGAAATGAGTGAGTGAGTATCTTGTTAAAAAATAAACAAATAAATCTAGCCTCATAAGTTACGAGATTTGAAATATTACCTTGATTATATATTTTACGTAACAATATAAAATAACATAACGATAAGTTCAGAAAACAAAGATCGGTTCATTAGCGGGGTCAATAAACTTAATCATCCGCGTAAAAAGATTATGAATGGAACAGCGACTTCAAAACAGAATATTAATTGCAGGTCTAGAATTTAATGAATGCGTAAAGGGAAAATTACCATATCTTTACGGTTATTGAAAGAAGAAAAAGTCGAAATAGTAACAAGATGATAGTAATTTTACGAACTTCTTTATAGAAAATATCTTTACCAATATACCTATAAATTGATACTAAAGATACTCGTACCAGCAGTAACAGCGTAATCTATTAAAATCTTAATGAGAAAAGGTAAAAACTCGCCTTTAAAATGAATAAGTATAAAAATAAAATTTTGATCATCAATATATTTTCAAATGTTACTGTTGAAGTTTAAAGCTGATTATACTTTCGATCCAGTACAATATTCACACATAATATCAGTCATGAATTTAGACTGTTTTATTGTCATATTGGAGTGAAAACAATATAAATGTATTTTATGTCACAACTGATTTATGTTTTATAGGTGAGATGTGATTTATTATAGTTGACTTTAATACAAACTTGGCCGAACGCTGAGTTAACTCTCCGGGAAATAAGTTCGAGTTTTGTATAAAACTTGATTTTACTCGTATAATCCGACCATATATTTTGTTTGTAGGTATATTATGAGATAGGAAACATGATTTCTCAAACGATCATGAAGGGTAAAAATATTATTTTATAATCTTACTGAGTCACATTTGGTGCATAATTATCATATTTTTTATTACGTCGACCTCTCACCCTTAACTGTGAAATAAATCACAGTCTTGTTAAATTTTCATTAAAAATTCACGAATTAATTTCTACACAGGAAACATCCACAGCAGCAATTTTAAATCCACTTGTACACTATTGTAGAACAACCATAAAAAGGTTAAAAGAGATGTGTTTAAATAAAATATTATTTAATAAACAACCAAATTATGACAGAAAACTAGTTTTTTCCTTCACAAAATCGACGTGTTTTGTAGAAAAATGTTTAATGGTCAGTATTACGGTGATCGTCCGGTCGCGGGCGCCGCCATACGTAACCTTAATATGACATACTTCTACAATATTATTCCTTTCAATCCCCGTTTTCATTTGTCCACCGAAAATATTACACTCATTCGAACACACCGGATGGTCGATGAATAGAAAATACCCACAATCGAACTATAAATACTTAAGGCCCGCTTCTCAATTACCCTCAAATCCAACACGCCTAAATGTCAACTATTCTGATGTAGAAACTGGCATAGCTTTTATTTGGAGACGCAACGCCGGAATTCTAAGTTCTATGCAATCTAACAATAAACTTTTATGGGCTTGAATTTTCGATTTGAATCGGAACTTTGTGTGCATTGGAATAAGGGGTAGGGGTTGATAGGTGCGGTGTTTGGTGTTTCAGCTATGTGACGTATACGCGAATCAACTGGTATCTAGATGTAATAAAATCCGGGCAAGTGGAGCTAGCAAGAGCGCGCGCCGCCGGGTGGCCGCTACTTGTCTTACGATAAACTTATCTTTACAATCGACCCGCCGATAAAAATAAAAAGCTACAAAGGCATACGTGCGTGTATGCTAATGGGTTCCGTAGTTCACGCGTCCGCAGTACCAGCAAAAGCTTTCTACATATTCTATTCTCAAAAGATTGTATTCTGTTTTGATTAATGAAACAATAGAAACTCTACCTTCAATCTAAAAAAGACATGTTCTTAAAAATTACATGTCAAATAAAAAAGGAATTACAAAGACCTTCTCTATAAATAGAGCTAAAGTAACTTTGATAACCTTATTAAGTGACCTCTACCACCACATAGGTACTACATAATACAATGTACCTGTCCGTACTACTAAACACACATAAAATGCCATTTAAATGTCAACTATATGGCAGGTCAGTGAACTTACATTGTTAAAATCGTTATAAAAACTTCGAGATCTTTGTCAGATCTCCAAATAATAACAAACAGTTGACTTGGAATTTAAAGAGATTAGTTTTATTCTGGTATTACCTACAATAAGTGTGCAATAAGTTCCATGATAGAGTAAAGGTATACGTACGATACGTACCTACCAGATAGGGGTTGGGAATTTTTAAATGATTAAATATCAATTTCACATAAAAATGCGCAAGTGCTTAACTGCTTTGTTTGTACCTATGTGATGTTGTCACCCATACTTTTCGATACTATATATATATAAATGTGAAAGTGTGCACGTCTGTTTGTCTGTTGGTCCCTCTTTCACGGCAAAATGCAGCATAGACATGTTTTTTAAGTGGAGATGATTGAAGGAATGGAAAGTGACATAGCGACATATAAGAACCTCTAGTCTATACATCTATCGATATACGTTTTTTTTTGTTAGGTTTGGACATTTAAAGTTCAATTTTGAACTTGTACGTTCTTGGAGATAAAAGGTATTGATAGATTTTTAACCGTGGATTTAGCACCAATAGTATTTAATATTTTTTTATTATTCATATAACAATTATCTACCTCAACGTTTATTTATAGATGACACAATATGTCAAAACATTACTTCTTTCATTTATTGAAATAAATATTAACTCGCGGATCGCCAAAGGTCGAGTCTAGATGTCGAGCGGTTGACGTGCAGCGAAGCAATAACGATTCCAATTTTATAGAAGTAGCTCCCCGCATTTGCATCTGTATGGGGTCCAATACATTTGTTACCATATTATCGGCATTCCAGCCAATTGCTATACTTACTACCGCTGGAACCACCATTTTACAAAAGAAATTTTAGTACCTACTACAGAAGTTATTAACTCTACTATTCTCTAGTGGTTGACTATTTATTTCAGTATTATTATTTTAAACCTAGATTCAAACTTTAAAAATATCTGTTTGTATGTTGAAAATGCCAATTTATATTTTGAGCTAAAAGCGAGAAAATGCGATATAATTTATACGAGTAGCTCAGATAAATGAAGCATTTCCACCATGTAAAAAAAGATAGTGGCATGTCGCATATTACGTTCCCAAAAATATGTGTAGGTATTACACTGTGGATGCTACGAAATAAATATCAAAACAGATTTATTAAAATATACCGTTACCTTGACATTAAAGAGAATACTCTCCTTTCCTTTCCATGTCAGAAATAAAGTTATTATCTGCTTTCTATTTACGGTCTACTTACGTAAGGATATTTGATAAATATCTTATACGGGTCTTCCTTTTGTATATTATATTCCATGATAAGAGCAATTGAAATTATAAAAATAGTTCTGAAAATCAAATCATTTAGACGAGTATATACGCCTACGGTACATTACGTAAAATATATAAATTTCACCTCCTCACAGAAGGACAGCCTTAACGAAAACTGAACAGCCGAGAAGCAGCGCTTGCGCCCATGTTTCACCGAGCGAGTGAAAATACCGATCCAATCGGGGGGATAGAATTTTAAAAGTCAAAACTTGTGAGTCTACTGGTATTGCGGCTATCCATGGGCGGCGGCAATCGCTAACCGTCAGGTGATCCGTCTGCTCATCTGTCACATATCACCTTTAAAAATATAGCAATCTACATAGAACTATCTTTTTAATAAATAACCATAGTTGGTTTGATATTTTCTACGTGAAACCTACTTACTTGAACTCAAGTAAGTAGGTTTTTGGTAGGGATTTGGTAATAATATAACTATATTATTACCAAATCCCTACTTATTTAATACAGTAATAATATCTGATAAACGACTCAATAAAATACTGACATCATAATATTATACATCATTATAATGCTTTTTAAATATAGTACAGGCAAAGGTCATAGAGTCCCGGTACAACACGACATCGACACGAATATCAAATTTTACCCAAATGAATTATGTTCACTTATCTGTAGGTCCATTGTTGAATGTAATCACATTACGCCCGATCACTTGATGTCAAGTTGAAGCGAAATTTCAATATCGTGATTCAGCCGTAAATACGGTCCAAATAATAGCGTATTGTGTGAGCGGGCACTATGTCACTTCAAGATTAGTAAGTCATGTCCACTTTACGATGGGAGAGTGGTGTAGTCTGGCTGGTTGGGGTTCTAGGTTTCATTTCCGGATCGAAATTGACCGATTGTTGAACTCAGTGAAGTTTCCTATAGTAATTTGACTTTTTTCACGAATCAGTTAGATACTATGGTTTATCTGAGAAATATCATACCAACCAATTTTAATGTGATATTATTCCTCTAGTTAGCAAAGGCATTATTAGAACGGCCATTTTCGTTATTTGTTGGCCCCCACTGGTAGGTATACTCTTTCTTTCTTCCTTTTTTTTGGTGAAATGTAGCAGGCGAGCAAACGTATCACTTGATGGTGAGCCCGCAACATCTGTGTAGTCTGATTGGGCTTTCGGTACACTCCCACACTCGGTGAAAAACAGCGATGGAGCCCAGTTCTCGTGCGTGTGATATTTATCAAAAAACCATATACTTATAACGCAAAAACTTTTTTCATGTTTTTTCATACCGAAATTCCCGAAATTTGGCTCCCTGAGACGTCGACAATCTCAGCAAGTTTCTAGGTCGTACAACATTTTAGTAAGCGTCAAGATTAAATCCGATAGAGGGAAAGATTATTGGCTACCTCCCATGTCGTAGCACTAAGTTTATCTGGCACTTGTCCCCGATGTGACACGAGAGCGCCACGGGTCGCTGACTGCGCACACGCCCGGCAAATGTCAAGGCACATAGACTCCCGAGAAAAGCTATAAGATAAAGTCACATTTAAAGGTAAACTTTAATTGAATAGTTTCGCTCTAATTAGTTTAAAATGTATGTCTGGCAGTGGATATCGCTCATGAATAAGTTAAGCTGATCATATAAATAGAAAAAATAATTAGGTATTCATGTTAGCTAAATAACACTTGCGAACGTCAAGGATACTATTTTAAGGTACTTAATTAGTAGTTAGAACTATATGACTGCCTCGGTGGGGTAGTGGTTAGTGGGTCGCACTATAAAGCGACAGCTGCGCAAGAGGTCCCGGGTTCGATCCTCAGGTCGGATTTAAAAAAAATGTTGATAAGTTATTATAGAACTATATTCATATTGTTTGATGAGGTGTTTGATTGAGCGGCTGGAAGACTTTCCGTTCAATGATTTCAACTTCGTTGTTTGCTTTTTTTTATAAGAATAGCCAGACATTTGGCCACAATCTCACCTGATGGTTAGTGATGACGTGGCCGAGGATGGATCATGTCTGTCTAGTAACAGCTTCACTCTTTTTTTGAATATGTCCAGATCATATCGTTCAGGGAACACATCTTCCGGCAGAGAGATCCATTCCTTAGCTGTACGCAACATGAATGTGCTTTTGAACCGTTTGGTACGAACTGCCGGTATTTCTACGACATAAGGGTGGTAACCCCTTCTCCGTCTTGTGTCCTGATGATGAAAAGGGGCCGGTGTAATTAGATCATGTAATTCCTTTTCACAGTCTCCAAAATGCAACCTGTAAAATACCGCAAGACACGCTACCTTACGCCTTTGTTCAAGGCTTAACAACTTGCGGTCAAAAAATTCAGCGTCGCCAATAATCCTTCTAGCTCGGTTTTCGATCGATTCCAATGCAGCCAGTTGGTATTTAGCAGATCCATCCTAAAGGTGACAGTAGTACTCCATGCAAGTTCACTGCTTCATCATAGTAATTGTTATTTACAACAATAATACATTCTATTGCATTTCATGCTTGGAGAAAAGGAAAGAGAAAAGGAATCTCTGTTTTGATCCATGTATGCATGAGCGATAAAATAAAGAATATAAACATATGAAAGAAATTTAATTACTTAGAAAGTTATACAATAAAAGCATAGTAACATATTTTAACATCAAGCGAATGAAAGTAACTCAGACATCAATAAGCCATAAAGTTATTTGTTGGTTTGTCTTACAAAATAAATTCACAACTCCACAAGGAGCAACAGAAAATAGCATTCGCTAATAACATTCGAACGAATACCGTACTGTACGATATAACATCCAATTTTAGCATAGAAAATGAAATGTCAATAGGTAACAGCTAAATCGCGTAGTTTATTTACAGACACGTAAGCATTGTCCATAATTTGCGCCGCGTCTGTAACGGAGTTACTCAATGGGCCCGACAAGAATGAATGAAGCAATCTCAGGAGCGGTTAATGTTATTTATATCGTTTCTCTTCCATAAACGACTCGCCATTGAGATGGTCGTTAAGGGGGAGCCTCGGCTTCTGTTCCACAATTAGGCAATGTTTGTCTTGAGCACAGGCGCAGCAGGTCCATATCGCGGGCCGGTAGTTGACAATCGCGGCGCAATCTCACGAAAACGCCATTCCGCTCTGCACCTGTCATAAACGGGGTCGACGCCCCGTGATTCAATTAGCCACAGATCTGAGTTTTAACAAAAGTTAGATAAGTAAATAAACGTGGTCCCCGGGCTATTTGGTTATGGCGGGCTCTCATCAATAATGCTTCGGAGGCGATAATATCGCGCGCGTGTCCGCATAGGGAACCTCCAACACCGTTATTAACCTCGCGATAGTGATCGCGACCGAGAGATCATTTAGTGATACGCTTTATATTAAATTACTCGGTCGTGCGTTGATAAAATATTCCAGGTATTCTATTACCGAAAACGAGATAAACACGGCCGGAGGTATTAAGAATTATTATTTTTTTTAAACAGGGTTTATGGTAACGGAAGAATGTGGGAAATAGTCATTACGTAAGTAGTTATGCTCCTCTCTAACTCAAAATTAAATTAGAAGATCAAAAGTGTATACATTTTTTTAAGGTTTAGACATTCAGACCATACAAATGAACTATTTTAATATAATTTTATATTTCATTTTCCGCTGGTTCTGATAAAAGTTAAAGCCAAAAACAATTCTTTTTTAAGTCTGTCTTAGTAGGTAAACGCGAAACCGAAATATCGCTTGAAGGTTCTAGGTTTTATTACCTTCCTACTAATACTAACAAGATACCAAGTTACTAGTGTATAAATATATAGGTACACTCGTGGTAAACGTCTACATCAGAGTAAGACATTAAGAAGGACATCGCAATTAATTAATTCGCGTGACGGGACATCGTAGCTAGCGGGTCAATTAATCTTCACTTACCCTGTTCTTTTTATTACTCACATTGAACGTTATTCCTATATAATCGTGATTTAGTCCTATGTTAAAATGTGGTTAACATTCATCAGCAACTCTTGCAGCAAAATAAACATTTCTTACATTTAATGGACTTATTTTACGATGCATATAAAACTTATATTCATGAAAACCTTTTTATACAACGACAACGGCAAACAAGCGTATGGCTTGCCTGATGTTAAGCCAACACTGTACCATATACTCCATAAGACTTCATGTCTGCTACTCCAAAAGACTTCATGCGTGAAGCCTACCCTTTAAAAACCCTAACACCCCAACCTTTTTTGAAGAACCTCATACTATAGAACTTCGGGAAAACCTCTGAAGAGACAATGTGATTTTCGCGCGGAAAAAATTGAAACTGTGTTGTGTTTTTTGCCATTTCTTAGAAAAAATATAGCTTTTTTGTTTTTTAATATTCGTAGTTTTCTACCATTATAACATCTATAGCTTGCCTAAGTATTAAACTGGCCACAAGCTGCCTTGTGGTGGGTTATATTTCGCTCTCCCTGCTTGAATGTTTCTTAAAAATTACTGATTGATTTTAAAGTACCAGGTATAGGTATGTAGTTACATGTAGAAGACTGCATGACTTACAATTTTTGCCATTAGCCAAAACTAACTTGCTGCATTTTGTCACGAGTTGTCAACGGGATGAAACATCGTCTCAGAGTGCGCATGACCACGTACTGACTCACTGTCACTTCTCGTGACTTCACACACGTCTTCATCACGCGGTGCCTTGACTGACTGCTGATGCTTATCTAGTCCGATGCCCTAGTTATTTATTGTCTTTAAATTACAAGGTGATCTTACTAGCCATTGAATTTAACCCGAGTTGGTGACACATTTTGATCATTTGATGGCACGTTAGTACAGTTTTGTAAGATGAGATATTATTGACAGCTCTTTCTCTTAGGCCGTGGGGAGCCACGCTTCATCATGAATGGGGCCGGCCGACTCGGTTAGGAAGGTATTAAATAGTCCTTAAAAGCAATCAAAGTAGCAAAAACATTAAATCTGATGTCTGTACAGTTAAATACAATTACAAGACAAACGTTTCGAAATAATTAACAGCTATGTTATCTTTTCGCAATTCCGGCTGCGAGCTGATACCAAGACCAGTAACTTCTTGCTACACTTCGCATACCAGTCATGTCTGTTACGTTTTTACTAGTGAAAAGCACTATTGCAACAGATAAGGATCTAGTAACTAGTTAACTAATGGTTTAACGAAATGTAGGTACTAAATAGAATTATTACTGAAAATTTTGGACTCGATCATAATTACATTTTAGAATTTCCCTAAAAAGAAGCACGTTATTATGAAATGAACTTGATAATCCGTACAGTACGATTACTTATTGTAGTGTTAGTAGGTTAACTATTCGCAAGAGACTTGCCTTGAAGTACCCTTATTGGAAGAAGCGTAACTACAGCAGCTGTTTACGACAAACAACAACAGTGACACCCTAAAATCAGACACGCCATTCAGTAAGTAATCGAACATTAATGAGCGCTTATCGAAATGGTCTTGTGTAACTACCAAGATTCACGTTGAACTAGATCAGTTAGACAGTATTGTTTATCATTTCTTTAGTCCGTTGCGAAAAAAGTTACGCACAAAACCGTCTCTTCGGAGCCCAAGCCCTCCTCGGATCATGGTCTGGGTTTAGTGAGGCTAGTAATTACCTACAATGAAGTGACTGCCTTCTAAACTTCGCAACCTTTTCGAAAGGGGAACTAGATCATAGTTATGTTAAGATCCATAATGTTCGTACCAAATGGTTCGAATGTACCTACACAATTATGTTGCGTGCGGCAGGGGGTGCTAAGAATCTCCGGTATACGGAAGGCCGCCATACCACACTGACCTTGGCGACGTTTAACGGACGCACGCTACGACTCGACTCACATTTGGCCCAACTCGAGGAGGAACTGAAGCACATAAGATGGCATGTTCTCGGGCTGTGCGAAGTCCGTAGAGAGGGCGAGGACACGCTGACCCTAGAGTCTGGCCATCTTATGTACTTCAGGGAAGGAGATAATCCGTCACAGGGCGGCGTCGGGTTCCTAGTCAACAAAGTCCTCACTGATAACGTTATTGAAATCTCCAGTGTGTCGGCGAGGGTTGCGTACCTCGTAATTAAATTAACCAACAGGTATAGCCTAAAGGTTATTCAAGTGTACGCTCCAACGTCGACATACCCGGACGATGTCGTGGAAGAGATGTATGAGGACATCTCCCGAGCCTTACACACCACCACCAAGGCTCACTATAACGTTGTCATGGGGGACTTCAACGCTAAAGTGGGTGTACAGACTTGCAGCGAATCGATGTTGGGATCATGCGGCTTTGGGAGTAGAAATCGTAGGGGGCAAATGCTCGTCAATTTCTTAGAGCGCGAGGGACTTTTCTTAATGAACTCGTTCATTAAGAAACAGCCCCAGAGGAAATGGACGTGGCAGAGCCCCGATACTATGACTAAAAATGAGATCGACTTCATCATATCGGACAAAAAGCGAATATTCAGAGATGTCTCAGTGATCAATAGGTTTAAAACCGGAAGTGATCACCGACTTCTCAGAGGCACTCTGAATATCGATTTTAAGCTTGAACGTTCTCGGTTGATGAAGTCCACGCTCCGGCTAAATCTGCTCCAATCGCTCGCTGGTTCCGACGCCTTCCAACTAAAATTGGAAAATCGGTTCGCTGCTTTGGAAACCACAATTGACGTGGATATCGACGAAGAACTCGACCAAGTGGTGGAAATCCTTCGGGACGAGGGTGCAAAATTTTGTGAGTTGCGACGTATGGGCAAGCGGTGTAAACTTTCGAAAGAGACTCTGGACCTAATGGACAAGAGGCGGAACGATCCATCAGTCACTTCGGCAGAACAACGGGCTCTGAATAAGTCCATCTCCAAGCTGATAAGACGTGACCTCCGAAGTTCCAATACACTCTCAATACAGAGAGCAATTGAGCAGAACCGGGGGTCCAAAGTCTTCGTACAACAGCTTGGAAGGAGCCACCTGTCGAAGGTGACCAAAACAAACGGAGAAGTCGTCACTTCAAAGCCTGAGATTCTTTCGGAAGTTTACACCTTCTACAGCCAGTTATACGCGTCGCACTCACCTCACCCTACGCCGGATGAGAAGGATTTAAGAGCCACATTAACCCGCCATGCGACGGAGGATCTTCCCGACATCAGCCTGGAGGAGATCGAAGCAGCTCTTGGGCAACTTAAAAATGGAAAAGCCCCGGGAGAAGACGGAGTTACAACCAAGCTTCTGAAAGCAGCCGGCAAGCCGGTGCTGAAGGAACTTCGGCGTATATTTAACTCAGTTCTTTTCTCCGGGAGAACTCCTAGGGCGTGGCAGCGGAGCTTGGTCGTATTGTTCTTCAAGAAAGGCGACAAAACATTACTGAAGAACTATCGACCAATTTCTCTCCTGAGTCACGTCTATAAGCTGTTCTCAAGAGTCATTTCGAATCGCCTTACACGAAGACTTGACGAAGCTCAACCTGCAGAGGAGGCCGGATTCCGACGAAGTTATAGCACCATAGACCATATTCACACAGTGAGGCAGGTTATACAGAAGACCAAAGAGTATAACCAGCCCCTGTACATGGCGTTTGTAGACTATGAAAAAGCTTTTGACTCCGTCGACACCTGGGCTGTTCTAGAGGCCTTGCAAAGGTGCAAAGTCGATTGGCGATATATCGAGGTGTTGAGGTGTCTGTATGACGCTGCTAATATGTCCGTAGTAATCCAAAATGGCCAAACTGAGCCTGTCCTGCTGCGACGTGGTGTGAGACAAGGAGATGTTATATCTCAGAAACTTTTCTCCGCTGCGCTGCAGGACATCTTTGGAACGCTAAACTGGAAGGAGCGCGGAATCAATATTAATGGCGAGTACATGTCGCACCTACGATTCGCAGACGACATCGTCATTTTGGCGGAAACCCTACAAGACCTACAGGAGATGGTGAGCAGCCTGGCTGAATCTTCCAAACACATCGGTCTTCGGATGAACTTGGATAAAACCAAGGTCATGTTCAACGAGCTCGTTGATCCGGGACCGGTCGCTGTTAATGGAGTACCTCTCGAAGTTGTTCAGGAATATGTCTATCTAGGACAAGCGCTCCAATTAGGCAGAAACAACTTCGAGAGAGAAGCCAATAGAAGAATTCAGCTAGGCTGGGCAGCATTTGGTAAACTTCGTCAAGTCTTCTCGTCACCCATCCCTCAAAGTCTTAAGTCGAAAGTCTTCGACCAGTGCGTCCTTCCGGTCATGACTTACGGTGCCGAGACGTGGACACTCACGGCTGGACTAGTCCACCGGTTCAAAGTCGCTCAAAGAGCTATGGAAAGGGCTATGCTCGGAGTATCTCTGAAGGACCGCATCAGAAATGATGTAATCCGACAGAGAACCAGAGTCACCGACATAGCCCACCGAATTAGCAAACTGAAGTGGCAGTGGGCTGGTCATATTAGCCGCAGAACTGACAGCCGTTGGGGCCGTAAAGTCCTTGAGTGGAGACCGCGACTCGGTAAGCGTAGTGTAGGACGCCCTGCGACAAGATGGGATGATGACATTCGAAGGCTGGCTGGTGTGGGCTGGATGAGAGTGGCCGAAAATCGGGAGAAGTGGCGTGCATTAGGGGAGACCTATGTCCAGCAGTGGATGAGTGTGGGTTGCTGATGAAGGAATGGAACTCTCTGCTGGCAGATGTTTTTCCTGAACGCTGTGACCTGAACGTATTCAAGAAAAGAGTGGGCTGTTACTAGACGAACATTATCCACCCTCGGTCACATCATCACTTACCATCTGGTGAAATTGTGGATAAAGTTTTACCATTCGAAAATAAAATTGTGGGTATCCACAGTTTGGCAAAGTAGGTAGGGTAGATAGGAAATGGTCATGAATAGGTACTATGACGATTTCCATCACCACCTTACTAATAGTAGAAACAAATACACAGATTTAAACAATCCAGTGGGTTAAAATTTTAAATTTTACAACCTCCTGCTTAAAAAGATTTTTTTCACTTTAGTGAACTATTTTGCACAAGTCTTTTATCGAATCTACAACGCAATTATGGTGCGGCTAAATCTCAAAAACCGCTGAACTTGTCAAACGTGAAAGCGCAGTGTTGCACTGGCGTGTTTATTGCACATTAATTCTATACTTGAATGTAAAGTACTAAATCGAATTAAGTCTTAGTGAAAGCCGGAATCCGCTCAATTTCTAATAGGCTAAGTGAGCGATTAGGGTTTACTGGAAGTTAAGGAGATGCTGACGGATGGACTTAGTTTTCAACATAGCAAATTAAGTTGGCAAAGGCCGCTTATCTGACAGCAGCAGCAGCTGGACTAGACAAATATTTGATCGCCAATCGTGAACTGAGTGAATAGAGTCGTTTGTATTAAAGGAATTTACACGAAGACGTAACTACATAATTTAGCCACTGGCTTTTTATTAAGATGATGCATATAACAATCATCTTATTGAAAACCCAGCGGTGATGTTTATAAGCCGTATGTACTTAAGTAAAAATCATCGCAATATCAATAAGAACAAGTAAGTCGCAGGTGCTTTAAAACTAATATTTATGGGCACAAACTGTCAGGTTAAGTTAAATAATTTTTATGACATTCTCTTTTATTCTCTAGACATGTGTATTTATACATATGTCTAAAGACAACCTAATCCTATAATAACTTTGAAAAGCACAAGCTTAAACTGGGAAAGATAGAAATCTATTCTATATATAAATATATATCTATTCTATGTTGTGTTTTCAGTGTGTTGTATAGCCGCGTAATTAACACGTACCAAGAACCAATTTGTACAGCGGCGTCTTCAATAACAGCCTGGCCAAATAAAACACAACTAACCGACATTTTATTGCTTTTGCGCATTAAAATATTCATGTATGAGAATAAAAATTAAACGCCATTAAAATTATTACCGTTACAGTCTCATTAATTTCCTAATCAACGCTTTGGGGCATACATATCGGCTATCTGATAGGTATTTGATTTACCGTGAGCCGAAGAAACGAAGACGGCTGGGATCGAAAGCGGGCTTACAAAGCGACGAAGAGCATAATTTACCTCTCTCGACAATACTTCTAATTAAGATCATTCGTGAGCCCAATGAAGCCAAGGACTATGTACTGCACAAACTGGCCGTTATAAATAACTCAAATCGTAACTCATGCCTTTTTGAATGAGAAAGAATAACAAGTTTGGTTATTATGGACTCTGCCGGATTACGTTAAGAATGATAATGCGTAGTTGGCCGGCCCTTATGAGTGGAACATCAGCCAGTTCACGCCACGGCATTGTTACACTTGCTAAAAAAACCAAAAGAAGTTATTTGTTCCTCCAGGGTAAGCAGACGCTTTAGGCTAGGAGCCAGTGTCTAACAACTAAAATTACTTTTTTCGTCACCTGTTCACCGTGTGCCGTGCGCATTAATCTCCTTACTTACTTGTTTTCTTTCAATGTATGGCACAAAAATAGTCTAGCATTATGCAAAATATTTATATAGCCCGAGAAATAGAATTCATAATCTGAGCTAATTGGTAAGCTGTGAGCAGTTCACACCTAGAATAAAGCTCTATAATTATAACAATTTGTACGTAATTTTATTCATAGTTAATTAAACATAATAGGACATTGGTTTACTAAATTAGGGCATTAGCTACAATTTTGCAGTGTTATTTCCTTATAAGTAGAAATATTCGCATCACTCGTATATAATATGCAAATGTTACGTGTGAATTAAAATGATATTATATTTTGCATAATACGAGATTGCCTGTTTCTTCTTTGTTTTATAAGTAGCTTAAAAAGTGGTTCCAGTCTCTCGGTCTAGCGTTAAACCTGGTAAGAGTAGTTTAAAGCGCTCACTTATTATCTGGAGCCTGTTAGAGTGGCTCCGTCGCAGACGGGACTTCAAGTATCGTATATTTATTTTACTGTTTCGACTTGTTCTAAGCACTTAAGTGATTACCGCTTTAAGTTCTCTATGAGATGCGTTTAAGAGCTAAAGTTTCCGTGACTAAGAACTATTTTATATAAGGTAATGCTGATGTGCCAAGTATCTATTAAAACGCTGTTTGGTTTAAACGAAATCACATTACGGTAATTTAATTGAAGTGTATTCATCTTCAAATTGCTATTGGCTTTAAATATATTTCTAGTAATTAGGAGTTTACTTTAAACTTGACATTAAAGGCCTCAAATTTTAATATTTTAACACACGAACTGACGGATCACCTGAAGTTAAGGTGACGGGTAGGGCACACTAGCGACGCCAAACGATTTTAATTTTTAGCTACTAAACCGGATCTATTTTAAACAATTTTGGGGTTACATCTCTCGGCAAACACTTATATATTAAATAACCATGCACAAATTTTAGGTCCGTTTTTATACGAGAAACATTGATTCACGCCAAAAGTGGCCGCTTTTGGTCCGGTTTAGTAGCTAAAAATGAAAATCAATTGGCTTCGCTTGTGCCCTACCCGTCACCTTAACGTCTGCCGTCGCCGAATTTTTTAGGAATCGGTGTTCACTTGACTTGAAGTCCTTGTCACCGCCTCAGTAAAGGCATTTCAAAAGGAACGACCTTCAGCAAGGAAGAAAGCGATAAAAAAGAAGATCACTTGACACTTCAAACAATAAAAACATTTAATAGTCAGGTTAAATGTTGTTATCAAAAAATTTTGTGTACCTACTTTCATATATCTTCTTTTTCTCGGTTATTTATTTGACTACCTATTTTAATAGCTTATATCGAAAAATCTACATTGAAATAATAGCATTCTTATCGAGATATCAGGACGTAACACCGTGTTAAAGCCACGCGTTTCCTGTCAGGGGACGGGCCTCAGAAGTGCCGCGTCATCTTGCTCAGCATCACCAAACACAGCACATTCCATAAGACGGCTCACACAGTTAAACTACTGATGTGTGAATTTAAAATAGCCGATAGATAATGTTTCGTCTAAGCATTTGTTCAGATTGTATAATTCAGTCAATACCTGACCTGACCTTAAGTAACTTCTTCAGAATCTACCTAAAAAATTGCCGGTATTCAAATACAGAAACTATTCGTAGCGTGCAGTTTTCCTCGCATTGTTTTCCTTTACTAGTCTTGTCAGTAGTGGTAGATAGCAATACGCACCTATGTGCGTATTTATAGATCTAAATATGCGTGCTCGGATTCGATTGAAGAATTGATTGACCACTATACTCAAGAGTGAACAGACCTAATCGTCGCGATATAGGTTAAGCGTTAGCCTATAGTCCAAAAACCAAGTTCTTATTTAGTAAGCTATAAGTTCGCATTATCAACGAAGTCGCGCCCCTAATCGCTTACAGAGCAAGTGTGAATGCTCTATTTCTATCGATGCATGTTATTTATATATAACTGTGGAGTCATATGCATAAAGATACACATTATGACCCAAACAATGAGGAAATATTATATTACGACAATTGGCTTGGTAAGTCGCATCTTCGAGGATAGCACGAACCATACCATCGCCCAAGAACAGGATCTGACATCAGGTTTAATTACAAAGAATTGAAGAAATAGAAACTATTTAGTAATCTGTGTTAATACATTGCATATCAGTTACATTCATGATAATCCGTGCTACTTAATATTATCGTTCTGTCGTATTGATAAGGATTACAATTCGCCTAATTATGTAGTGACCCTATATGCAAAATTATTGCACTTATATCGTCATCAGCTGAGTTTAGACCATTTTATTCCGTACGTTTTGGTTTAAGGAAAATGAACTTTATAGTTTAGCCCATAAGTGTTATAAAGTGCGCATACGCAGATATATTACCGCTATTAAGTACTTGCATATAAAATACTATAACGCTGTCCGCACCAACTTACTCTTGCCGGCTTGTTTATCGTCAAACAACCACATTCCATATGTAGGTGATAGGACCTTATTCTTGTTGGCATAGGGGTGAGAATTATGAATGTAATTATCTCAGAGTTAAGCATAGTTGTCAACGTTTACAATGTCTAGTTGAAGCGAGCATTAGGTGGCATTATTATTGCAAGAGTTGCATTCCGGTGTCCGCGTCGCGGGACCGACTGCTCTAATGATGTCGTCTGAATGAGGGTACTTGCAAATGAGGAATCAATGGATGGGAATGAATCTTGAAATGTCTGTTGCTAAATGTACCGTTACTAGAAAATGCTGTAACTTACATACTTTATAGCATACTTTGTAATTTATAGAACTTATATAAAAAGCAATGCTTACTACCTATTCCCGATCAATTGGAATTGGCTGTGGAATGAGCTGCCATCAGAGGTTTTTCCTAGGAAATACAGCATGAGGTTTTTCAAAAAAGGAGTATTGAGGTTTTTAAGAGGTTGGCAGCCCGTATGCAGGTCCTCTGGAGTTGCAAACGTCGATAGGCTGCGGCAATCGCTTACCAACGTACCGACGTAGTATAAAAAAAAGATTTCTTGTATGCTCATTGTTGACTAGATTTTCAGACGCAATATGATTTAATATAGTAATTTTGAAAAAATAATTGTCTATGGTACCGACAACATTGAACAAGAACACTTGGGGGTACCAAATATCTTTAACATAAATTTTAGAGTCGGTTGAAGAAATTTTACAGATTTTGTTAACGTATGGTTGTCCTGACAGTAAACTATTATTGCAAAGTAGGATTAAGGTAGAAGCTCCAAATATAATATAACAGAAATACAAAAACAAAATTAACAACTTGTACGTTTTGCTGTTTAGGTCCCGTATGTTAATGAGGCTCAGTGACAGAATAGATAGAACCGTTCCAGGATGCATTCCTCCTTAACCTGTCACTGGAATCAATAGAGTACAATAAAATCGCTCCTTTCAATGCTACGTGGATAGTTCCAAATGAGCTTTGAGTAATGAACTGGGCACACGAAAGGCTCGCGTGGTAACGTGCATTATACAAAGCCCTATCCACTTGATTTGACTGCAATCGCTTTCTGAAAGTGCGTCGTCGACTTGTCACTGTTAACGATCTAGATTTACTGGACTCTTAGATGCTGGCTCTTTTTATATTTAAATGCATTTCTCAACATTAACTTGCAGGTGCGACGTGTGGTCACGCATACGTGTGAGTTTGGCTGCGTGAAACTACGGCTGTGCCTAACTTCTTTTTAATATATTTTATTTTAGAACAATTTCGGGATTACAACCTCTTGGCATCCTACATCTCACAAATCGATGGACACAAAAATGAGGTAAAAGTTTTCGTAAGAAACCCACCATACTGGTTTACGATATTAACGGATTCACTTAGAGTTCTAGCTAGATGATCCAGTTGGAACAATAATATCTTGCGTCTGGCTCTCTTAAAATAATCTCGAATGACAGTTATCAGTATATCAGTTATGTACACTCATGAATTCATAATGCGTGTATTATGATATAACCAATCAAACGTAAGGTAAAAGTATCTCCACTCAGTGTTTATTAATTCATAAATTGTACTTAAGATTTTAAAATATTTTCTTTTGTTATTATTATTATTCAGATACGATAAGAAATGTCTTATTATTCTTTTGGTCACTACGAAATAGATAGGTATAATGCTATCCTTAACTGTTTTATTTCTTCATTACAAACAAAACGTGTTTAGATAGCTATTAAAGTGTCTTAATAAATACTAAACAGTTAACTAATTGCCCAGTTTTTACATTTTTCCTAAGTCAACTTTTCATTAATTATTATTTTGTGATTTAAAATTATAAATAGAGCCAAAACACATAAAAGTCATATTTTAAATAGAAATATTTAAGATGATAACTTTTGATTATATTTTTATGATTTTCTAGGAGTTGAGACTGAAGACATACTTCATACCGCTCATAACACTGTTTTATGGTATTTTAATAGACGTGGTAGCCTCAATTGTGTCCACCCAACGGAGATTCCGACAAAGAAAGTATCTCTAATGTTCATTAAGTTGTCATCGATATATTGCGTATAAATATTCACAAGTTTAGTAAATTATGAATATTGAGACACCGGGGGCAATAATGAACTTGGGTAACAATTGATCACGCGCACTCATCTATCAAGCGCGGCGATTAACTTATCCCTTAAGCAGTAGACTAATTATAGACATTTAAATAAAATTTGTAATCATTATTTTGAAGAATAAATTCCGGAGTCATCTGTTAAGATGCCGACAAAGGCGATGCGCGTCCGCTTCGTCAATTTATAATGCGATTAACAGAAAGAATGGCGATCCGACTGATTGCGATCCTTATGCGCTTCTCCCAAAACCCTGCTTTGAAATAAACGCGGCTGCTGCCAGTCAAACGTATGGAGCAATCGTGTTTTATTTATGCATTGCCATTTGTTTAGTCGTATTGGTTTCTACTTGACAGTAGTTCGAAATGTCTCAATTATTATTTAGCCTAAAGAAAGGTTGTAATGAGGCGGTCAATCTAGGAGCGCGTAAGCCGAGTGGGTCCGCGGAAGGTGATTAATATGATGGAGTAAAGTCATCCATCGGCCGCCGGACCACCGCACCGCACATGCGAGGCCGGCAGATCGTGCACCGCTACATTAATAATAACATTAATTGCTCCAAGCCTTTTCACTACATTGCGCGTGAGAAGGATTAACGTTTGCTTGTTTGGTTAATCCACTGCATGGCGGTGGGAACCATCAAACGGTGATCAATTTTTGATACCCTCCCACGATATGTGTCGACGTGATAATTATACCACACTCGAAAATACACCGTGATTTTTTCAATAATACAGAAACTTCTCCAGGGAATGAAAATAAACATTTTCCCCCCAAGAAACATAGGGCCCAATCTTTAAAAAAATTGCCTTCCTATATAAATTGCATCAATCAGCTGACCATTTTAGAAAGAGAAGATGACTTTTTTTGAGATTCGACCCTGTTCCTTAGGGTAAAACCTTTTTTTATTCTTATATGCTCTTAAGAACTTCCTGTAAATATCTCTCCCGCCTATGTACATTGGTCTGCGAGAAGTCAAAGGTACAAATTAAAGTAAAAAGATAGTAGCTAGTAAGTAAGATTTTATTTTGACCTATCAACTTTCTGACAACGTAAAGAGTTCAAAAACAAACATAGAATCTCAAATTTATTACATAAGTATCTAACTAACATTGGAGATATAGAAAATATTTGTCGTCAAGTTTAATAACTTTTAAGATTATTTAGATAAAAATACAATAAGCTTCGTAAAAATTTACCATCTCAAGGCAATAACATAGCTTAACACTGTCAATAATACCCATACTAGATGTGTGAGAGTAAGCTTATTTGGGCATAAATATAATCGTATATGAATTGTTGGTGTTACGAGGCAAGTTTCCCGTTACGGCGAGGGACAGAATCAACACACAATAACTGATGGGAGTTCAAGAGTCAAGAGAGATGTTATCGAGCCGATTTACCGCCGATCGAAAACGGTTACGAGCGTTAGCTTTTCTCACTTTACTAATTTAGACGTTACCAAAGTAGCTCAGCTGTTAACTGGAGGATGAGCGGGCACACAGTAAATACGGCCAGTTTATATGACCAGCAAACAAGGCGACGTGAACTGTACACAAGGTGATTTCTTTATTTGTATAGTTGCTAGTTCTGGTCCAAATACCCGTGAGAAGTCGCCTCTCCCGTACGGGAGACGTAAGCTTGAATGACAGCGCAGTTACAATGACTAGATCTTTCACCACATGGTCACAGATTAACTAATTAATGCGTGTTTTGACTGCTACGGACGTTTGTGACATATTGATCGGTGTTAAACAGATTACACGCGTTAAGTGACTATGCCTCGTCTGTCTCTTTCTTAGTATGTTTAAAGGGAAGACATCGCAAATTTTAAAAAAATTGGTTTGGTTTTGTTTTAAATTATTTAATTTGTAATTAGCAAAACTTAAAAAGTTAGGTTTCATTTGGGGCGCCGGGTAACAATAAATCAAAAACATGAAAACTACATGTGCCTAATGAACTTATCAGATAAGTAGTTTTTGATACGAATACCTACTTCGATTTTTTTTTAAATTTACAAACCCCGGTTGAGCAACTTATTCTTTCATTGAAATAAGTACTTAAAACTATTTCATTCTAGAATACAATTGTTGCTCTTAATAATTGTCAATCTAAATATAAAATAGAGATAATACTTTACTTATGTTCATTATGTTGCTAAATATTACCCGCTTATTTCTGATCTCTGAGTAAATTACTGTAAATGCCGATGTTCCCAACTTTTACTATTATTTTATTCAAATATGAAGGTCTCCGAGAGCATTGATATTTGTCCACATGTGACACCATTAACTCAAGATTACCTGAAAATCCGACGAGTGAGAAATTTCCTCAGACCGTAAGCGAGTGACATTTGAATATAAATTGTATCAGCCCGCGGACCCCGGCGTCGCCGTGTACCTCTCATTGTGCGTATAACAAGATCAGTATCGACTTAATGACAATATATTGGTAATAAAATTAGATAGTCCATACCGTCATCGCAGGGAACATCACGGCCGCGCCGGACACTCCGACTCTCATATTTACTGCGAACTAACTAGAAACATTATCGAATGACGGCAACAATCTGCTCTGGATAACAGTGTTCATCTCGCACAATTATTATTTACGATTCGAAACCTTATGCGCGGGTCGCAAAGGTCGAGAATGCAGCACGTGCGCGGGTCTAGAAAGCGCGCTTAACTTTATGACAGCGGGTCATAAGAAAGCTAAGTTATGGTATAAATATTATGACACTTTTATCTGTTAGTGCGGTTGAAAAGTAAATACAGAGGGTTTAAGGAGGCTGCGCGGGGACGCATTTCGCGTGCATGCGGCCTGCGGTAATATCACCGTATCTAGTAATTTATTGCCATTCAGTTATGGATTAGAGGGTCAGCCTGTCCCACCCGTCACATAATATTTGCACCGGATTACAGGACTTTTGTTACACCTCACGTACATAATTATTGATTTACTGATACTACAGCAGAAATATTTAATGAGCAAATCATGCTGTTTATTATCATCTAAGAGATTGAACGTCAGTTCACAAAAACATAAAATCTGCGTGCTGCGGATTTTGATCTCTAAGGAGAGTCGTTTAGTTTAAACTAAAATTTTTATACTTACTTCTGTTCTTAAAAGCGACCTACTTTCCATTCGTATATCCAAATTGAAAATGATATATTAGGACATGACCCGCAATGGACAAAGGAAGATACTCATACATACAAACAATCTTCGCGAATAATGTTAACATTAATCATTTCTGCGCGCGCGCCGAATTCATACAAGAGAAATGCATTAACTTTTCACGGGGTCTTCCACTGTATAGAAATATTAAATAATAAGTTTTTATAACAATGCAGGCGGTCCATTATTCTTCGGAGGCTGTATAGTATAAGCGCATATTGTTTGTTTTGTACTCAGCCCGTTTGAAATTGGTCGTTTTCTATTTTAGATTTTTGATAAAAATCAGAAACGTGCTGAGATTGACTATCTGCAAGTTCAGACTGCGATACTGTCGGGATCGGCCACAAGTTTATCATAAATTATACATTTAACTACTTACCTATCATTCATAATTATTTAGCTTAATAAATAAAATAATTGAAATGATAAATATATCATTGATAGGGAAACCGTGATCGTGACCGTGAAACGGTGATCCGTGATAGGGAAACCAGCAGCAGTACCTACATGTAAATATCAAGTCTATAGACCGTTATTTTTATCGTTTATATCCAGAAAACTCCATAAGTATCGTTAGTAAAGTCCGTTTTGGATGTTAGATCAACAGTATAAGCGATTATTGCCTATACATTATTTCCGGGTGGATATTCTATTTTATATGGAACAACAGATTGTTTTTCTCGCGTGTTTTGTTGATCTAACATGCTAAATTACCTCTATTAACGATAGCTATCATGAGGTTATTAGGACATAAACGATAAAAAATAACGGTATTTATTATGTAGATAATGCCAGCAAAGATTGCTACTAAGTTTGCGTTGTACTTACGTTGTAAACGAGTTTCAGATAGTCAAACAAGAAGCATTCCATATTTTATATTTAAAATTCTATTAATCATTTCCTTTTATAGTTTACCTTTTGATCAAAGATAAAACTTGGTTGTACTAAATACACTACCACTACGGTCGTACGAGGAACTCTGGTAGCCTCAAATACTACATCGAAAGCGGAAAATATTAGTCAAACCGGCCATTTCTGTAGAGATCCAGTACAGTGAGATTGCCGGGAGTGCGGCAACACGCGATCATCTGCGATACCGATCGGCAAGATTAACGGCGGCAGTGTGACACCGCCTTAATTACTCACACAATAATCCTTATCGATCGTGTGTCTTTGCCTTTTTTGCGCCAGCCTAAGCGATAAAATTGAAGTAAGCGATCAAATCTTGACGTTTGTTGGTAATTGCTCGCTTCCGTCTTCTATCTTTTGCTTAGCTATATTTTGCGTTTGCTATTAGTTGCTTGCAAATTCACGGTTGGCCGTGTGGTCCCCGGCAGAGTAGAATTGGCCGTGTGGTCCCCGGCAGAGTAGAATAGGCCACCCTCACTCTTACCGAGGTGTCGTAAAAGGCGACTAAGGTAAAGCTGCTGGCATGATCATCAGCACCCAGAGAAGGAAAACTCTGCATTTATATCAAAACCCTCGCCAACCCGTCTGCCAAGCGTGGTGAGTATGGCAATTACCCCTCATGTGATTGAGGGAGGCCCGTGCCCCAGAAGTGGGGACTTAAATGGGCTGATGATGAAATTCACGGTTTATCATAGCTTACACATTAGTTTTGTGTGCGTGCCGTTACGAAAACGTAGCTGAAGTACCTATGAAATAAGGACATGGGCGTGATGACTGATTCTTTGTTTATTTAATATGAAATTTTCCATATCGTATCAAGTATAAAATCGTCACGCCTGTAATTACATTTAGAATAAGAAAAATTACAGATGTCTACCTACTATTTATGATGACTATAGTAAATTTAATCACGTATAGAATTGGAAGAAAAAAAATCAACATTAATTATAACTATAAGTCCCTACGAATTTTATGATGTTGAGCTGTTCTCCATTAATAGTTTTTTTTAAATACATTATCATTAGTGTTCCTGGCAGGCACCTAATTAAATTTTGTCCCTATGTGCTTACGTTCCTATAGCAGCTAATAATAATGACGCCATTGAACCATTCAGAACGAAACATTTCATACATTATCCAGCACACCATACTATAGACAAGAATGAAAGATTTGGTGATGCATTTCATTCACTTCGACACAGACAAAAATACTACAGTATCTAGTAGAATCCACTAGGCAACTCCGTTCATATAAATTAATTGAACGTCAGTAAAATCAATTAACAGTTCCCATCGATGTGGAAGAACGGCGGGTTGTTTTTCAATTGAAACAATTAAGGTCATTCGAGCAATCGCCAATAGAGGCATCAGGCGTTGCACAATGCACCAGCTCCAGTCCCTATATGGCATGTTTCGTTTGATGAGCGTTACTCAGCCGCAGGTGCTTGGCCACTGAGAAACGTGCTAAAGATGATTCATAAAATACAATACATCTATTATATTAAAGTAGTCTATTAAAAACATCTAAGTCCCACATTGACTCAGGTTGCCGCGACATTACAGAAATTGCCATTGCAGATAGGTGTACTCAATTTGGGGGTGAGGCGGCCGGCCTCACCCAAAATTGAGTTAGCTACTAGTAAGCCACTTGTGTTAATGTCATGCTTTTACAACGTTTAGATACATGAATATTTGTACTGGTAACCACGACCCGTGGAGTGAGAGGTCACTACCAAATGTCATAGTAATTATTAGAATGATGGCACTCAGTCTAAATGTTAAATAAACGGGATTAAGAGCCAAGCGGGAAAAATTTACATTTATTTTTTTATGTGATAGGTGACAGACGAGCAAATAGATCGCCTGATGGTAAGCGATTGCCGCCGCCGCGACATCATGCAGTGGAGTCACAAGTGAAGAGTTTAAACCGCCTTTGCCCCGGATTGGGCCTCCGAAAGTTAATTGATGTCGGAGTTGAAAGCGACAATAAAAGTAAAAAAGCACGTTAACTTTTCCATATAATGTTTAAGGTCATCATTCATTCATCATCATTCGTACTCGATAGTAACTAATAATTTAGAGAAGATATGTAAATATCAAAATATGATATATGTCCCATAAATTATTATCATTAACTATCCCCAGTTATCCCATTTTCATCACATGTTTGTATAAACAGAAGCGTGGTAAGTATGGAAATTTATCCGGCAAGTTATCACACATCTCGATAAAATCTGCTTGTCATACTAGCTGCTAATTTACTTCCGTCACTAATGGAAACCGCCTTATCAGATCCAAATCGAATAAATAACATCTTTCCCCTTGCACCTCTAATATATGCTCATTTAGTTTACTACATTTTTTAAGATATCATCAACGCTGGTTATTGATAAATCACATAAACTGTCAGTATAAATAGGTTCATAAGATGCAAATGATGCTGGAGGCTGAACAAAATCAGATCTTTAATTTAGAAAGTAATTGTAAACAAATGTATACGAATGTAACGTTATGTCGCAGTATATGTCAGGTGAGAAGAACGTGGTGCGATGGCGACCGGTCGCCGCATCGAGCCCCCATAACGATCTGAAGCGCATTAACCACCCAACATCTGCTACTTAAGGTACATTCCAGTCGAGGCAATCAATTTCAGCCGAGGCTCTTCAACCATTCATTCTAATTATCGGGTTCGCATCGGTACTACGGCCGATCGACCGTTATCATTAACATTCATAAAAGCGTCGAATCCGTTTTATTCATCAATTATTGTCCCCGAGATGCGTATAGCGAGTGGAGTTGGGAGCGGACATCTGTAGCTGTATTTAAGGTTTATCTGGTTCATTAATCTGGTAGCGAGCGCGTGCTGATGTAGATTAATGGGGTGGCGCGGGAGGTGATACCATCGAGGATAGCGCTTGAGGACTGATGCGGATCTCGACGGCAGCCAACCCTGCACGCGACCTCGCGCTTACTTCCGAGAAGACCGTTGTCGTCGGCAAAAATGTCACTGGAGACCTTGATAAAATTGTAACATTGAGCTGGGCACTTGAATAGACACATAAACTTACAAAATCAAAAAGAAACTCCGAGAATCTGTTACTATGATTCTGGTTTCCGCAAAAAAATTAACTGTGCGCATTTTACGTCAGGTATCGTTGGTAAAGGCATCCTGTACGAAAGGGCCCGGGTTCGTTCGCAGTTGGGTCAGTTTAGAAAATTAACTTTTTTAAGGATGACGCCCCTCGACGGCCTTCGACATCTAGTGTGACATCATCTGAATCATTTAGACAATTATTTATAAGCATCTAATGATATGCCAATTATTTAAGAAATATCCAGCCTATAATAATGGCTAAAATTAGACCTTCGGAACGTTTAAAGTAAAATGGTGAAATAGGTAAATTAAATGGGTAGAGTATTTTGTCAAGATTTACATTGTACATATTTAAATTACTATATAGATAGGTTGTATATTTTTTTGGTAACTAGCAAGAATGTAAAGCAAGATCTGTTTACATCGACACCATCCAGTCCCCTGGAGATAGGATCTCGATGAAACATGGCTAATTAAAATGATCTCCTTAGTATACATCTCCAGCTTATCTGAGAGCTTCGCGACACAATCACAGTCCCCGAGGGGATCGCGCTCCGCACCAGTTCTACAGGGACAAGAATTCCACATATTTAAGAAACCACCATTAATTATCCAAATAATCGATCGCAGTCGTTAGGTGATTTATCTAGCGTCGATAAGATTTTAATGAAGTACTTTGATTGGGCGCGCATGGACAGCCCGGACACTGTTATCTGACGGACGATAGCTCGCGCACCATTGGCTTCCTATACCTATCAGCGTATTAAGTTATTAAATTAAAAAGAAATTTCACGACACGCCCAAACAATAATAGACCTTAAATCGGGTATTGCTAGGCGCGTTTTACGTCGCAGGACCTAATTAACTAGGTGGATCATTCAGATTAGAAATTGGTAGATATCGGCACGTCGTTCATTGTGGAAACTACTCACGATACTACCGTGCGATAAGATAAATTGAGTTGAAACTTTTTATTGATAATGTCGAGGCGGCGGGTGGTGCGCGTGAGTCGCGCGCACCAACAATGAGGACAGTCTCGTTAGAGAACCGCGGGGTGACTCTGCCTAACACAAATGTATAACGAACAATAAGCATATTTTATGTTAGAAAGTATTGTATTTCATGCATTTCATTATAATCCGTAGCAGTTAAACAGTAAAATATTATGGGATGCAAATTGATGCTCATTATTTTTTATACGTACTCGTACTAAGAAACGTCTTTGGATCGTTACAAAACCTTCTACCCCAATATTTCAATTTACCAAAGCTTTGATAATAATAATACGTTACGAAGCAGTCTGAATTGTATATGCGCTTGGTTTATTGTAAAGTTGATTTTTTAAAATTGATTCTTAACACAAAGAAACCTACTTTTAAGAGTAGACGAGTGCAATAGGTAAATAAGTTTCACACTGAACTTCAAAATTTTAATTTGGATATTTTTTGACTTTGGCCGAATACCACAGTGATTTATAAATTATTGGTGACTAAGCATCAACAGGAGGAGTGAACTGAAAAGAAAATGAACCTATTATATTATTTAAGATTCGTAAATGTCGTGTAAATTATATGTGTGCCAAGCCAATCCGCATATCGTGTGCGGGTATTCCGTGTTATTGGAAATACATGGACACTAATTCGCACACGAGTCGAAATCTGCAAAATATAATAATCGCACTAACAACTAGTCTTTCGCCCTCTTATTCCAAAACGTGGTTTAAAATAAGTAGCGGGACTAATACTGGGAATAACTGAAGATCTATAATAAACATTATTACAAAACTAAGTTTAACGTTATTTTGTATATCAACTATAATACTTAAGTTAAACCACCCGGACCCTTAGTTTAAAATGAGTACTAAAGTAATAACCTCAAAATATCGTTTCAGTAACCATGACAACTTATCCCTGTGACAGTTCATTCCGTTTCACACTAAAGTTATTTGTGAGAAAGTAATAATAATTTTGTTTTTTGGATTTAATCCCAAAAATATAAGAAATTCCTATGAATATTACTTGGAAACCTTACTTAGGTCAATATTTCAATATATTGGTGCTTAAAAAAATCTAAAATATTTTTAATTCAGACAACAAAACAAGGTTATGTAAAATCAAATGTCACTGAACGAATGATTGAATGATTCGATCAATTTTGACACTATCCTGCGGTACTAAATGGTATATGGTTAGTCGAGGATTAGTTATAAAAAATTAAGAACTAACATTATTCCGTAATTATCATGATCTTGCTAGTTTAGGATTAAAACCGGTATCAGAGCAGTTTTTTGTAATATGAGGGTCGAAGTTTAGACTAAAATCTACATTTTAAAGACTCAATCGAGAAGTAAGTAATTCAGCTTAATTATAAAAGTGAGACGATGAAGACTCAAATTACTATTTAAACTACGTATTTAATTTAAAATTGTAGTAGCTGAAAATAAATTACGAGTAATTAACTAGATTTAAAAAGTAGAATGTCAAAACGAGAAATTCGAAGCAAGTATTTTTGACCCGTTAAAAAGCTAAGCGCGTAATTTTTATTTAAATTAGATAAAAATCTATCATCGTGCCTATAAGCATAAGCAGGGCCGGATAATTCACAGACCGGTCGGTCCGCAGTTAATCGAAACTTTACTATATTGACGATCGGCTGTTTACTAATTTAGTGCATTTTATTGGAACTCTTCGGTTGCGTGTGAATGATAATGAACGTACGCGGCCGACGCGTAGTGTTAGATCTCGAGGATAATTAACGAAAAGTTAGTAGAACGTGTACAGACTAATGATCGGGAATAAGTTCATTTGCATTAAACAAACGACGCTGGTCTTAATTACTGGGAAAATTACAAATTAAAGAAAAATTAATGGTACACTCGATCGCCGGCTGACCTCACGGAGAGGTTACACAATGGTAATAATGTCGGTGCCTTATGTTTGAATTAAGAATTCTGAAGCTTTCTAAATTAAAGTAACTGATTCATGTTTATTACGAAACATGGTGTTGAATTTTGTGGATTTTTTGGAAGATAACTTTGTAAGGTTTATCTACGAGTATCATATTAGAGGTATGGGAAACGAATTGAGAATTTTAGTGTTTTATTTGAAATTAAAGGAAACGGGTTTTCTTACTTTATTGTACATTCTCACATAAAATTTTGTGTAACTACCTAATAGAGTAAAAGTGAACTAATTAAAAAAGACGATATCAAGATCAACAAGTTTTTTTTATGTATTAGGTGGCAGACGACGACGGATCGCCTGATGGTAAGTGATTGCCACCACCCATAGACACCCGTGACACCAGTGGAGTCACAAGTGCGCTGCCAACGTTTAGCCCTCTTTCCCCCGTATTGGCCCTCCGGTACCCTCACTCACGCAGCGAAACACAGCACAGTGCTGTTTCACGCCAGTTTCCGGAGGCCGTGGTCGAGCCGGCCCATTCATGCCGAAGCGTGGCTCTCCCACGGTAAGTATTAAAAATATTATAAAAGAACTCGAATCAATTATGTATATGATGTTGGGTATATGCATCCTGAAGGATATAATAATATACAAAAACGTTTGACAGTTCCTAGAGATTCATTGAAAAGTTTCATACTATAACGCCTGTCATTTAAAACAAAGAGCCTGAATGATCAGTATCCTCTTGGCGCATAATTTATTTTTTGAAAAGATATATTCAGATGTACATATTTTCCCGGAGTACCTATGTGTTACCTACTTGCACATAGGTACTAAGTACGAGTCTTTTAATCTTAACGTTAAACAGAAAACCGTCGAAATATATAAATAAAGTCTCCACCTTGGCCACATCCACCATTTTCTAGAGCCGGAGTTTTCGCAGAGGGGTGCCTGCGCAATTTAGGCCCAAGACCAGTATAGTGTTCCTAAATGACACCAAGAATTCCAACCATTTCAATCTACTCAAATATACGAGTCAAAATGTATATATAAAGGAGTAATAAAGTCAGTACCGAATGTAAATAACTTATTTTACAACCGGCAAAAGCAATTTAAACTATAAAATAAATATGTTAACTCAATTCACCAGATCATGTGCGTACAATATGAGTACAAGTTAGTTTACAAGCTACAGTATTACAATAAATGTCTTCTTAGATTTTATAACTTTGGCATAGGTTTTAAGTGAAGTAAAGTAAAAGTAAAAAAGATATAAACTAAGTATGGCTGTAGTACAATTATTGAAAAAAGGTACTAGTCTCAGCATCTGCTCGGCCCAGCGCTGGTTTTCAGACTAGCCCTTACGGCGCGTCTCGGCCGTCAGAATTAACAAAGGGTGTGTGAAAAGGAGAGGAAGAAAGAAAAAAAAAAGATGCTAAGCATGTATGTGTATGAGTGTTATTAAGTGTGAGTGTGCTTATGAGTAGGTATGTTTTGTGCTTGTAAACGAGTTTGTGTTATAATCTTTTGCTAGGTTGAGCAGTCCGTAATCCTGGTCACTGCTATCTGTTTGAGAGGAATGCGAGGAGGCTTCGTGTGTTGGTTGTAAAGGTTTCAGCTTCTTTTCGCCTCTGTGTCTGTGATGTGGTGTTGGTGGTGGTAAGTCGGTCCACACTTTGGTAGCGGCCAATTAAAGCCTCCTCTATACAAACTGGTCTTGTGTTTAAATATCCCTATTGCAAGGCATGTTTCTCTGAGAGTTCGAAGGGATTTTCAATTTGTTAGAATAACTTTAGAAACTTTTCAGGCATAAAAGGAAAAGTCCTTTCGTATCACCAACTTATTCATACAGCAAAGTCACAAATGTCACACCTAGTTATATTTATTCCACTATGCCATCAGATGGGCAGCATGCTCGTCTGCCTGTTATAGCAATAAAAAAGTATGGAAATCGATAACTAATGTAATACCTATGAAGAATGAACCTCAAGAGCGCGTAAACCTTAATGAGAAAATAAACGCAAATACAAGAGTTTAAAATCTCTATGCTATGAACATAATACAGAATATTCCATTAAATATTGAGGCAAAATCATCCAATTTTTGGTATTGGAGCAAGTCAGTTTTATTAGATAAAACCGTCCGCGTTTTTTTTAGTTTCATGATTTTTAATTTTCAGAGCAGCCTGTTTCCACTGCCCATGATCATCATTTAATGTTCTCTAAAGTGATACATTTTATTAAAAGCTACGTATTCATTGAAAGAATCGTACAAAAAGACGAGTGTCCACAAAGGAACAGATCTATCTAGATCACTATCCTATAAATCAAGTTATCTCCACATTAAATCGGATTTAGCTCCGCTCGGCGCAAGAATATTGTTCCGAAGCTATAAATTAATCATGTAGGCTGTCGCTAAAATATCGCTCTTCCAGAGTGAGCCCGGTGGTGGCGCGGGCGCATCGCCCGGCGCTAGAACATGGCTAAAGGCGCGTCGCTACAATAAGAACGCTCCGAATGCTAAATGGCGAAACAACTTTAACGACATCTCGATACATACGTTTGATGCCATCGTTTGTTTTTAGTTCTGTAGCCCATCAAAGGTCTAGTTCTCCGGTCGTAGGAGGATAAGACAACGTATATCTAATTTTCAAAAATGAACATATACAGACTTTGTCAACGTAAATTAAGAACAGCAGACTTTCGTTATATTTATCATATTTAAACAAACACATATTTGCCTAAGTATATTGTAATAAGTAAAATATTGGTTTATGACATTTTTCGCTAACTTCTTACTTGTGAAATCAATAATGAAACTATTTAAAAGATACGACTATACCTGCAACAAAAAGAACTATAGCTATAAAGAAACGTAAATATAATACAGGTGCTATTTTTTATGTGATAGGTGGCAGACGAGCAGACGGATCACTTGTTGGTAAGCGATTGTTATGTACTTATGTATTAATTTTATTTTATTCCTTGTGATGAGGTTTGTAGACACCCTTTGAAAATCTTTTTGAGACCTCACGCATTTCAAGCTGGTTTTGCATCTGTCGCACTACCAATGCGACTAATATGAAAAATGTTAAATCTATGGCACATACGACGTTTCGCGTTGAGAAAACATCGACAGACGCCCCTGCGCCCGCGCCTCGTGATCGTTTCCTGGCGACAAAATCTCCCGATACCATCAAACCTTCATGTCCTCCAACATCCTGATATAAATCAACCGTAATGCACCTTAAAACCAACTAAACCCTTTAAAGTTCATTTAAATAAGCTATCAACGCCGCGCTCGCGTTTAATGAACACGAATCTCCAATAAAGCACAGGAAAATAATAATAGCACACAAGTCATGTAGGGCTGCCAGACGGGTAATGTGGGGTAATGTATCCTAAATACCCGTTTGGCGCAATGGTTTGAGCGCTGATGAGCCGCAAAGGTCGCGGGTACGATCCCCGCACCAACAAAATTGTTTGATGATGAAATAGATATTTGTGTTTGGTTCTTTTATGTGTTAGGCGGCAGACGAGCAGACGGATCGCCTGAGGGGAAGCGATTGCCGTTGCCGCGACACCAGTGGAGTCACAAGTGCGCTGCCAACCTTTAAACCCCCCTTTCCCCTGGATTGGGCCGTCGGTATCCTCAATCACGCAGCGAAACACAGCACAGTGCTGCTTCACGCCGATTTTCTGTGAGGCACTCCGGTCGAGCCGGTCCATTCGTGCCGAAGCGTGGCTCTCCCACGGTACCACAGTCTGTGTATTTTGTGTATCTTCGTTTTTCCTGGTTTCTCACATGAATACAATGACGAAGATGTTAGAGCAGAGCCGTTTCGTTTGTATCACACACAAGTCATAATAAATAAGAATATGTTTTTAATTTTTCCTGCCATATTTTTGAGTAATTTTAGTATTTCATAACTCATTTAAACCTGATAAACTTTAAAAAAGGTATAATCACTATGTTCCAAATCTTCCTTTTTCCTGGTTTCTCACATGAATACAATGACGAAGATGTTAGGGCAGAGCCGTTTCGTTTGTATCACACACAAGTCATAATAAATAAGAATATATTTTTAATTTTTCCCGCCATATTTTTGAGTAATTTTAGTATTTCATAACTCATGTAAACCAAATAAACTTTAAAAAAAGGTATCACTATGTTCCAAAGATCCGAATATTCCATATTCGTTTTCTACGCCCAAATCGATAAAAAATCTTATTGCCAGGTTCAGGATAGGTATCGACTAGTTCCGATCAGGTTCGATTCTCACGACAACCCTGAACTAAAACCACTCCGCCGACACGTCTCATTTGAATAAAGTAAATTACATTTGAATTCTAAAAAGTTGCCTGCAATTAATTAAACGAGCATTCCTTAATTATCTATTAAAATAATAGTAGTATTTAATTGGAGGTTTTGAGCGGACACGCAAAATAATTAAGTGATCAATTAACTGTACACGACGATGTGTATCCAGCGGCAGCTTTATCTACTCACATCTACAACATTGTTCAAGCAAAGATTAAGAGACTACCGACCGCATATGCGGGAATTGTACCTACAGTCGGAGAGAGCTTGGCTTCTGTGTGTAGAACTACGCTTAAACGAAAATTAACCAACATCTTTTATAATTATAACAAAAAAAAAGTATTTAAAAAAAATACATAAATGACCTAAGATGATGTGTATCTAGACCCTGAACATCATGATATGAGCAGATAAAATATTCATCCGGTTATGATACAACATTTCAGCATTCATTCACGCATAATACCTAGTCAAGAGAGCCTACCTTCATTTTTACTTTTTACGAGTATAAGCCACTACTGTGTGAAAGTAATCAGCATGTTTTGGTATTTTTTTGTTTCTTTCTTTATTTACAAAATAAATACAATTTCCTATAGATACTTGTACATGGAGTGGTGCCTACAGAGCTCACGTTTGTCTTTGACCAGTGGCGTTATTCCGTGCGTGTCGCGAGAGCTTGCGTGCGCGCCGAATGTTCGTACGCAACGTAATAGCCTGATGATGGACGATATATTACCACTGCTTGTCCACTCCACGCCGCGCCCCGTGGCTTCAATTAACACTTAATATAATTAAAAATATCAGATGCAATCTACTAATAAAGTCATATTAATTAAAAGGCTTATGATATGTATATTTTATATTCCAATGAATATATAATCGAGCCGTTGCATCACAATCGATAGAGATATCACGAGTCACCGGTTGTGGTGCCACCCATGGTTACAATAAAAATCGCTGAAATTATACGGTGTGTACACACGGACGGGTGAATTATCGCGTCGATTAGTTTAATCGTTAGGCATTCGGAGCCGCGGCCTGCCGGCGCGCATGTCCCCTAATGCACCGATGCTTGTAGCTATTACGCTTATCGCTTTTTTCCATGTCATTAATGATTGTCCATCCAACCCTGAGGTCAACTGCTTCATTAAACAATCCTGTACAGAAAAATATTGATCCTTATCCCCCATTATTATCAGCTTGACGAAATATTTCATTCATACAGTTACCCATGTTTGAACACGAACCTAATCAGTCTGGTACTTATTCCCACGACGTAAGCACGGCCGTTCTCGATGCGATCACAAATCATATAGTTTAATGATTTAATCACAAGAATATGCGAGTTGGTCAAACAACTAATAACAAGCTTTATACTAACAACATTAAACTGTATTGGCGGTATAAAAATAAATGGTCCAATAGTTAATATTTAACGACTGAAAAAGTATATATCGGTCTGCGAACTAATTACGTCAATAATAGAGTTGTTTACCATTCCCCTTCATTACACACGTAATACGTAATTGCACCGAGGTATTTTCTCATGCACCCACTTATTCGATGTTGATTTTAAATTACAACTGGACCGCACCCAAAATTATTGCATTGCGTTAGACTACCATGAGAACGTTTAGGGAAAGCATTAAGGCGTGTTATTTATGGAAATATACTTTTCGCTCGTGTAATTCTATATTGCTACGCATTTATTAACCCACTTTCACGTAAGGATGAAATTTCCCAAAAAGTTCACCCACGTACCACTTATTGTCATAAGGATGCTCACACCCTATAATAAGATAAATATGGCTTCAAAATGGTAAATTTAAGAGAAAACATCCTGGTTTATTAATACAATTATGAGGAAAATGTTGATCCGATAAGCTTTTACTCGAATCAGCTAATGAGGAAATTTCAAATACAAAATCAGACAATAACAATTCCAAACCTTGAACTTAGTTTATAATAACAAGGAGTATAGCTATTGACAATAAGTATTTCCACTAAACCAAAAAAAAAACAAAGTGTGCAATACACAAACATATACCACTAAGTGCCAAAACGATGAAAGGAAGCTGCTTTTTCCACAAACATTTTTGCTTTTCATTCTGCAAAATTTTGACACAAAATCACTTACACGGAAAAGTTTCGACTATCCATAAATATTGTTACATTTATAAAATACGCAAGTATAATTGCTCTCTAATAAACATGTAAATGAATACTCTGCCTTACATAAACACCTCCGACATAACAAGTCGAGAACGCAATGCAAATACAGTTGGCGCCTTTAATTGGGTCTAGCTTTTCTATTTTCTCATTCAATCTTCATTGCCGGTCGAGATCGAAATGGCAACGAAAATGACGTTAAAAGTTCAACGATGCTCATTGTGAGTTGATCTCGATTCAATTAAACTGAAACTGGGTTTGTTTTTGTTGGGTAAGTATATCGATTAGCTAGTGGCACAGGGCTGTAGTTAGAACGAAACAAATATGACTCTTACAATGTTCATAGATAGTCTACCGTGTACGCTACGCATTCTTGAACAAATCTGTTTATTACTGGTAATGTCATGAAATCAGTCCCTACCATCATGTCCCTACCAGTGTTATTGATGACGTCTTTAATTTCCTCTAGCGATCATATGTTATGTTTCACCATGACATGTCCCCACATGAGGGAAACCCGCAGAGAGTTAAGTGGTTATGCCTTTGGCCCTGCCAAAGAAGAGCCACACATAGTCCATCCGTACTAAGTCTAATATTAAATCGCGTGTGCAAACGGAGGTATTCTCCCTGCACATAAAAAAGAGCATTCAGGTGGCCGAGTCCACATCTAAAGTCACATCACAAGTCGATCTTAGATTTTACTAGTCCAGTATCAAGCATTTTTTTAAATATGAAACTAACTTAATATGTATAATGCATTGATTTAGATACCTAAAAAATATATTATCTTTGCGATAATCGCATTTTTTAGGTTTCCTTAGTGCATATCTGTGGCTGGCGGATCAGACGCGGCGAACTCTTGGCCGGCGGCTGTCCCCACGCGACACTAAATGCACATAAACGTTGTATCGACTGAAATCAATGCCGATTTCATTTCGCAGCGTTCATTAGGGATCCGGTTCTTCATTTCAATAAGCCCTTAATGATTCCGGTAACAACGCTTTTATACTGTTTAATGCCGTATTTAGGAAGCGGCCCGTTTCATCTCACCGCGACGCACCCGCTTAGCTTGTAAGAGTTTTGTTTTCCCCTTTGTTGGATGTCATTTAATGCATAATTAAACTTTATAGACTGTTTATTTTAACTAAAAGTATTTACGACATTGTATCTGACCGGTAATTAAGTCGGGTTTCTTTTAGTGATACAATTTAATTACTATTTGAGTAGCGAATAACTATAAAACACCAACATTTAGACAAACTACGGCACTTTGATTTTCATGTAACGTTTTAATGGTTCTGTATCCAGTCTAGTTTGCTCTATTATGTATACATACTAGTTATAGAGATTAGTTAACCATACGTTACCGTTAATACAAGTTTCCTTGCAGTAGCTGTTCATACCAAGCGCCTTACACCGTGAGGTACCTACAAATACATAAATCGTGTGCTCAACTAACCAAATTTAAGATCACCATCTTAATAACAAGTCTAATAATACCGGTATCAAAACCCTACATTTAAAACAAAGCTATCAATAGGCCGGCTTCCGATATTAGATAGTATTCCGATCTAGTCGGCATGCGTCGAACATCCGAGGGCGCGCGCCCGCCGCCGATAGCAGCTATCTGCCCAATTAATATGCCTAATGCTAACATCATTATTACCAGGCAGGGCGCACTTAACATACTATATCCATTTACATTTTGATTTGTGTGGAGGTGCACTGCGATTAATCGGCGAACGGCGCGCGCGGCGCCGTAGATTTATAGGGCCCGTGTGCAGGCGCACTGCACGCCATCCGAGCTTGCGCAGTCGACGTATAGGCACAACAGTACAAATAATTGTGCTCTAGTGAATCACTACTTTCTCGTTATGTTACTAGTTATCTACGTTTATTTGCTTTGGAGTGTCTGAATTCATTGTTATTACTAAAATTCCCGCATCATGGATCATGGTTCAAGCTTACACTGAAAGCTCCGAAGCGACAGTTTTGGAAGGAACTGGGAAATACACACACGGGAATCAGATGCCATGAGAGATTCTCTATGCGTTAGTTCAAAGGTATTTTGCTATGGAGGTACAAATCCTTTTTAGGATTCTTAGGTAAAATAGCCAAGAAGGTAAATAACAGGTCAAATTTAGATGCACTTGATCATGTGTTTTGTTATAAGAGAACTGACTAAATGCCCAGATGGTAAAAAGAAAATGCAAGCCTAAAATCACTAACGTCTTAGTTACCAGAAAACTGGCAACCACAAGGCTTTTGCTTTTTTTTATTTAATTGATAGAGTAATCCTACAAACATTAGAAACTTCACCAAAAATAACTTTACGCTGTCCTCCATAATGTATTTAAAACTTTCTATTTGTATTTGATATGAAAGGGTCTAATTGGGCAATAAGTAAATTTGTAAATTCATGAAATTCTTACAGATAAAGTTGACAAACAGACTCTATATAACGTTTCTAATAGAATATCCCGGTCACGTCTTAAATTAACAACAAACTTATCTATATTTAAACCATCAATAAAAATTTGCCTCTATCTATGGTAAGTAACGCTAGAGATTAGATAGATCGATTCGACATGTATATATTTTCTAAGAACACAACCTAATTGAACAACTCAACCAATTGATTTGAATTTATATTTTGGTTAATTGTGATAGCATTTTATCTAATCTGTTTTCTTATCTTATTCCAAGAGGTCTCATTGAAATTTGAATGTAAAAAGTGTTATTATAGTTTAAATAAATAGAGACGAGAAATATGAAAACGCATAACAAAATTATAATTCTATTGGATATAACAACTAAAGAATATGTTTATGCGATGATGATGATAATAAATGAATTAACATATAAATAGCATAACTTAATATGACACATGGTTTTACTGGTCTCACATGAATTTCATTTTCGAATGTATGAATGTATCACAGTTTTTATTTTGTTTATTTAATGATGTAGCATCCATCTAACACAATATGAGATAATTTATCTCATTCTTATCAAGTTTTCTAGACAATCCTCCAATAGGATAGAGTACAATAGTGCACAAGTATTCGTTTTACCTAAAATATATACATTTATAGTTAATATTTACATTTCACATTTATTATTCTCAGTCATTTAGCTTTAGATAGTGTAGATACTAATAAAAGATAGGTTAGTATATACTAATATCTACAACCTTAAAAAATTCGACTCTATCAAGCGAACCGCATAAAAGTTATGATGACGAGACAGAGTACGCTAAAAAAGTAAAAAATACACAAATTTAAAATGCAAAACTTAAATTTATATTTATTACACCAGGTTCGAATAAAAAGTGCTCGAAAGAAGTCTAGAAAATTATTAAAAGTTATAATTGTTGACTCGTTGCTCGTTAAAGTGCCTACAGGAACAAGGCGTTAAATCCCGCTTATTAAGTTATCTGTAAGTAAATAACTTTAATAATATACCTAGAAAGACGGTCCATATAACTTGCCTGCAATTTTTGTTTATTACCAATTTGTCTGTGGCAACTTGTTTTTTGCTCGCAGACCAGTTGCTTTGGCTGCAAAAGGAAACTGTGAATATCTGTAGATCAGATCGATAAGGCTGGTTCATGGACAGTCTGACAGATTGAGAGAATAATTGTATATGAGTTTAATAACTAGAGTACCTAAAGAGTATGATTTTATAGCGAATGGTGGCAACATTGCATCTTACTAGATCCCAGATATAATAGGAATGACACTTTATTAATTAGTTAAGTTTTAGTGTTACTTGTTTGTTTTAAGAAGCAGAAGATTTTATGAAGTCTTACCATGTTATATTATAACAGGTACCTTCCTTTTACTTGTTAGCCTAAACTGTCCCACTGCTGGGCAAAGGCCTCTCCCAAACTCCATGCAATGGTCTCTATTTGAAGCCAGCGCTTGCCAATCCTGACATTGCTGGTCAAAATCGTTCCGCCATCTTCTTCTGGGTCTGCCTCTCAACCGTCGCCCATCTGGCTGGTATTGTGTGACGATTTTAGTCCACCTCTCCGAGTGCATCCTACACACCTTCCTAATTGAAATTAAAGCTCTATTTTTACTTGCATCGGCAGTCAGGAAATCAACAGCAAAGAACCAATAAATCGTATTTAATTAACATTTCCTGAAACACCGCTCATTTCAATTTATTATTTTATTTCCGTGTAAAACAATTCGATATTCCTATTCATCGGTATCCGTGGGTGGGTACAAAACAATAACACTCCAGCAGCTGAAGGTGTGAATTTATGATTTATCGTGAGCTGCACCGGGTTTAGTAGATTGGCGGATATACTAGACCAATTAACATATTCGCATAACGTGCTTCAGTATACAACGAACCTACTGTAAACATTTATGGTGCACACAATAAAAGCGTACAGATACATTAGATGAAGATGAGTTGCGGGAGAACTAAGGTGATAGACATAGCCCAAGGATTGTATTCCTCAAGTGGCAATGGGCAGGGTATATTGAGAGGACACGGCCGTTGGGGCGGAAAGATACTCGAGAGGAGGCCATGTACAGGAAGTCGTAGCTGTGGCAGGCGCCCTACAAGGTGGACCGACGATCTGGTGAAGTTCGCGGGAATCCATTGGATGCGGGCGGCACAGGGCCAATATATGTTGAGAACATTGGGGGAGGCCTATGTCCAGCTGCGGGCGAAGCCAATAGATTGAATTGGATGAAGAAACACCAAAGTACAGTCTATACTGTTTGCCGCACACATAGACGTACAAATATAATTTATACATACATCACATACATTGACTTACGTCAAGTTTAAACTAATAATAATATAATTTAATATCCTCCAACCGATTACGGTTACAGCAGCCAAACTCAACGATCGGCCACGTACGCAGGATATATTATAGTGCTCAAGAGTGTGAGCAAACACAAGTGCACTCTCCATTTTCATACCCCTATAATCCCTTGGAACACCAACCTGACACGACCAGAGGGGCATCGGCCGCAGGAACATCGGCTTAACGTGCTTTCCGAGGCACGGGAGTTAAAGACCGCGAACTTCAAGGCTGACCCGAGGATCGAAACCGGGACCTCTTGCGCACCCGTCGCTTTTAAGTGCGACCCACTACCCACTGCGCCATCGAAACAGTCAAATTAATATTTTTTTGTAATGCTTACTACTTTAGTTGGTACTTAAGTTGTATATTTTGTGCAATAAATCCCTTCTCATCTAGCGTGTAATTTCCAATTAAGTCCAAAACTCTCGCTTCTGAGCCCTGGGTACTCTTGAAACATCATGACGGAAAATTCGGAAAGTCTGATAGACTTTAAATAAAGTAGGAAAGTATATTATGACTGACCGGATGGCGCAATTGGTAGTGACCCTGCCTCTTACGCCAAAGGTCGTGGGTTCGATCCCCACCCTGGACAAACATTCGTGCGATGAACACTTGTGTTTGTTCAGTGTCTGGGTGTAATATATGTATTTAAGTATATATTTGTGTTCCTCTGTTGTCTGATATCTGTAACAAAAGTGCTTAAGCTACTTAGTACGGAATCAGGTCAACGTATGAGATGTTGTGAGAATTATTATTATTATATAAGAATAAAGAATTCAGACGCATCTATCTTACTTAAAATTTTGGAGCTACCGAACTTTGCTATCTGATCAAATTATCAGAAATTTATAACCAAATGATTATATCAACAAACCGAAATCAATTATTTTCGGCTTCTATAGAATAACCCGTTTCAAAATCGTTTGCTTACCAAAGCACATCTTCTAGGCCGGCAATTATTTTGCATAGAAAATGTATTACGAAAGGAAGATGCAAAAGAGCGAGCTAACACGAGCTATAAACATAATTCAAGCCAGATGACGGAGATTTGAGAGTTGCAGTAAACAGGTGGTTTAATTTAAAGCCGTCCCGTAACGAACGAGAATATATCTGTTGCATCGAAACAAATGAAACACACAGCGCATGTGAAAGAGAGAGAAACTTCGATTCGGTCGTAACTTCTGCTTAAAATTAGGCCCCCAGGATAGAAACGCTGTCACGAGATACTTCATAAAGTTTTTAACATGATATCTATTGTAAAATTATATATTCATTACTGCATTTCAATATCCTTATAATAGTAGTACTGGTTCTGAGATGAAAGTTTGTTTATTTATTTTTATTATTTGTATAACGATTTCAAGTAAGAGCAATATTGTATGAGATCTGAGCAAAAACGCGGTACTTAAACCACAAGACCAACAGGGCGTCAAACACATCAAAAAGCAAAAAAAAACCAGCAAAGAGTATGTTTCGAATTTTTCGAAAATAGCTCGGGTGTGATCACTAATCCCCATTAGGGAAGCGTGGTGATTAAGCCTAATCCCATCATAGTAGCGATGACTTGATTTCTATGATGGAGGCCTTTGCCCTGTAGTGGGACAGTATTTATTTGATACTTGTTTGTGTTGAAAAATTGATCTAAATATTTTGCCATCATGGAGAAAGAAATTTAAAAGTATTCTTCACAATAAACTAAACGGAAAGACAACATTGGCATATAATTAGTAAAATGCAGCTACATAGATGATGCGCTTGTTATCGACACCTCATTAATAATTTCAAAAGTTTGGTTCCATACACCGCCTCATAGTGTATGGTGCCAAAATTTTGACGGGTTTGCGATCCAGCTGTCTATAAGAGGTATCTGCCGAAACCGATCTATTCATAACATTTTCTTAGACCAACAGCCTCTAAAAAAGGACTAGTAACTTAAGGTTCCAACGATTATCCCAAGGTTCCAACATTATCTGCAACTAAAACCGGCTGAATAACGAATTTGAGTTGTATCTCGATAGTTTAGCTCGGCGCATTCATTCCGAGCAACACTAAATCAAGTATCAGATGATCTCGCGCAAGTAAACGGTAGCGGTTATTTAGCGGGGATACCGCCGGGAGCCGCCGCCCACTCCGTGATTTATCCGTCCGCGGCCCACAGCCCGATTTACAGCCCTGTTGAAATATCAGCAGATCCGTGACGAAACGCGACCAGCTCCGCTGTGTTCAGCTGGCACCAGGGCAGGGTCCAGGGACCCGGACCCTGAAACTATTGTCACAATAGTGACAAACTACTCCACAGTACATCTCTAATATAAAAATCGACTTGACCTTCATCGCATGAATGTTTATTCAGCAGAGTGGAAATCGAACCCATGACTTGAGATGATCGTACGAGAAGCTGGCCCGCTGGCCAGCTTCTCGTACGGCATACCTACTAAACCCCCTGCAGTAATCTCTCATTGCCCATGCCCATATTGGGGTAGTGTTATGGTGATACAGCCGAAGCCTCTCTTCACAACTTTCACCGGACAGCTTAAGCTGTCAATTAATTGATCATCTTCTCTTTGGGCAAAAAATTTGACTCTCACGAACAAAGGCGACTCAGTTCACTCTACAATATAATACCAATCCTAGCAACAGTTTTTGTATCCAAATAGATTCACGTAATTTACAGCCCTGTTGAAATGTCAGAGAGTCGTACGCAATATGGCCAGCTTCTAGCTGTGCCGATGCCGGCGGCATCAGGGCGCGTCAGTGAGCCGTGCCCCTGCAGCTATTGTCACCTTGCAGTAAGATAAATCACAGTATAATTTACATCCTCATCGGACAGTACATTTAAAATCAGATAAATGGTAGTATAAACTTTGAATAACAAAAGAAGGTAGCAGTGATTTAGAATCCTATTAGAACATTGCATATTCTTGACTTTATTACTGTGCTTTCAAAATCATGTATATACCATACATAGTAAGTGCTTATTTTACCATCTAAAATATAGACAGTTAAAGCCCTACCTACCGATTGTAGTGCACAAGTATTGTGTTATGTAATAATTAAATAAATAAAAAAGGTCTTATTGTCTAAATAACTGTGATAGAAGTTTACTCGTCTTGGTGTATTTGACGTTTGCGTTCAGTGATTTGACGCAGCCAACTGGCTTAACCAGCCGTTAGTTGATAATTATCGTTGAATGTCGCCATTTAGTTAATACACCAACTCGAACACAAGCTGTGTTAAATGCGGATGCTTTTGGTATGCCTTGACATAAAGGTAGGAAGATTAAAATAACTGAATATGCTAATTTGAGATAACAAAAGAAATTTATTTACTAACAGCTAATAAAAAAATCAAGCTCAGTTTTATCTACTCCGACGCTGCGGGTGTTTTCATTGCAGAAGATATCAAATTTCATTGATAGATGAATTCAATGTTTAGACGCATTTTTCCATACTTATTTAATTTTAAAAAGTGATGAGGTTGGTTACCTAACTACTAACCTAATTTCTTGAGGGACCTACCTCATAGAATCACAGTAATATGTAAATAAAGCGTTCAACGCTCCCATTTCCAAGATAATAAGAAAAGAGTTAGATTTTTTGGTCTCACGAATAAATTTCCTATTATTATAATCAATAGATCGCAGGTCCTTGGTTTCGACATTCGTTGCCCTTTTAGTTCATAAACATTTTGTGACTAAACTTCTTCTATAGTTATCTTCATGGGAGACAGCAGTATGTCGAGTTGACAAAGGCTGATGGGACTAAACTGAAATCAGCTCCACGCGAGGTCAACCGTGGTGTGCCCCAGGGGTCCATCTTAGGACCTATCTTGTATACTCTGTACAGCGCAGACATCACTGATTGTATTAAGAACTGCAATCACCATCTTTATGCCGATGACTTACAGATGTATCTATCCTTTGAGGCAAGTGATCATGAAGATGCAGTGACCAGAGTAAATGACGATTTAAGGCGTATCACTGAGTGGTGCAATGCCAGCTGCCTTGTATTGAATCCAAAAAAGTCGAAACTTCTGTTGGTTGGCTCTAAATATAACATAAAAAAACTAGATAATAAGCCTCTGAATGTACACATTAACGGGGAGCAGATAGAGCGCGTAAACGAAGCCAGGAATCTAGGACTGATCATTGATACCCATCTGAATTTCGAAAGCCATATTGCCGAGTGCTCGCGTAATTGCTTCTACCGATTAAAATTACTGTACAAAATCAGACCATATTTGTGCGAGAAATTGAGGAAACTGCTTTGCGAGTCATTAATCATGTCAAAACTAAACTATTGTGATGTTGTGTACGGGCCATGTATTTTGGGTAGAACAAGCAATTTAATCCAAAGAGTACAGAATGCTTGCGCTCGCTTCTGTTATCACATCCCGCCACGCTCACATGTCACACCTTTCATCAATGACTCCAATATGCTTAAGATGGAGGCACGTAGGAAAGTGCACCTAGCTACCCTACTCTTTGGCATCATCAAAACAGGAAAGCCACACTACCTGTTCGAGAAACTCGATTGGGCTCGTGATCGGAGCAGGTATCCTCGTAGAACATGCACACACACCTTCGTTACTGCGAAGCACCGCACTCAGGCTTTTCGGGGTTCCTTTAGGTACGCAAGTTCCCACTGTTGGAACAATTTGCCCCCTCCTCTGCGTGACCTGAAATCAGTATTCACTTTTAAAAGACGGTTAAAGGAACACTTACTACACATGCAAAAAACGACACACTTACCGTCTGCGATTTCACGTCGCGTGATGGATTTGAGTAGCTCGGTGCCCCGGCACGGGGGGCGGACATGCTGAAACTCATAATTTCTTTCCCTCTGGCCGCCCTCCCTGATAGGAATAATGGGGGCTGCGTCGTTTAAACCAGTAGGTACTCCACATCACTTCCGCCACCACTAGCGGCCAACGCCCATCCGCTTCACAATGAGGGTAACTCACATCTCACTTCGACCAAGCCTGTCATAACTACATTGCTCAATTACTCCACACAAAAGTAAATACTACCTTCTCCTCTCACAAGTTTAACTTTTGATTGAATTGTTGTGTCTTTTTTTTTTTTTTTTTTTAATATAATGGCTGCTACTGTGTCTCTCGACACATCTATAATTCTGCCAATGTCGAGTGATTAGAGAGACACGTTAATTAATAGATTGACCGGTGTGACGAGTGGAATCTATTTTAATCGGTTTTGACATCATCTAAAACAAAACAAACATACACATGGACAAAACAGACAGACAACGTAAAAATGTAAACGTATGAACAAAATATATAACATGTGAAGAGGGAGATTCATTTAGAGTCTTATATTATATTTATTAATATATATACATAAATATTTTATAACAGAGGGAAAGGATAAAGACAGAAGAAAAGGAATGTTAAAAGGGCGGGGGATTTTTGGGGGTAGAATGTCATACAGCGAGACTTGATATTTTTGACAGTTAAAGAAAATATGTTCTGTCGTACCTTCTTCTAAACCGCACTCACAGATCGAAGAGTCTTTAATGTGAATTTTGTTAAGGAAAACCGGAGTGCAGGCGTGGCCAAGGCGCAGGCGACATATGGTGGAGACAATAAATTTGTCCAAGGCTTTCTGTTTGGAAAACCAAGGCCTCCGGGGGATCAGAGGTTGGATGCCTGCGTAATGGCGACCCTTGATTTTAGAGAGCTCGTTATATCTATTTTGCCAATCGTCTTTTAACGTTTTTGTTGCAGATGGCAAGATGTCGAGGGCATAGTTATGCTGCAGAGTGGTGCCAAGCTGGATGGCCTCCCTGGCCCAAGTGTCGACTTGCTCGTTACCACGGATACCACTATGACCTGGTATCCAAACTAAAGCGACCTCTATATTGTCCTGATGACATTGGAATAAACAGTGCTTGATTTTAAGTATTATAGGTGAGATACCTTTTTTCCTAAACATATTTCCTAGAAGTGCAACTAAACAGCTTTTAGAGTCGGTTAAAATTACTGATTTATTTAATTTGTGGGAGTGAACATATAATAGAGCTTCTAATACTGCAAGGGATTCTCCTGTGAACACAGAGGATTCTTTGGGGGATTTAAAATTTAATATGATCTGGAACTTAGGAATCCATACAGCACTTCCTACGGTTCCTTCAACAGATGACTTTGAGGCGTCAGTGTATATTGGGAGCCACTGGTGCCAATCTTTTTCTAGGTATGTGTTGAAGGTATATTCTGTAGTGGGATCATTTTTCTGGATTCCAAAGTCCAGGACGATCCGGGGTTCGAATATTATGGCATCATATGGAATTTGGAAAAGAGGGTTTATAGGAAATTGCACCATTGAGTATGTGAGGGTAGAGAGTTTTCTGAAGCTAGTAATTGTTAAGGGAGGGTTTTTATGGGCCCAATATTTGCAAGAAGGCTGGGAAATCAACTCGGATAAGTTTTGAAGACGGGTGATGAGGGGATGGTCACTAGATTGGTTTGTTTTAAATATGAACCTATCCGAGAGATATTGACGACGAAGGTCTAGTGGGGGGTCGACTGCTTCTACCTGCAGGGCAATTTTTGGGGAAGACTTCATTGCTCCTAGCACAACTCTTAAGGCCTTCATTTGGAGTTTCTCTAACCTGTTCAATGCTTCTTTATTACAGGGTTCGAGAAGGAAAGAAGCGTAGTCCAAATGGCTGCGGACGACAGCGTTGTAGAGCAGTTTTTGGCAATAAGGGTGAGACCCCCACCAGACACCTGAGAGGGATCTAAGCATATTAATTCCTTTTTCGCATTTTTGGGCCACTTGATTGAAATGGGGGACACCTGTCAATCTCGAATCAAGGATGACACCGAGGAATTTTGTTTGGTCAGCGGACGGCACAGATTGACCATTACAATTAATGTCAATTAACGGGGTGGATCTCTTTCTTGAAAATACCACGGTCTTACTTTTGGAGATTGAAAGGGACAAATTGTGTTCTTGAAGCCATTCATTTAGATAGTAAAGGGCGCTGTTTAAACGGCGACTAATGTTATCGATCGATCTATCTGCGACATATAAACAAAGGTCATCTGCATACTGTAAAACATTACTGAAACAAGAAACGCATTGCTCAAGGTCGTATGTATAAATGTTGTACAGGATAGGACTCAGAACGGAACCTTGGGGTAAGCCCTGCCAGAGATTTCTGGGGGGGAGGATGTTGTCGAAAGATCGAATTTTAATTGTCCTACCCATTAGCAGGTTTATTGCGCAGTGGACTAACCTCACTGGAAGACTCATGCGAAGCATCTTCTGTCTGAGCACCGGAAGTTGTACGTTATCATACGCAGCTGCAATGTCCAGAAATACACCTACCAAGTGTTCATTTTTAGAGAAGGCGGTTCTGATGTCCGTGGTTAAAATAGCTAAGCTGTCTGTGGTGCCTCTAGATTTTCTGAAACCGAATTGACTACTTGCTAAGATGTTCTGAGATTCAACAATCCACTCAAGGCGATTTTTAATAAGGTGTTCTAGGATTTTGGAGAGTGTAGAGGAGAGAGCAATGGGACGGTATGAGGAGGCGTTTGAAGGGTCTTTACCTGGTTTCAACAGGGGAATGACAATTTGGGACTTCCACATCGTTGGAATATTTCCAGTCATAAAGATGGAGTTAAGTAGGTCCAGAAAGTATCGTTCCCCTGTAGATCCCAGGTGGGAGAGGAAGGAATAAGGAATGCCGTCTTCTCCTGGAGCGGAATCTTTTAAGCCGCGCAAAGCACAGCTCAACTCTTCTAAGGAGAATGGTTGGTCGGAATTGTTGTGTCCGAATCTAAATTAGTTCACTGTGATGTGACAGTTGTGAGTGATTGTCATACTGACATTATATTTTGTTTTTGTAGCATAGACAAGCGTCACAAATGTAACTTTTTTTCTTTTTTTAATTATTTATTGGCCTTGGTACATAGTCATGTTGTGTGATGATGCAGTACACTGCGTCAAGAAAGTCGTGGCAACGGATTTTTGAGGAACTAACGTAAATCCCGTGAAGTACGGGATGATGCCGCATTTTGATGTCTCGGTAGTGGCGCCACTGTGTCGCACTTGTACATCACACCCAGAAATTTTATTGTGTTTGTTGTGTTCTTTTTGTTGTATGCTTTGTATTGTACCTGTTGTGTCTCGGTCTAGAATGTTGACTTTCTGTATTAATATTTATTTATGTATTTCAATATATATCTGCCACATTGTACACTTCTTTTAATATGTAATATACGTGTATAATATGTCTATTCCCACCTGCATTAAATATTGTATTCCTTCTTTTAGATCCTACCTAACTCACTCGCAACCAGGTCCCACCAGAATACCAGCGCTGCTGCGGCATCGCAGATAATGCCGTAGCAGCAAATGCTGAGGCTGGGACCTGATTGGCCACTCCCTTCACTTATTACTTATAAAATGTAATATCCATCATCCAATGTTTCCGCTGTTGTATGTCATACTTTATTATTGTATATTGTTTGTGGCCAATAAATGTATTTTCTTTCTTTCTTTTCTAAACCTTTTGACGGTCCTGTGCCTGCCTCAGTTCTGTCGCGTAACCCAGCCGATACAGCTTGAAACCCGATGATTTGTCAGATATCTAGAAAGGTATGGTAATTCCGACATAAACGAAGGCAGTTGATAAATGCGCCGACGCCTGATTTGTTGGCCAGCTTGATAACGCGATCACGTAACAATTTTACTTTGAGCGACAAGGGAACAAGAAATAATGGCTACTGTTTACTCCGTGGAGAACTAATTGATAAATAATTGTGAACACATTTAATGAAGTAATCTTCACTTTTGATACTTGTTCCTGTTGTTTTTGGAGTTTTTGTTATGTGGGACAACAAGGTGGACCAAGGATCTGGTGAAGGTTGCGGGAATCTATTGGATGCGGGCGGCACAGTACCGATCTGTGTGGAGAACATTGGGGGAGGCCTTAGTCCAGCAGTGGATGGTAATGGTAATGGCCGTCGATGGTAATTGATAGACAGGTACCTATTTAAGTATCTACATAGAAACCTGGGATCGATATTTTGTTGTATTTGATATAATTAGTATGTCTTTTATATTTTATATATGTTCGCAGTGGTTATAGGGTCGCACTTTAAAGCGACGGCTGCGCAAGAGGTCCCGGGTTCGATCCCCGGGTCGGGCCAAAAATTTGTTCCTAAGTTTTCGGCAAGAAATTCTTAGTGGTAGCCCGGAGTCTGGAAGTTGGCGGTCTTGTACCCCCGTGCCTCGGAAAGCACGTTAAGCTGTTGGTCCTGCGCTTTATCCCTCTCCGGTCGTGTCACATTAGTGTCCCATCGGATTATGAGGGCAAGGGAATAGAGAGTGCACTTGTGTTTGCGCACACACTTGAGCACTATAATATATCCTGCGTACGTGGCTGATCGTTGAGATTGGCCGCCGTAGCCGTAATCGGTTGGAGGATATTATGTCTTTACTTTTTTACCCGAATAAACAGGCGTTACCTGCGTATGTTTCGCCGAGTGAGTGAAGTGCCCCGGCGGCCTAATCCTGGGAGGAATGGGAGTTTAAAGTGGCGGCGCACTTGTGACTCCACCGGTGTTACAGATGACCTGATTGGTCGCCTACTACCTACCACATATATGAACACGTATACAAATACCGATAGCTTGATCACTATGTTGTAAAAGATAACTTCTGGATTTAAGAACTGAAGGAAAAGACGGTTAACAATGCTTCGATTGAATCGCACTCACCCAGCTGGAAGAAGTGTTCTCCTCTCAGGATTGAGTGCAGTGTACAAATGCCCCCGACATTACCATACCCGTCGGTTTATGAGCCCTTGCACTGTTTAGGCGCCCACGAGCTCTCCCGCTGGAATTTATCGCCCAGCGGATTATTGCTTATTGGAACAACAACTGTCGTAGATGTGCGAGATAAACGCGGTGAGTGTAGCATTTTGCACCTATGTCATGCGTACGTTTGCTATTTATTATGCCAACAACATCTGGTATCTTTTGATGTTCACATGGAGACCGCAGAAATTGATATTAGGCGTTATCTTTGTGAAAAATGAATGCCAAGACAAGTTTAGGATTGGTTGAATAATTAAAACGAGACCAAATTTTAGAATGGCAATTAGTTTGGTATCAAGACTACATACATAGCCGTGATACTAAAAACATAGGATGCTGCCCTTAAATCCTAATTATTTAATCAATTTAACCCTTGGACAGCTAAATGTTTTTAAAAAGTAGTTAATTTATTTATAAAGCCTTTTAAAATACAACTTGAAGTGAAAATACTGAATACCAATGATTGTTATTTGATGTAAGAACATATCAACTTCATAAATTCACTCCGTTACTCTTTTTCACTAAATAAATATCATTCGAAAATTATTACAATATTGTATAGTGACGCGTATCTCACATCTCAAATAAGCTACATAACGTCTTAAGCCATTATCTTTCAATAGTGTTGCGCGAGCGGCGACTTATCTGGCAATTAAATCGACATTCAGAAGCCGATGTGGCTTTAATTCTGTGCATGCCACCGCCAAACACTCCACAATGACGCGGATGCATGACAAATAACGTTTTGATTGGACACTGTGCTAGCTGTGCTCTAGGTTGCGGGTTTCCACGACACTAGAAATATATTGTAAAACTTGAAGAAAACTAAAAATCTATATCGATGAGTAATTTATTTTTGGCGTTGATTAATGTGTATCAATAGATCATATAAAAGTTTTTATTTAAATCCACTGATATAAACAAAATTAGTAGCAAATTATTGGTAGATGATTAATTAGCACATTATTTTGTTATTTTCAAACATTATAGCCGTTTTTACTCATCGTAACACGATGTAAACAAGGCTCTATCATAAATACAACAGGAAAAAATCTTGTCGGTATTATGCACAAAACACACAGGTTTCTACATTTTAGACATGTAGGCGGTCGTCCCGAATATGTGGTGTTTAAAGTCAATAACTTACCGTAACGCAGTGGAAACGTGTCAAAAAGAACGATATAGTCATCTCGATCGTTATTACGCGCCATAATGAACACGGTGTGATGAACTTTCATATCGGATAGGCCGTGACATTTTAACTCGCTCCGATCACTGCCCATCGATTATAACCACACTAATGCCCGATTCAAGAGACAACTCGTTTTTGATCAACTGTTAGTACGATTTAATCATGAACCGTCTGAGGTTTGTTCGGTAAATATTGTGCCACGACTTATGACATTCAAAAACAGATTACTTATGTTACTGGGCTACGACTAGTTGTCATAGATATTGTTTAGAGATTATGTCTATTTTATCAATATTGGTAGAAGAATAAATGTATTTAATAATTTATGTTCATTTTCTAGGTACAGTTTTGTTTACCAATATACAATTTGTATAGGAGTAATAGGCACAGTTCCATTTTGAAAGAGAAATAATAACACAAATGCTTAATTTTAGAATCATCTTCAGAAAATAGGTATTACAAAAATATATTCTTGACGTCAGTGAAAATATAGAAGACATCCACAGGCAAAGTTTGTTTATAAAGATATGAGTAAACCTTGATATTGGCATTATGCTATTTTTATTTGGAAAACAGCTTTAGTTAGCTCTCGAAAATAAAACTATTACAAAAAAGTCTAATAAGTACTTATGTGCCTATAGACATTCATGGCCCGTTATTATCGGGCCAACTCTAAATTACCGAATACCATTGTAAAGTTTACCGATATAAAACTGTCCAAACGGTATAATTAGGTAATCACTGCTCTTTAAACCGAGTGAGCAACTTTATTAGCGACTATAAACGTTAAATTGGTCCACAAAAACATTACTAAAAGGCAATGAATATTTGTGGTAAACGTCTATGTCGCTTAGTTATCGTGACCCGCCCAGCACGACTCTTGGTTATTACGCGAATGATCGAAAGAAAATTAACTGTCCCAGAGTTTACCAGGAAAAATTGTCCGTAATAGAGGCTTGCGTAAACGCGATTAATGAATACATCACAGCGGAGTGACTTGTGTACACTTGGCTTAATTGTAACAAGACTCTTGGGTGGTCGGTTATTGCCATTTATTATTATTCGCATATTTATTTTGTACTTCTAAGTAGCTTTCCTCATCTGCAGATGTTTCCGATTATATTACTAAGTCACTTATAATCTTATTTCTTTTATAATCAGACCTACTCTCGGAAATATTATGGAAGTTTGGTTTATTACAATTACTTTTTGCTAAAATTGTATCATTTAGTTATATGTCGACTCCATTTCCTCATTAAAAAGAAAGCTATTTAATTAGTGGTCTTACCAAAATTATCCCATAAAATCCTTCGTGAATCGAAATGCATTGAATTGATAACAAAATAATTGATTTTTAAAATTAGGTCGATTTTCATAATAAAAACTGGATTCGTTTATTCAACAGTGTACTCAACTCGGGGATCGAACTCGGGCGTTTTGAAAAATATAACTAAAACTATATACTTCATTTCTATTTAGATACCGATTACGTGTTACTTTCAAACATGGATTACCCTTACAAAATAAAGAGAGAGTTAACTTTAATAAAAAAATATTTTTCATAAATCGCTGCTGCTAACATATTTTTAACGTTAGAAATTGGAATGAAAGTTACCATTTACTAATTTGAAGAAGGACCTATTAAGATATTATTCTAGTTTCCCATTGTAAGGATTGCGAAGGTCAGATGGCAATGCTATAACTTCATGTACCTTACCACCAAAGGTTCTATTTCACTTTTCCGGAAGACGAAGCAAAGGTCAAAAAGCACTTAGATAATTTTACAATTTAAATACAGTAGCTCGTAACAATCGTAGGCGTAAATGCTTCTAAATCTCAGACAAGCGGATCCCATGGCAACGCGGAAAGCAACATCTATTAATACATTTAATATAATCTCAATGTGTAACCGAAAGGAAAAACAGGAGTCTTTTTTCCTGTCGTATACTAACATTAACAACTTCCACGTGCTACCTCAAGTACCTCAAGTAATAGTGAAATATAGTTAGTTTCCTTCCTTTGAAATTAAGGGGGGACTGTTTTTTACACTTGGACTCTCATTTGGTCCTTAGTAAGTGATGGGTCTACTGACTATAGAAGCCAGATCATCTCCGCTCAGAAACCACAAGTTTGGGTGCCTTGGGTGGCTACAACATCTCCATAACGTGATGACAAACTCCTCATCACCGACATTTTCTGCATAAAAGTTGTCAGTTGCGCTTAAAAATAGATGTGGGCTGTGATTGTCTCTATCACCATTTTAAGATTATTTTTGTAAGCTTAAATTTTCTGTCATGGAATTATTACCGCTAATTTTAACTGTTTGTTTTCTGCGATTTGCGACAATTCTTGCTTTATTATATTTATTTTTGAATAGACACTGCACTAATCCAGTTATACAGTTTTACGTGGCACTGTTCGTTTCGTTTCGTTAATATTCATGCGGCGGAGGACAGAACTTCGAGGACGCCGCCACCCGACGCGCGACTTATTGCCAGCGGAGGCCAACCTGACGCGCCTCTATTTATCCACAATGGTGCGAGGACCTATCATTTACTTAGTATTTAGTTAGAAAGCAAGCAATTTTTATCTTTCGATGTATTGAATTGGAAATGGTGAAAAAGCGCCACTCGTCACATTCCATCGACTATTTAGAGTGCGTGGCATCGTGATCAGTCAACCAGAAAGAAAACCTTATAAGCCTACATAAACAAATTTTATTTGTATTTATTCTACAACAGAGTTACACTATCTACCTACTTAATAAGGATACTACTAAATAAAGTTAGTTACTACTAAGCTACTTCAAGCGTTGTGTGTTTAACTGTAGCCACATTTAATCTACGAACGCCTAAATTTTATTGAGGCCTCTTCGTAACTGCATTCAGTCTATAATTCTTACCACTGTGTCCCAGCCACCACTATACTAAATTAGCGGTGGATTACATGTATACCTATTTTGACATTCATAATGTTCTGTATAGATTGAATTTAAATAAATAATTTTCATTTTCACTTTGGAGTTAATGTTGCGAGACCACTTTGTCTTTGTCACAAAATGGTCGCTTCCTAGAAAAAGCCGCCTTGTTTCACATTTTAGTAATGATATGTCACGACCGCTAATTGCGGTATAGTCATACCACTGATACTAATCTGGTGTAACTTTCAAAAGTTGCACAATAGACGGGGGCGTTCGCCACTAATCCGTGTTCCCACAACAAATCTCCGAGTCAAAGTTCACCAGCTAATTGCGCGACCATCGACAGATCCCACCGCTCCGGGAAATACTCGTAGTGATGCCATTGAAAACCGAATTGACTACTCGAGTCATTTCACTAGAATACCCTCGAGTAGAGACGCTCGAGTCTTTTACAAACATGGTAGAAATGTCCCAGCAATAAGCCCTACTCATCACCATCTTAGCAACACACACACATACATGCACAGAGAGAGAGAGAGAGAGAGAGAGAGAGAGAGCGAATATACTATTTTTATTAAACAATAATTACATTAAAGTATTTGTTAATCTTGCCTTACATTAACACTGTCGGATTGAGCGGCGACTGCCTGATACAGGTATATATTTACTTAAAAGGTATGTCGCCACAAACTATGTGAACGATAGGGTTTGTTAACAAATAAACTTTTTTTTTATTTTCTGATTTTGTCCCGGTTAAGTCTGACTGTCACTTCGGAGCCCCGGGTTCACTACATCATAGTAATGCCTACTTTTTGCCAAATTTCTTCATTTGATTCTGAACTGAATGTGATTTAACATTCAGGTGAGAGTCGGTTGATGTAATTTTACAAAATATACTTAAACGTTTGCCTGTCAGTACAATTATGGTCTTCATGTACCTAAGGAGAAATTTATTCCTTGAAGACGTTTACATCTTGTAATCAAAGAACAACTTATTAAAAGAAACATTGGTGAAAGAGTGAACAAGCATCAAATTCACCAAGATAGGTATCATAATCATAAAATCAAATAAAATGGAGGTACTTTCCAAAAACGCTCCATACGTTTTACGTGACGTCACTTCTGAGTAGTGTCCATGCATAGCGCATAATCTTTGATCGATAATAAATTATGCATTTATTAAAATGGTCACGTGAAAAAAGTTTTTGAAAACTGAAAAGACCAATGACAAGTCCTAGTAAACTTGAGTCGCCATCACTCAAATTAGAGTCGTTTTTTTTTTCACTCGTAAACACACTCACTCTAGTATACGTATGAGTGAGGTGAGGTCTACCTCACTCGATTATAAAATATTGATACCCAACACTACCAGGAGATTACATTTATCAATAAGGTGTAATTAAAATTATTTAGGGTCGGGCCGCTAGTGTCCCCGGGCGCATTATTACACATTCGCCGCAAGAGGCCCGCGCCTGTCATTATGGGGACATTTTTATTCCTTTCTCTTTAATTTCCGACAGCAGACTTAAGGGTCCCCTGAAGTTGATCATTTTCTACATATTCATAATTTTTAATTTCTAGACAACTATTATACTATAGAACAATATTCATTGCTATGCGGATGATAGTACTGGAGATGTACTGTATACCGGACGTGCAAATATTTCAACGCTAAACGTCATTGACAACCGGAGCACACTTGTATCTGAAGTCGAAGATATGTTAAATCATGTTTCGAACTGGGGTCAACAACATCCTCATCATCTCGATGGATGGCGGTCTAATACTATGCGTTTCTCCCGGAACTTTTTACCACGTACCTCAGTTCTGTGGAACGGTTTGGCTGCAGGAGTAATTCCACACACAGGAACCTTCAAGAGAAGAGCGTACTCTTTTTTAAAAAGGCCGGCAACACATTAGCGATCTCTCTGATTTCGCAGATGTTCATGGGCGGCGATGATTACTTTCCATCAGGTGACTCGCTAGCTCGTTTGTCCGCCTCTAGCATAAAAAAAAATGTTGGAGATAAGGCATTTTATCAGTTTTCTTCGCTTTAATTTCCATAATGTATGTAACAATTAAATTATGCCAATTTTCTATGGAGTAATTTAAATAAATAAATAATAAAAAAAACCGAGCACATATGCAAAAGTAATACAATCTCCCTGTTACTTAACAACTTATTTTTATAAACTAAAGCAAACGATGCCCTTGCTACGAGCACTCGCCCTGTTTACTCCATAATAAAAACATCAACGCATAAGAGCCGTAGCGCTAGCCGTAACTCAGTACTAGCGTAGCGTAGAATAATCGTAGTAGGCTTCCTTTGAATTCATTTGTTTATAATGTTTCGTGTCTACATACTATGTATATAACTAGCATAAAAAAGGCGCAGACCAAGAGTCAGCGGAAAAATGTTTCATTTAAAAAAAATGTTTCGTGTCTTACTTCTGACTTTAATTAACATTAAAATTATCATTAGTAACTAATTTTAAAGCCAATATCATCATAATGTAAGTTATATAGGTTCCTATAACCTTAAAAGCCAATACATAGCTTACCTATTATACCCATATTGGTGTGGGAAAGCAACTTTCCAGTTTAATATAGGCTGGCATAATTTTTTTTTTGTACTTACTTTATGAAATGTATCCAGAAAACCAAAAAATATGCCTTTGTCATTATTTTATACAGTAAGCGCTTGACTACTGCAACATCTGATGTTAAATTACTACATAGTTTAAGGTGTGATGCGCTTACCTAGATGATGCCATTGATTTGGTTGGAAGAATAATGAATAAGATAAGAAACAATTTATTGACCGCAAAACATTATACATAGAAAAAACAAAGAAAACAAGGTACAGAGACAAAAAGTTGTGGCCAAGAAGGCTCAGCCTCAGCATTTTTTTTTATTGCTGATAGTAGGTAGACGAGCTTGCGGCTCATCTGATGGGGAACGGTAACCGCTGCTCATAGACATCAACAATGCCGGAGCACAGTCATGCCGCTGCCTACCGTGAGAGAAGAACTCTTTTCAAACCTCGTTTAAAGCATATGCTGCAACTTCCGCAAAGGCTGTACCTTGGGTGATACCTTAGCTTTGGAAAACATATTAGTAAAGATTGATATGCAAAATATTATAGGTATGCACAAAACAAGTAAAACAAAATGAAGATTAACAGATACAAAACAAAGATATAATAACATATATGTAACCAATTACAAAGCCGTAAGTCCTTGAGCGGAGACCTCGACTCGGTAAGCGTAATGTAGGACGCCCTGCGACAAGATGGGATGATGACATTCGAAGGCTGGCTGGTGTGGACTGAATGAGAGTGGCCGAAAATCGGGAGCAGTGACTTGCATTAGGGGAGACCTATGTCCAGCAGTGAACGAATGTGGGTTGCTGATGATGATGATGAATCAATTACAAAACATTAAAATGATATTAAAAATAATAAATATATATCAGTAACTGATGAGAACATAAGTATTTACTTATGTTCAAAATCTATACAGAAAGTGAATTAACATACACTGAAAAAGGCAAAAAAGTAGTGCTTACATCTCCCGGTCCTTTCCAGTGTCCTCTTATTTCGTAAGGCACATAAATGATTGCGCTATACGCTCTAGCACTCCACGCCGCGGGGACGCCATCCATAGCACAAAGTATTACATATAGATCAGCAATATCCAATTAAACGTCGACGTTTGAAATATCAAACGGATACATTTGACTTAGATGTCGTTAATTAATCGGAGATATCGTAACTTGCTCGTAGATGTTACGGGTTTAGATATTGAACGTACTAGATAATATTCTCAGCAATATATTTAATTTTCTCGATATATTAACTGACAGGGATCAACGCATAGGATTTTAGGACTTGACTAGTGGATATAGCTAATAAGTGGATAAGCTATAAAGTTAACGTGAAAGACGTAGGTACGTGAACGATGTGGGATTTGATAAGTCGGGTAATTGCAATGAAGCGACTGGCACGACAGTATCACGGGTAATTTGAGGAAAGATATAACTATGTTTTTTTTTCACATCATGAAGTAAGATAATACGTAAAAAACCCAACAGTAAAATTAAAGATAATTTATACAATACCTCAAAAGTTTAAAAACTAAAACCCGACCAACGCGTTTCGTACCTTTTTAGAGCGAGTCGGGTTTTAGTTTTTAAACTTTATTTTTATTTAACATATTTTGAGTTATGTAAACAAAATTACATATTTAAAATATGCTATAAAAGATCTTTCATTTGATACTCCACACGGTACCGTCAAGCAAATTTTTTTTAGTTCCTTACTCTAAATCCCCTAGAGGACGCAATAGTCAATTTAAGTTGACGTCATGTCGCCTATAACCAGAGACAATCAAGACGCTTCTAACGACACGTCATTTGCTAAAAGTACTTGTGTAACAAACGTCACACCCCCTTAGTATAGTGGTTTAAGTACCGGGCCATGATCTTGGGGCCGTGAGTTCGGGTCGAGCAAAAAATATTCTTCGAATTTTTCGAACATTCCTCGGGTTTGTGATTAACATTGATACAGACTCGGAAGTGGCAAACACATTTGAGTCATTCTTTTCAAACATCCCAGTCACTACCACTAAAACATTAAATTCGAGTCCGCATCTCGCTGCTTCTCTCATCAAGTCGCATGTAGATGAGTGCACCACATCTTTTAGATTTAGTCATGTAAACTCAGAGATTATTCTTAAAACATTTAAAGATTTAAATATTAAAAAGACTGAAGACGCATGGGGAATTTCGATAGATATAATAAAAAATATAATACACTCTATCGCACCCCACTTAGCTATAATATTTAACGAATGTGTTGACGAGGGTCAATTTCCAAATAAGATGAAAATTAGTAAAATCATACCTTTATTCAAATCTGGAGAAAGGAGTGACCCGTCTAACTTCAGGCCAATATCCATATTGCCAGCACTCAGTAAAATATTCGAAAAAATTATATTTACTCAACTTTTGTGTCATTTAAATATTAATAAATTACTGCATGAAAAACAGTTTGGATTTACTAAAGGAAAATCCACTACTGATGCAGGAGTGGCTCTTATCAAACATGTTTTTGATGCGTGGGAGAAAAAGCAGGATGCAATAGGTGTTTTCTGTGATTTGTCGAAAGCATTTGATTGCGTTAATCATGAAACACTATTGATGAAGTTACGGCATTACGGTGTATTGAATAACGCACTTGATATGATTCAATCTTATTTGTCTGATAGAATTTAAAGGGTTAATGTTAATGGAATCGACTCTTCTGGCGCTCCTCTATTAATGGGTGTGCCCCAAGGCTCAATATTGGGGCCTTTGTTGTTCTTAATATACGTAAATGACCTTCCATACTTTACGAAAGATCTATGTGAGATAGTGTTATTTGCTGACGACACTTCCTTGATTTTTAAGGTTGATAGATATAAAGAATCAATTGACGACGTAAATGATACTCTCTCGCAGGTATTGCACTGGTTTACGACTAACAATTTACTGCTTAACTCAAAGAAAACTAAATGTGTAAAATTCACCATGCCAAATGTAAGGCAGGTCGATACTAGTATTAAGATGAACAATGAATCTATTCAAATCATTAATTCCACAGTTTTTCTCGGTATAACTATAGATGCGAAATTGCAGTGGAGTCCCCATATTGCTGCCTTGGCAGGAAGACTAAGTTCCGCTGCATATGCAGTAAGAAAAAATAGGCGTCTGACTGATATCGAGACGGCAAGGCTGGTATATTTCAGCTATTTCCACAGTGTGATGTCATATGGTCTATTGTTGTGGGGGTCTGCTGCTGACATACAAACTATTTTTGTATTACAGAAAAGGGCCATCCGCGCTATATACAGCCTTAGATCACGTGACTCACTTAGAGAAATATTTAAAGAAATTAATATTTTAACCGTGGCTTCCCAATTTATCCTCGACTGCATTATGTATGTACGTAAGAATTTGCACACTTTTCCAAAAAAGTCCGATAGTCATAGTCTTAACACTAGAAATAAACATTAAGATATTTAATAAGATACCACAAAATGTCATTAACCTATCACTGGATAAGTTTAAGTCTCATATCAAAACCTGCCTAATGAAGAAAGGTTACTATAGTGTACAAGACTATTTAAATGATAAGGATTCTTGGTCATGTTAATTGATTAATATTTTGAGTTGTTATTCATAGTAGTCTATTAACCTTCATAATTGTATTTTTTTCTCTTCTCAATTGAAACTCTGTAACAACATCAATATTTGAAAAGAGTAACTACTGAGTTTCTTGCTGGTGTCTTCTCAGTAGAAATCGACATTCCGAACCAGCGGTAGATATTATGTACCTATTTTGACATTCATAAGTATTCTGTGTGGACCTAAATTGAATAAAGAATTTTTTATTTTATTTTATTTATTTTATTATAACAGTCCGCATTTGGCAAGCGTGGTGATTTAAGCCTAATCCCGTCATAGTAGCCATAACTCTTTCTATAATGGAGACCTTTGCCCTGCAGTAGTGGGACAGTATAAAGGCTGATACTTTTAATAAACGTCAAAAAAAAGTAAATTCAGACAACATCACATACATTGTCCTGGAGCCCAATTCTCGTGCTCGTGATATTTGGAAAACATGGCGGATATCATCTGAAAACCTTTTGTATGGTTTTCAACTTTGTTTTAGTGATATGTGTCGTATGAAAATAAACGAGAATTGGGTTCCTGATCTCAAACTAAGGTTTTCCCTTGTTACTATCTATTTATAGAAACCAAGAACAACGAAGGTACCTACAAAAAACACCCAGACCCAACAAATATCTGTTTCAAAGAATAGTTCCAAACTACTACTAGTACTTAAATACATAGTTACACCCAGATACTGTTGTACAGTTGCCGTGTGGTCCCCGGCAGAGTAGAATAGGCCACCCTCACTCTTACCGAGGTGTCGTAAAAGGCGACCAAGGTAAAGCTGCTGTCATGATCATTAGCACCCAGAGAAGGAAAACTCTACAATTATATCAAAACCCTCGCCAACCCGTCTGCCAAGCGTGGTGAGTATGGCAATTACCCCTCATGTGATTAAGGGAGGTCCGTGCCCCAGCAGTGGGGACTTAAATGGGCTGACGATGACTGTTGTACAGACACATGATGATCACGAATGTTTATACAAATGCCAATCGAGCCAGTCTGAAAATATGGATACTAATCAACTAGAAAATAAACACATCTTGGAAAACAGGTAAAGGGGTTAATCTATCCTGTGTGGCTTATAATAAGGTTGAATCAACATTACACGACCGATACCATTAATCGGGCCAGTATTTACGCTGGTCCCGTGATCGCGATCACGCTAATACGTGTAATTTGCAAAACCTGACTAAAATGAACACTTTTATGGAACAGGTAGTACATAATTATCTGACTCATCTGGACCGCTACTTGTAATTAATTAAATTCTCACCATTAAACGTGTTTTGTTCTTTTTTGTGAAAAAATGAATTGCTTACGCTTATAAGATAATAACCTATGTTTTTATTATTAAAGTTGTAAACTTAGCCGTGTGGTCCCCGGCAGAGTAGAATAGGCCACCCTCACTCTTACCGAGGTGTCGTAAAAGGCGACTAAGGTAAAGCTGCTGGCATGATCATCAGCATCCAGAGAAGGAAAACTCTGCATTTATATCAAAACCCTCGCCAACCCGTCTGCCAAGCGTGGTGAGTATGGCAACTACCCCTCATGTGATTGAGGGAGGCCCGTGCCCCAGCAGTGGGGACTTAAATGGGCTGATGATGAAACTTGCCACCTTAACTTGACACATATCAGATATCTATTAAACAAAAGAACAAATAATAAATTGTTCAAAGAGTATAGAAGGTTAACTTTACTTGTTATTTAAAACCAAATAACAAGTTACATTGCTTTCTGTTTCTGATCGTAACTTTATCACGACAGTGAGTTATAGCATGTTATAGTAATACTACTTGCTACGAAAAAAAAACACCAAACAGTAGCATTACATTTAGATACCATGACGTCTCTTTTGTGACTATCAAATGTAAGAGGGCCCAAACGTTTTGACAGGCTCGGTCTCCTGCTGCCGGCGCGTCCAGCGACGTATCTCCGCCGGACGGCGTCATAAAGGCCACAATGCATCGGCGTGTCCAGATAACTGCCCTCAAAAGCCGCGTACAATGGCGAAGTGCATTTACAGCTCTATTGTGGGCTACTACGCTACGAGATAGTAACGTGAGCTATCTGATAAACCGCCACTAAGTGGCCGGGCGCTCACGACGTCCGTCCACTTGATGAATTATACAAACACCAATCAGTTAATTATTTTATTCACGTCGCTCAAGCTCTTATCTCGCTTTGTGTTCGACATAATTGATATGTTAAGTCGAAGGAACAATCGACCCGTCGGAGCGGTGGATAGCACTAGCCCGGACACGTCCTCGAAAGTCCCGGCTATCTTAGTTTCGACACAAAGAACTGTTTTAACATAATGCGCCTGAGCCCATTCTTTAAACATCTATTATGGCACAAACCAAATTATTGTCTAAGTTGTAAGCCCGTCGATATCCTTATAGTGTAGTAACGAGCCGCCTCAACAGTAATCTGTTGTCAAACACTAATGCCGCTTGACGCATGTTCATGAATGATTTACGAATATTTACTCCCATGTTCGTTTTTTTACTTATTAGTAATCCAAACAGAACACCTTCGACAAACTCCAATACAACGATGTGAGTAAAAATGGTCAAAGAACATTTTATATCAAAATTATCTACTCTTCTTTCATTTTCATTCATTTCATTTTTCATTTAATTGATTAATATACACATAAACATTGTGTAAATAATTGTTTGTTTAGTACCTTAAGACTACCTTTAGATGTAATAGTCGAAACTATTTTATAACTTTCAAAATATAGGGCTAAGGTATGTTTATCTATGTTTCCAATTAACATATCGTTGCGGAAAATTATGTCAGAGCATTTGATATACACTGAAAAGGCGCGCGTTACATAACGTGCATAATGCCGTCCCTAATACGTATTTACAACAATGTACACATAAGAATATCTTACTCAACAACAAATTTTGTTGTTTTACCCATACTTATCTAACTTTACTACGAGTACTTAGCTAGAACATTCTTAAATCCAACCTTTAAGATTAGCGAGATAAAGACAAATTTCCAAACAGTATAATGTCCGCCAAACCGATATTTCGATCATGGCGGTCAATCTCAGCGATCAGCAATCGACGCAGGACATATTATAGTGCACAAGTATTCGCGCAGACACAAGTGCACTCTCTATCCCGTGTGACACTACCGAAGAGTGATTAGGCGAAGGACCAACGGTTTAACGTGCTATCCGAGGCACGGGGGTACAAGACCGCCAACTTCCAGACTCCGGGCTACCACTGAGAATTTCTTAACAGAAAAATTCAGCTACATATCTCAATTACAGCTCGGGCCAAACAGTATAACATTCCTATAGATCATAGTCACTACGTGTAAAATGCAACTAAGTCACTCTTTTTTCTGTTTCAAATGATATCTATATATGTTTGTATTATGTTATTCAAATATCATCCAATATACTTTTATTCTATGCTATGCGGCTACGCATTCCACCTTAGATTTATTCACTCTATAGTGGCAATTAAGTCATTCCCTTTTAGAAGGCTAGCCGAGCGACCCGCCTTATCACGGACGCATAGGATTGAATTATTAGTACCAATTAAAGACATCTCAAAATATGGCGTTATCAATATTTTTAATACAGTAGCCACTTACATATTTAAATTTTATGTACGCGTGACTGAGCTCATTATAGAAAACTAGGCGGCATGCTAATGAACTCGGTGATAAAACTTTTGGTACTTACAAAGCTTTTTGCGTCTTGACTCTGTAAATGGGCTGAAGTAGGTACCATGGTCAGGTCATACCTATCATGGTTCAGTTAACTTATTCTAAGACAATTAAGCAGTATGGACGTCCAAATATTGCAACTTCTTATAACATCGGTCAAATTTACCAAAAGATGCTAGAGGACTGCTAATTGTAAATACTCAGATGCAAATTAATGTTAAAATGGATCATTGAATACACAGTGAAATCAAAAAATTACAACAATACAGTTTAAATCAAAATTTAGTTAATGAGTCAAATAACTATTTGTTTTGTTTTGAGTTGAATATAATATACATATTCGTAAGTATATGCTAACTAATGCTATTATGGAGATAAAGTACCTATTGGCTAAGGTACTCTATTTCCTAATCTTCATAAAGCCGTCATAGCAGTGACGGCGATATCGGTATAATACTCGGTCGTCTCGACTGCCCCTATCGCGCGGAATGCGTCTTCTACGGGATCAGTGTTGGATTAATAATTTGTAAATATTAAATATTCATGAGCCGGAGCACGGGTCAAAGATTCATTTTTATAAGAGCCGAAGAACTGTGGTCGTACTCATATTTATTAAGGAGATGCACCTAATTATCATAACCGTCTTAACGGGCCTGTTGGCTAATGGACGCGCACTGCGACGTGTGTGGAGGCCGAATTTATTGTTAGTAGTGAAATGTCATCGTAGCAAGACGTGTTTACGCTCTATACCACGTCTCCTTAATTTAATCTGATCTTATATTAATTTCTATGAATATTACTTGTCAGGGTACGACAAAATATTGGGTGTAATTTATCAACATAATTTTAATCTCTATTTCAACTGGTATCTGTAATACAGACATATTATTTCGTACCGCTAACGAGATGTATCCCAATATTTCTTTTTAGTATGACATGAAAAAAAATACATAAATGTTTCTTTTCAATACAAAAAGATTCAATATATTTTTTTATAAAACTTAACGTATTGATGTTATGTACAAATTACCCCATAAATCATCCTAACTAATTAATTTTAGAATTAAGAATCGTCTTCATACATTGTATTTGCATGTTCAAAATAAATTAGTTGTAGAAAAAGTAGCCAGTGAATGAATCCTGTATGCAGGTACATACATAGGTATATACCACGTACGTAATAAAGTATTACAAATTCTTATTAAATCTCGTACCTCCAATTAAGGTAGAAACCCGTATCCAAACAATAATTACCTCCGTTTAAATTATTCCCGTATATTTATCGTGCGCACTCTTGATTGCGACTCCATTCCACTAAACGTAAAATGATGACATTTTGTAATAACTGAAATAATAAATGTAATTACATTTTTGCAAATTAAATATCTGACCAGCCAAATGAAACAAAACTTGTAACATTTTTAATTCGTTACGAGCTTTTAAAAGCCCAAGAAAGGACAGATGAACCGTACACACTTCAAACAATAAATTTAATTTCTGTAAGTTCAATAACATATAATTAGTGAAATAAAATTGTAATCTTTAACTTTTACATATTTTCTCCATCTTTCACCATAAGTATGGAATTACATGTTTGTGCCTCTAGAACACATTAAAGTTTATTATTGTGATCATTAAAATCGAATGAAATGTGATGCTGTTCGTGTTAAAATATAATATAATTAAACTTGAAGGTAAAGTTTAAATCGAAAGAGATGACAAGATCATAAACATACTTTACATCATTTAAAATAGTTTTTTAAAATCTATGATTCGCTTTTGTACGTACATACCACAATATTTTTTTTTTATGCTTCAAATATATCAACACCAATTAAAAATTAATTTACCCAATAACAAAATATCATGTGAAAAAGTACGATAAATAGCTTCAGCAAGGAATCCCTCAACAGCAGCTCAATTATGAATCATTTCGCTTCATTATCATGTTCGCTTTTCAGGCTCCAAATAAATCTTGCGTAAGAAAAAATAATTTAGATTTTACATGAAACATTTATAATAATAGAATTTTGAGGTGAAGTATTTTTGTTATTTCAAAATCAATCAATCACCTTAGAGTTGAGAACAATTCTTATCATAGGTTTTTTTATGCTATAAGCGGACCAACGAGCAAGCGAATCACCTGATGGAAAGTAATCAACGCCGCTCATGAACATCCGCAAAATCAGAGAGATCGCTAATGTGTTGCCGGCCTTTTTAAAAAAGAGTACGCTCTTCTCACCATTCCACAGAACTGAGGTACGTGATAGAATGTTCCGGGAGAAACGCACAGTATTAGAACGCCATCCATCGAGATGATGAGTATGGAATGACAATCGCTTGGAAGTGGTTCGATGTAAGAATTCGGCTGCAGGGAGTAGATCAAACAGTTCCTCAGAGCACTCCCCATGATAGATGCGGTATAGAATGCTGGGGGAAGCTAAGTCCCGCCACAATGCTAGAGGGTCAAGTCGACTAGAGAGAGTCAAGTCACCGACAAATCGAGCAGCCCTACATTGTACGCGGTCAAACAGAAGAAGTTGGTACTGAGGTGCACCAGCCCAGAGATAGGAGCAGTATTCCACATGGGGCCGAATTTGTGCCTTATAGAATTGTAACCGATGAGCTGGTGTGAAATACCGCCCCGCTCTATTAAGTACACTAAATTTCTTTGAAGCTATTTTAGCTTTGTCTTCGACGTCGACACCAAGGATCCCTAGGATAGAATGCTTGACATCAAGGTTGCAGCTTACGCAGACCTAGCTTATTCACTCTAGGTTTCAAAAAAAATTGTGTACCATAATATTTGTCAGCGCCAAACTAAACAGCGTAATGGAGGCGGATGAATGGCGCAATTATAAGCGCTTTGTAGGCAAAATTATGGAATGATCACCTACCAAGATTAGAGTAGTGGGTAGCTCAGAAGCATTTTCTCTGGAGTACAGCCTATAAAATACTAACAGGCAAGTTACTTTGCGTCGATGGATTAATTTATCATATAACATCCAGAAGCTATCCATCTTTGATTATAAAATGGCTGTGGCTTATTTATCATAGTAATTAACAAAAGGAGACATTAATTAGACCGCAAGGGTATCGGGCGCATCCGTGGCTGCGCGTGGGCAGCGCGCGTGCCCAGGCGCAAGCAGACGCGTGCCCGCCACTACGAACATTCCATTGATGATTTTGATATGAACGATTTCACCTTGATATCTGTAGTAACTGAACATAATTTATTTATGAATACAGAAAATTAAGGAAATATGATAATATGATTAGAGAAAACATCATTCAACTACACAACTCATTAGAAAAAAACCAAACACCACGTAATGTTCATAGAAACACGAAGTATCATAAGCTTAAATCAAATATACCTAACTTCTATTCTACTTATGTATATTAACTGTACCGATACTCGTAAAGAAGAACGGTGTTTCCTAGCAAAAGCAAAGTATATTCCAAACCCACTGTATATTAATTATACTGAAGTAAGTTGAAATAAACTGTTTTGTATTTTGTAATTAATTTATTGAAAGTCGATGTTAAAAATATTTCGAGAAAAGCATGCCAATTTCTCCTATAATTATGAGGCTTTATGGTTGTGAGAAATAATAACTACCAATGGTAACATAATAAATTAATAATGTTATTTAAGTAGCTGATTGGCGTGGGCTTCAAGGGTGGTGGTGTTGGTGGTATCTTAATTTCCAAAAAAGGTATAATTTTCCTGTCATCGTTTAAAGTAAACGTTTGGGCGTGGGCGCCAGCGCGTGCGTGACTGGGCAGTGGGCTCATGCCCAGTAGCCCCCAGTAGCGCTCATTCAGTACCTAAATCAAACAAATTCTCGTCGGATATCCTTGCTTTCCCTTTTATCTCATTTGAATACCACTGGTCTCGATGAGAGACAATCATATTTATGATCACAAAAACCAAATTACTGTGTGAACGGTTTTAATGAGGTTCTGTAAGGATTGGTGATGTGACTCAAGTCGTTTTTTACTAAACTAACTCACGTGAATACTAACCATATATATGATAGAACATTGTCATGTAAAAAACTCGAGACGGTGCACTACCTACATAGAGAGCTCTCTTATTGCCCTTACATTCCTAGATATCGCAAGTCATGAAATTCGATATTTATTTTTACAGCGCCCTGTTCGTCTATTAGTTTAAGTACCGGGCCGTGCTTTCGGGGTCCTGGGTTCGATCCCCGGGTCGAGCATAAAGTATATTTCGAATTTTTCATACCCATATAACTCGGGTTTGTGATCACCAACCCACATTTGGCAAGCGTGGTGACTAACCCTAATCCCATCATAGTAGCGATGACTCGATTTCCGTGATGGAGGCTTTTACCCTGCAGTGGGACAGTGTATAGGCTGATACTTTAAAAAAAGTCACAAGAGCCTCACCACTAGTACCGCTCATAAAAATATGAAGTCTGCGTGCGACGACATGTCGTAGACGAGGCCCAGCATCCCGCGTGATATACGGAGCACGAGGCCAAAGTGTTGCTAACTTAGCACTTATAGTGCTAGATTTAGCACTACTTTGTTTAAAACTCAAAACATTCAATTAACATGAAGCTCTTACTATAGTATCCAATGGATTCCCGCAATCTTCACCAGATCGTTGGTCCACCTTGTGGGGGGCCTGCAACCACGGCTGTGACTTGCTGTACGTGGCCTCCACACGAGGACCTTTCTGTCCCAACGACCGTCTGTTCTCCTCGCTATGTGCCCTGCCCATTGCCACTTGAGGCATGCAATCCTTTGGGCTATGTCTGTGACCTTAGTTCTCCTGCGGATCTCATAATTTCTGATGGTAAGCGATTGCCGACGCCCATGAACACCTGCGATACCAGTGATACAATAACTATAGTAATGCGAAGTGCGTGTTTATTTCAAATGTGAATGAAATGAATTTGAAACATTTGTGGGATTGTTTGTGTGTAATCCACTGCTAGAAAGAACGAATGCAAGGAACGATGAGAGTGAGTATGGAAGCACAGGAATGAAAGGGGTGAACGGAGAGCGGATAGATTGATTTGGAAGGAAAGACGAAAGAAAGACGTGCGTTAGGATAAGTTTATTTATAAAAAGTTTTTATTTTTGAGAAAATAAAGATACCCAAAGGTTGCCTGGAAGAAACCGTTCATTGTGATAAGACCGCCTCCGTTGTACAAGTACATCTCCTGCAATACCTAGTTTTAAAATTTCATATTTTGTGTATCATATTATGTACAATACACGTAAAGTATATTCATTCATACTTTTGTAAATTCCTGACAATCTAGCACTTTGACATGCTATCTAGCCCCCAATCGTGCTATGAAGCAGACATCCCTTCGAGGAGCGCATCGCGGCGCCGGCGCACGCGCACGTTCGGCGTTTTGTTGACTTATAGCCCTTGTAATGTAGCGCAATGCCTCTATCACTCATGAATATTTATCGAAAAAATATATTTACGATATATAATGTCGCCGAAGGCCCGTCGTGTCTGGAACCAATAAATATATCACAGACGAACATTATGTCCGAACATGTAATTATTTTAGTTCGGTAAATAAAATGAGACGGGACGGGTCTAATAAGCGCATTAGGGATGCTGTTAACGACGACAGGGAAACGGTAATGGACATAGGTCTCTGCGGGCGTGGAATAATTTAAATCGACTTTTAATGCTAACAAATCACAAAAGCAAAAGCAAGTTACGGTTAGAATATTTCTATATTATTTGGATAGGCACTGATAGTATTGCATATTCGTATCTGTGTTTTTATAACTTGTTAATAAGTAAATATTTTTTTCACAAAATCACACACATTGATCTGACTCCGAGATAGGTAGTTCAAGCACCTATATTACGGATATCAGAACTAACAGAGAAATTACAAATATATACATTTAATAATTTTCTTTTGTAAATACATAGAATAAACTTTATATATTATAGAAAACAGCCAGACCAATTACGAACAGACTTGTTCATGCACACAAATGTTTGTACTGTGCAGGGATCGAATTTTGGAAAAGACTACCTCGACTAGAACAGTCCAAGGTTGTTGTTAACTCGAACCCTCACGGGGCACTGCAAATTAAACAAGCACATGCACAACATGGGCCTTTAAGATACCAAAATCTGCAGGTTCTGTCGCGAGGACGAGGAAACGATTATCCACGTCCTCGGCGAGTGCATAGCGCTGCACCGCTGCAGAAACCGGCACCTGGGAGCACACATGATCTCGGCAGACGAGTTCAAAAGCTCCCCCATCAGCTCCATTCTCGGGTTTATCCTGGAACTGGAGCTACATGAGGTGTTGTATTAGTTTATGGGGCTGCCACAATAGATCTTCTACTGGTCGCAGTGGCTATGAGACGCAAGGCTCACCCCATTTCTATCAAATAATAATAATAAGCAGGGATCGAACACGCAACCCTTGTACCAGAGACAGCGTTCACTACCACTGACCCAACCGGGTCATTTTTATTTATTTTTTAGGACAAATAACAAGATATACACCTTACAAACGAATGTTACATTTTATAGGTTACGTGTACATAGTGCTGCCTTACTTATAGTCTGCCACGGAAAGTATAATACAGAAAGTAGTTAGTTGAGAGCAAAAAGATCTACAGAACACATAGGTAGTAAATAACCGAGTTACAAACTAACAAAAAAAAACAAAAACTAACTTTTACTAACTAATGATATCATATTTTTAATCTAAATATTTTTATTTTTATTTTTTTTACTAGTCTTCTATGAATAGTAAAAGTTTAGTAAATGAAACACGTTTGTATGTCAGCCGCAAATCCTTGTTAATATTGCTAGTTTACGAGCGGTGAGAGCAATAAAGCTGATGAAAAATAGCATCAAGTGTTAATGTACTTTAAATTATGCTAAAACTCCCTATCCCGTCCTCCATTAGGCGGCGGGTTTAATTTAAGATGCTACAAACGCATATATTTTTGACTCATAAACTGCGTCTTGTTTGCGCTCAATTAATTTAAATTTGAAATAAAAAAGCTTAAAGGCTAATAAAAGAAAACGTATGTGTAATTTTTGTAATCTGTATCAGGTGGAAGGCCGACCCGGCTTCCCGCGTCTAATAAAATACATTTAGGGTAGTCATTAAAAGTATATTTTATCGTGTTTTAAATATTTAGATATTCATCTAGAGAAAGTTATCTTAAATTTGGTTCATTACTGGATGAGACGGATCGTGAAATCGAATCCGTGGCTGGATAGTCGCTGCTTATTAGATAAGTAGCCGCATATTGAATCTAATTACACTTACCAGTAAAACAGTTAATTATTCACTACCTCTAAAACATATTATCAAAATATCAATTGAGTCCTTACCTACTTTGGAATTGAATATGTGCATAAATCTTTTGCTCGTAATAAACAATAGAGGTACTGCATGACATATTTTAACAACAAAATTATTTATAAATCTCAACTTTTATTTAAATGAGGTCTATTTTAATACCTACTAAATAATATAAATCTGGTATACGATTTATTGTAAGTATCTGGTATTTGAGGAAACATGGTGTTGGACACGTATTTTTCGAACGCTCTACAATAAAGTAGAGATATGGTAGCTCAGTGGATAAGAACGCGCCTTCCACACGGGGGGTCGTGGTTCTAATCCGAGTATGCACATCGCGACTTTTATAATCTATGTGCATATTTATACCATTAGCTCGACGGTAAGGGATAGCTTCTCAAAATTGTGACAACCTATACCTACAATATTTGAGTTAATTATTCTGAACGTGTAACCGTGATCTAATTAGTCTTGTTCCCCGGTGTAAGGGTTGTGAAGGTCAGACGGCAGACGCTTCATTGTAATTACCAGACTTCCCGAATCGTGGATCATGGTCAAAGCGTACCTCGGGCCGAGAAGCGAGAGCTTTGGACGCAACTGGGAATTACACGCATTATACAGAAAATCGGCGTGAAGCAGCAATGTGCTGTGTTTTGTTGCGTGAGCGAGGTTACCGGGGGCCTAATTCGGGGGAAAGGGGGGTTTAAAGGTTGGCAGCGCACTTGTGACTCCACTGGTGTCGCGAGTATTTATCATCATCATCATCATCAGCCCATTTAAGTCCCCACTGCTGGGGCACGGGCCTCTCTCAATCACATGAGGGGTAATTGCCATACTCACCACGCTTGGCAGACGGGTTGGCGAGGGTTTTGTTAAAAATGCAGAGTTTCCTTCTCTGGGTGCTGATGATCATGCCAGCAGCTTTACCTTAGTCGCCTTTTACGACACCTCGGTAAGAGTGAGGGTGGCCTATTCTACTCAGCCGGGGACCACACGGCGAGTATTTATTTGCGTCGGCAATCGCTTTCCATCAGGCCATCCGTCTGCTCGTCTGCCACTTATCACATTAAAAAAAATGACCGATTACACCATCACAGATCTAGCTATTATACCGTGCTAAAACCACTTTATACGAAATCTATTGTTTTTAGCTACTTGTAATTTTAAAAAATCTACAGTACACTCTTCCTGCACCTCATAGCATAATTTTGGTTAGAGTAATAAAATACTACCGGAAACTATTAACTACCACTGTGCTTGTTAACATATGAAAATGAGTCAGACAGATACCATTTGTTGCTTATTTGTAGTCGTTGTTGTTTTAATGGAAAAGTCATAATAAATAAAGCAAGTTACATTTTCAACGCGGGGAATTATGCTGCCGAATAAAGAAAACTGTCAAATGTCAATTAGGAAACCATGTTCGGCTCATAATGAGAGCGACGGGTTCCCCTTTTGCGTTATGAGTTCAAGCACAGGGTCAAGCGACGCTATTGAATTATTAATTTACAAGTATAGTCAATTAAACGCCTGTTAGATATCTGCAGTGACATGGAAACTGGAAATTTCACCAGTGTATGGTGGTCAAATTAGGAATGACACTTTTGTACAGTACTTGAATGTATATTATTTAATAAAGTACAACGTCATCTAATCAAAAACACTAGACATATATTCCGAAGTGCAACTTTTATTAAAATGTCTTACTTATACATTGTTATAGCTAGGTTAGCATACTACTAGAAATAAATTCATACAACTAACCATACATTAACCTGATTGCGTATTAAGTAACTTAAGCACTTGTGTTAGGGATATCAGATAACAGAGGAATTACACTCGCGTCTATACTCGCACCCCACGAGTGCGAGTATAGACGCAAATAGTGTGCGAGCGAGAAGTGAATAGATGCGCCGCCATTTCTCATCCCATTCTTTATCCGCACAGATTGTATACTTAAATACATATATTACACCCAGACACTGAACAAATACAAGTGTTAACCAAACGAATGTTTATCCAGGGTGGGGATGAAACCCACGACCTTTGGTGTATGAGGCAAGGTCACTACCAAATGCACCATCCGGGCTATAAAGTAACACTAGATTATAGTCTAAGCGACAGACAAAGGGCCGAGTTCACCAACTTTTCAAACAAACGGTAAGGGGCCGGTCATTAATCACGTGATCTTTTTTTAGCATTTTTAAGCCTCCCCTCCCCCTTGGTGATACGTAGTGAGGTTCTAAACCCTCCTCAATCCTTCCCAACATCACGTATATTTTAAGTACCTACAAAGAATTTTAAACTTTTCCTAACCTAACCTTTAAATACAGGTATAAACTATAATTTTATTTTATTCTGAAATTAAGGATTTTGATTGCCATGTGATATCTTACTACACCCCCATCCCCCTTGTGTTATTTTCGTGATTTTTATAAACCCCCCCCCCCCCCCTTTCACGTGATTAATAGACAACTCCTAATAATGCTTTAACCATGCAAGCAACAATAGCAAGAACAGTTTTAAAGCGTGATAACCGTTGTTTTAAAGTTGGTGAATTCGCCCTTTAATCATGGTACAAAGCAGTTGTAGCTTTGTCATACCAATCTGACTTTATCAACAACAACAGCCTATATGTGGAGGTATATTATTCCAGTTTAGGTATAAGAATATTCCGCGGGCGTAAACTAGTAATTTTCGTATCTCACCTTGCAATAATTTAATACAGTTTTTATTACTCTTGATCCATTTATCCAGTGATACGTATCTAGCAGTACACTCAGAGACACATCTAACCACCCATAGCGTATTTTTCATACAATCGTGAACACTTTACCATTTATGCTAGCGGTGACAAACGAGCAAGTGGATCACCTGATAGTAAGTAATCAACGCCGCCCATGAACATCTGCGAAATCAGATATTAATAAGAAAAATGTTTCACTGCAACCTTTTCTACGTTACATGTCGCGTATGAAAACCAATTAAACCTTCCAATTTGCCTAAAAAACTTAAAATGTCAATCTTCTTGTCCCACCCAACGTCCTATTGGGCTGAAAAACCGATTTACTTTTATGTTTATTGGACAAATTGGAAAGTTTTCATGGTTTATTAAACAGACAATCAATAAAACCTACTACTTTTGAATTTGTGAAATCATGAAGTTTAGAATGCACTTTGGGTGGTTAGCTATACCTCTGAGTGTATTTTAAGCGGCGTCGAGGGCGCTATTATGCTGGCGGTACTAATTGCGGATCAGATGATGTTCACATAAATATAATCCGTTGAGAGCGCCCGCTCATTTGTAGCACGACGGACGGTTGTCATGTTCTCGTATTAATATCGATGAATAAGAAATTCGTTATGGATGGGTACAAGGCTGGCCATTACATAGCCGATCTGCCGCTGACCGCCTCTCGCGGCTACTATTCAAGTCTCTCGTTTTTATCTACCCGTATTTATGCTGCGCCGTGTAGTACTCATTACTCATTATGTACGCAAGTAAGATCCGATGGTGCTACTAAAGTGACGATTTATTATCACTGATACGAACACCGTTTTACGTTTTGGAGTGTATTTCTTTCTCCTTTAAGCTCAATAGCTAACGAAGTGAACAGTCCATTTAATTAATCGATCTTGATTTGGAATCCGTATTTTTTGATGTAGAATTAAGTGACCATCTGCGTTTACTTAAAGAAATAGTTTGAAATATCGACGATCCGATCGAGTAACTTAGTGGGAACAAGATAATTTTGTAAGATATTACTGGTGGCAGGAAGTCGCTGTTCGCGTCATGCGGCTCAATTTGGTGGCAATTCTCTCGCGTCGAAATTAAGTCGAATTTGTTAATCATAAATCAAATAAAAACACAAGCATATACTAAAATCATGGAAAACACTAATTAAAATGTAGATTTTCTTTTCTGCTTTTTCTGTAATTACAGCAGTCAGTCAAAGAATGAGGATTAACAGCTTAGAATTGCCCTGGAAAAAAGCTTGAGGAAAAGGTGATATCACCTTTTCCTCAAGTTTTTTTCAACAATCATATGATGATGATGGAAAATATCAACAATCAAAATACAGTTAAATTTAAAAGTCTTTTTCATAAATGTTTGTTACACCTTTATTTACTAAAACGGAGTCAAGTAGTATTCATTATATTTTCGAAAATGTTGTACCTACTTATGAACATTTTTTGTTTCAAATGTCGCTCTATAACACCGTTTTAGCTAACAAATGTTTATTGAACGTTTATGAATAAAGTCCTAAAAGGCTCATTTTAATTACTTGTCGAATAGTGGTTGATTGTAGAGACCAACATGTTAATATACGCTTAAAATAACTAAGTAGATACCCGAAAAAAAAGATGTCATCAAAGTTTTTCATATATTTTTTATAAATAATCCTTTTTTTCATGTTGTGTGTCCTAAGAAAGAATTTGACTCTACACACTTTTAATACACAAAGATAAATATCTTGTGTTCAATTACATTAGCCGATTAATGTTCCTAGAGGATAGTTAGTAGGCTCTCGAGGTATTAAATTAATAGCTGAAGCGAATACTTTGTGTACGGGGTACGTCTGCGGCCGGTAGGTCGTGCTTGCAGAGCGAGCGCGCGGGGGGTCCTGGGGTTCGATCCATCACGCGCCGCCGAAACGCCGCCAAACTATACGATTATTATATTCAATAATCGATGAGCATTAAGTGAAATTAATTTTATTGTGTAATGGCGCGGGTCGTGACGGCGCGCGCGCAAACGGCCCGTATTAGTAGCGGGCGCAGTGCGCGCGGAACGCTTCGTGACCGCCACGCTATGATCGCCAGGGCCTTGGCGAAGCTACAGCTTTCGTACATTTTCACCGTCGTCGTCAACGCCAAAGTAAGGAACAAATTATCATCTGCGGTATTTCCGCACCTGTGTGCGACCAAATCATCATAAATAGAGCGTTTGCGTCTGTTTTGTTATCTTCTGTATTTACATGTATTGACAGGTTAGAAGTTATTATAAATATTGATTTATATTAACTTCTAACGCAAAGGCGTCACCCAAGGTCCTGCCTGAAAACCAGCGCTGCAACTGTTGCTTGCGGCAGTTGCGGCTGAGCCTTGTTGGCCGCAACTTTTATGCTATGTACCGTTTTCATATATTATTTGTTTTATTTATTATGTGTTGTGGTTAATAAACAGTATTTTTTCTTTCTTTCTGTATATTTCTTTGTATGCTGTCTCCAAAGTATTCCAGATGTCCGTGGACGGTAATTGCTCACCATCAGGTGATCCGCCATCTGCCCCCTATTTCGTAAAAGACTTTTAATAATATCAAAAACAAATATTGGGTATCGCGTAACCTCATGCATGACTTTCATATATGAATCAAACAACAACTTGACTTGGTTTTGCCACCTCATTAAAATTTATTCATCATTATAGAAAATGTTATTCATTGTAAAGGTATTCAATACATAAAAGTTTCAAATATAAGTAAATACAATCATATTTCTTACGATGAATCCTATAGTAGGTTTTCAAGAGAAGAGTGAATTTACTAGTCAGGTTGATCCAGCTGCACCAGGCTATTCACAAAAAGTTAGATAGGTAGGACATACTTGGCCTACTATACATTTTATACTGAAAAACAATGAAATAATTGTATTTATGGCAACACCAGGCCGCGTACCGGCCACTGCAGCGAAATACTGCAATAATAAGCCCAATTATTACTCCCCATATTAAATTACTCGTTTAGTCGTGGCCCTGCTGCACCAGCAAAGGCAACCACGCTTCGTCCTAACCTTCTTGTATATACATTATCCCTTTTGTAGACCTCACGTTTTTGAAGAATGGAGTCTTCTATCGAGAATACGAGTTACGTTGATAGTAACGGTAGTATCAATAAGTAAATTAAATAGTAATACTTGAAGTTAGTCGTGTTAGTTATGTTTAAATAAAATTAATATCCCGTTTTTATAAGTTACCCATTTGGCCGAACTAGGCACTGCTGGAATGACTCCTTCGAGGCTGATCTATGAGAGCTTCGCACCAATGACTGGCGGGAATAGGGATCTCTTTTTTCGGAGGCCAGGACTCAGTTTGGGTCGCTGAGCCAAGTAAGTAAATTAATTTGTTTAATGTTCGGTATGAATGTAGGAAAAATAAGATTAAAAAGAAAATTTTCCACCAATTAAAATATTGGTATTTGTTTGGATTTATTAGAGATTGTTGTATAATAAATATAATAAATAAATAACAAAAAAAATATTATTACGATATTGTTACTGATATCTATCATGCATTTTGAGGTTTTTAAATACGGACAGCCACACAGCAATGTACCTACCCATAATAATCTCTTAAATTTATTCAATCGGTTCGCACTTTATTGTCAAACACGTTTGTCAAAACGTAAGGAAATTTTACAGATTATGGTGGCCTGATGTTTGGTTTTCTGTACACTGAGCTTTACATATCATTCAAGATCGATCGCATGACAATGAAAAAATGACAAAGTAATGTTTGTGAATTAACTCCTGTTTCTATCTGACAGGCCATCAGTCATCAATCGGCCATTATTTCAAATGTCCTTAGAGGCTTCCCACTGTTCGATGAAGTAATGCCGGTCAACTTTGTTCCTTGCGTCATTTTCCACGCCTGTCTATAATAGCACTTCCATATTAGGCCCTGATTGCCCCAGTGGCATAGGTGACTATGGGCTTGGCAACACGATACTAATTTTGACCATAATAATTGAGTAGGTACTTTGATTTTTAACACTTAACTCCTAGCTGCTTAATGCTCACGTTGTTAGTTGAATCGGTCCTTCTCATCTTAGAGTAATTCCCGGTTTTGTCCTTAGTAAAAGTTGCTCTGGAGCCTGGAGTACGCTTAGGCCATGATTCAGGATTCTGGTATTTACAATGGAGCTAGTGCCGTTTGACCTTCGCAACCCTTTTATGGGGGCACCAGAGCAGCTGAATCCACGTTTCAGAAACTATCCTCAACGTGCAGGTTTCCACACGATGTTTCCCTCACCGCCAAGCTAATATTAGATATACGTACATAGATTTGAAAAATCCTCGGGTTCGAACCCGGACCCCCGTATAGAAGGAAAAATCCGGAACTCTGAAGGACTCTTCTTGGACACGTTGGATCAAGAGTGATGGAACTAAAGTGGAATTAGGCAGGACACTTAGCTAGTCGCTGTGATGGCAGGTGGTGTCCTGGAACCGGCAGACGAAATCCGGTGTCACGATGGGTCGATGACATCACCAAAATGGTGGGGACTACATGGATCCGAGCGGCTCAAGACCGGGTACATTGGTGTAAAGGAAAGGATGTCTATACTCAGCAGTGGTTAGTACAGGGCTGATGATGATCATAATGATGATGAACCTTTAAAAATGTAATCTACTCAACTTTAACAATGCGATTAATATTTTTTACAGAAATGAAACTTATTTTCTTTATCTTACTATTTTGAAAATAGTTGTCTTTTGAAAGCAATAATATACGAAGTGGTTAGGCCTGTTCACCCACGGACTAGCGTCGAGCGAATCAATTTGGACCATAACACCAAACGCAGTGTAATAAATAATAAACACCATTCCAAAGAAAACAATCGAATCTTTTAACTAAGTGGAGGCGTCGAGTGCACAAAAAGTAACAAATGATATGTTCCAATTCATAGTGCGTTCTGGTAGTTGAAGTAGCTCTTATCGGACAAAACAAATTCAAAGAGAGAACAATGACATGATGTAGGTATCGTTAGCACTGCTTGATCACTCGGCGGTCCGGTTTATACCGGACGATTCGCTTTGGTGAGTAGGTATGACGATACGGGTGTCTACAGGAACTTTCCATTTGTCCTTTATGACCACAGCATACATAACCTGTTATGCCGTGCTAATCAACTTTCAAACTTTTAAAGGCTTACACTGTAAACAAGCATTTATCGTCAAAGCAGATACAGTTAAATCTGATACAGAAAAGCAAGAAAAGGTAAATTATTATTTATTTAGTTTCGGACCTAATGCTTGTTCGGGAGTAGGTATAAAAAGAGCGATGGCAGGCTCAATTGATAAAAACGCGCCTTCCATATGGGGAGTCCTGATTTAAATAAATTAATAAAATAAATTTGAAAAGACGCTTCACAAGCACCATGTAAAGGTTAATTTGTTAACAAGCTAAGACAACTGCTCAACTATGTACCTGCCATGTACCACTGTTACAAATTATGTGAATAAAGAATATGAATATGAATATGAATCCGTGGATGCACTTATAGATTTTCCAAATCTATGTGTCTATATTTCTACCATTAACTCCGCGGGGAGGAAAATATGAGGAATTAGTATGTTCCACGATGTTTTGGCTCGGATAGCTGCTCAAAAGTGTAGGTACAACATTTGAGATTATTGATTGATGATGATTCTAAAAATATAATCGTGATCCAGTTGATCTGTTGTCTAAGGGTTGCGAAGGTCAGACGGCAGTCCTTTTATTGTAATTAACAGACTTGCCGAATCCTGGATCATGGTCTAAGCGTACCCTGGGTTCCTAAGCGACGGCTTTGGAAGCAATTGAGAAATACACGCAGGTGAAGCTTGTTTCGAAAAGTAGTAAAGCAGCTCAAAAAGCCGGCGTACAATTAATAAATTTCTTTGTTTTAAAAAGATGTAAACGCCATGGAAAGTTCAGACATGATTTATAGGACGGGCCGAACATAAAATGTCCATGATAAAATAAATCGTCCAATGTAAACAAAGTATTTGTTGACGAACGCTGTAAAGTGACCCCGACGCGCGTGTGGCCACCGTTACTGTCTCCCAACAATGCCTCGGCGATATAAAGAAAATATTTTTTCTTTAAATTCCACTATAAAACGCAGCTGTCATTATGTAACGGCATAATGCAATGTAGGTTGCCTTTTGTGAGTTCCACATACGAGACACATACATGTTTTATGTTTCTGTTATTTATGTGTATTCCTTTGGTGTTACTTAGTATGTAAATGTAGATTAGGATATTTCATAGATAACTTTGACAGATGAACACAGTTAATAGGACGTAAGCAGCAATAAATAGCTATAAAAATGATAAACAGCCAAGACGTCCTTAAAAATAAATTTTGTATGAGTTGATAGCGGAAGCCACATTATCATGTTCATCTGATTTGTTATTGAATAAGATACTTGTGTGCCTACCTAATGTGATAATCAAATTGTAGGTACAACACATGCAATTTTCGTTGTCAATTTATAAAAAGGGAGCAAGTACATGTCCTTTCTTTATTTTTACCGTTTTTCTCAATAATCAAGTGACTTTTATAGAAGTTGATCAGAATGCAAAGAGAAATATAAATCTCATATGCGAGATATATCGGGTTTCGGAACAGAATAAAACAAAATAGAGAAAAAAAAATCACAAATGTATTCATTTCAAACTTCTAAGACCGTTTACAGCGATCCGAATTATTCAAATATAAATGTTGAATTAAATTATGATGAAAGTACACCGATGGCGATGCATGGCCGCCATTACACAAGTAATAAAGAAATAAAAAATATTGATCGATGGTCTTACAAATGGATCCGAAGTGTAGTATGCCGTAATATTCGGAACATTATGCGGCAGATATCAACGGCACTATTAAGGACTGGTCACACAGATTGCGATGAATCGAGGGAAACGTAGAGACATCTACGAGTGAGGGCACTACAGGTATTGAACCAAACGTGTTAAAAATTAAGCTGAGCATCGAATGAATAAATTTTACAGACTTGATACATTGATGTGTGGCTGTCCGTACAGAATCAAATGATACTATCCTTTATGTCACAATGGTATGGTAGTCCCATTGATTGGCAAGGTGTGGAAACCCTAATAAATCATTCGTTTTCACGACTTTCTTGACGCATCATAATTTCAAATTTTTTAAACTATCTAGAAAAGAACAGACATTCTCAGACCTTATTTATTTTGTTCTGCATAGATATATAGATGATTCATTTGTTTAGAATTTTAATGGTATAATATTATTAGTATCTTCTTCAACTTTAAGTAATATCAAAATAACTTTAAGTACATACTTTTTCTTTTTTATGTATGGATCACGACACCAGTGGAGTCACAAGTTACTTTAAGTAATTTTAAAATAATAGCTTCGCATATCTGCTCGCGCTGTGTGTAAAGTCACAATCGATATTAATGAAAGCCCCCTTAGCTCCAGAAACATTTCAATGGGCATAAATCAGAGCTATATGCCGACACACTTGCTTGTGTACTCAATTAATTAGATACATCAATGAGGCCGAACCGCTGCCTACATTCAGTAGTGGGTATTCGGCATTGGAATAATGGGCATTAAACGCGAATTGTTAATCAACAGCAGTACACTCGGAGAGAAATAAACATTTTAAATGTGTTCTCTAAAGGCCGGTTAAGCTGGTGTTATTTAATTACTTTCAACGTAACTCGTGAATTTGATGTTATTGGTAATAAACTTTTTTAACATCTGAATGAATTTTTATTTATAATTAATATATAAGTTTTGAAATCAAATAAATGTTTGTAATGCTCTCAAATTTAAGTAGAACGTAGTAATATCTAAATATTGAAATCGAATCTTTATAAATGATAAACCATCAATAGACATTAAATATTAAGATATTACTTCATTTTATTTTTAAGTAACCCAATAGCTTTAACTGAATACCTACATCCTACTTATACCTACCTAAACATAAACTTACCAATAAAAATTAATTCACTCCTAACTCAGACTTTCTTCTAATGTGTAAGCGAACCCAAATTTATAACACGTGGCATTAATAAAAGTTTGTTAGCGGAACCAAAGCAAATTAATTGATTAATAAATTTTATTAAGCGTCACTAATAACGTTTTATGACTAGTTTATTAACATTCGCTCGGAGTTTAATCAAACGTTTCGCTTATTATTACAAATATTATTTTATAACGATAGAATTATGTATTAAATGTATCATAAAACTATCGTCACCTTCCCGGCAGAACTTGTTCTATATTTGCATTGATATTCATATCGAAATAGTTTTATTTCTCGCGCTTGGGGCAGGGGTACTTGGTAATGAAGTGACTAGGCTAGCGCAACTTGTCCGCTGTATCATTAAATCTATATGACTTATTTATAAAAGCGTTGAAAACTACAAGTAACCGGCACTTTATTACTTTTTCCTTTTTCACATTTTGTGTTTATTTTTACCTTACTAATATCTCATCTTCCTATAATAGGACACTTAAATACCTATATTTATTTTGATTTCTTTAGGTCATATAGATAGCCATAGTGATACGGCATTTATATTTTCATGTAGGTATATGAGTATAAACAAATAAATTTATTCATATAACTAACACATTGTAAAAGGGTTTCAATTCTATTAACTTAGGATTAAATTATTGAAATATATTTAGATAAAAAGCAATATCTATCTACTTATCTATCTACTTAGATTAAGTAGATTCACTCTTAGTAACAACCTCTTAATGCAATGAACGGTAAAAAATAAAAATAAATAAAGAAGTGTATTATCATAGTATTAGAGTATTTGATATAGGTACTTAGGCTAAATAAATAAATAAAATAAAAATATTTTACTTCGAACAACTGAGGCTCATACATGGTTTGTTAGTATTCATATTTGTATCTTATTATCTAGAGTTAGTAACAGTAAGAGATATAGAAAAATATTATTAAAGGTACTTAAACTAAATCACCCTCCGGATCAAAGATGACCAGATAGGCGATGTGTATCTGTCCGCCACTGTCTAAGTCTAAAGCTAAATCAAATTTTAAAAGCTAAATTAGTCGTCTACAGGAAATTAATATCCTAGATTATTCATAGAAAGTTTGTGCTTATTACGTCTTCATGAGATATTTACTGCTAATTAGTAATTTTATGTTGCACATGATTACGATTAAACGTATAATACACCACTAATTACCACTTACAGTAATGCAAGATCGGTGTCACGTAGTTAAATGAATTTTATAGCGATATCAAGTTCAAATTAGTTTATCCTACGCGATTCCATTACACATTACGTAGGTACCTATAGGTATTAGGTAAGGTACGGGCAGTTAGCGGTTTCTACAAAGCAAACGTTAGTCGTTTGTAAGGTAGTGCAGGACGCCCTCACAACACGTGGAGTGACAATTACTCAAGAGGCCGGCAGGAGCTGGATGCGAGTAGCCAAAGATCGATCAGGGTGTCTAATTGGAGAGGCCCATAGCCGTTCGTACACTGCGTACATTAGGCTCTCCTCAGCCTGATGGTAAGAAAGAGAAGAGCCCACGTTGCAATTACAACGGAACCGATGTCAGGCATCACCTCCGTTGGTATAATATATGTAGGTGGATACTTCTAAGTGCCATTATTTTGAGATAGAATATTAAAAATACTCTATTTTTTTAACCAAGTTCGTTACTAAGCCATCAAAACACACATTAAAGAATAGAATCTGCCAAGATTTTCCAATTTGTCTAAACTGCTTTATTCCTTCGGTAGCTCGCATACTTTACTTTTGCGTCACTTTTAAAAACGGCATCGTGAAGTTAACTTTATTGCGTAGATTGAAGACCTTTATAAACAGAATCCAAAAGGTATATAACCAAGAAAAAAATGGTAACATGTTGCCTACAAGCATGTAATTGAACCTCTCGACAGGAGAACGTTTTTCCGCGCTCATCGTCAGCGTTGTACCCGTATCGTCGTCTATTTATCATTCGCAATCAAACCTTGTCTCAGTAGCGTTGATTAAGCGTTCAGGTTATCGAGCCAGACCGCTTAAGGTTGTGGTTGCGACGACAGCGGGAGCGAAAGATGGTTCACATGTTTCATTTGTTATACCTAAAAGAATCAAAGAGATTTGCGGGGTCGATAACGGGTAGGTCGGTGATACCATATTACATATCAATTTTTATTTATTTATTCTTTTTTGCATGAGAAAAAGAACAATTGGCAGACCTACTCGTAATGTTACAGCATTCTTCACCAGTCGACTCTGTGGTATAAAAAAGTATCCTTCTAACATCAATCATTCGGCATGCATAATCCTTTGGCAAGATTATTTGGGGTATTGTTATTATGATTTTTAACTTCTTTTAACCCCGTCCGGACGTTATCGAGACATCTACTCTCTTTTAAATTAAAATCAAACATCGCACCGTCGCAATGTAAAGTAAGGGAGACTGGTGAACTGAGAGATGATACTTAATAATAATATTTCCATTGCCAATACCAATCCAAGCCTTACCTATATTATGTTAACAACATTTTAACTTTGGTTGGTAAAACTGGCTGCCTGCCCAATAATCTATAATATAAAAATGAATCGCAAAATGTATTGGTAAGCGCATAACTCAACAACGCCTGGACCAATTTGGCCAATTCTTTTTTTAAAATGTTCGTTGAAGTTCGTTGAAGTTTTTACGGCGAGAAAAAATTGAATAATTGTCGGGAAAACCCTAAAAACAGCTCTTTTCTTTTTCACATACAAACGTTTTCTAACTAAAACGTAGAATCAATTTGAGTTTTATTGCTATTATATAAAGTTCATATTTGTTGCCACATTACAATTTTTTTTGACGGGACGAAGTCTGTCGGGTCAGCTAGTAAATAAATAAATATTTCACAACTTCACATATGTACATTGATCTGACTCCGAGATAGGTAGCTCAAGCACTTGTGGTACGGATATCAGAATTACAATAGGATTGCACATATATACATTTAATAATATCGAGGTACTTTGAACAAGGTAGTCCAAACAAACTGTTGTGATGGTTTTACCAAAGTTGTAAAATTGATGTTCGATTATTTTTAGATATCCAGCAATTGTATTAACCAATGCACCATCGCTTTTGCCAGACCCAACTCAACAGCATACCATTCGTCAGACTCGTCACACCGTCCGTCTCAAAAAGACTCAGAAGCACCCATCATCTTTTAAGTTTAATACAGATTAATTTACATTAAGACCGGTTACACCTGCGCTGGATGTGTATCACTGATCAATCAGTGTTTGACATGTTGTGTAATTATCATCTTGCAGTTTCTTCATTCGTGGTGGAAGTATTATACTTACTCGTGTACTGGCAGACTAGGGACGTTCACTTAGCGCCAAAACCGATGACTAACCGGTCCATTTCATTCCAGTCAATTTTCTGTCAAATTAATCACAGTGTTTAGAATCTAGGTACGAGGAATAATAAAACAAGTACCTAACTTCAGTTGTTTTGCTTCGCATTACCTTAACTAAAACCTAACCATATTTTATCAGAAATTACCTATAATTATTATTCAAAACATTGATTTTGCAACTATGGGCCCAATTTTTATTTCTATTATTAGCTTGGCTTGGCATTAGCTAAAATCATCGTGAGGAAACGTGCTCGTTTCGGATAGTTTCTGAAAACTGTAACCGTGGTTGGTCTGGTTAAAGGGTTGCAAAGGTCAGACGGCAGTCGCTTCATTGTAATTACCAGACTCTCCAAATCCTAAATCATTGTCTAATCGTACCCGAGGCTCCAAAGCGACAGCTTTAGACGCAACCAAATGACATGTTAAGATCAGGAGGGGTTCAACAACAATTCAGGTGGAAGTAAAAATGTGTGATAGATAGTTTCCACGCGGGGACAACTCTATGGGCGATTTTTAATTTCAGTGGGCGTTTGTGACACTAGTAACTGGCATATGGATATGACGAGGGCCACGTAATAACACCGCCACGCAGGTAATCAAGCGCTTGTCGCGGCCGCATTACACGCGGGATGTCGCGCGACAACCGCTATCAGATAGACGCGCCCGCGCAACGTTGCGCTAGGGCTGACCAGTTCTTTTAGAGGAAATATATTATTATTATACCTATATGGATATGATAAAGGCCACGTAAAGAATTGCAAGCCTCAAGTGGCAATGTACAGGGTACATTGTGAGGAGATAAGACGACAGGTGAGGAAGAAAGGTCCTCGAGTAGAGCCCGCGAATAGGAAGCCGAAATCGTGGCAGGCTCCCCACAAAGTGGACCAACGATTTGGTGAAGGTTGCGGGAAACCCTTGGATGCGGGCGGCATAAGACCGTAATAACTGTGTGGAGATCATTGGGGGAGGCCTAGTTCTAACAGTGGACGTTTATTGGCGGGAATGAATGAATTACACCGCTACACAGGTAATCAAACGCTTATCGCGGCCGCATTACACGTGGGATGTCTTAAACTATGTAATAAAACACCAAGATAAATTTATATACTTTGAAAGGCCCATTTTCATACAGATAATATCTCAGATACCGCTTGTTTTATTCAATTTCAAATCTACCCTCCCATGTTAAAAGACACTAAAATTAATAGACGAGTGCCACGCAAGAAAAACCAATGCCCAGGTGCAATCAATCGCTTGTCGCCTCCGAATGATATTCGAGTGTCGAGAATTCTTATTTTATAAAATCTAGCTTACCTCAAACATAAGCGAGGAAACTCTCATGATACTACATTGACCTTCCAGGAAACCAATAATAGTACTGATTATTTTACGAGCCTTTTTAATGTTAAGGAAAACCTGCTGAAACATTAAAATCATTGTATTCTTTCAAATATTAAATTCTGCATTACTACTTTTAATAAGCACTGTTCTCGGAAACTTGTTGATCCTTTGTTTTGCTTAAACTCCATACAGTGCCCGGTTAGCCCAATTAGTGGCATTTGCTACTCTTCCTATGAGTGGAGTCACAAGTGCGCCTTTAAACTCCCCTTTGCCATGGATTTGGCCTTTTACCTTGTGATGAGAGTACCGACCCTCATCACAAGGTGGAACACCAACCTAGCAAACTAAGGTCTTAAATTTTGCCTCAGGGCTCACGTTGACTTAAACCGGCACTGATGAATGCATATTACCGGAAGTGAACTCTCACCTCTAATACTGGATCTTAAAATTATATTTGAGAACTTTGTAATAGGCAACCCTATTTCTAGAGAGGCAGGCTCCGTGCCTTATAATTATCGCTAAACTTTCATAACACCGGCCCCGTCAAATAAGAATGAGAGATATTTCAGACGTTTGCGACTCGTTTAATTGCACAGTGCACTGTCGCGTTAATAGAATTTAATTGTGGTCCTCCGCCCCAGCTCCAAGCCTTTCAAAACTTGTTCTAAATAATTATGTATCGGGCGTACCAGCTTCATAAATAACGCTGGGACCCCAACAAAATGGCTGACCTAAATGAGGTAAATTGTTTTAGTCGAAATTGGCTCGCAAATCATGAAGTGAGACTATCTGAATGAATTGGAACATTATTGCCACCCTCTTTTGAACCCTTCCTAAAGACACGGATTGGTATTTTAAAAGCATAATTCGTAACACTAACATTGAAGTGACAATTACAGAATAAGTATTGAAGAGACCCTCAGCAGAGCCAACTCTTTTTGCTACGCATGTAGACAGATCTGTAGATAGCGGCGGTATCGATTCGATCAAACCATCTGTATCGGACCATCGTCGTTGCTACTGCACTTAAAATCAGATCGAGAACTGCTGAGCTAGAACATCGATCAATGTGAATAAGTCCAAATAATAAGTTATAATTTTAAACCTTTGCTACAGTGGAAGCTACAGCGAAACGATGAATTTATATTTTACTCTATCACTTTGCGAGTACTTAGGAAGTTTACTGTCAAGTGTCCTAATCAAGACCCTAAGTGCCAAGCCCATATGTTCGTCGAGAGAGAACTAGTAAAGAAGCCTCAAGAAAGAAGAAAAAGTAGTAGGAAAGTGTATCGGCCCATTACCCCTTAGATATAAAGAAAAGACACTAAAACCAATGAGTTAATTATTTTCTTCAGGAAACAAATCGCGATAAAAGAAAAATACATGTGTTTTCTAAATGTTTATTCTTCTAGTAAGTATTATGTACATTCAAATTCTAAAATTACAAATAAATATGTTTATTTGTCCAGGAGCACCTGGAGCATAGTCACTTAAAATTACCTATACCTAATAAACACAAAAATATTGTTACATACAATAGGCTTGTGTCCTATTTTTTTTCTTTTATTGGTAATATTTCTCCTCAAAAGTGAAAACATCGGTGAAAGAATGGATTTGTTAGGTGTGTTATTTACTTAAGAATAAATTACAAACGATTGCTATAAAAAATATCAACTATGGATTTGTTAGTTTGAAAACTCTTCGAGATATGACCACTATAATCTGGGCATCTTTAAGGCAAGAGTGAACAGGCATTCTTTTAGGCAAACGCGTATCATCCTAGACCTCATCGTCGCTTTCCATCAGGTGCGATTGTGGTCAAGCGTTGGCTTATTGACCAAAAAAAAAAAGAAAAAAAAAATAAAATATGAAAATTTTAAAATCACTTAAAATAGACTTGCCCAATACGATCCATAAAAACAGCGACACGAGGCGTGACGTCAGCCGTCACAAGTTTGTTCGCATTGGGAGATAGCTTAATTCAATAGCTATATTAAATAGTGCGTTTATGAAAACTGTTTCTTAGCAAAAGTTGCTATAAATTGAATAAGATATCGATTACTATATAAATATTTCTTAAATTTAAGACTTAAAATTTACTTGCCCATCTTTGTCTTTGAGGGCTCATAACAAAAATAAAACATAAGGTTTCAAGCTGAAATTTTGTACATAGCTCCTTTCTTTCACAATGCACAAGCCTATTCTTTCCATTCAAATGTATCTCTTAAGTAAAAAACACACTTAAAAATTTCATCTTATGTTCAGGCGGGATATGAGATGAAATATATAAGTGTGTTATTTACTTAAGAATAAATTGTAACAAACATTGTAAGTGTTGTACAAATGTTTCTCTGTCTAGAAAAATTTTAACTTTGTTGGTTCACATTTTTCTGTTAGTTCCTCATGCATGAACCTCAGACAGAGGTAATGTGAGTTAGCTTACCAGTAGCGTAGCTGCCGATGTGGCGTAGTCCTCCGACGGGCGAGTTTCCGCATCGTCCCGTTAATGCACGGCCGCTTGTTACGTGCATTGTGCCGCCGCCGATGATACATTATTTTTATAACAATAAATCGTTGTAAGTAAAGCACCGCGCTGCTCCGGTGGTCCCGCCGAACGCAGCACGCGCCCTCTCACTGATGCGAAGGAAACTCTGCTTTACTACACCACACAACTATTAATCTCCACGCCGAGTACGGCCGTTTATTTCATTTCAATATAAATATATAATTGCTTCTGAACAGTAAAACCAAGTGTCCACTTCACGCAAAAGATAATTATCCCTCAACCTTTCCACACTCTTTTACGAGCGCGAACGCTGTTCTCTATTTTCCCTGATAAGAAAGCGACGCTTTTTCCATAATTTATTTATTAACGTCTATCCAGATAGGATCTATTGGTTGCGTACATAAAGATAAATAACGGTGGACGAGTAATAAGGCACCGTCATGATAGTGATCGTAAAAAATTAATAGTCCTTGGCACGAGACGATTCAATTTGCTTTCAATTAGAGGTAACAGGCGGTTCTCGACTAAATGACCAGGGAGACAGCCTTACAATGTAAGAAAACAAACAGAACCGCTACCTTACCTACTACTAAAAAAATACAAATGAATTATTATAGTACTTAAGATTAAAAGTTTCTATCCCACTCGGCGCTGTCATATAAAATTGAATCTGCAAAATTTCATAAATGTTTTCTTTAATTGATTGGCAAGATTTTTTTACGTTAAGTTAATGTTTCGTTAAGTCCAAATAAATTCATTTTCAAAAACCTACAGAAAGAATGCTGCATGTATTCCAATGATATTTTGTCCAGCTCTGTCCCGAGATAGAACAATATGGCTTGAATATTAATAGCCTGCCTATCGTTTATCTAAAAGTCTATTTGGACGTTAAACGTCGACAACTTTGAATGGTTATCGTGGCGAGAACAAATTGGTTTCAATTGTCGCTCTTTTAGTATGCGCATATTAACCGCTGAACCAAAGCGCATTAGAGCCTGGGTCCCTAAGACTCACACCAAAACCAAGCTCTAAATTAATTTAAACGCGCTTATTACAAGCCGCTTCGTTGCGCGACTCCAGTTTTAGTGGCATATCGAATTAAGTAAACTCTTTATGTTCGACTTTGAATCGATGCTTACGCGCATTTACCGTTAACTATAATACCGTAGGTTCGTTTATTTTTCTTATAGCAGAAATGCGTTTCTAGAGATCGAGATGTGTAATTTGTACGTAGATATTTATTTCAGAAACACAAATTACGAAAGCCAATAACGCGGACTGTTCTCTTAATCAAATGTCAGATTTAGACAATTTTTGGTTTAATGATAGCGTTGTGCGCTGGGTTAAGCTTCTGTGATTAATCGCGGTAGCTGCTTGTCGGTTTGGAAATTAAAGAAAAGTGTGCGTTGCATCTGCCGGTGTGTGCGTGCGACTACTGCGCACGAGCGGCGCACGCGCAGGCGCGCTGCTATCGCCCGCGCATCGCCGCTTGATTTACGGCACCCCATCTCACAACACATTTCTACTCCACCGTAAACTTTTAAAATGCTTTATTAAACAAATATAAGTATCACTCACGATCTTTGGGAGGTATCCAACTTTCTCTAACGCAAGAGACAAAAAACGTCACGGCGCGTTTTATGACAAAACAGGGCATCAAAATGAACTGTTCTTATTACTAAACCGCTACTTTATAACACAAAACAAAGCCCTACTGATGTAACACCTAAGTTTGGTTTCTATTATTGAATTTAAAGTTCTTCTATTTAATCAATCAGTCATAAATAAATAAAGATGCTAAGCGATCTAAACAATTTAAATCTTTTTATTTCATCTCCATAATATCCGCTTCGGAGTCAGTGTCATAAATCTCAGTGATGAGATGATAGCGGTCCATTTTAAAAACGAGAGTCACCCAGGAAGTGTTTAAGGCAAAATCATAATTCATTAGTGGGTCATTGAGCGCGCATGCGCGAGCGGCCGGACCCTGACGGACCATTACTCGGGATGACGGGGCGCGTGCCCGCGGATACCCAGCCGCCAGCGAGCCAGACCCGCCGCGACCTGCCGCCCGGGAGCCCTACTGGGCCATCGGAGCTCACCTAACACTGGCAGTGTAACGCTCGCCGTTGCCTTTAAATAGGAAACGACACGTTTATCCAATTAGAAATTCACCATATCTTTGTGATAGTTGAAGAGGAAATTTGAGCAATCAACTAGCAGAGCGCCTCAGCGCGGCGTTCCTATCACAGTTTATTCAATTGACCTCGTAATGAAGTTATGTGAGCTATGCGCGCTTCAAATAAGCGTTTTCTTCTTACGTATGGTTTACTACCGATTCGTTAGAGCCAACAAATTAATCTCAATGTGTCAATATTTAAGTCAGCGCTTTCATTAAATTATACTTCACACCTTTTATGGTTTACCGGTGCATTCCGATCTTTATATTGAAATCATATTGCCCAACTTTCTGGGGCGTTCAACAACAGTTGAATCTCTATAAGATATGCAAAAGCAGGCACCGTTTGCGAACGATTTATAGTTTCATAATAAGATAGTATGACCCCAATCCGGAATGAACTGCCTAGTTCGAAACGTACCCAATATTCTAAATAACGGACAAAATATGCCAAACCAACTGCACAATAGACGGAGGAACAAGTTGTTATTACAAGGTGTTGAACCTGGTTTTCTGATTTATTGTTGCAATACATTTGCAATGATCAATGTTTCCAAGGTGTCCCTTTATTTCATGTACATTATCGACGTCGAACGCTAACTGTTAAATAACGTCAATATATTCCGAAACACTACCTCGCGAACCATGCTATTGAATAAGAGCCAGGAAACAGCTTCGGGTCAACGATTTGATAAGACAAGGTAGCGTGGACCCTAAATGACACTTATATATTAGAAGTACATGAAGTGTCGGAAAACTGCCTAAATTATTTATAATAATATATTTTGTCATTAAAACGTTACTCCGGTCGTGTGTTTAAATGCCGAATATCCTCGCAAAGGAACTCGCTCATTCCAGCTGTCTAATAATGTGGATATACCTACGACTAGAAGCACAGCTGTTAGGAGAGCTAGAGAGTAAAGTGTTGGTCGAGGAGAGGAAGTGAGCTCTCAAGCGGTGACGGAGTGGCGAGGCGGCGTGTGCCGAGCGCGTGGCGCGATTGATACGCCACTCGACCCCACTCACCGCACTGACCTCATTCATAAATCGTCATTAAAACTTATTTTCAAAGAGTCAGGGTCTACAGCTGGCTATAAATTTTGGTTCATCTCTTATTATGTTATCTTAAACAAAGCTTTATCTGCTAAGATTTTGGAGGCTTTCAACTATAAGTCTAGATTATTTATTATTACAAATAAACAAGGCAACGCTTGAAGCAGATTGAAAAACTAGGTTAATCTACTTGTAGGGTAAAATGATAGCAAATTGTTAAGAGCCGACCGTAACCGGCGCGGCGAATGCCGTAGCATTACACGCTATCATCCAACAAGCACTCCAAATTAGTATATCCTGGCGCGCGCCGTGATTCCTAATATTATATTTAGACGTGACACGCGCTCGTTTATATCAATTGGTCCCGTCTGCCCCGCTGATATACGGCCGACGCTACTTTAGAACAATGATGGCACAAATTGCACGATTACGCGTTTTAGCGCTGCTCCGCGACCCCGCGCGACTTCTGACATTCTAATTGACAAATTAGCCTGCACTGATACGCTTGCATGCACGATCGACGACGCAATCACGGGATCCACTCGTCTAGAGGACGTGGCTTGTAACATATAACCACCGGCACACGCGAGCCTACGCAATCAGCTTTTAACGAGCTAGGCGATATCGAGGATTGTCAAAGCAGCAGAGACATCGATAAATGAACTCACAAATGAAGCTCATGTCGAGGACGAGCGATTACAATGCTCATTAATAACTTCTTGTGCGGCGCCGCTAGCCTCACCACTACAAATCAGTCTAATGAGCGGATCCCATGAAAGCCTTTTAATTTCCCATTTCGTGCGACCACCTCCGATACGAGTGACTGTTATTAATATAGGAACAGGGCCGGTCGCCGGTGGCGGCGCCCCCGACAGCCTCGATTAGGTCCGGCCGCGCGGAGGTATCGCGACGCTCTCCGCGACTTATCTCTCGCTATTAATTACGCTCAGATATGCGCTGGACAAGTTTTAATGCAACCGCTTCATTTGTTGCTGCACTAAGAGTGCCATATCGGGGACGTTATAGGAGTGATAACTTTGTGCGGCTGACAGCCGGCCGGCCGCGGGGCGCGACGAGACAACGGACCGCGCTCCGACTAACTTATTACCTATCAGGTTATTCGTTCAGATGACTGATAGCTTCTAGACGATGTAAAATATGGTTCCTTAACTTTACACCGATAGCCATCTAGCGTTAAATCGGTTAGGCATTTTGCAAGCAACGGTGGCGGCACAGCGGAGCGCAGCTGATGCAATTACGGGTCCTATTCATAAAAGAAGTTGGAATCAGATCAGGCGCAGCCGCGGGCAGTGACACCAAGTGGCTAATAACACCTCACCATATTATTGACTGCAGTTACAAATTGAACGGAACTGGGGCCATGTTCTATTTACACCAGTATTTATTTCATATTTTATCTGAACACGCAACGGTTTCCAGTTTAATATAGGATTGAATGTCATAAAATATGTTCTAATATCTCTACCGCAATAAAATTGTTAAAGGATTATTAATCTTGCCAACTCCTATATATTACTTTCTTTCTTAGGATATGTGAGTATAACTTTATCCCAGAGTCTTGGCAGAAAGACATTCTTAAACACTACCTATAAAGAAATAATTTCATGCTACTAAAATCTTAAAGAAAAAATATGTAGGTATCTTAAACATTACTTTAACAGCTAAATGATAATAAAAATATGAGAAATTGTATTACTGCGGATGATGATCGCGCCGAGCACCCCACCGTTATGTCTGTCATCATAACTCACGCCGGTCATTTGTTGGAGGAACCAGTCCGCTAAAAATAATTGTTTCGGAGCGACGTCCTGTGGCGGCCATTCTCGACCGTTGCTTCGGGTGCCAATTATGTCATACCTCCCTTTACTTTGTTTAACTTGCACAGCCGAGACCTTCTCACGTGCTGAATCCATTTCTCTCTTTCAAAACAATCTTGCGCGCTGTTTATCTTCCTTTATCTGTCTAATTTTATCGTCTACCTACTCGCCTATTGGACTATGCACTTACTAAGTTACTGCTGCCTGTAATATTGCAGATAAATACCAAATTGGTACCATAAACAAAAACTTCTGGTCTTTGCTTAGTAAGGCAAAGTGCGAGATTTTGATCCTAGTAACTAAGACCTCATCACCAAACAGAAATATGTAGAGTTTGATTGGCAAACATTTCATCTTTATCTAATCATCTACTCATTGATTCTTTCCTCAAACTGATTCATTATAGGTTTTGCGCATTATATTATTATTAAATTATTTTACCTTTTAGCTTTCTTAAAGGGTTCGTTTCGAAACCTTCTTTTTTAGGTTATTTTTCAGGGCAATTACTAATTTGTACTAATAAGGTTGAGTACTGGTTTTATGGATATCAAATTATTGGAATTATAAATAAAATATACTGGAATGCATACATTACATACACCCCTATTGAAACACAAGTGTTTATCACGCAGTCTTCACATGTATGTATATTGAATGAATTGCTTACTCATATTCAGGCCAAGTTGTTTTCATTTCTTCCAAATACATTTTTAAATTATTGGAAAATCAAATCAAAGCCCACAACACAACAATGAGATCAATATCTAGCCTGACTTCAGAACGATTATTATGAAATTAATATTCTCCTAATACCTTTAAGTATTGGTTTGGTTTACGGCCAAACCCAGAAGATTAAGTACGTTCTTGTGGCGGCACATCACGCAACGTTCGCGTGCCTCTGTTCGGCGGACACCGCAATCAATTGTAATACTATATGTGACAGTTAAAAACGCTGGCCGAACGGGAGCTGATTGTAACAAGCATTTATGGCCAGATATCCATTCATTGTGAGACTTATCTAGGGAGGTAAGTAGCAATTTATTCATCTATAAAACTACACGGTGTGAAGAAAGATGCATTAATTTTGCGATCAATTTATGCGTAGGTACAATCAGCCGTGTGGTCCCCGGCAGAGTAGAATAGGCCACCCTCACTCTTACCGAGGTGTCGTAAAAGGCGACTAAGGTAAAGCTGCTGGCATGATCATCAGCACCCAGAGAAGGAAAACTCTGCATTTATATCAAAACCCTCGCCAACCCGTCTGCCAAGCGTGGTGAGTATGGCAATTACCCCTCATGTGATTGAGGGAGGCCCGTGCCCCAGCAGTGGGGACTTAAATGGGCTGATGATGATGATGATGATGATGACAATGAGCCGGACATAGGGACAATATGTCGAATTTATTCAATGGACATTGAACCAAATGTTTTTAACGTTAAGGCACAGGATATTTATAATAGAACTAGGTACAGAAGTTGCACTGCTCTGATCTCAAAAGATAACTGCAATGTTAGTTGCATTCAAAATTCCTAACACCTCCTTCCACAAAAGTGCAATTGATTTGTGATTAAAAATCACCGTACTAATTTAAATATTTTTCTACTAATTTTGCTGGCGCATTTTATGTTGCGATACCCCTCGGTATTGAATCTATATGATATTTTAATCCCGAAATACCTACAGTATTATCTATCCTACATAGGTAATAAATGGCCCAAAAAAACAATGATATAAGGAGCAAATTATCCAGCAAAAAATAGCCAGCTATGAATATGAGTATAAATAAACACTTTCCTCCTACGTATGAAAATTAAACCCACTTATTAAAAATAAGTACGTACTCATAAATGTAAAAATCACGATGAAAATTAAGCCCTATTTCATATAACGAATAAACCTGTCTGCACCTGGAGTGAAGTTAAGCAAGCCTCTGACATGTCGAAATGGAGAAATATCGTGTCTGCCCTCGAGCCCCAAGGGACAGAGGACTCAAGAAGAAGAAGAAATATGTCTGCGCCTGACCGTTTCTTGCGCCAAAGCGACTGTACCAATTTAAATAAAATTTGCTACATATAGCCTAGATCTAGACCTGATAAAGGACATTTTAAATGAGGGTCTGGAGCAACTGATGTAGAACCTTAGCTGCCCATCTAATTTATAAAAGATATTAGGTACTATAACGCATTAGAATAAGTGTGTCAACATGTTCAGTTGAGAATAAGCAAATTTGATATATTGGGATACTTTTACGTGTCTGTCCGTACGTTTTAGATGTCAGGTACGTCACAATTTTTTGTAGAGAACTTAAAAAAAAATAATCAAAATACGGTTTATGACAATAATTCCTGACTGAAGAAAAAATGCTTTATTCCTATGAAATTTCGAAAGACGGAAATGGAAGTGAACTAGCTGTTTGCATAAAGAAAAACTACGTCCTACGCTATATAGAGGAAACTAAGAAATGTAGGTAAATGTAGATAGTTGCGATGAAGAAATTAGTAACTCATTACTGTAAGATTAATATTGATAATATAATGTATTGTATGTACTATTAACAAGGAAACCTATTCTGAGTAGGATGAAAATTATAATAGCGATAAAATAATTAACAAATATCAGTACGCGCGAAAATCTACAATGAATCCTGACAGCTCGAGTGACAGACGACACCTAGGGATGTGCTATAGTCTAGTGATGTCTAGCCATTCGATTTTTATTCTTATATCTATTTTTACAAAACAAACCTATCGGCAGTATTACGATCGAACCTTCAACATAACGAGCCCTATCTGTTTCAAGATAGAACACAATGAGCGAATGCTTATCTCAGCTGAAATGATTTATGTTATTGCAGCCAAGCAATACGTTAGCTGGAGCTATAAACAAAACACCAGGGCGAAGGAGGTGACTTAATTATTCCACCATTTGAGGCTTAAAATCAAATTTATCGACAGCTGACGTTTCTATTTCTCTTGCGCAAGCGCTTGCATAAATATGACGTATACTTGTTAATAAACGTTCTAGTACTATGTACACGAAACTTCATAGCAAATTGTCAATTTGCTTTATCAAACATGGTCACTATTTTCTGGGTTTTTAATTAATGTGTGGAAGCCAATTCCATATCAGATACAAACCATGTTGACGAACTATACAGGGTGTACCTGTGAACATTTACATCCCTTTAACCACGTGTTTTATCAACCTAATATGTTCTATGACTTTTGGAAATTCGCATAAAAAAATTCCACGTCTCATACAAAGTTGGTCACGTGACTTGTTCATTTTGTATAGGGAGTCGAAAAAATTTTCGCCTTACTTTCGAAAAGCCGTAGAACAAATGTTGTTCAGAATGGTTGATAGAACACGTGGTTAAGGGGATATAAATGTCCACAGATACTGTATTGTTTCTTTTTTTATGTGATAGGTGGCAGACAAGCAGACGGATTTGATTAGCTTAACTATTCAGTTTTATGAAGCATAAGGTATTTAGGCTGTTCAACCGATATTATTTGAGAAACCACTTCTATGAATTATACAAATAACCACAAAATTACGACACCTACCTTCACTCAGTAGATACTATGTAAGCACGTCTACCCAAACGTCGGCATAATAATAGAGCTAGACAATGAAAGACATTGCTCCCGTAATGTAAATATAGCCGCCCTAGATAGGAGAATATACGACAGGCAATATCCGTTTACTGAATGAAAAGTCGCCGCCGGAGCACGGACCATTCCGATACGTAGAAATACAATATCAACTTTAAGAAGTTTCTCTCAAACGACATTACGACCGTAAATCAATTTAAGAGATTAAGAGTGGTCAGCCCTTTAAACCAATTTGAAAGAAAGACGGGTTACTCACTGCCGAGTTCGTTGACTGCACGTAGTTTTTATGTCAAAATTTCTCTGGAATTTATAAAAAAAAATGTGTTTCCTAGTGATGTGATAGCATCGCGTAAGTACCAGCGCGTGATCAGCTGTCGCGGGCACTACCAGGGTTTGACAGAACCCTTGAAACCGGAGACGAGCAGGAATCTCTCGGGCGACGCGCAAATGCATAACTCAACACGATAACGCCGCCGTCCCGAAGAACTGTTAACGACAAATAACGGAGATAACGTAACGGGCACCTAAACGAGCCTATCTACCATTCGATAATATTTAATAATTATTTACATATATTTATCAGATGGAGAAGACGCGTGCGCCGGCGACTGACAACATCTTGTCGCCTCTAACGTTTTTATGGTAATTTATTTTGGCGTCCGTTTACAGCAAACGAGATATCATAAGGAAACCAATTTCATAAATGGTTATTGAGGTCTTCAAAGCATAATAGATTAATGGAACTAAATCGAATGTTCGATGATATAGCCTTCGAAACGAACGATATTACAGATTTGTTAATTTGGAATAATAGACGAGCAAATGATGTTTAATTTTATGACTCGTCTACTTATTTTTTTATCAAAAGAAAATAATCAGAATTATGTTGAATTCTATGAATAAAAAATACTTTTCGTGCCTACGAATAGGTATCCAAACAGTTCAGTCTACATGAACGCAAATAGTTACCTGTCTATCTATTTCTGTTTTGCAATTGCAACGAAGGCTCTCCTTTTGCTTACCATCAGACTGAGGAGAGCCAATATACTACGTCACTATAAAAAAAGAACCCATACAAGTTCAAATACGAACTTGAAAAGATAATGCTTTAAATATTTTTTATTCTTCTATGAACTTTTTAAGAATTACTATAAGTCATTAATATATATAAAGAAAAATGTTCCCTCCATTTTGTCCCGTCAGTAAATCTACCGCCAGTCGCGTAACCGGCCAAAAGGCAAACTTTCTCTAACAAGCTAAAATTACTGACTCTAGCTATTTGCGTAGGTAAAGGGAACTAAGCCAATTAATAATGGGTACTAATTAAACAAGCTTCTTTTTAATAGCATTATTCGCCTCAGAAAATATATGTTACCTTCTAAATTACTAAGTCGGCCACAACCAATGCGCGTCTGAATAATAGTATCTCAGACACTAGTTATCTTATATGTAAGCCACTGTTAATATAACTCAGCATAGTGATTATTTTTAAGCATCTAAATTTGTGGTATGCATTCAAATAGCAAGCTTCTAAAGTATTAATATATGACACCAAAATAGTAAGTATATTAGCCTCTAATTGCATAATTTAGTATGAATAAAATGTAACTCATCCTACATTAATCGATTGTTAAATGTACCTAAAATTGTCATCAAATAGTATAATTAAAGCCACTACATATTATTATTATGTATTACACATGAACTATTTAGGACAGTCAGCCAGAGCGATAGTAGCCTAGTGGTTTAGAACGCGCCCTCCATGCGGAGGGACGATTTCTCTAGGTTTTTCAAATCTATGTGCATATTTCTATATTTACCTCGGCGGTGAAGGAAAACATCGTGAGGAAACCTGCTCGTTTGGGATAGTTTTAGAAGCGTGTAACCATGATTCAGTTGGTCTTGTTCCTCTGTTAAAGGGTTGCGAAGGTCAGACGGCAGTCGCTTCATTGTAATTACCAGGCTCCCCAAATCCTGAATCATGATCTAAGCGTATCCCGGGCTCCAAAGCCCAGCTTTGGACTCAACCGGGAATTATCATCGGTCGACCCGCCCGGCCCCCGCTGCCGAGGACGTGTCAGCGGGCCCTTTTTTTGGCGCGTTTTTTGCCTTGAGCGGGTATATGAGGCAACAAAAGTGAATTCTATTGTGTTTTTCATGATATTTTGATATTAAATCGTGTTATAAGTAGCTTGTGTTTTATTTTTGTTGTTAAATGGCGTTATAAAAAATCTGAATATTTTATCTGGATTAATCTGGTATTGCTAATCATTCGTTCATTGAATGAACGAACAGCTGTATGACAATTGATTCAAATCTGTCAAAATCAATGCATATTCCGTTCAGTCGTTCTAAAAATGGTCTAGTGGAGCACTATGGGACATTCTTGTCTGATACGTAGTATCTTCTACTTAGTTTGTGGGCTAATTTCACGATAAAAGAATATGAAGTATTATTTTACATGTTAAGTTATAATATATGATGTTGAGTATTGAACCTTGAATACATATTTTTTGAGGAGCTTGTATTGAAGCTGTAAAACGTAATATGGTGATGAGTTACAAATTTCGTGGCTGAGTTAGTAAATTAGTTTGCAATGTATAAATCAGAAGGACAAGAAAAATTAATTGTTGATATTGACTTGACGCTTTCTTTAACATTTTTAGTTGCCGTTGTAAAGAAGATGAATCAGTTAATCAAAGGCTATGTCAATTTCCCGGTGCTTAGTTAGTAAATTAGAAGTTTGCGCGCGTGGCCAAATAAAAATTCTGTGGCCTTGTTTATTATTTCTCATTAATAATTTAGACTATCAAAATTGTGGAACTGTCATTAAATTAGACATTATCTTACCTTAAATGCGTATTCTCTCAATCTATTTTTTTCTATAACAAAATCTGTAGGTAGATAGCCCAGGGGTTGTGGGAGTGGAAGTCCTTTGGAAATATGAAATTCAAATACTCAATAGGTCCACAGTTTATAACTGACCTTATCACGGCAGAGCCATTTCAGGTCACCTTATGAAATTCCGTCCAAAGGAGCAGTTCTCGTGCACTCGATATTGAAATCGAATTATGAGATTTCATACATTGGTCCAACAAATCTCTAACTCGACTTCAATGTCGAGTGCACGAGGATAGGCCCTCAGGTAGATATTGCTAATATGCAAATAAACATTGCTTGCGCCGCAACTCCATACCTAATACCTAATTGTTGAATTCTCATTGATTAATTCATTTATACTACCCGCAAAAACTCGCGACAGACGATAGAGTATTTCATACATTTCAAATGAATTATACGTGACAGTTTATCTCGCATACATACTTACATACATACGTAGTGCATACTTTTTCTCAAACATTCACGGAAATTAAAGATTATTTTAACAACCCTCTTCGAGATAATTCGATATTCCTGTATTAAAAAATGAAGAAAACAGGCCAGCAAAATTGCCTGAAAACCAAGCAAGACAAACACGTAGAGACACTACTAGTATAATACTAAAGACAGATCTGTAAATTTTGTGTAATAAAGTATATCTATCTATCTATCTTTTCTCAGGTATAGATACATTTTGTCAGACTAAGTAAGTACTCATCGTATCAAAACTTCGCATACAAAAAGTTTATTTTTATGACTTATTTTAATCCAAAATGTAATAATGACTTAATTCACTCCATTTACGGCTAAAGAGTATATATAAGTTACTCTATGGGCTAAAGTGCAGTTATAGGAGCGAGACAGTTTGTCAATTAAGAGGCAAAGCGCCGCTCGTCTGGCTGTCACAACGCGGCGTTTCCTAGGCACACTCTATCAATATCAATCTCTTGACAAGTGTATTACCGCTTGAGTACCAGTGTTGCCAGTTACAGGGATTACAGACAAACACTAAGAAATCACAGATCTTATAAGTAGTATTCTTGATACAGATAGGTGGTACCCAACTTCATCACACGTATACAAAACAATACTTAACATCTTACCTACTACTAAGTGACAAACTAACAAAATTGACAAATGTGATAAAAGTGATGTTTGTTCTCAAAAGAATTATTTGGCAATCTGTGTGAAGTGTTTTTGGCCAACAATTGTAGTATTTCGTACTAGACTTCATTGTATTCCGAAATTTTGTACGAGTTCCTTGTCTTACCTACAAGTACCTATAATGTAAATGATGTTGCATAATTTTTAATAAATATACAAAGTTAAAAAGTTTATAAAAATCACGAATATGAAGGAAAAGCTAAAATGATATGAATGATACGATACTTCGTTATGACAACTGAAGAAAAATTTCAGTTTATTGTGTTGTTGCCATTATTATACTAACTCTACATTTTCATCTCATGTTACTTATGAGTAGGTATGAACTTTTTTGTACATTTGAACTTTTGACTGTCTCGATATCGATTATTCTCGTCGCTCTTATGAAGGTTGTGGGCATGTCCATCGTGCCCACATCCATAGCGGTGGATCTGCCCTTAATAATTATTTACCAAAGGGGTTTTATGAAAGCATTTAGTAGACGGCTAGTTAAAATAGTGGCAACTCCTTTGATGACATACTGTAGCCTCGGGAGTCAAGAAGTCTTAGGAGGAAGCTTTTTAGGGTTCCGTACCTCAAAAGGAAAAAACGGAACCCTTATAGGATCACTTTGTTGTCCGTCTGTCCGTCCGTCTGTCAAGACCCTTTATCTCAGGAACGCGTAAAGGTATGAAGCTGAAATTTATATCAATTACTCAGGTCTACTGTCCCTTGAAGCTGTGAAAAAATCAAACTTCTAAGCCAACGCAATCAAAAGATACAGCCGTTTATGCCGCAAATTTTCTACACTTGCAAGGGAATCAAAACCTACAGGGTGCTTCCCGTGAACTCAGAATCTTGAAATTTGGTACGAAGCAACGTCTTATAGCATAGATAAAGGAAAAATTACGAAAACCATAAATTTTTAGTTACATCACATAATATATATTTTTTTAATAATTTTAAACTTACTACCCATTTCCTCATAAACGCGTAGAGGTATTAAATTGAAATTCATACCAAATACTCAGGTCTATAATACCTTTAAGCTGTAACAAAATCAAACTTCTATGTCAACGCAATCAAAAGAAACAGCAATTGAAGCTGCATATTTTGAAACTCGCAAGTACTCGCAAGGGAATCAAAACCTAAAGGGTACTTCCAGTCGACCTAGAATCTTGAAATTTGGCATGAAGCAACGTTTTATAGCACACATAAAGGAAAAATTCCGAAAACCTTAATTTTTTAGTTACATTACAAAATATATATTTTTTAATAAATATAAACTTATTACTTTTTTCCTCATGAACGCGTAGAGCTATCAAGTTGAAATTCATATCAAATACTTAGATCTAATTGCCTTTAACCCGTAAAAAAAAATCTAAGTCAACGCAAAAACACAAAACGCAAAAGTACAACCATTGATACCGCATATTTTGAAACTCGCAACTACACGCAAGGGAATTAAAACCTAAAGACCACTTCCCGTTGACATGGAATCTCGAAATTTGGTAAGAAGCAATAGCTTACAGCACAGGTAACAGAAAAATTCCGAATAGCTTAAAATTTTAAGTAGTTATACCACCAAAAAAAATGTGATTGTAAACATAATTGTAGTTACAGCAATGACCGCGAGTTATTATACTATGTATGGGGAGGGCAACATTTAAAGAAGACGAAATAGCCTTCTTCTTTATATTTCGACGTTCTTTTATCGAAATGATATGTGTTAATATAAAATAAAGGATTACTTAAACGATAAAGAGATCTTTGTCTTTAATTTATGCTCCTCCATCTTTCCCCATTGTAATGTTATGAATTTCATTTTGCAATAAAAATACCATAGTTATGACTCGATTGTCGTAATGAACGAACTTTGTAAACCTTGCAGGTTTGTACGGAACCCTCGGTGCGCGAGTCCGACTCGCACTTGGCCGGTTTTTTTATGCACGTACTTGATTATTTATGCGAATACAAATAACAACATTACTTCAGCTCAATACTTAGGGTTTTCATTGAATTTCCTACTTTAATGGTAATTTAAATCGTGGGCACGACTATATTAACACAAATTTATTTGAAACAAAGATCAAGTAGGTACCTATATAAAAGATAACTTCAAAAGTTTGTTTTGACATAATAATAAACTTTTTGCATACCTTCGACGATTTCGAGTGTTTTCTCTTAATACATGGATGTAGTATTTCTCCGCCTAAAAAGTGAATGAAAATAGCAAGAAACAAATGTATAACTTATATATCCATTAGTATTCTTATTGTATTATCTAGCCTTATTTAAAATGTTACATTGTTTTACAAGTATCGCTGCAGCATGTTGCCTAGTTATCTGAGCAAACGCAAAACCCGTCGCAAAGTGTTACCACGAACTCTCGACGAATACTCTCGGTTAAAGTTCATCTGCAAACGACCAACGCTACTCGCTTAATTGAGGAACGACAAGCGAGTATAGTGCGAACGTTTCTCAAGCGAAGGCCCGTAGTAAGCTTCGCGAGGTCCCCAGCGGTCACCACTCAACCCGCTCTCACTTAATGTCATAAATAACTTTGTCAATCTGCTAACTTAATAGCATAATTTATCCGTCGCAGGACAACATAACGAGCAATGCCGATAATAAACCAGAAAAGCCATGAGGTGATAATAGCTGTCCGTAAATAATGATTCCTGATTGCCGGTCCACACCTCATCGGGCAGGTCGTCGTGGATACCCAATATACCGTTGCATACGCGATCGCGGGATCGTAACTCTGGACCGATAAAGCGTCGATTAAATAATAGAATGTCTTCCTGCATGTTATTCTCGTAAGCAAGATCTGACCTCGGCTGCTCATGTCCCGCTCAGAATGCAATCGCAGTCTAATTAACGCAACCACTCGGACACGGCTGCATTGAGGATGTTCCGATTAGAACCCGCGCCCGTTAAGGCGAAACAATCACATCTTCAACAAGGAATGAACTAGATTAGCGGCTGGGAGAATCTGTTATGTTTAAAAGGGAACGTTGTAGCGCTTGAAACAAAGCCGCGACCGTTTCAGCGCTGTCGAGGGGTTTAAGTGGCTGCGTGTACTGAGCAAATCTATGGTAATGGTCGGTGTTCAGATATGCGAACTAATAGTGTCATCTAATAAGTGCAGATACGGAGGCAGTCTGTTCGTGTGGTGTATTGCGGTGTCAGGGATTGAATGTGGCACCGGCGCACGCGGCGACGGCGGCTGCACCGCCTGTGTCGATGTGTGCCGCGATAGCCCCCGCTCCACCGACCGCACCATTTATTCATAGTGCAATAAATTCAAATTACCGGATTAACAATAGTACGGATAGCATCTTCGGTAGCGATATTTGCCGGCCGATACTGACGACATAAGCTACGTTTCCCTGCCAACTCTATAAACATTATTATAATTCTCAGTACTGCAGATGGAACTATCCGTAATCGTTGATGTTATCGGAATTACTAGAAGTCATCGCTGTTATTTTAATTAAGTTTTATGATAGTTACGGCTAGGAAAAATTACTAGAGGCGGGCGTGATTGCTCTTCTATCGTTAAAGTGAAACCTTTCAGTTTAATGACGCGCTGTTAAATTATTATTACAACATATATTCAGTGATCTGCTTATAATGGCTGTAAATATTTGTAATCTGCTACGAAATTGGATCTAGTTTTAATAAGAGCAATTTACACAAAAACATTGGTATCAATAAACGTCGCGGGCGAGTAAAAGCGTGTCGCGGATTGTCGCGAGCACATGCGTCTCGTCCCGCCGGACGCGATATAGCGCAATGAAATCCAACACCACGACGAATCGAACGCTGTCCTGTCGCGTTTGAAATTTCTGCAATATTTCGCCCTTTTCACGCAGATATCCCCGGCCCCGTGTCTAAACCGCCGGACATGAAACACAATATCGCGAGTGCGCACCTATAATTTATACGCACCGACCTCCATTGCGGTGTAGATTATTAGCTTGTGTGTAATCTGGAATTATTCCTGTGTAAAACTAAAATCTGACTTTTTCCGTCCGTTGTTGATGTAGTTGTGTGGTAATAAAACGAAAATACGATGGCAATAGGGTAATTACGGGAGCGTCACATTCCTGCGAGGAGCGAGCGTCGCGCCCGTTTACCTAAATAGATTCAAATGAATGCGTGCGATTAGCGTGAGCCGCTTGCGCCGGCGCATCTGCGTACATCAGCAGCCGGAACGGGTTTAATGTGTTACTACGTTTTAATTGGGATCGGCCGGCGCTGCGGAGTGGCGCAGGCGCCCGCAAATAACGCAATCGAACAGCGATACCTCCATCTCCACGCGAATTATGGACTCTTTGTTGACGGCTACGAGTACATATCACTAGTGCACACTGAGATATACACGCGAATACGCAATTTTACTTTCTTTTAGATTTTGCTTTAAAATTATTATAAAGGTGGATTATGTCAAAGAACCAGCTCGAAAAGAGGTAATAAATCAATAACAATCTGGCGTTGTGATTAAGTACTCTAATATCATCATCATCAGCAACCCACACTCGTCCATTGCTGGACATAGGTCTCGCCTAATGCACGCCACTGCTCCCGATTTTCGGCCACTCTCATCCAGCCCACACCAGCCAGCCTTCGAATGTCATCATCCCATCTTGTCGCAGGGCGTCCTACACTACGCTTACCGAGTCGCGGTCTCCACTCAAGGACTTTGCCCAACTCTAATATAATTATTTTAATATATGTACCTAACTGTATGGCACAACTTTCACCTACCTATTCTAGGTCAAATTCATTACATACTAATAGCAATGATGGGTTCAAGGCAAACTTATCTGTAGTCAAAGTTATATTGTTTGCACCATAATCTTTATAAATTAACGTAAACCACGTGTATTGAATGAGTACGGATTTATTTTTTTTTCCTCTTAAGTGATAGGTGAGAGACGAGCAGACGGATCACCTGATGGTAAGCGATTGCCGCCGCCCATAGACACCCCCGACGTCAGTGAAGTCACAAGAGGTTTTTCAGTGGGGCCGTGGGTATATAGGAGTATAAGTGAGTATATATGTATAACCGAATCGTAAGCGCAAATTGAAGCGCACCTTCAATTATAGGTACGTGCTATCAAAAAGTACTAGTCGTCCAGTCAGCTAAATAAATCTCAATCTCAGTAGGCCATACCTAGGTCGTATTACGGTAGATTGATAAGCAAGTCCTCCACAATGCCTTATTCTAAATATGCAATCGGTCACCATATCGGGTTTCGTTTCGAACACCTGTGGTTCTACCTTGTGATTTAAACAAATTACACATAATCTAACTACAAATGGGTCAATTTTCCGTTTCATCGACTCCGATTAATACTAAACGAACAGATCAAACCTGAATCTGATTTCACTTTATGTAATGGGACAACTATCTGGTACAAAACTTTACTAAACATTGTGAACCCACCTGATGTATAACAGCATTTTAGATGGTTAAATGTTGCAAATTACGGCGTGATTATTTACTAAAAATACTCAAATGATGACACTTGGCGACACTCCAATTGAAAATGTTACACGGTTGTATTCTCCGTTTATTGTTTGTTAAGAAAGAACACTCGTGTTAGAATGGCATCGTGACGATAATACGTGACGGTATGTGGGCAGATACTCATGTGTTTATGTACGTAATATTTTTCAATTTATTAGTTATCTAGATAAGTAACACTTCATTGAGAATGTATATAGTGTGCAAAATAGTTAGTTTTCCGGGATTATAAAGTAATTACAAAAATATATTTTCAGTTTAAAAAAATCTATAGATTAGAATCGAAAACCTTTGGTACTTGTCCAATGTTACTAATTATTTTCTAATGAAACTGAAAATAAGAAACAGCCAATAAAATGGAACACCCACCCCTTGTTTTACAAAAGGTCAAAAGGGATCATGCTCATTAGTAACTAATAGTTGGGTTATTTCTTATGGATGAAATTAAAAAGGTGGGCGCATCCTTAATATTAAGCATTTTCAAATGGAGGCGAAGAAACCTTTCTAAATCTCTCTCGACGTCTTGAGTTTTTAAGTACGAGTATAATTGACTGTAAAAATTACGAATATCTGCCGACTCGATATTCATAAAAATATAGATTCGCTAGATAGGAACATAGATTACTCTTCATTTTTTTTCATGTGATAGGTTGGCAAAGGAGCAGGCGGATCACCTGATGGCAAGCGATTGCCGCCGCCCATAGACACCCCCGACACCAGTGAAGGCACAACGCGCTGCCAACGTTTAAAGCCCCCTTTCCCTGGGCCTCCGGTACTCTCACTCGAAAAAACAGCACGGTGCTGCTTCACGCCGGTTTTCTGTGAGGCCGTGGTATCATCCCGGTCGAGCCACCCCATTCATGCCGAAGCGTGGCTCTCCCACGGCCTGTATGTAAATATGTAAGTAGTAGCCAAGATTATAAAAAGCACTTACTGAAATATTTAAAACCATCCAGGAAATATAAATGATAAACTGTTCGCCTACACCTTAGACATTGTAATACCTAGATATATTTATTGTTGGACATGAAATCATATACGGTAAAGCTTAATTAGCTTATAATTATTACCGAGCCATATATAAAAAAGGTTAATTAGTTTTTCTAAGTTAAATAAATAAGTAAATCGATTTATGCGAGTAATATAGTAAAGACATTGTATTAAAATTTTGGCGATTAAAAAGAGTAGTACCTAATTGGCGAGTATCTTCTCGTCAGAATCAACTTTCCGATTTCGGTGGTAGAATCACATTATGTATACATACTTACAAATATCATATATTAGCTGTTAGCATTTTCATGGGGTACGTCGATTCTAAGGGACATTTCTAAGGGACATTTTGTACCTCCCGGGGGTGATCTGTGTGTACCTCCCCTATCCTTTGCACTCCTACTCATGAAAGATTCGTTTACGTACAAATAATTAAGTTATAATATTGTTTAATGTATAATGATTTGAAGGTGCTGATAAATATACAATCCTATGCAAGTAAAGATATTTTTGAATTGAATTGAATCTAGCGACTCGCACTCGGTGGACCGGTACTAAAGCTGTCAGGCTACTCTACGCACAAGACAACAATCATATCTCAAAAATTTATTATAGGATTTTAAAGCTTATTAAGCTGACGGGTAGGGCACACTAGTGACGCCAATTGATTTTAATATTTAGCAACAAAACCGGATCTATTTTAAACAAATTCGGGGTTACAACCTCTCGACAAACGTGTTTACGTATACTATTTATTAAATAACCATGCACAAATGTTGGGTCCGTTTTTGTACGCGAAACATTGATTCACGCCAGAAGTGGCCGCTTTTGGCGTGAATCAATGGACCCTACATTTGTGCATGGTTATTTAATAAATAGTATGTGTTTGCCGAGAGGTTATAACCCCGAAATTGTGCAAAATAGATCCGGTTAGATCTATTTTATATTGTATAAAAGTAGCTAAAAATTAAAATCGATTGGCGTCGCTAGTGTGCCCTACCCGTCACATTAAACGTATCTTTAAGTCTCAGAACATTTTTTTTAGTTTTTATGACTTTTTAAATTTTCATGTGCGATTTATTAAAATATAGAATTTAGTTACATAATAATAATTCTAATACATAATAAGAATAGGCTACTTGACTCATATCAATTTTTTCACAATAAAGTAATATTTCCAGCAGTATCTGACTTATGAAACCAAAGTATATCGATTTCAGTTAATAAAAATATAAGATGGTTGCATATTTTCAATTTAAAAAATATTATTTTTATTAAGGAACGCTGAAAACGCTATCGCCAATGTTGCACGTCACTCGACATGGAAAAAAAACGAATGTCACTCTCAAAATTATAATTTTGTTTATTGTCTTGGTACATAACCGTAAAAGGTGTATTTTTAAAAGTCTCTGTAAAACTCAATAATTTATAAGTAAGTACTTACGTCAAAGTGATCTTCGCAAAAATAAATTATACTTTGAGTAGAAAATGAGTCAGGCTCCCTTTTAGCAATTTTTAGATAGGTGTTATGCATGTTTATTTCACTAGGTACTCTGATCCATAACTTTTCTGGGGTCTTTACTGATGTGTTTTTGCATTCTCGTATAATACAATAATGATAATTACAATACTTTTGGTATAAACTAGTAGAAGACATTGTTTTGAAAGTGGTTTTTAATAAAAATTTTGCGCTTTCTGTTTTAGTAAATGTCAAATGATTGTTTACGTGTCCTATGATATCTATCGACTAACATGGCTGACAGCGTTTTCATCTGTCAGCTGTATAGCAAAACTAAAATTTAAAATTTATTGTTTTAGGCCTTTAAAAAATCGAAACATATTTTTCATCGTGTAAGATAACGGTAATGAACCATATAAGAACTAATGAAAAAAAGTGTCAACTAGCCTATTGTGTTATTTATATCACACATAAAACATATTCGCATTACTTCGTAGTAACAGCAAAAACTTTGACGGACGTAGGTTCACATATATTACTGAAAGCCGGTTTATTTATTCACAAAACTGAATTATGCTTCTCGATTAAACAGTCAATTAAAATGTATAAAGGACAGCCGTATTATCATGAAAAGTAATTGTGTCTCTCGGTGAGTTGTGACCGCGGCGTACGTAAGCGTGGATTGTTCGTCTCGCGGCATTTAGCGGCGTGCGTGCCGCAGATCCGCGCGAAATATCACACTTTGATATTTAAACGTACATCTTGTAAGAACGTATTTTGCTGTAGAATGTTTGCAGCCGGTGACGGCGACGCGGCCGGCCGGTGGTCGTCGCTGCGAGCGATTTATGTACCGGCCACGATAATAGCCGTATTAATGGAAATTGACACCGATCCCGGCCGCTCGCCTTGCCCGTGGGAGAACCCTCATCGCCGCTTAAGGAAATATAATATTACGCAGCAATCATGATATTATTATAATCTCGTCCTCACACGTTGAAACGACCTGTCTTTGAGTCGATCACCGCGCTTAGTGACAATTAATACACGTCGGCGTCGACTTTCAAATGCACACTTGGTAATATCAGTTTCAAATATGGCGTTAATCAAATAACTTTATGACTTTTGATTCATCGTTACGTTTAATTACCTGTTTACCGGGTTTTTTTAGTATTTTATGGAGATATTGATCGCCTCGTCTTAGTAGGTACACGTAAAGAAACTTGGGACTTTCTTCGCAAAACTGCTTGGCCCTATTAGGGGATCATTACGTCGATGTGAGTTACGGCTCCGTCCCGAGTACGGACGGATAGGCCCGCTGTCTCCCTTGCATTATTTATCGGCGTATAATGGCTTCTAATGGGAGGCTATTGAATCTGCCACCTGACTCTCTTTTATTTTGCCCAGGTCCGAGCCGACGAGATTCTCGTCCGGGCCGCTCGTCTCGATTCGACGCATGTGAATATTCATGACGCCATGTTCCAATACCACTTGTGATTTAATTGATACCTGGCCTGCGCCGCAGACAACCACACGTATGGACAAAACGTAATTGCTCGTTAAGCCTCGATTCTCGATTGTTTCTTGATTATAAAAATAAACCAATGGTTCGCGAACCCTGAGAAGAATTTTAAAAGATACTTGACAAACGATTCCAGCGGACCGCACTGTTATTATTTTTACAACAAATGAACGCACATCACAATATAGGTACTGTGCATATTCATAAGAGGTAATGAAATTTTAATAAATCAATTCCCGTTCTCGGTACTGTGCGTCTGAATAAACAACGAATACTGCTTTCTGCGTCAAACAGGGCAGATGATGATATCAACGAAGGTAAGCAACAAATAAGTACATATGCGAATTTATTTAGACCTTTCGTCGATAACACGCGGTACTCGGTTTCTTTTATTTGGACAACACGACAGACGCAAGTGCAATTTATTGATACTGTGCTCGATAACCAGTAGGTGCGTCCCACGCGGCGCGCGCGCTTCGGACACAATGAGCACGAGTGCGCGCCCCGCGCCACATTTACAAGCGTCGTGCCCTTCGGAAGGAAATAGTAAAGCGGGCTCATGCTAAATACGTACCATAAATAGCGAAGGTTATGGTGTCGTAAAAACAAAGTCAAGCTGCGCGAACAGACCGCGCGGGCATAAAGTACGGGCATCATCGCGCCTGCGTCGCCGCGCGGCATCGGCACCCGCGCCCGCGCACCGCTTCATTCACTGCCTGCGCCAATTGCTTGCTGCAATCACTATTCCATATAAATACTTATTTTTTATTGCCTCTGTATGGTTTTTAACTAATATTATTAACCCTTTCCATATTATTCACTATTATTGATTCGTAAAGATCGCTAAACCCACGAAACATCTTATATGAACTAAGGTAAGCTTTTATTTTGAAAAAGTTTCAGTTCATGATGACGTTACTTGGAGAAATATTTGCACGTCCGGTATATATTGCAGTAAGGGGAGTCAGTCCCAGTTCTATTATCTGCATAGCAATGAATATTGTTCTGAGACAACATATGATTAAAATGCAGAAGCGTTGAAAATAGCACACAGCCAGCGTTCACGGACTTCAAACCCGTGCAAGAAGCGGCGACAACAACCTTAATGCGGTGCTCAGTCAGAAAACTAGCGACTCACGTACATAATTTCTCCGGAAGACCGTATAAGGGAAGTTTAGAGAGCAGAGCCTAGTCCTTAACCCTATCAAAGGTGTTCGCTATGTCCAAACTGACAGCTAGGGCCTCAACCTTATAATTAAACGCCTGCGCCCATTGATGAGTCAAAAAAAATCAAGAGATTACCAGCTGACCGAGAACTACGGAAGCTATACTGCCGGTCGCTTTATAAGGGGTTCTCCTCGAGGTATTTCGAGGGCTGTCGGGTAGTTGGTCCTTATTATCTCACTCCAATGTACATAACTATTAGTCGGCTAAATCCTGGATTACAGTCCGAACGTTCCCTATAGAGACGGAAATAGGCTATGCGGAAGTAGAATAGCATCATGGTATAGCAATTCTTCAGCAAATCTAATTCCTAAAAAATATAAGCTTATTTTTTATTTTTCCAGAATCAAGTTCGTTAATTATTACTTTATGAATTCCAGCTGACATCATATCACGTAATTTGTATTTTAGTGTCTATTAAAAGTCAACTAGCTGTGAGAAAGTTTGTATTTCCAGACTTTATAGCCGTTTGAGAATGAGCGTCGATATTATCGTTTAAATTACAACAAAATAATTTTATAACATACATGTTTACACTTTTTATTAAATTCCCATGATCAAAACTGTATAAATTATATTTTTTAAGTTTCAAATATTAGCTTTTAGATAATATAAGAACAAATGTTGAGGATTATTTCTATCGCTTGGTTTTCGTTTGAGGCGTCACTGAGCGCGTAATTGACGTCGCCTATGGAGAGGCGACACATTAAGGGACACCTCAGAATATCATTTACATTTAGTTTAATCTATAAAGTAGGTATAATAAGCAATCTACGCCGGCCGGCCATCCACTAGCACCGGCCCCGACAGCGACCCGTGATTTACTTCCCAGCTATATCATATTTTATTTAAAGGTTACAAAGCATTTTTCGGAATGCCCTGAGTACTTCTGTGTCAAAAAAAAATTCTGAGGAAGTAAAAAGTTACTTCCTACGAAATTTCTTTTCAGCATTTTCACTTTCGAAGTAGGTGAGTAGGTATTCTTTTAGTATTTTTCCACAATTAATTGAAATCAACATGAAATTTTGAAATATGTAAAGTTCTCGAACTAAATGCATGCTTGTGATGTGAATGAAAAATGGAAGATGAGATTTAATAAACTACCTTTGAACTACCTACTTCCATACTCTCACCCTAGTAGGGTCGCCCACTATTTCTTTGAAAACATACCAATATTACAACAGTTGTCAGATTGTTGTAACCTCATGTGTATGTACACATTAGAGTCCGATAGTAAGTACCACTGTTAGCCTGTCGTCATTATATTTTCTATGACCGTTACGCAGTAAGCTGCAGTTTCACATCTAGTAATTACTATTATGATTCGATCCATATTTCTACTTATAAAATATCACTGTCACAAATACTGAAATGCATTTGTGTACGATTTATTAGTTTAAGCAACGCCACACAATTACTGCTCGCCCGCAGGCGCAGCGCGCTTCGTTACGGGAGTGCGCCGGCGCCGACACTTCAGCTGACCTGTGACTCTAATCTACACAATGCAACGCACTGTAAGTCAATCTAACGCTATGAGGCTACGGAAAATACTTGCATACACAAATAATGCCTTCTCGTACATCTTTGAACGCCCACAGGTAGGGACTTGTGCGAGGAAATTCTTGGGCGCTCAGTATCATATGAACTTTGTATAGGTACGCTCTCAAAGGTGTGAGTCAAAGTTAAAGGTTCTATGTAATAATAATGAGGAATGGATCAATATTTTGACTACATGAAGGTCGAGACTGTGTGAGTCAGGCACAAGAACGTAAAGAATGGAGATAGACGAGGCTTATCTATTCCAAGACTTGATCTGAAGAAGGCTACCGCGATGATGACTAGGTATTATTAACTTTATTGTATTTTTGTTTACTTAAAACAAAAGCAATGCTTGATTGTCTGGGTAAGTAAAATATCCTGTGGTTGCTATATCCAATTTCTTTGACACTTTTAATTTCATTCATCAACTGAGCTGTAAATCAAATATGACAGTATATCACATTGAAAATCAACCTGTAAGCTATGAAATATTAGAATCTGCTTTCACATAGTAATTCGCTCTGGGCGTTATAGCCGTTGACACTAGCAATAGCAAGACTACAACTGACCTTGTGACTCTAATCCGCACCATACTAAAATGTACCGCTAAAGGTGACGGATAACTCGCTCTCAGTAAATACGAATCTATAAATCAACCAAATCATGCAAAATAGATATTCAATCACAGCCTACCGTTATGCAATAGCTCAGAACAGGCAGCCACCACACAATTACGCAAAGTTTTAATTTTGGAAATTAAGTAGTTTATTATTTTATTAAGTAATTTTTCGTAAGTAGGTAGAAGTTATTACCTAAATAAAGTAGAAGTTCAAAAATTTATACCGTGTTCGACATCGCTTATATTAAGTACAGACAGTACCACGTCATGTTAATTATGTCGTTGTACTACAATCCGTCAAATTTCCTCAATTGTTTTTTTTTGTTATGGCTGCTATGCGTCGCTAAAGACGCCATTGTCAATTGATATTGAACCAAATATGTCAAAACATAGGTAAAGGTGATAATGGATTGAAGTTTTGATTCGATTACGATGATTTAGATTGACTGATTTGGTTATTTTAAGCACAGGAGGTCCTAAACTTTAAAGCAAGCGGAACCCCAATCGAATACTTTGTATGTACCATTATAGTACCCCCTATTAAAATAATAACTAGTATTACAAATTAACATTCAAAATTCAAATAAGAAATATCGTGTATCGCCAAACAATTTTGGCGGCACCCTGATGACTACTCTGGGGAACCTCTAGGTTCCAAGAAAGCCAGATAAAGATTCGCTGCTTTAGTGTCTGGTGGATAACCCTCCTACTTTAGATCCGTAACTTAAAATATCCAGCACTATCTCTACCCAAACTCCTCTAAATTATTAACTCTTATAAAAATTTCTGCGAAAAATGTAAAATGATATTTTAACACCTTATACACTTCAAATAACATTTTATAACAGAACACTCGAGAAAAGGTTTTACCGAAGTCGGCGACTAATCCCTGTTGAATAATTAAATGTTGCATTAAATTACAAGATAGCGTAGGTATTGGGCGCCTACTTCGGTAACACATTTTCTCGAGTGTACTGTTATAAATGTTATTTGTAGTGTATAAAGTCTTAAAAATATTATTTTCCACTTTTTAGTTCGTAGTTTTTGAAAAGAAAAATTTTATTCAAGCTTTTTAGTGTCTCATTTTTTGGCAGCCCCCCTTTCCTTCTTCCACCCCCGTCAAATAACTAACAAACTAATGAGGAGTTGACTTTCCATCATCAGCAGACCCACAAAATTAATACAATCAGACGTAAATCTGGTGCAGTTTTGAAGATAAAAAGTTTTGAAAAAAGATACAAAAAGATTACGTGTCCCTTAAAAATTTGAGGTTTCCCCTCAATTTTTCCAGGATCCTGTCATCAGATCCTGATATATAACCCCGGATTGGTATCATGATAAGGATTATGGTACCAATCCGGGACTATCTACTTTCGAACCAAAAAAAAATCATCTAATTCGATTAAATAAATGGCAAAGTAGTCGGCGAACAAACATAAAAAAATATATATACATGTCAAATTGAGAACCTTTTTTTTTGAAGTCGGTTAAAAATGCCTTAGTACAAGTTATAAAATTACATAAATATTACTCTCGCACGATATATTAATAATAACAATAATAAATAATAAATATTTCACAACATCACATACATTGATCTAACTCCGAGATAGGTAGCTCAAGCACCTGTGTTACGGATATCAGAATCAACAGTGGAATTACAAATATATACATATAATACTTTTCTTTTGTAAGTACATACTTATAATACATAGCAAACACCCAGACCAATACAAACAAACATGTTCATGCACACAAATGTTTGTACTGTGCGGGGATCGAACCCGCAACCCTTGGACCAAAGGCAGCGTTCACTACCACTGTTCCAAACGGGTTGTCAAAAATATATTTAAATTAATAAACAGCTAATTTAACGAGGCTTGGTAGGTTTCATCTGAATCCATTTTAAAAACGATTTGTCAAATTAAGGTGTACCAAAACATGAGGCGTTAGTAGCTGTACTTGCTGTTAACTACTACGCACTTACGAGTACATCATAAACTCCAATTTCGGAATAATTGAAAAAGGAAAAGCGGAACCCAGTCACAAATTATCGACACTACATCAAGTGTTAAACGGCATTTATCGCCGCCGAAACGGCGAGGCCTTGTGATGAAAAGTACACAATTTGAGACTATAAATCAACGTCGAGCGTGTTGAACTGCTGGTAGCCGCCACACAAATGTTTTGTTTTATTACTGATAATTTAATTTTCAAAAACTCGTTATATCACATGTACTACGCCCCTAACAACAAGTGTCTTGTGTATTTTGTGGTGTTTTAATCGTAAAAGAAATACCATTGAAAATTACGTATTACAAGTAAGTTGAAATATACTTCTACTTTAGAAAAGGTCACTTATAAATGAAGTACTAGTAGTAAGTAAATGACAATCGTAAACGCTATTTAATAAACAACACGAAATAGTACAATAAAAACTTAGAAATTTATGTAATTTAACTAAATTTGCGATGGACAAAGTATGAATTTTATATAACCTAGGTATATATTTTTTATGTGATAGGTGACAGACGAGCAGACGGATCACCTGATGGTAAGCGATTGCATGGACACCCGCGACACCAGTTGAGTCACAAGTGCGCTGCCAACCTTTGAACCCCTCTTTCCCCCGGATCAGGCCTCCGGTACCCTCATTCACGCAGAGAAACATAGCACAGTGCTGCTTCACGGCGCCAGTTTTATATTATTATATTTATATTTAGGTATTATATTTCGAAAATACTTTTGGAGAGGTATGGCAGAACTTGTGTCCGAATTTTAACTTTAACAATATGTACTAATAACTAACTACTTATATAAACACTGTCAAGGTAGCCTGAATTCTGAAAAACGAAAACTTAATATTGGTGCCACAGGTACCTATGGAATTAATGTTTCGCAACGTATAAATCCAGAACAGATACATGCTACGACATAATTTTACAAAACATGAAATAGAAACATAATTCATTTTACACCATACATGAAATTTTAGATCAAGCCGTCGAAAATATCAATCAATCAACGCAGGCTATGATCGTCCACGAAACTATTAGAGCTCGTAGCGGTAACTGTTTTAGTTATCTATCACACCATCTCGCCGTTCCCCTTCGGCTATACGCTTTAGTTATTGCGTATAACGATTCCATCCTATTTAATCTTCCTATAAAAAGTGCCCTTCAACGCTGCATTTTTCGTAGCACGATTTCCCTCGACACTCCATCCACAAATATTTTTTAACAATTTGCAGGTCCTCAACAAGGTCGAACTCTACAGATTTTCTGTAACTGGGTCATTTTCGGTCTACGTCAGTTACACTTGGTTACCCACATCTTTAAATATCGAGCTCGATTTCAATAACTAATTATCCGTCACATAATTCTTCTCATCTCAACGTATTATTTTGCATTTGCGTAAGCAGGAGCTTTTGAGCCCGGGATATTTGGACCGTGGTCCAGGATATGGTGAGTCTGGTAAAAGCAATTGACGTCGAGAATCGAAACCCTTTGACAGGGTAACCGGACCAACTGACTCATGGTTCAGAATCTTTATGTCAATGTATGTATTGTGAATATCCACAGTTTCAGAAACTGTCGGAAACTTGCTTGTTTACTCACGATGCTTTCCTAGCCGTGGAGCCTACCACTCGCTGGTAGACGTTTGCGTATAAATTCAAAACATCCAGAGGTGTTCAACTCCTACAGACACATTTGTCTATTAATTCCCAATTCTTTTCAATACAATGTCACCGAATGTCTACCTTAGAGAGAATTTCTATTATTTTCGAGTTTCTGTGGCTGGCTCATATAGTCATCCTTTCTATCTTAAATTCATTACTATTTTCTCTGACTCCTTCCTACTCACAGACATTTACAAGGATATAGAATTGTCGTTAGTGAAAACAAAGTCAGATGTTCGATAGTCAGAGATACTACCCGCTGCAGTCTATTTGAACTAGATACGCTAACCTCTGCTGACAATTGGTAAGTTAAAATCGCTACCCTAATATTTTTGAAACCTAAAGGTGCTTCCTCATCATCATCATCATCATCATCATCAGCAACCCACACTCACGCAGCGAAACATAGCACCGTGCTGCTTCACGTCAGTTTTCTGTGAGACTATCACTCCCGTCTAGACGGCCCATTCATGCGGAAGCGTGGCTCTCCCACGGTGAAAGAATATTCTAATGTCACTCGAGTGTACGCTGTGTAAGTCGCATCTAGTCGCACCGCTAACGCAGTATTTCCTGTTGCCTTGCATGACACCAAATTGCTTCTGCAAACGGTGGAGAATGCAGATTGTTCCATTATTGTTTGTTTTGTAGTCAACGCCTAACTTGAATACATTTGTTCAGTAAATTGCTACGTAATGCGTTCATGTAGAAACCCGACGGTTGGCATTCGTTTCCTGGAATATGTACTTTATAAACTGGTATATATGTTGGTAAATTATAATAGGACATGTACTCGTATGTTAGTAAATAGCTTTGCCTGCTATTTACCTGCCCATATGGGTATCATCCCAGGGTGGAAAAAAACATTGAGCCCTAGAGGGAAAGTACCTTAAATCCTTAAGTTAAAACATTTTACTTTTTTTATGTAATAGGTGGCAGGCAAGCAGACGGATCCCCTGATGGTAAGCAATTGCCGCCGCCCATGCACACCCGCGACACCAGTGGAGTCACAAGTGCGCTGCAAGTCTTTTAAGCCCCCTTTCCCCTGGATTTAAAGGAAAGATTCCTATATTTGTAAAAAAAATCTGCGAAAAATAACCGCCTTCAAAAACCACGAACTAAAAAGTGTAAAATAATATTTCTAACACTTTATACACATACACAATAACATTTTATAACAGTACACTCGAGAAAAGGTGTTCCCGAAGTCGGCGCCCAATACTATCTTGTAATTTAATACAATATTCAATTATTCAACAGGGATTAGGCGGAACCTCCTTTTTTTAAGTTGGTTAACAAAGTAATAAAACTGCGTTCATCGTTTTCTTTTTTAATTTTGCTTGTGTCGCGCGGGAACGAATTTTTTTTTTAGAAATTAAAATTGGCAATTTTTTTCCACTAATTGATAGAGTCACAGTCACAGTGCCAAATAATAATGAGTCAGGATTTTTTTACGAAAACTTTGAATCGAGTGATTTTAGTTTAAACAACTATCGGCCTAGGCATCTAATTGGCGACAAACGTTCAGCCACCTAATAAAACGTTGTTGTCAACAACATGGCTAGTTGTTCTTCAGTCATTTGATAGGATGCAGACATTCAACGAACGCCCTAGGCGACCAATTGGATGGCTAATTGAACCAGTTGGCTGCGACACATACATAATTTTATAGACGCACAAATCAGCGAGTAAATCGTTAGGCACGAGACACCTCAAACGCTCTACTCTTTCTTAATTCTATTCTTAAAATAATCAAGCTTCATTTGATGAAAGAAAATAATGGATTCAAGGATGTAATGTCGTGGGAGTGCGCAAACATTAGACAACCTTTACTAAAACAATTAATATTTATAAGATAAAAAATTAATGAGAGCGATTGTATTGGGTGCATCCGTAGGCGTTCGCTTTTTTCTTTTATCGTCCCACATAAATCGTAGGCGTAAAAAATTATATCCTTTATGTGAACATTTTCCGGAAAGTATACGGGGTTTATAGACATATAAAATAACAAGTATATAGAATCGTGTGTATCATGTGGTCTAATTAAACTCCTACATTTTAACCCCGTTCAGGCTACCTTGCAATTAATGTGGCCGGCTAGGACAAAACATATTTATTTTCTATAACAATAGGTACTTTATTTCACAAAATTTTAAACGAAACGAAAAAGATGAAAAATTCTTCATTAAATTTAGCTCCATACAGAACACTTATGAATGTCAAAATAGGTACATATATTATCATCTGCCGCTGTTTCGGAATGTCGATGTACTGAGAAGACACCAGCAAGAAACTAAGTAGTTACTCTTTTCAAATATTTATGATGCTACAGAGTTTCAATTGAGAAGAGAAAATAAATACAATTATCAAAGTTAACAGACTAATATGAATAAAAACTCAAAAGACTAATCGATTACATGACCAAGAATTCTTATCATTTAAATAGTCTTGTACACTATAGTACCCTTTCTTCATTAGGCAGGTTTTAATATGACACTTAAACTTATCCAGTGATAGTTTAATGACATTTTGAGGTAGCTTATTAAATATCTGAATCTTACAGTTTGGGTATATACCTACTCATAGATAATATTATTTTGTAACATGTCAACATACAAAATAAATAAATGTGTCAAATTTACATTGCCCAACGTAAGACAGGTCAGCACTATTATTAATATGAATAATGAAAATGTTCAAGTAATTAATTCTACAGTATTTCTGGGCATCACGTTAGATTCGAAACTACACTGGAGTTCCCATATTGCTGCCCTGGCAGGAAGACTTAGTTCAGCTGCATATGCAGAACGAAAAATAAGACATCTGACCGATATTGAAGCAGCAAGACTTGTGTATTTCAGTTATTTCCATAGTGTTATGTCTTATGGTCTGCTGTTGTGGGGCTCTGCAGGTGATATTCAAGCTATCTTTGTGCTACAGAAGCGAGCTGTCAGGGCCATATACGGACTCAGGCCACGGGACTCACAAAGAAATTAACATCTTAACATTAGCATCACAGTACATATTTGACTGTATTATGTATATTTATAAAAAACTGGATTTATTTCCTAATAAATCTGATAAACATAGCCTGAGCACCAGAAATATACTGCTAATTACAACAACTTAATCTAATTAATGCTAACAACGAAGCGAATGCCGTCTGAATTTTGTACCAGGGGCACCAGACATTGAATTATGGTTACACGTTTCAGAAACTATCCGAAACGTGCATGTTTCCTTACGACGTTTGTCCACAACTGAGGTAATAGTAGAAATACGCACATAGATTTGAAAAATCCATCGGATTCGAACCACGACCCTCGTAGCCAGGGTTCCCACACCCATTAAGGTGCCTCAGATATTATCTGAACAATTTTTTTTATGATACACAGACAAGCATTGACCTCCTGATGATAAGTATAATTCACTCTTGCCTTAAAGAGGTCCAGGTTATAATGTTCAATGGCCGTGGGAGAGCCACGTTTCGGCATGAATGGGCTGGCTCGAATAATACCACGGCTTCACAGAAAACCGGCGTGAAGCAGCACTGTGCTGTGTTTCACTGCGTGAGTGAGGGTATCGAAGGCCCAATCCGGGGGTAAAGGGGGTTCAAAGGATGGCAGCGCACTTGTGAATCAACTGGTGTCGCGGGTGTCCATGGCCGGCGGCAATCGTTTACCATCAGATGATCGGTCTTCTCGTCTACCACCTATCACATAAAAAAATGATACACCTTGGAATGACAGTCCTGTTAAAGGGGCTCCGCTTGACGGAAAATAGACTCGACTGTGTTTTGGTGGCATTGAATCTAACAAGATTGGCTTCGCCACATTTGGAGACTAATAAAAGATTGAAGCGTTCAGTCATGGACTCTCAACTGGAGAGATATCCATCTGTAACTGTGTTGTCGTCGGCATACCCTGCAGTACCTGGTACTAGTACCTAGGTCATTTATGTGCAGCAATAAGAAAGCTGCACACCGAACAGATCACAGAGGAACTCCGGCATCGATCGCCTGCTGATCGGAGGAGTATTGATCGGTTCCTCAGAAAGTCTGATCCAATTGCACAGGCCAGCAGATATACCAAATGCCAGAAACTTGCTCATTAGGCTTTCATGCCAGACCCTGTCAAAGGCTTTCGAGATGTCAGAAGACACCGCAATTGCCTCCTCGTTTTTCTCGATTGCTTTCCTCCAGAGATGTGTGGTCTATACTATAAGATCTCCGGTTGATCGCCCTCGTTGGAAACCATATTGGATATTGTTCGATCGCTAAGGAGATCGTTATTCTCGAGATACACAAGGAGTCGGTTATTCAGTACTCATTCCATAGTCTTACAAGTTTATAGACATGACCGAGAAATACAACGGGAGACGATTTTCTGCAATGAGCGCGGCGCTGCGGAGGACACGGCACACCCTTGTGGAGTGTGTGTCGTGGGATGCACGTCAAGCGCTGGTAGCGGGGATCGGCCAGAACCTCTCTCTCCCTATTAGTTCAAAAACCAATTTAAAAGTAATTACACAATTTTTTTCAAATCAAACAAAAATATCTCATAAAACAATAAAAGTACACGTGACATTAAATATAAAACAAAGACGAATAATAGAGGGAAACAGTGGTTATGTTAACCACTACAAGGTCTAAACCTCAGCATGTGCTAACAACCTTGCGGGCCTTGAGTGAATCTTCAATTTTGTGTTCATCAGACACAACACATTATTATTATTTTCTTTCTCTCTTTTTTTATACTACGTCGGTGGCAAACAAGCGTGCGGCTCGCCTGATGGTAAGCGATTGCCGCAGCCTATGGACGTTTGCAACTCCAGTGGACCTGCATTCGCTCTGCCGACCCCTTAAAAACCTTAACACTCCTTTTTTGAAGAACTTCATGCTGTATTCCCCCGGAAAAACCTCTGATGACAGCCGTTAATTCCACAGCCGGAGCGTCCGTGGGAGGAAATTCCTCTGGAACCGTACTGTGCGAGACCATTTGGGTTCCAATGTATGAGGGTGGACGCTCTGACGACAGCGGGCGGTGCGGTGGTAAAATGCGGCTGTTGACATTAAGTCAAACAGTTCTTCGGAGCACAAACCATTGTAGAAGCGGTAATAAAACACACATAGGGAGGCAAAATCTCTCCTAAGACTTAAAGGTTCAATACCGCATGTGAGTTTGGGATCGTCGACTATTCGCGCGTCTTTAAACCGAATCAAAGGATTCAAGCTGGTATGCAGGTGCTCCTGCCCATAGATGGCAACATTACTCCATATGGGGGCGAACTTGTGACTTATATAATAAAAGCCTTTGCTCAGGAGTGAAGTACCGCTTTGCTCTATTCAGCACACCGAGCTTTTTGGATGCCAGCTTGGCTTTACCTTCCAAGTGACTTCGGAACTGACTGTCGCTGGAAATGTCGATACCAAGGCTCCCAATGCTCTTTGAGAGGGTGAGAGTTGTACCTTGGAACTTGGGGGCTACAGAGAATGGGGATTTTTAGCGGTGAATGCGCAGACTTGAGTCTTTGTGGGGTTGAAACGGACCCGATTTTCCTGGCTCCACTCGGATAGCTAAATAAAAATAATATTATATTAGTTAATAATAAAGTATAACATGACTTATTTCTAATACATTATTGTCTAGACGACCCCGCGCTGCGAGTCGTACAGTCTTCTAATAACATAATGAAGACAATTACATGGACGAAACATAAGGGAAAATATGGTGGTTGTGTCGACTACAGCCAGCTCCTACAAATGTGCTAAAAACAAGAGGTCGCTGCAGCGCTGATTTTCAGGTTGGACCTTGAGCGATATAATTTAATCAGAACCTGATTCTTCATTGAAATTCTAAAGAATAACTGCAGACACATTTCTATTCCAGTAATATGAAGGTATTTTGTTTAGTTACTAGTTAGCAACATTGTGTGTGCTCACTAGATACAGTTACAATGATGCATGCGGTAAGTGAATCATTAGCATAAGAAAAGACAGAACGCGGCCGCGCGCCGGTACCGCGCGCTTGTACTTGTCATAGTAACTGATGTGCAGATTTGCGGGTACCCGCGTGAATAATCATAACCACTCAGTGGTTAATTGCCAGTGCATACGCGTAATTAACTGGCCGCATTATTCTGTCTATGTCAGGTATGAGAAAGGTAACCAAATTGTGTTATTGAAAGATACCTAAGTATCTAGCTAATGGAGGTTATTATGAATGGTCCAAACTTTATACTTGGCTTGAGATTTACGTCATATCTTTAATATAATTTGGTTTCGATTTAAAAAATAAGTAAAATTTAAAACTATACAAAATAATAAAAAAAGGCTTAACGGCTCTGAATTTAAACCACTGACCGCTAATTATTTAGTACTCGTAAATGTGAGGTGTTTTAGCCGAAAATTGTTTCAATCTTTCATAATAGATTGAAACAATTATCAAACAAAACAATCTATCTATCATAATAAGTATGCCTAGCCTACTATATGTATAGCTGTGTGTGTATGTATATCTATATATATAATTACCAATAATAATAACATAAGCTTCAGATCGGTGCTACTAACCTATATTTACTTACCTTCCCAAGCGCCCAAACAGTGCGTGGGCGCAAATCAGCACCAATATATGACCTTAAAAGTACACGCGATCGAGAGCGTTTTTTGTCCAAAAGCTAAACAACGGATCGGGCTAATCGAGCGGTGACGCTTGCGCGCGCGCTGCCTTATAAGTCCATCTTCCTATTTACTATAGGGTTGCCAGCTTGCCACCCAATGTACGGACCTATTTATAATTAGACAAATAAATAAATTATTGACGAACTGATGGACATTGGAGTCAGCCTTGTTGGATTAACTAATTTTACGAAAAATAAAATATAATATTATTTTCCAATTATCATACTTTTTATTATTACTAGATTGGAATCAAAGAAAGAACATTTTATTATTTTAAACAACACTTTGTGTAAGTACAACATCTGTTTCAAAAACTAGTGTTTATCAACTTACTGTGGATACCAAAGTTAATGAACATTTTTTTTTATTATGGCTCTACCCGAAGATAATTCGCCAATGTCAAGTAACTTATTAAGATTAAGTAGTAGTCAACAGTCAAAGTTAGTCAAAGTCACAGTCACCCAATAAAACGCTGGTGTTTTACGGACCTACGGATTCAGCGGATATCAGTTTAAAAGCAATCGCGGGTTTTAAGACTCCATTAGGTTCAAGCAAGATGTCACAAGACGACGCACTGGACACACAATAGCAGTATTAAAAACGATACAATCCAACGATTCTTATTATTAGGATCACTTTGCGGCACTTCAGTGTACAAATAAACACCAAATTTGTACACTAAAAACCACTAGACACTAATTTAAAACCTATGAATTGCATTAGCCCATGCGGCTTGTTTTAGCCCTACCCACCGAAACCTTAATATACATAAGCTTAAATGACGTCTCTGAGAGCGGTCGTTAGTTTCAAATAAAAAATAATAATACAAAAAAAAACAAAGCAAAGATTAACAAAATTGTAAGGGTTGTGTCTTCCAACATAAATGACCATTACTCAGCCTATCTCATGGCCCTGAAAAAGGTCAGGACACTGATTTTCAGTAGGAATAACTGAGTGAGTGCCACAGCCAGATTACCTACATCCGTATCACATAGAATATTACAGAACTAAACGCTTTCACAGAGTACTGGATAAACATTTCCTCTAAATGAAATAACATACAATTTTCCCCAAAACAGAGTTCTTGTATTTTTTTTAGAAAAACATTGCATCTTAACAAAAATAAGGTGGCAACCCTAATTAGTACGCCCCCGCATAGCACTTGCCGATTCAGCAGATCGGTCTGTATCGCTTCCCGATGTCGATATTAGCTATGACAGACATGTTTGTGCCGTGTTGCTATTTTATATAACGTAACAGTATAAATAACGATTTATCATTCGACGTTTTGATGAGTGCTTACAGTAGATACCTTCTGTTCAACTGTACTGCATAATATCAACGTGCCTACGTTGAGCACAGTGTTGCCAACTTAGCCCTTTCGGGGCTTTTGTATGCTTGTTCGGCCCTTGAAATAATGATTTAGCCCCTAGCCCAATTTCTAGCCCCGATATGATTTGTATTATTTGTATCGCGCAAGAAAAATAAAAGCTGTCCCTAACGAAATAGATAGAGCACAGTCCCAACAATTAAAGTGAAAGTAAAACCTATCTTTTACTACCCTTATATTACTTATTATCTATATTATATCACTGACTTATCTATAGTCAGGTAATAATAGTTGAAGTGAAATCTTTAGTAGAGACTTCTGAACTTAGTTCTAACGTCTGAACTAACATTTGGGCTGTTTTTTTTATTAAGTGTGTTTGTTTCTGGCTAAAGCCAGAAAACCTGGCACCGAGTTGGCAATACTGTTTGAGTGAGCATTCATGCATACGGGCTCACTGGGCCGTGGCGACAGCCCTGAAGGTGACAGTGCAGTACAGCGGATGCGGAATGCTACCATCTAACGCCCTGCTTCTACATCAGCCAAAGAATATACTTACTAACTCCGATTACCGATGGCTCTGTGTAAGGTGTTTTGGTCTCCGATAAAAACTCCTATACGTGTCCCGATCAATCACGGTTGCAGGCCAGTCGCTGACAGAATGTATATATCGTGCTATTTCAACCGTCTTTGAGAGTATTATTTATTACTATTACGGAAAATAAACCATTACCTTCAAAAAAAGATTGTTTGTAAATCAGTTTCCCGTACAAAATGACCAGTTGGTTTGGTATCCACTTGCAAAAATACCTACACTACACTACTTCTCTTAAAACGCTCTAATGGTCTAGTGATTTAAGTACCGGCCGTGATCTTGGGATCCTGGATTCTATTCCCGGGTCGAGCAAAAAGTATGTTTCGAATTTTTCGAACATAACTCGGGTTTGTGATCACCAATCCGCATTAGGCTAGCGGGGTGATAAAACCTAATCCCATCTCCGTAGCGATGACAAGAATTCTATGATGGAAAACATCCCTGCAGTGGGACAGTATATAGGCTGATACTTTACTTGTTTACCTCTCTTAAAGTCTGTACTCTATGTTTTCCATAGACCAGACGCTTCGGAAACTTCCTAATACATATTATTGTTTTAAACTAAGGTCACTAAAATTAGCATAGGTTTTTACAGGATTTCTACACACACATTATGTAGACTAGATGGTAGATTTTCTTCACATTGTACAATGTAATGTACACTACAGACTGAATAAAAACATGTTCAACACATGTTAAAACATGAGGTAATCATGATTGAGGATACGATAAAAGTTCATAACATAAAAAGGTATTGTAAACAAAAGGATTTGCCTAATATTAAATCACTCAGCAAAACAAAGCCCTCTTAAGATAAATATCAGGAAATATAACCGTGTTATCAAACCGGCGTAGCCCGTAATACCCGAAGCGTAGCGAACACTTACACAAAAATATGTAATTACTGCGTGACGTCATGGGGTTCCGTCGCAAACAGCCTCGATTGACGTTAACGACTCTGTGAATCTGTCGTTCAGCTATTTTTGTTTCGTATCAAACCGTTTTATCATCCCTTATTATCTAAATAGGACGTTATGGAATAAACGGCGGACGTCACCATAGGGGCAGGTGACGAAACATCGCAAGTGCGTCACCACGCCCCCAAATAGGTTATTGAGTAGTCTGCCATTAACACTGAGTGAATTACATAAATAAGTTATATATTCGTTAGCTAACATAAGCAGTCGGAGCGGGTAACCTTTGTCATTTCCCTGGCACGGGGGCGACGCGACTGACATTTTCAGACACTTTTTACGAAAGAGGTCAAGGTATCTATATAATTTCATTTTATTTGAAACCGTCTGACATGATACCTTCATGATACCCATATTTTTTTGAAGGTTAATATTTAAAATGATAATTATACTATCAATATTATTTCATACTAGGTAATGTTAGAGAGTTAGTGACCTATGTCTAGAAATACAATGTAAACTAGTCAAATCAATGATGATTTATATATGAATATATATACTATATATGAATATAGTATAACCTTGTGACACTAGACTATACTATTGACTATACTTTGAGAACTAAGCAGTGGAAGTGGAGCGACGAATCGCACATTCGTGAGGTACCTACTTTCGGTGTCAACAAACAAATACTGTATGGAAAAATACCCCAATATATCAAAGCCAAAGTCAAGTTCGAGCAGTATGTTACGTCCGTGTTCACCTACGGAACGGAAACCATGACTCTTGCACAGAAGTGCGCCGTGAAATTTCGAGTCGCACAGAGGGGCATGGAAAGAGCGATGCTTGGAATTACTCATCGAGACCGGAAACGTAATGATAGGATAGACCACCACAGCGCTGGGTGGACGAAATCCGACGATACGGAGGTTGGGACTGGATAAGTCAGGCACAGGATCGCTAGGATTGGAAGAAGAGGGAGAAGGCCCACATCCAAGAGTGGATTTACAATGGGCCACCATGACGATGATGCTAATGATTAATACTTTAGGCAACAAAGTGCAAAACAAGTTAAATTTAAATACTAACTATAAGTACACACATACTAGGTACTATATACCTACATACAGTTGTGGGCAGACAATTAAAGGCTCTATTTTCTTGGAACTTTGAAGGCTTCGTTTTCCGTCAGGGATTGATGGAGCTTTGATCTGATGATGGCTATCCAAGGCGCAAAATAAAGAGATCCAGATCGTTACGCTTCTTACACGCTTAACTCATCTTAACAGCGTTCGAAGACACATATTTTAATGGTTTTATAAACATATCGAAATAGCTCTTATAATGCTGCTTAGATCAGCTGGGTGTGTGTAGCGATTGGTTTTTTCTCTATTTGCCCCTAAGAAAGTCATCATCAGATCACAGCTCGATCAATCCCTGACGGAGAGTGAAGCTTGTAAGATTCGTGTTTCTATGAAAACCGAATGATGTCTTTAAGTAAGAGTAAGATCACAGTCAAGGCTATAAATCACAAAGTTGCAAAACTCAGTATGTCAGACTGTTCTCCGACCCACATCCACTGAAACGCCACCGGAGCGCCACGACTCGTTCCATAAGCGACCTTACCGAAACCTACGCTAGTTCATGAAGCTCCGGAAACCTTGCAAAGGCAGTGTTGCATAGCAAGTGTCGTAACTTCCGCACCTCCGTGGGCTTGGGAGCGCCGCAGATGCGTGGGTGCCGGACGCGTGTAGGCCTGCCGTCTGCACATTTTCATCGTTACGAAAATCCACCAAATCATTTTAATAACTTCATGATATGTTAGATCCGGAATAAGACAATGATGTGTGTATAATCTAATAAGTAAGTAGGGTAGTAATCCATTCTTGCCTTAATTTCATACACTTTTGGTTCAATATCAACTGAAGACATTGTTTGGAATTGTTTCAGGAAAACTATAAAAAAAAGTTATTAATTTTGACTTCATGTCTTAATGCAGCCGTAAAATGTGTATAGCATAAAGGAAGTTTCAATAAATTTCATTCCAGATTCCACCATTTTTACTTTTACTTCAAATCGTTGCTTAAGTTTTAACGCCTCATCAACTTTTCAGGAGACAAAAAAAAACTGGTTGTGAGATTATGTGGTGACGCTATAAAAGCTTAGGTTTTTTTACTTCAGTGCTTTTATTTTTCCATAATTTTAAAGGTTTTTATAGTCATATCATGATTCTGATAATATCATGATTCTCACATAATTTTAAAGGTTTTTATAGTCATATCATGATCTTACGATTCTCTAGCGAATGCTATGACATCAAAATAAACAAAACCTTCAATGAATGAACACAACACGCGTAAAATCTACATCATGGAGCCCACTATCCGCCCTCAAAGGCCCTTATGAAAGTAAGGATTAAAGAAAACGGACAAAAGGTTATGGAAAATGCCTGTGCAGGATCGATTGCTGAATGAAAATACTCGTGAATCTCCAGATGGTTTGCCGCCTCCAGTCCTCGGCCCACGCCTTACACACGCCTACGATCCTCTACTCGTATAATTGCTACAACATGGCAAGAGATGAAGACAGTTTCTCCTCATTACATCATGTCCTGATCTACAAAATCTTTTTCAGATTGTAAGACTTGTAAGACAGAAAAGAGAAAGACTTATTCAAAACTGGTTGAAGGGTCAACTGGGAAAAAATCGTAGCAATTGTCGGAGTCACGGGGTGACCAAATAGTACAAATTGTCCCCTCTGATACGAATCGAAAGGGGCAGGTTGTGAAAACTTGTCCCCCCGGTGACAGTTGGGAAGAAAAAAATCATTCAAACCGAAAACAATCCACTGACATTACTCAAATAGTACACACTAACAATAGAAACAGTCTCGAGAAACTACACTACAGATCATCCTTCATGTTAAATAATTCTGGAGTCCCCCAAGGCAGTATTCTTGCCCCTATTTTATTTTTAGCATACATCAACGATCTCCCTAATGCCATTCAACATAGATCAATTTTATTTGCAGATGACACTACATTAATAATAAAGTGCAACAAAAATGAAAATATTCAAGATATCGCTAATGCTACTCTTTCTTCAGTCATAAACTGGTTGCAGTTGAATAACCTCAATATAAACCTTACCAAAACAAAATTTTTAGAATACCGTTCATACAATAGCACTGAATTACCACTACATATAAAATATAATCAAAGTAATATTGATAAAGTTCCCATGTATAAATTTCTCGGATTAATAATTGATCAAAATCTCAACTGGAAAGGACACATAGATTACATCTGCAATAAATTGGATCGATATGTATATGCATTAAAACGCTTGAGACAGACCATATCAACTGAGGCTGCATTCACCGCTTACCATGGGTATGTATCTTCTGTTCTTAGTTATGGATTGGTAATATGGGGAAATTCAGTGGATATTGACAGAGCTTTTAAATTACAAAAAAAATGTGTAAGGGTTATCTGTAACGCGTGGTTCCTAGAGAGTTGCAAGCCACTGTTCCAAAAACTTAAAATTCTTCCCTTGCCCTGTTTATATATTAAAGAAGTATGCTGTTTCGTCAAGAAACATCCAGAGTACTATAAAAAATACTCAGAAGTCTCTGCTAGAACACTTAGAAATAAATATAACCACTTACTACACAAACCTCCCTCTATTGCCTATATATATAAACAAAATATTTATAATATGTCTATATTGCTTTATAATAAATTGCCTACTTCTCTTAAAACATTAGAAGGGAATAAATTCAGAAAATCACTGACGTCATGGCTAAGTCAAAAAAATTTCTACAGTGTAAAAGAGTTTATAGAAAATATTGAGTAAATATTGTACTACGTACATACATATTTATATAGAGTGTAAATAGTATCTCATTAAGATTTGTTATTCGTTTTGTAAGCTGATAGGCAAACAAATTAGTAATTTAATTCAGTGTTCTTAACCCTATAATGTCTCCTTACCCATTCTTGATTTTACTTCTTTTTAAAATCTGTGAAATATTGTTTTAACATTACCTTTACAATAGTAGTCTTTGCCTTACTCTATGACTTTAACTATACATTTAACCTAGCTCATTATGTTTACTTCAAAGAGTACTTACTTTTTAATATGGTATACTTGTAGGTATACACTATAACATTTGCACGCTTGCTTGCAAGCGAAATACAAACACTAGATACTTAAATTCTACTTAAGACCTTATGTATCATGTATTTCTAGCAAATAAATGTTTGTTTGTTTGTTTGTTTGTTTGACTTCGAAAATTCCCATAAAATAATTGCAAATTTTCATACAAAGTCGGTCACGTGACATGGACATTTTGTATGGGGAATCGAAAAATTTTACGACGAATTTCCTGACGACTTCATAGGGGTTCTGTTTAGACCTATTGAATAAATAATTATAATTTCATTTAATGGTAATAAACGTTTTTAAATCAAAACAATATCTTAACAAGCATTCAAAAACTGTAGACAAGCTAAACAATAATAGGTTACCTGTTACTCCACCGTTACAACCAACGCACTATACCTATCAATGGTACCTATTACTTGCCGCCCTTTGACATTTTCCCGGGCGGCTTACGCCGACGAGAAAAGATCAACAGGTTGTTGCTATGGTAACGCCCAAGCGCGCCATGACCTTTCCTTAAACCGGTGTAAGGACCTCGAACTTCCGTTACCCTCTAAATTGATCAGTCAGTAGGTGTATCACACCCACGTTTGGCACGCATTTAAAACTCTTTAATATTAAAATTTTTAATTTGACATAAATTATCTACAAAAACTACTTGTCTTCTTCTTCCTTGCCTTTTCCCTTTATTCGGGGTCGGCTCTTCTCGCCTTACGTGCCAGGATAGTCTATCCTGGTTTGTCTGTGCGTCCGGTTAAGGTTGCGTATACGGTTGTCCACCACGTAGCCAGGGGGCGGGTTCGACTTTTTTTTATCTACAAAAATTACTTTCCTCAGAATAAAAATATAAAAAACAAATGATTCTGCTTCTTTTGATGGTTGACTGGTAGAGTATGCTGAAAGATAATAAAAAGTTGCAGTGGGTATGATAGTGCCTATTGTAATCTGGATTGCTCATCCTAGAAAATAAGCTCTATTCTAAGGATACGTAATAGATGATTCGCTGGCTAAATACAACCACACGCGTGCCTTAAAATAACTATTATGTAAACAAACGGACGTGCAAATACGTCAATGTAGTAAACATAGGAACTACATTAGCATATGGAGTAACACTGACTGAAGAAGTCGTTACGTAGCTCTACAACTATGACCACATATTTTTAGCGCAGCCTAATGATTTATCTAAACTACGTAACGCCTCAACTATCCGGTCCGGGCCGCCAACGTCACGGGAGCGCGCGTGCCACGCGGCTAATTGTAGCATGACCAAAACGGTCTCCGCGGCCCGTCAGCCGCCGTAGCGTACGAAAGCGGAGCGTGAATCAGCACGGAGAAAGTGGTGGCTGACGAGAGCGCGCCCGCGCGCCGGCGGCTGCAGGGCGCGCGGCCGCGACGTCACGCACCACGACGAGCCTCCGCGCCCACGCCGCCCGCGCGCTCACGCCGCCCGCCGCACCGCCATCACTACACTTGTGCGCCCCGCGCTTTTCGCGCGCCTCCCTTCGTCGTCGCGACGCCGCGCCATTTTCTCGCGCACGTGGGCGACGCCGCTGGCCGAGCGAGGGCGCTCGGCTCGAACGCCATTAACGCGGCTGTCGTGAATGAACGCCGACCTCGACCGGGTGGCTGGCGTCCATTGATAGGGCGCGCGGCGGGCGACGACCGGCCGCGGCGTTCGCACGGGGGCGGCTCGCTGCACGCCCTCGCCGCTCCGATCGTGCCTCAGTCGAGGATGTGGCGTTCTCCGCGCGACGACACTTACCGCGTGCGAAATCTGTGTTCATTTATCAGTAGATGATCGTGACCCTTCCGTGGGATGATCGTGCCGCGTATACGTAATTTCCTAAGTGTAATTTTCTGTGATCGCGTCAATTTTGCTAGAACATAAGTTAGATTACGTGAAGTATTTTGTGTGTACAGTAGCGATCGGCGCACGCGCCGGTACGAATTCGGCGCGTGGTGTGCAAAAGGTGAATGTGAATATAAGTGTGCGTGCGAGCAAATCGCATACGGTGGTGTGGTCAGGACGGTGCGGGGATGCGCTCGTGCGATGCTCTCGGTGATCGCGATGCGTCGGCCGGAGGACGAGGAGCTGGGCGGTCGCGGCGATGGCGACGAGTTCGTGGACATCTCTCAGATGCAGCTGTTGGTGGAGGCGGGCCCGAGCGGGTTGCACTACGGAGGCCCGCCGCCGCCGCTGGCGCAGCCCCAGCCGTACGCGCAGCCGCCCGCGCACCCCTCGCACCACGCGCCCACCACCACGGCCTCAGTCGACGATCTCTTCGCGCTCTACTTTACCAGTACTCCCACCTCGCATGGTGAGCATCCGCTAGGTACGAATCTTTATCTTATTTCAAACCGGTTATCAATGTTTTTGAGAGGTCTTTGACATTGGCTGACAATGTTGCCAATATGCAGACCATTTCAATTTCATTCAGTCTGTAATGTATTTATATCGCACATTTTATGAAAGAACTCATAATGTTAAAAATGGTTCAATTAAATCAGGCCCTGGCCTAATACTCTAAGTCACGTGCTAAATAAGCTCTACACAAATATGAACCTTATTGCGTTGACATAAGTGCTGCATAGACCTGTTTGATAAAGACTATATTCTACATGCGGTTCTTGAAAAGAGCGGCAAACAACGTCAGACCGGTTTCTTTTGTTTATCAAATCCCAAGATCAAATCAATCCTAATAACTTACCAGCCATATTTAAAAATACCTAGAAATGTTACACATTTTTAAGCAACTTACCTATTGACTTACCTGTAGAGTAATTAAAAATAATAAGTACTTAAATTTAATACTTAATCCAGAGAAAGAGCGCTGGGAATTACACGCTAAGATGAGGGTTTTATCCAGAGAAAACATCCACTCGACCATTTTACATAGCCCTCACAAATGGGAGAGGATTTATGGGATTCTTACTTTGTTATGTTAGAGACGGCAAACGAGCAAGCGGGTATCCTAACGGTAAGTGATAATCATTGAACACCTGTGAACATCTGCGAGATCAGAGGAGTCGCAAGTTATAAGGAGTTCTTTAGAAACGTATTCAACTTGTTCACTAAGCTCCCCACAGCGTGTAATTCCCGGTTGCGTCCAAAACTGTCGCTCTCAGGCCTGGGGTACGCTTAGACCGTGATTCTGGATTTGAGGAGTCTGGTAATTACGGACTACCAACCTACCTTCGCAACCCTTTAACAGGGGAACCAGACCAACTGAATCATGGTTACGAGTTTCAAAACCTATCCGAAACGCGCAGCTTTTCTCACGATGTTTTCCCTCGCCGTCGAGATAATGGTAGAAATACGCACATACATTTGAAAAATCCAGAGATACATGGTCGGATTCGAACCACGACCCCGCCTCAATGTGTTGTCCAAAGCTGTTGCCGGTCTGGGGTATACCTGGACCAGGATCCGGTATTTGGTGAGTCGGGATGAAATGAAAGCGACCCAACCCTTAAAACATGGTACCATGTGTAACCATGATTTAGTGGCTCTGGTTCCCTAGGGGAACCATGATTCATGGTTACATGTTCAGATTTATCATCTCAGCAATTGTAAGTGTCCACAAAGCTTGATAAACTATTCGAACCGCCGCCGAGCTAATGATAATTATAAATAATAATTAAATAAACATTTCACAACATCACATACATTGATCTGACTCCGAAATAGGTGGCTCAATAAATTATGTAACTATGGTAATTATGTACCTCCTACCTAAATTGAATAAAGACTAGTTTCTTTGGAACGGTGGAAATTGATAAGATAAAGATAGCGTGAAACAAAGCGACTGTTTTGGATGCAATCGCGACTTGTAGACACGGCGTCACGTGGAGTTACCCTTGTTGGACTTTGTATCGTCCTTATGTCTGCTGCTTAAGTGCTATTTTTGCACTGCGGGGGCTAAATTGACCTGATGCCGACTTACCTACACACTTTGATGAGAACACTTACGTATAAGTAGCGGAACTGATGACATGAGCTGATCTGCCTCAAAATAATAAGTATATTATTTTTTTCATAATTGCGGATCTACAAGCGTCAAAATCATGTAAGCGTTCGAACCTACCTAAAATATCTGAGCATTTGACAAAAATCACTTTAAGCACATGAGGGGTAATTGCCATACTCACCACGCTTGGCAGACGGGTTGGCGAGGGTTTTGATATAAATGCAGAGTTTTCCTTCTCTGGGTGCTGATGATCATGACAGCAGCTTTACCTTAGTCGCCTTTTACGACACCTAGGTAAAAGTGAGGGTGGCCTATTCTACTCTGCCGGGGACCACACGGCCATTTTTGATTCATGTCATTTGTTCTCAGACAACAAATGAAAATGCACCTTGGCGTATATTAGGTACTGAAACTACTATTTCTTTTGTCAAATGCTCAGATATTTTTTGCATGTTTGAACACTAACATAATTTTGATGCTGACTGTACGCGAGTCAAGTATGGACATACACACAGCCACACATCAGGTTACCGCACTCTACGACAAATTTCCTCAATTGATATTGAACCAAACGTGTTTGAAATTAAGGTGAGAATCGAATGAAGAAAGATAGATTTGTATAAATTGATGTGTGGCTTACCGTACAGCGAAATTACAATAGTCGGAGCCGGAGTGATACCATGGCCTCACAGAAAACCGATGTCAAGCAGCATTGTGCTGTGTTTCGCTGCGTGTGCGAGGGTACCGGAGGCCCAATCCGGAGGAAAGGGGGGTTTGAAGGTAGCGGCGGCCATCGCTTATCCTCAAGAGATCCGTCTGCTCGACTGCCACGTATTACTAAAAAAAAGTCACTCTCCTCTCACGTAGAGACCGTGATGCAAATCCCTCTTTGTCAAAAAAATCTGTGATAGGCGAGACTTTCGAGCACGAGCCCAATGCTCGCACTCGTGTTCAGGGGGCCTATTTTCGTCCACTCGACATTCAAGTCAAATTTAGAGATTTCATACATTCGTCTATACAAATCTCTAACTCAACTTCAATGTCGAGTACGCGAGAATAGGCCCTCTGGTCGTCTAGCGTAGGTGTTGAGGAGGTTCTTAGGATCTGTGTTCCGTTTCCGTGATCCGTCGCGTCGTGTCGCGGCGTCGCTGCGTGCGCGCATTGTGCCACGAAACAGCTGCGTTTCGTAAGTCAGCTTTAGTCTGCTCGAATAATTCGGATCAGCGTTCCGTATACAGTTATCTGGACCGGATGGACCTAATCGGCTGCGTCTGCGCAACTAACGCTATCACGTTCACCCGTGCCTGTAAACATTGCCATTGTATTAACATTGGTGGTGTCGTTGTAAAATATTGTGATAATAGTTGTAATAAGTTTGGCCTATGTTTACTCTTCTGTAATAGGCAGGTCCCGCAATCTAGAAATGCCTAACAAGCTTCAACAAGTAGGTAGGTACACTTGCGACGAGAAATTTGAGACAAAGAAACGTGATATTACATTACTTTATTGCCGGGTGGATATTCTATTTTCTATGGAACACCTGTGAAGACTTAACTTCGGGCTGGTTCACAATTAAAATACGGTTCGTTACGAAGAAATCATATATTACGGAAAAACACGCGAATAAAAGTTGCCGCGAAAAGAAAGTCAAACATTTTTTTTTTCTTTATGGCTGCTACTGTGTTGCCTACGGCGAACACATAATAACTCTGCCAATGTCGAGTGATTAAAGAGACACGTTAATTTAATGGTCATTGACCAGTGTGGCGAGTTAAATCCTTTTGTTTATTTTAATTGAGTTTTTGACCAAGCACCATCTAAAACCAAGACAGAACAAAACATACACAAAGTCGTCACAATATTGAAGGGAGAAAAAATTTTTTACAATGACAAGTTCTTTTTACTTTTTCTTTTTTTTTAACATTTAAAAATAAACACAAGAGCCGTCGCTAACAACCTGATTGTTTTGTCGCTAATTTTGTTGATCTAAATCATGCTAAATGGTCTTCATTCACGTTATATATTATAAGGTTTTCTGGATGTAAACGAGAAAATAAGATAAGAAACAATTTATTGAACACAACACATTATACATAATAACAAAAGAGAGAAAACAAGGTACAAACAGTTGCGGCCAACAAGGCTCAGCCCCAGCATATGCTGCAACTGCCACAAACAGCATCTGCAGCGCTGTTTTTCAGGCTGGACCTTGGGTGACACCTTTGCATAGGGAAAAATAAGTAATATAAAATTAAAACGAACAATTTTAAAACATTGAAATAAGAACAATAAGATAAAAAATAACGGTACCTATATAGGTAATGTAAAAAAATAACAAGTTCACCATTACACTATACCTAACTATTCTCATTTCTTTCTTTCTTATGCAGGTTGTTTTCATGATGTTTTTCTTTGCCAACTTGCACGTGTGTTACGCACAGTCAATTATTTTTCGCTGCGTGAGTGAGGGTACCGTAAGCCTGATCCGGAGGAATGGGGGGTTTAAAGGTTGGCAGTGAACTTGTGACTCCACTGGTGAGGCGGGTATCCATGGGCTGCGGCAATGACTTAGTCTGCCACCTATATTACATAAAAAATATATCTGCTGAATCAGGAGTAGCCGAGGCGGCTGGCGGGAGAGACCAAATTAGGGACTCGGGCACGGTCGTGTGACTAGGAGTGCTAGGACGAATCGGTGGTCTCCTTTCAATAAATCAATGTAATGCTTCACGATTTTTCTTTTATTTTTACACTCCTGATAATTATTATACCTAGACAAAAATCAACAAGCTCAGTTCATCTTCAAAGAAGAGTCTTATCGCGTGGGCTGCTAATTATGCCCTAGTGTTAGTATTTTAAAACGCGCTAGCTGTTTATGTCGTGGTTGGATAACTATCATTACAGAAGAAATCCCGTAAAAAGTGCGCTTGAGTCATCATCATCATTTAGATTTGATCATTATGTTTATAAACATCTTGTTCATAGGAACAAAAGAACAAAAACTTAAGAAAATTAAGACATTAACTGAGACATAAAACAAAGATAAACTTCTTCATTGCTTTCTCCATTGCGGAAGGTTGTGCCTTTCCTGAAATGCCTTAACCGAGGAGGTGATAAGACCTTACTAATAAACGTAAGGAATCTGAAATTTTAGTTCCGTGTTTTTCCGTGGGACTTCTTTCGTTTTTTAACCCGACCCGGGATCGAACCCGGGACCCTTTGCTCAGTCTTCGTTTACCCACTATCCACCGCGCCACCAAGGCAGACAAATTTGATGTTAATAAAGTAATTAAGGGATTAAATGTCATGGAAATGTGTTAAATAGTGGAAGATAGTTTTAATTAAAATAAGGTAAATGTAGCACCAAGAAATTGGAGCTGATAAAATAATGAATGCACAAGCTAAAGATGCACAATGAATCAATCAACAAAATATGCCTGTCCACTACTGAACGTAGGCCTCCTTCATGCTGCGCCACAGTTTTCGATCCCAAGGTATTCTCATCCAGACACTACCATCACTACTACCACTACCAGTCTTGTCTTTTAGGGACATAAATAAATAAATAAAAATCGTTTATTGTCTCTTATTATCAAAAATACAAGGTTAACACTATTTCAAAATAGCACATTTTTCACCGTATAACCGTTGTCTTAAGCTACGTTACAGTTATCAAAACTTTTTTTAACATTGCGTATGATAAATACTATCCGCCACTGCGTTTTATAGTCGATTCTAGTTTTCTATTAAAATTTGCTTGAATTTAGGCAAAGCAGGGCCTTTTACGAGTTTGTCTTTAAAATTAACATAATAAATGTAACTTTTCTGTGTTATCTAGATCATCATTATTAAAATATACTAGTATTTCATTTCGCTCTTTTCCACTAGACTGGACACACTTATTATAGTTAGGTATTTGATTTCTTGTTATTTTACCCCTACCATTAATTAATACCTACCCGGAAGAATTGCGTAATTTTTATATTACAATATGAATGCATATGTACGTACACTCATTGCTAAGCATTAAAATCTTTAGGAACAAGGTATGTTATTTAATCTCCCACCTACATAAATATCGAGTAATTAATGAAACCAGTCAAGCCGAGGTGAACTTGAGAACCAAAGACAGTAAATAATATTGAATGTCGTAGGTACTTTAGTGTGTTTTCTATAACATCCATATGCTTAACATCTATTGAACACTCTCTGAATATCATATTCAATAAGATTGTTAACAAGTCAGTAAATATGTATTTTTAGTATTCTTGAAATTAAAGAAAAAACGTCACAAATAATATAGAATGAAGATTAGAAGTAGAAATGTTAACCCGCGGAGCTCCGCGGATATGTCCGTATCCGCGGAGCTCCGCGGGTTATAAAATTACAGAGTGAGCGAGGGTACCGTTGGACCCATTCGGGGGAAGGAGAGTTGATAGGTTGACAACGCACTATAGACTGATATCAGGAACGACACTAAATAAACAGCTGAATCAAAGGATTCAGCTGTTTTTTGTAATGACTGAATTTAGTCAGTCAGATATTTCAAATCTATTACTCTTCCTAACTGCAACTATGAGGTTACGGTTTCAGAAACTCTACCTTTTAAAAAGTGTAATTACAGCCTACTAAAATAAACCAAAAATTTTATTTCTTTTCATCAGGTGACTCGCTTGCTCGTTTGTCCGCCTATAGCATAAAAAAGGACTTTACTAGTCCTGAGACTAATTTTCGCCGGCCTTACGGATCAGTGGCGCCACCACCGTTTTTCCACATTATAATGAAATTAAGACAATAAATTAAACATTGATAAAGACATTTAAAATAAAAAAGGATTTGTGGTTTTTCAAGCTTATTGTGCACAAGCCATTCATCAATTAATCTGTGCATTCATTTCAAATTTTTAAAAATGGCTTCTAAAATTTTACAAGGGCTTGTAAAGGCCCGGTAATATGCTACAAAATGAAAATACTTATCTTTTCTAATGTCAGTGGTTGTTTTAAGTCAGTAATCAATAATCTTACCTTTCAGAAAAACATCTGAGGAAATAGGGGCAAGCTTTTAAAAATATGAATTCGTTCTTGTGTCAAGATAGTACATTTCAGGTTTACAGGATAATGGTACTAATATACCAACAAGAATATAAATTAGTGATGCGCCGAATATTCGGTATTCGGCATAGTTTACACTACTCGTATTCGGCCAAATTATGCGGTATTATGGCCGAATAATTCAGTTTGAATATTTTTATATTCTTTGCTACATTACTTCGAATAGATCTAAGAGACAAAAAATATTCTGTACGAATTATGTTCTATATGCAAAACTCAAAGAAACAAATGTGTTGAATAAAGGTAATAAAAAGCAGCAAATAGACTTCAAATCAACTTTTATTTGGAATCCTTTGGTCAGCATTTATTTCTTAAGCTGTCTATTAGTTTGTAGGTATATTCAACATTTATTTGAAACCTTAAATCAACATTTACCTACTTTTAACCCACTTTTTGTAATAAAGGGGAATGAAATTAAATTCTGTCAATATTTCTGTTATGATAACCACATTATCATAACATTATAACCTAACTATCCGATGTTATTCAAAAGTGTTGTGATGTAGCGTACATTGTTGGAACCTGTTAGCGCGGAAAATTGAATGAAATCGTGAACCGAATATTTTGCCGATTATTCGGTTCGGTAAAAATTAAACCAAATATTATTCGGTTTTCGATAATTCGGTGAAACCTGACTAGAAAAAATCTGACTAGAATGAAAAAAAAATTGTACTTAGTGACTCTTCATCCAGTGCTTTTCGCAAAGCTATGTCATTCCCCCGTCAGGCTCAATATATGTAAATCGGTTATCTAAAAGTGATCTAAAAGATTCGTATTCGTATGTTCTCAACTGCACTAATCACTCGCCAACTCACACGAACGAATAGACTACTAAAGCCACGTCGTAATATAAATACATACAAACACTTCACTGAATTGTTGGTGCAAATGGTATTGGGTCGCACTTTAAAGCGACGGCTGCGCAAGAGGTCCAGGGTTCGGAGGAGCCCTAAAATTGTACCTAAGCTTTCGGTAAAATATTAATAGTGTCAGCTCAGAATCTGGAAGTTGGCGGTCATATACTCCGTGACTTGGATAGCAGTCATGTACCCCGTGCCTCGAAAGCACGTTAAGCTATCGGCCCGGCGCCCCATCCCTCTCTGGTCATGTCATACTGGCGTCCCATCGGATTATGAGAGTAAGGAAATAGAGAATGCAATTATATTTGCGCATACGATCCTGCGTAAGTGGTCGATCGTTAAGATTGGCCGCCGTAACCGTAATCGGTTGGAGGATATAGGTAACTTACCCTACAAGCAAATATACGCAATATCATGGGCAACTACGGTATAACACTTGGCTATTATTTTCTTTTTGAGGTACGAAACCCTAATAAGGCTACAAATTTTACGATGTAATTGGTTATTAGGTACATAAAAAGTAAAAACAACGACATACTAAGGGAGGTTTGCCAATTTCCGTTTGGACTACACCCTGAAAAGGGGCGGGGCCAAAAACCAATAATTTCTGATTGGACGGAGCTCGCCAACGCCTTAATAGAATCAACTTATGATAAAAATGTATTGGTAACAAAAATAAGCACCTCCTTCAGTAACGAGACGTTTCTAAGAACTTATGAAAAAGGTACTTCGTTACCAGCCTTTTTAAATATATCATCTATTTTCTTTTATCTCTTAATCGGATTAAGTTGCCGTTTTATTTTTCAAAGGTGTACAAGTCGGTAGACTCACAAAACTTTCAATAAGAGCGTTTTATGTTTCCTTTTTCACCTACGAACTATTAAATACAGATTATTGTATAATGATGTATATTATATGGAACATACCTACTAACTACCTATCAATCCAATATCTGTACACATATGTCAGAGACAACCCTCAGATGAGTTCCACCAAATGCATTCAGCGTGAGCATAGCCGACATGAGTTGCAACTGAATCACATCTAGATACCACTTCCAAAATCATTGCTGCATACTATTATGCTGCATCCATTTTGGATGCTTTTACTTGACTAGAAGTGAGACCTTCATTTGAAAGCTTTATAGCTCTGTCCAGGCTATCAGAAGACCAGAAAGCCTGAAATTATCCTGACTCATGCTTACATCATCTAGAAAGAAACTATCTGTACATTTAACATCACTACGAAATCGAAATCACAACACTAGTCTAATTTCTAACGGTTTCTAAAGTTGAACCATGTTGAGAAAAAAAATCATTAACACACATCTGAACTGCACATCACTAAATCTTTCTAAATTTTTATTTCTGTAATCTAATACTCTGGTATAAATAAAATACTGAGAGACATCTAGAATCAACCTATATACTGTCCCACTGCAGGGCAAAGGCCTCCATCATAGAAATCATGTTATTGCTACTATGATGAGATTAGGCTTAATCACCACGCGTGCTTAATGCGGATTGGTAATCACAAACCCGAGCTATGTTCGAAACATAGTTTTTGCTCGACCCAAATCGAACCCAGGACCCCGAGATCACGGCCAGGAGCCCAATTCTCGTGCTCGTGACATTTATTTTCATACGACATATATCACTAAAACATAGTTTTTTTGTATGGTTTTCAGGTGATATCCGCAATGTTTTCAAAATATCACGAGCACGAGAATTGGGGTCCAGGTACTTAAACCACTAGACCAACAGGGCGTAAACATAGATAATATAGATAGAAAGTATTAAAACATAGATAGGAAATGCGGATTTCATTAATTAAAAATATTACCTATATCATCAAAATGTTTACCATCTTGATGCACACTGATCAAAACCAAGCCTCGTTTTCCGCGCCACGCGCATGAGGAACAGTAACCTTGGTTTAGTTGCGAATGTGGTCTTGTAAGTTCACATGAGAGTGCCAATTCTCGTACACTCGACATTGAAGTCGAATTAGAGATCTCATACTTTCGTCCATACAAATCGACCGTGTGAGAGACACGCTTCGGCATGAATGGGCCGGATCAACCGGAGTGATACCAGCCTCACAGAAAACCGGCGTGAAGCAGCAGTGTGCTGTGTTTCGCAGCGTGAGTGAGAGTACCGAAGGCCCAATCCGGGGGAAAGGGGGATTCAAAAGTTTGCAGCGCATTTGTGACTCCACTGGTGTCGCGGGTGTCTATGGGCGGCGGCAACCGCTTACCATCAGGCGATCCGTCTGCTCGTCTGCCACCTATCACATAAAAAAAACTCTTACTCGACTTCAATGTCGATTGGTGGAGAATAGGCCAATAATTCAGTGAGTGAACGGAGGACACCCATGATTAGGTATTATTTAACTAGGTACCCCTGACAAATTACACTAATCAGTAAGTGTCAAACTAGGCCTTTCTCTGTAGTAGGTACTATAAGCACTAGTCTAGCTACCACAGTCTAACAATGGCAACTCCTAGTGGCAACACTGCTAACAGACAACACGTAATTCATTGCTCCCCATATTTTAATTCTAAATTGCTGTTTAAAGTCATAATTTTAATAAGTGCTACATACTATTGGAAAGACCACAATACAAGCTATCTCGGAACACCTTTGGATTTACTGGAAGCATTCGAAATCGTAAGTTTTGGCGATTTTTCTACAATAAATTGTCGTTATTTCGGCGCCAGTCCCTGACCTACCCCAACTCGCGCATCGCCCGCTGCTACGCACACAGACGCACCGTGTATGCGGCGCGGTTGCCTGCCACGAGTGGATACAGCGCTTTCATCGCTTTAAAGCTTGCGAACGTGACAAACTTGCCATATATTTTTGTGTGAAATATTATTTTGCTTTTAACACGAATATGGCGCCTAATGGAAATAAGTGTACTGGATGTCGACATCCAATAACAAATGGGGATCTTTTGGTGTGTTCGGAGTGTACTTCGAAATATGACCTCCTGTGTGCAAATATCGGCAAGAAGCGATTCGACCAGATGAGCCAAGAACGCAAAAAGACTTGGAAATGCCCTGAATGTGAGAGTAGACGGCCTAAGCGCGATAACTCGAATACCCCTGTGCGCCAAACGATTCCACTTAAGAACGACAACTTCGATAATACTAGTCCCCCTGAGACTAGTTTCGTGAGTCAGCGGCGTAAACAGGCTCGGCCTCCGTCACCAGATGATAACAAACTCGTAGATGAAGATATACTTAGAAAAATTCTAAAACAAGAGTTATCATCTACCGAGGAAAGAATTACCAACCGGGTATCGGCACAGTTAAGATCGATCAATGAAAAGATGGCAGAATTTAGCGATACTTTAGTTTTTTTCAACAAGCAATATGAAGATATCAAAGCCGAATTACAAGATAAGGCTGCTGCAATAGTCGACCTGAAAAAGGAAAATGAATCGCTGAAAGTATCAGTAACCGAACTCTCAAATCGTCTTCACCTAACGGAACAAAACTTGAGAGAAGCAAACTTGGAAATCAACGGAGTGCCGGAACACAAAACAGAGAACCTTACTAACATCATAATGCAGTTGACGAAGACGGTAGAATGTCCAGTGGATGTGGAAGACATCTGCCAAGTAACTCGAGTTGCGAAACTGAACAAGCAAAGCGACCGACCACGCACAATTGTTGCGAAACTGCGTACCCCTCGACACCGTGACACAGTTCTGGCTGCTGTGACACGCTTTAATAGAAAAAATTCAACGGGAAAACTTTCATCGCATCATATCGGCCTAGGAGGCCCAAAACTCCCCGTGTATGTGGCCGAGCACCTAACACCAGCGAATAAATCACTTCATGCTGCTGCGAGATTGAGAGCCAAGGAAGAAGGTTTCAAGTTCGTCTGGGTCCGCAACGGGCGTATATTTGTGAGGAAGGATGAATCGAGCCAAGCTCTGCTGATTCGAAATACGGACAGCCTCAACCAAATAAAACCTAACCATAGTTCCTAAAGGTATCGAAACTTGATATTTACTATCAGAATGTTCGCGGATTGAGGACCAAAACAAACGAAGTACTTAAAAACTCCATGTTATGTAACTACGAAATAATAGCGTTTACGGAGACGTGGTTAAATTCTGGTGTAAACAGTGCTGAGTTTATGGATTCTAAGTATGTAGTATATCGTAGAGACCGTGACTGTATCAAGACTTCCAAAATGGATGGCGGCGGTGTTATGTTGGCCATATCACGAGATCTTAATTCGGCACGCGTAGAGCAGTGGGAAAGCGACTACGAAGACCTATGGGTAACTTTACAACTAAATATTGATGGCACTTTAACTAATATTGCAATATGTGTTGTCTATCTACCCCCGCCAGTCAGGTCGGAGGCTCTCTCAGGTTTTTTGGGTAGTGTTGACAACGTTATTAGTCAGAACGAAATTGACAATGTATTTATTCTTGGAGATTTCAATTTGGGTTTCATTGAGTGGGCTAAAAGTGACGACAATGCCCCAATAATGGTTCCTTCTAATTATGATTGCACTTTGGGATACTCACTCATAGATTTTATGTCTGTCAACAACTTAAATCAGCTTAATAACATACCAAATTGTGATGGTAGATACCTGGATTTAATTATAAGTAACATTGAACATGTAAAGGTAACGCAACCTCTCGATCTCATTAGTAAACTTGATCTCAAGCATCCCAATCTACTGATCTCTTTACAGAGTTGTAAGATTAAATACCTAAAGCCTAAGGAGAGATCAGATTACAACTTTTATAAGGCTGACTATGATAAAATCATAAACAGACTTCAAGATATTCAGTGGGAAGCTGAATTCTCTGACTGTAATGGAGTGAACGACATGTTGTCTATATTTTACAAAAAATTGTATGAATTTATTGGAGAGTCCGTGCCGAAACGTACGCCTAAACGATCTAAATATCCCACCTGGTACACCCAAGTACTTATTAAACAATTACGCGAAAAAGAAAAAATCAGAAGAAGATACCGAAAATTTGGTAACCCGCGTGACAAACTTGAGTTTGATATATTACGTAGTCGTTGTCATAAATTAATAGACCAGTGCTACAGTGACTACAAAAATAAAATAGAAAATGATATCCCTAAAAACGTAAAAGCCTTTTGGAAATTTATTAAGGACAAGCGCGGCAATCTGTCAACTTTACCGTCACAAATGCATTTAGATCATATGGTAGCTACTAGTGGTTCGGAAATAGTTAATCTTTTCGCCCTAAACTTCGAGTCAAACTTTTCTAGTTCTTCCCCGGATCCTGTTACCATCTCTCCAGTTACATCTAACTTCATAACCCAACTACAATTTGATGAGACTGAAATAAAAGCTAAATTAAAACGACTTGACCCTAGGAAGGGAGCAGGTCCTGACAATATACCTCCTCTTTTCATAAAACGCTGTGGCTCGGCAATTGTTTTACCTCTAAAACTAATAATGAACCGTTCATTGCACGATGGAATTTTCCCGGAGGCATGGAAGAAAGCTCGCATAATCCCAGTTCACAAAAAAGGCCAAGTAAACAATATAAAGAACTATCGTCCCATTTCGATTTTGTCAACATTCTCGAAGTTATTCGAATCATTAATCAATCCTCTACTAAGTCGTCATACACAAAACATAATTCATGTCCATCAGCATGGTTTCCGTAATGGCTATTCAACCGAAACCAATCTGGTATCATTTGTCTCTGACCTTACACTGAAGGTGGATGCTGGCCTACAAGTTGACGCGGTATACACCGATTTCAGTAATGCGTTTGATAAGGTTAACCACTCCCTACTCCTGAGTAAGTTGGAAGCGTTCGGTATAAGCGGGTGTTTACTTGGCTGGTTCAAATCTTATCTCCAAAATAGACCCCAGACTGTTGTTACAAATGGATTCGAGTCTAGGGAGTACTATGCCATCTCAGGGGTTCCACAAGGCTCCCACCTCGGACCAATACTTTTCTTGATATTCGTAAATGACTTATGCTCTCAAATTCACCACTGTAAAATATCCTTGTTTGCCGACGATCTAAAAATTTACAAACCGGTCCGCTCTCTAAACGACATGAACCTTATTCAAAAAGATTTAAATAACATCTACACCTGGTGCCAATCAAATTGTATGAACCTAAATGTAAATAAATGTTATCACATAAAGTACACAAAAAAGAAAAGTCCGTTACTGACAACTTATAGAATAAATAATTGTGTCTTATCTGAAGTAAACGAGATACGTGATTTGGGTGTTGTTTTGGACAAGGGCTTAAGATTCTCTTCTCACGTCAACATTATCATCAAAAAAGCTGCACAGATGTTAGGCTTTCTCAGAAGAAATACGACTGAATTTAAACTAAATAAAACAAAAAAACTCCTGTTTCATACACTGGTCAGAAGCTATCTTGAGTATGCTTCGGTGGCTTGGAACCCTTGTTATGCTGTACTGTCTCAACGAATCGAAAATATACAACGCTCATTTACTAGAAAATTAGCATATAAAACACCTAATATATCACATAGAGCCCCATATAGTCAGAGACTAAGCTTTTTCAGGATGGAATCATTGCGACACCGCCGTAATGTTCGGGGTCTGGTGTTTCTGCACGGAGTCCTCAATGGGAAATTGAAGTGTGGTGGACTCGTGGAACATATCAAATTAACAGTTCCATACAAACTCCCTAGGCACTCTATTGCCAAAATTTTCAGCTTACCAACTGCAAGGACAAATCTGGGACGTCAGGGACCCATGGCCAGGTGTTGTATGCAATATAATTTAATAAGTAAAGGTACCAAAGATATTGATATTTTCCACGACTCCTTACCGAGGTTCAAGAGAAATATTGGCTTGTGTCAGGAATAATACGTATCCTACTTACCTATATCTTTTTTAGGGTTCCGTAGCCAAAATGGCAAAAACGGAACCCTTATAGTTTCGTCATGTCCGTCTGTCCGTCTGTCCGTCTGTCCGTCTGTCACAGCCGATTTACTCGGAAACTATAAGTACTACAGTGATGAAATTTGATGGGAATATGTGTTGTATGAACCGCTACAAAAATATGACACTAAATAGTAAAAAAAAGAATTGGGGGTGGGGCCCCCCATACATGTAACTGAGGGATGAAATTTTTTTTTTCGATGTACATACCCGTGTGGGGTATCAATGGAAAGGTCTTTTAAAATGATATAAAGTTTTCTAAAAAACATTTTTCTTAAAGTGAACGGTTTTTGAGATATCAGCTCTCAAAGTCGTAAAAAGTATGTCCCCCCCCCTCTATTTTTATAACTACGGGGTATAAAATTCTAAAAAAAATAGAGGTGATGCATGCTAATTAACTCTTTCAACGATTTTTGGTTTGATCAAAGTATCTCTTATAGTTTTTGAGATAGGTTGATTTAACTGTAATTTTGGACTTTGCTGCTACGGAACCCTTTGTGCGCGAGCCCGACTCGCACTTGGCCGGTTTTATATTAATAATATTATATATCTTCCTACATTACATTTATATACATATCTTATATTTCTAATAGTGGTTAAGATTAAGATTATGTCAAGTTTTTAATTTTTTATGTTTTAGAAGTAATATTTTTTTTTTTTTTTATGTTCTGTTGTTAATGGTGAATTTTGTGTATACCTCTTATTGGTATGCATACAAAGTCTATAATTGTTATACCTTAGAATTTTAAAATGTCTTGTATGTGTACTGTTGGTGTACCTTAATAATAAAATAAATAAATAAATAAACAATCTTCTCTACTAGGGTAAAGCCCTAATAGATGCCCCGCTATTTAAAATATCCTCCTAATTTTAAAAACATTAATTTTATACAAATAATTTATATGTATATAGCTAGTTTGGTCCTTTAGTCTTAACTGTGATTAGTTTTTTTATACATATGAATTATAGATTTTGCAAATGTTTTCTTTTTTTGAGGATAGATGCTTACCGTATGGATATTTGCCGCACCATGAAAATACTAAGAAGGATAGATGCCCTTTAAACTACCTATACAAATGAAAATTCAACCACATTTTGTGAAGTTTTGAGGACAATTGGTTCCGCACTCAAAGTATAAAAACAGGCCCCATTACCAAGACATCGCTGTCCGTTTGTCCGTCTGTCTGTCTGTCACCAGGCTGTATCTCATGAACCGCGATAGCTAGACAGTTAAAATTTTCACAAACTACGTAGGTACGAGAATTTCTGTTGCCGCTATAACTATGAATACAAAAAACGAAATACAGTAAATACGGAAGGGAGGCTAATAACAAACGCAATATTTTCTCGTTTGGCTCGATGGCAACTGGTAGGCACTTTAAATACTTACTTAATTGTATATTTATTTAATTTTAAATAATAATACCATACCATTGGTATTTTATTATTTATTGGCTTCGGGCGCGAGTTCGACTTGCACTTGGCCCGTTTTTTTATTATTTATAAACTACTCGTAAATCATAAATTGTCCCTAAGAAACATGTGCCTAATAATGGGAAACAATTTGTAGTGTTCTGAATATTATTTATTTTTATTGTATAATTCTAATATGAGAAGAATTGAACGCATAAAAATGTAACAAAAAACAATAAAATACGTTCAAAATATACTCGAAAAATACATATGCGTGACGCGATGTATGGAGAGATAGATGAAAAATCAGGGTAATTATCCTTTTTGATAGGGATATGTGCCCAAGTATTTTTTAAATAAATTAAAAACAAAAAAGCAACTTTATTCATCTAGATACATAATGATGTCAAATTATAAAGTTTTTTAAACAACAAATACATTTGAAAATTTGACGTGTTTATACTTACATGACGTCCCCCGACTTTATGGGGAAACTACCTTAAATCCTTTAGTTAGCATTTTTTACTTAAAGGAAACATCACTTAATTTTTTTAAAGGAAAAAATTGTATTCAATGTTATTTTGGAATGTCATTGTCCTCGCGAATCGAACAGGAAAAAATATACAATTTTGTACTAAGGATATCTTTCACGACAGACAAGTGTAATAATACATAGGTATTAAAAATTTCTCAAAAATAAAATTTTTGGTAATAAAATTCAAAAATAAAGGTTTTTCTCTCGTCAGGGTAGAGATAAATGTTTTTATTCGGACACAACGGTTCAAATTTTCACGGTTTTGTTAATTTATTAAATGGTTTGGACTGGTCACGTATCGAGGAGTCTTGCGCTATTCAGAAAATTAAGTGGATTTTAATGCCCCTACTGCCGCGTGGTGGGGTGGATGGTGGGAAAGGATGGTGAAAAGTATTAAGGAACTGTTAAGAAGAGTGCTGGGTCGAGCTTCGTTAAATTATGAGCAGTTGATAACGGTCCCGTGAGATGTTGAAACAACGATTAACTCCAGACCTCCCACTTATATTTATGAGTCTGACACCTTAGTGCCACTAACCCCTTTTCTACTTTTGAATGGTGACAATTCACAACCCGTGGGTGACGTTGGTGATTTAGATACAATCGACAGAGAAACGTTGATCACTTATTGCAAGAAAATGCAAAGTTTGAGAGACGATTTGCGCGAGCGTTTTAAACACGAATACTTGGCAATACTCGTGCAGAAAGAGGAAAGAAACACGAGGAAGGGAGCAACACTTAAATTAGCAGATGTGGTACTCGTACAGACTGACGCTAAGAGGACTATGTGGCCTCTAGGAATTGTCACAGAGTTATTACCTGGGAAGAACGGAATTATACGGACGGCCAGAGTCAAGACAGCGAAGGCTGAGAAATTAAGACCAATACAGAATCTGTTTACCTTTGAGATAGGTACGGGGGAAGCTGATTCCTTGTTGCCATCACCTGTGACTCGCAGTACCCGGTCTGGACGAGTTGTTAAAGTGCCTCAACGGTTCAGCCTTTCATAATTTGCTCTAACGTGGTGTACTAGGTAAATGTGTTTCATTTATTTATTTTTGATTTGTTATGTGTTTTGAATTACTTATTGGCCCGGACTTGGTAAATAATGTCATCATCAATTATCTGTCTAAAATGAGTACCAGGGCCGTAATTAGAAAAATTTTTTTTTTCTCCCTCGGGTCCTCCCAAGGAAGAAAAAAAAATGTTTAAGAAAAAAAATGTTTAAGTATGTAACCTTTGTTCGTGGTTTATGTTTTACTTTTTTCGGTATGATTTGTCATGTGTCATAAAATATTGCGGTAAATAGATTGATAGATTTTTCCAAAGAATATTTTATTTTATTTATTTAACTAGATTCTACTTCTCGCGATTCCTTATACCCCGTCCTGATAACGTCAAACACCTTCATGTCCCATAGTCTTGGTACGCTCTATATAGTTCATCGCGGTGATGAATGCACTCAGGTGTAGAACGCGTCTTCAGTTCACCACAGGGTGGACCGTGATTATATGAGGTGCGGGGTAAGTGCGGGCTCTTGGTTTCAATATTGTTTTTTGGTTTGCGAAGTTAGATTTTTTGAAAATGAGGCATCTATTTCACTGGGGCATCAACCACGGTTTCATCCTATGATACTGAGATAGCTGAAGATAATAGTGCATTAAAGTTACATTTTTTTTGTCAATTCTGACCAAACAATGCAAATGAGATAGATATATATAAACTACAAGTATATCAGTAACTCAAATCATCGAAAATATCAAATCATCAAACTCATAAAAGATTAGATTATATTTAGAATTTCCCTAAGACTGATGTACCTAACCGAGCACCCAACCACGCCACGGCGCCCTGCACTTCAAAGATTACATCAAAACCCGACACGAAAGCTTCTGTAATCAGTCGCGATATGTCAAACGGCGCGTCCCACGCTTTACGCGTCACTTTGAAAGCGTCGGCCCGTCTGAGGTACCCACATGTGAAGTCATTACACCTCTAGGATGTTCCCAGATGCACGATAGCCGTCCGGTAGTCTCTTTGAACCAGCGCCGCTGCCACCGGGGCAGGAACGTGCTTTTGAAGACGCCCGCTCGTCGCGTCACCACACGTAAATTGACAATGTTGCTTTAGCAGCGACCGCAAGAGCCGCTACTGAATATTCTCGCATCGTCGCACGTGTGACTCATGCAATCGCCGAATCTGATTTAGTTACTGACGCAGCATCCTGTCACTTCTACGCTAGATAAGTTAATTTGAAATTTGATTGTGCAACGTTAACTAATGCACCTTGTATCTATTCGAGCAAGATTCTTGCTACAAGCTAGAAAATGTTAATCTGTGAGTAGAAAGGAATGCTCTGAACGCTTTGAGTTTTTACCATATTATTATGTGAAATCACTTCACTCTAGATTTCCCTTAGCCGACATTAAATCAGGCACAGGTAACCCTATAACTTGTTAAGCACCAATAACCCTTTTAAAGAGCGATTGTGCGGTGGCAGCGTTCCCGCGAGGCCGCCGGCGCTGGCGCACCTGCGACCAATGATGGAGAACAATTGCTATCATTAGGGACCATCGCCGCCGAGCCCACTCGCTACATATTCAAATAGTCGCCACGACAATGTGAGTTTGCTTCAAAGCCAATAAATTATCGCTAATGCCCAATTTGCGTCGGCCGGTAACAATGCCGTTCCCGCAATTACTTAAACGCGTGTAACCGCTCGCGATACGATCGCCTGCGCCGGCGACGCCGTCATTGTCTCACCGATACATGCTCCGCAATTACACTGTATCGATTACAGCTGACTCAGCCATTCCGATTCGAGGGATTGACTGTGCCTATAAAACATTGTTTTTAGTAGCTGTAATTAGTGTTCCGATCGACAAAACAAGACGGTCTTTTAAGCTCTTTTATTGTTGAATTGCGGACAGAGCTAAATAGTGGGTGGATTCGTAAAAATAAAACACTGACTAAGGTCCACACTCTCAATGTGATATTAATATAGGAGTCGCGGGAAAGTAACCGAAATCATTTGTAAGAGGTTTTAAAACTTAAAAATTAATATCTACAGGACAATTATGACTATGTACCTAACACATGTACTAATATCTCATCAAATTCACATATCGTACATTCACATAGCTTCTGGAAGTCTTAACCTTACAGTCATATAAACGAGGCAGGATTTGCCAAACGTAGAAGATGGCTTATCGTTTTTATCTCAAAGCTTACGTGCTTCGTTGTAGACATTTTTGTATTCCGAATATTCATATCTGTGAATACCATATAGGTCTCAGTTTCACCAATTTCAGTTAGGTACAAAAATAAAACTTACCAGCCAAACTGATTACTGTTTTCCAGATTTAAATATTAGTGGCCCAAAAGAATAAACTCAATCAGTAAAATGTTTTTTTTAATGTCCACTATTTTTTTAATGCTTATTATAGGCAGACGAGCTTGCGGCCCATCTGATGGTAACGGTAACCGCCGCTTATAGATATCAACAATGCTGGAGCACAGTCATGCAACTGCCTACCGTGAAAGAAGGACTATTTTCAAACCTCGTTTAAAATAGGACATGTTATAGCGATCAGGGAACACCGCGGCTGGAAGCTCATTCCAGAGTTTGCACGAACGTAGGAAAAAAGAGCGCTGGAAACGAAGCGTTCTGGAAGGGATTGGTTCCAGGTTGTATTGGTGAAGTTTGCCGCGGCGTCTAGTCGTATGATTTTAGAGTGGTGACCCTGGTATAATATTAAACAGCTCCACAGAGCACTGTCCATGGAAGAGCCTATAGAAGAGGCAAAGAGAGCCAAAATGTCTACGTGACTCTAATGACTCCGGTCCGTAAGGTCGGGCACCCTGACAATCCGGACAACTCGTCTCTGCAAGGCGTCAATATTGAGGGGCGCCTGCCCAAAGATGGGTGCAGTACTCAACGTGGGACCGTACTTGGGCTTTATATAGTACAAGTCGTTGCCCAGGCGTGAAGAACCGCCTCGCTCTATTCAAGACACCCATCTTCTTGAAAGCGAGTTTCGATTTGTCCTCCAAATGACGCCTAAATTGGACCTAATCGGAGACTTCGATGCCTAGGATCCTGATGCTCTCAGAAACACAGAGAGATACTCCTTGGAACTGGGGAGCTAAAACAAAAGGGTATTTGGCAGTGAATGCGCACACCTGTGTCTTAGCCGGATTGAACTGAACAAGGTTCCTTTCACCCCACACCGAAACCTGTTCAAGTGAGTGTTCGACTTTAGAAGTTGTTTCCGTCTTGCCAATATAGAGTTACAAGGGATGTTCTGATGGCCGGTATATCGCGCATCACCCGTGCTGTCGTCTGCATAACAATGTATGCTCTCATTTGAGAGCATGTCATTTATGTGCAGAACAAACAACGTTAGGGACAGCACTGAACCCTGTGGTACGCCGGTGTTGATTGTTCTGACCAAAGTTCAACCCGATAACCCTTTGACTATTTTCAACTCGATAACCCTCTGCCTATATACATTGGACATTTTCTCAAGTAAATTAGGCGTAAGCTCGAAATACGGATGACATTTCTCTTTTTGTGAGAATAATCATGAAGTCGTTACTACTCCCACAAACGACTACTAAACCATGTAGATGTTACTGAAATGTAGGTACCTAAATAGGTAAGATAGTAGGTATACTTAAGCTGGATCATTGCTGGAATGCGCATTCGCAGACCAGAAGTCGACAATGTGGAAACATTTATGCGACATAGGAGGAGCGTGAAGCCTGGCGATGGGCCATTCTGCAGCTAAGTACCTAGATGGTAAACATTTGATGCATACACACAGATTTATATCTCACGCGCAACTACCTAGCGCTATGCTCGGTACATACAGCGTGTGTCATAATAATTTCTAACTCAAAATGCTTGCGTACCTAAAAACATCAATTAAAATTAAGACCTGCAGTTCAAAAAATATTAAATGTGGGAATACATTTTAGAAGGATAATTTTTAGCGGTTCTATGATACTTGTAACTCCGCTGGTGTATATGGGTGGCAGCAATCACTTACCATCAGGTGAACCGTCTTCTAGTCTGCCACCTATAAAATAAAAAAATCTTACTACTTTCCATTCTTGGGTACCATTATTTTTGTACCTACTTAACAATAACTTGCAAACACAGTAATTGTTGAGCATTTACTCTTAATTTAAAAAATAGTTACAATATAATTTTTGTTACGCTCACGCATGCTATTTTCACAACGGTTTCCTCGCAGCAAAAAGGGTGAATATACAACCCCTGTTGGTTCATTTCACTGTCGAGTTACCCCTGTGAAGCAAATAGTCTCGTTCGTTTGCAATAGATGGCGTTTTCAGTCACAGCGTGGCCTGCGGAAAATTGAGGTTCTGCGGACTATGGAATATTCACTGCCACCAGAATCTACAGAAGTGACGCGAGTTGTTTCATAATATACTCGCGTAATATATTTGTTGATCATGCTTAATGACCCTAGCTTGAGGTCCCTAAAGCACGCCAGTTAAATAAAAGAAAACACACTTATTCACACCACATATATTAGACAACCACAACTAAAAGCAATTGTTTTTAATAGACAATAGAAGCTTGTATCAAAAGTAAAGGAAATATAAAAGACATAGATAATATAAAAAAGGATGGTTGTGGCCGTCGCCAACAAATTTATATTTATCATTTACTAGATTGCCAAACATTTTATTACACTAATGAAAATTAACTGCTGCAAAGCACACAAAGAACACCTCTGTGCTTGGATAAATAAGCTTGTATATGCCTTAAAGTAAATTAAAACAGTGACAGTCTTCGTGGCTCAAAAAAGTGCATAAGAGCAATATGTGGTGCACCGCCTATCACCTCTTGTCGCCCGCTATTTGAAAAACTAGGTATACCTACTATCGCTACCATCCCTCTATATATTTGAAGTGTGCGTATTTGTGTTCATACATAAGAACCTATTTCATAAAGCGTAAATTATTTTAGTAAAGAAGAATGCACTTCCAATAAAAATAGCAGGATGCGTAAACTAGGAGTGGAGGAGTGAGCTGCGCGATGCTAATCTCAGTAGTTACGTGATGTGACGATCTCCGCAAGATTCTACGCATGCTATGCCTTAATCTATTTTCTACGAGTACCTAAGTACCTCCGTGTAGAAGTACCTTTCGTATGCCTATAATTAGGGCAGGCGTTCGTCCGAGGTTCACTGGATTTGTCCTAGTTTAAATATGGTTTCCTGAAAACGTCCAAGCGGAGTTTTGTTTAAATTATTTAATTCAGTTGTATAGCTTATGTCTTGTTACCGCAGAAAATTTCTATCTCCTCATTTCCAGGATACTCACTTTAATGCCAATCCAAGCATAGGATTCATGGCGTCGAGTGACGTTCAATTTCGTGGTCATTTGGAAGATAAAGCTAAATTAGCCTCAAAGAAGTTGGTAGTCCTCGGAGCAAGGTGGTATTTTACGCCAACCCACCGCCTTCAGCTCTGTAGATTTAGATTCTCTGGTCCTGTGGAGAGAAGTCGCTAAAGTAACGCAATCATATAATTAATACGAATCTATTGGCGGCTATAAATGTACAACGGTGAGTCTATAAAGTAAAGTATTAAGATTTGTTTGAGATGTACTTGTGGAACATTGTCTTTGTTCAAGTAGGTAACCATAATTCTTATATTGCCTAAAGGGGCCACTTTTAGCAACTATAAATATTAAAGTTACTTTTAGGAAGAAATATTGACATAATTTTATCTCATAATTCTTATTACTATCCTTTATGGATTCAGTATTGTACTATTTTTTAAAATGTATCATAATCGCTACAATTACATCGCTACAAATACATATCTATTGGCGACGCTAGTTTCGTCGATGAGTCACCTCGATGAGTGTTCCGAGGGGTTGTTTGAGTTAATACCCGCTGCTGAATTTCACCACCGTATTATACGCCGTAAACTAGTATTCCACTCGTACCATCTGGATGGATGGATTGTCCAACACCGTGTGCTTTACACGTCATTTTTTGCCCACCTCATTGTGTGGTATGATATTGAGATATTCAAGAAACGAGCCTATACCTTCTTAAAAGGCTGTCAACGCGTCTCCACTTCTTCTGGTGTCCATGGTCGGCGGTGATCACCATCAGGTGACGCCATCGCTTGCTCGTTTACCTCACTTTCTGATAAAAAAAGGTAGGTACACTTAACCTTCATACTACCTATGTATCTTAATAAATGAAGTACATACCTATTATCCTGTTTTCCATTATTTTATAACTACTATTCTGAAAAAATTACGTTCAAGAAATCAACCAACGTTACAGGAAACATAACGCAAATTAATTTTAATTTCAACAAAACGGCATGTAGGTATGTGTGTAGATTTAGGTCCTATATAGTTTTCTTCGTTTATGTAATAAATCTGAGTCATGTACACTAATTCTAAATTCATAATAATTCATAAATCAAAGTAACTATCTGTAAAATATAGAATACAGTGCACTACCTATGTATTACTGTACAATTTTCATTTAATGTTCGCTGTAATCTTGTGTGTGGTCAATAAACGCCGTGTGGTCCCCGGCAGAGTAGAATAGGCCACCCTCACTCTTACCAAGGTGTCGTAAAAGGCGACTAAGGTAATGCTGCTGGCATGATCATCAGCACCCAGAGAAGGAAAACTCTGCATTTATATCAAAACCCTCGCCAACCCGTCTGCCAAGCGTGGTGAGTATGGCAATTTCCCCTCATGTGATTCAGGGAGGCCCGTGCCCCAGCAGTGGGGACTTAAATGGGCTGACGATGACAATAAATGTTTACTTACTTACCTGGACTTTAGAATTTATGAAGCCCCATGTTTACAACAGCGTGTACAAACCTATTAAATGCGAGCAGATTGTGAAATCACCTCTAGTTTCAAATGACATTAATAAAATGATGCGCAAGCTCACGCAGAGGTGGCATACAAAATTCGCGATAGCGCATCACAATGAAATGTAAAACAAAGTCTGTACAACCAGGACACTTGAAATTTATTTCGGGAGATTTTTTAGAATTTACGAGAAGACGACAATTTAATAGTATCGGTGTTGTGGATCTGGATGGCAGCCAATGTTTGGCCGTTACAAGTTTTGTGCAATCGCCCTATTTTTCTAAACTAAAACGGGTGCACGCCACTCTCTCGTGGCGATGATGCGGTGATGGTAACGTGTAGCGGGAGAGAGTCACTCGGCTACCACTTTCAGGCTATCGGTTTACATCTAAAGTAAAAAAACGCATTAGCATAATGTATACTAGCAATAATCATAAAGCTGTAGATATGTACATATGTATATACCTAGCCTTATCTCGTACAATAAATACCATACAAGAATCGTCTCAAATTACATAATTATAACCTATTATAAATATATGTTTGGATGAATAAAAGAATCTAACCAGCTATTTATTTTATCAAATCAGACTGCCGACAGGAATATAAAAGCATCCCAAATTGAAATAACGATCTTAAAACGTAATTAACGTCGCCGGTCGCGTGCCCTCGCTTGACTCATCTGCTCCGAGAAGACTAATGTAATAAACAGAGCAATAGAAAAATGCGGATACTCTAATTGATGGACAAGACCGAGGCCGTGACCGCTGACCGCTGGCCCGACAAATTACTCCGCACGACACTGAATACTGTACGAAATTCAAAAACCCCAGTGCCCTTGAAACGTTTATCCATGGGAATGTAACCTCGCGGACAAATTGTAAGGCCAGAACAGTCCTGTTGTTTACACGTCCGAAATGACGTCTCATCGCTCTTAGAAACTCATTGAGCGAACCGCAACATGCTTTAGCAGACTTCCGGATATTTGCTAATGATCTTTTAGCTCTCGATTTGTTTTAGAGAGTTATAAAAATAACATGTACGTTTGTTTGGTGCTAACTCTAACATTATTAATAGAGTTAGCACACATACATACATTTTTAAAGTTTGTAAGAGATAAAAAAGGCTGTCTGACTGATTCTTTTTAGTATCTATACTATACATACAGGGTGGTAAAAATATGGGCCTTGATGGATCCGTATGAATGGAATCTAAATACTGGTTTAGGTACATAATGCGAGCACTGCAGTAACAAGCACTGATTGGATGTCACTTCCGAGTAACTCGCACGTGCGAGTAAGACAGTAGTTCTTGACGTACGATTAAACAAGCCAAGTAGCTGTCTACTGGCTAGGCAGCAGCTCGCACTGTATCTTAAAATGATAGAAAAAAACGAATACAGTATAAACCGGATCGATACTACCGACTGAACCGAGATGGAATCTTTGACATAGGTACCGTATGACACCATCAGATTTAGAACTTTATGCACTAGAGGCTATGATATTATGGTAAATCATATCCTATCATGTTGTATTGGCTCAAGGTTGAAAAACAGACTCGTACTTAAAAACGGTCCCTTCAACTTTTATCCAAAATTTGACTCCGGCCAAACTACTAGGAGTCTAGGATACTCCATACGAATCACTTACATGTTTATTCAAAACTGTAACTTTACATACTTATTTTATATATATATATCTAATATATAAAATTCTCGTGTCACAGTTTTCGTTGCCATACTCCTCCGAAACGGCTTGACCGATTTTGATGAAATTTTTTGTGCTTATCCGGTATCTATGAGAATCGGCCAACATCTATTTTTCATCCCCCTAAATGTTAGGGGTAGTCCACCCCTAAATTTTTATTTTTATTTTTTAGACAAAATTTTTAATTTCTCTTTTTTTATGATACAACATACAAAAATACATACAATCCTCAATTTTCACCCTTATACGATCAACCCTTTTATTTATATGGCAAAACAACGTTTGCCGGGTCAGCTAGTATATATATATATATATATATATATATATATATATATATATATATATATATATATATATATATATATATATATATACGTCATAACGTGTTGACTTTAGAGTTGTTGTTTTTCCTCACAACAATTACCTATGTGTCTTGACATTTAACAATACGATAAATTATTCTTGACTTCATGATTTATTTACACAGTTTAAACTCTGCTTAATATTTATAAAAAAAAAACATTGAATCAATTAAACGATAATTTTATTGCGGTCACGTGTTTACCAAACTAGTGAGTAAGACTTACTTGTAGGGGAGACCCGAGATGAACGCAACATTACCTACTTAGTTAAGTATATCTTTTGACATCGCAAAGCTTTTGAATAGAAAAAATCGAATCAATAAGTAAGTTTGTGTAAGTACCTACATTACATAGATTGATCTATAATAGTGATGTGACTGCCACATAAGGTGTCACAGGATTATTAAAACACGAGCGAGTTTTTTAATAGCATTCGATTATGTGCAGTCTCATACACTACTTTATCTACATTTATGTTTTAATCTTCAAAGTAAGAAATTATAGGGATACAATTTTGGCAAGTTTTTTACACATACCTGATAGATTTTCCTGACAAAAGACTATTTGTAACTCTGATGCTTTTGCTAAAATATCTGGGGGAGTCAAATCTTGAAAATATTTTTTACTATTTTTTCACTTTGAGGCACTGAATAAAATAGATACATTCTATTGTAATAAATAAATTACAAAATAAGATGTCGCGAAATCAACCAATCGTGTGTGACCACAGATATAAAAAGAAAGTGATTTTGGGTTGACATTTTTTTAAATAGTTGGCATAAATGGTGATAATTTCGTCCTAATATTGTTATTTAAAAAATATAGCATAACATTTAAATAATAATATATTTAAAAAATATTATATAAATATACCTATATATATAAAGTGCAAAAAAACCTGTCAAATTATGTTTACTATTTGGAGATACATAAGATTTCTAAATTTGAAGATTGACATGAGTGTAGATAAAATATGTTTTAACACCAGCAGTATGTAATAATTTAACTGATTTGTAAATTGAAAATTACTACATTAAAATATTGGAATTTGTTCCATCCACTTGTTTGTATCAAGATAAAATCAACATTTTCTTTCTTTTTGGTCTTTAATAATGAGCATTATTTATTTCTAGTCCAATCAATCAGCCTTTCAGTACTTATATGATAAATCGTATTTTTTGTGTAAATTTGAAACTGTAAAAGTAAGTAGACTTGAACTTTATTAAACGTACTGGACAATGGAAGCAAGAAGCAAGGAAATATACCTAATAAAATCCGCTATCTAATAAAAGTACGCTAAAATATTACCAACACCGTGTAACAGGTTGGCATACAAATGTTTTTTGTGTGTACACACACATAGGACCAAAACAGCCACGCTTCGATATACTACAATCCATTAAATATTAATTCAGCTAATCTGACAATTAGCTGAATTAATATTTAACCAAATGTATCATGAAGATGAGAGTCGATCGAAGTAACAATTTGGATAGTTTAGCGCACGGATGGCGAACCAATAATGGCAAGCGACATTGGCATTACAATATTTTGGGCAGGTCACATAATTCGTAACAATAAACGGAAAAAGTGTGAAGTGATTATGACCCCATTAAACATTTATTTACAAAAAATGGCAAGTTGATACGTAAAGGTTGGCTATCCCTGCTGAAGCAGGGATGGCTGCAGGTTGTGGCTGTGCTGTATTAGTACATCGACCAAAGCGTATTTTTTAGTAAATTAAACTATTATTAGTGTTAGTGTGTTGGTGAGCAGTGCGCAGCCGGTGCAGTGAGTCAGCGCAGGCGCAGCGCAGTGGCGTCCTATATCGGCGCTTATTTACGGTCGCGCGCGGTAATTGCGGTCGGGACCCCGCGCCGAACCACTCGTTTATCTAATTAGAGGCGCGGGCGCGGCCGCGTCTGAGCCGGCGTCTGCGCAGGACCACGCAGCAACCTGTACCGATCTATTGTATTAAAAAGTTTGTAAAATAAATCTAGAAATAGCTGCGCCCCGCGGTGTTGGCGAGCTTGCTGCATGCCAAATTGTATCAAAATTGGTCGGTCCAGACGTTTTGCCCGTGAAGAAGTACGCACAAACTCTCGATCCTGGGTTTACTCGCTCCGGCTAATGTCGGTTTTAGTTAATATGAAAGAACATTTATTTACTTACTTACATATTAATCATAGGTTAATGTATAAGACCCCGTACAAATACAGGACTTTGCCGCTGCGTAGAATGAGAAGAAAAAATATTCGAAGCAACCAAACCAGACCCAAAAGTATTTAGTGATAATAACACATCTTCTGGTATGTAGTGAAACTGGTGAAGATGTTGGTGTTGTATAGTTTTGTTCAGGTACACGAAATTTAATGCAAACACGTATCAGCCCGCCCCTGTAAGCTGAACAGGCTTATAAGTATGATTACTTTAGCCAGCATATGAAGGGAAAGTAAGACGTGGAATAATGAGCCATATTAGATGCCTACTTATGACCTGATAGGTAACTACGAGTAAATAGATAAAGTAACATATGTACCTAAGTACCTATGTAGATCCTATTTAATTCAAGTTCATAATGTCTTTTGCAGATAGGACTTGAAGATTTTCGAACACTATTAGAGATGAGATATTTTCGTCTGGCGTGTAGGAGGCCTTTAAACGGGGAAGTTTAGGCCATTAACCCACCTGAGGTGATGCGCGCAAGTTTTTAGGCCAACGCCCAGCCCAGATGTCTGGATTGACTTGCTGAGAAGCAAGTGTGTGGCCTCGTGTCAACGACCGACATCCTTAATTACTTGCCTACAGCGCAGAATGAGTTTACTAAGTATAAAAATGCATAGGATGTAGATTGTGATCGCTTCTCTACATTTCGTTCCGCTTTAAATGACAACTTTGCTTTAGGTAGGTATTTTTTGTTAGTTGCTTGCTTATTTTTCTTTGGGTCTGTTAGTTTGTTGAAGTTAGTTCTTGTCATTAAGGTGACGGGCAGGGCACACTAGCGACACCTATCGATTTTAATTTTTAGCTACTAAACCGGATCTATTTTAAATGATTTCGGGATTACAATCTCTCGGCGAACACTTATACTATTTATTAAATACGGATACTTAACGTTTGGGTCTGCTTTTGTACTCGAAATTTGAATTACCGCAAAAAGCGGCCACTTTTGGCGTGAATCAATTTTTCGCGTACAAAAACATTTCATCATCATCACCAGCCTATCGCAGTCCACTGCTGGACGTAGGCCTCTCCAATTGTTCGCCACCGTGATCTATCCATGGCGTCTCGCATCCAGCTCTTGCCTACGTCACCTTAATATCCTACTTTATTTTTTATGCGAGATTTCGGCCAGTATCAAGTGAAATTAGATAAAGTATAATAGTCGACAGTCGAAAGAAGTCTAAGTTACTGTCATTCAAAAAATAACGGCATTTAGCGTTTTATAGTTTTACGAATAAATGTGAAGACAGTTTCCGCGAAGTCGCATTTATAAGACTATGAAGTTTAAAGTGAACGACGCGACAACTAAATCAACATAAGTAATTCAATTATTCATAGATTAATATTAGGTAACCTACTTTGCGGTACTTTAAAATCATCATCAAAATCACACACATAAATCACTAAATCATTTACCAACTATTGAAATATGTTACCATTATGAAATGCATACCGTTTAATGCTTTCTTCCATACTTGTTTACCGATAAGCCCTCGTCTCTACTATTGTCTATTAATTTCTCTGTATTTTAACATACATAATTCAAAGCCGATGACGTCGATAGCCTAAGTTCATATACCACCTATAATTTTGTTCGATCCATAAATAAATTACTAAAATAATCATTATGGTCAAGGTTCAAGTACGGTCATTATGGCAGGGGCCAAGTAGATGCGTCCTATTTTAGTCACTCCTCCAAGCGTCACTAGAAACTGTCACGACAACACTCGGTTTATTCATAGTTACCGGGGGTACAATCAACCGACAAGTTTTAGTTTTTAACCCCCGACGCAAAAACGACGGGGTGTTATAAGTTTGACGTGTCTGTATGTGTGTATCTGTGTGTCTGTCTATGGCATCGTAGCTCCCGAACAAATGAATCGATTTTGGTTTTTTTTTTTTTCGAAAGATGAATAAGGAGGTAGTGTTCTTAGCTACGTTGGATAAAAATCGATCAAAGATGACCGCCGTCACAAAGATTTGGATTTTATGTTTTAACACAACTCCCACAATATGGGTATCATATAAAAGGACTTGAGTAGCAGAATATATTAATTGTGAAAAAATTCAAATCCAAGATGGCCGCCGTGAGTAAATGACGAATAACCTATTTGTTGTTCCAACTGCCTCTATATAGGTATCAAATGAAAGAGCTTTAGTTGTGTCGGGGGTTTTATAAATTTTCAATTTTCTAAAAACGATGTGCAACTAAACTAATGTGACAAATAAAGCTTTACTCACTTACATTATGAAAACGCCTCACGACTCTCTAGTAGAATTCTAAATTGTGTGAAAAGGAAATCAGCCAAAGACAAATAATGATAACAAAGAAGATAGTGCAGAACTGTACCCTTACCATGAGTTTGGAAAACTGTTCTCGCTATCGAAAACTATCGCTTTGTCCCTATGTGCATGTGAAAGAGACAGCAATAGATTTAGATAGCGAGGATAGTATTTCAAACTCATGGTAAGGTCTCTGGAAACATTTCGCTGAATTCTACATTTCTGAAATTCGAAAAAGAGAGTTACGCTTTCTATTAAGAATTTACTAACCTATATAAAATTTACGGGGACCACATTCATTTTTTTTTTTTTTAAAACGGGCGTAGTTAGCTAGAGCTCTGCATCTTTCTAAACGCCGGCAATGTATCAGCAATCCTTTTGGTGTGACGGTCCGCCATACCAAGAGGAAGTCACGGGGGCGCGGGGCGGTAAACCCTTACCACCTGGTCACCCGTTTGCGCGTTTGCTTCCCTTTCACATACATATATGAGCGTTACCTATTATTTTTTTCATAGATTCGTTAGTGTTAGCCTTTTTGGTACTTAGGTAAATGATTAATTCATTATATTAAGCTACGATAAATAGATGGACAATTTTTGCACAGAAAAAAAAAGATTACTCTGGCTCGTTTTATTTTTTGACTTTTGAACATTACGCTATTCACATCCTTAGTCAAGCATGCATACCTACGTACCTAGGTATATTCATCGAAATATAGGTACACACAAGCAAAGTGTCTAAAATAGAGAATGCGCTTGAACGCTCATGTCAATACGGCTTACACTGTTTGTAGGTATACTTACAAGAGAGTGCACGTGACTGTTCGAAAATTGTTTAAGTGTCATCCATCCTTACACTTGTTTTGACCATCAACGAAGCATAATGAAACCATTTATTTATCCATCAATCAATCAACTAATTTACCGAGTTTCTCCTTACATCAGGATTATAACAAATGAGAAGTAGTAACGATAAGGTAGTCCGCCTATAGGACGGTGGCTTACCGTTGCTTGAAAACTTGGTGGACACCAAGTTTTCAAGCAACGGTAATCGTACTTTAACAGCTGACGGTTATTCATGTTCACCACAAAAAAAGCAGCCGTTACTACTGCTTAGTTCAGCAACGTCAGTTGACGTTTACGCTAATCGAAAAGACGAATGTAGTTTAACGTTTCTTAACTGAGGTTTCTTTTTTAATTGAAAATGGAAGCCGAAGAGCATTAAAACGTGGCCGTACTACATAGCAGTTAAGTATTGGTCGGTTTCCTCTAGATGGCGCCAGCACTGGCTTGCTGACTAATTCCTCTATCTCAGTAACCTCTATGACTCTCATAGACTTGACAGTGACAGCTGCTTGACGTCATTACCTGACCATGTGAAAAAGTACACTATAAGGAACTGTATGAAATACGTGTGCGTATACTTTATTCTACCAAATATGAATGGTACCAAAAATCGTGTTAGAAAATGTGAAAAACTGACTGCTGGTTTTAGTTTAGTTTAAATATTTAGTTTTGTTAACTGGGCATCAAATTTTTGTGGTGAACAGTACGGCTGGTTAATGTTTATCTTAACTATTACTGCCCGTTTTTGTAACTGTCCGTTATCAAGATTTTGGTGAAGTCCGCCCTAACGTACCTACTCGTATTATGCTGATTGGGACCGATTTCACCAACCCTGATTCCGATACTAAATCTATGGTATAGCGCTGTCATTCCGTACAAATTTGACGTTATACCATAGATTTATCGACGGATAAAAATTGGCCGAATCAAGCCTCAATCGTAGTTAAATTTTAAACCATATACAACCATATACCTGCGTACAGTCGGCTGCAAAAAGATGTGATGATACCTTCAGTGAGGTAGCTAGCTAGTATCACAACTAAATATTTTTGCAGCTGAGTGTATATATACAAGCTAAGATAACCAGTACTTATATGGCCAATAACTGTATTTTACATTCACTAGACTAAAACATGTGGGCGACCCGCCAAAACTGAACTAAGAAGTCCATACAAAATCCGCTATTAATGTACAGAAAATAAATTATCTAAATGTTGAAAGAAATATGACCTCATCGCCTAATTTATCAACTCTATACCTAAATGGTTCCGCTAAGTACTTGCTGGAGGCTCTCGATAGGTTGCAGCGACGTACTATCCGTATTGTTGGAGATCATGAGGTGACTAAGTTCCTAGAACCTCTTTAGTCATTGCCAGTCTTAGTGTTCTCTACCGCCTATAATGGGGAATGCTCTTATGAGTTATTTCAACTTTCCACTTCCGATCAACACGTGCTGGACAGCGTTGCCATCCGCATACCATCCAGACAATGGCGGCGCGCACCAAGAGGTTTGGCTCCTCGTTCCTCCCCCGAGCCATCAAGACATGGAATGCCCTCCCAGCTCATGTGTTTCCTCCTTCATACAATCCGGGGTCTTTTAGGCGGGCATGAAGCGGCTTCTCAGCAGGCCATCGGGGTGAGGATGGAAGACTCAATAAGTACTTTGTTAGTTCTTTTGTGCCTGTCAACCTCATATTTGGATCTCACCGCCGCTTAGCATCAGGCGGAGTGAGGTCATCCTGATTGGCCTTTCCAAAAAGAATAAAGTTTTTTTCTTTCATAAATGTATGATATAAACGCTTATTAAAACATTGGTAGTCAACTTTAGGTAACTTAATTTTGGAACTATTTTATATTATACATACATACATCCCTTTAACCACGTGTTCTACCAACCATTCTGAACAACGTTTGTTCTACGACTTTTCGAAAATTTTCTCGACTCCCCATACAAAATGACCAAGTCACGTGACCGACTTTGTATGAGAAGTTGAAATTTTTTTTATGCGAATTTCCAAAAGTCAGAACAAATGTTGTTCAGAATGGTTGATAAAACACGTGGTTAAAGGGATGTAAATTTTCACAGATACACCCTGTATATAACACTGAAAACTGCAACAATTCAATCAGATAAATAAATAGGATAGGATAGCAATAGGCACAGTCACTTATTTTGCTGTAGGTATCTAGTAAATACTAAGTATTTACCTGTCTACGCTGCTAGACCGCGGCTGCGCTGGTTTCCCGACTGACAAATATTTAGTATTTGACCGTGGAGCAGAGTACTCATCTAGCCGTGTAGCATGGCAAAAGCATCCGTCACTCACAAGTTACTCAAGTTTCAAGAATTTTCAAATTTCAGTACTTAGAACCAGTACCTACAAAAAATACTTTTAACAAACTCACGAACTTAATTTCTATATAATACTTATTTAGTAAAGCAAGAGCACTAACGTTCCCAATCCCAATATCCCAATATTTAGGAAAGTGACCTTTGAAATTTAGGTATGTACCTACTACTTACGCTTAGATTAAAAATTGAAATTGGTAAGTAGTCCTTGAAAAATGTTGGTTTATAGATAAAAGTATCGAAATAACATTTTGATGATCTAATTTTCATCGCCGTATCGATAACGCCTGGAAGAGCTACTGGTCCATTAAAGCTTATATGAAGGGCGACCTTCCTAGAGGAAGTAGGGGGAAGAGGAAGTTTTCACTTCTTATTGACGTCTGTATTCTGCCCATCCTCACCTAGGGTGCTCTGACATGGTCACTATCTGAAAGCCAGAAGTCCAAGCTTAAGATTGCCCAAAGAGCTATGAAGCGGAGCATCCAAGGTTTTTAACACACGGATACAGTGCAAAATACCATAATCCGCTCACAAACCGGCATTATGGACGTAGGTAAAAAACTGCAAAGCTTAAATGGATCTGGGCTGGTCATAAGTACTGTGAGAACGCATCCGGAAAGATGGACCCATGTTGTCACGAAATGGCAGCCTATAGATCGTCGTCCAAGAGGCAGGCCGAAAAAGAGATGACGTGATGACCTGGACCTATACTCCCGTAACTGGCAAACGCTGGCAATGATTAGGGAGCAGTGGAGGCTATTAGGTCTCCCCTAATGGTCCATGGCCCAAAGGTCTCCTTTGCCCAGTTGTGGGACTATTCGAGCTGAAAAAAATCATCGGTAGGCATTATTTTGTAACCCATGTAGGTATTTAAGTATTATCTAAGATTAAATGTATTTTGATTTAATCTAAGATATTTATGTAAAAGTCAGTTTGTAAATCGAGGGTTACATTGGTTGACCTACCAAGTTTGAATTATTAAGAGTACTGAAGCGAAACCGAAGGAAAAAGTAGTAAGAATGTTTGCATTGTTCACGGGTCAAAACATCATTGAATAAGAGGTTGACCAACTTTATACTTGCGTATAGAGAACAAAGCATTAAGATGAGTCAAGAACAGCAGATGGCGGCGACAATGAATTAGTGTGTTGGTGGAGACAATGCTCCTAGCGCAGAACCTGCAGGCCTTACCTTGACTCCTACGCTGCGTTGCTCCTTTTACTAACACTAAACCTTGCTTGTAGCGACGCGACCAACTTCACGCATAGATGATGCGAGTATATTGCTCGAGCTCGCACTGCCAATCGTTACTCATTCATTACGCTACTACTCCAAAAATAAAAAACTTCCAAAAAAAATTTTTATAAAAAATATGTACATAAAAAAAATATGAACAGTACTTATATAGATATTGTTCTTAATTATTTTTTTTATAAAAAACCTATTAAATCTTCTAAGTAAATTTTAGGTAGTTAATTGATAGCAATTAACGACCTAATATTTACTTAGAAGATTTAGTAAGTGTTATGAAATATATTGTACATAGGTACTTAAACGGTCTCATACATTGTTCAATCTTGGTTGGAATCATCGAGTAAGGTTTAGGTACTTTACTTTTTACTTTGGAACCTATGAAAATCACTTAGAAAAATCTATTTAATACATGAGTCCATTATCAAAGACCCCTAAATATCTCCACTTTTATCCACAATTATTTTCCACCAACAACGGTGCCATAAATAAGGTATACCTACGTACACAATCCGCAATTAACACGTTCACGTAAGTTGTTACGTAATTGAATATGCATTTAACCAGCTGTTACAAACAACAATATTGTTTACCGACTGCAAATATTATTGACTGCTTTTGTTATGGTATTCACGAGGTATGGCCTCTGTGTTAATGAATGAATGGGCCAAGCCACCGCCCACGGCAGGCTCATTCATACAGACCCTGCGTGGCCGCTCAATGCCGCTGCGCCTCGTGCCCACATCTCACACGACAAGGCTACTCAAATTATCTCGACTTTGACAATGACATTACACAATCAAACTTCCGAACAAAAAGCTGCAAAAGATTCGCTGCTTCAATATACGGCGCCCCTACGACACGTGTATCTAACGAGATAATAAGGACACGAGCTCCCGGCCTCGGCCTGCCATTTCTAGGGAAATCTTTTAAGCTTCAAAATTGCTTCAATTTCGGCTGTTAACAAATCACTTAACACTGGCATAAATCCTCAGTAGTACAATGAAAGTAAACAAGGATCTAATATAACAAAAGCCTACGCAAGCGGTTTCATTCATAAACTTCGCACTTTAAATGTCAGCGGTTTAACCGAAACTGAGAAAGTAATCGAGAAGCATTAACAGTTTAGCAAGAAATTCGGTATTTACTCAACAGGTTATCTTAAAGGTCAGAATCGATAAGAAATGGCAGAGTTGAGTGGCGTTAAATGAAACGCCGCAGGAGTGGCCGGATGAATGGGAGGGGTGGGTGGCCGGCGCGCGGCCGGTGGTGTGGGCCGGGGCGCCGGCTCCGGCACGAGTGTCGTGGCCATGGCCACGGGATGACGTTCGACATTTAGCGGCGCTTGCGCGGTCGGCGGCGCGGGTTCAAGGACGGCCTATCGACCAGCAGTCGTTGCCTGGAGCTACGGCCGCACGCTCTTGACGGAAATCAATGCCAGGGACGGCTACAGGAGGCTGGAGCGCCCGACGCACAGCTGAGCGGAACCGTAACCTTGCACTTGCAGCGCCGAGCGCTAGTTCTGGAATTATACTTCTGTTGTTCGACACAATCACCTATAACACAAATTATAGAGACTTTTATTGACAAAAAAGTGCTACGAATATTCGTAGCAAATACGTAACTAATAACACATTTTCCAGCTGGGCTTTCATATGTAAAAATAATAATAACCGAGTTATTTAAGACAAATTTTGCTTCATTTTATACGTGTTACACTTTCATCGAGATTATATCGATGATGTCACACATGTGTTACATGATGCTATTTTGAAAATATTTTAGCTGTCATAATATATAGAAAGCAATGAAGTGTCATTTTTTTATGTGATAGGCGGCAGACGAGCATACTGATCTCCTGATACCACTTAATATATAATATATCATGTCACTAATGTGTAATAGTGATTAAGTGACATTGCTTTCCATGTAAGTTAAACAAACAAAAAAAGGGTTTTTTCGAAACAAGAATACTGCATTATGCGCAGTGTTATAAATAATATACTCAAAAGAATAATGATACATTGTCCTGAGTGGCAGGCAGGCCTGCGACATGTGAAGCATATTTTTCTGGGAGCGCGAGTTGATTGCGCGCGTAATCCGCCGTAAATAAGCGACGCGTGCGCGCCGTTGATTACATTACTGCTGTGCACGCACACTGACAGGTGTTGAGTCGCGAGTTTCAATATTTTTTATTTATAACTATTCGTTTGCTCTCGTCGGCATCTTCACAAAAAACGCTGGAATGGATGTTCAAATTACTGTTTATTTTATTCATTTGATGATATGCTTCGTGATGTACCTATTAACGATTGAGTGATAATGATAAATCTAAAAATGAATTAATACTTGCGCTAATGATGCATTTAGATTATTCCCTATAAAAATGAGTTCATATCCTCTCTAGGAGTTGGTAAATTAGCAACTGTTAAAGTTGAAAGTCGGCACTAGTAATCGAGCAGTAGTCTACCGCACCACGTAGCTCGCCTAGACGTTCCTAGAACTGAAACAGCGCATACCCTGCATACAAATGTACAAACTTAGCATATTTCCTGCGAACAGTCCTAGGTACTTATGTGTATTTAGTATCGATTTTAAAATAAAATTTACATACTTTAACCCTCCATTTTCCTTTCGTCTTACTCTCCCTGTGTGAAAGCTCTGCCATGAATATTTAGTATAGGTACTTAGGTGTTATAAGTAAAGCATAGGCTTTTGCTGCCGATCTTCTACAAGCTCTATAAGATTTCGTGGAAAAGATACTCCGACAATAATATACTTGTTTTCTTATTTTCATAAGTACCAAGATTTAACAATCTTAAGTATGTATGTATGTATGTACCTACCTACATATTATTAGAATAAATATGAGTCGATTTATATTGGAAAGAAAAATTGTAGCAATGAAGACACTCTCGGGAGCCGTGTCCATTCGCAACGATTGCGAATGCAAGTGTCGCGAGCGCGTGTCAAATCGCGTCGCGGCCCACGCGCACCGGGCTCGAGGCTCGGCCGCGCGCGCATCCCGCCACAATGCCTTAGTCTACATGTGGCGTGACAATAACGCGAGCGGTATCAAAAGATTGCAGAGCAACTCTGAGATTTACACAACATCGTCCATGCAAGCCTCAATTCAACTATAACATAATTCCCAAAAAAGGTATATGATCTTGGTTTGCCACCTCTCGGCTAAGCTTTCGTACTACGCTTACGTAAGTGATATCGCATTTTGTTAAGCCGAACGGAAAAGTCATATAACTGAGTCCTGAATTTTATTTACCTATTTAGTTAAACGGCCTAGGGGATCGCCCAAAAAAAGCTCGTCCCAGACTTTCAAGCATTTTTTTGCTGGTCACTTTTTCAACCACAATTTTTTGTTTTTTAGACTTTCGTATGTGTTATCATCATCAAAATATTGGTATGATTACGGTAGAATAATGAATCAGTAAAAATATATTGAAATTCGCTCTTTGAAAGTTAAACGAATACCTCTAAGGGTATTCGATCGTGTTCGTAGATTACATAAATATAAAAGGAGCAACAACAAAATAATATGCTAAAACAATGTTATATCATAAGACGCAACTATGGTATACAAATTCTATCAGCTAATTACCTACTAGCTAGCTGCATTTGAGTCAGAAGAACGCAGGGAAACTGATTGATGACGAGGAGCTTGTGAAAAACAAGCTTTACAGTTCAGCCCATCGTCGCAACGTAGCTTGCCTGTCGGTATTTTACAGGCTGTATATCGGCGAGTGTGCTTCTACACTGCATGAGCTCATTCTGATATCCTCTTTCAGCTGACGAACTGCGCAACCATCCTTTCTTGGTGAATATTCCTCGATTACGAGGGAATTTCTCGACAAAGCGCTTTTCCTCTTCCTTCCTGATAGGAGTGGAATACACTCAACTCATCATTTTTAAGGCTAGAGTGAATAAGGCTTCTTGTGGGTAAGCGCGCTCCATCTTAGGCTTCTTTTCAACTTTATAGTTCAGTACCAACAAGCATATGAATAAATAAATAACACCATTTCCCGTTTAATTTCGTCGGTACAATAAATTGGATCTGTATCTCTAAAAAAAAATTTCTACGAACAAAACCGCCTTCAATAACCACGAACTAAATAGTTTAAAATAATATTCTTAACACTTTATACACCTCAAATAACATTTTATAACAGTCCACTCGAGACAAGTGTTACCGAAGTCGGCGCCCAATACTATATTGTAATTTACTACAACATTCAATTATTCGACATACATGTCGAATTGAGAAGCTCCTTTTTTTGAAGTCGGTTAGAAACTATTTTATATTGATTGGCACTAAACTCAATATGTCAGAGATATCAATTTTTATGTCTCAATACCTATTATATCAATTCAAAGTCAAAGTCAATAATATCATTGGGCGTATAATAGCTTTGGTTGAAATTAGAACTGAATATGATTTAATTCATATTCCAAACGTTTATTGTTACTTAGGGAACGCCTATCTAATTAATATTCTCCTCACTCTAACAATATTCTACATAGAGAAATCTCCTATAAACTATATCAGGCACACCATGCATTATACAATATGCGGAATATCTACCTACTTGATTATGTGTGCGCTCCATTCATGAATTACCGGCGGTTCATGGAACGGGCGCGTGGTGTGAGGGTGGTGGCTCGAGGGGGTACTCCTCGCCTCCCCTTTTATGAATGAGGCCGTACGTCATAGATATCGATCGGAACGGCCCCGGCAGAGGTTACCACTCAAGGGCAGCTCGGAACCGCTCAACAGGTGGCCGGCTGACGCACGCTTGCATACTGCCCGACCTCTAATTTTTGTCACTTCTGTAATGACGTCATTAGGTACACTTGATAACTATTGTTACATACGTAATTCAGCCAATCACCCCACTTTTATCATCTATTTGAGTGCCCACTTAAAAGAAGCTACGTAATGTTCTAAACCACTATGGCGTCAGACAAAACTACACAGGTCTTAGGTACGTATAAAATACATAAATTCATTAGTAGTGGGAAGGTACATAAGTACTAGCAGGTATCTAGGTACTTGTTAATATTTTCATCATGAAATAAATGAAAAAAGTGAATTGAAAGTTCAACATAGAATAATAATGAGGCACGTGTGCAGCAGTGCTGTGCGAAATGGCAATGGCTCAGTGAATTGTTTACTCGACGAGTAAACCACCAAGGATATCTTTCACGACAGACGATTGTAAGACCTATGGTTCCTTAGAGAAATTTTATCGTTAGTAATGACTATCGTTTGGCAGAATAAAAAAGTATTTTTTTTCCGATTCGATTCCCGTGCAATACAAGCATAATCCAAAAAAAACTTTGAATGCAGTTCTTTTTCTTTTAAAAATTAAGTGATGTTTCCTTTAAGTAAAAAACGCTAACTTAAGGATTTAAGGTACATTCTCTTCATGTCCCATAGTCGTGGGACGCCCTGTATATATGAAGGTAGATTGTGCCACCTCATATTACAAAGGTTGTGAGTTGGGTTCCCACTCTGCACAAAAAATTTGTGTGTTGAACATTTATGTTCAGTGTCTTGGTGTAGTATACCTGTACCTGTGTATTTATGTTTTATATTTGTAATTCCTCTGTTGTTAGATATCCGTAATAGAAAGTCATCAAATCTATGAATGAGATGTCGTTAATGATTGTGGTTATCCACATTATAAAAAACTTTCAGGGTTTCTCGCAATTAATCTTGAAAAATCCAAAGGATTGCTGCGATTCGAACCTGTTACCTTTCAATTAGAAGGATTGCAGTTCCTTAGAACGTGTGTTCTAATCCACTGGCCACCGTTCTTTCTCTCCTTATATTTAGTAAAGTATGTAAGTTAATATCCTCATATGGGTAGGTATCTTATGTTATAACAGAAAAAAAGTAAAACTACTGTTGGCATTATTTCATTGAAATTACAATAGTATTTAATCGAAATTGATAGATGATCCAACTCATGAATCAAGGAATAAATGTAAGGAGAGTAAAGCGTGTGCGTCACTCGGATAATTCCTAGGAGGCGGCAGGCGGGTGGCGCCATGACGCTCGCACACCCCCGTGGAACTCCCTCCCCCGACTAAACAACTGTTCTCAGAATGCAGGCAAATTTCACTATCATCCTATGCCACTATTCTAGGAACGTTGTTTTAATTAAATTAGTTAGGCGTCTCTGTTAAAAAGACAAATTACATTTCAACCGTTACGTATTTACGCGGCTTTGTGCAAAACATTATCAAAATATAAAAAACGATAGTTAGCTCTCTAATAATGTTAATTTTCTTTTCATACAGGGTACTACCTAAAATCCCTAGGTTTGCACATTTTACTTAAAAAAGACTTGTATTTTTTTTAAAGAAATAAATCAGAATTCAATATTTTTTAGAATTCAGCTTGCATTGCCTGTGAATCGGACCGGTAAAAATCCAAAGAATATCATAGAAGAATATAAATCTTACAGGATTACACTACTGCGATCCTTAATACTTAAGATACAACGTCTTCATCTGAAAGAAAATTATTAAAAAATGCTATTTTATTCCACCACTCGATACCGTTAAATCGTCAATATTAAAAATGAAATATCTCTAAGAAACTTTAGATCTTACACTCGTCTGTCCTATAAGATATCTTTTATACCTAAAGTAGCTACATAGTATACCTAAAGTAGCTACATAGTATACCTGCAGTAGCTACATAGTATACCTGCAGTAGCTACATAGTATACCTAAAGTAGCTACCTAATTGTATACTAAACCGCAGTTTTTTTTTTGTAATTTTACTGAACCGTTCTCGGAGTTTGATCAAACTGGTAGATTTAGTTAGAGAAATTATAAAATCATGTTGATATTGTGACATCCTTCGAGATTTGAACAAATTTTTAGTTTCTCATAATATGCTGCGAAATGTACCTAAATATAATATAGGTATTACTTGGTACCTAGGTATTCGTAGTGGTTAAGTAATTACCGCAGCTTGTAGTTCTGTCTTGCTGATTCACGGTTCGTTTGTTTGCACATACCTACCACCATACTCATACGTAAAAGAGATTACGTTGGAACGATGATTACACAAAGTCTATAAATGAAAAGTGATAAACGTTCGCATTTCACGACGATAGCGACGTCAGCAATGACTGATGATTCCACCCGAAGGAGCTTTCGAGTGTCTCGTCGTAATAATAAACGTGTGGTGACGCAGTGACGTGCTCGGTGATGGGTGATGGTGTCAGGAGGTGGCAGAGGTGCCAGGCGCATTGCCGCGGGGTGAGCGCGCGCTATTTTGCGAGGCGCGCGTCATTCGGTCCGCACGCGCGTTATCGGTCAACAGGCGAGGATGCCCATTTGTTTTTCTGGATCGGAATTTTCACGCTGACGTCACGCTTTCAAATTTATAGCAATGATTACATTATTGTTTTTCTATCACTCGTTCATTTAGCGAGTAATGCTTGTGTCTAGTCGGAGTTACGTGCCATTTATCTACACTCATCGGCACATTTAACCGTCTATTGCTCTCTCTTTGTCTGTCTCTCTTCAGCCGGTTTTGACCCGCTTACTTGCACACCAGCTCTCAAGGTCCTTTGCCTCCTCAATGCACTTTTTCCTATAAGGTAGGTATATTTTTAATTTATCAACCAAGAAAAGTCATAATTCCCACAAAAAAAACTTTTAAAGTTTTTCATAAATTAAAATTGATATTTAATTTATGGAAACTAAAGTGAGCAAAATTAAATGTGCCGGTAAGTATACTGTGAGGTACCTAAGTAATATATATTTTTAATGGATATAATTCGACGGGTACGCCCATATATCTAGGTACCACGGTTTCCATTAATCGGCTGCTTGCTAAGAAAATATTATTGAGTTACGATTGTTTGTAATAAGGATGGGCACTTCACACCTCAAGAAACATTGATCGCCCCATTTTCCGGTACCTACGGTATCTTCTTCCTTCATATATACTTAGGTATAATATTTTCCTCAATTTCACTACTTATCTCAAATGAGAAATCTAACCAACTGATTGTATATCTACGACCATTTCCTAAGGATTAGAACAAAGTTAAATCAAAACCGGTACGTATTTGAGCCAAGTTTCCTATGTACTTAGCTAAGTCTAGCTAAACAATGCTAATCTGTTTACGCAAAACCATTTTCCATATTGACACCTACCTACGTAGCTTGTGAGAGGAAACCTGAATTTAATGTAGGTATACTGTTTTGTTTCGATTAAATTCCAATGAACATTCGCGAGTTTCATTCGTAAAAATCAATTAATTTATTTTGTCTGTGATACAAATCTTCTGCGCAATAAATATGATAAGTAGGTATGTAGGATTCATTGATTATGCTCCTATTATATGTATAGCGAGCTGTTAGCAAGTAGGCGCATTCATAGGTAGGTAGGTACATTATGTGCCTATGGTAAACATGAAGCCTAATTACTTCTTCCGGAAAAACACTTTTTGTGGCAAATCACTCACACGAGCGGGGCCGAGGGCGGCCGCTTGTCTTTGATATACCTTAATGCAGATCAAAATAATGACTGTAAGTATAGCTGCGCTGCGAGCATTCAAAAACACAAGTAAAGTAATTGAATGATTGATCGTGATTAATTAAGAGTCTTTGCATTCCTTTCGTTCCACATGGACCACAACGGTCAGCATTATGATGGAAAGAAATGGTGATAACTGATTTATGAATGAGATTTATAATTAATTTTATTTGGTGCAGTGACTGCTCGGTCGCACTTTGGTACTGCATACTTGGCCGGCTAAAGAAGCGTTCCCATTTGAACGTCATGCATCTAATTGCAATGAGTCACGGTGAGGACCAATGATAGATAGAGCAACAGATATTTATGGATTGCGGTGACATCGTCACCCAGAGTTGCATCTGCAACATGTATTATTATTAGCCTGTCCATCGGCGGGCGAGTGCCAAAGTTGCGACTGAGCGCGACAGCTTTCTCACGACTCATACCTACATGAATGTTTTAATAATTTTAGGACAGATTCACGGTGTCAGTGTCACAAATCAGGTGCAGCTTGCGTGCACACTAACTCAGTCACCTCGTCATTCCTCAGAATCCTATTCACAATCCTTTACTGTTCAATCCATTCGTCTCTGGAACTCCTTACCCCTTCCAATCAGGAAATCACAATCCCTTCCTATATTCAAGTCCCGTGTCAAAACTCACTTCCTATCTCTATAAATAGGTACACTGTTTTTTCCTTGTCTCTTCTTCCTTTTTTATGTGGTCTGCTGTCTGGTCATTTATACCTATCTTTAAGAAATATTTTTATTGAATTTTTGTTATAAATTATCTATGTATATATTATTATTGGGTATGTATGTATGTATTGTTTATTATTATTTATGTAATGTAATAATATTAATATATAAAATAATGTATAATTCTGCCATTCTCAATTTCATTTATTAAACTACTTTGCACTGCCTTCCCTTATTATACGATATTTCTTTCCTCCGATAAGACCGCCTTATTGTACTGTCTGTTGCTGTTGTATCATGCTTGTATTTTATTTTTGTGCAATAAAGAATATCTATCTATCTATCTATCAGTACAAAATGCATAATATTAATAAAGTACCTAAAAATAGGCACAATGTCTGCTCAACGCGCTGAATCAAACGATCAATTCAATAAAGTATAAGTATCGAGGTAGGTATGTAGGGTTAACGTTATTACAGTACGGGGGCTAAGCTTATAAAATTAGTAGTAGACACGTACCTACTCGCACGACTACCTAAGCTTACGCCCTTGCGTCCACCTAGAAGTGTACTCACACGACGGTCCGCATGTATTTTGGTAGGCACATAAAGAAAAAAACGACTGGGAAAGCTGGAGATGCTTTCGTATTTTTTTTTCGTATCAAGAAACAATGTACCTACCTACATATAAATTTATTTTCAAACATCGTTCCGAACTCTATAAGCTATATCTATTCCATCATTCTCATATTAAAAGTACTTTTCTTAGTTCGACTATTACCTAAAAATATCATAGATACGACCTACGATTTTTAGGTCATACCTATCTAGGTAATTGAATTAAATAAAAAAAACAATCACAATTCATAAGAATCCGGTTCAGACTTATAGGTATACTCTGACTTCAATCTTGTGAACTCAACCTACCTGTCCTGGAAGGATACATCAGATATAGGTAGGTACATTTAACTTTATGGGATACTCCTCCTCAACTTAGTGGTATGTACCTTATGTCCCTAAAGTCAAATGACTGTACAAAATTCTGTATTGATCATAACTTATAAAACCCCTCTTACGGCCGCACTCAGAAACGTGATTTAAGCTAATTTTCATTAACTTTAGTATCGGTAGTCTTTATGCGTATCAAAATAAGTGTCAATATTTTTTCTTAAGTAGTCAACTAAGTTAATCAACGACTCGGAGCGTGGCAATAAGACTTCGTTGTATCTCGGATTAGAATTATGCGGATTTACTTACAACCTCATTCGCAGAAAATGCAGAAATACACAACCCAATTGAATAACAAGTAACGTAAGCAAGTTGTTGGTGTAGACGATGTTAGTAGCCTCACCCACAGGCCGCGGCGCCGGCGACACCGGACCGTGGGAAGCTGCGCGACTCATAACAAGTGTGAACAAGTGTGTTTGTACAAATCACACGAGGACACTCACTGTGACACGCCGTGACACTTCACCTCGCGCACCGCTGCCCATTTATCTGGGTACGAATGCGATACGCGCTACCTGGACAAAGGAGCAGTTTAATCATTAATCAAAATGTAGGTACTCGTTAACTGCTCTGCTACTCACTCTCACACGTCTACGTGTTACTTGCTACCCCCTTTCACATCAATCGTCTTAATCTTTCATTTACATACTGTTACCGTCAAAAACATGTTTCAATATAGTTTCCAAAATAATTGCTTTCGCTTTCCCACATTTAAAATTAAACATGTTTACTACATACTTACAAAGTTCAGTGCATGAATAGTCCTGAAGTAGCGAAATAGATTCGCGACTGAAATAGACAACGGGTACTGAGGTAACGTGTCGAAATAGAAACCCCGCCTCCGAAGTCCGAACCAAAATCAGCAAAGTTAAATTTGGAACGGTTCCCGCAGGGACGTTTTCATCCCGTGATTCACCTGCTGAAAACTCGATTGTTCGCATTTTACGTCAATCGGTTGCGTGGTGTTTACGAGCGCGTTCGGCGCGGGAGCGTCAGCTGACAGCCAGGAATAGCCCTGACATCGCGGCCACGCTATGCCGCTTGCGCCCGCGCACTCACAAATAGCGCGCTATAATTAGACGCGGTGAAATCGTGGGTTTGTTATTTTTCTTTATCGTCTCCGTTACGCGATAATTGGGTTAGCGGCTGCATGTGGGCCCGATCGGGCGTCGGCGTGTCTCGGCCACTCCGCGCTCCGGACGTTGTCCTGCTGCCCATACCGCCTCGGCGCTGCATGTCTCCTTGCCACGTGCTAAACATGTCATTTGTAAACCACACCACCCGCACGATGTAGGAGGAGACTTTATCACAGTTCGATAACTTTGTGTGTTTGTTTACTTGCTGCCGTACTACGTTCATTGTTTGATAACGTGTATTATACTAAAGACTCTATATGCGTACAAATCGAAGGATGTGTCAGATAACACAGTGACTAATCTGATCACAACTAAATTAACCTTAATTAGAACTACCCATAGAAAGGTGTCCATTCTCTCGGCGCCGGTACAGTGAGGGAAACATACAAGTTTCCGCTATTCTGAAACTCTAGATAAATACCCACAAAAGTTGAGATTGATTTTGTATGTGCAACCATGATTCAGTTAGTCTGGTTCCCTTGTGACCCAACAAAAACAGGACTAATTAGCAAAAAAGAAAAGTCAATAGTCCAAAAATGCCGTCTAACATGTTACCTATTTTTCCCCGCCCCGTTGGTCAAGTGATTTAAGTACCGGGCCGTGATCTCGGGGTCCTGGGTTCGATTCCCGAGTCGAGCAAAGGTATGATTCGAATTTTTCGAACATAGCTCGGGTTTGTGATCACCAATTCGCATTAGGCAAGCGTGGTGATTAAGCCTAATCCCATCATAGTAGCGATGACTTGATTTCTATGATGGAGGCCTTTACCCTGCAGTGGGGCAGTATATAGGCTGATACTAGATATATGTATTTTTCTTGTCAAATAGATAAACAAATATGAGACGTCATCACATAGGTATACCGATCTGATCATAAAGTCAGAAGCTTATCAGTTGTATAATTGCTAACAGATTCAACTAACATAGGTATATTTATTTGTTGTAAAACCCAACACTAAACGAGCATAGGTACTGTTCTACACATAAATGTTTGTCTGAGATGCGAATCAAACCTACGACCTTTGGGGCAGGATCACTACCAAATGTGCCATCGGGGCAGTTATAAATCTCCTCATAACACTCCAATTATACGTCTGACTGACTACATACATAAAATTAGACAATAATAATTTGGCAAGGTGCTCTATCGCTCTGTATTCTTAGTCCAACCAAAAAAGCACTGCGTCATTCTTAATTGCTTGACAAAGAATAGAAACTACGACTGTATGATTCATAAAGATGACTGTAATGACGCTTTTCATGTGTGAAAAATCCGCTAGATGGAGTACTATAGGAGTGAGGTCTAACATCAAACGCATTGGTTGTTTAGTTTGTCAAATTGACACTTTGACAGATCACGTTTAAAAATAACCAATCAGATTGTAAATGGACCTCACTCCTTTATTACTCCATCTAGCGGATTTTTCACACATGAAAACCCTCATTCAAATAAAGAACATGTGTTAGCCCACCTTTTTACATCCAATCTATCGCATTAATAACCCTATAAACTCATAACCCTTTATTACAAATTGCGAACTCAGCATAGTCCCGGAACAAAGTTCGTGCCAGCACCTTTTAACATTCCATGACTTTATATATCCAAATATATAAAGTCATAGAATAAGGAACAACCCTTGAGAATGAAGTGTAGTTGAAACATTTTATTGTAATTCATCGGTTATGTCATATATCGTCCGCGTTTTAGTGGTGTTAACTGTTGGGCGATAAATGTTGGTCAGCGTTATATTGCCTTGATCTTGTCAGTGGCCGGGTCGCCCACTCGTGAAACCTACACCGGCCGACTGTCTACGCAATTTACTGTAAACCACGAGTTAACACTCGACGATTAATCCTGCTCAAATATATGTCAACACTTAGAGTAGAATACAAACTCTATAAGTACGAAAATGACACTTATAATTTAAGTAGCTAAAATAACGTTATTCGATATGAAATCGCATATAGTCGAACGTTTTTTCACCGATATAACATAATAGGTACACAAGACACACATAACATACAAGACCGATTCAGCACAAACATGAACTCTATAATCTATTGATCGAAAATGAAACAATTTTGTGTAAATAATAGGTAATTTTGTAAAGAATTACTAAAATAAATGCTCTTATTTAAAAGGTGGCAATATTTTTTCTATTACCGACATAATATGATAAATTGTCTCAGCGTATTTTTCCGGTTGCGTCAAAAACCTCGCTTTGGAACCCGGGGTACGCTTGGACCATAATCCAGGCTTTGGTGAGTCTCGGAATTACAGTGAAGCGACTGCCATCTGACTTTCGTAACCCTTAGATAGCGGAACCAGAACAACTGAATAATGGTTATGTACAAGTTTCGGAAATTATCCAAAGTTTCGACACGGTGTTTTCTACCGCCGACTAATGGTAGAAATATGCATATAGATTTCCAGAAGTGCGTGCATGGATTCGAACCTAGGTAGCTCTCGTTAAGGGCATGTTCTTATTATCTACTGAGCCACCACCACTCGCATTAGTCTTAATGACATGTACCAACTTAGACGAAAATATGGACTAGTTTAGGTTATATCGTACTTCTAATATTAAAAAATCAATCTACTTTAAAAGTAGAAATTATTCATCGGCTTAGCAGTAGAAAGCTGGCATGTTTTAGTTTTAATTATTTTTTACAATTATTAGGCAACTATTTAGACTTTTTAACTATCACAAAAACACCTAAAATACTTCGATATAAATGTGGATTATTATTCTGAACGAAAGAAATTTCAGTTGTTCTTTAATAATATGTCTTTACTTGAATCTATAACAGCAAAACAATATGTTTTATTGCACAAAAACCACTCTGAACAATATTTTCGTATTATTATTAAATAATCGTACCGTATTAGGGTATTTCAACACATACGAGATATTAGACTCGGTTGTATTTACAAACAAACAGACTACATAGTTTACAAATGTTATCTCCCTTTAATTCGCTGCATTTCCCGTATTCGGTTCAGCAGTAAACTTGTACAAGACCAGATAAAATAAAATTGAATATCTACGTACTAAAGTAGCAAACAGACGACGCATATCTAACTCCTTCCTAGTGTGTCGAAATACTCTGCTATCGATAACAATGGTCCCTACAAAACGCATATAATTATTATTATGATCAATACGTATTATCAGAAAGCATAACAAGCAAATGTTTTTATGAAGCGATATGCCGGCCGGCACGCGTCGCTTATTGTTGAATGAATGGAGCAGGCAAGCGGAAACTAGCTCGGAGGCTTCGCGGGTGGGGGCGGCGGGCGGCCGGGGGGGCGGCGCGGGCGGTGGGCGGCGCCGGGCGGTGACGTCAGCCCGGGGGGGGGGCAGCGAGCCGTGCGATTGGCGGAGCTGCGCGCGCCGCTACCGAATATGGGACCGCGGCTCCATTGATAAAACTGCGGTGCGGGGTCGCGCGGCGCCAGTCCCAATCGCACCGGCCGCGCGAGAGGCCGTTTTCACGCTGGCGTTGTTCGTGATACCGATCGGCCCTTGGGCTGAGGAGCAGGTGGTCCCGGACGGGATGGGCACGGACGCGGAGCTCCCGGTCGGGCCCCACCTGCTCTCGCTCGCGGACGTGGGAGCCCTGGGCTTCGACTGCAGCTTGAAGCCGGCGCCGGCGCCCACCGCAGGCGGCACACCGACAGACCTCAACACGCCCGTCACCACATCCGACCTGCCCGCCTTCTTCCCGAATCTACTGGAACCACCACCTATATCAGGTGCGACTCGCCACCACCTCGTCTCGCGACTCCCGACGCCGCCGGCACGCGGCCGACGGGACCGTAGGCGGGACTCGCCCCCGCCGGCTCTCGACCGATAACATTGTAAATAAACAATGCGCTTTCCTTCGCTAACAGCGTGTCCTTCGGTGTCCTTCAGGGTTGATTGTGCCATAGTATTCACTATTTACATTTTCATATTCATCTGGAAAGCATAGGAACGCAACGACAAATTAAGTTTCAGTGCTGGTTGTAAAAGTGAAATGGAAAGTTCAGCGGCCCGTGTCATATGGTCGGATCGATACCACAGCTGAATCAAGCAATTAAGGGAATTCGCTAACGCTATATAGAGCTACTATAGCTAACGTCATCTGTACCACTTAGTGCTAAAGTGATCGTAGTTTTTAATTGTGATTTACGATTTATCTTTGCTCCAGGAGGGTAAATATGCTCATACCTTAATAAAAGATATTCGCTTCCGTAAATATAAACATATTTTTACATTTTTTGTAATTTCTATTCAAAATTTAATAATTTTTACCGATTTATTGGCCATTTTTTAATTCTGTTCTTGATTTGCTAAGTAATTTAATACAAAATAGACAAATATAAATTTACAAACGCATGTTGCAACAATTTCAATGCGCTGGTTTATTGTAAACCATACTCTAAATAACGTATTAAAAACAGAGTTTTTGACTAATCACAAATTAACTTAGCAAAAACTACGATGGCTAATTTTAGCCTAAAGCTTAGGTACTATTTTTTAGCTTAAAGATAATAAAATCAAGAGAGAATTATTCCCGTTGCCATGACATCAATATTCAACAGTTTTAGCAGTAAAATAATAAATTATTTGTTCGGTATTCCATTTTACAAACCAAATTCCCAAAAATATGTTAGAAAAATCTAAACTTGTACATACCTAATATATCTATACCTAAATAAGATAATTAATTACATTTTTATATATATAATTATACGGATACGCTTGTTATTTGTCGCAATAAATCAAATCTAAACAAAGCGTATTGTTTCAGGTATTAGAATTACAGGATATACGATTTTATTGTACGTATTATTAACGTATTTAGATTTAGTAATAGGTGACGGTCAATTGTTTGTGGACACTTGTTCAGATATACTGGTGATAGAGCTATCAACTTCCTGCGTTCATATCGACTACTGCCTTCCGCTCGCGCGACTCTACAAACTCATGCAAACACGGCTAGGTACCTACATAAAAATCAAAAAAATAAATCACTAAGAATATATTTAATAATTAAGAAGAAAATAAATGACAAAAGCGACGGGCGCGTGAAATACTTTTCCACGAACTTTTACTTAGACTCTACATTTTCTTAAATTTGTTTGACAATTAAAACACGAAAAAGATCTCAAATGAGAGCGCTTCAAAATGTATGATGTTTATCCAGAATCTTAGTTGGGACTATAAATTGTGTTCCTTTAGAAAAAATATTGAGTACTTCTGGTATTTTAAAGAATGTTACAAGTAATTTGTTGTTTACAAGAAATAAAACAGTTACGTACATACCGTTGATAATAAAATAATAGAGGGTTTTGCATTGTGGCAGGTACACTACCTGGCGATGAGTTGTCGCTGGGCTGCTCGCCGCGGCGGCACAAGCATGAGGCGTCGCTAGTCGCCGGGCGCGCGCGCCGAGGACGCCAGCAACGCGTCCAGCGCCAGCGCCTCGCTGTACGGCCCGCCCGCCGGCAAGCGCGCGCCCTCGCCGCCGCTGCAGTGGCTGCTGCCGCCCGGCCCCGGCCCCGGCAGCGTCGACAAGTACTTCCAGCAGGAGTACGAGGAGCGCGTCGACCTCATGCCGCCCGACTGCCCGCCCGCCTACTGCCAGCCGGCGCAGACCTGCCCCGCGCCCCAGCACTGCGAGTACCGCCCGCCGCCCCAGCAGCCGCAGCACACCTTGGGACGCGCAGGAGTACGCCCCTGCCCCCCAGCCCACCCCCGGGCCCTCCGGCCTGCCCAAACGAGAGCCCTACCCCAGCCCTGTCAGCGACAGGCCCGTGCAGCTCGCCGAGTACAACCCTTCTACGAGCAAAGGACACGAGATCCTTTCTCAGGTCTATCAGCAGAGCACTCAGCCCCTGAGGCTTGTAGCCGTCAAGCCACGAAAATATCCAAACAGACCTAGCAAAACTCCCGTCCATGAGAGGCCGTACGCGTGCCCCGTCGACGGCTGCGACCGTCGCTTCTCCAGATCAGACGAGCTGACGCGGCACATCCGCATCCACACAGGCCAGAAGCCGTTCCAGTGCCGCATCTGCATGCGGTCGTTTAGCAGGTCCGACCACCTCACGACGCACGTTCGGACGCACACGGGCGAGAAGCCGTTCGCGTGCGACATCTGCGGGCGCAAGTTCGCGCGCTCCGACGAGAAGAAGCGGCACGCCAAGGTGCACCTGAAGCAGCGGCTGAAGCGCGAGCGCGGCGGCGGTGCGCACCACGACCCGCACGCGCTCTAGCCCGAGCCCGAGCCCGAGCCGGAGCCCGAGCGCGAGCTCGAGCACGCGCCCTCGGCTGCGCCATCGCCCGCACATTCCAGCGGCGACGCGCCCGCGACGCCCGGGGCGCCCGAGCCCGCGGATCATTGAACTTTATATTTTTCACGTTGAAGTTATAAAATAATTTCATCGCTTAGGTGTAAAAGATTGTCTTTAACGAAGCTTTATTAACTCTACATTTGTAAATTCACTGAAATTTATATATAATATATATCTTTTTATACGTATTTGTAATTACCATGATGGATGGAAGATGAGCTCGATGTATTTATTTAGATAGGTAGGCTAATTGATTGATTCGACTGGGAACAACGTAGATACTGTGCGATTTGGCCTAAGTGTCCAGAGTGCGTCGGTACACGTTAAGCACGGCAGGCGTGGCTGTTGTGGAAGTTAGCGTCGCTATCGTCCTCGACGGAGTGAAAACACATATCTTTCTGTCTGGCGGTATTTCTGTAGCTAAGATAAGCTTAAATTTCTCTCATTAATATCGGTCATACATAAGTTCAAATTTCCAAGTGAGTGCATTGAAGTGATCGTAGAGAAGTGATACACAATGAGCCTAACGCTGGTACGACTTTGGGAGACGTTCACCACTAATATACTATACTATCGTGTTGGTTATGTCTACTTATGACAACGTGTATGGTAAATGTTTCCCTACGAGTGAGTACCTTCTCTAACTATTGTAGGTAATATTTAATATTCTTATACTATACAAAACTAACGTGAAACTGTGCCATTAATTTAACTTTACAACGTGCCACTGCAATTTTTATTTATATACTTATACTAAGTGTAACACGACTGCTAAATAAGTGATAACTATATTATTTTGTTTTTTATTTCTAGTCGAAGATGATGTAAACGTGAGAATGTCGACTATTGTTTGTTTTATCAGTAATTATGTACCTTTACTATATTTACGTAATCTTATATTTATTTAAAATTGTTTCCGACAGCTACTGTCACGATCTTCTCTTGCTCAAACAATTTTAATTTAACAAAATTTGCTCAATTCTGCTTGTTTACACGAGACTCGCGCGACTGCCCGCGTCTCCGCCTTCGTCTCTCCTACGATGCCGGCTCCTTGCATCGCACTTGTTACTTTGTTGTTTCACTATTGCGTTTCCCCAGTGGCATATATTTTTGTAATATGCGTATTATTTTAGACTAATCTAGCAAATAGTGTATGGCGGTAAATTATGATCTCTTAATCATTATTAATTATTTCAAGTACCTATAGAGAGGGCCCCTAATTTATATTAAATACTCATAAGTTTTTGTGTAGATATAATTACGTGTAAGATTCGTTTCTAAAATGTTAGATTTCAGTTACTGTGATTACGTCGATATGCAAATTTGAAATAGACGACTGGTACGATAAGTCAGGTAGGGCCTCTTGCACAATCGCCAGTAACGAAAACAGGGATTCAGACTTTACAAAGACTTCGCACGGCGCAGCTCGCGCCGGCACGCCAATCAGTAACTTTTATTATAATAGCACATTGTGGAGGAGGCCCGGATACAGCCAGTAAACTTTACGACTATGTAGCTACCATCCTAATGTAATTTAGTTATGATTTAATTTCTCGACATGAGTACAAAATTCAGCACAAATAGACGTTCTCTTAAATATCTAATTATAGACATGTTGTTTGTAAAATGTCTTCGAGTTATGAAACTACTATTGTAAATCACTAGTTTTGTGTGGTGAATCACATTGTTACTCATTGTTTACTTTAGAATAAGCGAATCTTTCTAAAAAGAAATTTAGTGCAATCGTAACGAAATGAAGAAAACGATGGTTTTCAAAAAACGTAAACATGTCAAACGGTTACATGTTTATGTTGCAACATTACACGCAGATGACAACACAACAGGGTGGGCCTATCAAAAATGTCGGTCGTTATGAATTTAGGATATCTGACAATAATATTACTAACTCTGGCGCCTACAGTCTCGTGGAATGGGAGGTTAGTTTAGATTCAGTTACGAGCAGCTCCCGGGAATGATCTCTCGTTGGGTAGGAGTCGCGCCGCTCGCGGTCACCACCAGCACGAGTTTATAATGTTTTACTGATATAGAAGAGACGAAGTCTCCGATAGACAAGGCTAGAGTAGATAGATACGTATTAATAAAGAGTAACTCATGTTAGTCAAACGAGTGACAATTGTAACGGAGAAGACTAAATTCTTACACACTTTACGTAATGTTGCATCGCGTTAACGTTATTGCTATACGGCGTTGTTTAGGTGACGGGCGGCGGGCCCGAGGGCGCCGGCGCCGGGCCGCGGCCTGACTATACATTGTTGACACTTCTGTTACGTTACAACCTCTCGAGGTGATCGCATCACGATCACCATAATTCAATTTGATTCCTAGAACTTAGTAACTTTTCGAAAAAAACGATGAACTAACTTTATGGTGTTCACGAGATACCTAGTGAGTGGGTACGAAATCTTTACGAATTTTGTGTAAGTATGGTTATTAATTTAAGCTATCTTATGTATTTCACCTGAGTGAAAGATGTTGTTGATGTTCTAAAATATAAATAGTCATAAGTACGTAGGTATTGTTAAATCACACTAATTTTTACTAAATTCTATTTAATATATTTGTAAATACACTCTGACTAAATTTGGATTTAATGTGTATATAAGAGAAAAGAAATTTTTATTTAATATGAAACCACCTAAGGTGCGAAAATACAAATTGTTGAAAACTTGACTTTGAAGTTTGATTATTCTCACAAGCGTTTTATTCACATTCGCCCGTTTACTACCCTTATATACCCTAAAATACATACAATGATGACTATAAATCAATTACTCGAATGACTTTAGTGACCTTTTTCCAAACATAATGTGTTTTATTATAAAGCAAAGACGTGCGAATTGTTTTCGCCGTCTAAATAAAACTTTATGCTCAGTTCCTCTAAAACCACAAAACACTTGGCAACAGAATGGATCCATCAGCTAATTTTAGACAGACAAATGAATATTGGCACACAACATTTAGCTATTCTTACGCTTAAAAAGCATACACAAATATTCCAGATGTTTTCAGTAATTATTTGAAAAATATATTGCTAAATACAGCCATTTTCAATATCATAGTAGGTATTCCATTTTAAGGTAATTTGAGAAAATATCTATTCTCAAGAGATCTGATCTCAGATCTGAGAACAAAATACTAAATTTGCATCCACGCAGTGCAATGAACTGCGAGTCAAGCCTATAATATAACTACTATACACGAAGGTAGGAGATTTTTTAATCTATGTATGTAGGTACTACTTACTTATACAGGGAAACCACTCCATCATTAATATCATCAACTTTTGGCTCGTATGGAAATCGGATTAAAGTAAGTAATTTACAATATTTAGATACGTAAGTATTTAGGTAATCTAATATACCTACTTTTAACTTTCCTTTTTAACCTAGTGGCTAAGAAGTGGCTAAGTTCAATAACTTGGCGTAGAGACTACAATGCCGTTAAATATTATGTATACTAAAATGATAATCATTGTGTTTCAATTTATCGTAACGCGTTGAGATAAAAGCCAAACTATGCATAAAAACCATAAAATCTAACTATCTGAATTGGGTCCCAGTTTTGTGTAAAATATACAGATTATGGTTATTGATGTATTTTATTAGAATTAAACTGGCACTTGATAATGAAACTATCCTATTTGGAATTTACGACCCAATATAAATTCATTTTTGCTATAATCATGATTACAGTTCTTTTGACTTAAGATTAACAACCTTTGAAGTAAAATATAATAACCCAGTGCACTTATCAGTGCATATAAACTAAAGTGCAACATTTATATAACTTTTTGTCACACTGATTACTTTCAATTAGGTGTTTTAATCTATTGTAATTATATGTACTTAAGTATAAAATATTTTTTCATATATAATTGCAAGTAGGAGTGCGACAAAACTAACAAAATAATATTTTTCTATTCTTACATTTTCTTACAGTTTGTGTGTGATATGGCACTTTAGTTTATAAAAGGCTTTGCATAATGTATACCTACCTATTTATTACCTACTGAATAAAAATGATACATTGTATAAAAATGCATAATTATTTCATTATTACGTTTATAAATATTTATTTCTTTAAACGTTATGTTTTACAGAAATAATATTGTAGAATATTATCAATCCTATACTTTATGTATTAAACTCTCGTAAATAAGTCGGATAGATTCTTTAATCGCTCTCCTAATCATGATTTATAGAATCAACACTTTGAACTTAGTTTGATATAAAATGATAAATTTATATTTAACCAATTAGGTAGCTAGCTCATTTTTAGGAAAAGTCACAAACTAAGAAGTAGATACTGGAAGTGTTTGAATTGTTTTATCAATACCTAGTCTTTACCTACTCTCATTTTTAGTTATGCGGACTAAACTGACAAATGCAAATGTCAAGTTCCCGTACATTTTGACATTTTACATCTGTCAAAAGGAGCAAAAATGTTAGGCGAAGAGACCTTCACATCCGTAAGTTTAGTCCGCTTGAGTGAAAATTAGTTAGTTTAAACGATCCCTTGATTAATATTCTTGGCCTTGCCTACTAGTAGTGCCATCTGTCGGGTTCATTTTCCTCGCTGTACACCTTGCTTGTAGAGTTCCTCTTCATTTCCCTAGAGGGCGTTCAACAGTGGAAATAAGCTCATTGTAAAGCAATACAGAGGGCGCTAGTATTTCGCATACGTATGACGGACGTTATATAGTGACGATGCTTGCCATACACAATATCCTGTTGCACTGCATCGCGAATATTGATCCAACCTACTCTCTTATTGTAGCATAGAATAGTACCTACTTACGTACCTACAGTACTGCTTTTTCCTTTAGTAAATCGTCCTATACCCTTACCATAAGTTTGAAAAACTCTTCTCGCTATCAAAAACTATCGCTTTGTCCCATTCATTGAGGTGCATGTGAAAGAGACAGAGCAATAGTTTTGAATAGCGAGGATAGTATTTCAAACTCATGGTAAGGTCTCTGATCATTCACTAGTGTGATAACTGATATATAATACATACATTCATGTGGATCATAATTCGTTATGTTATATTAATTATAATTAAGCAATAGTAATACTTATACGTATATTTTTCACCTTTACTGTAATTGTATCAACTCAATAAATTAAGAGCAGGCGTAAAGAAAAAAAAGTATTAAACAGAAAAAACATTTTAATGTATAAAAAGAAAACATTTACATTATGATAAACTCTCACACTCTTAATAATTACACCAAAGACTTTAGAGTAATGGTATTGAACCTTATTTCCAATTTTATAATTACCTTATTTTTATGATTTCAAAAAGGAATAATTATTAATGCAGTATTTGCTATATTTTCTAGGTTATTGAGTTGATTCCATAAAAAAAACGTAGTAGTTTTGACAACTCACATACTTAAAGTGGTGATTAGTATAAATTAAAATAAATAATCATTGAAAATTCAACGTAAAATCAAAGACGATAATAACTGTAAACAATTTTCCTACTCACTTACTTAAATACCAATAGACTATTGTTCATTAACAACCAGTGGAATCCTGACGGATAGCATAAACAAATATGTAACCTAGTATTTCAAGACTCTGTAAATAAGTAATTATTTTAAATATAGATTTTATTAAAGCATGCACTTTATTGCATATACAAGCTTAGCAGCTAGGAAGCTGCATTCAGCGCAGTTATACTTGCAAAATATTTCGAAATATAAAAAAAAAAATCGATAAATACAAATGAATCCATCAAAAATGTTTCGTTTCAGCGAAAATAAATTTTAATATACACTTTGAAAACAATGAATAATTCGTAAGTTTATAAGGAAATACAAATATTCCCACTGGAATGAATAATATATCTAAATTTGACACAAATTAGTTTAATGTTACAAAATAAATAGGACATGATCATAATACAAGTACCTAGGGTACCTTCAAGTACGCTAAAATAAATTACGTGTCTATTTTAACTTTACTATCTGGGAATAATATAAATTACTAAGCACCCAACGACGTTCAGTCTTAGATTTTATAGATTTACACAAGTTTGTCACATATTCACCAGTACCCACTGCAAAGCATTAACACTTATAGAAACTCTTTAGGTCAATTCACACACTCTTGAAGTTTTTATAGCGCGTAAGTGCAAATTGTTCCTCGGTACTTGGGAGGTTGGGAGTACAGGTACTCGACGCGAGCTGCACGCGCGAACAGGCTGGACTTACAATTCAGTCGAGCCTCACAATCGATACACGTCAACCTAGATTCCAAAACTAGGTCATGTCTCCTCAAAGGTACAGCTTTACCTGTAGCTTTACTTAATATTACAACTAATATATATATTTCTATTAAGATAACTCAGAATTACGATTCAGAATAAACAATGACCTTTAAAACCGAGAATAATATGTTCTGATTCGTCGTTCCCCTCCCTATACAATTTTATTCAAAAAATATTTTTCTGAATCTTTTGCTGTCATGTCAGTACAATCTGTACGGATAAAGAATGGGATCAGAAATGGCGGCGCATCTATTCACTTCTCGCTCGCAAACTATTTGCGTCTATACTCGCACTCGTGGGTGTGCGAGCGAGAATCGAATAGATGCGCCGCCATTTCTGATTCTTTATCCGCACAGGTTGTAAATCAAAAAATATTTTATAAAATAATTTATTAATACGTATGTACTCATCTGAGTACCTACTATATATATATATATATGGATATACCTTGTATTTAAGTTAGATATAAATAATTTACTATAACAGCAAAAATATAAGGCACGTTAAATAGCTAAATTATACTATGGCTCATCAATACTCCAGCACGATTGTTGTTAGGAAAACTGTTCATTGCGGTATTTTTGGAAATAAAGTATGTATAAAATTTTTCAGATATTTTATATACTTACCTAAGTATTGATTTGTTTATTTTAACGCAAAAAGCGTGCTTTGTATGCAAAATATTTACTTATGTATGCCACATAGATAAAGACATTATGACGGAAGTGATAGGTAGGTACAATAATTTAGTAAAAGACATGTTAATTTCGTTATTTAAAACATCGCCTTTGAATTTGCCATTTTTAATACAAATTTAGCTAATAGTCACATTTATGCATTATACACAAATGAAGAATTTTATTCGCAACGTATAACACACAACTCTCGACTCGACAAGTCCTTTTAGACTAGACAGACATAGAGGGCGGTAAATAGTGTTAGACTCGCCCTGACTAAGGAAAATGTTGCAATCACATCATGTGACATAATGATGTAATGTAACTAAACATTTTTTTCCGACTCTGCACAAAAAGTTTTCTACTAATTTAACAAAGTTTTTTTGCACATGGCGCCCAATCTAAAAATCGTCAAGCAACCTTCATTCTAAAAAAATTGTCAGTACCTAACAGTGCGACCGCGATCAGAAGGCACTTCAGTGACATTGACAGGGGGGCGTAATAAAACGTATTATCTATGCGAAAATGTCAAAACAGCATTAGTTCCAACTTTTGCCACGTGCCAAATAACCGCAATCGGACTCTACTTGTCCGCATCATCACTTTTACCACAGTCCAGATGCAATATCTTATTTTTCACGTTTATAGATTTTTATAGAGAACTAAAGTAAATAATATTATTACATTATAGACTAAGTTTGATGCAAAATATTCACATAGGCCGGCGAATTTTCGAGATTCGATGACACTCGCCCTGATACGGCAGCCTGAATAAAAAGAACTAACCTACCTCATCTTCAACTTTCATTAGTCGGGCTTTCGAAAACAACAGGCTTGCAGCATACAGCACAGACCGTGTTATGTGGTCTCCTCGAAATGTTCCTCGACTTTGGCTAGGTTTGGCTCGGACTCGGATCGCCTCTTGAGTCCCTCCGAGTCGGGGGAGCCGGAGCGCTCCACGGCTTCGGGCGGAGAAGCCGCCGCCGCCGCCGCCTTGATGTCGGGCGCGCTGCGGCTTACATCCGCCTAATGCCAAACACGTAAAGTGAGTACACGTGTAAGTAAAATTTAACGTGAAACAGTAACGAAAAAAGAACTTTTAACAGTGGGAGAGTCACGCTTCGGCATGAATGGGCCGGCTCGACCGAAGTAATACCACGTCCTCACAGATAACCGGCGTGAAATAGTGCATGCGCTGTGTTTCGCTGTGTGAGTGAGGGTACCGGAGGCTCAATCCAGGGGAAGGAGGGTTAAAAGGTAAGCAGCGCACTTGTGACAGCACTGGTGTTGCAGGTGTCCATGGGCGGCGGTAATCGCTTACCATCAGGTGATCAGTCGGCTCGTCTGCCACCTATATTATAAAAAAAACCTCGAAAGACAATAAGGTCAGATGTACCCATTAGAATATTTTCAATATTAAGTTGTTGAAGGAATCAGTATGATCGATTATTCTCGTCAGCATCAGCCTGTTGCAGTCCAGTACTGGACATATGCCTCTCCTAATGTTCGCCACTCCGATCGATATTTGACTACTCATCACTCCATCTGGCATGATGGCGCCCTACACTACGTTTGCCGAAACGTGGAATCCACTCTAGAGCTCGTTTACCCCAGCGATTACCAGTTCTGTTATAGTATCAACCGATTACGGTCACAACAACTAATCTCAACGATCGGCTACGTACGCAGGATATAATATGTATTATAGTGCTCAAGTGTGTGCGCAAACACAAGTGCACTCTCTATTCTCTTAACCTTATAATCCGATGGGACACCAGTGTGACACGACCGGAGGGATTGGGCTCAGAAATTAAGGCAAAGGCTTAACGTGCTTTCCGAGGCACGGGGATACAAGACCGCTAACTTCCAGACTCCGGGCTGACACCACAGACAGCTCTCACTAAGAATTTCTTACCGAAAACTTAGGTAAAAAGTTTGGCCCGACCCGGGATTGAACCCGGGATTGAACTCGGGACCTCTTGCGCAGCCGTCCCAGCCCACTGCCACTTTAACTTGCTAATACCGGTAAGCTTTGTCGATGACTTTGGTTCACAATATCTTCAACTATATTTAAGTCCATATTTAAGTCTATATTTAAGGCCGAATTCTTACATCGAACCACTCGCAAGCGATTGTCATTCCATTCTCATCATCTCGATGGATGGCGGTCTAATACTGTGCGTTTCTCCCGGAACTTTCTACCACGTACCTCAGTTCTGTGGAACGGTTTGGCTGCAGGAGTATTTCCGGACGGCTACGACTTAGGAATCTTCAAGAGAAGAGCGTACTCTTTTTTAAAAAAAAGGCCGGCAACACATTAGCGATCTCTCTGATTTCGCAGATGTTCATGGGCGGCGATGATTACTTTCCATCAGGTGACTCGCTTGCTCGTACAGTGTAAGGAAAATATAAGGTTACCAATTCCGATTCGAGATAGTCTCCGCTTTCCTGCTTTACTTGCACAACCATCTTATCGTTCAGGTAGCACACCCCGTTGAGATCGATCGCGCTGTTCGAGAAGATTGCAGCGGCGCCCACAGATGCGTCTACCAACGGCTCACTCTGTTACCAAATGAAGTAAAACGATTACTTTCTATAATTGATAGATAGTACCTATTTACCGCGGTAGATAGTATGTACCTATTTTGATATTCATAAGTGTTCTGTGTGGACCTAAATTGAATAAAGAATTTTTTATCTTTATCTGATAGGTAGAGCCAGCTAGACTTTAATATCTTGTCACAATACTTTTATAAGAAAGTAAGTAAGTTCTTTATAGCGTAGTGAAAACAAGGTTACAAAAATGATCCTAAAATAGTTAGTCCTGAAATAGCATCACTACCTTTTCAGGTATATACACATTATGGTTATATTCAGCTATAAACCATTACCAAATTTGGTTTTTTATATTTTATAATCGAATATTCCTGAACACTATAAAAATACCTTCCCTATAAAAACAGAAGTATGACAAGGTACAACACGAGTGCGAGTATAGACGCAACTAGTGTGCGAGCGAGAAGTGAAAAGATGCGCCGCCATTTCTGATCCCATTCTTAATCCGCACGGGTTGTACTTAAGTGTTACATGTTTTTGCAGCCGACTGTACACTGTTTTTTTAGACAGTATATATTTTTCATGGAGGCGAGAGAAAATTTGTTAGATGGGTCATTCCTCTTTTTTGCGAAAATGGAAAGACGAAATCACTTAGTATTTGTTATTATAACTTAAATGTTGCCTTGCTTTTATATACCATTATATATAGCTATTACTGAAATTTGAAATACTCGATCGTAGTGACACCACGCCCTCACAGAAAACCGGCGTGAAACCGCGCCTGCACTGTTTCGCAGAGTGAGTGAGGGTACCAGAGGCCCAATCCAGGGGGAAAGAGCCGTTTAAAGATTGGCAGCATACTGGTGCTGCATGGGCGGTAGTAATCGCTATCCATAAGGTAATGTCTCCTTGTCTGTCACCTATCACATAAAAAAATGGCAATTGTTATCTGCTTTAAGTAGACAAAAACTCCTTACCAAGACAGCATCTTCAGGTATTAAAAATTTGAGTTGAACAGGTTTTTTAATTGAAGCGATTTCTGTATCCTGTGGCTTATGTGCAGTGGATACATCCTTAGTGCCTTCCTTTAACTCTCTAAAATATTATATCATTAAACATAAGTAATAAAAAAGGAACAAAGCAATGTAAATTTCAAATATCTATAGTAAAATATACAGTACTTTTTCGGAGTTGCATGAAGATTCTCATTTTTCTCTGTCTGGTGTTGCGATATTAAATCGCAGGCTTTCCCAAGAATGACAATAGATATAAGTACTCTTATAGTTAAGAGACATAAGTATGCTATAAATATAAGGAAAATTGCTGCAAACCTGTGAAAAATTAAAATTTATTATCATTCATTTAGTTTTATATTATAGTACAATTTCTTTTACTGATCTTGCTTACCCATCCATTTTGACTGCATGTACTAAAACCCTAGTGATGACAACTCCTAATGGCAAAGGTATGAATCCCATCCTTCGGGCTACTAGGTCCGAGTGATCACTGAAAGCATATTTTTGTCGTGTTTGCGCTACATCGTATGCTAGACTTACAGTGTATTCTCTATAAACTCCGTAAGGTATTTCATTGAACCTGAAATGGAAAATAAAACATCTTACAATGTTATAATCATCTTCACCGTGTAATTCAGGATGTGGGGAGTCAGGTAATTACAATGGTAGAAATACGCACATAGATCTGAAAAACCCAGAGCTGCATACTTGGATTAGACATACGATGCCTACCTATAAACCTCCCGTATAGAAGGCGCGTTCTTATACACTGAGCTATTCATCGCTCTATACATACATACATTGAGAACATCTTTTAAGGTGAAGGGTAGTGCACATTAGCGACGCCAATTGATTTTAATTTTTACCCGACTACGGCAAAGCAAAAGGAGGGTTATGATTTTGACAGGCTATGTATGTATGTATGTATGTATGTATGTATGTATGTATGTATGTATGTATGTTCATCTGTTTCCACGTAACTTCTTAACTACTTATCAGAATTCGACAAATGACATATCATTATAAGCGTCTTGATCGTCCGCTGGTTATAGGCTATATGAAGTTTCACAAAATCTAATGTGGCGCCCTCTAGCGGACAAAACATACAGAGTAAAAAAATAAAGTTATGATAAATATGCCGTGTTTGGTATCATTTGAAAGCGCTTGACTTGTACATTTTGAATATATATATATATATATGTATATATATATATATATATATATACATATATATATATATATATTACTAGCACTTGGACACCAAAATAGTACAAATAAAATAAAAGTAAAAAAACTAAAACCCAACTACGACAAAAAACGTCGCTGAAAAAGTATAAAACAAGCCTTCGTTGTCAATTTATGCAATATTCACTATGTAGAGATAAAATTTCATGTTTGGAAAGGCGTAGTCACACGTTAAATATACTACCCTTTGACAACGTGTGACTGCGGATTTCCAAACATGAAATTTTATCTCTACATAGTGAATATTGCATAAATTGACAACGAAGGCTTGTTTTATACTTTTTCAGCGACGTTTTTTGTCGTAGTTGGGTTTTAGTTTTTTTATTAGCTACTAAACCGGATCTATTTTAAACGTTTTCGGGGGTACAACCTCTTAGGATATACTTATACTGTATGGCAATTACCCCTCATGTGATTGAGGGAGGCCCGTGCCCCAGCAGTGGGGACTTAAATGGGCTGATGATGATGATGATGACTAAACCGGATCTATAAACGATTTCGGGGTTACAACCTCTAGGCAATCACTTATACTATTTATTAAATAACCATGCACAAATGTTGGGTCCAACGCGTACGTGAAAAACTCACGCCAAGCGGCCACTTTTGGCGTGAATCAATTTGTCGCGTACAAAAACAGTACCCTACATTTGTGCATGGTTATTTAAAAAATAGTATAAGTGTTTGCTTAGAGGTTGTAACCCCGACATCGGTTTAAAATTGATCCGGTTTAGTAGCTAAAAATGTATCATCGATTGGCGTCGCTAGTGTGCCCTATCCCATCACCTTTAATGTATGTAGTGGTATTTTAAATATATACCCAGTAATTTAATAGATCTGAAAGTCATTTAGAAACTCATAACTTATTTATAATGCATTTCATGATTGACATAATATTAATGCAATTTACCATACTGATAAAAGTTTATGGCATTACAATAATAATAAACCGATTAGGTAATATGTATATTTATTGCATATATAAATAGAAAAGATTAAAACTTCTTACCTAGTAATAAAAGCATGTTTCACCCAATCTATAATTACTTCAAATGCTAGTACAAGCACACAATCTGGTGCTAGAATCCAGAATCGTTCTTCCCGCCAAGTATATTCCTTCATCGTCTGAAGGACCACAATGAACAACAACACTGACAAATGCAGGCGCTCCCGCACGTCACTGCATGATACTTGGAAGAGATTGTTTTTGTCAAATTTCTTAAACACACTGCCTTTCAATTCAACAAACTGAAATAATATAAATAGTTGCTTACTTTCTGTATTAATGTACAAAAATATATACCTACATATTTTTGTACACTAATACAGAATATTAATAGGTCTTTACCTATGAAATAGCGGTTTTTTTCTAGACACTAAGCAAAAAGTCACCATACTATAATTTTATTTTGATTTAACACTATATTTAAAGGTTTATATTAAATAGAGATCAGCTAATGTATTTGTGATGCATGGCAGAATTTTATTGTCGTATTTATCAATAATAACTTTTTAATTTAACAGTTACGTTACAATTTTAAAAAAGTTAGTATGGAAAATATACCTTCGAAGAAAATCGCCGTACAAAACGGCAATTTCATAGGTAAGGTCCTAATATTAATGAAACTAAATGAAAATGTATTTATTATAGGTACATGTAATGTATTATTAAATTCAAATATTTTATTCAGTTAAAGTAGATATGAACACTTACATTTGAATGTGCAATCTATTAATATGAATAATACACAATGTTTTATACACTGAAATTATACTTACATTGTTTGACATCATTATGATAAGCAGACTCTTATTATTTGAGTTAAATGCCACATTAAGTGTTGTTGCTTGAAACAACACAAGTAAGCTGTGAAGAACTGATTTAATATAAAGAAAATTATTTTGGTAGAAGAAACATTTTGCTACTAACAATCTAAAATGATCAATGGAAACTTTACTTTTAGTTAATATTTTAATGTTTAATTTTCTCTGCACTGTGCACCTAATTTTCATAATTTAAAACTGTGTTATCGTATCTAATTGTCTTTTCTTTCATCATAGTTGCTGTGGATGAAACTTGCATGTTACGTTCGAATGAAATCATTTATTTAAAATTGGTTAATGTATTATAAATAAACAATATTTTTTATTCTGACATAATCTCTATTTTTGGTGCTGATTCTCTCTTAATCTTGCTAGAACCAAACATGTTTTGTCATCATGACAAAATTAAATAACATGGATTAAATTTAAATAACATTTAAAGGATACAGACATAAGTCATAGCAAACAAGAGATGTGGGATCACTCCCAAGTGCTCTCTTCTTCTGTCCCTTGGCTCGGTGGCAGTCCAGAACAGAGCAGTCTATTGTGTCCTGGCCAAAGGCAGAGAACAGGCGGTCTCCCACCTCCAGCATATTGTAGAAGATGTACAACTTCATCACACTTTGGCTCTTGACTAAGTGATACATCATATTTGTGTCTATGTAGCACATCAGAATACTGCACACCAGGAGTATGAACCCTTTATGCACATCACAGGTTTCAGCTGGCTTTAGGATACTTTTTCTAGGATTAGAATAAAACCTGCAATTTATTTAATAATATATGTATATGAATCTTTTATAATAAATACACAATGAGAAAAGAATTCGCAAAGAAACTGCTTTAGAAAAATACAATAAATATTTTCTTTAGTTATATCATTGAAATTAATATTTATAAAACATAAATGTTACATCAAGTCAATCTTTACCACAGAATATACCTAATATAATGTGGATATCGGCATTAATTAAGTTACCACTAATATACATTCACCTAAAATCCATATGAATTCATTACATTTATGTTTGTTTATCCAGGGTCACTACCAAATCTGCCAATGTCCACTGAGAACTAAAACTCATTACTGACTTAGAAAAAGGAGGTTATATATATATGTTCTTTAGTTTAATAACTTACCCAAAACATTTTCGAAACAGCCGGTTAAAAAATGACCAGAATGCCATCATAAATCTCAGTGGCAAAAATGTATAAACAAATAACAAGGAATCAGCACACTGGAAGAAACCATATGCCATGAACTTCTCCAACTCTTGTGGAATTTTTATAAAGGAATAAACTTTTTCTCGTCTTGCAGAGAATCTCTCTTCGTCATGTTCCAATAGATAGCCCCGGGTGAGCTCCACATGTAGAAATGCAAGCAGAGAAGCTGACTTCTCGGCCATCTGCAATTTGTTGTAAATGTCTTATGAAAAGGAAATCTTTTGACTGGTAAAATATACATCGAAACAAAGCTTGGTTTTACCCTTATTCTTCATTTCTTTAGTATTTTTATTAGAATCAAAGTCTGAATCGGTGAAGTGTTGAACATTCGTTAGCGGCTTAAAGCGTAACCTCTTGGTGTGTTCCTGCATGTCTTCATTCTTCATTATCTTAGATGGAGTTTTGAGGAGCTTTTCATGGATAAGGACATGGATTTCCACTTTTTTTTTAAATAAAACCAAATATTTCACAAAACCCAATGTTATGATTCTGACAAATTTGACAAATCAAACGTGACATTACTATTTTTAAACTAAATACGTATGTTCCACTTAGTAACCACTGAACATGACCAGAAACCACAGACTAAATCGATAGTTCGTTAAATCGATTTTAACTTTTTTTGACAGGTGATGTAAAGTTCTTACAACACTAGTTAAAACGCGGCACGCTCTCATGCCAGGAATTTATTACGTTGGATATTAAAAATACCAGGATAATATCCCAGAATTAACTTTACGTAATAAATAAGTAATATTTCTTTAACATTTAACATAAGTAATATAGTGGGAAGTCCTCAATTATGGCTTCAAGTGAGGGTCGGAGTGCACAGTCAAACTTGCATCAGCAAGACCTAACCAAATTGGTAAGGAAGGTCTTCGTTTATAGATAAAATTTAGGTTTTATCCTCATCTTAAGGTATTAAACATTACTTTCATATTATAGGTGCAACTAAAATTCTAATTTTCTTCATATGAGGACATAACCTATTCGCAACACCTAAGACCTTAGTGAATAAAGGTTAATGAGTAACTGTACTTGTATGTGGTGAAATTTCTGATATTATTAATGTTATCGTTTTAGGATGTCACAAAACTATCAGCACTCTCGCCTGAAGTTATATCTCGGCAGGCTACAATTAACATTGGTACCATTGGTCATGTAGCCCATGGAAAATCAACAGTTGTGAAAGCAATTTCAGGGGTGCAAACCGTCAGATTCAAGAATGAGTTGGAGAGGAATATCACTATCAAGTTAGGTATGTATTACCTTTCCAATGTTTATTTTCCAACAAGATTTGCATTACCTATTTTGAAGTCTGATCTTGGAGAACTAATGAAGCAAAATATAGTTAACTATCCTACACATTTTATTTTAGAAATTAATTAGTTCCTTACTAACATTGCCTGGCAAAATTTTGTGCATACCTAACTTGCACCTAATATCTTGAGTGCTATAAAATTACACATTAAAAGTTGACAAGTATTATACTATTACAAACAACTTATTTATGTATAAGTACTATTTATGTATGTGTTTGTTACTCTCATATTTATTTATAGTTTTGCCAGCTAAAAAGGTGTTTAGCCTCAAAAGCAACTTTTGATAAAATTTTGTGTAATATTACGTCCATGTAATTCCCTGAGTGACTAATCCTAGATCATGTTTTTTTACTCCGGGCCCCGAAGGGATAGCTTCGACACCACCAGGAATGGCATAACACACTGAGATGACGATATTATCATCATCCCAGTGTACCATAATAATATAATTCTACATATCTGAAAAATCACTGCTTAAGGCTGAGCAGCTTTTTATTAATAGAGTGTTTTTTTTTTACAATGTTGCCACTACAGTACTCGAATATATTTAGTATGTACAAATAATTATATTTAATGAATTGTATATAAAACCATAAAAAACAATTTTATACAGCTGCTTTGTAATGTACCATGTGGATATCACTTAATGAGAAGAATATTTTCTATTATACTTTATGTTTTAAATTAATTAAAATATTATTTTTGGACTTGTCTTAATTTACAAACACATGGTATGTTGCAGAGCGCCTGTCGGACTCAGTAGTAAGAATGTATCAGGAAATGGCGGAAGAAAGGAATGAAAATATGTTTTTTGAAAAACTGAGGAAATCAAAGAAACGAAACTTATCACTTGAACCTGAAGAAGAAAAAGCACCACCTGCTAAAAAACATAAGAAAAATGTACGAAAGTCAGAAGAATTCATAATTGAGAGAATTCTAGATATTAAATTTTTAGAGGGTAAGCCCTACTTCTTCTTGAAATGGAAAGGCTGGCCTGATAGTGAAAACACTTGGGAACCCATTCAAAATCTGGTCAACTGTCCATTAGTTATGCAAGCATTTCTGGTTAACAAAGAAATTGAATATTATGAAAAATTTGAGAAACTTAAAGAAGAAATTGCATTTGATAATCTACTCAGCGAAGAAAACTTATTGAAAAGGTTAGATGAAGTTGATGAATTAGTAACTACAGAAATAAAAGAAAGTCTTGTGATAAAACTTCTCTCAATGTGTGTCCTCACAGAAGAAGAAGAAGCACATGCAGTGGAGCTTGTTCAAGAAACTCGCAATATTTTACAATTGTATGTTTTGTCTAGAAAACGATGTCGTCAATTAATTGGCTCTTAAAGAATGGGAAGACCATATTAATCAAGTTGACAAATCTAAGAAATTAACTGTAATTAATGATGCAGATCTTGCTGGCCCCCCTAAAAATTTTACTTATATTAATCAATGTATACCTGGAGTAGGTGTTACTATCCCAGATGATCCTCCTATAGGATGTGAATGCACAGCTTGTAATTGCCGCTCCTAAATCCTGTTGTGGTATGCAAGCTGGTTTATTTGCCTATACTGTCAACAAAAGATTGAGGGTGGCACCTGGTACCCCCATCTATGAGTGCAACAAAACCTGTAAATGTACTTCTGAATGTAGTAACCGTGTTGTACAAAGTGGTAGAAGTATGAAGCTATGTATTTTTCGAACATCCAATGGCTGTGGGTGGGGTGTGAAAACCGAACAAAAAATTAAACAGGGACAGTTTGTTTGCCAATATGTGGGAGAAATAATTACTTTTGAAGAAGCTGAAAAACGGGGCAGAGAATATGATGCAAATGGTCTTACATACTTGTTTGATTTAGACTTCAACTCAGTAGAAAACCCTTATGTTGTGGATGCTGCCCACTTGGGAAGTGTTTCTCACTTTATCAATCACTCCTGTGATCCAAACCTTGGTGTGTGGGCAGTTTGGGCTGATTGTCTTGATCCTAATCTTCCAATGATAGCATTGTTTGCGACGCGTGATATTGAAGCGGGTGAGGAAATATGTTTTGATTATTTGCAAAAGTCCTCTGACATAGATGACAATGACGCAAATGGTACTCCTGTAGATGTACAAAGTACCTCTACTATTTCAGACAGCGACATTGTCAATGTGCCTAATGGTTCTGAAGCAGGTACACCTGTATCTCCATCAGCTTCACCCATTAAGTCTAGATTTGAATTACAACAGCAGAATATGGCAAGTCTTAGAAACCGTACAGAATGCAAATGTGGATCTAATAATTGCAGGAAATATTTGTTCTAATGAAGAATGTAGTAATATAAGTAGCACTGCAAATCAGTAAAAGTTATGATTTAATTTCGATTAAGTTTTTGCATTCTGATCAATGTACATAATTTATAAGACTTTCTTTTAAGAATTTTACATTGTTAGGAAATTTAACAACTGATCAAATTAAGTATAGTGCATTTACACAGCAATGGAATTATTTTCAGTTTTTATCTCACCTACACTATAAAATAAAGAATCTCTTTTACTTGCATGTTCTGTTAGTTCTATACTAGGAAACTAACTAACATTTATTAGTAACACTTTGTAAAATGACTGATTTATGTAACAAATGTAGTGACATTCATATTATTAATTCAATGAAATGCTCAGATTTTTTAATAATAACTATATTTATGAGACGGAGTCAAGTTCAGTATGTTTAGAAGAATTTGTATCCAGAATAATAAATGTAGGTAACATTGATTTAACTCCCGGCGATACAATAAAAGTATTAAAAACCTTTGAATGAAAACTTAGTGCTAAATTTTTTTATAGTTCTTTTAAGCCTTCTTTTTTTTAATTTAATGTTTGTAATAATATATCACAACTTTTTGACCACCTTATTACAAACCAAGACTTAAAATTATTACCGTACTAAAGCTCATATTTTACCATTCCGACACGCAATGTTAAAAGGGGCTGGCACGAGTTTTGTACCGGGACTATCCTTAGTTCACGATTTGTAATTAGGGGGTTAAACCTATCTAGTACTTCAGTTATTTCTCCATATGTATTGAAAATAGCTTTGCCACACCTTTGAGTAGAAGAAAACTCAGTTTGCCACTAAAGCTCTACCGCCACAAAGTCGAACTTCCCATGGTTCGCGAGACGCAGGGGCGCGGAGTGCACTCAACCAATCCAAAAAGTATATATTCTGTTTGGAGCAATAAATCAGTCTGATGTCGACGGTCGTCGTAACAGATCAATAAGAATGACGTTCGCAGCTAGAACCGCGCGACTGCGCAAGCTCCAAAAAGAACTTTTTCGATTGGACAAGCACACTCGCGTCTCCCCGCGTCCCGCGGGCCATGGAAAGGTCGACTTTGTAGGGGTAAAGCTATAACTAATATGAGCAAAATTTTTTTCTGTTTTTCCATTGATCTCTATGATTTTGTATTAGACTTTTCTTTTGAATTAATTATGTTATCTTTATAATATGCCATTTAATTTTGGAGTTTATCCTTTGCATATAGCTTTTAAGGTTTACTCCAGAATATTATTATCTTTTAGTATGGACTTACTATAACCATGTTTTAAATTTCTTGACAATAAACAAAAAATGATGTAAATAGATTGCACAATAAATGTTTTTACTGTAAGTGTTAAAGGTGCTATCATGATTATAAAGGAGTGAAAGAGTTAAATCTCTCGCTAGCACGGTTCAAAGTGTGTCTAGTGACACTTGCTCAGTGGTGTGTCCAAATTGAGGCCTTCACAAGTTACTGTTAATAAAATGTTACAATGGTCATTGTGGATATCCTTTCATGGATTGTCTTCCTGTTTATATGGATCCATTTTGTATTTTGAATGATTTTGTAACAGTGTTTACATATGTTATTGTATGTATAATGTTTATGTTTACATGTTTATTGTAAGAAAATAAATTGGTAAGGATTATTTCATTGTTTCTTATCCACAAAAGTTATTATTTACCTTTACCTATTTTATACTCAGTTAATTGATAGTTGCTGGTACTGATTGATGGCGTCAGGTCGAGTTACCCCACTGTGCTAATAATAGCACTTGTATCTCAGAACTCTGGGACTCCACGTGACGCCTTGACTCCACGTACCTGTTAAATAATATATAAATAATGTAATTTAAATAATATATATATGTCTCGATTTTTATGGAGCCTGTTTTCCTGTGACGCTGTTTTCTTCCCGCGTAAGGATCTGGTCCGCGTTGCCTGCAAATCTCCCTGCTCGCAAAGACTTCGTAGGCTACTAATTCGCACACGGACGGGTCGAAATCTGAATCACAGGAAAACATATCTGAAACCTTTTTGCGAACTATTACATAATCTATTTGCACGCTTTAAATTATCCTGCATTAGTTCTCAAACATGTTTTCCAATGTTACATATTGATCTCATAGGACTATTCCAATGTAGATCAATATGTAACATTGGAAACTGAATTACAGCTATTCCTATGAGAACAACAAACAATATTCTTATTTCCTCATACTCAAATCGTGAGTTTCACTGTGTAGGTTACGCAAATGCAAAGATCTACAAATGTGACAACCCAAAGTGTCCCCGGCCGACCAGCTTCATATCGGGCGGGTCGTCGAAGGACGACAATTTCCCTTGCCTGCGGACCGGCTGCACCGGGCGCTTCCAGCTCGTGCGCCACGTCAGCTTCGTGGACTGCCCCGGGCACGACATCCTTATGGCCACCATGCTTAACGGAGCCGCGGTCATGGACGCCGCACTTTTGCTTATCGCTGGTATGTATTGCAATTTAAAAGTAGAACTTTAAGGTGAACGGTATCTCCACTAGCGACGCCAATTATTCTTAATACGGTATTTGACTAAGCTCGAGATTTTACAAAATATAAATATTTTATCAAAATATAAGTAAATATGTGCAAATAGCAAAAATTCTCTATTAAAAATATAACGTCTACCCGGTTTTATGGTCATTCAAAGTCAATTCATGGGCAAGTCCATTTTAAAAGTATGAAATTATTAAAAAATAACTACACCATCGAATAACCCATACAATTTGCACTAACTATTATAATAGAACAATTCACATAAACGAAACATTTGATATAGCTACCATACAAAATTCAAATGAAATACATACCAAATACTTGCTTGTGACGTCACATCTAAGTAGCCATTTGTATGGAGCGTTTTGGGTTTGCCCAAAATAATGTGATTTTAAAGTTGTGATATCTCAGGTAATTTAAATGAGAATCAAGTAATTCTTTCAACGATGTTTCTATCAATGAGAGGTCTTTTGATTACAAAAATTAAAAAAAAATAGTCAAATACCGTATTGTTAGCTACTAAACCAGAACTATTTTATACAACTTCGAGGCTTCAGTCTCTCGGTAAACACATATACTATTTATTTAATACTTGTAGTTAGCTATTTGATCTGGCCTTGCACTCGAATTTTGGATTACCGCCAATCTAGTTTTTTAGTACAAAAACCGACCCAATATTGAGCATGGTTATTAAATAAATAGTATAAGCGTTTGCGGAGAGACTGAAGCCTCGAAATCATTTAAAATAAATCTGTTTCGGTAGCTAACAATTAAAATCAATTGGGGTCGCTGGTTTGCCCTACCTGTCGCATTAATTGGTGCATATTGCCTTGACTAGTGGAAAAGGCCACTTTCTCACAACCTTGCATTCAACTAAAGTCCTTATATGTTTATTTTAACGAATTCAATACATAGGTTTCCGTGCTCTATGTCGCTCCTACAGCATCCCCTATTTATAAAACCCAAAATGGATTCTGAATTTTGATAGGGGACCCTATGCGGATCTGTTCGAAGTTACACCCCGTAACCGACTGCTATACTTACTTATCACTTTCAACAGGTAATGAATCGTGTCCGCAGCCTCAGACAAGTGAACACTTGGCAGCCATCGAGATTATGAAACTTAAATACATACTCATCCTCCAAAACAAGATAGATTTAGTAAAGGAAGGGCAGGCCAAGGAGCAACATGAACAGATCGTGAAATTCGTGCAGGGCACCGTGGCTGAGGGCGCGCCTATTATACCCATCTCTGCTCAGCTCAAATATAACATTGAGGTATTGCTTAGATTGATTACATAAAACGTATTAAGAAGGCCAATCGATTATAATTTTTAGCTACTAAACCGGATCTCTTTGAAACAATTTCGGGGTTACAACCTCTCGGCAAACTACGCGAAAAATGTATTCACTATAGCGTGAATACATTTTTCGCGTACAAAAACGGACCCAACATTTGTGCATGGTTATTTGATAAATAGTATAAATGTTTGCCGAGAGGTTGTTACCCCGGAATTGTTTAAAATAGTTCCGGTTTAGTAGCTAAAAATTAAAATCGATTGGCGTCGCTAGTGTGCCCTACGCGTCACCTTAAGCAAAGCAATAAGTGCGCCAATTGTACTTTTACTTCGTGCAATAAAGAATAAATAAATAGATAGTGCAAATCTCGGCTGCATCGCTGTAACAGATTAAATGTGGGGGTGATTTCGCCGTAAGCGTTAGACCATTGTCTAGTGTACCTTTCAGATATCTAAATATACGTTGGACTAGTACAACGTCCTTTCTTTCTGGCGTTGCAAGGTTTCTGGATGCCACGCCAACAGCGTATGAAATATCTGGTCGCGTACCTACTGAAAGGTATGCTAGGGCACCAACGGCCTGTCTGTATGGGAATTTTCCAGTTACTACGTCCTCGTCTCCCGTGTAGCTTATATGGTGAAGAAATTAAAAGTAGTTTTTTATGTCCTTGACCTAAGGTCGATTTCTTAAGTTAATTAATGTGTTAGATAGGCGGTACTGGCACTTCGCCATCACATCATTCTAATAATGTGTGAAGTCTTTCAACCCGCAGTGCGCTAAGCCAACGTCAGGCTGAACGCAATGGACAACATTTCAAAATTGCTAAGCTATAAAACAAAAAATACCAATTCTTTATTTACTTTTCCGCTGCTCGAATATATATTTATTTATTTTTTATATTGCTTATTTACTGAGGAAAAAATTAAAAACTAAAAAACGTAAGATGACGTCATCGAATTTCTTTGCTTAGCACATTATAGTTTTAAATTTACGAAATGCCAAACTTATGACATGCAACTGTCAAAAAAAAGACAACTTGTCAACGTTGAATGAATGAGTGACGTTGACAATGTTGACACTAGTATTGTTTACCTTTGACAGTAGTACCTTTTTTTATTAAAACAATGATAAGCAAAGGAATATCGCTGTATTCAGCCGTCCGATGACGTCATTTGGCGCTTACGTCTATTTAGAATATAAAGAATTTCAATAATTATTTTATGCATGAAAATGGCCAAATTTAGAAAAAAGAAAAAATATGGGTCTGTTCATTTTATGTCTATTTTCATATTAAATAACAATATGGACATGTTAAAAATATGAAATGTTGTCCATTTACCCACCCAGCGTGGACTGGTAATGATTCACATGCAAGTATTATTACTCGTGGTCTGGGACATTAGTTCCACTTTATACCAATAGAAATCGCGCAAGCGTTTCGTGTTTTCGAATTACCAATAAGCGTTGCCGCTGTCGCTAGGATACTCTTTTTTGTAAATAGTACCTGTTCTTCTTCAGCAGGATGTATTTGCCTACTGAAAAGCATATGCCTCTCCAATTTCTCTTCACTTTCTTCTGTCGTCGGTTTTCCTGGACCTCGCTACTGCAGCTTTTGAGCCCTGATGTCATCGGACTATCTGGCAGTTTGTTCGCCAACACTCCTCTTTCCGGCTCTTGGTCTCCATTCAAGGACATCCTTTGCTCCACCTCTCATTAACCCTTCTGCACACATGACCAGCCCACGCCTATTTGAGTTTTGCGGCTCGGTATCCTACATCTATCAATTCAGTGCGTTACCTGATGAAGGTGTTGGGCACTCTGTCTCGTAAGGACATATTTAAACTTGTTGCATTTTGGATCCTTTCTGTAAGCTTCAAGTGTACTGACATAAAAATAAATATCGAGCATGATACGTTCCATCTCTATGCAACTTCTGCGCGTATCAGTGTTGCGGTGAGCGGCCAGGTTTCACATGCTTCGTTTTCAAAGACTGTGGTAGCTTTTTAGATTTGAATACCATGCTCCGTTTTCCGAAAGTAAATGGTATAAAACTTATTTATTAAATCCCCGCAGGTTCTGTGCGAATACATCACAAAGAAGATCCCGGTGCCCCTGCGAGACTTCACGTCTCCGCCGCGCATGATCGTAATCCGATCGTTCGACGTGAACAAGCCCGGCTGCGAGGTAGACGACCTGCGCGGCGGCGTCGCCGGCGGCTCCATCCTGCAGGGGGTGCTCACTGTGGGCATGGAAATCGAAGTGAGTCCACCGACTTGTTTACTCTGATGATGTGGTGCTGTGTATTCATAGTATTATTAACACACACACCAACTACATTAGCCTGTCTCGTTGGCGCAGTGGGTAGTGCGTCGCACTTTAATGCGACGGCTCCGCTTGGGGTCCCATTCAATTCAATCGCCAGGTCGGGCCAAAATTTGTACTTGAGTTTTCTGTTAAGAAATTAACAGTGTCAGCCCGGAGTCTGGAAGTTGGTAATCACGACCCCCGTGCCTCGGAAAGCACGTTAAGCCGTTGGTCCTGCGCCTGATCCCTCTCCGGTCGTGTCACAGTGGTACCACATTGGACTATGAGGCCAAGGGAATAGAGAGTGCACTTGTGTTTGCGCACACACTTGAGCACTATATTATATCCTGCGTAAATGGCTGATCGTTGAAATTGGCCACCTTAGCCGAATTCCGTTGAAGGATACTACTAACACACACACAAACTGGCGGCAGGGGGCAGTTAGCCCCGGGTGTTCTTTCACTCATTTTTAGGGTTACCTCGTCATCATTTTAACGACCTCTATGACGCAATGATTATGGTGCGGCGCCCAAAAACGGAAGATTCCGGGTTCGATACCGGTTGGGCCAATTAACAAACTGTTCTAAATCGTCTCGGGTCTGTGTTTGCTGTTGCACCTGACTTCCACATCCAGTTTACATAATACAGTGAAGGTGATATCAATCGTCTGGCGCATTTACTTATGTGACCGTAGGAGAGCTACGCTTCGGCATGAATAGGCCGGCTCGACCGGATGGAGACCATGGCCTCACGGAGTGAAGGTACCGGAGGCCCAATCCAGGGGAAAGGCGGGTTTAAAGATGGCAGGGCATTTGTGACTCCACTGGTGTCGCGGGTGTCCATGAGCGGCGGCAATCGCTTACCCTCAGGTGATCTGTCTGCTCGTCTGCCACCTATCATATAAAAAAAATTAATTTTGGCGATATGGCGCATTTGATCGATTGTCACCCAAACTATGTGTGATAAACACTTTTGTCTGTTCAGTATCTGGGTGTAATTTATGTACATATTCTGTTTGTTATTTCTCTGCATGTTTTCTGATATGCGTTACAGTGCTTAAGCTATACTAGGGAATGTACGCATGGACGGTGGTGCCAACCGGAGCCAATCATTTGAACTTGCTAGTCAATACAAAGTGTTGTGTCTACATACATATACGGTGGTGGCGACTGGTGCCATAAATTTGAACATAGATAAATTAGACTTTGATTAAATACAAAGTGGTGCCAACTCTATAGTTGTATGTATACTCCTGTATCCCCATATACTCTGATTCATAGAGTAAGGTAATTATGGCTCTGATTATTAATTATGTTAACTAAACTGAATGCTATAAGTCAAGTTCCCATACATTTTGAAATTAATTTGCGTCCATCGAAAGAGGTCAAAATGTATGGGATTGACATCTGTTAGTTTACTTTGTTTAAATAATTAAGAAAAACCTACTTATAGTCCGTAAATGTAGATTGATCAGAACGACAGCCATTTATGTTAGAGAAAAATGATATTTTTGATTTATAGTAATAAAAAGCTTTGGAATCAAACTTGGTTAAAATTATGAACCTCCTTTTTTATGGTTGCTACTTGCTACTGCGAACACTTATAACAACTCTGCCAATGTCGAGTGATTAAAGAGACCCATTTTGAATTCAAGAATTGACCGGTGTAAGGATATTTTACACTTTCTGATTTATCATTTTTAATTGACGTTTACACCATGGGCACATGGGCGGCGGAATTGCTTACAATCAGGTGATCCGTCTGCTCGTCTGCCACCTCTCATATAAAAAAAACACCTCATCATCAGCCCATTTAAGTCCCCACTGCTGGGGCACGGGCCTCCCTCAATCACATGAGGAGCAATCACATGCCGTATGGTCCCCGACAGAGTAGAATAGGCCACCCTCACTCTTACCGAGGTGTCCTAAAAGGCGACTAAGGTAAAGCTGCTGGCATGATCATCAGCACCCAGAGAAGGAAAACTCTGCATTTATATCAAAACCCTCGCCAACCCGTCTGCCAAGCGTGGTGAGTATGGCAATTGCTCCTCATGTGAAAAAAACACCTAAAACAAAACAATAAAACGTATACATACAAACCAATAATAAACCTCGTGTCTATTGAAATAAGGGTTAATCAACCCTTATTTCAATAGACACGAGGTTAAGTAACCGCTGTCATTCTAATCAAGCTATATTTTACGGAATCAGGTCAATGTATGAGGTGTAAGCATTCGGCGGGTAGAGCTAAAACAAGCCGCTTGGGCTGATGCGATTCAAAGGTATTAAATTAGTGTCTAGTGGTTTTATGTGTACAAATTTGGTGTTTATTTGTGCAGTGAAGTACCGCAAAGTGATCCTAATAATAAGAATCGTTGGATTGTATCGTTTTTAACACTGCTATTGTTTGTCTAGTGAATAGTGTCGTGACAACTTGCTTGGACCTAATAGTCTTAAAACCCGGGATTGCTTTTACAGTGATATCGTCTGAATCCGTAGGTCGATAAAACGTAAAACACCGGCGTTTTATTGAGTGATTGTGACTTTGACTGACCTCGACTGTTGACTACCTACTTATTCTCAATAAGTTACTTGACATTGGCAAAATATCTTCGGGTAGAGCCATAATAAAACATTTTTTAACCCCCGACGCAGAAACGACGGGGTGTTATCAGTTTGACGTGTCTGTGTGTGTGTGTCTGTGTGTCTGTCTATGGCATCGTAGCTCCCGAACAAATGAACCGATTTTGATTTTGTTTTTTTTGTTTGAAAGATGAATAAGGGGGGAGTATTCTTAGCTATGTTGGATAAAAATTGATCCAAGGTAAGGCACACTAGAGAGCGACGCCAATCGTTGTCAATTTTTAGCTACTAAACCGGATCTATTTTAAACAATTTTGGGATTACAACCTCTCGGCAAACACTTATTCTATTTATTAAATAACCATGCAACATCATCAACATTTTTGCGTGGTTATTTAATAAATAGTATAAGTGTTTGCCGAGAGGTTGTAACCCCGAAATTGTTTAAAACACATCCGGTTTAGTAGCTAAAAATTAAAATCGATTAGAGTAGCTAGTGTGCCCTACCCGTCACCTTTAGCCTGGTCCCACCATAGTAGCGATGACGTGATTTCTATGATGGAGAACTTTGCCCTGCAGTGTGTATAGGCTGATACTTTGAATGAATGAATGAATATACTTTTATTGCACTCAAAATAAAGTATGAAAACTTAAAACTAGATATTACAGGATATGTACAACGAAGGCGGCCTTATCACTATGAGCGATCTCTTCCAGGCAACCTTTGGATAAATGACACTTGATGAAGGTGTAGGGCGGTGCAATCTTAAATATTTATATACTTACACAGAAAGTTTAAATGCAAATACATAAATGGGTCGTTCTTCTTTTTTATCGACAATGAGCCAAACTTACACATCAACATTTAACTTTTATATAACAGACTACAATTGATAAATAATATATCCTAAATATTCGTTAATGTACTATTTTACAGATGGACTATTACATGATCTAAAATTTAATTGATAAAGAATACTTTTTGATTAAAATGGACACCTCCGTCACGTCCCCCGAAATTAGTGCCATTTACACCTCTGTCACGCTTTATATATTTTTTTACATAGTTAAATCATGCTAAAGTACCTACGAGGTGATAAAACAATGTCATTATTTCATGTTAAATTAAGAATATCTTGATGGTGTAACGTATATTTTTTTATATAATTAATTACTTGATAAGTCACTGAGGACGGGCTTATTGTCGTAAAAAAAGAAGAACGACCCAAATAAACTTTAATTTACTTGTTGTCTTTGCGCACCAGGTGCGTCCCGGGCTGGTGAGCAAGGACGCGGACGGCAAGCTGACGTGCCGGCCGATCTTCTCGCGCATCGTGTCGCTGTTCGCGGAGCAGAACGAGCTTCAGTACGCCGTGCCCGGCGGGCTCATCGGCGTCGGCACCAAGATCGAGCCCACGCTGTGCCGCGCCGACCGCCTCGTGGGGCAGGTACGACGCTATTTTTTTTCATGTCATAGGTTGTCGCAGTTTTTCCCAGACGTAGAAATGAGATTATCGGCCGGTTGGGTGGAACCAGACTACGCTGTGTCACAAATATTTACAGGACATGGGAGTTTTAACAGCAGACTGCACGCGATGACTCTCTGTGAGTCACCTGTATGTCCCTGTGGAGAAGCTGATGAAACTCGGGACCATGTGCTGTGGGAATGTCAGCTGTATGAAGAAGAGCGGCAACAGATGCTGAATGACTGGAACAGAAACGAGATAGGACCAGTATACCATCAAGAGATGGTCAACTCTGCAGAAGGTTTTCGACGGTTGCGTGCGTTTGCACACAAAAGGCTTAATATTAGGAAGGAGATTGATTGATGTGGAACTGCCCGAGCGCGAGTCGCTTGTGTTGTGGTGTTTCACGCCCCATTTGGGGAGAAGTGACATTGAGATGGGACACAGACACAGATTTTGTAGGGAGTGAAGAATCGCACCGGGGAAAGAGCCCTTAGCAAGTACCTGGTGAGCGTCTCCCAAGATTCGGTCCGTATGCCGAGACGGTAGGAAGGACCATGGGCTGGTGGAGGGACTGTGTCATGTCATAGGTGTCCTTGGGTGGTGACCACGTACAGGAAGTCGCATCCGTGGCATGCCCCCCACAAGACAGTGGCAGGCCCCCGTCCATTAATCAAGTGATCTTTTTTTAGCATTTTTAAGCCTCCGCTCCCCTCCCCCTTGGTGATACGTAATGAGGTTTAAGACCACACGGGATTTCTACCATGTACCTTATTTTTGAGTTTCCGATATTTCGGCGCTGTTGCAAGCGCCATGGTCACGGCGTTACTGAATAATATCGGAAACTCAAAAATAAGGTACATAGTCGAAATCCCGTAAATAACTATTCTAATATAACATGTCTAATCAAGAGAATACCTTGATTTGTTAGTGGGATAGCTAGGCATGGGCGACGTGGGTTATAACGCCCATCGCCCACGGTCTTGCGCTCAAGGGGGCCTCGCGAGGTATTGTGACCCTACTACTTACTATATTACCTCCTCATAACCTCCGAGGGCGAGGAAATACGTGGCTTTACCAAGATTACCTAACCTCCCCCCCCCCCCCTCCCCCTTCCTCGAGCCAGTTTTCCTACGTCTACATTTAGATGTGTCCTATACCTAGCGATTGACCATATCGTGTGGATTAAAGAAACTGCTAGATAATTAGATCTATATTTGTTTTATCAGAATAGATCCTGCATTTAATTTATTCTGTTTATGTTTTCTTAAAAAAATGTGATTTTTTTATCAATGAATTTATAGGACACACATAATTTGATCTGATGTAGAACTAATAAACGAGATTAATTTTGTATTTCTAAAAGACGTAATACAAAAGTACATCGCTAGCTAACCGCTACAATTGATGCATTTTTTTAAGAAAACAAAAACAGAATAAATTACTTACAGCGCACCCTTAGTAAAATACTGACCTGACTCAAAATTTTAGATGCTAAGTCAACATAATATCGGTTATAATCCAAGGGGATGAAATATCATCTAACAACAATTTTGAGTTAACTAAATGTAAACACGAAATGAAATTTTTAAGTGCGTTATTTACGTAAGAATAAAATGCAAATAATTGCTACAAAAATATCAACAATTTTGAGTTAGGTCAGTATTTTACTAAGAGTGCGACAGGATCTATTCCGATAAAACAAATATAGATCTAATTATATAGCATATTCGTTAATTCACACGATAGACACATTACATTTAGACATGCTATGCCACTGTCATGTGTTACTGTACCGTATTGCGCAACATACGAAAACTTTACTGAAATGGACAGATTTTTTATCTCGATGTATTTCGCAGGTACTCGGCGCAGTGGGCGCGCTCCCCGGCATATTCGTGAAGCTGGAGGTGTCGTACTACCTGCTGAAGCGGCTGCTCGGCGTGCGCACCGAGGGCGACAAGAAAGCTGCGAAGGTGCAAAAATTAACCAAGAACGAGGCAAGTTTTCATTCTACTCTTCTGTGCGATTCCGCATTCTTCTTCTTCGCGGTTCCTCTTCTTCACTCGGGAGTCTGGTGACCCGTTTTGAAGTTGGCCGGTTGTAACGCCAATCAGCCAAGTTCCTCTAGGAATCTTGACAACGTTTTAACGTTGCTGAAGACTACATTCAGGTTGAGAAAAAAAAGAGGGCGGCCGACACCTATGCTACGCCACTGCTGGACTCGGTGTTCTCGTATGTTTGTAAGACTATTCATATGATTTAAGCTCAAAGGATTGCATACCTCAAGTGGCAATGGGCAGGGCACGTAGCGAGGAGAACAGACGACCGTTGGGGCCGAAAGGTCCTCGAGTGGAGCCCACGTACAGGAAGTCGCAGCCGTGGCAGGCTCCCACAAGGTGGACCGACGACCTGGTGAAGGTCGCGGGAATCCATTGGATGCGGGCGGCACAGGACCGATCTGTGTGGAGAACATTGGGGGAGGCCTATGTCCAGCAGTGGACGTCTATTGGCTGAAATGATGATGATGATGATAATTTAACCGACTATTCAAATTAGGGTCTATACAGAACACTTGTAAATGTCAAATTTTGTACAATGTATAAATATGTGCATGTAATTTACCACTGGTTCGGAATGTCGATTTTCTTTTGACTAGAAGCATTTTCAGGAAAATGTAGGATAAGGACACGGAGGTTCACCAGCATCTCTGCTAGAAGCTGATTACGTGATAACCTTCCTGCCTTCATAGCCACCTTCTACCTGTCAAGCTCAAATGTTAATTCAACCATGTTGCTTTGCAGGTGTTACTGGTGAATATTGGTTCCTTGAGCACGGGTGGCAGAGTCATCGCTACGAAGGCCGATTTAGCAAAAATTGCCTTGACTAATCCTGTATGTACAGAGATCGGAGAGAAAGTAGCCCTTAGCAGAAGGGTTGAGAATCATTGGCGGTAAGCAAAAATTACTAAGTAAAAATACTATTGTCACTGGAAATATTTTATGTACTGAAAAAGTTAGTAAACTTATTCATTATTTTACAGATTGATTGGATGGGGTCAAATTCAAGGAGGAGACACTATTGAACCAGCGAAAAATTAACTTTGTTATGCAAGTTTTATACATATACCTAATTATTTACTTTACTCATATGTATTAAATAAAAATATTATACTAGCTCTGTTCTTTCAATTGACTGATACTAAATCAGATAAAATTTAAGTTAGAAAATAAGACGTCATCAATTTTGGCGACGGGTAGCCCTAACTCGCGACACCATTCGTTTTTCATTATTAGCTACTAAACCGGATATAATTTAAACTCTTTCGGGGTTACAACCTCTCGGCAAACACTTATACTATTTATTAAATAACCATGCACAAATGTTGGGTCCGTTTTTGTACGCGAAAAATTGATTACCGCCAAAAGCCGGCTACTTCTAGCGTGAATCAATTTTTCGCGTAAAATGTTGGGTTCGCATTTGTGCATGGTTATTTAATAAATAATATAAGTGTTTGCCGTGAGGTTGTAACCCCGAAATTGTTTAAAATAGATCCGGTTTACGAGCTAAAATTTAAAAACGATTGGCGTCGCTAATGTGCCCTACCCGTCACCTTAAGCGTGTCATTTCCCTGTTGCGATCAAAGACGACGATTTGGTCCCCAGGGTACGATTAGACCAGCAGGACTTTATCCACCTTATTATAAATCGCGATCTAAAGTTATTACCGATCTAAAGCTCATGTCATCCCGTTCCAACACGCAATGTTAAAAGGAGCTGGCACGAATTTTGTTCCGTGACTATCCTTAGTTTGTGATTTGTAATAAGGGGGTGTGAGTACATATTTACAATTAATTAAGCGACTGCCGTCTGAACCCCTGACTGGGGAACCAGACCAAATTGGAATAGACTTGTTAGAAAATAACTTAGCGAAAGATTTCCACTGCAAGACCTACCTACTGTTGAAAGAATATCTATATCCAGCCCATTCTTTTTGGACGCTAAATATTCGACGATACTTTCTATCAAGGTCGACTTTAGACATACTGGGGCTTCCCTGGCAGTTTCGTGATCAACTTTGTGCTTCTTTAGGCCGTGGACCTACCAACCAAGCCTTCACTTCAGTCATCCACATAGCATTTTACGTGGCCCCTGCACAAATCCCTGCTGTACATACAAAAATCCGGTGCACTTTTTTATTATCTTTTACAAGGCCACCAAAATGTCTTCCTAACTAGCCAGTTATACTTGCACAGCCTTCAGCATCAGCATTGTTCAGCATCCTTGGTTATCCCTGTTGGAACTTATACTACGCATGGCGTAGCTGGGACCTTCGTTCAATGGGGTGAAAGGAGGGGTATAATGAAAAAAATACATATTGAGTAAATAATTTATTTTGATTTTCATTTACACTTGTGATGAGGAATATTAGGCCATATATATAAAAGTGTTGATATCTTCATCGTCTCGCCGCATGTATTTATGTTCAATGAGCCACTCTAATTGCTCCTTGATCATCTTTTTGGAAGGCAAAAACATGTTCTTTAGAATTTCAACCAGCTCACTCTGCAATAAAAAAAATATATTTTTTAATTAATAGAAATAGTAGATTGGTGCCTCTTGATACAAACTATTTCATGCTAAAAAGGGAGTTCCGGCCACAGTTTATTGTTATTTACATATGAACTTGGAAATAAATAATTTTATAGTATATTTACTAATTATTACGGTATTTTATTTGTCATCATTACCTAGACACAAATTCTTAATCAACTTGCACTCAAAAAATTAATCTTACAGTAAGATTCTTACCTGAAGAGCAGTATTAGTAATGCGTTTTCTCATCTTTAAAATCTTTATGATAGCTTCTTGAGTCCTTAAAATTCTTAGTTGTACTATAGAGTGATTGTCTTCCATCTGAGACCTTTCTGTACTCAACTGGAGTCTTCCAATCAGGTTAATTTTACCTCTTCGCTGTGGTTTATTATTTTTGACAAGAGCAAATTCTTGATTTACCCAAAAAGTGGTATTTTCAGTGAAGTCTTTTGGGTTTTGAACTGCAGGTTCATAACATAGAAGTTGTCTTTTGAGTTTTGGGAATGCCACCAAGGACCATAAAGTCCTTCTTAACTCTGGATCTGGGAGTTCTGTAGCTAGTCTTAAATTTTCATAGCTAATCTTTTCCAAAGGTCTCTGATTCCATGCAAATAAAACTGCCATCTGGAATGTAGTGACATCTAAATCAAATCTACCAACAGAGTTAGCAAATGTGATAGTACCATTGCTCATATGATGATACCATTGCAATTTTCGTCCAGAATGCTTTTTCTTATAAAATTCTTCAACTTCAGGGATGTAATCTTCTAATTCTAAAGGAAGACTCACTGTCACTCTTTCAGATCCACGGGCCCAGGCCCCAGCATTTAATATTTTAATATTGATGGCATCATGTCGTGTAGTTTCTGCCCTGAATTGAGTGTTCAGATCTTCACTAACCTTAATGTCCTGGAACATTCGTGCCAGTTTATTAACATAATCAGCAGGCATTCCCACTTCACGGAGCCACTCAACCATGTCTTCTTCCTTTTCTGAGTCTGCACTAGAATCCAGTATCAACCTTCTTGTTAGATGAGCTTTATGATATCTCATAAAAACATCTTTATTCTCAATGTATTTTAAAACTAGCAATACATCTCTTAATCTGGACTCAATTTGTTCACTGGTCAAGCGTTTACTTAATGGTGTCTTTCGTAACAACATATCACAGTAGTTAGCAAGAAGTTCTGGACACTTACTTTCAGGAGCCGTGCCCTTACTGCCACGTAAAAGTGCTGATGATGGTAGTTCTAGTTTAAAAACAGTTGTGTCATTTACCACGCATTTGTATGCCTTATCTCTAGCTGTCAAAAAGCGAGGGTCATCCATAAAAGCATCTTTGACTAAAGAACTGAATGTTTTAAACAGATCTAACAACCGTTCAACATACTTTTCAGAATCTGTGGTGATAATATCTGCGGAAGCCACCATGTCTGCGAGGCCAGCTGAAACAATGTGAGCTTCTAGGTCTCTAAGTATGGGTGTAACACCTTCCGGCACTCTGTCTAAAAGACGGAACATGAGCTGTAGTTTTTCAGTTTCTCCAACTTTGATTAATGGTGCACTCTCTGCTAAGAGTGTGGGCAAGTGTTCCCCAATAAGTACTTTCTCACAACACTGAGTCAAGGCAGCTACACTACCACTTCCAGGCTCCAGGTACCTGTGAGCTCGGGCTTCCTCTTCTTTTAATCTCTGGTCAGCATACTTCATGTAAGACTGAACACCATTGCCCAATAAATGTTCATTAGCTTTTAACTTATAAAATTCTTCAGTGGCTTGCATGTAAGCAGCTTCAAAATTATCTCTGTATATTTGTAGCTTGTCATCTGGATTTGAGCACAAGTTCACTGCAATCAATAAACAATTTTATGTTTTAAAAATTCTACTATTTATTAAGCTGGATATAAAGTACCTACTATTTATCATGAAATATTTATTTAATGCCATTTTAAAATAGAATGCAATGTGCAAATTAAAAATTACTCACCATAGGATTCTCTAACTCCAATTACAAGTTGTGAATCAAATGATTCACCATTTCGTTCAGCCTGCACCAATTTCATAGCAGAATCTTGAAGCCTTTGTTTTATATCCACAAAAATGCTCTGGTTCCACGAATCTAGCATAAGTTTCCGCACTAGACTATCCTCGATATTATTATTATTATTTTTCTTCTGTGAATTAGAGGTGCTGGAGCTTGTGACCTTGCTAATATTATTGATAGAATTTTCTAATTGTCGAAAAGGTGTCGGAAGATAGTTGCACTGGGTAAAGAACTTTCCCCATTCTGCTATGTAAGCTTTTAGGAGCGCCTGGTCCTCCCGCTGAGCCAGGACGCGAGCTTGAGCTTGTTTGATATACATCATAATGTCTTGTTGGAGAGCATCCCTCAACTTGTACGGACCTCTTTCATCCCACAAACACACAGAATGAACGGCACCGAATAAATCTTGCCACTCGATTTGAGTAACCGGCTCCTGTTTCAATAATTTTAAGACTATAGGACGCATTGAGGGCCATTTATCCTCGAAGGTGACTTGCCCTTTATCCTGAAAGGAGGTTATTATTGAATATATTTTATTCGATAGTAATTGTCAATACTTAACAACGAAGAGGTCATTAATTACTTACCTTTAACATGGCTATTTAATTATTTTAATTTTCTCTATTTTCAACACGAATACACTTATTTTCATAATCAAATAAAGATTTTTTTTTTCAGATCAGTTTTTTTTTACGATGAATGTGCACTTGGCGTAGCACTGAACAACTAGTTTTTAAGTTCTTCAAGATTTTGGGGGTAGCCACTAGCTTTTACTTACATGAAAATCCCGCAGAAAAACACCTATTATACTAATCTGTGAAAAACACTTCACGGACTTCTTTGGTTGGTGGCGCGGACACAAAAACAGTCAAGTACAGCTATATTTAAAGCAAATTTTGTAATGTGCCAAAATAAACGTTTTCTGCAAAGTCCCCTTGATGTTCTGGGACTTTGCAGAGACGCCCAGTATTTGGGACGCGTCCTCGTTGGCGTTCGAGGTCCGCCAGAGATATGTCCGCGTAGTCCAGCACGGGCGCCACGCCATACCCATATTTGGCGCGGTTCTCCCGTGTCCTGCGTTCCTCGTCCAGGACGTCTTGTTCATTCTGCGCCTTGATTTGCAGTTTGAGCGCGTCTGCTGCTGCACGTCGCGACTGTGCTAACGCGACATAATCGCCAGAGGTGATGGGCCTACCTGGGCGTGTTTTTTGCGTGCAGACTTTTTCGAGCAGTCCGAGCCGGAGTCCTCCGACTTGGACGTGCTCGACTTGGCCGCACGCTTCACGGCCTTTGTCTTTGCGAACCGCTCTCGCTTCGCAGCGCTCGCATCGCTTGCAATCGAGTCAGTGTCCGACCCTTTAAGAGTGTCGGAGTCTGACTCTGACAAATCCAGTTCTTCCGGGGGGAAGAACAAACTCCCGCCCAGGGTAGTTTTACCAGCTGATCTGGTTGGTGTCGTCAGCTTCAGTTTTTGGCCTTTCAAGGGCACAGCCTTCTGCAAAATTACGCTGCAAGGTGTGCAGCTCGAGGCCAAATCAGTTCGGAGACCCCCCGAAGACGGAGTAGCCTCATCCGTTAAAACAATGCCAGTTTCGTTCGTGGTGGCGCCGACCTTCAGAGCCGCCGCCTCCACGTCCAGTTCAACAATCGCCGAAACGCTTGATGCAAAATCGAAGTCCATGTTGGAGTTCGCCAGGTCGTCATTTATAAGAGGTAGAGATTGGTTTTTGTTTTTTAAATTTTCAGAGTCCATAATAGTCCCAAGATCATAACGGTTTGTTCTGACCACCGGGACAGAGCCGAATATCCCGGCTACCCTACCTACACCGGGGGAGGCATGTGTTCCCCCCGGGATGGCCGCTAGCAGGCTGGGATACGTCCCAGCCACCCGAAGGGCGACCGACGCCGCGCGAGGCCCCGAACGGGGCGCCCCAACGCCGGTCCATTCCGGTTTTTTAACGAGGTTGTCTCCTCTCGGGCCGGCCAATTAAGGCAAGCCCGCTCCCACGCCAGAGAGGCCCTTTCGGACCTCCCCAGCGCTAGCGAGTTAACCCTCCCCGGCAGGCACGCCAACCCGCCGGTTTGGGGTGATTTTTTATAGAGGTTTTCTTCCTCGCAGCCCACTCTCAGTGAGTGGACCCCCGGCCTCCTCTCAGTGAGGAGGTTACGGTGTGCCGCTTTTGGTCCGCGCCGGCCGAAGCCGGTACCCCCCATATCTGGGGGGCGTTCCCCTATCCGCCACCGAGGGACGCGTCCGATAGCTGAGCGGAATCGGGCGACTCGAAGTGCAATGAGCCGACCACAGAACTAGAACGATCCCTAACTGATCTCTCTGAGTGGTTTAAAGTTCATGATTTAATTTTGTCTGTCTCTAAAAGCACAGTGGTAGTATTCACTAGGAAAAACAAAATTCCTACTATTCGAAATTGCATTGACAATGCCGAAATTCCGGTTCATAATGAAGCTATATTTCTGGGGAAGTTTTTCGATAGTAAATGTAACAGTCTGCCTCATATAAACTATGTCATTAGCAAATGTGAAAGAAGTGTTAATGTTATGAGAGCTCTTACCGGCGTTTGGTGGGGTGGTCATCCTTCCACTTTGAGATTAATATATAACGCTTTAATTAGAAGTATCTTTGACTATGGTTCATTCACATTTAGCCTAGCCTCCAAAACAGCACTAAAGAAACTAGACCTGTTACAATATAAATGCTTAAGAATTATCGTAGGGGCCATGAAAAGTACACCAATCAATGCCTTACAAGTTCAATGCGCCTCTCTGATAGGTATTTATTCAAAGTAGCTCAAATTGAAAATCATCCTCTCATTCCAAAGCTTGTAAATCTCAACTTCATCATGACAGATAACTTTTGGTCAAACAAATCTATCCCATATTTAATCACGAGCTATAGGAAATTGCTATAATTTAAAAGCTAGTTACTAAAGTTTCCATGTTTCCCCCTCTTTCATTTCAACTATAGTGACATAATTTTTGAACCAGAAATCTGTTTATCCCTAGGTATTGATAAAGGCTCTCGTGATCCAAATCTTAAATTACTTGTATATATTGAACAGAATGCCGCTAATACAGAAGTATTCTTTACTGACGGTTCTAAATCAACTTCAACTGAACATCCTTTTGGCTCGAATTTGAATAGCAGTGTAGGCGCTGCTTTTCTGCAAAACTCGTAACCTGAGGTTTAAACTATTTAAATTCCCTAGTGTGACAACAAATTTCACTGCGGAGGGTTTGGCTATTCTAGAATGCGTTAATTACATATTATCTAATAAAATTGGCGACTCTCTCATTCTAACAGACTCTTTGAGTTTCCTTCAATCTCTTTTATCAAATCCATTCGGCAAAACAATGTGTCCTTTATCATTGTTGACCAAAACATAGTTAAAGGAATACTCCGATTTGAATTTGTGCGTTAAATTGTCATGGATTCCTGGTCATTCAGGGAATACAGGGCAATGAGATATCAGACGAATTAGCTAAATTAGCAGTCAGACAAGGTAGTGGTTGCAATAATAAAATATATTCTCAAGATTTGTCTCTTTTGCCGCGTCATTCTTTTTTGGAAGAGTGGAGCCAACTTTGGGATCAATCCAGTCAGTGTAAAGGCAAGTTCTACAAGGAATTCCAGCAGAATGTTTCTTTGAGACCATGGTTTTCAAAGATATGTTTAAAGAAAGTCATATCATCAATTACTTCCCGATTGCGTTTTAGTCATTGCTCATCTCCCTGTCACCTGGCGGCTAAACTCCATATTTATGGATGTGATTATAATGTGGTCTGGAAGAAGGTAATATTGAACATATCCTATTCACTTGTCCCTTATTTTATTCTTTATCCTTTCATGATATCCTTATTAAGTACAAAGCTCCACTTCCCTACAATCTGTCCTCTATCCTTTCCCTCAGTAATAAAAAGAATGTATATTCCTTGGTTGAGTTCCTCTTCCTGTTATGATGGTAATATTAAATTATAAATAAATTCCCAATTTTATGTTTGTGTATTATATTACTTGTTCATCGCTCTCTACCGATCCTAAAACCTTCCTCGCCTGACGCTTCAATGATCATACACCCAAATCTTGACAATGGCAGCAGTAATTCTCCGTCTGGACAGAGCTGTCAAGACACCAATGAGGAGTGAATTGCCACACCTAAAAATAAGAAGAAGACTTTCGTCACGGGCAAATAGCGTAGGTATTTGACAGCGAATTTTCGTTTGTCATTCATTTCATTCAACTGATTTTATGGGCTAACTATCGTGATAGTGTATTTATTTTTTTGTTAAAAGATTAGATTCAAAAGGTATATTTATTTATGTACGCAATTATTTAACATTTAATAAAACTGAAACAAGGTAAGCACTGTACTGTATTCTTGGAGTTAATTAAATAAGGGTCAGCAATAATCAACTTGTATAAGTCAATCTAAACTGGGAAAAAATTTAAATACATTGGTACTCTCTGAAGTTACTACATTTGCATTAATGTAATACTATCTTTACCAGACTTCATAGCAACAATATTTTATCAGAACGCACTGAGAAGTGCATTACTTTGAAAATCATCTAGTCAACATGACCACTTTCGGGGATATTGTTGAGCCTGTGTCTCGAACTGCTTGGGAAGATTGGGATGACATGTGTCCAGAGAGCAGTCCTAAGTAAGTAGTTATTTTGTCCTAACAATGGGTTCAGTTCGTTATTTATTTATATTAGTCCATGTTTATTTATTAAACAATAATTTTATTCATAGTGTGCTGTAGTATTTGTTTAAACTTACAGGTTAAAATGGCAACTGGAATTTGCAGCACCATCAATTATTGACACTTTTATGATTTTTGAAGGAAAATATTTATTTGACTGCATTACTCAACAAACGAAATGCAATTTAGAATTAATGAACTCAATTAAACCAGCAAGTTTGCACTTATATAAAGTAGAATCTATGGATAAGTACATATGTGTCATCAAGGATTATAATTTGCTTTCAAGTAGTGAAATAGTTGAACTATTGAAGCACTACTTAAATGTGAGCAATGATGTGGTCACAGTACAAACTAAACCATTGGCCGAGTACCACTCTATAGAACTTAGCAATCAAAACTGTGTTGTCAGATCAGTATGTACTACAGTACCTTCAAGCTCAGATATATCTTTTCCAAAGTTGGAGCAACCAAACATTATATCTGGGGTATCTGCAGGAGGTGAGGAATCCGTATTTTGAGTCTATAATGGAATACTTACAAGACATGCTCTAAAGAGTGGCGGTGTGATGGATGGACTTAATGTTCAGTCTCTGGGTGTTAATCTATTTAAGTTTAATTACCACAAATAAATGCCTTTGTTGATACTTTTGATTTGATCAGATATTTGTATTTATTCATTCAAAAAAATTGATCTTCCATTTTGGATATCTTTAGCTTTTTAGCTAAATCACTTAAATGAAAAATGATTTCTACACCACCAGTTTTTGAAATGAATGTATTAATATTGTGTGTGTCCTTGTGATACAATTTGTTTAACAATATATTTTTTTACAGTTATATGTCTGAGAGAACACCTTGAACTTTCTGGTAAAGCAATTATTTGCTATGTGGAACATCCTGAAGAATACCAAGTTGAAGAAGTACAGATTTTATTGAAAAATCTCAATATTATTCCAAAAAATTCTAGACCCAGCAATGTGTTAAATTCAAATCTATATATCTGAGCAATTAAAATATTTATTTCTTATTATCATTTTTTTTTTGTATTTGCGAAAGCAGAGGATTGCCACCAACCACCTGGGGTGCAATGGTACTAATTACCTAGCAAGCCTAGCCAAAGCGGTTTGGTATAGTCTGTATATGAGGCTCTCCACACAGGAATTCTGGGAGGCTTTTCGATTCGATATTGGTTGTAGGTACAGGTAATGCAGTCAAAAAGCATAATTGTTGTACTTCTGAATTTATTTAACATCAACACACATCAAACATAAAATGAGGCATGGGGTTTAGCAGGGTAGCACATACATTATCAATGATTTAGTTTATATAAATGTTATCATAAAAAAAGTATGTATGTTACAGACAATATTTAGAGAATATCTTTTCGTTAATGTGTATCTAGACCAGTTTTCAGTTTGAAGAAATAAGTGTGCATTTGTGTGGCTAATGCACACTTACTTTTTTTAACACTTATTTAAGAAAATATTTCACTGTTAATTGTTATGTGTGGAATTGCTGATAGAAGGTACACTGCTGTTGGTACAATCATTAAAATTCAAGTAAGTTAGTCACAAAAAAGTGGTCTGGCAGCACTTAACGATCACACACATACTTATATGGCACAAACTCCATTAATTTGCCAAATATAGGATAATATGCATATTATTCAGTTAATTATACACCAAATACCTAGTTCATTTTCCATAATTATGTAAAGAAAGGAACCCCAGCTAAAACAATAAACTTCAGAACAAGATGTACAGAGAGCCACACATCAGGTTACAACAATATGTCAAACTAAAACGTTGACATTAAGGTGAAAATGTACTGAGTAATTTGACATTTTTGTATACTTTGATGTGTGGCTGTACACATACATAACATAAAAACTTAAGAAACCTAATAATGAGTGTTATACAAATTAGCACAGCCCATTGAATCGCAGACCAGTTTGTGTTTGGCTTTAGTGAATAATAATAATATTGATTGTAAAAATGAATTAAAAGTTACACAAAAATACCTATCATGTGTGTGGTGTACTTAGGGACCTATTTATGTTTATTATGAAGTGATCCTAATTTATTATTATTCACTGACAACTCATCAAGGCACCTGCCTACCTATATCGCTAAGTGTAAATTGATATCCCCGTGGAAAAGTAAGTGATTTTGGCGATAGTTCAGTAAAATAAAATTATATTAATGTATCACCACGGAACTAACTATAACCAGGTGGTGACTTAACTGTCACAAGGTACAGTTTGAAAATGCCCAACGCGTTTTACTTAAGGTGACGGGTAGGGTAATGCGACGCCAATCGAATAAATTATTAGAAACTCCCGTCGCCTTAACATCGAAAAAAGGATTGAGAAGTTTTGTCTTAGGTAGGTACAGGTACCTTCTGCTATAACTAGAAATCAATAGAAAGGAAAAAACTCAAACACAACACAAAGTGTTTAATATTATTTGAAATTCTGAAATGATAATAATTATACGCAAATTCCAGTTACACCCTTTTCCTCTAAACTTGATGGATTTTAATTTTTGTTTGGTAATGTAACTCACATGTAAGTCGAGTTATTTTATCAGGAATGCGTAGATAGGTATTTTTATGTCAATGTATCAATAATAATTACTATATTTGGGAAATTCAAAAACGGAAAAAAAATACATTAAGGCGAAATGCATTTCATAATATATGAAAAATAAGCCACACAGTAATGTATACAAATCTGTCAAACTTCTTCAGTTGAGTCTCACCTTAATGTCAAAGATCATTGTATCTATCCATATTTGTAACGACCTATTTTCATGTGACATGCAATAAATGATTTTGTATTTGAACACCAATTGAGGATATTTGACAGATTGTTGTGGTAACCTGATGCGTGGCTGTCTGTACATAATTTAATTTATTTTAGAATAGAATAGAATATTTTTAGAATATTTTTTTTTTATTAATTTAATCACAATTATTGATTAGGTACCCCTAGTCATGATGATAATATTGCCAGTATTACTTCATTTCGAATATTCGCCTTCATATGCAAGTAAAATAATTTTGAATTTAATTCAATAACAACATTAGATAAACAATCAATACATCATAATATAATCAAAATAATAAACACCCTTTACACATTATTTCTTAACCATAAAATTAAATATATATTAATAATATATTGTACGTTCAAATATATATAATTATTATAATTCTGGCCCTTAGTTTCAGCACAATGCGTTGCATAGGTACGAGCCTCCTCTCGCACAATGTGGAAGTAGAACTCCTCTAAATAATTTGGCGACAAAGCAAAATAATGCAATATGATGTGTTTGTGTGACGTACCTTATTAATAGCCCGTAAAAATAAACATAACATTACATACCTACTATTATACAAAAGTCGTAATGATAATGGAATTATAACTAAAACAAAACAATAGCAGATCTATTCTAAAATTATGACTATTCCGATAATATAATATTTCTACACACATGTAATACCACTAATATTTATTTCTCTTCTACACAAAATTAGTAGTCTCTATACACAAAAGTTCTGTACCACCTTCGCTTTAGGTATAGCTAGTACTCTGTGGTGGGTAGATAGAAAAACTGGTCATAGTCTCAACTCCAGTACGTACCGGTCGTAATTTCGTATAAAAAAGAATGTTTTACGAACCTATTGCAATTTATAAAGATTAGCATTTTAGGTTTAAAAATTTAACGCAATTCTTTCATATTATCAAGAGCTCATGTGACTTACGAACAATTATGGGCATTTCTCCGGGAAACTTACTTCTAAGTGCAAATAACATTACAGTCGAAACCTATATTATTAAGATGAAGGAAAGCGCCTCTTGAAAGTTATCTCGAATGCTATTTTCAGTCCTTTTATTATTTATATTACATTTGTACAGATAGCTACATGTCATCATAATTAGGTTCATCAAATTTCCTCAATTGACATCGAACTAAACGTGTTTGCCATTATGATGAGAGTCGGTTAAAGAAACTACATAGATTTGTAAACATTCACGTGTAGCACAAACACAGTCCTAGAAAAACAAGTATAGGTATAAAATCTTCTTTAAATTTAAAAATACCTAATCGACAGACTAGTATAAAATAAGGATTATTATTAACATAGCATAAATGTTTATTAAACCAACTTCATATTCTGTTTAATGTTGTTACTATATTCTAAGGGTCCACCTAGATCCGAATAGACACCCCGAATGCATGGGTCGCGAAGCGCATGCGCTCGTTATTGCCATATAGCTACATCTTGCGTGGCATACTTGTGTGCAAATCGACCAATCCTATGTAAATTAAATATTTTAGACGCATATGGACGTCCACTACACCAGAAGAAATTATTGCATTTGTAAAACAATTTGGTCCCTCAATAAGTATATATTTTACAGAATGAATAATAGCATTCGGACGAGTATTTATTGAATTGGGATTTTTACAAGACTAGAATAGAAAGTAAATAACCCAGTACATAGCGCTAAAGGGCAAAGAGTGATTTTTCGAGATGTGACTTTCGTGAACGTCCTAAAATCTAATATTACTGCGAATTGGCATCAGAACCTTAAAATACACATAAAAGTTATATTCTTTATAGAAGAGGTATTTTATTGATTCAGAAATTTTGAGATTCCGATGTCATTTTCGGAGTAATATTCAATTTTAGGGCAGCCACGAAAGTCACATCTCGAGGAATTTCTCCAAAAACTAACGTCAGCGTATTATCGTTAAGACTTGTTTTATGTATAAATATATGCTATGCTTTGACCATACTTTGTTATAATGTAACTTGTTTATACTATTAATGGCTTCGTTGCCTCACAAGATACAATTGACCATTTTAGACTCGTAACTTATAAGTTATTCCTAATTACAGTTTTTTTTTTATAAATCTGACAATCATATTGTAACACTATCCAGCTTAAAAATTATATCAGATTAAATTTTGATGATAATTGAGGTAAATAAATATCATTATGTAGTGTATCTGGAGATTGGTATTATTTTATCGGTAAATCCTTTGTCAATTTTTTTCAAAAATTTTAAAAAATGGCGGCCATTTTTATTTTTTTGCTACTGTGTCCAATGCTATTTGACTAAAAAGCATAAAAGTGCATAATATTGACATTGCCCGCCTTTTAAACTAACAAACACATCTACTTTAATGCTTGTAAGTGCTCTACTCTACGCCGGAAGATATTGCCAAATAAACGAACGAACGCCTCACTTTGTTTCGGGGGCGAAGTTCTACTTTATACCAATAGATGACGCTAGGTATCTATTACATCGCGCAAGCGTTTCGTGTTTACAGATTGGCTATAAGCGTTGCCACTGTCTGTAGGAATAACCTCTTTATAATAGTATAGATAGATAGATTAATATAGATAGATAATGAAAAAAATATTAACAGTGGATTTACCGATAAAATTAATTATATTAACTCGTCTTTATGAGCCGGATACCGATTTCTAGACACACTGTATAAATGTATTTTAAATATTATAATGATTTACATTAAATTGGTGTTAGTGGTTATTAATATTTTAAAAATAATTATATATCACAGCGTCAATAAGAACCAGTTCAAACAGGAGTTATACTCTATTGTATGAATACAAATCTATAACTTGATTTTTAATTAATACAATTGCTATCTGTTTTACATTGCTTCGCAAATTGTATCTGTCCAGCAAGATACCCTATACAAGTTAAACATCTTCTATCTTAAATAGTAATTAATATTGAAACAGACTATGATTTTTTTAATTAACATCGTCTCATACAATTTAAAATGAATATGTATAATTACAGCTGTTGTACAAGAATAATTTAGGGAATATCGTGAAATTCTTAATTTTAGATACCACACGACATATTAGTACAATTATTTTGCTTTTAGTGATAAAAATTCTGATCATTATTTTTAAAATTACTTGTATAAGGTAAGATTTTAACTTAAATGTTTACTATAAATACAGTGTGTATCGGTAATAAGTTGCATCTTTCTTAACACTTATTCTACTTGTTATGTGATTTTTTTTAAAAATAAACACAAATATGTATAATTAATGCATTCCCCATACAAATTGACAGAACGGAACAATCTGCTGTATGAAAAGTCCAAATTTTGTTTAACGAATTGCAAAAAAGCATTCTGAGAAAACATATTCAAAATAACGAAATAATAAGTGTTCAGAAGGATGTAACTATTTACCAATACACCCTGCATATAAACCCTTAAGATGCCTGTATATTTGTGAATATAAACCCATGATTCCTTATTAAATTACATTTAAAACATCGCCTACTATAACTTAATGCATAATAATTTACTTTTAAACTATTTAAAACAAATGCTTAAATAATATTGTTACTTATAGTCGAAGATATACTTACAAATCTTGTTAGATATTAAGATATAAAATAACTTCTATTCAATAATTAGAATATTGCATAGTTATTGTTCAATATCTCGTCATGTCCATTACTGGATCCTACCTGAGTTTGACTTGCGAGGGACCCGATGTGATATTTTGGTCTAAAAGCAACATGAATTGAGCGTTTTCTAGATACATTTTAGTTACAGTTGTACTGTTGATATGGACTTGTACATTATTTTTAAGCATAATAATATAGCAACAACACAAATGTCGATCAAAATGTAAAGGAATATTATTATTTATAGTTCCTTTAGGTATGCTAACTTATGGCTTTAAGATACTTTCCCTTCATGTCCCATAGTCTTGGGAGGCTTTGTATACTAAACATGAACTTGTTTATTAAACATGGACCGATATAATTTACAATTTCGAACATACCATAAAAAAGTAGTTAAAATTTTACGGAAATTGTTATTACAAGCTGATTTGCACTCAATAATATTATAACATTTACATGCAAATATTGGCAGCATTTCTATTAAAAATCACAGAAATATTTTAAGTATTGAATTGAAGTGATTGTCAGACAAAATTCATGCAACATAAATTTTATTTCCCTTTTATAACATTCCAAGATATTTAATTCTAAAATTAAAATATGGCATAATAGTTAGTAATTTATTAACAATATTATAATATTTAATAAATCCTCTTAGTTGCCTTATAAAGCTTCTAATGACTAATTCTATTCATTACCATATACAAAAATAAAATTGTCTCGGACAATTAAGCTTTCATATGATAGACATAAAATTCTCGTTTCTAAATAACTTTGGAGGTACATAGAACAGCCTTTCGTTTTAATATTTACATTTGAAAACCATTACATTTATAAATCATTAATTCCACCATTGTTCTGGCCTGATTTCACATTGTCCAAAATTTTGTTTACAAATTCTGAAGTCGTTCCAGCTATTTGTACCTCTGTAATAAAGAAAAGTTATTATTTTAAAATTGATGATTACAAAATATAGTTTTTTCATAATTATTTCTAAAAGTACAGAAGACCTAATGTCGTGTAACTCGACCCCCACCACAATGCAAAAATAGGACTATCTATACTATTATAGAGAGAACGCCTCGGCTGACTGATCTATCAACGCACAGCCGAAATTACTGGACCTAAAATCATGAAAATTGGAATAAGGGTAGGTTTTATTATGTAAACGCGCACTGACAAGGAATTTTTAAAAATTCAACCCCTAAAGGGGTGAAATTGGGGGTTAACGTTAGTATGAAAGTTTGTCATTTTTGATGTTAGAGTTTTGAAAATTCGGATTATGGTTATTGCTAAAAATATAAAATTTACCTGTTTCAGTTTTTTTTTATTCAACCCCTAAAGGGATAAAATTTGGGTACAATATTGTATGAAAAGATTCGTTTTTTTTTACAGTTGAAAATTGGTATTTGGGCTCATTATACAAATTTAGGAAAAGTATTGGGCATTTATTTTATTTAACCCCCAAAGAGAGAAAGTGGTGGTTGACGCTTTGTATGGGACATTCGTCATATTTAGTGCTAGAGTCGTGAAGTCGGTATTTGCACTGTTCATACAAAATTAGTATCAGTACTTTCAGCATATTTTATATTCAACCGCCTAAAAAGGGTGAACGGGGGTTAAAACGCCGTATGGAAGTTTGTTTATTAATAAACTAGGGTGATAACATTTTTTTTCTCAAGTCCTTTAAAAGAGAGATGGGGTTAAATCATCGTATGGGAAATTCGCCATATTTGATGCTCGAGTTGATGAAAAGTAGAATTTGGACATTCATACAGAAAGAAAAATTTTAAAAACTAAAACCCGACTACCAAAATCACACGATCTAAAAAGTACAAAACCAGAAAATTGTCTCTGCTGAAATGATTATGCCGTACCGCCGTGGTCGTATGCCACCTACTGTAGCAAAACAGATTCATTATAATAATTTTTAATCTTTATTTTTATTTAACATATTTTTAGTTATGTAAATATAATTACATATTTGAAATGTGCTAAAAAAGCTCTTTCATTTGATACCCCACACGGTACCGTCAAGCAAAATTTTTTTTTAGTTCCTTACTCTAAGTCCCCTAGAGGGCGCTGTAATAAATTTAACGTGACGTCATGTTGCCTATAACCAGAAGACAACCAAGACGCTTCTAACGACACCTCATTTGTTCAAATATGATAACTAGTTTAGAAGTTACGTGGAAACAGATGAACATACATACATATATACATACATAGCCTGTCAAAATCATAACCCTCCTTTTGCTTTGCCGTAGTCGGGTAATTATCAGCACTTTTTTATTCAATCCCTAAAAGGGTAAACGGGGGTTAAAACGTCGTATGGGATTTTCGCCATATTTGATGCTTGAGTTGATGAAAAGTAGAATTTAGACATTCATACAGAAAATTATCAGCACTTTTTTATTCAACCCCTGAAAGGGTGAACGGGAGTTAAAACGCCGTATAGAAGTGTCGTTATTTTTAAAACTAGAATCATGAAAAATTATATTGGTATTTTTATATTCATACAGTAAAGTTTTAGCACTTTTTTATTAAACCCCTAAAAGGGTAAAAAGGGCTACAACGCCGTATAGAAGTGTCGGTATTTTAAAAGATAAAGTCATAAAAAATGATATTTGGTAGATATATAGCATTTTTTTTATTCAAACCTAAAGGAGTGAAATGGGGTTAAAACGTGGTATATTTAGTTCTCATCAGTCATGAAAGTATATGCAAAATGCATGACAGGTATTTAAGTATTTTTATTATTTTAAGTCTCCGTTAAATACCTACCTTCTTACCTATACAAATCAAGTTCGTATAGAAAAACACAATTTCTAAATATTTTGTTTCAAAATTAAATAACCGAAGCGAAGCGAGGGCAGGCCACTAGTCAATAATAAACGAAATACATAAGGATCTAAAGTCCAACAAGGGTAAGTTCTATGTGACCCTGTGTATACAGGCCGTTACACATCAGGATACAACAGTCTGTCAATTCTGCTCATGTTTGATATTAAGGTGAGAATCATAAAGTAATTTGTCAGATTGGTATGCATTGATGTGTGGCTGTCTGTCTTGAGAGCGATGGTATGGTATGTGCGTACTTCTACCATTAGCTCCGCCGTGAGGGAAAACATCGGGAAACCTGCATGTTTCGGATAGTTCCTGAAATATGTAACCATGATTCAGGTTTCATTCATGGTCCGATTCCTCTGTAATAGGGTTGCAAAGGTCATACGGCAGTCACTTCATCGTTTTAATCAGACTCCCCAAATCCTGAATCATGGGCTACACAACTTAGGTCGCAACCGGAAATTACACGCTAAGATGAAGAAGATGTGTGGCTGTTTGTAGGTACATAATATGATACTTACCAGTTGCATTTTTCACCACAGTTGTGACATGTGAAGACCAATCGACACTGTTTTGGGGATTGGTCACCCTGTTGCTTATTATTTGTTTCATTTGATTTATGCCATTTAGTAGTCGCTCTGAAAAAGTATTTTTTATATTATGCAATTTAAAAAAGAAAGTATTTTCTACATTTTTAAAGTACATCAACAATATTGTCCAAACTCACTATGCTCTTGTTGTAATCCATATAGTTTCAGTTTGTTCGCCTCATGTTGTGCCTTTTTCTTTAACCTACAAGCTCTAGATGCAAGTTTATTTTTTTCTTTCCTAGTTTTCGGCCTTATATTGAATGGCAGTTCACTAACTGGTATCATATCATTGATCACTTTTCCCAAATTGTCTAACTCCTTCCCAATTACATACAACTTCCTTGGATTGGGTGTCAGGTCATTTCCATCTCCTTTCCGTGCTTTACCGCTATAATCAGTAAGTAAATATCAGACAAAGCAAAATAAGTATAAATCTCTATTCCAGTAGAAACATAAAATTGTTGTAAAATATAGGTATACTTAAATAGAAATCACACACATCACAATCAAGAAATTTAACTGATCAATCATCCATCACTCACACACAAATGTTTACCTAGGGTGGGAATCAAAGCCACAATCCTTTGTTTTTAATGTATGGTTATGCAACAGGGACAATACTAATTATTTTAATCCAATTGATAATATACAGGGCGTCCTATGATTAAGGGACATGAAGGGATAGTACCTTAAATTCTTAAGTTTGCATTTTTTACTTAAATGAAACTTCACTTTATTATTTAAAAGAAAAAAAAACTGTATTCAAAGTTTGTGGATTGTGGAAGGATTGTGCTTGTATTGCATGGGAATCAAAAATGTATTCATTTGTTATTATTGTATTAAATAGCCAAGAAAATTTAGTGTTTGTCATGTAAATTGCAGACTTTTTCTTTTGCCTAAGATTTCGTAAACATTGGATGTCACAATAAAATACAAGAAGAAACAAAAAAACATATCTGGTTGTAAAGGGATATTGTGAAAACACATTTCATACCTGTGTTTAATTCCTCTAACACTGCAACTAGGGCTGAATACAGGATCAGTAACTAAATTTAATATATGTGGATCTTCAGATTTTTTCTTTAAAATAAGCCTTTGACCTTTCGGGCCCTTCGCTTGCACATTGTACTGCCAGAAGAATCTTTCTTTTTTAGCGTTTTGTCGAGCCTGTTTGGTTTCTGAACAATCATCATTAGAATCTGAAATTAGAAAACATTATGTTTTCTATATTACAAATTAATTTTATTCAGCTTTTAACAAATAATGTAACAACAAAAATGATGATACAATAACAATGTTTATTTTATGACCATCATTTTGAGTGTAAGTATTGCACTGCACATTAGGTTTATGAACTATTTAAGTACCTCTATTTATTATAATATCATTGACCAAAAGTGTTTACTATGCCATACCATCAGAGGAGAGATCTTCATATCTGTCGCTGTCCTCATCTGATTCTACATCTCTGTCCTCTTCATCTTGGGAAAAGTCTATTGTGCCTGGACTCAAGACTCCTCCAGAAAGGGAGGATATGGAGCCAGCCTCTGCTAGGGAACTGGTTGACAGTAAATGCTTGCGAGGTTCACGTCGTTGCCATATCTAAAAGAATTAAATTATTAATTTAATGGTTGCATTCTACATTCTTATTCTTCTTCATTCTATCAATAAAATATTTATCTTTAAAAAAAATTCTGAACTAAATGTAACTATAATAAACTTGTTACAAAAAAAAATGTTTACAAGTCACTGCAGTATAAAATACAATAATGTTTCTATTAAAAAACCTAGCTTCTATACATGAAGGAAGATACACATTTTATTTCACTGGTAAGAATGTGTTTGCTGTGGAGTGAAATCTTTATCTCAGATTATAAAACCTGATATCACATAATGTAAACAACATTCTTTATTATTTATAGCTTATTATTAATCAAATAATAAATCTAAAGATTTCAAAATTACCTGTTCCATAGTAAGGTGAGTTGGAGCTGATGAGGAGAGCTGTGAATGTTGTTGTTTCACACTGGTAGGAAATGGAGGCAGCACAGTAGATGCTGGCACAGACTGGCCTAGTGCTATTTCACCACTGTACCCATCCAGGCGGTGCAGCAATTCTGGCAGTTGATTCATCGGCTGAGCAAAACTAGACGATGCTGATGAATGCTGGCTTGATGGAGAAAATGCTAGCTGGGCACGGCTGTAGGGGCTGCAAGGACTTTCAGCTGCTATTGCACTGGATACAGTCATAGGCATTTGGGGCACGACGAGATCCACTCATAGCCCCTCCAATTTGGATACAATAACCACTCTCTTCCGGCAACAACAAATCATCAAAATTAAGGTCCTCTAACAAAGTATCTGGGTTTGCGTTTAATTCAGCAAGTGTAGGGCCTATTAATAAATCTGCTTTATCTACTTGAAATATGTCATCATCATCCATTTTGAAAGCTTCCGTCTTAGATGCGTTATCATTATCAAAAGCTAATTTGCTATACTGCATGTTAGGGACATTGTGGAAAGAGCCAGTGAGATTATCTTGGAGGCAGAAGTCTAAGTCTGTGTTGAAGTCGCCGAGGTCGTTCCGCCTCTGCGGGATGGGCACTGAGGCAGACATGCTGCCCAGCTCGAATGGAGACTCCTGCTTGATCTCCAAACCTGGCTCTACAAGAAAGTCATGTGTGTAAATAGAATCCGACATTGCACGTGTTTGTGCACAGTGACCTTGGCGTATAATAGTCTCGTTGATAGAGACTAGCGCACGCGTCTTACGTCCCTATCGATTTATACAGCGCGATACCCACGTGTCGTATGCTTAATACACAATGTTTATTTATTTATTACCGTATAATATGTCACTACACTTTTCCACAAAATCTTTATGTTTTGATATGTTCGACTAAAACTGATAACGTATTCGATTACATAACTAATATACTATACCACCAACACCAAATAAAATTTTGTAAGCACTTGATTATTCACAATGACTTTCGATATCGAATTCAGGCTAAATGCACTGATTTCACAAACACATTTCACAAAATTTGTTCCACTGATTTACAGTTTTGATAAGACAACACATGATAGTCCATTTAAAACTTGAAATCTAATAGAACGAAAATATCCACACAATAACAAAAACACTTCCCCGAAGATACAAGTCGAGAAGTAAACAAAGATTTTAGTATTATTATTCAGCGAAATCAAAGGTCATTGAAAAGAGATGGAAGGATTCTTTCGAATCACATGCTAGAAAGAGAGAAACACAATTCGCAATTTCACATGCTTATATGACGGAAGAGGAAAGTGTCACTACACAAAGGCTACATATATAAAAATAAGTTATAAAAACACGGTAAAAATAAATTAAATCGATATTTATACCCATTTGTCTTGAAAAATTATGTGAAATTAAGAGCCCTGCATATTAATCGATATATATCGATATACATAGTTTTTTTGTATGGTTTTCATGGCGCGACATTCGCCATGTTTTTCAGAAATCAAAATGAAAAATACAATTTTATAGATATTAATTTAATCGAATAATTATAAATTCAATTTGATTCAATTGAAATGACAAATAGTTGGTTGGTTATTTATTATAATCCTTTTTTGTAATGATGTGGCAACACTTCAAAAAAGAAAACATGGCGGATGTCGTAACAGCTGAACGTCAAAAGTGTGGTGACAAATAAAATTGTGATCAACTTTTCAATATTATGGGTGACGACAATTTAAATTCTAGTAAAAAATGTGATAATAATAAATATAATGTTATAATTATTGGCGGCGGTATGGCTGGACTGGCCGCTGCCAATTATTTTGTAAAAAATGGAATGGAGGACTTTATAATTTTAGAAGCTAGAAAACGTTTAGGAGGTCGTATTATTTCAATACCAATGAAAAACCACAAAGTTGAACTAGGAGCAAATTGGATACATGGAGTTTTAAGTAATCCAATATTTGAATTGGCTATGGCAAATAATCTTGTAAATATTATTAACATACCAAAACCGCATAAGGTTATAGCAGCCACAGAAGATGGAAAACAGGTACCTTTTGGAGTGCTGCACGAGATACATGAGGCCTATGTATGTTTTTTGAGACGGTGCGAGGAATACTTCCTTTGTCAGTACTTACCTCCGCCTGACGTCCATAGCGTGGGAGAACACATCAATTTAGAGGCAACAATATACTTGGAACGATTGCCTTCATCAGAGGAAAAAAAATTGAGACGTCTCATATTTGACTGTTTGTTAAAAAGAGAAACGTGTATATCAGGATGCAACACTATGGACGAAATAGATCTCCTAGAATTAGGTAGTTACACAGAATTACAAGGTGGAAATATCATGATACCTTCTGGATTCAGCTCTATCTTAGAACCTATGACGAAAAATATTTCTGCAGACAAAATATTATCTGAGAAACCTGTGAAGAAAATAGTTTGGGATACTAAAAATCTTTCATCACTAAATGGTCCAGAAGACATTGGAGAGGAATCAGAAGATTCTGATCAAACTGTGATAGAAGATATATCAAGAGCATCTGCTTCCACTGGCGAGAAGGCCATGAACCCTGGGGAAGGTTCATCTGTACAGGACAAAGCACAAAAACCAAAGAAGAAGAATTCTTATTTTGTTGAAGTTGAGTGTGAAAATGGACAAAGTTTTTCTGCCAATCATGTGATATGTACAATTCCATTAGGTGTTCTTAAAGAGCAATCAAACAGTTTATTTGAGCCCCCTTTGCCTCAGTACAAAATTGAATCAATTGACAGACTATTGTTTAGCGCTGTAGATAAAATTTTCTTAGAGTATGATAGGCCATTTCTTAACCCAGAAGTCACAGAAATCATGTTATTATGGGAATCCTCAGCTAATTCTGAAAACATGTCAGAATCTTGGTTTAAAAAGATTTATTCATTTAGTAAAGTGACAGAGACTTTACTATTGGGCTGGGTGTCAGGCACGGAAGCTGAATTTATGGAATCTTTGTCAATGGAAGAAGTAGGAATAACTTGCACAAAAATTTTACGTAAATTCTTAAATGATCCATTTGTTCCTGAGCCACAGAAATGTGTATGGTTAGTAATGTAGCAACATTTTAGTTTAATGTTTTCCTATTTATGGTATTTCCTATTTATATATTTCCTAAAATAGGTAATAAATGCTATTATTTTTATTTTTCAGCACAAGTTGGAAGAAGCAACCTTACACTAAAGGTTCATATACAGCTCTTGGTGTAGGGGCCAGTCAAAGTGATATTGAAAGCTTAGCCCAACCTTTATTCAGAAATGTTCATGACAAAAAGGTATCAATTTAAATAGCAAAAAAACTTAAATAGTTCATAATATTTGTTTAGTTCAACAGGATAAAATATAATTAAGATGTTCTAGGTATTTAAATGTCTGCCCTTTTCCCATTTCAGCCTGTTCTGCTCTTTGCTGGAGAGCATACACACAGCAGCTTTTATTCTACTGCACATGGGGCATACCTGTCAGGTCAAGCAGCGGCAAGACGCTTGCTAGCTTCTGATGAACCCACAGAAAACATTCTCGAATGCCCCACTTCATCTGATCTCACTTCCTGGATACAAGGCATACATCTAGAAGGATAATAAATGACAAGTAGGAAATACTATGGCTGTGGCCCCATGTCTATAGTGCTGCTACGGTTGCCATACTACGGCAAGGCACCAGCCAGTAAGGTTCTTTTACAGTCCATATCAAGGCAAAAGCTCCAAAATAAGAATGATGGTCGCCATGATTCGTTCTTAATACGACAACCATTTGTGTTGTATTGTAACACCGTTGCGCGGCACCATGGCGTAGACATGGGTCCAGGGTTATATTCTTATAATTAATAATATGGCTATGAATTATAATATTAATTTATTACTTATACAATGGTCACATGACAATGGCAATAGCTAATTTGGTTAGTGTTTTGTGTTTAGAGTATTACCTACTCATTTTTTTTTTACATTAAGTACATAATATTATAACAACAATAGTTATGTATTGCAAACTGGTTTCTTCTGCTGATCATCCCTTCAACATTGATCGAAAATTTAGTCTCATTATGTAGTTTATTAAATAAGTATAGAGTCAAAGACAATGTATAGTTAGAATTTGTATTTTCTTTTTCATTATTATAATTATGAATGCTATAAAATCTATAAATTTATGTGGATATACTGTCAGGTTTTAAAATTGAGATTATTTTTGTGTTGATAATAATGTAGGATTATCAATCAGTTGTCGTAGACTATACCATAAGTATACTCTGGCAATTAAGTCATGAAAATAATTTAAGGTGATGGGTACGCCAATCGATTTAAATAGTTAGTTACTAAACCGGGACTATTTTAAACAATTTTCGAGCTCCAGTCTCTAAGCAAACGTTTATATGTATAAGTATTTTTAATAATTGTGCACTGCTTTTTGATCTATTTTTGCACCGAAAATGGCCGATTTTGGCGGTAATTCAAATTTCAAGTACAAATGCAGACCAAAAAGTTAAGTATAAGTATTAAATGAATAGTATAAGTGTTTTTCGAGAGGCTTCTCGAAATTGTTAAAAGATATCTGGTTTAGTAGGTAACAATTTTAATCAATTGGCGTCGCTAGTATGCCAACCCGTCACCATATTGGTGTCCCTGCCGCTTACGTCATAAGGTATGTAGCTCCATTCATTGGTAAAATGAAACATGAGAAAGTTACGTTAGTTCCTTAAGGTGACGGGTAGGGCACACTAGCGACTCCAATCGATTTTAATTTGAAGCTACTAAACTGGATCTATTTTAAACAATTTCGGGGTTACAATCTCTCAGCAAACACTTATACTATTATTAAATTACCATGCACAAATGTTGGGTCCGTATTTGTACGCGAAAAATTGATTCACACCCAGAAGTCGCTTACCATCAGGTGATCCGTCTGCTCGTCTGCCACCTATGACATAAAAAATGTGGCCGCTTTTGGCGTGAATGTTTATTGGTATTTAGCGTTATATATTAATAAATAGTATAAATGTTTGCTGAGAGATTGTAACCCCGAAATTGTTTTAAAATGGATCCGGTTACGTAGCTAAAAATTAAAATCGATTGGCGTCGCTAGTTTGCCCTACCCGTCACCTTAAAAATCCGTCGTTACGAGTATCTGGTGGACGCAATGTATGATTTTTTTATCAGATGGCAGTTAATTATCTAAAGGAGCTAAAGGTTAGAAAACAATTGCAATAGAAACCTTACCAATCATTATTCATATTCTGCATCTTATTGGTCCTTATAATCAAGCAAAGCACACACACACTAAAAATTGATGTAGGTATGCCTATTGCTATATTAAAGACCAGTATGAGTTAACCTTTATTCTTACTGGGTAAAATTTATTGGCAGCTGCAAAAAGGTTTTAATGGAAGCAAGCTAAGGTCTATTAAGAATTGTACATAGCTAAACAAATTAGAAACCTTAATTAAATTGAGTAATAAAATTAAGTTTGTTTATCAAAACCAAGTGTTAGTTATTATTGTTATAGAATATGATTTTATTCAATTTTTGAACAATTCAAAGTTTTGATTTCATATAAGTATTATTTTGTTTCATATTTTACCTACAGATAAATTATGTTTGGAGTAGTAATGTAGTTCATGGCAGACAGTAGTGATAATTTTCAAATGAATTGCTTATTATTATATATAGCACAGAAATTATGTGTAATGTAATTTTTATAAAATTAAACTGGTTTCAATTGTGTACAACAATAAATAGCGGGTGTCTTATACTGTACGGAATCAGAAAGTCTTCTTAATAAAAAAATGTCCAAATTTCAGAAAGAAGTCAACCACTCGAAATTGTTTTTCTTAAGAAGGCAGTATGATACCTGCACCTATGATGTAAAATATTATTAATTTACAAATTTGCATTTCCTTTTTCTACGTTATTATCGGATAGGTAGGTATTCGATTTGTCTAGTCAGTGCAAGGTTTTGTATCGCTTTAATAAATCATACAAAATAAACGTAATCATTTTATTGCAATATAAGGTACCTATTTTCCATAATCATCATTAATCATCTAAGTACCTAACTTAAGTTTGAGGAATTTGTCTGACTATAACATAAAAAAAAAATAAAGAAGGAAAGTACTGGGGCTTAGCGCTAGGACGTCCCGTAACGAACGAGAATATACCTACCTGTCGCATCCAAAAAAGGAGAAACAGCGCGTATGAAAAGGTGGGAAACTCTGATTCGGTCGTGAACCCTGGATATTCTGATGTATAAGGTTCAGATGACTAGGGTTCCCTTTTGTTATTGATTTGCTAGAGGATTCCTCTATTGTCTCATATTGTAATTAAAATTACTTGGAATCACTTCCAAACTCTGAGTAACCAGGTTATTAATATTAAACGCTAACAAAGTAGCTAATTCATTTTTAAATAAAAAGTTTAACTCTGTTCAGAATCCCGAGTTTACGGGAAGCAGTTCTTATAACGCTCTCGATAAAGTCCCGTTGATTTAGGTTGCTACAAACATCGATGCCAAGGATAGTGAGATTATCCTGGCCGTGGCCGTATTTGGAAAGAAAATTTAGTTGCGTTTACCAATAAAATAAATAAGACTCTTCTTTTAGGAAGCGCCGTTTACATAGTTTTTTAGATTTTCGCGTGGTCGCGAGCGGACTGTCTGACCACGGCTGCTGTAACGTAGCCGAAACGTCGAGCCAAATATGTGAGTACACAATGTTGTTTCACATAATAAATATCGTGTTAATCCCCGTATTGATACATTATAGCGCCGTTTACAATTTGTATTTAAACGTTCTAGATTCGCCACTATAAATCATTTTGGTGCAGCACTGGATGGCTTTGCTAGCCCTTTAACCGCCACAGTTGGATAAATACATAGTTATTAAACTTTTTTAATTGATTCTAGTCAAAGGGTTAACTGTACTCAAAAACAAACTTAGACTCCTAAATATATTGTAAGAGCAATCATACTTGTTTATTTTTATCAGGTGCTTTTGCGATTTAAAAATGTTAAACGCTATTTTCTTTTGAAATTGCGTTTTTGAAAAGTTATAACGATGCATAAAAAGTCGTACTGAATCGTATTATAATTTGGTGTGCTAAAATTATGATTACGCCATGATGGCCATGGGTCACTATTATTTATATAACGGTCCCGCCATTTTGATATCAAAGTGGCGCGGCCAGTTTTCCTATGGAATAATTTGAGTATGTATGAGTGTAGAATTTTAATCACATTAAAATTTGAAAAACATGTCGTGGTCGAATTGGTTGTCTAATACGTAGAATACATATTACCAGATAGCTGCGACACATCCACACCGCGATTACTTTGTTGATCAACACTGTAACATTCAGTAACATACTTACTTATTATAACTTTAATGGCAACTTGTTACACTTGGAAACGTTGATCAACAAAAAGTAACTGCGGTGTGGATGGACCGTGATACAAATGTGGTAGTACAAGCGGCGTACGACACGACGGCTCAAACGCAGGACCAACGTCAAATGGTCAACTATTGCACAAAATAATATTCTGTGACTAGCGACGGTAGTAAGTGAAGCGGAGCACGTTAGTACCGTCACGGTCGTAACAACGCGGCGATAGGAGTCTGATCCCATGAGTAGGTACTTCCCTAGATATGTGGTCAGAAGTTTAGAACAGAGTTTAGTCGACAGGTAAGTAGGTAGAATAAGTAGGTACTACGCGGCCAACGCTGCAGGCGAAAGCTAGTATTTACATTTGTTACATTGAGAGCGATGGTAGCTCAGTGGATAAAAACGCGTCTTCTATGCAGGGGTCGTGGTTCGAATCCAAGCCAAGTACCTACTGCTGGATTTTTCGTATCTATGAGCGCAATTCTACTATTAACTCGGCAGTGAGGGAAAAACATCGTGAGAGAACCTGCATGATTCGGAATTGTTTCTGAAACGTGTACTTAACCATGCTGCAGTAGCTTTGCTGTAATTATTACCAGGGTCCCCAAATCCTGAATTATGGTCTAAGCGTACCTCGGGCTCCAAAGCGAGCTTTGGACGCAACCGAGAACTTCACGATAAGATGAAGAGTTCGACACTTACTGCGCAACAGATTCTCTGGGGCACATCAGCTATCACATACAGGGTGTATTGCTAAAAATGTTCACCTCTTCTACCAACCTTTCTGAACAATGCAATGTTTGTTCTACAACTCCCCATACAAAATGGCCAAGTCACGTGACCGACTTTTTTTGAAAAGTAGAATTTCCCAAGTTATGAACAAGTAATGGTTGGTAGAAGAGGTGGTTAGAGGATGTCAATGTTTACCGATATATCCTGTATGTATGACATACAGGTTGTATTGTATCGGTAATATACAGTGTATGTGATACCTACCTTACTTCCGATAGGTACGAGCTTCACATAACATCCGTAACTCAGGACGAAAAAGAATAAGACTTTATAAATTGAAATGAAGTTTTAAAAAAATATATTTAAATTTTATTGTATCTTATTTTAGTTATATAAAAGAAAATATAAATGTATTTATGAAAAACAATTATAACAACAATAAAATATAGTTACTACCTAAATAAATACCTTTAATACCATTGGTTATAGTTTAAAGCCCAAAAATACAAAATAATGATGAACATTGTTTATCTATCTTTATGAGATTCTTTTCTTTTATGTGATAGACAAGCAGAAGGATCATTTGATGGTAAGTGATTGTGATCTTCTCCCAATTTTATTAAAAGATATAAAAAAAATATTCTTTTATAAGGAATCATTCATTTGTTAATACAATTTGATGAATTTCTATTTTGTATTTAAAAATAACATGGAATGTAAATACTGGTTTTCCTAATATCCTTGCTTGACCCTTCAGTCCACAGGCAAAGAAAAACCAGGAGAGTAATGAAACTCGAGGGATAGAAGGGAATTATGAAGATGTAACACCCTAATAGTACACAAAGATGATCTTGCTCTTGGACGCATTCCTAGGATCAGCATTATGCCTTAAATCATATGCTCTATGTAAGAGTAGTGTGCTGTTAATATTAAGATGCACTTAGTAATGCATTACGACGAGTTGAATAATAGTTATTAACAATTCTATTGGACATATAGGTAATATACCTAGCTATAAAAATCAAAATAGAATACTTAGAAAATTTGTTTCATGAACTTTAAACATTATTGTGATAAAATCTTCTATTTGACTTCTTTTACCAATTAAAAAATAACAACATAATATTCAAGGATACATTGCTTATGAGAGACAATGAGAATACCAGTTCATAACAATGTTTAAAAGGTTAGTATGTTAGTAAATTATTATTGTACTTTCATTAAAAATGTTAAAATATTTATATGCAAGTCAAATCATTACAACTTGATCCATTATTCATATAACATTTGCTTAAAAAAATATTAATTTGTATGTGGTTCTACACTTACAAGTAAACTATCTGAAAATATTTAAAAGAAGAATAATTACATAATATTATTATCAATCTTATAATTTAAATTGAGTATTTTTTTGTATATTTTCTGAAATGATCTTTGCCATTAACGGACAACATGCAATTCAACAGTCGAGTTTTTTGTAGTAATCAAAGAGAGCAATCTGTTTTCATTTTCTCTTGAGAGCTCTTGCCAGGCACATTTACCAATGAGTGGTACTTCTTCAAGAGGTGGCCTGAAAGCAACCAGAAGCGTGAGGCACAGACCATCTGCACCTGGGTCAGCCTCAACATTGAGCAGCCCTAATGGACGGTGTTGGCCAACATCAGCACCAAACATTTCAACCATAAACCTCCTAAGAGTAGAATGCAGACTCTTAGCAGGATTTACTTCACACATCGGAAAATGTATTGTAGTCTTCTCACTGACTAACACATGTAGTTTATTTGAACTTCTTTTTTTTATGACAACTATTAACCTTAAAAGATCTTTTGTATGCAAAACTGGTGATGGCAAAATGTCTTCGTGCCATGATCCAGGGGAACGGTTCTGTTTATACGATTTCGCTTTTTCAATCAAATGGAGTATATCATTTGATCTTAGGGTTATCTCTTGTAAATTAAAAATCCATTTTGCTTGCAATGACTCTTTGTCTGCATTTGCTGGAGTTTTGAGCTCGCCACCGACAACATCGCCGATCAAAACGAATCTGTACCACATGCCGCCGGCAGTCTCAACAGCCAGTAACGAATTAGGGACACACTGCAACCCAGTCTCCTCCAATACTTCTCTTATAGCTGCTTGAACAATAGTCTCATTCTTCTCCATACGACCAGCTGGTAGATACCATTTACCTGCACAACTTTCTTTAGCTTCCTGCATCATTAGAACTTCATTATTCTCATTAATTATCACACAAGCGACGACGTAAGTAACATTACCACCGAGCACAGGTTTAAAGTTAGAAGGTGTGGTCGGAGTTATACCTTGAGATTCCGCAACGGAATTCTGATCTGCTATAGTAAAGTCGCAGAAATCATTTTCTTCTCCTTCCAGTCCCAAACCATCTAATAATTTTGTGATGTTGGAGTCTACTTGGCGCGACATAGTTACCTACTTTGTAACTGTAAATTCTTTCAATTTATACTAACGTGGAACTACACTGTTATGTTGATTCTTATTATTAATTTAGTTAACTGTTACTATCCACATGGTTTCAATTTTATAAAACTTGAGATTTTAAACAAGTAGTAAAATCAAAAATGTTGTTTACGTCAGCCTTCGGAAACCGGTGGATCCGGTTAGGTGTACTCTTTTGAGATTGAATGTTTAATCTTTTTACACCATAACCAAATGGCAATGACACTTGCATTCGAGGACAAATTTCCAAATGTATATTACAATAATTTTAAAATTCCTTAAGTTATGGAATACGATCACAGTGACAATTTTTTTTTTCAGCACCTCACCCAGCAGCTGTCAAAAAGCTCGAAACGACCTAGGGTTTCGTCTGATTTTGATCTAAAATTTGCAGGTTTTTTTTAAAGATACTAGCAAGTTCGCAATATATCACAATGTCGGCAATGAAGGCGAATATGCTGGTGAATATTTTTTAACGTAATAAATGTTCTTCGTCAAGGTAGACGTTATTCTCTAAATTACGTAATGTACGTTTACAGGTGCGTTCCTTGAGTACCTCTGTCTCTGCAGCTCAGATGATAAAGCCACCAGTTCAAGTATTTGGCCTAGAGGGAAGGTATGCTTCCGCTCTATACTCGGCAGCGGCAAAAAACAAGACCCTGGACGCTGTTGAGAAAGAGCTCACACAGTTGCAGAACTCCATCAAAACGGATGGTAAACTCAAGGAGTTCATCATTGACCCCACTCTCAAGAGAAACCTTAAAGTTGATGCTCTGAAAGCTGTTGCAACAAAGGTCAGTGATAACATGAGTGTTGTTCTTTACCATTCTAAAAGTGAGGTTAGAATTGTCTGTCATTTAGTTGAAGTACAGACAGCCACACATCAGATTACTACAATCTGTCAAAATTACTCAAATTGATATTGAACTGAACGTGTTTAAGGTGAGAATCAACTGAAGATAATTGACAGTTTTGTATACTTTGATGTGTGCATACAAACAAAATGTTAAGTCTCTCATTCTCGCACTAGGGTTTTGTATAGATAGTACCAAATTTATTTATCGGAAATATTTCTTTCTAAATTAGCTAATATCAGAGGAATTAATAGTTTAGTTATAGATAGAACAACTTTAAATGTGAAGCTATCTCCTAGTTGAAAAGTTAAACTATATTGTTGATTTCAGACAAACATGTCTGCTGCCTCAGGCAATTTATTGGGTCTCATGGCTGAGAATGGCCGTCTTAATAAACTGGAAGCTGTTATTAATGCCTTCAAAATTATGATGGCTGCTCACCGTGGTGAAGTTACTTGTGAGGTGATCACGGCTAAGCCTCTAGACCAGGCCCAAAAACAGAACTTGGAGGCTGCACTTAAGGTAATAATTTTATGTTTTTTTAACATCCTGGCCTGTGCTCAGTATTATTTTCACAAGAAAAAAAACTGACCCTTTCCCTTCGCTTGGTTTATTCTAAGTGGAGTTTAGCATTTGAATCATATTAATAAAATTGATTGTATTGCATTTGCCCACCAAAAGCTGTTACTATTTAATAAAATTGGTCTGTGTGGTAGGGTGAGGCTAGATTTTGTAGCTCAACCCATAACTAATTCAGTATATTTATCAAAGATAAATAAACCTTTCCTTTCGCCGCACCACTGCGTTTTCTGCATGACCCAAAGGTTGACTGTTAAAGAATGCATCTTGGTGTTAAGTTCTCCTAATGTTACAAAATTTGTGCAATAAAGTTTTAAAACATTCCATCCCATTTCAATAAATCTTAGAAATAATGTTTGTTTTTTCGTTATTACAGAAATTCCTAAAAAACAATGAAACCCTGATACTCACTGCCAAGGTAGACCCTACGTTGGTTGGAGGCATGATTGTGTCAATTGGTGATAAATATGTTGACATGAGTGTTGCCAGCAAAGTGAAGAAGTACACTGAACTCATCAGTAGCGCTGTTTAAACTATCAGTTGTATGTAGCTGTGGCATATTTATTTAGGCAAGATAAATTACATTGATAACATAATCAGTTAATTATGTTTTATTTTATATTACCTATTTATTTCATCACGTACAATGGACCGAAAGAGAGTCTAAGTGCGGAAAAGGGAGTCCACATTACATTACCTATTTATTTATTGAAATTATCATCCAAATGATGCCCAATTTGGATTGGTTTATCATATACATGAGGTATCTATAATGTATCAATACGAGGATTAACACAATATTTATTATGTGAAACAACATAATAAATATCGTATTGATACATTATAGTTATATTGCAACGCGAAAATCTAAAAAACTACATGAGGTAGGTATATATGTAAAGAACATAAAAAACTCAATTTGGAAAACTAGATACTTTGCTTGATCAAATTCAAGCACTAGGAATAATATTGTACATGTACATCAATACTGCATTTCTTTTACTTTTCAGTTTATTTTATATTGTATTCAAATTCCCTATCTATATTTTTTTCTCTACAAACCTCCTCCATCAGGTTCCGGTTTATGACCCTTGACAGTGGTCCTGCCCCACCCTATGCTTGTGTGTTGAAGTCTTATCTCAGTTGATATGACTCGACTCTCAAGATAAATTTATAAAGAGCTGTAAAATGACATAATTTATTGTGATACACCAAATATTATTGAAATTTTGAATGTTTCTTACAAATCCTGGAAAGATCCTTAGCAATATGCACATTTCAATGCTATTACATAAATAACTCTATCATTAATATGTTATACATGAAAATATATGTCGATATATTACCGAAATTTCAATTAAACAACATTTTACATAATTCTAACACAAAATTTATTGTGCTCCTTGCACTTCAAACTTAAATAAACAAAAGTAATACTCTCAGTTAACAACACTTAAGTTATATTATCTCCAGATTCAACATGAATATTTTTTGAGATCAGTATAGAGCTATCATTGAGATCATTTAATTAAACGTTAACAATACAAAATATAACTAGTTTATCCTTCCGCTGGGGCTGCTTCTCCTTTCAGTAGAGCATTTTCTGCTTCTAGTTCTGCAATTCGAGCCCTTGCAGCTTCAAGTTCGTCGTCACCGCCATCCGTGCCAAGGTGCTTACGGACGTACTCTAAAGCATCCTCTGGTTTGTCTGGTTCCTCGTACAAACTTACAAGCACTTTTGTTAGGGCATCCATAACACCCGCTCTTTCTAAATAGCGTCTGAACTCTTCTCTTTTTGAGTCGATTGGCTGAAATACCAATTATTGAATGTAATACCAGGATTGAAAGCAAACCAGCCTGCCAGATTCTGCGAGTTACCTTCCAAGAACATCATGCTAGTTTCGTGGGATCTTCATATATACATATAAGGACTGTTACAAAATATCGTTGCAATCAGAAAAAAATATTAAATTGGGTTAAACCTACGGATCGAATACAAAGTTTCAAGAGATTACGTATATTTCTAAGAAAGCTTTCTTGAGGAACCTTAACCAGTCAACAAAAATTAACATATTACTTACTTTGTATGACGACATTTCAACAAGTATTATTCTTATACTTTTATTTGTACGAAAGTATTTTAGCAGAACCAGTTTATTAGCTGAAAATATCTCAAAATAAATAAATATAGGTACCTAATCAACTTCAACCTGACTGAACGAACCATAGAATTGGAACGAACGATCAAATTGGATCAAATTCTAGAAACAACTTTTTTTTTTCAAATTTTAACGGCATTGGATTCTGTCCATACAGCCAAATCTTTATTACAATGATTTTCCATAGTGAAGAAGTGTTCAGACTTGAATCAACGTTTTCTTGAGTATAAACTGAAGTGTCTTGCTTGAATATAATCATCTTTCATATTTGAGAGATTCTCAAAGTGCCTGAAATGTGGAAATTATGTACTGTTAAATATCTTAATATGTTTCTATATTCTGTAGTAAAGATGGCAAGAGGCGGGGTATTTCTTCATTTTTGTAAATCTTCAGTAGGCCATCTACTTAGACAATTTAACACGGGACGTGGCATGTGGACGCGTTTCCCTCTGCCAAAGTACACGAACAAACGTTCGTGTACATTTATTAAAACTAGATCGATGCGATCAATCGCCATTTCAAATTCGTATCTGTCGCTGAGCGGAACTCGTCAAAAATGTTTGTTGTGAAGTTTTTATTTTCAGAAAAATCAAATATATCTTTCTTATGATTCATAAGTTAGTAATGTTCTAAAAAATTAAATGTTATTTCACGGAATAATAACCTTTTTCATCTCCATATTTTACGACAGAAATATCCCCAAAAAACTACGTGGTACGATATCGCCTATTGTTTTTTGGGGAACTTCTTCGATCATTGTATTTTTCCCATATACGTAAAACCAAATAATTTGCATTTTGAGGATATCTCGGAAGGATATAAGGAAGAATTTATCTTAATCTCGGTTAAAAAAACACACATAAATTATGTATTATGCTATTATAACATGTTTCACCTACGTATCTATTTTTTTATATTTTAAAGCGCAACTACATAATCATTATGTCAATTTAACAGAGACACAGCTTGTATTGTCTAGTTACATTTTCTTTTTAAAGAAAATCATAACACTTATAATCAAGTTTCATTCATAATTTTTGGTGAATACCGAAAATTATGAATGAAACTATGCACACTATTTTCTTTACTACTACACTAACTAGCGACACCAATCGATTTAAATTATAACCGGATCTATTTTAACTGATTTTGGAGCGGGAGTCTCTAAGCAAACATTTATACTTTTTGGTTTGTTTTTGTACTCGAAATATGGATTACCGAAATAAGTGGCCGTTTTTGGCGGTAATCCTTTCGAGTACAAAAGCAGACCCAAAAGTTAAGTATAAGTAGGTATTAAATAAATAGTATATGTATGTGTTTTCTGAGAGGCTGCACCTTAAGGTGACGGGTAGGGCACACTAGCGACGCCAATCGATTTTAATTTTTAGCTACTAAACCGGATCTATTTTAAACTATTTCGGGATAACGATCTCTCGGCAAACACTTATACTAATTATTAAATAACCATGCACTAATGTTGGGTCCAACGCGTACGCGAAAAATTGATTCACGCCAAAAGCCGCTTTTGGCGTGAATCAATTTTTCGCGTACAAAAACGGACCCAACATTTGTCGGTCCGTTTGGCGTCGCTAGTGTGCCCTACGAGCACGGACCTAAAACAAACTTTTTTTAGGTCCGTGTTGACGGGTAGGCCACACTAGCGACGCCAATTGATATAAATTAGCAATTAAACCGGATATCTTTTAACAATTTCGATTTCGAAGCTCCAGGCCATCTCCAGCCTCTCGGTGTGCTTTCGGAAACCAAAGAGAATATAATCACTGCCGGAAACTGCCAGAGGCGCCGCTTCACTGGACTAGTGACTGATCCAGTGGATCCGTTCAGTTGTTACTGGAGTGAGTTTATAAGGGCTCATAAATGTTTACTGTTTGTTACACCTAAAGTAAAGCATACACATTTTAATACCTGATTAGATTTAATTTGAATGAGTGGTGTTGAATAATTAAGGATAGTTACATTATCGCATTGGAATTAAGATTCTGTAATGATCCTTGTAAGTGTGACAGACTTTTAAATGTAGTATGGCAGTCGATTATAAATAAAATATATTATATAGAAAGATAGATATCCTAAAAAATATTTGAACGTGTGTTGCACCTGCAACCCATTGAGCTATTAAAGAAATAAAATACATTATAGTAATATTAGTTTTTATTGTTTCTGCCACAAAGCTTTGTGACCTTATTTATTGTAAACTACACATATAGTTATGTAGGTGAAGGCACATCAATCAAGCCTTGAAAATAAAATTGCAGAGTACATAAATAGACTGTTAACTCAAAAAAATTACTTAGTAACAGAAATACTTCTCATAAATTAGACCATAAGCAAGCATGAAAATTATTTAAGATTCGTCATCACTTCCTGCTGGTTGTTTGGGTTTGGGGCCACCTGCTCTCTTGGCCATTATAATCTGGTCAACCTTCAGGATGGTTGTGGCTGCGCCTACTGCGTATTTCAAGCCCCATTGCTTTAGGATGAATAAGTCTAGAATGCCCCTCTCATTAGCATCAATAACACCATTATTTTCGGTATCAATATCGAAACCAGCGTTTTTGTTCCCTTCCTGTGAACAGAAACAAAACCAATTAGTTTCCATGAAAAAATATAAAATAAATAAATAATAAATTGGGACAACATTACATACATTGCCTTGGTTCCTAAGGTTTACCCTAGTACTATGGAAACTAGAAACAACGAAGGTACCTCAAACACCTGGAATCTGTGTGGGAATCGAACCCGCGACCCTTGCGTCTCAACTAGCGTTCAAACCACTGTGATAAAGGGTTCGTGATTTAGAATGGGTTCAGAAGGGGTAGCACAAACTTTTCGTAGAATAGTAGCGTATGCGTATCGTAAGCAATTTGTATGAAAACTGAAGAACTCTATCATTCGTAAGCATCTATTCTCTCTCAAAGTATGGCGAGCACAAGTGCTACGATTACTTTACGAATTTCTTTAATATTAGTGCTAGCCCCTCTGAAACGTTTTAAAACTGGTGACAGCCAGAAAGATCTGATGGCAAAAGATTATGTTGGTGAACCATTACAGAATCTTTAGTGTCTGTAGAATGTAAAATTTTGTAGTACTTTATATAGCGTATTATCTAAAAAAAATAGGTTTAGTTTGCTACAAAAAACCCCTCTCTTATATATTTGTAGCCCGTTTGAAGCACCACTTGGAGCTCTGTGATATTATTCCAAAACGCCAACTCGGCTTTCGTACATATCGAAATCAACAGCTGCTTTGAAAAGAAGGAGAATTGCTTGGTAGACAGAGTGTGGCCACACCTCCTTTACCTCATTATAAAATCATACCTTGAGGATAGAGAATTCCAAGTAAAACAGAGAGATGCCAGATCTAAGTTACGTAATATTTATGCTGGTGTACCACAGGGTTCTGCACTTGGGCCAGTATTGTATAGCATCTTCACCTCAGACCTACCGACCTCTGAAGACGTGCCAGAAACAACATACGCTGATGACACGTGGCTTACCTCGCAAGTAATGTACCGCCATGCGAAACCAGCACAAAATGCTTATCTAGGCATAAAATGCTATTCTATCCAAGCTAAATCCTAGGTTTAGCTTGGATAGAAGGCTCACCTGGGCCCACCACATACGTAGGAAAAGGTATGAGATCTATGTGAAGTTTGAAGAACCTGCTATGGCTCACGAGCAAACACTCAGTCTGTCTGTCAACAGACAGTGCTAGGTATTATTACTACAACTCGATCGCCTGTTTGGACCTATGACATCCCTTTGTGGGGCTCTGAAAGGCAAAGCAAACATAATGTGTTTGCAAAGGATGCAAAATTGCATCCTGCATACAATCTAAAATCTCCAGAAATGAGGACATACATCACTAATGGTGAAAAGACTGAAAAGGAAAGATGTACTATGTACAGCAGATGAATATTGGCTCCTTTGCCTACAAATTGATATTGCACTCAAGATGTTAGCTGTCTTGCAACTGATTGCCAATTCAATTACAAAAATAATATTATATACATATTTAATATACCTATGATAGTGACACTAATATATATTTAATTTAATTTGATTTGATTAAAAATTTATCCACTGCTGGAGACAAGATTTAGGACAAGGACTAAGGTAGCTTTAGCAAAAGATGGTGAGTTTGAGTCCCACCCGCAAACTGTTGATAAGCAAAAACGCCACTGTCCTAAGCCTTCACTTAGGACAGTGGCGTTTTTGCTTTTCTAGATCACAATTGTATACTTCATTATAATACCTTGTGTGCTTTGTAGATGTTGTTTACAACATCTGTGGCATTAGCACCAGAGTTTTCTGCTAATGCTCGTGGAATACTCTCCAGGGCAACAGCAAACTTTCTGACAGCATACTGTTCCAGTCCAGGCAAAGTGTCGGCATACTGGAGGAGCCGTTGGGCTAGCTCAATTTCAGTTGCTCCTGCACCAGGTACAAACCTTAAAAAATATGGATCCTTTAGGGTTTTTTTTTAAATCAAAGCTGCCAAACACTTTTCAGTAAATTTTAAAATGAAATTACTAGTATCTAGTAGTTAATTTCTGAAATGACACTTACTGTCCATCCCTAGCAATGCCTTTGAAAGTGTTGACACCGTCATCAATAGCCCTCTCAATATCATCCATGTAATTGTCTGTAGAGCCTCGGATCACAACAGTAGAGATGCGAGACTCTACACTCTCCATTCTGAACACCACCACCCTTGTGTCTCCAACTTCTTCAACCTTAACAGTGTCACAATAGCCAAGTTCTTCAGCTGTGGGAGTTGTGAGCCTGGGCAGCACCTGTAATCAAGAAATTTGATTAAAAACTTATTAATTAGTTCCTGAAACATAAATTTAAGCCTAGTACATGGTAACCAACCTGGACATTTTTCAGGAATAACTTATTTACTTCCAAACATTAGTTGTTAATTTGCATTTTTGTATTAAAATATTAGAAAAAAAACCCAAAACTTACAGTAGCATTAACTGTTCTTGCAAGACGTCTGAGATCAAATTTTGAATTGAGTCGGACAGCCATCACACCAAATTTGTTCAGGAAATGCAGAGCCATGTCACCAAACTTGGCACCAGCCACAACTACTTTCACATCTGCATCAGCAATATCCTTAATTTGTTTTTCAAGGAGAGATTCTTCTCCTCGGCTGAAGTTGAGAAGCTCATCTGCAGTTTTGATGAGTACAGTGCCTTTGGTTTCAGTTTGGGTGATGTCGACAGGACAGGAGTACACGGCCACTTTAGCCTGGTTTGCTGAAGGTACATCTCCCTCTACTTCACGTTTGAATACCATGCCAGATAAAACTTCTGACTGCAGGAGCCCAGCTCCAAGAACCTAGGAAACATTATTTGTGTCAAATTTTTTGAAGGAATTTCAGTAACCATAATAAACAGATACTATGCTTTGTCCCTTTTAGCATGATACGGGTGACAGCAGGCCAGAGTCATACAAATGTTGGAAAGAGAGTAATGTATAAAATTTATAGATTTTGATGCGTCACCCATATCAAACTAAAATGAAGAAGGTATAGGCTTTAACACATACCTTGCAAATCCTAACATTGTCTACGTTGAATGTAGTTTTCTCAGGCAAGATAGCCACACAAGCCTTTGCAACAAGCCCTGCAATGAAATCTTCATATCCATACTGCTTGGACATAATAGAGGGTATAATTCCTTTAGTGACTGTGGCAAAATCTTTGTAGTCAGTTATTTTGTGGCAGATAAGTTCAGGTAAGATTTCCAAGCATTTCTCCAAAGCTTTTTCATATCCTTCAGCAATCTCACTAGTGGTTACGCCCAGGCGAAGCAGCTCATCAGCGGCTTCCAAAAGAGCACCTGATAGTACTATGACAAAATTTGTTCCATCGCCAACTTCAGCATCTTGCATTTGGCTTCCAAGAACCATCAGTTTAGCAGCAGGGTGCTCCACATCCAGCTCTCTGATAATTGTTCCTGCATCACTTGTAACAAACTGCTTATCTATATGATTAATGATCATTTTGTTCATGCCATTCGGACCATATGCGGAACGAACACTTTGGGCAAACTGTTTACAGGCATTTATATTGCGATACACTGCCTCTTCTAAGCCTGAGAACATCTGAAAGAAATTTCATAAATACATCAGTGTCCAAAAGTGATTAGACTCTATGCTAAGTTACAAAATTTGTCTCTATAGCATTAGTCATACAAAACCATTCAAAATAAAAAAAATACAGTCGAATCGAGGATTTATGAGTTAAATAATGTATTTTTTCGTACATTAAAACCAATAATGGAAATAAAATACAATTACCTATAGAAAATGCATATTATTTTTAAGTTTTACGTATCATTTGTTTCCCAGAAGCAAAGCACATGACAATGTAATATGTACCGGATAATGGTCATCTTTGGTTATAAACTAAAAACTTACCCGTGCCCCATCCTTTAACATTTGTGGCACTCCCGGTGCTTTAGGAACATGTAAAGCCATTTTTGTGAAGAGTAATTGATTTTACGAGCAATATAGCTAGGTAATTATTTAGAAACTTAAAAAATTACGCCTCGTGATTTGAAAGAAAGAACATGCATAAACTTTTTTTTAACCTGTTCCTTCAACAACCACAGCAAAAGACATTGAGTAACATACAGCCAAAAAAGTCAAGGTACAAAAATAAATAAATTACATGTAACGCAGCGCAGCGCGCGAAGTTTAAAAGGTTTTGGGCTTTATTAATAAACATTCAATAAAACAAAGAATAAATCTCTAAATCAGTTTTATAATTAGGTATAGAGTAAGGTAAGGTAGAGTGGATGAGGCTGGCACAGGACCGTTGCGAGTGGCGAGCACAGGAGGAGGCCTTTATGCCTATACCCTGCAGTGGGATCAAAATACAGGTGATGATGAAGGTAATAATAGGTACTCTTTTATTTTTTGTTTCAAATGTCAAAACTGCTGTACAGTTTTGACGTTTGAAACAAAAAATAACACAAAATTTTCGAAAAAAGAATTAACCTATATCAGGAAAAAGCGCGGGAAACGTCGGGTGAAGTTGACGTCTTTTTCGAGTTTTTTATAATTTTATTATTTCTTGGATCAGATAAGTAGTATTAGTGTATTAAATTGAGTATAATTTGTGTATATATTATTGTAATAGTGTTATTTATACGGATACTATTCTGGTAAGCCATATTCATATTTTCTCATGAACGAGCCAGAAGACCCGGGTGGGACTATCCCCCCGGCGTCGAACTTTGTCACGATTTCTATTTCTCATGGTAAATCTGACATGGATACGGATGGTTCATTTAGGGATACGGACGGATCTGAACACAATATCAAACGCAAGCGTACATCTGCGCGAAAATATGTAAGCATTGCAACAAAAAGAAAAGGAAAAATCACAAATCATCAATTGTTGATATCACTCCTAATGATTGTCAATGTGAGCTTCACGATAATATTCATAAAATTAGTGAATCTAAAGACAAAACCATTTCAGATTTTACTATTCCGCATTCACCTCAGCCTCAAACAGCAGACACCTCACGTCCCAGTACAGGAAGACCATACTATTTGGCTTCGGATTTGGCTCCTTTCACCATCCATATACAAAAGGAACAAATTACTCCTAATGAGAATGTTAGTTTACATCCCATTGCATTTGGACATTTCTTAAAAAAGAATGGCTTCAAAAATATTATTAACGGCAGTCTAAAACGAATTGGTAGAAACCGAATTTCTGTAGCATTCTCCAAACTTGAAGATGCCAATTCTTTCCTCTTAGATAAAAAACTTCCTCTTAATCATTATAGAGCCTTTATACCTGCTTTTAATGTCACTCGGATGGGTGTCATCAGAGGAGTTCCGGTAGAATGGAGTGATGAAGAAGTTATGGATAATATAACAGTACCAATTGGTGTTGGCAAAATTCTTAAAGTTCGTCGTCTCAAACGCAAAAATATTACTAATGATAAAGTTAATTTTGTTCCAATTGAAACTGTTGTATTAACCTTTGACGGAACATCTCTACCTACAAGAGTTTACTTATGTTATAATGCATTACCGGTCCAATTATATATCTATCCAACTATCCAATGCTTCCAATGTTGCCGGTACGGGCACATCAAAGGCCAGTGTAGGTCACTACCTAGATGCTTTAAATGCGGTCTTGGTCACTCTGGTGACAGCTGCTCAGTTGATGAGGAGGATGCTACTTGTATCTTGTGCTCTGGTTCGCATGTGGCTACTATCAGAAACTGTCCAGAATTTTCAAGACAAAAGGCAATCAAAGAAACCATGGCCAAAAGTTGTATGACCTATGCTGAAGCACAGAAGTTGCATCCTTCAGTATCAAAACCATATGCTGATGTACTAGCATCAGAGTCTCAGAATAATTTTAGCACTAACACTAATACTAGAAATCATCGTCCAATTCCTAATTATATACAAACAAATAATTCAGATAAAAAATATTTTAAAAAGACGGTGTTTTTAAAACCCAAAGTACCCTCATCGCCTGGTAAGGGTTATGACCGATCTAGTCATGAGGCTCTAACTAAGGGTTATAATACACCCATATCTCCAAGCAAAAGTATACTTGTAAACAGCGATTTAAATACTCCTATGACTAGTATGTCAGTAAAAGAATTAATAATTCAACTTATAAACTCTCTTTCTCAAAGTAATTTATTATCTTCACCGACCAACGCTGCCCAAAATATTTGTGACCATGATATAATAATAAGTAGCAGACAAAACGAAACAGCTACAACCAGCTATAGTGCCGATGGCGGTTCAGTGGAATTGCCGTAGTATCGGCACTAAAAAAACAGATATAATTTATATAATAAATAAATTTGACCCTTTTATTATAGCATTGCAGGAAACATGGCTTCGGCCCAATTCCTGCTTTAAAATTCCTGGCTTCTCTTGTATAAGGGAAGACAGGCAGGATAGTTATGCAGGTGTTGCATTACTAATTAAACATTCTTTTAATTTTTCTCACATCCCTATTCCTCATCATAATGATGATTATTCAATAGTAGCCGCTCGAGTAAATAACATTTCATTTGTCTCAGTGTACATACCTCATCCTTCAACATTAATTTATGATGAATTAGAACAAATTCTAAGTACCATTCCTAGTCCTCTCATTATCATGGGAGATTTTAATGCTCAACACCAGTCTTGGGGAAGTTCCTCTTCTAACCACTATGGTAATAGAATTCTAGACTTTTTAAACAATTATAATTTATGCATATTGAATAATGGCAATCGTACGCGTCGAACACAACCTCATGAAGGAACAAGTGCCCCTGATCTAAGTTTTTGCTCTCCCAGCCTGGCTTCTTCTCTAACTTGGTCTACATTAGATTCAACTTACGGAAGTGACCATTACCCTATAATCATTACTTTCCCTAATATGACTAATAGTCCATCTAGAACACATGCACCTCGCTTTAAACATCAGCTAAATAATGCTGATTGGTTGTCATACAGAGAAAAGGTAGAACAGGGCATTTCAGCCTTACCATCTACAATTGAAGGTAATCAGAATATGTGTGCTGAAGCTTTCGCTCAGCTTTTAATAGAAACTGCAGATCAAATTTTTCCTATAAAGAATAATATGAAAAGGAAAATTCCTACTCCCCCATGGTGGGATAAAGACTGTTCAGATGCAATAAAAGAAAGAAAAATAGCTGAAAGGGCTTACATACTTAATTCCACCATAGAAAATCTTAATATTCTCTCAGAAGTTAGCATCAAAACGAGAAAATTAATTAAACAAAAAAAATGGGATGGTTGGAAAACATTTTGTCTTTCTATATCACCTAATACTCCTCCATCTATTGTCTGGCTTAATATTAGAAAATTTAAATCTGCATTCAAAGAAACAAGACCTTCTAATCTCGATGACAACACAACAAATAATTTCTTAGACAAACTGGCTCCCCCTTTTGCCCCTCTTCCTTTCACAGTATACGAAACAGCATCCTCTACTGTTCAAACGGAATTAGAATCTCCTTTTATTATGTCTGAACTTAAAGGTGTTCTTAGATATGTTAAAGATTCTGCACCTGGTATGGATGGAATCCCTTATTCCTTTCTGTCACATTTAAATGACTCTAGCTTGTCTTATTATTTATCTGTCATTAATTATATAATACAATCTAACTCTATCCCACTTGCATGGAAGTCACAAGAGATAATACCAATTTTGAAACCCAATAAGCCTTCTTCAGAAGCCTCCTCATACAGGCCCATTGCACTTTCTTCAGTTCTTGCCAAAGTAACTGAACATTTAGTAAAAAATAGATTGGAATGGTTTGTTGAAAGTAAAGGACTTCTAAGTAATAATCAGTTCGGATTTAGGAAAGGGAGAAGCACTTCAGATAGCTTAGGAATTTTTACTACTGATGTACGTTTAGCCTTTACATATAATGAATCTTTACTAGCAGCATTTGTAGACATTAATGCAGCATATGATAATGTGGTTGTATCCATATTGAAAGAAAAACTAATAAAATTACAGGTTCCTAAAATGTTATTAAATTTTATAATCAATATGTTAACAGATCGCATTATAAATGTTGTTAGTGAAGACTCTATAAAATCTAGAGTGGTGTGGAGTGGACTTCCGCAAGGCTCGGTGTTGAGCCCTCTTCTTTTCAATATATATACTTATGATTTAGAAACGTCTTTTAATAATTCTATTAATATATTACAATTTGCTGATGATTTACTTTTGTATATTGCTGGGAAGAATATAGAAACGCTTTGTTCGTCACTGACTTCTTCTCTCAGAAGTCTCAAAGTTTGGCTTGACGCCAATGGCCTAAGTTTATCGGTACCTAAAAGTACAGTAGTTCTTTTTTCCCGTATGAGATGCCCTCCTCCTATTTCTGTTTACTTTGATGGTATGACTATTCCAGTTAAAAATGAAGTAAAATTTTTAGGAATTATTTTAGACTGTAAATTGTCAGGACTACCACATTGCTACTATGTTGTAGCAAAATGTGAACGTGTATTGAATGTGTTAAGATGTCTAACAGGAGTTTGGTGGGGAGCACATCCTTATAACCTTAAATTACTTTATAATGCCTTAATTAGAAGCATTATAGATTATGGAAGTTACTTTCTAGAACCATGTAGCTTATTGGGATTAAATAAATTGGATGGTATCCAGTCAAAAGCTCTCCGGATCGTAACAGGTGCAATGAAGTCTAGCCCGATAGTCGCTTTACAAGTTGAGTGTTGCGATGCTCCTCTAAAATTCAGAAGGCAATTTCTATGTGACAAATTTTTGTTCCGCGCCCTTCAATATTCTAATCACCCTCTTGAATCTAAACTCAAATCGCTCTCATTTCTTATTGAAACATCATCGTATTGGTCCCATAAAAAGGTACCCTGCTTAATAAATAGCTATCGAAAATTCACTTCATTGCAAGCTCCAACTCATAGATCCCAATATCTCCCAATCTTTTGCTATACTTACGAATCTTTAGTTCTTGTTCCAATAGTTCATCTTGATCAGTTATTTGTCTTGAAAAACAATAAAAAGGCTAATATAGTCTTTGATAACATTTTACGTAGAACCTGGGATGATTGGCATCATATTTATAGCGATGCCTCTAAACATTCCTCCTCGGGTCATGTTGGCGTGGGTATATATCATCATCAATACAAAATAGTTCAGAAAGTAAAACTTCCTCCAGAAACATCTATTTTCACCGGAGAATGCTACGGCCTTTTCAAATCACTAGAATATATTTTACTTATGAAGCTTAATCAAAGCGTCATATTTTCTGATGCAAAAAGTGCTTTACAAGCGTTGAGTAAATTCCCCTTTATCAAAAATTCAAATAGCGTTGTTATTTTAGAATGTAGAAATTTGCTTTACAAAATTTCACAGCAGGGCTTGATTGTTCACTTTGTATGGATTCCTAGTCATCATAATATTCAAGGTAACGAAAAAGCTGATCAACTTGCTAATGAAGCTGTAACCTCTGGAGACCTATATCCCTACAAAAATTTCCCATATGATTTGCTCTCTCTTCCTAAAGTTTATCAACATAATTCTTGGCAACAAGAGTGGCAGAATAATAATTTAGAAAAAGGTAAACAGTATAGACTAATTCAACCTTCCATTCCATCAAAACCATGGTTTTTTAAAATGCGGCTTGGTAAAGTCTCAACCACCAATATAACCCGCATGAGACTGGGTCATACCTGTACTCCTGCTCATCTCTTCAGATTAAAAATAACAAATGATGATTTGTGCGAATGCGGTGCTGTTGGAGACGTAAATCATATTTTTTTCTCCTGCCCTCTTCATAACACTTCTTCCTTCCTATCATCACTTACATCTCTCCGTGTCCCTTTTCCTACATCTATCTCTACTTTGCTATCATCAAATAATAATAATATTTACAATGTTTTATGTAACTATATGACTCTAAATGATATAAAATTATAAACAAAATACTTATATGTTTAACCTTATCTGATCCTTGTTTTTCCTTTTGCCCTTTCTCCAAATCTGATTCCATATTCATTCGTTTCCCTACCTTTTACACCTACCGCCCCAATTCCCAAAACCCAAGTCTGTGGCCTATGCACAAACCGTGCTGTGCCAGGAAGAAAAAAAAAAAAAAAAACCTATATCAGTTATCTGTGGAATTAACATTTTTAGGCACCAATTAAGTAGAAGATACTACTAAAACGTAGTGATTACATTCTCTTTGGATACTACGTATTATGCAAACCTTAAAGGGGTGAAAAGGGGGTTGAAGTTTGTTTGCATAGGGAAGTATCAGTGTGGTCTAAGACTGACCAAATCCATCTAATGAAAAATATGATATCAACTTTCACCACACCACATACATGTTCATAGATTTCAAGCATGCCTTGGACAGCGTAGACTAGCTTGCTATATATATAGTGATCTGTGGCGTAGACAGACCAAAAATTCTCGATGCTATGAAGTTACTCGAAGTCACAAGCATAGAATTATTCTATGGTCCCAAGCATAGATTATTCTATGGTCCCAAGTAAATTAGTGCGCTTGGTTCAGGCCACCTGGCTGGCTAAGTCTAAGTTAGTAGTTTCCATTCAAATTTGAATTAAGTATCTGATCCATTCGAAGTACTTACTGTCTGTGGTAAGACAGGGGGTTGCTCCAAAGAGTAGTATTATATACCGGATACTGGGTTGCTCTATTTACTTCTTCAACCTTAAATAGAAGCAGCCATCCTAAACGCAGGAATATAGGACTTTTAGGGACCGTGTCGTCGTTATTGAGAACGGGAACAGGCGTTGATGTAATTAAACTCCGTCGGCAAGTAGGTACTGTGTTTTTATTTTCCGATTACAAGACCATGATTACAATCTATTTCGTATCAACAGACTATATGCTGGCGACTATATCTATATCTCTGGTTGGCCGGTTCTTACCAGTGTCCCAACCAAAGGATACCAAAATACATACAATCATACCAACTAAACGGAGTTGGTCCGAATCGTGTTCTTAATACTAAATGTGATAATAACACAAGGTCACCAACAAAACGGGATTGGTCCGAATCGTGTCCTCCACACCACCCCCCCACGGAGAAGGTTGAAGTCACTTCAACAAAAATCTGTGAAATCTTTGAACCTGACACGCCTGCCGGATCGCAGGCACAGCGTTATCCGATGATAACATTCTACGGGAGCTATGGCTACGTCGCTTGCCGCAGCATGTCCAGGGCATTATCGCTGCTCAGGACGACCTCAAACTAGAGAGAATTGCTGATATAGCAGATAAGATCGTCGAGGCCCAACCCGGGTCAGCCAACGTTTACGCAGCAGCCATCCCTCCATCTGATAAACTGAACGAAATGTCGTCTCAGCTAGAACTTTTACAAAATCAAGTCGCAGCTCTTTCATCCGCGCTGTCCGAGCGATCACGTCCCAGGAATAGATCTTCTTCCAGGAGCAGACGTTCCTCTCGCAGCGCCAGTGGTCAGAGGGACCGGCCTTGCTGGTACCACAGGAAGTTCGGGATCAACGCGAGCAGGTGCATAAGTCCCTGCAACTGGAAGGAGGAAAACTCCAAGAGCAGTCAGTAGAGGCGACAACTGATTGCGAATCTAACCGTAGCCGTCGCCTTTTTGTCACCGATTGCACCACGAAACGAAAATTTCTCGTCGACACTGGATCCGATTTATGCTGTTACCCACGCCGCTGGGTAGCAGATCAAAGGAAACCCTCTGATTATGAGCTCAGTGCTGCTAATGGTAGCAGCATAAAGACATATGGAACAATGACCTTGTCCCTAAATTTCGGTCTCCGACGCAATTTTGTGTGGCAATTCATAGTCGCTGACGTCACCATCGCTATAATTGGCTCTGATTTTCTGGCCCATTATCACTTATTGCCAGACTGCCGCGCCAATAGACTAGTTGATGGCGTTACGAACCTATCCACGCATGCCTCAACTGCAACCTCGGAACAGCCAAGTGTTAAGGTGATTTCATCAAGTTCTGCTTTCGCCCAAGTGTTGGCTGAATTCCCTGAAATCACCCGTCCTCCAGGGCTTCCCAAAGATATCAAGCACGATACGGTGCATTTTGTTCAAATCACGTCGGGGTCACCACTTTAGGGACCGTGTCGTCGTTATTGAGAACGGGAACAGGCGTTGATGTAATTAAACTCCGTCGGCAAGTAGGTACTGTGTTTTTATTTTCCGATTACAAGACCATGATTACAATCTATTTCGTATCAACAGACTATATGCTGGCGACTATATCTATATCTCTGGTTGGCCGGTTCTTACCAGTGTCCCAACCAAAGGATACCAAAATACATACAATCATACCAACTAAACGGAGTTGGTCCGAATCGTGTTCTTAATACTAAATGTGATAATAACACAAGGTCACCAACAAAACGGGATTGGTCCGAATCGTGTCCTCCACAGACTCATCGACTACAACACCAGTCAACTAGCTGCTTACGCGGATGATATTGTCATCACAAAGCAACATGCAGAGGCAGCTAAGTATGGACTGATGGTAAACGCTCGATAGCTAACCTTGTTCTTTAATTAATGTCACTGTAGGAATTGACACTGTTGAAATGGTCAGCTATTTAGGTACCTACCTACTTGTGTCGATATTGATCTGACCAGAATAAGGTTGAAGAAGATGTATGCTTGAATCATGGCCGGCAGCAGGTACTTCTATTCTCTTCGCTCGAAAAGTCTTAGCTCAAAATTCAAACTAGCTGTGTTTGAAAGGAAAGACAAAGTGTTTGGAACTCTCAGATACAACGCGTCAGATGGGCAGGGCATGTTGAGAGAATGGACAAAAACAGGGCACCAAAAATAATGCCCGACTGGATGCCGCAGCAGAAAAGACCAAGGGAAGGCATCGATCGTCAACCAGGGATCGTAGCGCTTGGCAGTCCATAGAAGAAGAGGCCAAGACCACAAAGGGTAGTAGCGCAAAAGAAAGAACATAAAAGAGCCATGGCAAAATAAAAATTTGCTGTATACTGTGAAGAGACTACATACCATTGCATCTCTACATTGTCTATAGCTGGTTGCTATAGCTACGTTTTAACTTGTTATTCATCTCGTGTCAACTTATGAAAATATTCCTAATAACATAAACTTATTGTGCTCATTTAAATATATTCATATTCGCCTTTTTACTTGCACATCTTTATTTCCTCATCACAAAAACTTAAAATGGTAGCAGAGCGATAGCAGAAGTACAAATTTTTGGAAGTGAATTGTTAAACTCGCGTATCAACGAGGATGCCGAAAACGACATATCACATCGAACCTTTAGATAAGGATAATTATGATACCTGGGCGATACAAGTCGAAGCCGTGCTAATAAAAAATAAACTTTGGAAGTATGTAACAAACGCACTACCTCCAACTGCGAGCAGCAATGAACTTGACGGCGACAGAGAGGCTAAGTCGGAACTTATCCTACTGATTGCACCCTCTCAGCTAAAGGACATCAAAAAATGTACATCGGCGAAAGCCCTATGGGACAAATTAAAGGAAATACACGCAAGTAAAGGCCCTGCGAGAAAAGCTACTCTTCTTAAACGGTTAATACTAACTAAACTCGAAGACGGCAATGTTCGCGAGCATTTGAACAAGTTTATGGACACAGTAGACAAGCTAGAGGAAATGGATGTAGATATCAACGAGGATCTACTCACTATATTGATGCTGTACAGTCTTTCTTCTGAGTACGAAAACTTTCGTGTAGCAATTGAGTCACGTGACGTGCTACCGAAACCTGAAGAACTTAAAATAAAAATTATTGAAGAGAGTGATGCTCGACATCGTGACGTCGAAGTCAGCCCGCCACCACATGAAGAAGAAAACGTACTCTACGCATCTTGCAAAATCTGTAAGAAATCGGGACGCAATATCTTTCAGAAGAAGTCGCACAAGATTTGCTCTAACTGCTGGAAGAGAAATAAAGGCACTGACCATAAACCTAAAAGGTCATACGCTGAAAAGAGCTCCTACGCCGAAGAGTGTTTCCTTACTTCCAACAAAAACGACCAGAACTACTGGGTACTTGACAGCGGCTGTACCTCTCACATGACGTTTCAACACGAGTACTTCAAAAACTTAACTAGAGTATCAAGAAAACTCAACTTTGCTTCAGAACAGCACTCTACTGAAATTAAAGGTCAAGGCAGAGTAACACTAAAAACTAAAGATCGAACAATCCATCTCGAAAACACTCTGTACGTACCATCACTTTGCAAAAATCTACTCTCAGTGCCAAAGATGAGAGAACATGGAGCTTCTGTAACTTTTAAAAAGGAGAAAGCGTTCGTACGAAACAAGACAGGAGATCTCGTTATGACTGCAGACAAATGCCAAAGCAGCGGACTCTACTATGTCAAGTCGCATGTCATCGAACGTAATTACGCAGCTACGTCTGAAACAACTTCAAACAATGCAAAGAAAAACTCTTTACTGGACTGGCACAAGAGGCTTGGACTTATGAACGACAAAGACATGCATCTAGCACTCAACAACGAGACATTGATCGGACTTAACTTTAACAAAACAGAGTCACTGTCCGACTGCGACGCATGCATTCAGGCAAAAATGACGCGCATACCAAGTCCTCCACAAAGAACAACTCCACGAACAACTGAACGTTTGGAGATCGTCCACAGCGACGTGTGCGGCCCTATTACTCCTTCCAACGGAAAGAACCGCTACTTTGTCACCTTTATAGATGATTACAGTAGATATGGCCGCGTATACTTTATGAAAAACAAAACAGAAGTCTTAGAACACTTCAAAATATATAAACTCGAAATGGAAACATTCACTGGAAATAAAATCAAGCATCTACAAACTGATAATGGCTCTGAATACGTTAACAACAAATTTCAAGCCTATTTACGAGAAAATGGGATAGCAAGACGCCTATCAGCACCCTATACCCCACACCAAAACGGAATTGCGGAACGCAAAAATCGCACACTATTAGAAAAAGCAAGAGCAATGCTAATTGACGCCAAAGCACCTATGTTTCTATGGGGAGAAGCCATCAATACGGCAAATTACCTATCGAACAGAAGCATAAACAGTGCTATAGAAAACAGAACGCCATTTGAGAAATGGGTTCTAAGAAAACCCTGCGTTAACCATCTCCACACATTCGGAGCTAAAGCATTTCTGCTTATTAAAGGTCCCAATAAAGGTCCTAAATTTACACCCAAAGCAATTCCTGGAGTATTTGTTGGATACTCGGATACCAGCAAAGCCTACAGGGTATATGTTCCTAACAAACGCAAGGTTTATATTTCCAAAGACGTTAGAGTTGTCCAGACAAACTTCTACTCGAATACTACTGAAAATTTTGACAACCTTACTCACTCCATTTCGACTACTCCACAAATTGAACTGAACGTTGAAGACACTCCTTATAAACGAACTTCAACTACAAGACAAGTCACTCCAGATTCTACTCAAGAACGTGATCGTGAGCGTGGTGACATCGATCAGGACACTGATGATGATCAAACAGAATTTTACGAAGCTTCTGGTAGTGATGCTTTTTATATATAGTCACTAAGCCACTGTACGGCCCAAGACTAGAAGAGCTGAGTGGAAAAATTGGACTAAAAAGAATTTCCAAATAGAATTGCAAATTCTTAAAAGTTTGGAGGGTGTGAAGAGACTGCATACCATTGCATCTCTACATTGTCTATAGCTGGTTGCTATAGCTACGTTTTAACTTGTTATTCATCTCGTGTCAACTTATGAAAATATTCCTAATAACATAAACTTATTGTGCTCATTTAAATATATTCATATTCGCCTTTTTACTTGCACATCTTTATTTCCACATCACAAAAACTTAAAATATACTGTCTGTTAGGACTCGTCAAGTGATTACTTGCTCAGTGGGACTGGTCCCCCTGATTTTAAAACGTCTTTTTGCTAGATACCTACCACATAATACTTTTTAATAAGAAAGATGTTGATTTTTGAACTCGTAGAAAACCATTTGGGGCCATCAGTCCCCCTGATGGCCCCAAATGGATATTCCAACAATGTTGTAAACTATAGATAGATATTCTTTATTTAACAGAAAACTACAGGTATAAGACAACAGCAGACACCACAAGCGGTCTTTTCTCCCAGATAACATTTGTTTGGGTAACTTCTCCAACGCCCTCCCGAGTCCTTTCTGATCCGGTACTATATCTAAGGCTGTAATCGTCTAGCTACGCCCGGCTTTGGTAAGGCCTTGCTTACGCCCCCGTCGCACACACAGTTCTCAGGCAGACGCGTAGACGCATCCAAAATAACCAACCAGCGTTAACCAACGACGACGGGTTGCAACGTTATCTAAGTTGGAAAGCCCCAGGTCATCCTCTTCCTCTGCTTATCTTAAGAATAGCCCCGAAGGAACGAATCAGATATATCCTACGATCAAACACCAGCCAAATACAATAGTTTCCGATGGCCAAAAGTACCAAAAGAAGAGACTGGTCGCAATGTTATCCTGGATGAATAAGTACCTACTCCCTTTTTTATTTGGTAGACACCGTGCTAACCGCAGATAATTCATTTATCTCAGGAACTTACAGGTGGAGTCCGCGCCATGAAAGAAGAACTAAATTTTGAGATTCTGTCTATGAACATAAAGCTATGGTGTGTTAAATTGTCTAAGGGTGGCGCGGACTCAACCAACTCAACACAGTATTTTTTTTATGAGAAAGTGAGGCAAACGAACAAGCGAGTCACCTGGTGGTAAGTGATCACCGCCGCCCATGGACATCAGCTACACCAGAGGGAGTGGAGATACGTTGCCGGCTTTTAGGAAGATATCTTAGGCTCGTTTCTTAAAGATCTCAAGGTATGTCGTATCCGTTCGGAAATACCGCTGCGGGATGTTGATTCCACAATGGCGTGGTGCGTGGCAAACATTTTTTGGCATGGACATCAGTAACAAAATAATAAATGATCGTTTCCAACATTGAAAGGTTCAAATATGAAATAACGAACATAAATGATATAATTGTATATTTTATTCATTACAAAATATAATACTTTTACATTTTTAAAATCGACTTAAAAAAATTGCGTGTTATTATACCTGACAATAACAAACAACCACTACTTACATTGCTATCATTACGGGTGGTACCGTATGCTCAGCCACTAAATTGATTATGTTACCGGAAATGTGTTAAATTTAGGAATTGTATAAAATTCCTAGGAATTTTGTACATTTCCTAGGAAATGTATTATAATTCCTGATGTCATATTAGGAAATGAATTAAATCGGTGGATTAATTGTGAGTTATTTATTCTTCTGCTAAAGCCAAGTTTGGTTGGAGCCTATATCTTAATATTTCGATCTGTCACCACCCCGTTTGTCCCCATCTCGGACGCAAGCCGCCACAGGAGCAAGAGCAGGTGAGACATCACGAGGCTCGGCATACTGTCTCGCGAGTGTGTGCGATTAGAGCGATGGTAGCTCAGCGGGTAAGAACACGCCTTCCATGCGAGGGGTCGTGGTTCGAATCCTAGCATGAAACTCTGGACTTAATAGTTGCAGCTGCTACAATGTACAATAGGAAACTATTTAGCATATACATAGCATTTTATTCATTTTAGTTTTATACATTCTATCTTATAGATTTAAGGATAACTTAAGGATACCAAAAACAAAAGAGTTAAAATATGCACAAATAATAATTTTATCGCAAATAAAAAATTGGCACTTAAAATTTTGTGCGGAAACGCTCACTGGCTTGTCGTGACGTCACTTGCCCTACGGCGCTGCATAATCTTTCATGACATTTGCATATAAAAACTACATGCATCTTTTTCGTCTACTTGGTAACCCTTTTCACGAACTGAATGTTCCGGAGTTTTTTTTAATGTTATTGGTGGCAAAGGAGTCGCAGTGAAAAACAGCATAGTGCTGCTTCACGCCGATTTTCTGTGATGCCGTGATTTTACTTCCGGTCGAGCCGGCCCATTCATGCCGAAACGTGGCTCTCCCACGGTTCAAATTTATACGGCCTTTAACAATACACAGTTGAAACTAACTGCGTTATCTCAATAAGACTAAGAAATCACAGAGGTCATAAGATTCTGGATATTAAGGTTTCACAAGTGATATAACTGGGTTAAAAGAAACTCCTGGCTTCTTGGAACTGTTCAAAGTACCTATCTGTAGATTTCTAATTTAACACGCACCAGATGATCCTTGTTGCACCTAGGACCCCGCGATCACGGCCCGGTACTTAAATCAGTAGTCCCAAGGTAAGAATAATATTTTACAAAAATAAGAGACAACCCTATACGTAGGTAACTTTTTGTCCAAAAGGGAGGAGTGTCAATACTGCTTTAGCGTATTTATCTACTGTGGCAGCACTGTGGCGAGTGACGTCACATTAAGTCAGCGTTTTCGCGCGAATATTGAAATGTCAATTTTTATTTGCTCTTGAACAATTATTTGCGCATTTGTTTTAGGCATCTTTAAGTTATCCTTAAATGTTTAAGATAGACTAAAAAAACAATGCAAATTCCCTATTATTAATATTATTCCCTTAAAATAATATTATGATTATAAAATAAATTTTACAAGGTAACCTATCGCGACATGTCGCGACATTAAATAATATTTGAGTATAAGTATTTAAGGTTTAGTTAACCATATATTACATTGATTTTAATTTTAAAAATTCAGACATATTTGAGATCCATATAAGTAATAAGCTCTACTAATTTTACTTATCACTTTCTAATATTTATGTTACATACATATCGAAAGTATGTTTAAATTATTAATGAATAAAATCAGTGATAAACGTATCGCGTCTGTTGGTAATTATATAATAATTGATAATAATATATTTTTTTTATGTGAGTACTCAGACGAGTACACTGATTACCTGATGGAAAGCGATTACCGCCGCCCATGGACACCCGAAGATAATATTTAATTTATCACATTTAACTATAGTAAAATCTACACTGGAACATAGAATTATAACAAGACTAGGAACCTAGTCTGCGCCCACAATTTGAAGCAACTCAAATGGAGCCGTACGGCTCCAGACGCCCGGTCCGCTCCGTAGTCGTCAATGTCAATGCCTGTCGAACGCACCTCGCGAAAATTAATTTACTATGACGATTTGTGCTCTGAAATTTTGTCTCAATGATTCGGACAAGCATAAGAAGTGTAATAATATCACTTTTCAGAGGCCTTCAATATTTCCTAGTATGTTCTGTTTTATAAGCTAAAAATACAAACGATTTATTAAAATGCTCAGTGTTACCCGATAACAGAAAACAAATATTTTCCCCATTTCAACTTTAGTGAAGCAGTGTCTCTAATGTGTTTCGCTGCGTGAGTGCGGGTACCGTTACTTTTATATGTTAAAAAATAAATAAGCAATAATTTATTAATTTAATAATAATTTTAAGATTTATGTAGCTTGATGTGTTTCTCACAGTGCAATACATGGATCCACATTTTACACGATTTGAAACTCATCCTGATAACCATTAAAATAAGTAGGTAGCTCTTTATTTCTTATTCATTATTGTATGGTCAAGGCATCATTAATATCAAAATTCAAAACATAACTTGCCAATTTTATAATCACAGCTAGGCAGATACTTTTTAGTGTTGTTCTAGGCACTATTAATAACAGTGCAGTTACTACAATAACCATTTCCCATGTTTTAGGGAAATATGTTTGACTGGTAATATTAATCAGGATTTATGTTGATACTACGTACGTAGTACCAACTTGAACAATCAAATTTGTGCTTCAAATTGTCTTGTAATAATTCTATGCACTGGAACATTATTATTTCAACATTATAATGATGAATTAATAGAACTAAAAGTGCAAAAAATGACATTTTACATAGTTTGCTTATTTTTGACCAAATCAATTAAGTACCTAGGTAAGAGGTACCAATTAAGTTGTATTTTCACCATAGAATTAGAAGGGCGGCCAGCATCATAGGTTTATGCTTTTCATCAAAAACTGCCTAATATAATATCTTCCACTAATTCACATCCATCATTACGTCAAATAAGTAGAGTTCAATGTGAATTTGACAGTTTGTAGTAACAAAATGCACTGTCAAACGTACATATGATATTATAATAATTTATAAGTAATTTTGAGATTTCTGGGAAAAATTTGACTAAGAAGTCATTGATCAGTAAATAGCAATAATGAATTTAATATGTTACTACGTCGATGATAGCATTACAAACAGAGCTCGCCGCGCCGCATGGTGAGCTAACAAACGGCTTTCATAGACATTTATATCGAAGTTGCAAAGTGCTTGATTTTAAGTAAAAAACTAATTACCTACGATGAAAAATAAATAGGTAAAACATACATATATTATTATAAATATTACATCTTTAGCAGCGTATAACTCGCCACTAAAATTCCACTCCAATAAAAACAAACAATATGAAACAGTTACCAATAATTGAATAATCCTAGTTGACTTAATAATTACACGTTAGTACAAAAATATATTGAGTAATCAAGTGTAATACTAAATCTGGTTTTATATCAAGCCCTATTTTCTAATATAAAAGATCACAGGACAGTCCCCTGTTTCAAATAATGGAATCACAAAAAAAATATATCTAAAACTATTAGAATGTCACATAAGTGGATACAAAATACAGAAAATGAATGTAAATTAATACTGCTTGTATTAAAATAAAACCGGAATACTATGCTAAAGTCATAATTTAATTCACCGATGTTATTATGTTTGTTTGAATACAACAAACTCTAATTGTCAAAACATCTTAGTTTTTCTAATCATTGATAGTAAATGGCAACCAAACCAAATTCGCTATTTTTTGTAATTTCTAATTAAGTTAATTATTAGAAACATTTTTATTCAGTTGTATGAAAAACAACTTACTCTTCTGGTATCAATTAACCATTAAATAATTATTTGTACAAAATTGTTACATAGGTTTTTTTCTGCACAATAGTTATTAAGTAAGAACTAACTGTGTCTAAGAATGAATGCATTAGGGCATACATAATACTAATACTAACAGTCTCTAGATATAAAGTTACAAAATGTACATAAGTAATATAATAAAATATTGTTTCTACCATTTGAATATGGTATTAGGAAGATTTTTAGATACATTGAGATCATTAACCAAAATAATTGTTTGCAGAATACTAACCTTTGGGTTATTATCACCGCGTTTCTAACCTGAAATAAACATTTAAAACATTTAAATAATGGAGGTATAGGCTCCACCCCATATTTTTTTTTTAATTTAGAGATTGAAATTGGGAATCATTGGGATATAAAAAAAGGGAATCCATACTTAGGCAGAAACGATGGTCAAGAGTTAGCTCCACCAAATATGTCCCGTGATTGGCGTCATTTTGGGTGCTTTCGGAAAATGACTTCAGAAAACAAAATTAATTGGAATGTTGAACTAAGGATCAACTTCAACAGAATGGGGACCATAGCGTGCGAAAAATCCGCTAGATGGCGTAATATAGGACTAGCTTAGGTCCTTATATACGTTGCGACCGCTACTGCTCCCTAGCGACGACGAGGGAAGTATTCTCCACCGGCCGGCAACCCCAACTACACCAGACGGCGGCTCGCCGCCCCCACTACACTTAGCACCTCTTCCACCCCTTCCGTCACAATCACTTCACACTATTCTGAGAATAGAACTAAACAACAGCACATAACTAGATTTTGCCCCCCCGAAAAAAATTGAGTGCCTTCCTCACTCCTACTACGCACGTAGCGGTGTCGTTGGCGCTATTTTTTCTTCCTCTAAACCCCAAATGATAAAGCCCAGATTTTGCAGTTTCCTAAAAAACTAGAAATACCACCCTCACGCTACGCTACTGTGTGAATGACGTTACCTCAGCGTGAGTGACGCTCAGCGCATCGCTCAGGCGATGACGTAGACGAGCAGGCGCTGGCTGCGGTATCAGAAGAGGTTGCGCGGCGGCGGCACGGCCACCACGGCGGCGCCGGCGCGGCCTGTGCTAAGAGGCGCCAGCTTACGCCAGCAGTTCGACTCAGAGTCGTACACTTCCACCACGCACAGGTACTGCACGCCGTCGTAACCACCTGTAGGTCATAAATCATTTAGGGAGTTGCCACACTGGCGGATTGCAAGCGTTCTCAAAGCGGAGCGATGAACGCAGCGAACACGTCGCGGATGGATTCACGCAACGGATTCGCCGTGGAGATAAGTCTGAAGGCCATTGTTTTTTGTGGCGGCCACGCAGAAAAACCAACGCCCTGTGTGGTCTAGTGGTTTAAGTACAGGGTCGTGATCTCGGGGTCCTGGGTTCGTTTCCCAGGTCGAGCGAAAAGTATGTTTCGTCCGTTGCGCATCCGCGGCGTCAACGCTGCGCAACCGCGACGTGTTCGCTGCGTTGTCGCTCCGCTTTGAAAACGCTCGCTATCCGCCAGTGTAGCAACTCCCTTAGCTCGGAACCACCAAGGAAGTCCCGTGAAAACCGCGTTTGGTCCTCATCAACATTCAAATTTGAGCTTTATGACCATAGACACAAGAGCGATGGTAGCTCAGTGGATTAGTACGCGCCGTCTAAGCGGGGGGTCGTGGTACGAATCTGAGCATGGACCTTTGGATTTCTCAAGTCTATGTGCGTATTTCTACCATTAGGGCGGTGAGGGAAAATATGGGAGGAAACCTGCACGTTTCGGACAGTTTCTCCTGTTCTCCTATTAAAAGAGTCGCTTCATTGTAATTATCAGACTCATCTGGTAACCTGGGCTCCAAACCAATAGCTTCGGACAGGAATTACACGCTAAGATGAACAAGATCGGGCGGTACGGCCCGACTCCATTATCCATATGAAAATATTATTACTGGTTTGGAATAAGGCATAAGGATAATGTACTGATGTAGGGTGGTAGAGTTAAGCTCCCCGCTATGTCCTCATGTCACCGCCCCGCTAAGGGGCGATGAGGGAGAACCGGGGATTCAGTGGATATGGCTCTGGCCGGCTTGAAGAGCCCCATAAGGTACGGACTATTGGCCCCCTGGGCCTGGTAATCCCACTGCGAGTTATAAAAAAAAGATGCACAACGCGTAATCGCCTTATCAACTATGTACATTCCATCTAGGTAAAAGTACTATCGCAGTCGCGAGTCCGTGCCACCAAAGAAATACTTCAGTCGTCATCAATATTCAAATTTTGCCATGGGAGAGCCGCGCTTCGGCATGAATGGGCCGGCTTGACCGGAGTGATACTCACATAAAACCTTGTCTGCCACATAAAAAAAATTGAGCTTTAGATCCATAGACACAGGTCCCCTTTATTACAATCGCGAAGCTAAGGATAGTCCCGGAACACAACTCTTGCCATCCCTTTTTAACATTGCCTGTTGGAACGGCATGACATGAGCATTTCGTGGCGAACACTAGTGAAGTCCTTACCGACAGCGACGATCCGGTCCCCGAGAAGGCAGGAACCGATGGCGTCCCTGCCGCACGAGAGCCGCGCGAGCAGCACCCAGGTGTCGGCCACGGGGTCGTACCGCTCGACGCACGCGAGGCGCCCGCCAACCGTGTTCGCTGGCGCCTCGTGCCCGCCCAGGGCGTATAGGTACCCGCCAGCGGCACAGACCTGAAAATAGTTTTTTTAGAATAGGCAGACTTTTGGCCGAAATCTCACCTGATGGTAACGGCCGAGGTTGGACTCTGTCTGGCTAGCAACAATTAGTACCTATATATTATTTTTCGAAATTTTACTATTGGTCATAATAATGTTTGGTACCAACCATGTTCAGTTTTGGCCAGTGATAAAAATGTCATGCTGTATACTGATTATAATAACACATTTGAAAAATTCATGCAACCTAAAATATCTACATGACGATAAGTGAAGGTATTTAAAATATTCGTTATATCCACTTAATCGTCAAACGCGCTTTAAAATGTTTCAGTATTCTCACAAGCCGGTCGAGTATGCATGACGAACGCAAGATGCTTTGGACTGAACAGAGCTTCGTCTGCATCAATGAAGATGCACGTAAGCTGCACGTAATGCATTGTCTCAAGGACAAAGGAGATCCTCGGACTACATATTTTTGGTCCAAACATAAAAGTGCCGGCCAAAACAAATTCTGTCTGGCACTTGGACCAAAAAGAAGATGTCCTTTATCTTACTAAGTTCAAATAGATAATTAGATAATAGAACCTCTAGTGGACTGACAGCACTTTTTATTGACTAAGTACTAAGATCAAATGAATGACATCAGTTGGCACCACCGTCGACGTTCCCTATTAGCAGGACTTACACTGACTCCGCCGCGGCGGCGCGTCATGGCGGCGCAGTTGGTCCAGTGGTTGGTGGTGGGGTCGTAGCACTCGACGGAGCGCAGGCACGCGCCGCCATCGCGCCCGCCCACTGCGTACAGTCGCCCGCGCAGCGCCGCCACGCCGCACGTGCTGCGCGCGCCCGTCATCGGCGACACGATCGTCCACGTGCGGGAGCACGCGTCCCATCTACACACACTCAAATTATAACTAGCCGCATATTACACGCAGAATTTCATTTATCACATTGACAAGATTGCTTGGATATGTACAGAGGATGATCATACCGCTCAACAGAGTTAAGATATATCCATCCGTCGTGACCACCAACCGCATAAATGGGTGAATTGGGCCCATCCCCTAAAACAGCCACTCCCAGCCCATGTCTGTGTGTGTTCATCGGCGCTAAAGTACTCCAGCTAAGTGATGTTAGATCAAAACATTCAACCTAAAAAATGGTATCACAAATTATAAAAAAAAGCTTTTTGATTCTTGATGTAAATGTTCTATCTAAAAAAATTATACCGTGTTCAATGTTTTAAGACCATCCCTGCCACCTACGACCACAAGCTTATTGTGCATAACTGCTACTCCAAACTGTAATCTCCTTGCACCCATCCTCATAAAAGGTGTCCATGTATTAGTCCGTGGATCATACATTTCCATATTACTTGCACCCTGTTAAAAAAACAAATATTTTCTCTAGAATTACTCATCAGGCATAGAATACAGTAGGTATTACTTTTTATCTTTTACATCAATCCTACCTTGTAACCATCCATACCACCAATAGCCAAGAGCCGTCCAATAGTTGAAGTTCTTGGTCGGGTTCTGTGAGAGAAAAGCAAAGAGCGTCTCTCTGGTAGAAGATGCCACTTCACAGCCTCCATTATCAAAGGTTGACATTCAGTCACATTGCCGCAGGCAAGCTCTACTTTATCAATCAAATACTGAAATAAATAATTCAATAAATTTATTTCAGAACACTCGGTAGTGTTTGTTCTTAGAGCCAAATTATTACTGCTACTATATAATTATTTTAGTTAACTCAGAGAAAATTTAATAAACTTATGATGAACAAAAGTCATGTGAAATAGTAATTTAACGAAATGTATGCCGAAAAATAATAGATTACCTCTGAAGACAGTAAAGGTAACTTAATCAATTTCAGTAAAGTTGGCAAATGTTGTTCTCGGTTGGCACTATCATGTTGCACCCAAGTCATCAGACTTTCAAAAACATTTTCTTCTGTAACTACATTGAGATCATCAGATTTTAGCAAGTTTGCTAGCTGTTCTGACTGCAGTGAAAGGAATTCTTGATGCTTCACCACCTTCACAAAAACATAGAAAGAATATTATTTTTTTAGTAAAGGATATACTATAATTGGGTATCAATCATAAGAAATATTGATGGCATTATTTTCGCTAACAAGGGAAACAGGGGTTAAAAATTATTATTAATACTTCCTTGATCCTAGTAACTGCAATGAAATGTCGAGATATCCACAAATTGCAAGTTATTTTGGTATGTTTGTATGGGAAATATGTTGTTCACTGGCCCCTTAAGGTGACGGGTAGGGTACACTAGAGACGCCAATCGATTTTAATTTTTAGGTACTAAACCGGATCTATTTTAAACAATTTTGGGGTTACAACCTCTTGGCAAACATCATACTATTTTTTAAATAACCACGCACAATTGCGGACCCAACATTTGTACGCGAAAAATTGATTCACGTTAAAAGTAACCGCTTTTGGCGGTAATCAATTTTTCGCTTACAAAAACAGACCCAATATTTATGCATGGTTATTTAATAAATAGTATAAGTGTTTACCGAGAGGTTGTAAAGTTTAGTAGCTAACAATTAAAAACGAATGGTGTCGCTAGTTAGGGCTACCCGTCGCCTTAATGTAATTTATAGTTCAATTAACTGTCACAATTAACAATCACCTGCATAAAATGCTGATAGGTATACTCCAAAGCATTCGTGTGTAAATTCATACAAGACTGTTGTTCAGCAAACAAAGCAATACCTAAACAGTTACATGGATCAAGCTGCTTCTTTAGGAAAGCACAACAAGCATCGGTCACTGAGTTCAGCTGCAGCAAGCTTGCTGTTGACAGAAGCACCTCCACTGTTTCTTCTCTCAGTTCTGCAAATGAATATTAACAAAGACAACTTTATCAATTACATATTTTAGTAGTTCAATTTTCCTAGATATTTCCATTAATGTTTTAAAATAGTATTCCCAGATTAGTAGGTAATAAAATTACCAATAGGATTCCTAATAGAATAAACAATGAATAATTAAAAATGCAGTTTTCTATTTATTTACATAAAGTTTTATTATTATTATTTTATGTGACACTAAGATCTTAACTTTGTCAGAGACAAGTGCCTGAAGTAGGTTTGAAAAATCTGTAGATTGGTATGAAGAAAGAATAGTTCAAAACTTTCAAATAACATTATAATGTATCAACACGAGGACTACCACAATATTTGTGTCCGCTCGTGACCACGGCTGCTGTAACATAGCCGAAACGTCGAGCGAAATATGTGAGTACACAATTTTGTTTCACATAATAAATATTGTGTTAATCCCTGTATTGATACATTATAGTTATAATTCAATGCGAAAATCTAAAAATCTATTTTCAAATATCATATTTTTAAAGTTGCCAAAAATATAAACAGGTTTAAGAAAATATGTTTTTAAAAACTAATATTAAAAGTTAGCTTTCTATTCAGCAAGCGTTTAACTTCAGTTAGTTTTAATACCTATAGTTCCAGTGTAACAATACCGGACAAGTGCCTGGAGGGCCTGTGAGTCAACCCGCTCAAGAGTTATTTCTGTCAACTGTGCCTCCCTGAGGGAGCCCGTAAACATCGCCGCAAAATATTCACTACATGAGGCCAGCAATACTTTGTGTGCAGGGATTCTGAAAACAAAAGTTATGGAACAAAAGCCTTTGTTCTATTTCTATACTAATTTTACTACAAATATACACGAAAGGAGACACAACACATTATTTGTACAATATAAACATAATAGTTTATTAACTTCATAGTTTATTTTTATGAAATAAAATATTTTAACTACATTTAGGTTGGTTTATACAATGTTTACATATGGAAAATAAGATTAAACAAAGTCATAATGAAATTAAATGCATAGCCATTAATAAAATAAATGTTTCGGTACAGTTTAAATCAGCTAAAATGATAAACTACAAACCTGCATCCTCCAGCTATCAGTGCCACGTCGCATAATTTTTGTGATTGAAAATATTGAAAGATATTTTTAAGAGTTACTTCAGAATGTCCTTTATCACAATAAAATTCATCTTGGCTTGAAGCACTTGAAAGACTTAACTGGCTGAGTTCTCTGGGCAATCCCTCATCAATTGAATTGGTGGAAATATTATCCTTAGAGCTTTCAGGCTTCTGCGAGTCACAACCTGACATGGTTAAGAAGAATGTAGTTATTTTAAACAAACTTTAATGAGAAAATCGAACTTCGCAGAACAAAGCCGCCGAACCGAACAAAGCGATCACAAAAGCGACAAACGAAAACAAAGATTTGTCAATTTTATCCGACACGGAACTTTGATAGAATTGGCATAAATAAAAAGTACTCTGTGGGAAGCAGTGTTGCCAAGACTAGCCCTGACAAAATCGCCTAAATTTTTTTCTCAATCTAGTACCACAAAGTCGTAGCTTAAAAAGAGATTTTAGGAACCCTACCTATGTAAGTTTAACTGTTGGTTGGTATTTCAATTCGGGATGAAAGGAGTTATTTTTAATCTATAACCAGATAAAATGAGCTAGTTTTTAATCTATTACCCGATGTACAGTCAGCCACACATCAGGTTAATACAATCTGTCAAAGTTCCTCAATTGTTATTGAACCGAACGAATGAAGAAATTTGAAAGTTTTGTACACTTTGATGTGTGGCTGTATGTACAGACAGCAAGAAATCAGAGGGCCTAATTTAAAGCACACGTTACGACCGATTACGAGTTTCCCTCTTTTTGACACGCGCTGCGGGTCTCCTTTGTTTGGTTGCGACAGGTATAGTCTCGTTCGTTACAGGACGGCTTTAAATTTAGCCACTAGGTTACCACAATCTGTCCAATTTCCTCAATTGATAATGAATCAAACGTATTTGACATTAAGGTGAGAGTCGATAAAAGAAATAAAACATTTTATTTACATTGATGTGTATCTGTCTGTACCTGGATGCAAATGTATCTGGATGCAGATTTATGAAGGCTCAGATCCGCGGATGCGGATGTTTTAGATATTATTAAAAAAAGTCTATTAATGAAGAATTAAAACAATGATAAGCAAAGGAATATCCGCTGTATTCAGCCGTCCGATGACGTCATTTGGCGCTTACGTCTATTTAGAATAAAAAATTTCAATAATTATTTTATGCATGAAAATGGACAATTTTGAAAAAGAAAAAATATGGTCGTTTCATTTTCTGTCTACTTTCATATAAAAAAACAATATGGACATGTTCAAAATTTTGAATGTTGTCCATTAGTACTATATATTATTTTCGAAATTTTTACCTTATTGGTCATAATAATGTTTGGTACCAACCATGTTCCAGTTTTGGCCAGTGATAAAAATTCCATGCTGTATACTGATTATAATAACACATTTGAAAAATTCTGCAACCTAAATATCTACATGACGATAAGTGAAGGTATTTAAAATATTCGTTATATCCCTTAATCGTCCAAACGCGCTTTAAATGTGTTCAGTATCTCACAACCGGTCGAGTATCATGACGAACGCAAGATGCTTTGGACTGAAACAGAGCTTCGTCTGCATCATGAAGATGCACGTAAGCTGCACTAATGCATGCTCAGGACAAAGGAGATCCTGCGACTACATATTTTTGTCCCAACATAAAAGTGGGCCTGCCAAAACAAATTCTGTCTGGCACTTGGACAAAAAAGAAATTGTCCTTTATCTTACTAAGTTCAAATAGATATTAATAATAGAACCGCTAGTGGACTGACAGCACTTTTATTGACTAGTACTAAGATCAATTGAATGACATCAGTTGCACCACCGTCGACGTCCCTATTAGCAGGACTTACACTGACCCGCCGCGGCGGCGCGTCATGTGCGGCTCAGTTGTCCAGTGGTTGGTGGGTGGGTCCGTAGCACTCACGGAGCGCAGCACGCGCGCCATCGCGCCCGCCCACTGCGTACAAGTCCGCCCGCGCCGCGCCCGCCACGCCGCACGTGCTGCGCGCGCCCGTCATCGGCGACACGATCGTCCACGTGCGGGAGCACGCGTCCATCTACACACCTCAAATTATAACTAGCCCATATTACACGCAGAATTTCATTATCACATTGACAAGATTGCTTGATTTACCTGATGAATCCATACCGCTCACAGAGGTAAGATATATCCATCCGTCGTGACCACCCAACCGCATAAATGGGTGAATTGGGCCCATCCCCTAAAACAGCACTCCCAGCCCATGTCTGTGTGTGTTCATCGGCGCTAAAGGTACTCTCCAGCTAGTGATGTTAGATCAAACATTCAACCTAAAAATGGTATCACAAATTATAAAAAAAAGCTTTTGATTCTTGATGTAAATTTCGATTCTAAAAAAATATACCGGTTCATTTTTAAGACCATCCTGCCACCTACGACCACAAGCTTATTGTGCATAACTGCTACTCGCAACTGTAATCTCCTTGCCACCATCCTCATAAAGGTGTCCATGTATTAGTTCCGTGGATCATACATTTCCATATTACTTGCACCTGTTAAAAAAACAAATATTTTCTCTGAATTACTCATCAGGCATAGAATCAGTAAGGTATTATTTTTATCTTTTACTCATCCTACCTTGTAACCATACATACCACCAATAGCCAGAGCCGTCCATAGTTGAAGTTCTTGTCGGGTTTCCTCTGAGAGAAAAGCAAAGAGCGTCTCTCTGGTAGAAGATGCCACTTCACAGCCTCCCTTTAATAAAGTACAAAAGTTGACATTCAGTCACATTGCCGCGGCAAGCTCTACTTTATCAATCAATACTAAATAAATTAATTCATAAATTTATTTCAGACACTCGGTGTGGTTTTGTTCTTAGAGCCAATTCTTACTGCTACTATATATTATTTTAGTTAACTCAGAGAAATTTAATAAACTATGATGAACAAAAGTCATGTGAAATAGTAATTTAATCGAATGTATGCCGAAAAATATAGATTACCAGTCTGAAGACAGTAAAGGTAACTTAATTCAATTTCAGTAAAGTTGGCAAATGTTTGTCCTCGGGGTTGGCACTATCATGGTTGCACCCCAAGTCATCAGACTTTCAAAAACATTTTCTTCTGTAAACTACATTGAGATCATCAGATTTTAGCAAGTTTGCTAGCTGTTCTGACTGCAGTGAAAGGAATTCTTGATGCTTCACCACCTTCACAAAAACATAGAAAGAATATTATTTTTTTTAGTAAAGGATATACTATAATTGGGGTATCAATCATAAGAATATTGATGGCATTATTTTCGCTAACAAGGGAAACAGGGGTTAAAAATTATTATTAATACTTCCTTGATCCTAGTAACTTGCAATGAAATGTCGAGATATCCACAAATTGCAAGTTATTTTGGTATGTTTGTATGGGAAATATGTTGTTCACTGGCCCCTTAAGGTGACGGGTAGGGTACACTAGAGACGCCAATCGATTTTAATTTTTAGGTACTAAACCGGATCTATTTTAAACAATTTTGGGGTTACAACCTCTTGGCAAACATCATACTATTTTTTAAATAACCACGCACAATTGCGGACCCAACATTTGTACGCGAAAAATTGATTCACGTTAAAAGTAACCGCTTTTGGCGGTAATCAATTTTTCGCTTACAAAAACAGACCCAATATTTATGCATGGTTATTTAATAAATAGTATAAGTGTTTACCGAGAGGTTGTAAAGTTTAGTAGCTAACAATTAAAAACGAATGGTGTCGCTAGTTAGGGCTACCCGTCGCCTTAATGTAATTTATAGTTCAATTAACTGTCACAATTAACAATCACCTGCATAAAATGCTGATAGGTATACTCCAAAGCATTCGTGTGTAAATTCATACAAGACTGTTGTTCAGCAAACAAAGCAATACCTAAACAGTTACATGGATCAAGCTGCTTCTTTAGGAAAGCACAACAAGCATCGGTCACTGAGTTCAGCTGCAGCAAGCTTGCTGTTGACAGAAGCACCTCCACTGTTTCTTCTCTCAGTTCTGCAAATGAATATTAACAAAGACAACTTTATCAATTACATATTTTAGTAGTTCAATTTTCCTAGATATTTCCATTAATGTTTTAAAATAGTATTCCCAGATTAGTAGGTAATAAAATTACCAATAGGATTCCTAATAGAATAAACAATGAATAATTAAAAATGCAGTTTTCTATTTATTTACATAAAGTTTTATTATTATTATTTTATGTGACACTAAGATCTTAACTTTGTCAGAGACAAGTGCCTGAAGTAGGTTTGAAAAATCTGTAGATTGGTATGAAGAAGGAATAGTTCAAAACTTTCAAATAACATTATAATGTATCAACACGAGGACTACCACAATATTTGTGTCCGCTCGTGACCACGGCTGCTGTAACATAGCCGAAACGTCGAGCGAAATATGTGAGTACACAATTTTGTTTCACATAATAAATATTGTGTTAATCCCTGTATTGATACATTATAGTTATAATTCAATGCGAAAATCTAAAAATCTATTTTCAAATATCATATTTTTAAAGTTGCCAAAAATATAAACAGGTTTAAGAAAATATGTTTTTAAAAACTAATATTAAAAGTTAGCTTTCTATTCAGCAAGCGTTTAACTTCAGTTAGTTTTAATACCTATAGTTCCAGTGTAACAATACCGGACAAGTGCCTGGAGGGCCTGTGAGTCAACCCGCTCAAGAGTTATTTCTGTCAACTGTGCCTCCCTGAGGGAGCCCGTAAACATCGCCGCAAAATATTCACTACATGAGGCCAGCAATACTTTGTGTGCAGGGATTCTGAAAACAAAAGTTATGGAACAAAAGCCTTTGTTCTATTTCTATACTAATTTTACTACAAATATACACGAAAGGAGACACAACACATTATTTGTACAATATAAACATAATAGTTTATTAACTTCATAGTTTATTTTTATGAAATAAAATATTTTAACTACATTTAGGTTGGTTTATACAATGTTTACATATGGAAAATAAGATTAAACAAAGTCATAATGAAATTAAATGCATAGCCATTAATAAAATAAATGTTTCGGTACAGTTTAAATCAGCTAAAATGATAAACTACAAACCTGCATCCTCCAGCTATCAGTGCCACGTCGCATAATTTTTGTGATTGAAAATATTGAAAGATATTTTTAAGAGTTACTTCAGAATGTCCTTTATCACAATAAAATTCATCTTGGCTTGAAGCACTTGAAAGACTTAACTGGCTGAGTTCTCTGGGCAATCCCTCATCAATTGAATTGGTGGAAATATTATCCTTAGAGCTTTCAGGCTTCTGCGAGTCACAACCTGACATGGTTAAGAAGAATGTAGTTATTTTAAACAAACTTTAATGAGAAAATCGAACTTCGCAGAACAAAGCCGCCGAACCGAACAAAGCGATCACAAAAGCGACAAACGAAAACAAAGATTTGTCAATTTTATCCGACACGGAACTTTGATAGAATTGGCATAAATAAAAAGTACTCTGTGGGAAGCAGTGTTGCCAAGACTAGCCCTGACAAAATCGCCTAAATTTTTTTCTCAATCTAGTACCACAAAGTCGTAGCTTAAAAAGAGATTTTAGGAACCCTACCTATGTAAGTTTAACTGTTGGTTGGTATTTCAATTCGGGATGAAAGGAGTTATTTTTAATCTATAACCAGATAAAATGAGCTAGTTTTTAATCTATTACCCGATGTACAGTCAGCCACACATCAGGTTAATACAATCTGTCAAAGTTCCTCAATGGACAACATTTCAAATTTTTAACATTGTTTTTTTATATGAAAGTAGACATAAAATGAACAGACCCATATTTTTTCTTTTTTCAAAATTTGTCCATTTTCATGCATAAAATAATTATTGAAATTCTTTTTATTCTAAATAGACGTAAGCGCCAAATGACGTCATCGGACGGCTGAATACAGCGATATTCCTTTGCTTATCATTGTTTTAATAAAAAAAGGTACTACTGTCAAAGGTAAATAATACTAGTGTCAACATTGTCAACGTCATTCATACATTCAACGGTGACAAGTTGTCTTTTTTTTTGACAGTTACATGTCATGAGTTTGGCATTACGTAAATTTAAAACTATAATGTGCTAAGCAAAGAAATATTTTACATTCTACCGTCCGATGACGTCATCTTACGTTTTTTAGTTTTTAATTTTTTTCTCAGTAAATAAGCAATATAAAAAATGAATAAATATATATTCGAGCAGCGGAAAAGTAAACAAAGAATTGGTATTTTTTGTTTCAGAGCTTAGCAATTTTGAAATGTTGTCCATTGTTATTGAACCGAACGAATGAAGAAATTTGAAAGTTTTGTACACTTTGATGTGTGGCTGTATGTACAGACAGCAAGAAATCAGAGGGCCTAATTTAAAGCACACGTTACGACCGATTACGAGTTTCCCTCTTTTTGACACGCGCTGCGGGTCTCCTTTGTTTGGTTGCGACAGGTATAGTCTCGTTCGTTACAGGACGGCTTTAAATTTAGCCACTAGGTTACCACAATCTGTCCAATTTCCTCAATTGATAATGAATCAAACGTATTTGACATTAAGGTGAGAGTCGATAAAAGAAATAAAACATTTTATTTACATTGATGTGTATCTGTCTGTACCTGGATGCAAATGTATCTGGATGCAGATTTATGAAGGCTCAGATCCGCGGATGCGGATGTTTTAGATATTATTAAAAAAAGTCTATTAATGAAGAATTAAAACAATGATAACGTAATTTTTTTTATTGTCATCAAACAAGTACAGTCAAATCAACGTAAAAATAGCACTTGTGTCTAAGACATAACGGTACAAATTCCAACAAGGGCAATTCCAAGTGACGTGGTTTCTATCCTGTATAGAATGAATCCTGTATGTGTGAATTTTAATCATTGGCATCCTTTTAAAATAAGAACCTACTAATGATTCATAGTACTTTCCCCAAATATGAGGCCAATCCATAAATACAAAATCTGAAATTTTTTAAGCCCGAAATATCATAATAAACACTATGCCGATGGTCAATAATACATTTTAAAGTAAAAATAAAAGATAATACTTAACTATGAAAAAATAAAAATGGACAATAAAAATTCAAGTAGGTATCAAACAAGCTTACTTTTCTTCACAAGTGCGCCGACAAACGCGCGCGCTCTTTTTATTGCCTAGATTCATTCAAGTTCGCACGCATCAAACAACGCCGCCCGGGCCGGCCTCTAACTAACACACCCCCTGCGCCCGCGCCCCGTCCCAGACACCCCTTTCGTCGCTTTTCGGCACGCGCCAATCAGTTCCGCATTGTCTAATAAGGTGTGATGACGCACCTCGCCTCTCCGGAACTTGCATTTAACAAAGTGTCAATAAAATGCCTCCACCACGTGGCACTGTGTGTCCAAAGAGTTGGCGAGCACTACGAACAATTTTATTAAAGTCCGTGTAAGTGAGCGACCGACTATCTTTAAATTATTGTATGTACATAGCTGATTTGAACTTATTATTGTGATTCCAACTTTTTAAATACGCCAAAATTACGATAAATAATACGTTATTTGTTAATAGGTAAGTTTGTTACAACAAACTTACCTATTTCTGTTTCATCATCATCATCAGCCCATTTAAGTCCCCACTGCTGGGGCACGGGCCTCCCTCAATCATATGAGGGGTGATTGCCATACTCACCACGCTTGGCAGACGGGTCGGCGAGGGTTTTGATATAAATGCAGAGTTTTCCTTCTCTGGGTGCTGATGATCATCTGCAGCAGCTTTACCTTAGTCGCCTTTTACGACACCTCAGTAAAAGTGAGGGTGGCCTATTCTATTCTGCCGGGGACCACACGGCCATTTCTTTTTACAATTATTTTACTGATCAGTTTTTATGTGTATGTCTTAGTTTTGACCGTCCTAAGCCGGTCTAAGTATGAAGGGAAAGTTGTTATCATAATCAAGTAATCAATGTCGTGTTACGCGGCGGGCGGGTTTTGAGGCGGTGGGGGGCAGGCGGGGCGGGCGGCGCGGGCGCGCGTACTCATGTTACTACGAGCGTGACATGTATGGCATAATAAATATTACAAATTTGATGTTATTTTTAAGTTTGTAATGTATACGGTACCTAATTTTTTAATGATAGTTCATCGTAGTTAACTTTGATTACTGAACGAAACAAAAACAAAGTGAAGGGTGGTCGTTAAAATACTTTTAATAAACATTCCCTATTTATTACTTATATAATACACAAAATAATTTTAAATATTGTGTACTCTTTATTTGAAGTGTATACATTGTATAGTATCACGTATCTTTATGTTCTTTAGTAGAAATAATAACTTTTAAGTTTCCAACAAAAATTCAATATGGTGACTGGTCGGTGATCACAACACACCACCGGGTTGGCTTGAATAATTGTGGCGGGTTAGCAATCTGATTGTTTTTTGGTGGAAACAGTGGTTTGAGAACACCTCACGTAAGTTAAGTATCTTCCTATACGTTTTATTTGCAATTGTATTATTAAAATAATATCTATAAGTTAAATGTGTAAATGCTAACGGTAGTGACAATATAATTATTTTTAAATTGTGTTTATTGGTTCTTTCTCTTCATTCCCTTAAAGTACCTTAAAGTATAATATTTATATTTTCTTTCAAAGCCGAAAGTCAAATTCAAAGTCAACAATATCTTAATTTTCATCGGTTTTGACACATCATTTACAAATACACTAAAATTATTAAGAGTATGATAAAATATACATAGGTAAATACGTAAATGCTATATTGTACAGTTAGTCACCACATTCCCTTCCATTTTTCTAACAAGCGCTATACTCCTTCAACTCAACTTGATACTTTATTTTTTCACCATTTATTTTGTATTTTTTTATTATTTATTTATTTATTTATTGTTTTTCAAATCTTTATAGTATTAGGTTCCCATAAAAACATTCCATAATATGAGTACAATAATAGGTTGAACGGATGCCAATGACTTCAAAGTCACCCTGTATATTCCCCGTCGCGCGAGGGGGAATCGACCGGTCGTGCGAATGGGCTCGGCATACAGACTCGCGAGAGTGTAGTGCCACTATATGATATTCGCATCCGCATTCATATGGATGGATGCATTGAGTAATGCGGATGCGGATGCAGATGTCCAAAACTATGCGAAAGTTCCACATTTGCGGATGCGGATGTTCGCAACATCCCAGGAGCCCAATTCTCGGGACGTGCGATAAAATGTCGTATTTTCTGTAATGTCACTTTTCCAATGTCGTACGAAAATGTCACCAAAATGTCACAAAAGTAAAAAAACTCTATTCTCGTGCCCATGCGACAGTACAACCCGTGCGGATAACCCTTAATTGGATATGAGTCAGTGAAAAATTTCAAAAATTTCATTGGTTTTCGCTCTTATGCCGTGACACATAAAGTTCAAAATGTGGTGGGATCTATTTTCCCACTGTCCAATTAAGGGATAAAGAATGGGATCAGAAATGGCGGCGCATCTATTCACTTCTCGCTCGCTCACTATTTGCGTCTATACTCGCACCCCACGAGTGCGAGTATAGACGCAAATAGTGTGCGAGCGAGAAGTGAATAGATGCGCCGCCATTTCTGATCCCATTCTTTATCCGCACGGGTTGTAAAAGTCACTTCCATAGAGAATATGGCCCATATCATTTCCGCTAATACGTTTCATTTTGTTGATTGACACAAATATTCAATCGATAAATCTTAATGTTTACTGTTTAAGTATTAATTCAACATTTTCTAGCCTTTTTATATCAACAGTCAATTTTATGTTTGTGTAACATCATAATTATCATAACTGCTTTAAAATACGATCAAAAAAGACGAAAAAGAAAATTGATTTTATGAAATTGTAATTCCGTTACACCGACCGAAAGCCAAAAGATTTCTTTTCAGTCTGTGGCAAAAAGAGATGTCAACTGTGGCAAAAAGACGCGTTATAAGAAAAAAATGGAATAAAGAATTTTCTTTACACTGATTTTATTACTGAGATAAAAAGGCTTAATGACGAATATTTAAAGGTATGTAGGTAATACTGGTGAAAATTTGTTACAATTAAAGAAAATTTAAAATTCTCAGCTAAACAATCGTTTACACAGAGAATCAATCATCTTCTTAGCTTGTGCAGTAAATTTAAACTTGTTATGTGATTTGAACAACCAAACGTCAATAAACAACAAAACGCGAAACGGCTCAAACGTCACGTTGAATTGGAGAAATATCACCAAAATCACCGTGATACTTCATATCGTATGGTCAGGACCATACGATACGTGTCGCACGAAAATATGAGACATATGTCACCATTCGACATCGTGAGAATAAGCAAAAACGTTTTCATACGATATCCGCCATGTTTTGTTGATATATGTCGTATGATGATAAATGTCACGAGCCCGAGAATTGGGCTCCTGGAGCCCAATTCTCGGGTTTGTGACATTTCAAAAACATGGCGGATATCACTTGAAAATCATACAAAAAAACTATGTTTTAGTGATATATGTCGTATGAAAAGAAATGTCACGAGACCGAGAATTGGGCTCCTGGTCTGTATGTACAGTGTCGGACACATCAAGCTAAACAAAACTGTCAAATTTCTTCATATAAACCTTATATTGTTACACATTGAGTTCGAAATCGATTGAGGAAATTTGACAGTTTTGTATAGCTTGACCTGTACGTACAAAGCGCCACATTACGTACAAAGTCACGCTTATACTATTTATTAATAACCATGCACAAATGTCGGATCCGTTTTTGTACGCGGAAAATTGATTCACGCCAAAATTGTTTAAAATAGATCCAGTTTTGTAGCTAAAAATTAAAATCGATTGGCGTCGCTCAGTGTGCCCTACCCGTCGCCTTAAAGTCGAATTTTTAATTAGACGAAGTAACGTGGTAATGTGTCATTCCGATACTATACTATCACTAGATACGCTCAAACTTAGGAGGCATATGCAGCTGATGCTATTCTATCTCTCGATCATTTGTAATAAGATAGATAATTCGCACATTATAAGTAGATTGGGACTACAGGTACCTAAGCGCCTAAGTTGGGACGCTGGGGGAACAGTGGTGCCACGGCGTAGACCGCGCCTTCTGTGGTGCCCTCCCTCGCGCAGCAGGCATGGTGCATATGCTCCCACTGTCCGGGCGCTGCGCCTCATAGGAGATATGCTCGCTCATGACTGGGATACCGACCTATTCGCCGACGGCTTCCGGCAGCTTTGTTGCAAAGCTCTTATGTTCATAAACCGGAACATTTGACATGTAGTTTTATTTTAATTCGCTTTTTATAATTATTTCTATGTGATTTGACAATGAATGTTTTTGATTTGATTTTTAGATATTTATTCAAAGAGTAATATTATATGTATTTATTTTTCGTTTTACTAATTTATTGACATGTTATTGTAATTTTTAATTTTATAAGTATTTTTTTGTTTATGTATTATCCCATATATTGTCTGTCATACTATGATTTAATTTTTGACTATGCTTGTTTTGCCACTAGCATTCTGACAATTTGGTGTATACTGTAAGTCAGCATGTACAATTGAATTAAATAAATAAATAAATAAATTCCTATACAATGGACAACATTTCATATTTTTAACCTGTCCATATTGTTTTTTTATATGAAAATAGACATAAAATTAACAGACCCATATTTTTTCTTTTTTCAAAATTTGTCCATTTTCATGCATAAAATAATTATTGAAATTCTTTATTGGCGAGGCAAAGATTCTCACTAGCACATCTGGTGTCAGTTTTCGGAAGCTGTCTAAGAACGACAAATTTAAAGTTTTACATACTAGTTTACGGGATAGTGGTTAGTATTCTCTTTATTTTTGGGATAAAATAATGTGGTTCGGTCACAAAAAAAAACATCAATAATAGATAAAATAAAAGCGTTGGCAGAATACACCAGACCATTTCGTTTTGATAAGGAAATATTAAATTGTGGAATGGTGATATTACATAGTGAAACAGGAAAATATTTAGTGTTCAGAACATTTTCATTTGATGAAAATCATATTTTGTTGTTTTTATTATCTATTTAATGTTTATTTTGAAATATTTCATGCTAGTTAACGAGTATGGAATTATATTTGATTAAGACATGATTTGCCGTGTGATCTCCGGCAGAGTAGAATATAGCCATCCTCACTCTTACCGAGGTGTCGTAAAAGGCGACTAAGGTAAAGCCGCTGGCATGATCATCAGCACCCAGAGAAGGAAAACTCTGCATTTATATCTAAACTCTCGCCAACCCGTCTGCCAAGCGGGGTGAGTATGGCAATTACCCCTCATGTGATTGAGGGAGGCCCGTGCCCCAGCAGTGGGGACTTTAATGGGCTGATGATGATGATGATGATGACATGATTTCAATAAAAAAAACTAAAGCTGAGTTTAATAATTAATTAATGAATTTAGTGGAAAACAAAATGTTTAAAAGCAATCTGGGTCACTTTTCATCAGTAAATAGAATGCAACTTCTTTACAACAAAATCTCCAAAGGAACAAATATTGATATATTTGATAAGCCAGGAGTATTTATGAGATCTATCTGTACTTACTATGAAAACGATAAATAAGTTAGCATGCAGTAGGCAATGTTGTTTTATCTGCGGTGAATGTTACCTCTGTGGCAGCTGCATTAGCGAGAATATCTCGATCCCAAGACTTATCCTTATATTATAATTTTATTAATGAGATAAAAAATGAATTAAAAAAAAACAATTTGATTTAAACAAGACCGTTATTTATTTTGAATTTTACAAATTTAATTACGACAGAGAAAAGATGGCTTAATCACAATTAAATGCACTAGAACACTAAAACACTACGATTTAGGTCTAGACTAAACCTAGGGTTCAAGGTCACTTCCTACGGTACGCAATTACTGTCGATGTGAACCTTCCGAACGCTCGAGCAAAAGTGAGCGCGCGGCGGCTTGCTTCGGTTTATATTAGGGATGTGCCGATCGCTAGCCGAAATCCGGGGGAACTGCTTATACGGCCTCTCCTGACAATGTGTCGTCCTCGACACGGGCTTCGTAATGGACTCCACTGGGACCGGCCACGGCAGCGTCGGAGGGCTCCTCTTCATCAAGCAGCGGCATGGACCGCCCAGTAGCAGCAGTTCGGTCTGCCTGAGTGGCCTCACTGTCTTCTGTATTTTCAGCTGAAAACGACACACACGTTAGCATTGATATTAGCGAGACCAAACAAGCCATTCGACTAACACACCTTTTTATTCATCTCCATTCATTTAATTCACACATCTATCATATCAGTAACCTCGTATGAATTTTACTTTCATCCATCATTCTAAAAACATATCAGAGACGTCTCTTATAAAACCAAACCATGTTATCCTAGGCCTTTTTGTTACTTCATATCTTGAGGCTGGTCGAGAGCGCAGCACCAGTATGGCGGTGACGCCTCGGCCTGTTGTACTGAGCTCAGTTCGGCTGAAGTAACCAGTACCTGAAACAAGAGGGTGACGCCAAGGCGCAGGGCGCCTGAAGTCTAATCGCCAAGACCATCATGGATCTGTAGTTTTGGTGACGCCAGGGCCAACTTAGCCCGAAGTCGGGTGACGCCAGGGCGACTCCTGCCCGAAGTCAATTGACGCCAGGGCAACTCTGGCCCGAAGTCGGGTGACGCCAGGGCAACTCCGGCCCGAAGTCAGGTGACGCCAGGGCAACTCTGCGTAAGTAGTGTACTTGTCCGATGTAGTATTCATTGTTTGAAATAAAATGTTGGCGTAATCCAATTTTTGAGGGCATAACGGTTTAAATTCAAGTTTAAAATTTGTCCAAGTACGGTCATTAGTGACCCATTCGTTTAACCAGATTCGTGCATCCCCCCTGAGACACGAGCTAATACGCGAAAGACACTCGTGATCACTCCATCCATTCATATCCCTGGCACATTCGACTTCCTCGCACCAAGCGTCTATGTTATGGATGGAGGGATCGAAGTTCGATACAAAGTAACTGTTTGAGCTAGTAGGTCGCAACGATCTAATAGCATCGACAAGAGCCTTTGTAGCATCAGGCTGACCTTGCTCTGACCTCTCTGCATGCAAATTAGTTGTATCTAAGGTCGACACACTATCTAACACTTGTGTCTCATGAGTACTCACATGTAAATCCGGGGTATGACGCTCTCGCGAAGCGTCAGATCGCGTGGCATTTCCTTCGCCTTCACTGGTTCCTCGATTCATCGAGTCACGTCGCGCCACGGAGTTATGCAAGCTTACGGGAATTTGTTTAGTCGCGGCGTGTCTACTCTCAATAGCCGACAAACGGCTCATAATTGAATTTAGCGCGTTGTGAATCGATGGATCGGGGCTTCTTATACCGCGGGATCATGACCTATCTCTTTGGTAACAATGACGTGAACGATCGCGGCGGGATCGACATCGCAACCTACTACGCGAATCACTACGAGACTGACGCTGTGAACGGTGAGGTGTACGCGATTTATTACGTGATCGACGCCTCGGGCTATTATCACGAGAAGAACGACGCGATTCTCGACTAATTCGTTCATAATTAGCGGACCGCGGCGGAGTTCTACCCGTCATATTTGAAAAATAACGACTAATAGCTGATCAAGCCTTCGTTTCTCAGTGTGGGCGAAGTGGCTACCATCCCACTTCTGATTTTATTAATGAGATAAAAAATGAATTAAAAAAAAACAATTTGATTTAAACAAGACCGTTATTTATTTTGAATTTTACAAATTTAATTACGACAGAGAAAAGATGGCTTAATCACAATTAAATGCACTAGAACACTAAAACACTTCGATTTAGGTCTAGACTAAACCTAGGGTTCAAGGTCACTTCCTACGGTACGCAATTACTGTCGATGTGAACCTTCCGAACGCTCGAGCAAAAGTGAGCGCGCGGCGGCTTGCTTCGGTTTATATTAGGGATGTGCCGATCGCTAGCCGAAATCCGGGGGAACTGCTTATAATAATATGTCGCAGGGCTACTGCAGCTGCCACAGTATTACATACTACATATTACATAACATGTATATTTTTTTTTTCTCATATTATGCATGTCGTGGCAGCCTGTAATTAAGGCGTCACTTTAGCACCTATATAGTACTAGAGTAAGAGTTAAGTTACTTAAGTGATGTTTTGTTGGCTGTCCTTAATAAATAAATAAATAAATTAATGAATAACAATTTTATTTACTGATTGGAAAATAGTTTGGAGCCTGAAAATGATGAGAACAAACTCATTTGTAAAGGAATTGGCTTGATTAATCTTAAAACACCCTTCCATTTAAATGTTTGACTTCAAAATTTCGTCTTTTGGGAACTTATTCCCGAAGCTACGTACGTATTACATTGAGGAACACAACAATACTTCGTTTTTCTGCTTTATTACTAGCCGGTTTGTGACTGCGGTGAACATGAGTAAATCAAAACTTTTAACTCAACATTACTTCAAATATAGCAAAGTGTCGTTCTTAAGTAGAAGATTATCAAAGAGAATATAATCACTACCTACGCGTTATAACCACAAATAAACAAGATTCAGCAGCAGCCTACATACCTTTAATAGAATAATCCAAGGAGGTATATTATAACTTCGTGGTGTAATCTTATAAATCTATGCTTGCTTTGCTGTCAATTTGTCCTGTCAAATGTCAAATCTTTTTTTCCTTGGTCTGTGGTCATATCTGTCATAAGTTTATTGGCCCACGCACGATTGGATTGAAATTGGTATTATAAATTAGTTTTTTTTTTGTTTTTGAGATTTATATACCTAGTGTTATTTTAATAATTGTAAGGAGTAAGTCAAATACACAATTTTTTGTACAGTATACCTGAATTCGCTAAAATGGAAGGTGATGGAGCAGAAAATTCGAATGCTAATTCGAAGTCATTTTCTGGGATTCCTGAAGCAGTTTTTGTGGTAAGTAATTCATGCACACATAATTGTATATGTTACATTATATCAGCGTTAAAACAATTAACAGGCGAGGTATTTTTTTTCTCTATTACACTTATATTATATTAAACTTTTAGGTTATAAACATTCCAGCAGGCGACTGCACACCTGATACAAAATTGTGCTTTTATTAGCTTTCATAAGTATCAATATTAATGTTTAGTCTTAATAACATGTTTGAGAAACGTGAATTGAACTTTTATTATTGAAGTTAACCAATAGCAATGTAAAGAAGTAGGTATGTATGTACCGTAATTATTAAAATTATGTGTGTGAGTTATATATATTTATAAAAAGGGAAAACTTTTATCTATAATGAGTAAATAGATAAATATTAATCGTTTCAGGACAATGTTGATGAGTTCATGAATTTACCTGATAATTCTGGGGGCGTGGATAAAGTTCTCAGAAGACTAGATGAACAACATGGCAAATATAAGTTTATGGAGTACACTTTGGCCACAAAAAGGAGGCGTCTACGTCAGCAAATACCAGATTTAGCCAGGTCTCTGGAAATGATTGAAAAGTTGAAAACCCAGTCAGAGTCTATGGACACTCAGTTTTTACTTAGTGATCAAGTGTTTGTTAAGGTAATTATGTTTTCATTTTTCTGAAATATAGGTAATATTTCATTCATAATAGAAATTGCAATTGTTAAATATCACCTTTTGGTAACATAAATTCTTATTTTTGTTTTGCAGGCTAATATACCACCAACTAAAACTGTATATTTGTGGTTAGGAGCCAATGTTATGTTGGAGTATTCTTTAGATGATGCAGAAAAATTACTTACATCAAATATGGCAACAGCTAAGAAAAATTTAGATTGTGTGGAACATGACTTGGACTTTCTACGGTAATTTTGTCTATACAGCTTTATAAATTTTTAAATTCACCTTTCTTTAATAAGTATTTGGTCTATAGGATAGGATAGATTATAACTATGAGAGTTATTAACATAAAATTTTGTACGCTTGCCCATACTTTCTTTCTATTACTAGCTACATGGATTATTTACCTATAAAGTGTATTTTTGTGGCTGGCAGCAGCTGTTCCACTATTAGCATACTATTCATAACAAATAATAAAAAAAAAGTGAATATTACAATTTATTTATTTTTCAGTGACCAATGGACCACTACTGAAGTTAATATGGCTAGAGTATACAACTGGGATGTGAAGAGACGCCAAGCAGCTAAATCATCTAGTTAATAAATATAATTGTACTACACAATACTTTATGCTCATAAAAAAATGTAGCCTGTGTACACACTTATAAAATATTTAATGTCTTTTTTTACATTAATAATAATAATAATAATTCTCACAACATCTCATACGTTGACTTGATTCCGTACTAAGTAGCTTAAGCACTTGTGTTACAGATATGAGACAACAGAGGAACACAAATATATACTTAAATACATATATTACACCCAGACACTGAACAAACACAAGTGTTCATCGCACAAATGTTTGTCCAGGGTGGGGATCGAACCCACGACCTTTGGCGTAAGAGGCAGGGTCACTACCAATTGCGCCATCCGGTCAGTCGACATTTGATAATAATATCTAAAATATAGTGTGGCTTGGTTCTAAAGTTGTCTACTAATCCGGATACTTTAAACTTAGAGTTCTTAAAATACTAATTTATTGGTTCTCAATTAATCATTAAAAATAATTTGAAAACTTTTCATTTCCAATATCTTAAAATCTTATGTGATTGGAAATTGTATACTTACCAATTTTGCAAGTTGAAATTCCCTTCTACATTTATAATTATAATTATGTCCAAATTGAAGTTTCATAGTATCAGCAACAAGTAAGTGTGTATGATTCATAAGCCGTAAAAGATATAAGGAGTCAACAGTATGTATGTGGCTACTTGTGATGTTGATCTACAAACAAAAGCACAGTTTGCTATTGGTATTTATTAGACATGCGTCGAATATGTGGTTCGTATTCGGTATTCGGCATATTCGTCATAATTTTTACTATTCGTATTCGGCCGAATTATTTATATATTCGGTAATATGACCGATTAATTCGGTTTGAGTATTAATCTTTTATTAGCTACATGACTTAAAGATGTAAAGAACTAAAAGACAAAAGTTATTCCGTATGATTCTATTTATTTATAGATTCAGTAACAAATGTTATACTTTGTTTTGTAATCCTGTTTATTCTAGTTGTTTAGTTATTCTTTGTGTTAATCCCAGTACTTATTTTAAACCACGATTTGTAATAAAATATTTCTGTTATGATAGTTACATTATCATAACATTATAACGTAACTGTGCAATTTTATCAAAAGTTATAACTAGTAGTTAGTTGTTCGCTTGTCATCTAGCCAGCGGCGCCAACGTAGCGTACATGGTTGGAACCTGTTAGCGCGAAAAATTCAATGAAATCGTAAGCCAAATAATTCGGCCGAATATTCGGTTCTGTAAAAGTTAAACTGAATATAATTCGGTATTCAGTTATTCGGTGAAACCATTATTCGGCGCATCACTAATTTATCAAATTTCGTCCCGCGATGTTTAAATTAATATGAACATCATTCAGAATTGTTTCAGTTAGGTAGTGATGGATGATCGACCTGTTCTTGACTACATACATGCATAAACACAGAAAGCGTGCAAGTAGACTGTAGAGTTCACCCATACTTTTTGCCTACATTACATTCTACTCGTGAGCTATTTCTGCAAATATATATCGATGACATACATAAACAAAGTGCTGTTCAGTATGAACATATGAGATAATAACGTATTAACACCTACATATAATTTATTTATTTGACATGTCAAAAAATCTTAAATTGTTTCTATAAATGCTTGCTTTATCATAATCGGTACTTTTCAATTCTACTCTACCCCCCAGTGGGACATAGTAACAATATACCGTTACGACTATGTGCCCCTACTTGTTCCGTGTGCTCGGACTCCGACCGAACATTTTACCCGTTGATTCGTTTGTAATGTAGTAGAAAGAAATGGAATAATGTCGAACGTTCTAGAAAAATCTACAGATTTCCAGATACCAGATACGCAGTTTGTCAATTGTCAGTTTGTCTAAGAACAATAGTGCGTCTGGAACTATTGAAGAGGACTGTTATTTGGAATCGCAGCCCATCCGTTCAGCTTCAAACAGCAACCGGCTCGCCAGTTACCGTCTTCGGTGAGACGATGGCGAAGATAACCCTTGGAAAACACAATACAGTGTGCTAATAGCAGACATTACGGACGATTGCATCATCGAATTGGACTTTTTAAGAGACCAGAAGTGTGTAGTAGATGTCTTTAAGGGAGTACGTACTTAGTTTCCCGGAACAAGAACTATTCTTAGAGGGAGGACCATCATGCGCAGTCTACTGCCTCAAAACTACGACCCTACCACCGAGGTCTGAAATTTTGGTCAGAGTCAGATTCCCTTACAATGTGTGTCAAGGGCGATGCGTTGTGATAGAATACTGTGACGACCATCCGATTTGGATCACAGCAAGAACGCTGGTATTGACAAGAAAAGGAGCGGTGGTGCGGGTCATTAATCTTAGCGGAGATGAATTGCAGCTAAGAAGAGACTGCGTCGTCGGACGATGCGAAGCAGGTCATTCCATAAGGAGGGTGAAAAGAGTTCGCGAACCGGAATCCTGTCAACGGGATGACGCCACGCAGCAGACATGATTGCCGAGAAGCAGAAGAACCGCATCATAGAACCTTCTACAAGCCAGTAGTTCTGGTAAGAAGAAAGACGCCAGCACCAGATTTTGTGTGAATTACAGGTTGTGGAATAATGCAACCAAGAAGGACAGCTAACCTCTGCCCCGAATAAACGACACACGGGACATGATGAGCGGCATGAAGTGGTTCTCAACAGTAGACCTTAAGAGTGGTTACTGGCAAGTAGGAATTCATTCAGAAGACAAAGAGAAGACGGCATTCCCGACCGGAACTAGGAATGGACTGTGGCAGTTCAACGTTATGCCCTTTGGACTTCGTTCCGGCGACAATCGAGCGCTTAATGGAAAGGGTATTGGTTGGGCTACTGGAAGATGCATGCCTGGTCTATCTGGATGACTTCGTCATGGGACGGAATTTCTCCGAGCACGTCAGTAACCTGAGGAGGGTTTTTACCAGGATACGAAAAGCAAACCTAAAACGTAGCCCAAAGAATTGCACCTTTTTCAAGGAAGAAGTGGCCTACCTAGGACACATCATCTCGTCGAAGGGAGTAAGGACCGACCCGGAGAAGATTAAAGCTGTCCAAGAATGGCCTACACCAGGTAATAAGACGGACGTAAGATCATTTTTGGGTTTATGCGCGTATTACCGGCGCTTCGTAAAAATCTTCTCCGACATCGCCAAACCACTTCATCGGCTCACAGAAGATAAGCGAGTAAATGCCTGGGACTTGGAATGCGATTAAGCCTTCATTAGATTAAAAGAAAACCTCTGCACCAGCCCTATACTTGGATACCCGAACAGAGAAGGAAGGTCCATAGTGGACACCGATGCCAACAATACTGGCATAGATGGAGTTCTGTCGCAAAAACAAAATGAACGGGATGTCGTGATCGCTTATTTCAGTAAGTTACTTTCAAAACCTGCAAGGAACTACTGTGTGACTCGTAAGGAACTGTTGGCGGTAGTGAAAACTCTACAACATTTCAATAAGTATCTCGTTGGAAGACAGTTTACCTTGCGAACGGATCACGTTACACGCTGGTTAGAGCAACTACAGGAGTACAACTTCACAACGGAACATCGGAGTGGTAGAACGCATTTGAATGCCGATGCTCTTTCAAGAAGACCTTGCCCTGAAGCCTGCAGTCATTGCTCTAAAACCGAAACTAAAGCAGAAGTCCGGATGATAACCGCCCAGGGACTTGATTATGAATGGAGCGAAGACGCTATCAGAAAAGCTCAAAAATTTGATAGTGATCTGAGGAAAATTTTAGATTGGAAGAAAATAGGTCAAAAACCTTCTTGGAGCCAAGTAGCGTCATCAAGCCCTAATACAGAAAGTTACTGGGCGTAATGGGACAGTTTAGAGATCAATGATGGAGTAAAAAAAAGTAAAGTATCAGCCTATAAACTGACCTACTGCAGAACAAAGGCCGCCATCATAGAAATCAAGTTATCGCCACTATGATGGGATTAGGCTTAATCACCATGCTTTCCAAATGCGGATTGGTAATCACAATCCCGAACTGTTTTCGAATAATTCGAAACATACTTTTCGCTCGACCCGGGAATCGAACCCAGGACCCCGAAGAAAGATTGAGTATTTTTCTGAAAATGGGAATCAACAAAAGGAGACCAAACAACTCTACAGCTGATTGTACCCCGTAAAAGGGTTGCTCCTTTGCTGAGATACGTACACGATGGAGTGTCTGGAGGACATTTAGGCGTGAAAAAGACCCTAGAGAAACTGAAGGATGAAGACACGTTATGACCGCAAAGCCAACACCGGCGGTTTTGAAGAAGGGAGTCTGGTTTGGTTGCACAACCCACTCAGGAAAAAAGGCAAGTCACCGAAGTTTCAGGTAAAGTGGGAAGGACCATACAAGATCATCACTAGACTGAACGACTTAACCTATCGGATCAAACAAGGAACAAGAGGAAGACCTAAAACTGTTCACATTGATCGGTTGGCTCGCTACCATGGGTCAAATGATGCTCGGGACGAGCATGACTAAGAGGGGGGTAATGTTACGACTATGTGCCCCTGCATGCTTGTTCCGTGTGCTCCGCCGACCGTCTACCCGTTGATTCGATTGGAACGTAGTAGAAAGAAATGGAATAATGTCGAACGTTCTAAAAAAATCTACAGACCTCCAGATACCCTAGTCGCAGTTAGCAGGTCGAGGGTTCGAGAAGCTTCGACTCGAAATTTCTAGTAACAAGAATCTAGAAAATTCGATTTCGAGAAACACATTTCGAGAAAGTTCGCCCTATTGGACAGCGCAAGTATATGAGCGGGTCGTGTTAGCCCGTCGAGTCAGTTCCGATTTGGAAAGCGAAGCGACTTAGTCTCCTGCGAATTATTTTGAAAGTGTATAAGTGTTAATTAGTGTATAATTGTTTCTCGTCAATAAAATTAATTGTCTTTTTGTGACTTTGAAGTTTACTTGAATCTACGTACCCCGTGCCCGCAACAATACCATAAAATGTGCCTTGCAATTTCCCCCAAGATGGGTACATACTGGGCTTTGATTAGAAATAATCAAAACCACGAACTAAAAAGTGTAAAATAATATTTTTAACACTAACATACCTATCATTTTTTAGACTTCAGTAACACCTTTTTTCGAATGTACTGTTGTTATGTAAATGTACAATAATACAATATTATATAAAGTTACAATATTATCACTCAAGAGGATTGGGATAGGGTATTGTTCTCTGATGAAGCCAGGATGTCACTTTATGGTGAAGATCGGCGTCGGCGAGTGCTGCGAAGACCGTTAGCAGAAGTCTGCTTTGAAGAAATAACGTCTTACGGTGGGGGCTCTATTATGTTTTGGGCTAGAATATACTCTTTAGATTGTACAGAGTTAGTCTTTATCGAAATCGGCATATTAAATGCACATCGCTACGTGACGGCAATTCTTTCACCTTATGTACAACCAACATTAGCCGTTCTTGGCGAAAATTCTTTTGGATGATAACGCTCGTGCCCACCGATCAGGCGATGTAGGCGCTTACATGATGGAGATCGGAATCCGTCGTTTGGATTGGCCACCTCGAAGTCCTGCCAACAATCCTATTGAGCATGTTTGGGACCTTCTCAAGCGACGAGTGAGATCAGTGCAGTCGGCTCCGCAAACCATAACAGAGCTAAAGAATGCGATCACGGCGGAGTGGGAATTAGGGATTGTAATCCAGCGGCGTTTTCAATCCAGCTGGATTGATCTGAATCCAGCTGGATCCAGCAAAATGTGGAACGAAAATAAAAAGACGCCATTTTTGAGCCTATTTTATTAATTTTTTACTTCTTAGATAGATAAATCTATGAAATCTTTCACTTATTTGGCGATATCCAGCACTGCGTGCTGGATCCAGCATGTTAAGAAAAGCGCTAGATCCAGCTAGATTGCAAGATGCTGGATCCAGCAATTGTAATCCCTAGTGGGAATGTATTCCGCAGGAAACCATAAGGGGTATACGGGCTAGCATGCCCAGGCAAATGCAAGCTGTGATTTCGGTAAGAGTGTGTCACACACAATATTAACCTATTCAATGTTTTGAAGTAAAACTTTTTTTTACAATTAAAATTGTTTTTCACTTTTTCTTACAGGGCAGTGAACTACCCCTGCTTTGATTTCTTACATTTTTCTTACATCTTTCATGAAAGTTACGCTAGATTTCACAAAACGATTTCTTGGTGATTAATAAACCATAACCCTCGTATTACAAAAAACTGCTCTGATATGGCTTTTAATCCTAAACTAGCAAGTTCATGATTATTACGGAATAATGTTAGCTCTTAAATTTTTATTACAAATCCTCGACCCCAAATATTGTGTTCTTTTTTTTTTTGGTGACCCAGTGAGAATGCTCCTTATGCACGCTGAGAGGGGCTCTCCTCCACCCGGAGGAGAGCCCCTCTCAGCGTGCATAAGGAGCACAGGCTTTTAATCCTAAACTAGCAAGTTCATGATTATGACGGAATAATGTTAGTTCTTAAATTTTTATTACAAATCCCTGCTGAGAGGGGCTCTCCTCCACCCGGAGGAGAGCCCCTCTCAGCGTGCATAAGGAGCATTCTCACTGGGTCACCAAAAAAAAAAGAACACAATATTTGGGGTCGAGGATTTGTAATAAAAATTTAAGAACTAACATTATTCCGTAATAATCATGAACTTGCTAGTTTAGGATTAAAAGCCATATCAGAGCAGTTTTTTGTAATACGAGTCCGGACGGTCTCTGACTAACCCTAGTCAGAGACCGTCCGGAGGCATACCCAGTAAAAAAATTGGGGCGTTTCCATCCCTCGCCCAGGAAACACTCAGACCGGGGTGAGGACTCGCCAGCTCGGCCTCTCTCCCGCTTAACCTCGCGGGTAGCACCTACACTGCTGGCTGCAGTGCAAGCACCACAGAGAGGAGGACTGCGGGCACTCCCCGCACATACACTGCTGGTTGCAGTGCAGTGTGAGTTAGAGACAAACCCGCAGGCTTTCAATGCAATAACGCGTCGCAGTAACCGACTCCGCTGGCTGCGGAGCCGGAAAAATCCGCGATGCAAGAAAACTCCGACCTGCCACCGCAATCTGCTGGCCGCTGGCGCTGACCTTGCAGCGCAGGTCCCAAAACGTGGGCCTTGCGGCCACTGCGCCCGAAGGTGCTCCACTCTAGGGGGGATGCCGACGTCAAAGCGCTCTGCCGGAAAACCGCCGCGCAACCCGCGCGGGTGGAGCCGGACACAGCATCTCCAGGTTCGAAGACAAAAATGGCGCCTGCAACCCCGCTGTGCGATGGTTTAACCCGCTTTCACGGGCGCTAGTGCACCGTCAGGGAACAGGGTGCGACAATGTAGGCCCTGTAGCAAGTGCGCTTCGGCGCGGTCGCACGCCAGGGCCGGTCCGTCGGGTGTGCATCCTTTGGCTAACAGGTAGCAATCCACGAATGAATTACTACCCGTCATTGCCCAGGAAAAACCGTGCCCCGCGGTAACCGTTTTTGCCTAATACCAACCGAAGTTGGAATCAGGACAGAACTGATTACCAGCAGGGCTACTCGTGGAGGTAGATTCACCTGAGTCCCCATATTTTGTTCTATGTCCTCTACTAACCGTACGTAGGCAACTTAGTACTGCAGGATAGTGTCAAAATTGATCGAATCATTCAATCATGCGTTCAGTAATATTTCATTTTACATAACCTTATTTTGTCGTCTGAAGTAATAAAGTAAAAAATTCTAAAGAATATTTTTTAGCAACAATAAATTTAAATATTTACCTAAGTAAGGTTTCCAAGTAATATGCATAGGAATTGCTTATATTTATGGGATAAAATCCCAAAAATAAATTAGCCACTTTCTCACAAATAACTTTAGTTTAAAACGGAATGAACTATTACAGGGATACGTTGTCATGGTTACTGAATCGAAATTTTGAGGTTATTATTTTAGTACACATTTTAAACTAGGGGCCCGGGTGGTTTAACTTAAGTATTAAAGTGGATATATACTAAATAACGTTAAACTTAGTTTTGTAATAATGTTTATTCTAGTTCTTCAGTTATTCCCACAACTAATCACACTATATATTTTAAACCACGTTTTGGAATAAGAGGGTAAAGGTATTACTACAAAATTTATTATTTGCTTAGGTGCCCGTTTTTTTTTTTGCAAAGTAGTATATCGATAAGGGCAGCTCAAAATAACGCCATTTTTTGTTTATAGTGGACGTATCGGGGTTTAATATTTGTTTACACACTTGGAGCCCAATTCTCGGGCTCGTGACATTTCTTTTCATACGACATATAGCACTAAAACATAGTTTTTTTGTATGGTTTTCAGGTAACACCCGCCATATTTTTTCCATATCGAAATCCCGAGAATTGGGCTCCTAGAGCCCAATTCTCGGGCTCGTGACATTTATCATCATACGACATATATCAACAAAACATGGCGGATATCGTATGAAAACGTTTTTGCTTATTCTCGTGATGTCGAATGGTGACATATGTCACATATTTTCGTGCGATACGTATCGTATGGTCTTGACCATACGATATGAAGTATCACGGTGATTTTGGTGATATTTCTCCAATTCAACGTGACGTTTGAGTCGTTTCGCGTTTTGTTGTTTATTGACGTTTGGTTGTTCAAATCACATAACAAGTTTAAATTAACTGCACAAACTAAGAAGATGATTGATTCTTTGTGTGAACGATTGTTTAGCTGAGAATTTTGATTTTTCTTATATTTTCTTTAATGGGAACAAATTTTCACCAGTATTACCTACATATCTTTAAATATTCGTCATTAAGCCTTTTTATCTCAGTAACTAGATCAGTGTAAACAAAGAAAATTCTTTATTTCATTTTTTTCTTTAACGCATCTTTTTGCCACAGTTGCCATCTCTTTTTGCCACAGACTGAAAAGAAATCTTATGACTTTCGGTCGGTGTAACGGAATTACAATTTCATAAAATCAATTTACTTTTCCGTCTTTTTTGATCGTATTTTAAAGCAGTTATGATAATAATGATGTAATACAAACATGAAAATGACTGTATATCAACAGTCATTTTCATGTTTGTATTACATCATTATTATCATAACTGCTTTAAAATACGATCAAAAGAGCCCAATTCTCGGGACGTGCGATAAAATGTCGTATTTTCTGTAATGTCACTTTTCCAAAGTCGTACGAAAATGTCACCAAAATGTCACAAAAGTAAAAAAACTATTCTCGTGCCCATGCGACAATAAAAGTCACTTCCATAGAGAATGTGGCCCATATCATTTCCGCTAGTACGTTTCATTTTGTTGATTGACACAAATATACAATCGAAAAATCTTAATGTTTATTGTTTAAGTATTAGTTCAACATTTTCTAGCCTTTTCTTATCAACAGTCAATTTTATGTTTATATAACATCATAATTATCACAACTGCTTCAAAATACGATCAAAAAAGACGAAAAAGAAAATTGATTTTACGAAATTGTAATTGTGGCAAAGTACCCGTTAAAAGAAAAAAATTAAATTAAGAATTTTCTTTACACTGATTTTATTACTGAGATAAAAAGGCTTAATGACGAATAATACAGATAAGTAACAAATAGTGCAATAATATTTTTGCTATGCTCTTACAGGGAGCTACATTGTATTAATAACATCTTATGTACGTACATTAATTATTTAAGATACTTTGTACCCAATGTAGCACGCAATAAATATATTGATTGATTGATTGAATATTGAAAGGTATGTAGGTCGTGGAATCCCGTACCTGAGGATGAAATGATTGACAAACGCTTTTGCAACACTTACCGTGTCTTTTGTTTGAAGCGGATAAGCCTCGATAAACTTAGTCAATTCACATTGTAATGTGAGCACGTAACTATTATTATGATCATCTCTAGGAAGTGGGCCAACAATATCAAGAATTTTTTTTTCAAAGGCTGAATTAGATGTACTTGTTATAGTCATGGGCTGCTTCGTTTTAACTGAATACTTATTTTTTTGACATTGTTCGCATTTCGAAATGTAGTTTTTTTACATCTGTTTCTAAACTAGGCCAATAATAATATTTCTTGATATTATTTACCATTCGCCTAGTGCCTGCGTGGCCACTTGTAGGCAATAGGTGAAAGTCGTTCAAGATGATACGTCTGTCGTCTGTATTATTTATTCTTTGCACTCCTCTCAAAACGCATATGCGTGGTCCGGACCAATCGAACGATTTATTTATTTCTTCTATAATGCTAGCAATAAATTTTTTGTTATTTTCATATTTTGCCAAACAGAACTCTTCTATACCGTGCTTTTTACATAATAAACACAAATCTCTCATCATTTCGCCTCGCGATAACGACGATCGAGTAATTGGGTTTAAATAAACAACTGACTTCTCCTATACGTAAAAGTTTTGCTATACCTACTACAAATCGTTCACACAGAGAATCAATCATCTTCTTAGCTTGTGCAGTTAGTTTAAACTTGTTATGTGATTTGAACAACCAAACGTCAATAAACAACAAAACGCGAAACGACTCAAACGTCACGTTGAATTGGAGAAATATCACCAAAATCACCGTGATACTTCATATCGTATGGTCAAGACCATACGATACGTGTCGCACGAAAATATGTCACCATTCGACATCGCGAGAATAAGCAAAAACGTTTCCATACGATATCCGCCATGTTTTGTTGATATAAGTCATGAGCTCGAGAATTTGGCTCCATGAGCCCATATTTTGAAAACATGGCGGACATCACCTGAAAACCATACAAAAAAACTATGTCTTAGTGATATATGTCGCATGAAAATAAATGTCACGAGCCCGAGAATTGGGCTCCATGTCTCGTGTGTGTCGAATCGCGGACTAAGTGTGGAGCGAGCTGTACGAGGGATGTCTTACCTTTAAAGGACGAATAAAAAAAAGTTTATGGTTTCTACATATTTGACAAGTTTGTGATTTGACCGCTGTCACTGTCAATGTCCTATTGCGTGCCATTGCTATTGAATGATTAATTATTTGATTTTTATATTTCGTGTATTCTTCAAGCACTTTTGAGCCATTACGGTTGTGATTGTAAGCACGAATAATCATATTTTTTTCTCATTTTATGTCAATTGAACCGATCTTACGTTTTTGTTTCAATTTCAGGCTTCACTTGGTGTACGGCTACGCCCAGTTTTCCATTTTCCGATTGTTTGCATTCGCCTTCATCATAGGCCTATCAGACACTGCCGTTATGGATATGATGGTGTCCACATTGCAACAGCAGCGTGCTGTTACAGAGCAGTTGAGAAGGGAAGCGGCTATAAAACGTATTCCTGTTTCTGTGGCAGTGTTAGACATTGTGAAGTATATCAATGAACACGAGCAAGAGGACTGCTTGCTCGTTGGGTTTTCAAGCCAGAAAGTCAACCCATTCCGTGAAAAAAGTTCCTGCACTGTTCTATAAAACAACTATTATGTCAGACTTGCATCAATAAGTGGAATTGTCTTGGATTTCTACCTCTAACAAAGCAGGTTTTATTGGCATTGCGATTAAAGAAGTGTACTTGTATCATAGATGAATGTATAGTATCTATGCTGACCGATGACCTAATCATAATGTTGCATTTTAAAAGTTCTAATTTCCACCATCCTTGATGTTTACCTATCCTCTATTTGTGATGTAATTTTAAAGAGAATTGGTTTGTTTGATAAAAAGGTAGTCAAATCTGACATATTGAAGTAATATGTAGTTTGTATTTAAGATCATTTATGTATTTGCATAATTATTTTGGATTACTATTTCTATGTGATTACAAATCATTAAATTTTAAACAGTAATGGTTTCACTTTTATTTCTAATCTTGTATGTACCTACCCAAATAAAACACAGTTTGGATTGCTAAATGTATACTTGTGCACATTAGAGTTAAAATAAGTAATACAATACACATCTACTCTTCAATTCCACTATTAGGAAATATTGCAAAGTTAAACAATTCCACAAAATATGAGGACAATACAATACATTCGTTACTATTATTATAATAATAATGACCAGAGATTGGAAGAGGTAGTGTAATTTGGGGTCAGCAACCTCAAACATTAATTTAGTATGGGTATGCCGTGAAATTGCACTTCCTATTCTGATCACTGTTAATGACACTAAAATGTTAATTTAAAAAATATATATACTGTCTCAATAGATACATTGTTAGCATTAATTACTAGTTACTAATATTTAGTAAAAACTTCTTGATAGGTTAACTAAGGTTTTAAATAACTAATACTTGTTTGCATTGATTACGGAACAGTTACTGTTTACAAATTATTAGATACATATTCATTCATTTAAAAATGCTGGCTTAATGTAAAAGCATTATGAGAAGAGGTTCCCAGAACTACCAAGGTATCCAATTAAGATCATAATGCCCAATAATACTTTTGCATATGTAAGTAATTTGATATATTTAATAAATATTATGTAATGGTTATAATAGGGGTTACTGTATTACTTTTATCAGGTTTCTAACATTACATGCACTATTAATTTATGGTTTACTACATTATGGCATTAATACAGATGATAATTAATTGCAATTTGCCACACTTAAATGTTATTAAAATTGTTAAAAAGTGCACTGAATAATAAAGTGTTTTCATCAACAAAATGTGCAAGTTGTGCTAAATATTTACCCCCAATATAAACATAGTTTTATAGTGCTCAAGCATCATAAGAACATTGCTCTACTTCATAAAACAATAAAACTAGGTACATACCAATATTATATGGAACTAGAATAAAAAGAAATTAATTACATACATATAGGATTTTTATATGCATACTGATGTGGAGAGAACATTATTTAAAATTTTCATTATAGAAAAAAAAAGGTAATTTATTGTTATTACTAACATTTTTTTCTACAATAAATTAATGTATAATGTATTCAAATACAAGTGCAATGTAAGGACAAGACCAGTATACCTTAAGTTAATTATTTGTTAAATGTAAGGACAAGACCAGTATACCTCAAGTTAATATGTTGTTATTCTGAGTAAATTGTTTGAGACATTCACATGCAACAAGTACAATTTTACATTTTATTACTGTGAAAGATTGGTATCTTCTTGTTAGTTCAAATTTAAACATACTTCATACTTGACTAAACCTAAATGCTTATATTGAAATGAAAAGAGGAATAAACTACCTCATACAATTCCTAATGCTATACCCCCGACATCCTATTGAGTAATGAGTATGTTGTATGCTCCGGTTATGGCAGTGGAGTCAAATGTAGGACAACTTATGCAATAATTTTTGTAAATTGTTTGAGCAAATTTGGAATTAAAAGAATCAATCTTATTCTAGGGGTAAAACTATATAAAAAAAAATTACCAACTATCAGTCTTTTGAATTGATGTTGTTTATCAACCTTGCGGCAATTTATCCCTCAAAAGTTTACAAAACCAACGGAAATAATCTAATTTAAATATGCAATGACACCTAAATAACTTCATACATGCTTAAGTTCTAGCATATCTATTGTCGTATTATTATAACATACTAAAGATACATTATTACTACATGGAAGATCAAATTAACAAGAATTTAAAGTGATCGCCTTAACTCCTCAATTAGACATTGTAAAAGTATAATAGGTTCAGTAAATATATAATTTAAGTCCATAACAAAATCAATGTATTATATGAATTAAATTATTAAATTCTATTCTATTTACACACAAAGCATTTACTCACTCCAATACCACACACTATTTATAGTACTTCTTACAAACTCTAGTATTTTTACAAATAACTTTTGATTTCAGCTCATATTCATAAGATTAGCGTCTTAAGATATCTAGAATCTACAATTTCATCACATACCTACCTGCTTAAACCTTACCACTTTTGAATAATAACAAGTAAATTAATACATGATTTTATCAATATTGGGCAATGAATTTGTTACATAATGATGTTTGACTATGTATTAATAGCTGTTTGGATTATGGGATCTCTCATAATGAGCATACAGTACAAAAAGTAACAGAAGATTAAGTCTAATTTAAAAGCAACTCTACTGATGTATATTATTATTATTATAATTTATATAAAAGCGTCAATTACTTACTGTTTTAAACTAGAAAAAAAGGCCTCATTCACTTGGTGTATCAAATTAACAAACACTATTATTACTTAGATTAATTTAAAACGAATAAGATATTCTAGTTATGATTATAATTTTCATACATTCTGAAGGTATCTTATCTCAACATAATTAAGTCCTCCAATGTTGATAATAAAACAATTACTGGTTATAGTAATCTTTGTAAACTTTTGAGATGTACAGTCCCTTAAAAATAAATAGAGGGTTACTTTAGTGGGTTACCATTGCGATTGGAGATGTCCTAGACTCGTTCTTGTTTTGGAGGTGACACATCTTCTGTTCCATTAGCTACACTTTGATGATACAACTTTAAAAGTTCCATTGCATCTTGAGCTTGACGTTTCTCTAGTAAAATTCTGTAACAAAAATCAAATTATTCATTGAATTGTAACTCAAGTCAAAAAAATCAAATTATTCAATTCAACACATGAAATTTTAAAATGTTACATGTAATATTAACTAATTGAAATTGAAAAGCTGATATGATGCTTGGTTAAATATAAAATCTAATGTACAAATATTTTCTACTCGATTTTTTAACTAAGTTTAAATTATTTGATTAAGAATATAATAACATAATTACCTTCCGGATGCTTCTTTGATGTGTTCAAGAATTATCCTGTTGTCTCTGTCTGTGACAATGTCCGCGAGGCTGTCTGGGTCCATATCCGATAGAAGTTCAAGATCCTGGCCGCCAAGTAATGAAATATGACACAGATTGTGTTGCAGCCGGCCCACAAGATTTGCTACTTGACTTTTGTCTCCTAGCGTGACTTCATCGGTCTGGTCTAGAGAAACTTGACATTTTGGCATGTTAGGAGCCCATTTTTCAAGACCATGCAAAATCATCAGCGAGGTGTCAGGGTCAAGCGTTGAGAAATATTCTTCATCATCCACTTCAGTCCCGTCCGACTCTAATACAACTGTCAGATTTTCTGCAGGTAAACCTAGTTTTTCCGGCACTTTGGCTAACAAATCTTCTAATGATGAAGCTACAATTCCTTTCTTTTTGTCTCGGTTTACATCACAAATCTTATAAGGCTTGTTAGTATCGTTCTCCATTGTTTATCTTTATTCACTCAACAGTCAGACACTTGGTTATTATTATATATTAGTGTTTTTTTAATTAATGTGTTTACGAGTATCAAATTTAAGCGAGAATATTAATATTTATTTCCAACAACTGCCAGATAAATCGAACGAATAATCGCGTCAACTTACAATTTTGACGTTAGTTTGACAAATTATTGCCACGCCAAAAATTTTTTTTTAAAAGTTACATGAAAAAAAACCAGCTTTTTTGAAAACTAAATTTGACAAAATAAATTCGAGAACCTATGTACACTGATGTTCGTAATAAAATTGGATAGACAACCGCTTTCCACAAGCTTCTGAATATGACTCCCGTGCAAAGGCAGCAACCATCGTCGCACCCTATATCTCTGTATGTTATGTATAGGTACGAGAGTAAGCGCCCGCCCCCTCTCAATGAACTAGCTAGACAGACATATAAAGGTAGTTACTGTCTAGGGGCGTTTGAACTTGACTAATTCAAAGAAAGTTTTTTATTCTTGATTAAAAATGTTGTGAAATATTTATTTATTATTATTATCTACCTATCTACTTTTACAAAGCTTATTTATTGTATTCCCTTCCCCTTAAAAAAATACCTACTCTAATAATATGAGACTTTTTAGATGACCTGAACTTATTGTTATCTAACAACACATCTGTTTTAGATGCACTTTTTGCCAACCTTATCTACTTACCAAATAAGTAATGTAGTAAGTGCGTAAAACTAAAACTTTGTACTCATGTAGGTACCTAAGTAGCTAATTCGTTATAGAAATTTTATGAAGTCTAAAGAAGCCAGCATGTATCAAAGTCAAAGTCAAATAATTCTTTATTTGCATAGGCTTGTACACAGCACTTACAAATCGTCATACATTTGAATGACTTAAAACTATTTATAAGTCCTACTTATGTATAATTTACATGTTAATACATAATGTTGATACATAAAATATACTAAAGAAATAAATAAACATAATGCGATTCACCGTGTGGTCCCCAGCAGAGTAGAATAGGCCACCCTCACTCTTACCGAGGTGTCGTAAAAGACGAAGGTCGACGAGGTGTCGTAAGGTAAAGCTGCTGCCATGATCATCAGCACCCAGAGAAGGAAAAATCTGCTTTTAAATCAAAACCCTCGCCAACCCGGCTGCCAAGCGTGGTGAGTATGGCAATTACCCCTCATGTGATTGAGGGAGGCCCGTGCCCCAGCAGTGGGGACTTAAATGGGCTGACGATGAATGCGATTCTACCACCGGCTCGGAAAGTTGTTTCTGGTCGAGAAGATCCGGGAAGAAACTCGCCAGTTATCTACTCTTTTTAATCGCCAAACTTTCTTTTTACAATGTTGTGTCATCATCATAACAAGCCATACAGTTTAATTGTTACACAAAATTGAATGAAGGAAATAATAATAAAATAAATATTATGAGGTAAACCGAAGCAGACCAGTCCCCAAAGGTGGCACCTGTTCACAAGTATGTAGTATGTGTCAGCCATCAGTTCACTCAACCATATTAGAGGGAATGTAATGACCCGCCACATAGCGCCACCACCTCAGAGACATTTGAGTGAGCATGACTACTTAGGTTCCCCTCATAGGTCACAAAGAGTACCTAGTAGTTACTTAATCCAATACTAATAAACTGCAGGACGAGGTGTACAATAGTAGGTGGTTAGCATCTTGTCAATTATTGAATAATCAATATAAATAATTTTTTATACAGTCATAAATGCTGCTAAGCCTAATTTATTAAAATTGAGTAACATAAATAAATAATATTAATAATTTCCATTAATATATATAAAAATGCTACAAGTGTGCAGGCATGGAAGTCATTATGTCCATGAATCCTTATCATTTAAGTAGTTTACAATTTTATAGTATCCTTTACTCATTAAACAGGCTTTCCCGTGAGATTTAAATTTATGCGTTGGTAACTCAATAACATTTTGTGGGAACTTATTGTACATTTTAATACTTAGACCAACAAATGAATTATTAATTTTTTGAAGTTTCAGATTTGGGATCGCGAGCTTGTGTTTATTTCTAGTGTTCAAACCATGACAGTTTGATTTTTTCGAAAAAATATCCATGTTCTTTCGCACGCACAAAATCAGTCTATCACATACCTAATTTAGGACAAGTACCTACGGACATGTATTAAAAAAAACATCTGCATCCTTTTCTTATAAAAAGCCGACGAAATAGGTGGGTAGGTAGTTTTTTCCAGTTATAAGGTACCATTTTGTAAAGGACTACTTACGCACAAACTAAGAAGAAAATACTACATGGACTAGTACTAGGTATAGGAACTATATCTACATACGTACGAGTTAGGTACCTATGTACCTTTCCACTTAACTAACGAATTCTGGTTAAACTATTGCAAAGAATTAAAAAGTATTGGCAGTAGGTAAATAACTTTCGTGGAGAGGCAAGATTGGCTAGGTATTGCCTACAAAGAACTGTACTATTTCTGGAACATCGAATTTTTTCGGTCTATCATTGTCCGAGTGAAATGTAAAGACGAAAAATAGCGGTTTTATGATAATTAAAGAACTATTAAACTTCTGACGGGAAAGGTGAGCGCAAGAAAGCCTAGAGGCAGAAGCCCTATGCGCTGGTCCGATCAAATCAGCTCAACCTTAAACACTGTCTGTGATGCGATCCACGCGGACGTGGATAGAGTGAGCTGGCGGAAGATAGTTCGGGAAAAAATTACTTCATCGAGACCACGACCCTCAGCACTGAGCACAAACGCCGCAAGGAGGAAGAATTAAGTACCTACAGCACTGCTTTAGTTACTATATTTATGTATTTAGCCTATTATAATATTACTTTGCTGTCTTACCTATATTTTAATCTTGGTAGGTAGGAGCACAGGTACGAGTAATGACCTAAATATCGTAATAGCCTTATAGGGTAAGTATGATCGGTACATATGGTCACTGTCCTCATCTTAGCGTGTTATTCCGCGGTTGCGTAGGTACAAAGCTATCGCTTTCTAGCCTGGGTACGGCTTAGACTGCCGTCTGACCCTCGCAACCCTTTTGACAGGGGAACTGATTACACGTTTCAGAAACTATCCGAAACATGCATCCTCTCAATGTTTTCCTTCACCGACGAGCTAATGGTAGAAATAGGCACGTAGATTTGAAAGCTGATTCGAACCGACCCCCACATGGAAGGGGCGTTCTTATCCACTGAGCTACCATCGCTCTTACACATGGTCACTGTATCTAGGTATACTTGTTATTGTTCGGTCAATGTACTTATGTGAGGTTGTGAAGTATTTATTTATTTCTTATTCTTTTTATCAAAGTTAAATTAAAAACCTTGGGTAAGTACCGAGATGAACGGAGCGGAAATCTTTTTGGGAAATGACGTGTTGTTGGTAGATATACCTACCTACCTTATCATTTTCCAAGTAGATAGTTGTGTTGTAGTAGTAAGTAAAGTTACTCAGTTAATTTTCACGAATGGGAAAGTGGCTGGTGGTGTATGTATAACAATTATAGTAGTAAGAGTGATGAAGCAGGTGGCAGACAAGGGCGGTCGCAGCCCGCAGGGTCACGCTCGGTCACGGCGCGGCGCGACGGCGGAGATCAATAGAGGTTGAGCCACCCTGCTCCATACAACCAGGCATCTACGTATACTGTCTCACCGAGAGTGCAATTTGCAACTTACGCCTCACCTGCTCTGCCTCTACTACCTCTGACCATTATTTATTCTGATATTGAGATTACGCTAAGTGGTTTCCTGGGGAAATCTTCAGTTATTTCTACATTAAAATGGAAAATAAATAAGCAAACATGAAGCCTGCTTAGTAATTTACAAGGCAATTTTGTAACAATATTCTTTACTACTTTGTACCGCGTAAATAATTTTATATGCAATGCTTTATTTATTGTACCAACCTACATACTTACGCCATTGAACTATAATACAAAATAATACCTCTGGTTACAACTTAATAACATAAAGACGATAGGTATCTACATAGTTAACTATCCCCCACACCAATAATAATAATTCTCACAACATCTCATACATTGATTTGATTCCGTACTAAGTAGCGTAAGCACTTGTGTTACAGATATAAGACAACAGAGGAACACAAATATATGTATATTAAATACACCCAGACACTAAACAAACACAAATGTTCATCGCACGAATGTTTGTCCAGGGTGGGGATCGAACCCACGACCTTTGGCGTAAGAGGCAAGGTCACTACCAATTGCGCCATCCGGTCAGTCAATAACAAATACATTGGTATTTGTTATTGACTGAATGGTAAGACCAGGTATTAAATAATTGTTGTAAGTACTGAAACAATTGAAAAAGTTAGTTCACATACTTAGTAATTCACATTTGGCAGAGTTCCACGTCGGGTTTCTGGTCTGATTTTTAAAATATTTAGGATTTTTTTCACTGGAGACTGTACCTACTTTAGACTGTAATTTCAGAAAAACCGGACCTTTTTCTTGCCAAATCTTAAAAAAAACGTCTTCCTGTACAAATTGCATCAGCTGATCACTTAGTATGGGAAGGTGGTTAATTTTTTTTAGTTTCCACTCATTTTCCTTAGGGAAAAATAATTGTTTTCATTAGTACCTACCTATAATGCTCTTGAGAAGTTTCTCGGGTATTTAAAAAGTCACGCTGTAGCAACCTATATTCCCGAAAGAATAAACCATTAAATAGTTCAGGTAAAAAATAATCTACGAGTAAATAACTTACCCATGGGTCGACTCAGCTTTTGGTCCAAGTTGGAAGCCCAATCTAGCACTTGCTATAGTTGGATAGTAGACTTCAACTATCCAATCGCTTACCTTCAGGTGATCCGTCTGCTCGTCTGCCAACTATCACACAAAAACATACGTGCAGCTGCAGTAGACCTACGACAGTAAATCTATGTACGCAGCTACCACATGGGTAACATTTGCTGCAGATTCAACCTTGTAAATGAGCTCCATAACGAGAGTCCAGACTGCAATACTCCAGAATGATTCTTCGTGCGTGTGCGTGTGCGTGTTCGTGTGCGTGTGCGTGTGCGTGTGCGTGTGCGTGTGCGTGTGCGTGTGCGTGTGCGTGTGCGTGTGCGTGTGCGTGTGCGTGTGCGTGTGCGTGTGCGTGTGCGTGTGCGTGTGCGTGTGCGTGTGCGTGTGCGTGTGCGTGTGCGTGTGCGTGTGCGTGTGCGTGTGCGTGTGCGTGTGCGTGTGCGTGTGCGTGTGCGTGTGCGTGTGCGTGTGCGTGTGCGTGTGCGTGTGAGTGAGCGTGTGCGTGTGCGTGTGCGTGTGCGTGTGCGTTCGCGTGTGCGTGTGCGTGTGCGTGTCCGTGTGCTTTCGGCTCGTCGCTTATTTTACCTATGCAAGTTACAACCTAGATTTGGTGCCTAAAAAGCGCACCTTTTTTATTTCGTTTTGATTTAAATTAGAGTTTTAAATTTAACTACAATGAAGCTTTTTTTATGTAAATTTTGCATTGCAGCCTTAGTTTGCTGCTTCAGCTCATCCGTGGCTTTGTAGCTCCCGAACGGATGAACCGATTTGGATTTTTTTTTGTTTGAAAGGTGAATTGATCGGAAGTGTTCTTAGCTATGTTAGATAGGTATTGATCCAAGATGGCCGCTGCCACAAAATTTCGGATTAACATATTGTATTATAATCCCCCTTCGATATAGGTATCAAATAGGTAAAAGGGTTTGAATAGTAGAATACAATACACTTTGAAAAATTCAAATCAAAGATTACGGCCCCAATAAAATGGCGAGATAATCCATTATAATATATACTTGAGTGGGGTACCTATTGAATGCGGGAACTGATTTGTATTTAAATAAAATAAAAATTAGAGTAGATATCTTTAAAAAGGGAAAATTACAAAATGTATTAAAAAATTAATACCCCTTGATAAAACTATAAAAATTCGAAAAATGAATGGAAACTGCTGTTTTCAACTATTTACAATAACGTTTTATAAGTCCAAGTATCCTAAAGCTTCTTGCGGCTAACCATAGATAGAGTTATATTAGTCTCATCATTTCAGCCAATAGACGTCCACTGCTGGACATCTGCATGGAATCCGGAACCACCGAGGTCAAATGCTAGCCGAGTATATGGAGAGGGAGGGACTATACATGTTGAACTCCTTCTTTAAAAAACGGCTGCATCGTAAGTGGACCTGGAAAAGTCCGGATGGCGTTACAAAAAATGAGATTGACTTCATCATGTCTACTAAGACCCGGATATTCAATGATGTCTCAGTGATCAATTCAGTGAACCCTGGAAGTGATCACCGAATGGTAAGAGGCACTTTGAATCTACATGTTACATCCGAAAGGTATCGACTGATAAAATCTACGCTCCGCCCTGTAGCCATCCAGATTCAAAACGCCGAGAGCTTTCAACTCGAGCTGGAAAATCGCTTCGATTGCCTAGAGAGCTGCTCAGACGTGGACATTTATAATGACAGGCTTGTGAAAGCTGTTCTTACGGCGGGTGCAAAGGTCTTCAGACCCAGCCGTACGAACAAAGCCAGTAAAATCTCGGAGCCAACTCTTAAGTTAATGGAGGAAAGGCGGAAAATGGTTCTGCAAACCTCTGATGAAGCTCGTCAACGACGGCAGCTCAGCAAGCGCATCTCCAAGTGCCTGACCCGGGACATACGCCGATTTAATACGGAACGTATTAAAGAGGCTATAGAGCGGAACAAAGGCTCCAAAGTGTTCGCCAGAGACCTGGCTATTGGAGAGAGCTTGCTGACCAAGCTGAAAACAGAGGATGGCAGAATCGTCACGTCACGCCCAGAACTTTTGGCTGAGATCGAAAACTTTTATGGACAGCTTTACGCGACATCACGCGCCCCTGTCATTCAAGCTGTTGAGCGAAGAGCCAAATTAACCCGGCACTACACCGAAGATATTCCGGACGTTAGCCTGTACGAGATTAGCATAGCTCTCAAACAGCTTAAGAACGGTAAGGCACCGGGTGATGATGGAGTCACAGCGGAGCATCTGAAAGCAGGTGGACGACCTGTCCTGAAAGCCCTTCAGAGGCTTTTCAACTCCATCATCACTGAGGGAAAGACACCCAAAGCGTGGCACCCTGGCGTGGTGAGGCTTTTCTTCAAAAAGGGTGACAAATCCCAATTGAAGAATTACAGGCCTATCACGCTGCTGAGTCACATTTATAAGCTGTTTTCGAGAGTTATGACGAATCGTCTCGTACGCAGGTTCGACGACTTCCAGCCTCCCGAACAAGCTGGATTCCGAAAAGGCTTCAGCACCATAGACCACATACATACGCTGCGACAGGTTATACAGAAGACCGAAGAGTATAATCGGCCATTATGCTTAGCGTTTGTGGACTATGAGAAAGCCTTCGACTCTGTCGAGACCTGGGCCGTGCTACAGTCTCTCCAAAGGTGCCGAATAGACAGAAACTGTTCACCACTCTGTTGGAGGACGTGTTTAAACTTCTGGACTGGGATGGACTTGGCATCAATATAAATGGCGAGTACATGACGCACCTTCGATTCGCTGATGATATCGTAGTCATGGCTGATACCTTGGAAGACTTAGGCAAAATGCTCGACGACCTCAATAGAGTCTCCCAACAAGTGGGTCTGAAAATGAACATGGACAAGACGAAAATTATGTCGAATTCCCATGTCGTACCCACTCTAGTAAAGGTTGGAAGCTCTACACTGGAAGTTGTAGACGAGTACATCTACCTCGGACAAAAAGTCCAGCTTGGTAAGTCCAACTTTCAGAAAGAGGTCGATCGACGAATCCAACTCGGCTGGGCAGCGTTCGGGAAGCTACGCAGCATATTTTCGGCAGATTAAGGAGGCTCAAAGTCACCCAGAGAGCAATGGAGAGGGCTATGCTCGGAGTCTCCCTGCGTGATCGTATCAGAAATGATGAGATCCGCAGGAGAACTAAGGTCACAGACGTAGCCCAAAGGATTGCATGCCTCAAGTGGCAATGGGCAGGGCACATAGCGAGGAGAACAGACGGCCGTTGGGGCGGAAAGGTCCTTGAGTGGAGACCACGTACAGGAAGTCGCAGCCGTGGCAGGCCTCCTACAAGGTGGACCGACGATCTGGTGAAGATCGCGGGAATCCATTGGATGCGGGAGGCACAGGACCGATCTGTGTGGAGAACATTGGGGGAGGCCTATGTCCAGCAGTGGACGTCTATTGGCTGAAATGATGATGATGATGATGATGAATCGGCACATTGTAAGCGGCCACGTTTCGGATCCGTATGTCATCACTGGCAACACACACGCATTGAAGACTTTCGTCTTGAGACACTGCGGTAGATGGACCGAAAATATGCTGCGAAGGTTCCCGAACGCTGCCCAGCCGAGTTGGATTGGTCGATCGACCTCTTTCTGGAAGTATTATTTAGTATATTAGTCTGGAGGTAACTATATTCTTGTGTTTATCTATCTTCTATCTAAAGGTACTATAAATTAAGAGTCAATGCTTCGGCGGGTGACGGACTGACAGACTGACTGATCTTTCAACGCACAGCCTAAACTACTGCACCGAAAATCACGAAAATTGGAACATGGGTAGATTTTATTACGTAGGCGCGCACTGCGCGCCTTCTCAGTAGAAGAGGTTTTTAAAAATTCAACCCTTAAAGGGGTGAAATGGGGGGTAACATTACTATGAAAATCTGTTCTGTTAGTTTTAAAAATTCGGAATAATGTTTATTAATAGTATAGTCATATTTTAGGGGGTGGAATATAAAATATGCTGAAGTACTTCAATTAATTTTGTATCAACAGTGCAAGTACCAATTTTCATGACTAGCATTAAATATGACGAATCTCCCATACGACGCTTCAACCCCCATTTTACCCCTTGGGGGGTCGAAAAAAATATGCAAATCACTTTTCTTTGACTTGTATGAGCCCAAATACCAATTTACATGACTCTTACTTAAAAAATAACGAATTTTCCATACAATGTTTCTACCACTATTTTACCTCTTTAGGGGTTGAATTAAAAAAAAAACTGAAACAGGTTAATTTAATTTTTTTATTAATAAACATAACCCGAATTTCTAAACTCTAACATCAAAGATGACAGACTTTCATACTAACGTTAACCCCCCATTTCACCCCTTTAGTGCGCGCCTACATAATAAAACTACCTATGTTTCAAATTTCATGATTTTCATCCAGTAGTTTCGGCTGTGCGTTGATACATCAGTCAGTCACCCGCCGAGGCGTTACCTCTTTATGAATATTATAAGAAGATTTAGCATTTTTTTTATTAAACTCCTAAAGAGTGAAATGGAGTTAAAACGTCGTATGGAAGATTCGCCATATTTAGTGCTAGAGTCATGAAAATTAATGCAAAATGAATGAAAGGCATTTCAGTATTTATAGTCTCAGTTTAATACCTACCTACTTACCTATAATCTCAGAATTGGTTAACTACAAAACATGTTCGCATAGAAAAATATAATTTCAAAATTTTTTGTTTTAAACTATATTACCGAAGCGAAGAGAGGGCGGGCCGTTAGTTATAAATAAATAAATATTTTACAACATGACATAGGTACATTGATCTGTCTCCGCGACAGGTAGCTCAAGCACCTGTGTTAGTTACGGATATCAGAACCAACAGCGGTATTATTAATTCTAACTTTATTATCCAAGTAGTAGGCAATGATGGTCTTATGATCTTTTTATTTATATACTACGTCGATGGCAAACAAGCGTGCGGCTCGCAATATGGTAAAATTTCACTGCATCCTATGGACGTCTGCAACTTGTTAAACACCTTAGCACTCCCTTTTATCATGTTGTGTTCCCCTGGAAAAACCTCTGATGGCAGCTTATTTCACAGCCGGAGCGTTCGAATCTTAATAAATGTTAATTCTAATACATTCTACGTTATTCCACCTAATAATCTTCATTTTAGAATCAAAGACCTTAATATAAAATAATTAATAGACCCTATAAGCTTTGCCTTTAGAAGTAACATATAATATCAAAACGCGGCGTTTGTATAATAAATCTAAAAGAATGTCATAATGAAATCTTGGAAGCTACCTTCACCACTCCTTCATGCTGGGCCGCGGCCAGCGCACAGTGAGATATAGGTACCTAAAAAAAGGTACCTACCTAATATTAAGTATGACATTATGAACAGTAGGTAAGTTTATCATTATCTACCAACTCAACGAAATCAAACATTCATGTATGTAAGTATTAGCATGGACTAATATTGGTATTAGGTAGAGTCCGCGCCACCAAAGAGGTCCCTTGAAAAGCGCGTTTTAGTCGCCATCAAAATTCACAGTTACACATATATCATAGAGCAAGATAATAATAGGACATTAGGACCTATGCCCATTAGACACAAGGAATATACAATTTTAGTGGACTGTGGCTCGGACTCTTGTCCCACCGGCATACAAACAAGGTGTTTTATAATTAAATATTAAAAATAAACTCATCATCGTTCACAATTACCTTATGCTTTGTATGCAAATAAATTCTATAGAATATTCTATCTATTCATGAAACATGCAAAATAAAATTTTACCCTACTTATCTAAGTAGTTGACACATTGCTAAAAACTATTTCAGTTGTGGTGCGTCTGGGTGGATGTATCCACTCGTCGTGGAGATGCGCAACAAGCTGTATGATCTCGTATATTATTTACGTCCGGGTCGCTCTCGGGACTGAGCAAACGACGCATCTGCAATACATTGTAAAACAAACATAGCTCCGGGCACCGCAGCGGTACACTAGATGTCACTTTAACTTGCTACTTTATTGTACTTAGCCCGTTGGCTCTACATATTTTTTTAGTACGTAGTACCTACTAGTTTTCAACCATGAAAACATCTGTTCAAAGCTTAGAGTCCCACCATTCACATTTATAAAAGTTATTGAAAAGGAGACAACAAGATACTCATTTACTCTCTTTATAGACCACATTTTCAGTAATCTTAAATAATTCAATTAATAAAGCAGAATTTATTATTATTATATACTTACATTTTATATACTTATCACAAATCAGTGAAAACTTTTCTAAACAGAATGTTGTTAAGACTTGTGTCAAATCGCAGGTCCTAATCATCACAATTATTGTAAAAACAAATACATTGGAAAAAAAAGTACCTTACTAGTTTCATATGTTTAGATAGACAGATAGGTACTTTTATAACACAAAGTTTACAGATCTTAGTATATGATATTATCTTTGTGATTCGGTTTTAAGTGTTCAGGTCTAACTTGGAAGTTGGAACCCCATTTCTAGGATATCCCAAAAGAAAATATTTTCCGTTGCGGAATTCATTCAACGTTTCAATTTACAAATGGATCGTTTGGTTAATAATTTACGTAAAGAACGGTTCTCTCAGAATATTCAACGTTTATCTGCCCGTTACATGAAAATATTTTTTCGGAAAGTATTTTTTACGTTTTAATACGTTAAAACAATGTAGGTAGATGTACAAACTGGACTGCGCCGATATGACTGCACTCGAATATATTTTTCACGTTCATTGTCCAGTTATACTCGTGACAGGAGATGTTTATTTTAGGTACGTACCTACTGAAATGTTATTTGAAATTGCATGCATAAAAACTTAGAACTACAATTAAGTACCTACCTAGCTATACCTAGGACCTAGATGGAGACTTATTATCGGAGGCTAAGGCTCACTTTGGGTTGCTGCGCCAACCTAGTTAGTTACAGTTAAGTAGGTATAAAGATTGGCTGTAGCCAATCTTTATTGTAGAAATTGTGATATTTGATATGTGATATTGCGGTAGATAATATGTACTATTTTACATTCATAAGTGTTATGTATGGACCTAAATTGAATAAAGAATTTTTTATCTTTATCTTTTGTGGTTTATAAAATATGCAGGTGTTAAATTATATAATAGTTCTCACAATTACCTGTTTAGGCAGAGTCTATTTAGTAAATAATTTGATTCTAAAGAAATATTGTTTGACATGCATTTCAATATTTTATAATTACTCAATGTAGGTATGTCTAACGAGTAGGTGCCTATCTTGCTAGGCTTTGTCAGATCTTATTTTATATTAATTTTTTGGTAGGTAGGTAAATAAAGACAATTCATTAGTAGCCACGTTACCAATAGCTTTTAGATTAATTTAAGGCTATTATAGGTTCCTAAGTAGATACCTAATCTACTACATGCTAACAGACGAGAATGTGCTTTAGCTGTGCATCTATTTGTAGAGCTATTGCATTTCATGATTGCCACATATCAGGGTTGAGTTAATGGGCCGTGTTAGCTCTATATGAATGAGGATTGGTCTTACCTAAGTACCTATCTAATTTAGAAAAAAAAGACAACATAGTTACAATTCTCGTTCTTATTTGTATACCTAATTGATTATATTTAGTCTACTGAATAAAATATATTACCCTAAATAGTTACGTCTTTTCGAAATATGTATCTACTGTAATGTTACACCAAAGTAAAGATCAAAGGTTTGTTTATTAGGAGTCAAGTTGCGAGGTGGCTGCTTGTTGACTCGCGCTTGAGAAAGTCCCTCGAATTGAGTTAAGAGCACGTGCGGACATAATCTACATAGCTTCTGTATAGTTTTACTGCCCTGGAAATTTGGTATACCAGTTACTTATATTATTCATGTATTGTTGGAAATATTTATTTAGAACCAAACGCAAGGAAAGTAGGTAGGTTTTAAAAAATATATCTCACGAAACAACGCAACCAAGTACTAAGTAACCGCATGTGCGACATCGTGGAAGTGCCTTGACCTTATCAACGCAAAGATGATGAGCGGTTTCATATACACAAAATGAAGAATAAGAAATGCCTAAAATAATATGTGTGTCTATAGACAGGTGTATACCTACTTACATATGTTAGGAACGTATAGGCCATAGGTTGGGATACCTATGGACTATATGATAGTGTATGATAGGATAGTGTCATAATAAAAATCCTAACATACCAAAAATGATTTTCCACTTTAGCCACACTTTAGTCTTCACACGCTGGCCTATTAGTTGGAAATACCTAGATACGAAGAAGGTACTGTGTTTGTGTGTTTGTAAAAAGAATTTTAATAAACTCAAAGCTTACCTTTCAATATAAGCTCCAGTATTTCTCCTGTGTGAACCGTAGGTGCCCTGCGCAGCAGACCACATGACCTTTGTTGCGGCATCCAGGTCGAGGTCGCGTACCTGACCCCTGAAGTGTTGCCCAGAACATTATACCAGTGCAGGATAACTTTCTAGTGAAATTATTTTTATTTTTACCAAGGTAGTAGTAACCAGAGATAGTGGTTGTTAGGTATCACGAGCGTGAGTTAATTTGCCACTCGGTGAAAAATTGGCCATCTGAGATTCAGAATGCTGAGAGTTTTGTAGCTAAAGGTGAAAAAGTTTTCATGAACCACTTAAAACTTTTTATATAAGGCATATTTTCCATTTTTATATTCATAACAAAATACTTTTATATAAGCAATATCTTTTTTTTGTTTCTATTATCATTTTTGAAAAAAAAAAAATGATAATTAAGTATGTACGAAAAACCAGCTAAGTACAAGTCGAGCTCGCCCACCGAGAGTTTCGTACCTATATAAATAGTATGTACGTTTAAAAATTGTTTACGTCACGATATTCAAAGTTTTATTCGTCGAAAAAAAAACTTTTTTAATGTGCTCATCAAGCCCTTTCATGTGATATCCAACTTGAACTCGTAGCCTCAATTTAACATTTAGACACCCTTATTTTTTAAGAATTAATTACAGTCACAATAGAAGTCGCGAAATATGCTTTTTTGGTGAATAGAAAGCTGTTTCCTTTGTTTTCACTTTGGGGCTTGACCTTTTCTCGTCATGAAGAGACTGTAAGCCTTAGTTACCTATGAGGGTTTAATTTTAACTCGATACTACCTTCACGCGTTATAGGGTCTTGACACTAGGATTGTTGGGGAAATGGTTCTGAGGAAGAGGTAGCTAAAGAGAAATTTTATAACAGCGATAGAGGTGACGCGGTAAAATATTTATGTGGAGGAGGATCCGGATGAGGAAGCGGAAGCGGATAAGGATGAAGAAGGAAAAAGACTTAGGTGAATTTTCAAATATTTTTTTCACGTCACATTCACGTCGTTTTAGAGCGTAATCTAAATTCCTCCTTAAAAGTAAATTAAAGTATCAGCCTACTTACTGTCCCACTGCAGGGACTTATCCCTACCTCCATCATAGAAATCAAGTCATCGCTACTATGATGGGATTAGGCTTAATCACCACGGTTACCAAATGCTGATTGGTGATCGCAAACCCGAGCTATGTTCAAAAAATTCAGAACATACCTTTGCTCGACCCGGGAATCGAACTCAAGACTTATTGGGGAAGCGATAGCGGAAAAGGAATTGCGATAATTGCTGAACTTTCGCACAATGAGGAAGAGGAATCTTCAACTATGTTGAATGGGAAGTGCGCTAACTGTTAACGAGGAGATCTTCATATCCGGCGTTTGTCAAAATGTTGGCAATACTAAAGCCACAGCCGCAGCTCGGCGGAATTCCGGATAGTTTTACCTGCGATTTGTGCCAGCTAATCAGTCTACTCTCGAACCAATTTCCAACCAGGCGCCACTGGCAATTAATAACAGTTAGCATCCAGCCATTTAACTTTGCTATTACTATAGTTATAATTACTTACTACGAGCAGGTTCATATGTTAAAGATAGACTGGCACGGTACAAATCTCTATTCGTAAGTATTTCATTCTACTACTAGCTCAAAGGTGATGGAAACCTGCACGTTCCGTATAGTTCCCTTATTGTGATATCGACCCAGGTATATACCTAGGTATCCACAATTGTTGTAAAATTGTAGATAACCGTTATCTAGTTAGGTAGTCTGGAGGATCCTTGTCTAAAGGTTCCTAAAATACATTTTTGAGTTCGGAATAGGTAAATGAAGCAAAGCAGCGACACTAGCCTAGTGAAAGTAACCGAGACGATATACTTAATGCCTATTAAATAGGTTTAGGTAGGACCTATAAATTTTCCATAGAACAACGATTTAATTAAATCTGTAACTGCAAGAGGTTGAAAGGGTGCTTCTCCAAGGAAATTACGAATTCTTTTGATAAAATTTAATAAAGGCGAAACTACTTAAATAAAATACAGGCTATAATGGCGTCACCAATAAACTTTGGCTACAGTACAGATATGCTGCGTCCCATACCTACCTCTTACAAGCATTGCAAGCAATAATACAAAATTACATAGGATATTAGGTACCTACTGTCATGATTTTCAATAATTAATTGATGTAATTTTAGGATTCGAGTAATTTAGTAGATAGATATACTTTATTGCACAAAAAACCTTAAACCTAAACATTAGTTGTGTTTGATTTGACTGTTGACGGTTTTTAGAACTAAATTAAGGACTGTCATAACCGAAAACGCATCGATAATCGATAGGCACGCCAAACCGATACATTGACTTGTCGGTTGACGGGCGAACGAACAGTCTGATTAGAGCAGCCGTGTGGTACGGACGTTTCAAAATAGGTCTCGTGTAAGCTGAAAGTTCTGAGTGGTTATCAATGTATCTATCAATATCTGTACGTGCATAATTACGGAATAAATGACATGAAAGGCGGACTCTGGAGTTTCATTATACTACTAATTTAAAGTCTGCTTGTCAGCAACCTATGATAAAAAGAAATAGGAATATGCATTTTTTTATCTGTCTTTATCAGATACCAGTTTCCGCTTCCTGCGTTAGACGCTTTCCCGTAGGGACTTCCGTTGGGATGTCAAGGCGTTTTTCTGTAGCCTATATTACTCATCAATCAATGTAGCTTTCCATTGAGAGCGATGACAGATGGCTGTTCCACTGCGCGTTACGAGAGGTCGTAGTTTTGAATCCTAGCATGTACCTCTTTTAAACATATGTGCCTATTTCTATTCGGTGGTGAACCGACCTAATGCCGATCGAGACTCTACTGGATGGAAAAAAACATTGGGCCCTGAAGGGAGACTATACATTTTCTTATTGTACTTAGATAGGTATATTGCTCGGAAAACAAACCGGAAAAAAATTAAAAAAAGATCCTTTAGAGCCTTTTGTTTGGGTGTCCCGGGTGTCATGCGGATGCCCATAGGCAGGCGTAGCCCTTTGAGCACCCGAAACAATCCCTTTTATGTTCTATGATTTTTTGTAGTTTTCGAGTTATGAACTTCTCAGAATTTAGGTATTCTAGCAAGGTTCGTCAAGGCCAAGTCCCCATTTATCATCAAAAGAAAGAGAAAGGCGTAGTTATTCCGAGGATTTACAGCCAGGGATTCCTAAAAGGCTATATTTTTCAAGTTTGTTCCGTGAAAATCTTTAATTAAAACAAAGGAATCTCCCTTACCAAGCGGTAACGCCAACTAAAAATGTAGACGGGCGAAACGGGAATTTTATTTAAACTGGCAAACCATAGAGTAACTTAGTTTCAAAACTGGTAGTGCCTTATCTTACTAATATCCGTGACTGAAGTGTTCTTAAACACATTCACAACACTTCAGTATTTGTTAATGAATAAGTTAATTTCTAACTTTTGCCGTTCTTTCCCAGTACATGACAAGTGCCTATGTGATTAATGAATTCACAATCTGCGAACTTTGTGAGCTTTCTCACTTAACTAGAGGTGTCTACTTTGTGAATTTAGGTAGGTAAGTAGGAGGTGCCGATTATGTTTCATTTAGAAGGAAAGAAAGTTTGTGTTTGTATCTCGTGAGTATGGGCCACAAATGGGTTCGCCAAGGTAAGTAAATAAGAAGCTGAATACTTGGCACTTACACTATGCAAGTACTCAACTTGCGAAGTTTCGAGGTGCTGAACAGCTGAGGTCACTTTGCTCCCTCGCGAGCCGTTGCCCTAAATTACTTATTTCACTTGAGCTTAGAGGTGGAAATTAGTATGTATGCCACATTTATTTGGTAGTTATGTTTTAAGTAGGTAAATAGATATTAATACTATGAATTATGGTTTTTAACTAAACTATAGTATTAGTAGGCTCATCAAAGGGTGAATTCGCAATATACCTATATAACATTAGGTACGAGAGCGATGTTAGCTCAGTGGTGGTGGAATCCGAACATGCAGCCCCCCAGTCCATTCAATCTTCTGGAGTATCACCAAGATACCCTGTTATCTGTCCTAACTCTGTCTCTGCGTAAAATCACCATATTTTACATAGAGACAGCCACAAACTAGTAGAAGATACTGAGACAGTTAAGCATGACATAAAAACAAAGCAAATACATAAACACTTGTATTTAAATCAGTGTTAATAAAATTGCCAGTGTCTGATTAAAGACTAAAAGCAGGTTTTACCTACACCATCACCGGAGGACAAGGCGCGGCGAGTAGGTAGAACTACCCCTTATCTCCTCCCCTTATCCTGACCATTATAATTTGAACATCTTTAAGGCAAGAGTGAACAGGCATCTTTTAGGCAAACGCGTATCATCTTAGACCTAATCGTAGCTTTCCATCATGTGCGTTAGCCTTTAGACAAAAAAAAATGCACCTGTGGATTTTTCAATTTCTCCCATTGTCAATTCTGGATGATTTAGATGTGACTGGTAGAGAATACCCCTTAACTTTAGTTCGACACTGAATTTCGGTGACGCGAATGTTTAAATCAATGATTTAAAAAATATGAATGGATGGTGAGAGGTACATAATTCTCATTTGCAGTCTTCTAAGTATTTCATAATCGAAAATTAAAAATGTAACTGGAACTATACTAAGTACTTAAATGCATAGAATTATAATAATTCTATGGTTAATGTATTTTTGTAGGAATAAAAGCAGGGCACTTATGTTTAAAACGGGATATACCTCCCCGAATATAAACCACCACTTTTCTCTAAAATTTCAATCAGTTTTCTCATTTCCCAGGCAACAAGATAAAGGTTCCCGCTATGAGTACCTATATTCTAATATATGCTTTGAGCTAAGTGTCTCAAACTTAAACTTACTGCAGAAAAAAAAATCTTAAAGAAAAAAAAACAGTCGTGTGTGCTGTGAAACAGCAATTTCACAGCACCACGACTATCATCACATTGGAGATGAATATGCCTACGGATTTCGAAAAAATATTTTCGTTGAGCGTTGAGACAGCAGTGATAAAGAAAAGTTTATAATTATTTTATTCTCCTCGACATAACGCCTGTGAACAAACAAATTGTAAAATTTTCACACGGGTACCGAAGTTTGATTTATTATTCATACTTGTACTCTCGTATATACTTAGGTACCTATCGAACATTTTCACATTAGCAATTAGTTTTCCAATTGTAAAATTTCCACATATTTTCAAAAACATGAAGTCACATGTGAAAATTTTGTTCTGACTTGTTGACTTTTTCAAATAGGCAAACCCTTGACCCGATCGTCTTTCTATTCAGGCTTAAATTGTAGCTGACTAGGTTTATTGTTCAGACGAGATTTTCTTTTGATATCATTCTTAGTTTCCAGTAAAAACTATTTTGGAAAATGTTTTTGCTCTCTGCAAAACCTGAGTATGCTTACTAGCATTCGAACAAGTGTTTGATAAAATAGGTAGGTAGGTACTCGTGCGACTACCTACGAGTAAAACTGATCATATTCCTACTTACTACCGATTACCCATCGGTACCTAGAATAGGTACTGTACTTTTCCTTTACCCCACAATGATGTGGAGAGATAGTTACTAGCGATAGGACCGCCGAGATTGTATTTACCAACCAGTGACTGTAGCATTAAGTTCTGCAAATTTTGTGCAATAAAGAATATCATCTATCTATTTATACTCGTAGTACTGTCACCCACAATGTTGGACCACCTGCTGTCTCAAACTTTGAGAACCTGGCTTTGAGTAGGCATCTAAGTTTTGGGCGAGAGCAAATTGGGTCAAGTCGGCGATACTGCCGCTGCTGAGACCACGCTGCGGCTTGCCTACTACACCAATGTTATGATTGCATTACTTTATACGAATCGAGTTTCGGTTGCTTCTCTAAACATTTTAGTGAGGGCTGCCCTAGCAGCGCGGCATCCTGAATCTATCGCCAAAGTTTTTGGTAGAAAGAGAAATCAGACTCTTGTCTGGTATCATGTTTATTTTCCTTAAATAAAAAAGTTACAAAATCTTAGACGAATTTTCTTTGAGTGCACTATATTCTCAATATCAACAAATTTATTATTAGAGCGGATTTCCTGCCATGCGAATATTAACCCGCATGTGGACAAGGTGGAAAGAGAAATAAACAAAGACATTGAAACATTATTGAAAAATATATATTATATAAGTCTTCGTAATTAAAGTACATGTCGAATTGAGAACCTCTTTTTTTTGAAGTCGGTTAAAAATATGGCCGCCTAGTCCGCACGTGAGCCAAAACCCACAAGACGAGAAAACCGGTGTTATTAAAACTCGCTCTTGTAGAATTTATTTATTCATGGAATAGCTCTTCCTACTTACCTACAGCCAAAAGATAATATCTATTGGCTGAAATGACTTACCTACATCACATGAATACTTCGGAAGTATGTTTGTAGACTTTTTTTATAATAAGTACATCGTACATAATGATCCCGCTATATACCTAACGTTCGCATTTAGTGCAAATAGATCAAAGAGCTGTAAATCTCTAAAAATCAACTGACGTAGGGACACCTAGACTTCATAGGTTTGGTTTGGTTGGAGTGTAGTGTAAAAGCAATAAAACAAAAAAATAATTTTATTTTTTATTATAAGAGACATCATCCAAATCATAACACACATTAAAACTAATACCTAATGGTCGGTGAATCATTAATAAACTGCACTGAAATGCACTTAAAACTACCAGGTATGGACTAGGACTAGAACTTGATGCATTTTTAACGATAACACCTGCTGCTTATATTTTTCAATTTTAAGTAAACCTAACATTACAGTAGGTAAATACAATATAAAAGTACGAATAAATTAATACAATAAATTGATGATAAACTTGAATAAAACTTATAATAATATACAATAGCTAATCTATGTAAATATAATATTGATGCATGCATTCCATTTAACAAATACGTAAAACAACAAACGGACAAACTAATTAAGCTTTAGACAAACTAATTAATGATCAGCTTTTTGGTAAGTATTTTACAACGCGTTTCTAACACAACGATCATAAAAATTTCATTAAATGCGAAAATGGATCAGCGGCGTGTGCGACTGACGGGTTTGATCGAGTGCCAATAATGAGGACACACCTACACTACCTCGCATGTATCACTGCCTATATTTAGGGACCGGAAAATAACATCAATCTTACGTAAATAAATTGATCCTCACGGTGGTGTACATTTCATCAAATTGATGGTTCACCGTCATAATAATTAAATAGGTAAATATCTAATATTATGAAATAACTTTCATTCACGGTCGATTTTATTTGTCTCCCAATACTAAAAAAACTGAAAAAGAAATACCTACATAAAGTTAATTGTATAGGTGTTAGAAGGTTCAATACTCGTATACCTATTGGTTCTTTGATAACATTTTTATGGCAGATAACAAAGTGTAACCCAATTTTTTCATGCATAATTAGAATCTGTCACCAGCACTGCGCTTTCCTACATAAAACCTCTGAGTAATCTTCATCAAGATAGGTTTGACGACGGTCAGCAGTGAGCGTTTAGAGGAGCGTGACTCGCATTCCAAGGGTAAACTTCCGCCTGATACCGATGGAAAGATACCGGTTCAAGGTATCTTTCCATCGGTATCAGGCGGAAGTTTTCCGCTAACGAAGCTCCGGGGAACGTGTTCGAGTGGCAGTTGTCCGGCTAAATGATCAGCAACTTGCACTGAAGAGCTTACGTAACTCATGTGGGCTCCCCGGCCTCATTTGGCAAATGGGTTCGCCGTCCAAGATTGATTGTAAGCTTGTCGAGTGTCGCCTTGCATAAATTAAATGTTTTGCATTTCATGCAACACCTCTGGGATTTCAATTTGTAATAAATCAAGCGCAATCGTTAATGAACACATACCGACTATAACATTTCCAATATTGTTGTTCGTCGAACTAGCCTCGTATTTTTACAAACCGTCGTCAAAAGATTATTTTGTTGATCTTGGGGTATTTAACTGTCAAATAAATTTTACCACATTTAAAAAAACTACTGCCAAAAGTTTTGTCGATTTATTGTTCGTTTACTTGCGCGATAAATTATTTGTGTACATGCTCATAGAGTAATTGTTAATTCGGATTCATTGAGCGATCGTAGGGTTGTCCGAATAGGTAATCGATTCTACCACCTGTCAAACATTGGCTTCATTTCAACATTCGGTGAGTGTGATATTTCCTCTGTGATACCTCCATGCAGAATGGCAAGCTCTATTTAAATTAGGATCATATTATTTTCATATGGGCACTAGGCTTCCCTGTAAGATTGTGTGCACACAGAAGGTACATAATTAACTTTAATATTACATTAGGATAGATAGGTATTTATTACCTACATAGATTTGACATTATTCCTTCTACCTACAGTATGAGGATATCTAGTGAAATTCCCACATTTGTTGTTAACTTCTGTTTGCAATTATTAATTCTATAATTAAAAATGTTTTTCTAACTAACAAATGGAACGGAAGTAAGGCCTAATGTTCACGTACGCCGTACGTCATGTGCTCGTTTTCGTCAATTGATGATTGCTTGCAGCTTGGGTGCATCATCATCATCATCATCATCAGCCTATTGCATATTTTATATTAAATAAATCTGTGTCCAAAATGCAGTACACCAAAATGCAAGACGAGAGGCAGACAAGCAAGTCAATGGAAAGCGTGCGCATGACGTACAGAATTTTGACAGAAACACTAGCGCTCGCCATTCCACCCTGGTCAAATATCAGGTCGTCGCCGTCGCACGAGCGTTGGGTGGACTTAGTCGGTGTAGAGGCCTTCGTAGAGCGAGCGGGGCAGGTGCTCGGCCAGGAGGGATTTGAGCTTCTCGCGCGGGGACACGGGCGTGTAGCGCGCCAGCGGGAACGTGCGCGTCACGCCATCGCTTAGGGCGCGCGTCACTGCTGTCAGGTCCGCATCCTGTATTCAAAAAAAGACATTTAGCGTTTGTCCTTTTTTAAGTGATAGGTGGCAGAAGAACGGACGGATCACCTGATGGTAAGTATTTTACCCGCAACACCTACTGGTGTCAAGGTCACAAGTGTGTTGCCAACCTTTTCCCTTTCCCCCGATTGGGCCTCCGGTATCCTCACTCACTTGGCGAAATATTTCTTCAAGCCGGTTTTCTGTGAGGCCGTGGTATCACCTCGGTCGAGCCAGCTTATTCATACCGAAGATTTGCTGTCCCATTTTAAAGTAGTTTTAACAAACACAATGGATTATAAAAAATCTATACTTCTTCAGGTGGTTTCCGATGCCAAAACCTTTCCCCAGTTGCATCCAATGCCGTTGCTTTTGAACCCGAGATAGGTAGGTAGGCCATAGTAAGCTTTGCGCATGATCCAGGTTCTTGGAAGACCGGTAGTTAAATTAGTGCGACTGCCGAAGGTCAGAACCTTAGCAACCCTTAGACACGGGAACTTGGCCAACTGTAAAAGTGTAGGTTTCCTTACGATGTTTCAAAAGTTACTATGTAACTGTTATACTCGGCAGTCGCCAGCCGGTGTCATATTTGAAATAAATGAATGCAATCCATTGATTACAAGTGGAGGAATCCATTAATTTCTCTACTGTCTGCCGCGAGTTGTGGGAACTATAATGGTTAAAATCCTTATTGTTTGAAATTTAGATGTTTATATAAAATCGTTTGATTACATCTGCCGATGTTTAATTTGTTGATTTACTGATTCATATTCTTATGATTGTAGGGCATGACTTTGATTTGTGACTACAAAGTTTAATTTTGAGATAATAAAAATACACAGATAGTCAAATAGCTGTATGCCTGAATAATCACCGACTGACGTATGAGTAAACATACGCGTAAAAGCATACAGAGATCTCGATACGAATTCGTAATGGAATTTTCCTGATTCACGCCAGAAATAGGATATAGTCGTAAGAAGTGATAGGATATAGATAGGCCGTTGATTCAAATAGGGCAGGTGCCATCATCAGTCCTTGGGGATCGGACAGTAGTTTTTTTGTTGTTTTGAGACTGTGCTGGATTCCATTGTTTTTCATAAAAATGTATTTTACTGTCTTCAAAAAATCTTTTCTGGTTAGTGACTTAATGAAAAAATATACATAATATGTGTGTTGTAGGATCACTTATTTACTCATAGATTTATCTTGATAGTGCATGCAGAAAAAGACATGACGAATAGTTGATTTTATATTTATTTTAATAAATGGGTGCACACTGACAATCGAACGTGAACTAATGTAAACTATCGGCACGTATTCGAAATTAGGTTGCTAAGCTTACAATATTGTACATTGACGAGTACAGCCATCATGACGAAAAATACAAGTAAGTAAAATTACCCAGTCACAAATAATTAAATTTATTCTAATATTATGTTGTTTTACTAAACAGTATTGGTATATTTCGACACTTACGTAGGCAACTGAACTGAATCGAATAAAAAACAAACAGGTATATGCTAGATACATAAGTACCTATGTAGTAAAACGCTAACGTCATACGAAGACGGCAAATTTGTTTATTTCGTTGAACTACGAGTATCTGTTTATTTCCTTGAACTAAGCAGTTCCATCTGTGTATTTCAAATAAGTAGCTGGCTATTCTGCGGGTTTGCTAAATATCCATTTGAACAAAGATAATGAATGACCTATTTAATGTTTGAACTTACTTAATGCAAGTCATATTTTTTGTGAATGTCGTAATAAAGACGTCCTACTAACATAACTGGGAAAGAAGCTATGAATATCATGAGTACTTGACCTTCAAATGGGATAGTTTCCGAAGTACTTAACTTCATATAAAAGATATTCTAAGCATGATTAATTAGCCTGACTTAACGAGTAATTAATGGAGTAGGCCCAAATGACGTTAGAATTGTAAATATCTTACCTAAACAAAAGTACGTAAATATATGGGACAGTAAAGCTATAATGCGACTGTATAAAACGTGTTAAATACTTTGTGGTCAGTATAATGGTCGATATAATATTTGAATGAACACCAGCTATCACAATATTCGAGTCAGCTGTGTTTGTTTTTTGCATCATAATCAAAGTGTCATCTTCTATTCCCAATTGGAAATATTGGTAATAAATGGAATTGTGTCGAATATAAGGCCAACAAAAATTTACTGAGATCGATATTTCCAGCTGTGCCGAATATTGCTTGGCAGTGAAAAGAAAAATGTATTTTTTCTGTTTTAAATGGTTCTGTATTTTAGTAACGACAGTTTGCAATATGATGACATTAGTTACCTACATACATAGATCAAAATAATTTTTAAGTACTAATAAAGTTTAAGAAAGTATGTTTTATTTAATAATTTCATCAAGATTCGATGCAAATTTAAGCTTAATTTAATAAAAATTAAGTCAACACAGATCCATTAATTTACAAAAGAAGCGCTAATTGCCGGGATGATGATGAACTTTTTGAAAGAAGAAAACGTAACCATTTAATTTCATTACTCCCACTTCCGCATACTGTACGAAGTTATGAAACGTTTTTGCAAATTTTATTGTTCCTAAAGTTGGTAGATAATACCTTCGAGGAACATTATAAATATGTAGTGGTTTTCGGCTTTGGTTTATTTCTTATAATTGTAAGTTTTATACGTCCAAAGCCGTCGTGGACTTTCGCCGTTTCGATCCAGGATATGGGAAGTTTGGTAATCACAAAGAAGCGACTGCTCTCTGACCTTAGTCGGTCTAAATAATTATATCAACAATTGAAATATCTACTAAAACAATCAGCAACAAAAACAATCCACTTCTGGTAAAACAATTCATATCTAAGGAAATATTTGAGGCTTTTTAATAATTTGTTGGCAAAGTTATGACATTTCACCGCTGCCCAAAGTCGTGTGACTTGCAATTTCATAGGTGTTTTATAATATTGTAGAACATTTGTTTATCTAATTGCAGCTATGCAATATATTAATAATATGCCATAGCTGCCTTACTAGTGTAGGAGCAATCGCTTAGATATCATCCTCCTTCTCCTTCTCAAAAATCAACCAGCCTATCGTCGTTCACTGCTGAACATAGTTCACCTCCAAACAGCGTTAGCCAATCCCGTCTTGAGTGACTTCTTTCCTTCTTTAGCACAGCATCCTAATCTTATCAGCTTCTTGATCTCTCTCAAATCGTCTGTTAATCGTGCCCCAGGCCGTCATAACTACTTATGTACTTTGCGACCATACCATTCCACTCTAGTAAGTGTCGGCCTCCTTCGCCTTTCAGTACGTCTATAACCATAACCTCCTTCTCGTATTTATTAAAAGTGAGTGCAACTTACAGCACTCTTGGTGTACTTCTCAAGGCTCCTCAGTGCCTGCTCGAAGTAGTCCTCTCCGTAAGCGCCCTTCTGTTCGTCACTGAGCCGCTTCCACATGTCGCGGGCCTGCTCCAGCAACTTCTCCTCGGACAGCCACGCGCTGCCCGTCGTGTATTCACCAGCTGCCACTACCACCTGCACAGGTCAAAGAAAAGGGAGGTGTGTTTAGACGACTCATCTGGATTAAACCACTTTATTCAGAGCATGCTCAAAACCGATTTTGCCGAAATGCCAATTCGTTGTTATAGTAATTAGGTATAGAGTTGAAAATGGAAGGCTCTGCACCATTTAACTTTAAAGAACTGTATCTACTTTTGAATCAACAAGGGTTTGAATATTTGATTACATTGCGAATTTTAGTTTCATCCTCAGAGTAGAATATCATTTTGTGAAATTGAGGTTGCTGGGATGAAAGGAACTGAAATTCCCTTGATATAATCTGTAAACATTAACATCCCTTTAACCACGAGTTCTACTAACCATTCTGAATAACATTCCAGCAGTTTGACCAGCCTCTTATACCTCCTGTTGGACGCGAGCAGGGCTTTCTACGTCACCTCCCGCAGCAGTGCTTGCCCAATAACGTACTGTTCTATGTAACTAGTTACATCGACTAATACTAATATCTGTTATTTATTACAGTATCCCATCACTAGTGTCACAGTCACGTGATCCCATCACTAGCGTCACATGTTCCCGTCACTTGTTCTTTGACTTGGAGATTCGCATAAAAAAGACAACTTTTCATACGGTCACGTGACTTGTCACTTTGTATGCGGGGTCAAAAAATTGTTTAACGAATTTCGAAAAGTCGTAGAACAATATATCAGAATGGTTTGTAGAAAACGTGGTTAAAGGGATGTACATTTTAACATATATGCCCTGTATGTATACGAGTATGTAATAGCACACTTATGTTACGTCTATCAATAAAATGTTGAGACATTTTATGGCTTCATATTTTAGATATATTAGTCCGTTTTATTAACATTCTCGTACGTATTGCCTAGCCTTAAAAACTGCTCCTCGAGTAAAGAAGCTTTTCAAAAGCCATAAGATTTCCGGGCTGACACTAAGTAGGCTCGTCAATTTGCACAATTACAGCGGAAGCAAATTATTAGCTAAGCTCTCGTTGATACAGTTATTCTGATGAGCTGATCATTTATGCACGCCTGGTGCCCGCAGACTGCGCCTATACTCAGAATGTATTATAGCTATACAAGTTGTGGCCTTCAACTAAGTTCACAATGTACGCTGGGATTATTCTGTTATACTTAATAATTTATATGTAGTTTCAGTCCACAAAATGAAATGTAAGTATGCAAATATATATGTATGTCAGATGTAGCAGTAATTAGCTGCATGCCTTTTACATTCATTATTACTTTTTATACTCATCATATGGAACAACTTTTGTTTTACCACTGTTGGACATTTGCCAGAAAATTTTCCGATGCCCTTTGCATACAAAATGAAGAAATCAAACGATAGAGTTCATATAGCATACTATAGTCAGTAAAAGTTATTAATAATAGCTTATAGAGGAGTAACATATAAAGACATGTACCTACGTAACTTATATTTACGATACATTTTGTAACGTTTTAAAGACTATACTAAACGCAAGGGCGGACAATAGATTACGAATCGAATATGATACAGATTGCCACGAGTCTTTGGCGTGAGCATAACAGTTAGTTCGTTTTAAACATACTTAACATTTCTAAAAATTTAACTGTCATAAATAATTCATTATAATAAAATACTCTAACGTCTGCCACTAGTCTTTAGTATAGTATAGTTGCCGATGTGATTAGGATACATTTTAGAGAACCACTTAACCATAGAGCTATGTCATCGTCTATTGAATACCCTTACATTATTTGAACCTGAAAACATAGTGTGCAATGTGCAACGAGAAAGCACGAGTGGTAAATCAGTACATTTTCTACTTTACTATAGGTACATAGAGTTTCTTTACCAGTTTGGCAGCAGTACCTCGAGCCGCAGATATGCAATTATCGCGCAGCGGTGGCGACGTCGTAACGTGAAATTACGACGTGCTTGTAGACGATTGAAAGAGTGGCCAGGGTCAGCTCAAATGACTTATACAGCCATCCGTTTAGACGGATCTTTGAAAAGAACGATTTATACTCTTGTCTTATAATGCCTAGGTTAGGTTAGGAGCTTATCTAATAGTTTGCTTCCTCTATGATTGTGCGAATTGACGAGCCTCCTTAGTATCAGCTTGGAAATCTTGTGGGTTGTGAAAAGCTTCTTTCCTCGAGGAGCAGATTTTAATGCTATTCTAGGTTTAACGCTTTAAAGCTTATTAGCTTGCGTGTAGCATGTCTATTGACAATAAAATATAGATTTTGTTTGTTGACGAGTATACGACTTGCACTAATGGCACATTTTGGTAGTAACCCTACCTACCACATAATCAACCAATACCACCAATTAAGGGTAAGGGTTAACGAATCCGAAATGGAAAATCATTCATCTGATGAACACTAGGGTTAATTCAATGTCTGGGTATTAAAAATATCAATTTTAGTTAATTTTTGTTTTTTTTGTTGATTATGATACTCATAAGCATATGTATGCTAATTTACAGTCTACTGTCTGATATTTATTGTGGTGCAAAGGTGGTGGACTTAGGCCGCGGTATAATACACTTCACTCCTCTGGGCTGTAGCTCTTCTGTTCCTGTAGCGCAGTCCTAGCGAATTGAGCTATTACATACTTACTATGTCTACTCCTCTTGGCTTGAGCTCTCGTCGCAGGCAGGCGCCCATGGCGTCGAGCGCGGCCAGCGAGGCGGCGTGCACGCCACGCACCGGCGCCGCCACGTGTGTCAGGATCGACGACGCCAGCACGATGCGCCCGCGAGCGCGTCTCACCAGCGGCATCATCACTTGAACCAAGCGAGCTGGGCCTGCATCATACAATGCTATATGAAGTCAACGATTTTCATAAAAAATACAAATAATTTCCATTTGAAAATACAAAAAATAATTGAGCTTAGCGAAGAACTTGTACCTGTACTCGTAATTACGAGTAAGGAATCACTAAAATCATTAGTGGTTTGCCACTTTGATCTATCCACGGCTACTCATATCCAGCATCTTGCGTAAATCGTTACTCTACCTGGCTTGCGGGCGTCCTACATTACTTTTGCGTGGAGTGGTCTTCAACTGGTCTACCCCGACAATCGTCGGCAACGGCGTCATAAAATACCGTCGGGGAGCAGCCATATCAATGACTTTGGTTCTCCACTTTATTTCTGACTGTGACTAGCGACTAAACTATAACTACCAGTCGTTACGAGAACATTTGCCAAAAAAAAGAAAAAAAATATGGGATACATAAAATATTAGCATCAGTTACCGTATACCTCTCTCGATAATATTTTGTAGGTATTGCTTTTCATTTGACTTCAGAGCCGCAGGTGGTTTACGGACCATTGCACTATGGGAAAACTTCTAAATTAAGCTGAGTGGATTGTTAGAAAGATAGCGGCTATGGTTAGGCAGGAAGGTGTTTTTGCATTAACCATAGATGTCAATTAGTCTTGTTACTTATTCCGAGTAGCCTTTTGTTTACTTACAGTAAGAAACTATGAGTACTCAAGTATTTTTCAGTTTACAATTGCAGCATGTTCAACCCCAAAGAAGAAGAACCTCATGTAAAACCAGTAAATATACATCAAAAAAGTACACTGTTACTGAAAATATATTACAATACGTTGGTAGCTACCTCATACCTGTCCCATTTTTTCTTTCTCCTGCTTCCTTTTATCCTTTGTAACATTAAAAAGGCTCTTTTAAAAAAGTTGTAAGCCGTACAAAGTAGAAACTACAACAACGGCACGAGGCCGGTTATTGTCTGAAGATGTTTTCATTTCGTAAGTGAATATTATTTTGATTTTAATGTAACTGTTCGACAACATTGTTCTTAAATGATGAAAATCAAAAGGATTAATTGAACGAATTTCAGATAATATAAGGTATGTATGGCTTACATAACATTTTTACAGTAATTTCTTGATTTGATTAATAAATATTCACTTCATTCAATACACATGAATACTTGAGAAAATATCATAAATTAAATATAAAATATAATACTAATATTCTAAAATAATATCCGCATATTAAGGTCACGAATGTTGTTTAAAAATTACTGGTATTTATTTTAAGAAGATCCGAGCCTAATTATATCCGTATTATCCTCGCAACCAGCCCAACAATAGCGCGGTGATTTCCCCCGCTCCAATAAAGAGGGTATCCGTTAGAATAATAACTGTATTATCGTAATAGCATCAATTTTCTGCGCCTTGTTACGTACGTCTGATTATTATGGTGGATTTGTCTGACCAGCACGAAATAAGCCGTCTTACTGCGGCTTACATACCAAATAGGTATTATTGCTTTCTCTATTCGATGTAACAGAAAACCAAATTCTAAAGTCACATCTAATTATAATGGCAGGGTAGTGCTACGATATTCCTAATATTTATTTCTTATTTTGTACATAATTTTTAATGTATTTTGACTTCACGATTTACCTATTGATGTAGTAGGTAATTGCCTTTATAAATAAATAAATATACTTATATGCACAAAATACACAACTTACAATTTCGGCGGCCTTATCGCTACGGTACGTTTCCAATTCTGAACGGTTTAAAAAATCCGCTCTCGCCGAACTTCTTTTGTAGTGAGCTCTGACAGACAGACGTCAGAAGAGCTCACTGTCTACGCTATTCAATAACGACCTCAAAAATGACGTATTTTGAGATCGTTATTGAATAGCGATGTTCTTGAAACAAAATTATTTCTTCTGACATTTTTTATCAGCTTTGTTGAGGGTTAATTGGTAGTATTTTAATATATATGATATACCTGTCATAATTACTTGCTAAATCTGATGTCTTTAATTAGTTATCCACCACGTCGGTATACTGTAGGTAAGATATATCGCAAAATTATTTCTTGGATGAAATCGAATTTCATATTACAAAGTACCGAACTTTCACAAGAAAATTTAAATTAATATTTCGCCTCGTCGCACCCTCAAAAGATTTCTCGGCCCAGTTCTTGAGGACCTATTAATGATAAATCCCAAAATATGATTCAATTGGAACGGGCTAATACATTATATTTCATTACGGTTCTTACAATGGCTCTCATTTATCAAGTAAAGACGTATTTCTCCAAATAATTAAGATGTTTTTGGTTACACTACATTATCATGCAAATGAAACAATTCTATTTTATGTATATATATCGTGAATTATGTGTGTATATTTTAACCCTATCTATGGTAAAATGGCGCAGAGAGTGTTTATTGAATAACTGGACAGTGTTTCTGTTTTCAGTGCGCCGTGGAAAAACCGAATACTTCAGTATCGTATCTACTAGTTATCGTACACAAATATAAAGTTGTGCAGACGGCGTCAGGTCGAGTTACACCTCCGCAGTTTTAACAAAACACATAATTACGGTCCTCACTCCAACAAGGGTAACACCGTGTGTACTTGTGTTTTTTACAACAGCTTTAATAGTAGCTTGGTTAAGCATGTATAATTTGAAATTTCATAATATTAGGACTTGAGTTTCATGCAGGGCTCAGTAATTTTCGTAGTCAAGTTAAAACTCGTAGCGCCATCTACGGCGCGCCCTGTCGACTACGAGCGAAGGGCGTCGTAGCACTCGTAGCGGCGCACGGTGTAGCTTCGTAGCACTGCGGCGGACTCACCAAGTAAGTTGACATCCATGGCGCGCTTGATGACCGAGAAAGGAACCCACTCGAGCTCGCCGAGCGCGCACCACGACTCGCAGTTCACGATGGCCCAGAGTCCCTGCGCGCCCTCTGGTAGGTGGTCCACGATGTACAGAGACGCCGAGAGTATCTAAATAACGAATTTTAGTTAGGGAAACAAATTATGTTTCACATTTGTGAATATTGTTGTGTGTGGAGCTTTAAACAGAGGGAGCTACGTTCCACTATCTAAACTACTCGTAAAGTACGGATCGTGAATTTGGTGTTCATTATTTTCTACGTGTAGGTACAAGTACTGAGAAATTTTTCTTTGTATAAATAAACTCTTGTTTATTTACGCAATTTTCCTTGTTTTTCTTTTAATCTAAATCTAAATAGTAAAGTAATCTAAATTCTAAAAATTAAGTCTAAAAATAAGGTTTTATCTTTTGAGATAATTATTAGCGGCTTTGGGCTATCCTTCATATACTCTTGGATAATTACTTGTAAAATAATATGTTATATTTTTTGATTTGGGCTCATCACAGAAACGTTTTTTAGGTTGCTGAGCAAAACCAACAAAACATTTTTGTAACTAAAATAATGTAAAAATAGACAAGTTCGTATCAAAACATAATGAAAAAAAAAGCATTGTATATCTTTAAGGAGCGCGATCAAATCTATGTACTATTATTATAAATGTGAAAGTATGTGTCTGTCTGTCTGTTTGTAGGTCTTTCACGTTAAAACGGAACGATTATCGTGATTTTTTAAGTGGAGATAGTTGAAGGAATGGAGAGTAACATAGGTTACTTATTATCTCTTTCTAATGCGAGTGAAGCCATGGGCAAAAGATAGTACAGAATACTAGGTATATAAGTATAAACATCTAGTTGAAGCCTCGTGAGTTTAATATTTTCTGTTTCCTCGACTGAACTAATTTAGCGTCATGTAAACCCTCAAATTGCTGTACGCCAAGAGCAATACAGGCTCAAAATTAATCTAATAAGACTATAGATATTCTACAAGTCTTAATTGGGGACATAACAAGCGGAGAAAAGCTAATTTATTAATTTACAATATTGCTTTAGTAATTTCTGATTATATATAAAATTTGAGGATGTTCTGGTGTAACACAAAGTTTTTTTTACTAGAGGCGACAAACAAGCGAGCAGGTCACCTGATGGTAAGTAATCATCGCCGCCTAAGTACATCTGATGCGCTGCCAGCCTTTTAGGAAGGAGTATGCTCTTCTCTTGATTGTTCTCTAAATACGGCAAATATTATGTTTATCCTAGATATAATTTATAATGGCATGACAAGAGGTGATAGTAGCTCAGCGGACAAGCACGTATGCCTTCTAAAAGGGAGATCTCAAATTCGAGCATGTACATGTTTTTCTACCATTCGCTCAGCGGTAATATCGCGATAATACCGATAGGAAACCTAGAAGTTCTGAAATTATTCTGAATGACCCAGTTGGTCTGGTTCCCCTGTCTGAGGGTTGCGAAGCTTAGACGGCATCCGTTTCATTATAATTATTAGACTCCCAAATCCTGGTCCAAGCGTACCCCGGGCTCCAAAGTGACAACTTCGGCAGCAATTGGTAATAACACGCTATGTCGATGAGATATACAGAACTTGTGCGTACAAGCGTAAAAAGATCCGGTCTCTATTTCCGGCCGCGTCAGATAAATTATACCGTATCTACTAAAGAAACACCCAGTCGGTAATTTTGGCGAATTGTAATAATTACAGACTTCTGAATCTACCGCCTTAAATACGCCGTATTAAAAATTTTAGGCTGAAGTTACACAGTATTATTTTGAAAAAGTTAAAAACATCCTAGAACTTCATATCGACATTAGATTTTGTGCTCAAATGTTAATTTTTGTACGGGGATATTGTAATCTCAAAAAAATTCTAACAGCTGATTGCTATTTCGTATGGGTAAGTATTTTTGGTTTTGGGATTTGTTTTCGCTCCTAAAGCTATTATTACTTTTGTATATATATTTTTAGTTACTCCTGTGTAGGAGAGTCGGTATCAAAATAGTCTTAACATTTAAACATACCAAAAATATCTGAGCATTTGACAAAAATCACTTTTAGCATATTATCTCAAGGTGTTATGATTATTGATTATTATTGGGATGATTATAGGGATTATGTACATTCATATATTTTTATTGGTAATAAGCTTACTCTTGGCTTTAAACTGAATACTAGAGTTGAGAAAAAGCCTACCATGGAGCGAGCTTACCCAGATTTAGAAGCCTATTTACTATATTCATTTGTTGTCATTTGTTCTCGAACAACAAATTAAAATGGTGAAAATGCACCTTGGCATATACAGTTGACACAACTTTTGTCAAATAATATTTTTGGAAGGTATAATCACTAAGATCAATTTGATGCTGACTATGCATGTGTACAAGAAGGAAGTTGATTTATTACCTGAGTCTCAGAGGTGATATCTAATTGTAGAGTGTGCAGTCTGCCGGAGCAGTCCTCCTTGAGCATGTCAGCGTCGATGTTCCCTGCCTTGTTCTGGAAGCCGGCGAACACGTGGTAGCCCATGTCGTCCAGCCGCCGCGCCAGCGCGTTGCCCAGCACGTTGTCGCAGCCCGTCACCAGCACCGCCTTTCCCGCCGCCGTGACCTGTCCAAACCATCCTAATCTTTTACGAATTGCCGAAGTACATGAAAATAAGCTTGAAAGTCCATTTTTAGTTTAAATGTCTTGAACAATTTTTCATTTATTGTCTTATTTTCATTACAATCGATAAATATATTTTTTTGTAAAAATACAAAAACATGTACATCAAATAAAATAAATTATGACTAAGTAAGCACCTATATATAATAAGTATTATTATTAAGTAAGTATTTTTAATGTATCGATGCAGAAAGCAGCATTTTTTCAAACCTTAGTGGTTTATCAAATGCTGTATACATTGTTAATTATAATATTTTGCTTTTTATATTGGTAAATACATTTTGAAAAATCTGTTGGTGGCGCCACTGGGCTATAAAAGGAAGAAGATGCTTGCAATTCATATATTTAGGTGATAAATAACACACAGGTTGTGCTCAAGCACATTGGTTATGTTTACACGCACACACATGATAATTGAAGCTCGTCGTCACTCCATAAGGTTTTGACGCAAGGTTTCACACACGAGGATGTTGTTTATAAAGACCCAAAATTAATTATTTCTCATCTGTGAATGAGCGTTTCGTTATATTTCTGTGTAATGCTCGACGACGAAATTAAGTTTTCGTCGAAAATAGATGGCGACAGGTTGATTGATGTCCGTTATAATAACTGCTGAGTGAATATTTTATCCAGGCGTTTGTTGGTTACCTACCTATGCGTGACGCAATCACGTTCGAGGTTAACTATTTCAGGGTTGCCTGATCGTTAATTCTTAATCTTCCAGTCCTCTCACTGTTCTAAGTCACGCACCAATCACAACCCGTGTTTGCATACCTGGTAATTGTAGGTTTTATGACTATTGCGCCTCGTTTTGTAGATACCATCAAACTGGGTGGCTACGAGCACCGCGCCGATACGTTTGAAAGTGGAATAATAAATAAATCAGTAATATTTCTACAGACTACTCAGCGTTACTAAGTTAAAAACTGCAACAAGTTTTTTAAATAGAGCCAGCATCTATTGGATTTCTCATTATATGGGTTGAAGCACTGGAAATAAAACTCGAACTAATGTTTAGCAATAGGTTGTAAAAATTAATACCGATTTATTACTTACGTTCGGTTAGCCTATTTTGGCCTTGAAGTGTCCAAAATATTGAAACGGTTGCATTACACACATGCAGAACACACAACTCTATGCAGAACGAGTGGTATTTTATTTAGTAGTCTCTATTCTTTAAAAACAGTGCCATTAACCTATTTTAAATCGGACTTTCGAATGGATTGATGACGCAAGTGAGCCCCGAGCCTGGCAAGGGAGCGTCTCTCAGCTGTTCTCAGCATTCGTAATGCGACACATCACACACATTTGTGTCACGTTACATTAATCGTGTTCCACGTTCAGCATAAACTCGTTATTAATTAACATCTACTTCCAGTTTATACATTTTCGCTTATTCAAATATTTTTTTGCATTTTGGAGTAAAAAATATAAATTACCAATATTATTTACATTAAAATTACAAACTAATGAGTCAGTAAAATATTCGAATTCACACACTTTGATAACATTGTTAAAATTAGTTATCTAATATAAGTAGATTATAAGTATTTATATTGTTCTCGTGGTTGTTCAATAAAAACTTATTTATTTATTTATTGTCATTGTATTCGTTTTTTTGACTCAGGGTACCATGGTTTTTGTTTGCTATCGGAAATGAGTTGTGTAACATTTATAACGATAATATTTGTTGTTCTCTCTATCAGTGGGTTACACATTATTTAATTATGGTGCTATACTTGTCTTTTCTGTTGAAAAAATTCAGGGAAATAACATTATAATAGAGGTTGATTTTTTAAACGACGCTTCTGAAACTATGCTTTTCTGCAATAGTACGTCTACTAACGCAACAACATTGGGGTATTTACCTCAATGCGCAACAATACGTGTTGCAAATTTCGGGGTTGACACAAATTTTTAAATTTACGTTCAGTTAGCCTGATGGTAAGCGATTACCATATGGGCCCCTTAAAAACCTTAATACTGCTTTTTTGAAGAAACTCATGCTGTATACCCCTGGAAAAACCTATGATGGCAGCTCATTACACAGCCGGAGTGTAGCTGGAGGAGATTCCTCTGGCACCGTACTATGCGAGCCACTTGGGTTCCAATATATGTGGACAGTAGGAGAACCAAGGTCAAAGACATAGTTCAAATAGTTAGGCAATGGTCAGGGCACATTGCGAGGAAATCAGACGGCTGATGGGGCAGAAAGGTCCTCTAGTGAGGACACCCACAAGGTGGACCGATGATCTGGTGAGGGTCGTGGGAATCCCTTAGATGCGGGTGGCACAGGACCGATCTGTGTGGAGATCAATGGGCTCCCCCATTGATTCCCCCATATTAGCTGAAATTATGATATGGTACATGGTAGAAATACCAAAAGTCCGCACAAAGAGGTTTGAATCCGGTTTCCTTATTCGTACTGCGAAACAGTGGAATCAGTTGCCTGAGGAGGTGTTCCCTAGAGGCTACAATTTGGGGGTTTTCAAAGCGCGAGTGAATAGGTATCTTCTAGGTAATCGTGCTACATCTTAGACCATATTATCACTTGCCATCAGGTGAAATATGGTAAAACGCTTACCTATCTACAGTAAAAAAAAAATGTGGACACTGTCGACGGCGAGTGGTGCGGTGGTAAAATGCGGATGTTGGCATTATATAGAATAGCTTCGGAGCACAAACCATTGCAGAGTCGTTAGAACACACATTTAGCTTGTATGTACCTGTACCTTTTATACCCGGAATAGGAATAGTAGGATGCACAGGTAGGACGTATGTCTTTAGGCCAAATTGTTATTTATAAATACGGATCACGTGACTTTCCCTCGGTAAACGGCAACAAGTACGAGTAGATACATATCGCGCGAGCCTCATCAACGACTTAACATACCTACTACTATAAAATTGTGTATGTTACCTCTGACTAGTTAAGAGTACTTTGCAATCTACATGATTTGCTCTTCTTGCTGACATTAGGTACTTTATACTCGTAAATCCAAATAATATGCCGGCTGGAGGATATTAAGAATGATTAATATCCTCCGAGCCGTGTGGTCCCTGGCAGAGTAGAATAGGCCACCCTCACTCTTGCCGAGGTGTCGTAAAAAGCGACTAAGGTAAAGCTGCTGGCATAATCATCAGCACCCAGAGGAAGGAAAACTCTGCATTTATATCAAAACCCTCGCCAACCCGTCTGCCAAGCGTGGTGAGTATGGCAATTACCCCTCATGTGATTGAGAGAGGCTCGTGCCCCAGCAGTGGGGACTTAAATGGGATGATGATGAATATCCTCCAGCCGGCCAATCTCAACGATCAACCACGTACGCAGGATATATTATAGTGCTCAAGTGTGTGCGCAAACACAAGTTCCCCTTTCTATTCCGTGACCCTCATATTCCGATGGAATATCATCGTGACACGACCGGAGAGGGGTTGAGCGAAAGACCCACAGCTTAACGTCGTTGACTGCCTTGGTAGCATAGTGGTTAGTGGGTCGCACTTTTAAGCGACGGCTGCGCAAAAGGTTCCGGGTTCGACCCGTTATATTTAACTATTATTTATTATTGTACCCCCGTGTCTCGGAAAGCACGTAAGAATTACCTAGAATGTAGAATAACTATGTACGTCACTAAGTTACTTCGTTCTGTATAAACTTTATATGTACTACATACCATAGTTGGTTTAAATTACTAGGGAAGTAATTTACCTCAAAGCCATGTTGTTTAATTATTCTCTAACTTGTCAACCCAGCCAAAGAGAAGTCACAAACATATATTAAGTATGTGTATATGACGGGGACTAAATCGGGGAATAGTAAATAATTTCATTAATTGTCTCTTATAAATAATTTTGTTTTATTTTCTTTTATATGTATGTAGGATGTTATTATACGTTATTACTTACCTTTTGTAAATACATACTTATAATACATAGAAAACACCCAGACCAATATGTTTGTATTGGTCTAGGTGTGTTCTATGTATTATAAGTATTATTCCAGTGAGTATCGGGGAACAGTTAAGTACTACAGAGTTGTATCTAAATGATATCCGTCGTTATTATTTGATAGAAATGGGGTGAGCCCTGCGTCTCATAGCCACTGCGACCAGTAGATGATAGTGGCAGCCCCATAACCTATTACAGCACCTCATGTAGCTCCAGTTCCAGGATAAACCCGAGAGTGGAGCTGATGGGGGAGCTTTTGATCTCGTCTGCCGAGGTCATGTGTGCTCCTAGGTGCCGGCTTCTGCAGCACTATGCACTCGCCGAGGACGTGAATAATCGTTCTCTCGTCCTCGCGACAGAAGCTGCAGATTTTGGTATCTGAAAGGCCCATGTTGTGCAGGTGCTTGTTTAATTTGCAGTACCCTGTGAGGGTCCGAGTGAGTGCCCTAACATGTCCTCTACTCAGTTTTATTATTTCTACAGCTTGTCTCTGATCGCCTGTATCAACGCCTTAGACTGTTCTAGTCGAGGTAGTCAAGCTGCCCGCTTGACTATCTGAGAAGATGAATATCTTCTTATTCTAGAGATTTATTTGCAGTCTCTCTTGGACAGCCAATTATTGCGAGGACTTCTGCTTGGTACACTGTGGTGTAGCAACCCAGGTTGGCGAATAGGCGTATTCCGAAGCGATCATTACAAAATCCCGCCCCGGATACGCCTTGCTTCCTGGAACCATCCGTATACCCAAAGATGTCATTCTGCTTAACATTTCCGGGAGTTCCAGCCTCCCAGTCCTGTCTACTAGGTACAAGACTGTAAACCGTTTATCGAAGCGGTGTTCACGGATCATGGAGTCAGAGGGAATAGCCATGACCGGAATTATCATTAGTTCATTGTAGAGGTTTCTCATGACCCTAGATTGCCATCTCGTCCTTCCTCTGATTTTCGCTCGCGTAATAGCTATCATCGCTTTCATCTGCACGTAAATGTACAGAGATGGAATGTTCAGGAGGGCATCCAGTGCTGCAGAGGGAGAGGACGAAAGAGCGCCAGTGGCTATAAGGCAGGCTGTTCTTTGAACTTTGCTGAGGTTCTCCACGCAGTTGAGTTGGTGCGTCTTCTTATACCACACACAGCAGCCATAAGTGACGATCGGCCTCACTATGGTTTTATAAATCCAGAGTGCGGCCTTGGGCCGTAGCCCCCATTTTAGCCCCACCAACCTACTGCTTTCCCCCATCGAAATTTTTGCCTTTCTCTCTCTCTTATATCGTCGTTACTGCGTTACATCTTTCTTAATGATCTCACCGTGTTCAACAATCTGGTCTTGACATATACCTACATATATCTTTTTTCTAACTATAATCTATATAATTAATCTTATTTCAGAGAAAATATTTACCTAATTAGTGAGAACAATATAAAGAGACAAATACGAGTACAATCTTCTAATACAATAGTTACTATTAACAAAGAGGTAACGCCTACAACGGCTGTGACTGAGTGACTGATCTATCAAGTAGAGCTAAAAGCACAAAACTATAGGATTGAAAATAGTAAAGTTTAGAACATTACCTATGTTAATAACACACTTAAAAATTTCATCTCGTGTTTAGGCGGGACTCGAACGGTGTGGGTCCGAGTCCCGCCTGAACACGAGATGAAATTTTTAAGTGTGTTATTTACTTAAGAATAAATTGCAAAAGATTGCTACAAAAATATCAAACGCCTACCACGGCTGTGACTGAGTGACTGATCTATCAAGTATAGCCAACGGCACAAAACTATAGGACCGAAAATAGTAAAGTGTAGAACATTACCTATGTTTGCATAATGTTGGCGCATGTATTCAACAATGTGCATAATAATTTTTACCTTAAATTAGTATTTGTTCTTCATTTGTCTCTTACGGGGGTGATATTGGAGCACCCCCATGGAGGTTACAAGTTTGATATATTCCCAATTTTTTAAAGTAGAAATACTATCTATAATCGACAAATAAAATGTATATTAGGTACACGTATTTCACAAGTGATTTTGTGTCTGTAAAGTACATAGGTGTAGATCAATCTATAATTTTAAAGTGCAATTGGGTCATCATCATCTCTTGCAATACAAGTAAACAAGAGCAAAATTGTCGACCACTTCCAACGGAGAACAACGTGGTTACTGGCAGATTGAGTCCGAACACATGCTCTTGTAAGAAGTACTCACCATATTTTGTTCATTGTTGCGTACACGGCTTCAGGAAAAATACATTAAGTCCCTTAGAAGTGATCTGAATAAAATAGTGATTTATTTTTAAAAGAACTTCGATATCAAACTAAAGGTTGCAATCTAGCAGGTATCAAATGATGTACAGGCTTCTAAATATTCCTTTTTTAGCAAATACGAATAAATAATGTAAAACCTACTCGCAGCCTGTCTGATTTCAGACAAGGTCTTACGTGGAATTAATTGGAATTGTCTTATATTTCCTTTTTATTATTCCGTGGTCTCGGTACGGGTACAATTTTGTCTTGTACAGTAAACATTTCTTTCCCTTAAGTAATTACTAAAGCAATTGAACATAACATTTAGAATAAGGTCACGATTTCCCCAAGACACATTTACTATAACCATCGTCTTAATAGACTAAATGAAAACTTAATTGTTAAATCTATATAGCACTAGTTCTAACTGAATAATGATTAGCTTATGTGCTCTTACGAACTTTGCAGAAATTCTATGGTTAGAATCATTGATTAATGGGAAGGTATCTATTTGATATTCTGGTATACGTAAAATATGGTCGTCTCGATATCACCCTAAAATACGCTTATTTTTACATTGTACTTACACGCATGACAAAGATATTTTTAGTACGTACTACATATAAATATACGTTAAAGATTATATAAGTACGTTGTAAACAAAAGTTTATTAGTAAGAATTAACAGTTAATCCAGCTCATAAAGAGTTTAATGACTTCAGCAGTGAATTACGATTCCGAATTTGACCATTGTTCTCTTAATCTACCTAATCCGATTTAACTGGCCTTCGAATGAAAGTAAAATGTATTTTTAGAAAATCAGAAGTAAAAGTTTGTACCTTCATTTCTGAATAGAACGAACGTTGTATTTGTATCTAGAGCGATGGTAGCTTAGTGGTTCAAAACGCGCCTTCTATTTGGGGGGTAGTGATTCGAATCAGAGCATGCACTTCTGGATTTTTCGGATAACATCGTGAGGAAACCTGCACGTCAAGGATAGTTCCTCAAATTTGTAAATACCTAAAATACTTGAGATAATGATTCTGAACGTGTAACCGTGATCCACTTGGTCTGGTTCCCTTTGTCTGAGGGTTGCGAAGGTCCTACGGCAATTGTTTTATTGTAATGACCAGACTTTCCGAATTCTGGGTCTTGCTCGAAGCGACAGCATTGGACGCAACTGGGAATTACAGGCTAAGATGGAACCTCATCGCGAGGACCTACGAAGATTAATGTATACTAATTGAAGCCGCCAAAACTACCTGCTAAGCATTTTGTGGGTATAACGTGTAACCATAATTCAAACATTCTCTAATTATAGTAGATATGGGCTAGAAACGCGGGAAATGTAAAAATCATAATTCTAATTCAATTTATTTACAAACCGTTATGTTATGATGTTATTAATGTCAAATATATGGCGAACGTCAATCACGTCCAGGCTATTATATAGGAAAATACTGAATCGTAGAATAGCAATGATATTGCAACCAAACTACCTGATTAAACTTATGCCCACTGTGGTGTGGTTTATCAGGAATACACGAGTAGAAACTTTTGGATTGGAAATATTTAAGCAATTAGGAGATGTCACATACAGCACACCATGCTTTGAATTCTTAGGTGTTTTCTGTTGTATGAATAAGTTGCGATACTTTTGATAAATTCAAGCAAAGTTGTCAAAGACGAAGCCTAGTAGGCTCTTTTAAAAATTGTTGGAGGGTTAAAATGGGTTGATTATTAGTACTGCAGGATTATGACTATTGAGTGATAATCCTGCAGTACCTACGTACTGCAGGAAAATGAGCTAAGATTAATAATTGATTTGAGTCTCCCTATAATCAGTAGAATATCTTTCTTGGTACTGAAGGTTATTTAGGTGGATGACGTCAAAACTATGTTTGGATAGCAGGGTTAAGAAAAGTCGCCTTTAAATTAGCACCTAGTATCTCTTGCAACTATAGCCGCGTTTGTCACGATTATTTATTAAAAGGACCTTACCCTTTAGAAATAATAAAATATATTATTAAAAATTTTTCGTTTCATCATATTTTACTACTGGCTACGATACAGGATATTGCAAGTTTCTTAAATGATGACACTTAAATTTAGTGCTGTAGTAATATGTATTAAGATAATAAACATCTAACGCTTTTTACGTCGCGTTATTTTTTTTATTATCACTATGTCAGAACGTATTTAGTTATAAGTATAGTAGGAAAGTAACGCCCTCTTGGTCTAGTGGTTTAGATATCGGGTCGCGATCTCGGGGCCCTGGGTTCGATTCTCGGGTCGAGCGAAAATGATGTTGTGAATTTTTAGAACATAGCTCGGGTTTGTGATCACCAATCCGCATGTGGCAAGCGTGGTGATTAAGCCTAATCCCATCATAGTAGCGATAACATGAATTTTATGATGGAGGCCTTTGCCCTGCAGTGGGACAGTTTATAGGCTGATACTTTACTTTACTTTTTTTTTATAGTAGGAATGTTAGTAAGCGTAATACATTTTGACATTGAAATCCAGCGAGTGTAGCGGGACAGCGGATCGGTACGATTTTATATGTCATGTTTCCGAATCGGACGGCGTCATCTGATTGTATGTCGGCGGCCCGCGGCCCACGCAGCCCGATACCTTGCCGCCACTGTGTCTGCGTCAACATCCTCCGAAGCCGACCCGGCTAGGGACGCTTTTAACTTACAATGCACGATGCTTTGTCATAAGGTCTTGCTTTGTGTGATTAGTTGTCTGACCGGACAACGTCATCCGATTGTATGTCGGCGGTTCGGGGCTCCTCGGTTTCTCGCCTCCCTGTTTTTGTTGTTACATTCGAAGCCAAATTGTGCTAGGTGATGCTTTACATGAAGTGTTCTTGAATCTGACGACTGCGTCGGAAGGGTTTGTATGTGGGTCGTCCATGTGTAACGCAGCTCGATACCATGCCGCAATTTAACATCCGCTTAAACAGATCCGAGACCCTTTTAATCTTTGAATGTAAGGGATACCGCCATATGTTAGGTACTCTGTGATACGATATCTTATTATAACGCGATTATCTCAAAATACCATATATGTTTAGGAAGCGTTTGTATTTTGTTTCTACTTGTAGGACTGTAATTTCTTGTTTCGAATTGCAAAGAGTCATCTGCCCAAAGTCTATAATACGTCTAAATCACGCGCTAAGCCGAACGGGTCAGGTATTATTAAGGCGACGGGTAGGGTCAACTAGCGACGCCAATCGTTTTTAAGTTTTAGCTACTAAAAATAAAAAATGTTGGGTCCAACGCGTACCTACGCGAAAAATTAATTCACGCCAAAAGCGGCCACTTTTGGCGGTAATCAATTTTCCGCGTGCAAAAACGGACCCAACATTTGTGCATGGTTATTTAATAAATAGTATAAGTGTTTGCCGAGAGGTTGTAATCCCGAAGTTGTTTAAAATAGATCCGGTTTAGTAGCTGAAAATTAAAATCGATTGGCGTCGCTAGTGTGCCCTAACCGTCACCTTAAATCTGTATGCAACGTGCTGGGTCTGTGCCCATGTACTTTAATGGTCAGAGAATAGCACTCACTAACTTATTATAAAGTGCGCTTGTACCTGCCCACAAAATTTGCGATTGACGACTATAGATATCGTAGAGGTTAATGCCCCACTATATTAAAATACATCCCTTATTAGATATAAAATGTGTATCTTTAACTTATAAAAAGATCGATGTTTTTATAAGAAATGTTTCATCCCTAGAGCGGCGGGCGACGGGGAACCTCCACTCTCACGCTCGCTCACTCCGGCTTGTTTTGCCATTTGATCTTAATGTTGTGGGTGTAATAGGGCTATACCTAGCCGATGATACTCCGCGTGGGTGTTAACTAACGACTTTCACGAGCTTTCTTTAATGTCAAGTTATTTGGATTTATTGTTGAGAAGTTTTAATGGTGGCACCATGTAAGTCTATATGCAGGTGGTAATGTATTCTAATTAATTCATTAAAAAAATCTTAAACAACAGGATTCCGGTATGGACGTTTATTTTTGTTACTTGACAGATTATTATTTTAGAAAGCCTCTTAGATGTTACAACTAAAACAGTTAGCGAAAATTTAATAATAACCTACCCCGCGGTGTAAATCAATGTGAATGGACAACATTTCAAAATTGCTAAGCTCTGAAACAAAAAATACCAATTCTTTGTTTACTTTTCCGCTGCTCGAATATATATTTATTAATTTTTTATATTGCTTATTTACTGAGATAAAAATTAAAAACTAAAAAACGTAAGATGACGTCATCGGACGGCAGAATGTAAAATATTTCTTTGCTTAGCACATTATAGTTTTAAATTTACGAAATGCCAAACCCACGACATGTAACTGTCAAAAAAAATGACAACTTGTCAACGTTGAATGTATGAATGATGTTGACAATGTTGACACTAGTATTATTTACCTTTGACAGTAGTACCTTTTTTTTATTAAAACAATGATAAGCAAAGGAATATCGCTGTATTCAGCCGTCCGATGACGTCATTTGGCGCTTACGTCTATTTAGAATATAAAGAATTTCAATAATTATTTTATGTATGAAAATGGCCAAATTTTGGAAAAAGAAAAAATATGGGTCTGTTCATTTTATGTCTATTTTCATATAAAAAAAACAATATGGACATGTTAAAAATATGAAATGTTGTCCATTCTACTCAGGACATACCACTTATTTGCATGGTAGTGAATTGAATTATTTGATTTTCCTAAATCACTTGATACTTCAATAAGACATTGGTCGCATCACTTTGATAGTCCTTGACACCTAACTAAACTTGTTAAGGTTCAACTATTCACTGAGTAATGGTAGCTAAGTGGAAAGGTATGTTCTTATCGCTCTGTGCTTAATGCGCCGTGCACACGAAATTTTGAAGGTTCGAGTCCCGGCATGAACATGGTCTGGGCGTTCCCCGGAATCCGAAGCGACAGCTATGGACACAACCGAGAAGTACACGCTGAGATGAGACGAAACCTAACCTTGCTAATAACACTTTGTTCATTGATAATATTGAACGACGAAAAAAAAAATTATAAAAGAAAAAATGAGTTTGACGACGTAAATGACACTCTTACAAGTGCAAAGCACAAAGCCAAGAAAACCAAATGTGTAAAATGCACTATGGCCAATGGCAGGTGGTCCACTAACATCCAACAAGATCACTATTCAACCCAGTTCCAATAAAATGAACACATTCAGGAGGATCTTAATACTATCATAATTATAAGATTCACAGCTAGCAATCACATCCAATTATTTAAGCTTGTACTTCAATATTAATTAAGTTCAATTTAAAATACAATTGTTCATACACACATCTTTTTTTAACGATTTGATGTCATTAATATAACAGTCTTCTTGGCATTACCTTGACGGAAAGAGTCCGTCGCAAATGTGCGGCATCTAACTGATATTGAAACTGCAAAAATGGGTAATTTTTCATAGTGTAAATCTTATGGTTTCTTGTTGCGAAGAAATTGAACTACGAATAGTTAAGGTCTAACAATCTATATTGTAATAAAAATTATATAAAAATATTGATCGTGCTTTTCCTACAAAAAGTAACGGTGACATTTGGTAACAGACATTTTTTTTCTTACTAAAATTGCGAACGTTCTTTTATTACATGTTTGATTGCCAAATAAACATTTGGGAAACGTTTGGGATTTGAGAAACACTTTTTGGCCAAACATTAGTGTCCTACAATAGCATCACAGCTTTTGTAGGTATATATGTGCTTGCAAGGAGTAATTTTCAAGGTGCTTCACGACCTCTTTAGTATGGTAATTCGTGGTATAGAATTTAATAATATACATTTCATTAAGTATGCATGACAGTGTCGAGCTCACGTTGCGTTACTTAAGAGGATTCATACGATAATAAAAATTGTGCACCTCTTTTTCAAACACATGCAATCCGAATGCAGTTGGTGGAAATGCAATACTAACTAATCATAAATTTCATTTCAAAATTGTAGAAAATATATAGATAGCTAGCTATGGCTCCAGACCATCAGTACACGCTGAGACGTGAGAGATCCACCCAAATAAACTATATTTCAACTTAAGAAGACATAAATATAAAGAAAACAGAAGATTTGTGGGGAATATCAGTAGAAATATAATAAAAATTATTGCTCCACATTTAGCTAACTACGAATATCTGTTTATCTGAGTAAATTTCTACCACTGTTAAAATCAGGTGATAGAAGTGACCATTTATCTCATATACATTTATTTTACCAGCTTATAGTAAAATATTTGAAAAATAATCTTTTAATCTCAATAACTTATCTGGGGATCTGTGATTGGCATTCAAACCATGTTTGTGCTACAAAAACAAAGCCGTTAGGGCCTCATACGGATTTTGATCATGAGAGTCGTTTAAAAATGTATTTAAAGAAATTAACATCTTAGCTTTAGCACCACAGTAAATGTCTTTGACTGTATTATGTACGCTTACAAACATTTAGTTTTTTCCCAAAAATCTGATAAGTTAAGCCTAAATACCAAAAACAAATACAATATTGTAGTTCCATATTATCTCAGATTGGTACTTCATCAGATTGGTACCTAATTAATTTGTCGATATGAGTATTAAAAAACCGCCTTCAAAAACCACGTACTAAAAAGTGTTAAACAATATTTTTAACACTTTATACACTTCAAATAACAATTTATAATAATAGTACACTCGAGAAAAGGTGTCACCGAAGTCGGCGCCCAGGAGCCCAATTCTCGGGACGTGCGATAAAATGTCGTATATTCTGTAATGTCACTTTTCCAATGTCGTACAAAAATGTCACCTAAATGTCACAAAAGTCAAAAAACTCTATTCTCGTGGCTATGCGACAGTGAAACTCACTTCCATAGAGAATGTGGCCCATATCATTTCCGCTAACACGTTCCATTTTGTTGATTGACACAAATGTACAATCGAGAAATCAACATTTTCTAGCCTTTTATATCAACAGTCAATTTTATGTTTGTACAACATCATAATCATCATAACTGCTTTAAAATACGATCAAAAAAGACGAAAAAGAAAATTGATTTTATGAAATTTTGATTCCGTTCCACCGACCGAAAGCCATTTATTTTCTGTCTGTGGCAAAAAGTGATGGCAACTGTGGCAAAAAGACGCGTTACAAGAAAAAAATTGAAATAAAGAATTTTCTTTACACTGATTTTATTACTGAGATAAAAAGGCTTAATGACGAATATTTAAAGGTATGTAGGTAATACTGGTAAAAATGAGTTCCAAGTAAAGAAAATATAAGAAAATTTAAAAATCTTAGCTAAACAATCGTTCACACAGAGAATCAATCATCTTCTTAGTTTGTGCAGTTAATTTAAAACTTGTTATGTGATTTGAACAACCAAACATCAATAAACAACAAAACGCGAAATGACTCAAACGTCACGTTGAATTCGAAAAATATCACCAAAATCACCGTGATACTTCATATCGTATGGTCAAGACCATACGATACGTGTCGCACGAAAATATGTGACATATGTCACCATAAGACATCGCGAGAATAAGCAAAAACGTTTTCATACGATATCCGCCATGTTTTGTTGATATATGTCGTATGATGATAAATGTCACGAGCCCGAGAATTGGGCTCCTGTACCTACTATTTTGTAATTTAATGCAACATTAAATTATTCAACAGGGATTAGGCATCGACTTCGGTAAAACCTTTTCTCGAGTGTACTGTTATAAAACGTTATTAAGTGTTCAAAATGTTATTTTACACTTTTTAGTTCGTGGTTTTTAAAGGCGGTTTTTATCGCAGAAAAAATTGTTCAAACTTTTTAGTGTATCATTTTTTAGCTAAGTCGGTTCATAAATGGTAAAGTAATCGGCGAAAAAACATAAACAAACAACAAATATACATGTCGAATTGAGAACCTCCTCCTTTTTTTGAACTCGGTTAAAAATATTTGATAAATTACGAGAAGAAATTGATGATTTACCCATTAATACATTTAAATCACGGGCTAAAACTCATATTAATTTGTAATAAAATACAGATGAAGAGTATCTTTATGGAAGTAAAAAATAGTTTGCCTACACTAATGTTATAGAGCATAGTGTAATCATTTTTATTAATTAAAAAATGTCACTAACTTCAAAATGTGAAACGTCTCGTGCAAAAGAATTAACTAACTTAAATGCAATAAAAGATTTTTTGATTTTTAAATATATACGAGTATTGCTAGGAAACCATTACGTAATTTGATGTCTATCCGTATATGAGTAACTGCTGCACATACTATTCAGCATAAAAACGAAGCTTCAGGTGAATACATTGAACCGTTATAAATTAATTGTGACCCGATTAAGACGTTTTTAAATATCTTTATCTAGAATTTCATTATTCTAATGAGGTCTTTTTTACTAAATATCATCTTAATTTTTTTATGTCGTCATTGTACTTTAAATTTCACCTAGTAAATAGGTGAAATTTAAAAATCCGGTCGCAGCCGTGGCAGGCCCCCCGCAGGGTGAACGGACGATCTGGTGAAGGTTGCGGGAATTCATTGGATGCGGGCTGCACAGGACTGATCTGTGTAAAAAACATTAGGGGAGGCCTATGTCCAGCATTGGGCGTCTATTGGCTGAAATGTTGATGATGATGACCTTCCAGTACAAATTAGTAGCCTACCGACATTTTGGATATCTTTTTTTTTGTCTTATTAAAAACTACGAGTACTTCTTAGAGTAAGTAAAACTTCTATTAGTTTTATAAGTAACGGGTATTAAGGGCCTGTACAGAAGATATAATTTCCAATTTGTACACGAGCTGTATTTTTAAATAGCAAAACGTAGGTTCACGGGCAGGAAAATCTTTGTTACTTATGTGGATGTTAGTAATTACTATGGAAATGAGAAACTGGGTTGATGAACGCCACATTGTACACGTTTATAAAGCATACACGTGGGCAACTTCAGAGTTTGTCTCGTTAAATCAGAGCTAGCTTGTTCAGGATTAAATTGTTACTCGTTTGTATTTATGAATACGAAACGTCTGTTTCCATCTCTAGGTATCCATCAACTTCGCACACGGTGAAATCAGATTCACATGTGATGTGACGTAAAAAAATATCGACTTGGTAGAAATATGACTGTCCCAAGTATTAAACCTAGTACTCTACATTAACATCATATCCAAACATGCAAGAAAAGTCTATGAGTCACTTTACTACGACTGCCTAAAGTGAGTAGGTTCTTGGGCTAGTAGCCAAAATTCGACGTAGGCTTCTGTGATGTACAAAATTTGTGAACAAATATGGCTGAAGCTAAATAATGATGCCAAGCGTAACACCCACACAGAGATGAGTATATAATACAAATTTCGCCCAAATTTCAGTGCTTCCCGTTCTGTAATTTATATTATGTTTGTACCCACAATACACGGTATGCATTTATGAAAAATGTTTGTTCAAATCATAGACTTAGGATGCCGCCTAGATATTTCGATACCTGGCTTTCCATGGGAATTTTGTGCTTAAGCAAGATACACACATACACACACATGAAGTTAGTGGACAGGCCAACCTCAATAAACTAAGCGTCGGTAAATTATTTCCTCCGTATAATAACATTATGACATTTACTACTAGTGTAAGACACGCAGGGGCCATCGCATCAATAAATAAGTATGGTGCTCTTTCCATCGTGCAGGTCAGAGTTTCAACCCTTCTAATAGCCTCTGACGTGGTCAGTGGTTATGTAATGACTATTGAAGCGAAGGAGACTCATAACTAAACGTTCACCTCATTCTTTCTTACGGAGTTTCAGGTGATTCACGTCTGTATTTATTTTTACTAATGTAACCGAGATATATTAAAAAAAAGTTTAACGATTTGAAAATGAAACTCTTTAGTACTTTTTATTCGAATATCATTCAATTGTATTTTTTTTTTGGATTGGTCAGCAAACTGAACGTGAATAATCTCTCCGACGATGGTTTGCGTGTGGGATGGACATAAACATCGACTACTGAAGATAACATCAGTGCGACGTATGATAGAGGCCGACACAGCGAACAGCTCCTGGTCGCACACAGCCAAGCAAACAATCGAGTACTTGGGCGCACATCAGCTGGTATAGGTAGGGATATCATGCACTGTTAGAAACATTAATTTAATAAAGATAATAACATGTAGGCAATCTACGCTTATTTTTGTGCACACAAGTGGAGCGTTTATTTACCAAAATTCGGAGCGGCGCGTACCTAGTTAGAGTTAGGAAAACTTAATCGGAGCAGTAAATCAAGAAATGAAGTGTTGTGGGCGGCGAATTATTGCCGGCCGTCTGCGAGTCTCTCAGCGAAAATAGCCGCGTTATCATTTAACTAGCTGTTATTGAGCGTTATTGAGCGGTAATCCCACGGATTAAGTAGCTGGAGGCGCCGACAAACAAACAGATAAACTTCGTTACTTTGTTGGTGCACTGAGGATTTGCTGCAACTGGGGCACTGTGTGACTTACATCTTTCTACTTGTCACACGTTAGTTACTTAGATTTTAGAATGCCTTTCTAAATTTTCCCACGTGTATTATGGTATTACTTATATGTACTCTCTACCTATTAAGGAGAGAGGAGATTTAGTACAAACGTCAACACATAAGATTCTATATGCATAATACGTGGTCATAAATATAGCAAAATAAGTTGGTATCTCTTACTGCAGTCTTGGGCATAGGTACAGTGGAGCTGTTGCCATTTGTACAATCCAGTTTTCATCTTGTAATATAACGAAGCGAGATTAATTAATTAAGTTCGTCTTTTAAACTCTAATGTAAATTATGCTTAATTATATTTGTTTCACTTTTCGCTACAGTTCTGAGAAGTCTTCTTATTGAGTAGGTTAACTTAACTAATAATTTAAGCTAACCTAACCTAGCGGAGTGACGGTTGTTTGACACCAAGCCAAATTATCACGGGCCTCCATACACAAGAACATGATATCACATTTACAAACCCGCCACAAAAGTTAGGGCCTATACGAAGAGTTTGCCACAAGCCTCAAGTATGTAGTTAGGCTTCTCTAACCTGTAAGTTATGGTAGAACCAGAGGGATCCGACCACCGAGATGGCGAACCACAGGAAGAGAGTGAACACGGAGATCTGGCTGAGGTGGAGCGCGTTGAGCACGGTAGGACAGCACCACGGCCAGCGCGTGGCACAGCACGATGGGCAGCGCGCAGCGGTCGATGATGTCCCAGGGCACCTCCTGCACCCAAATATAAAGCAAAAGATGAAGCATGTAAAGGAAGCAAGGCTGACCAAGCTCGGGCCCGTGGACTACGACGTGAATCCGTAAATACATATTACAATTTCTGACATTGAATAAACTCGTATGTGACTACTAAGACGGTTTTGGATGTAAAATTTGTGCCAATTCCCATTAACGATTGGACGGCCTTGTTGTAAACCTTGTGGATATTTTAACTGTATACAAATATAGGTTGTCTAATTTTTTTTTTCACTTTGTACATGTAACGGAAACAATATAAGGTTCATACTGTGCCACAATAAAAAAATATCACGACACACGTTTCTTTTCAGACAAAAGATATTATCTACATTGCCCTAAAACCAAAGTGAGCGTGATGCCCCGTTAGTGCGTTGCGTCGCCTCGTCCCATATAAAAATATACGAAAACACACTAAAAAACAGACATGTTCATGCATACATGTTTGTACCGTGCGGGGATCGAACCCGCAACTGTGGTAATGAACCCGCAACCTCAGAGTTCACTACCACTGATCCAAACGGGTCGTCGATCCCTAAATCGTAGACGTCGGGAAATACTCTCGCAGTCAAACCGTTCCACAGCACTGAGCTACGTTGTAGAATGATCCGCGAGAAACGCACAGTATTGGACCCCATCCATCGAGATGATGGTGATGGAAGTACAATCGCTTGCGTATGGTTCGATGTAAGAATTCAGCTGCAGGGAGTAGGTAGATCAAATAGTTATTCAGAGCACTACCCATGATAGATGTGAATATTGAATGCTGAGGGAAGCTATATCAGTGCTACAGGATCAAGTCGACTAGAGAGAGTCAAGTCATCGAAAATTCGAGCAGCCCTACATTGTATGCGGTCAAACGAAAGAAGTTGCTACTGAGGTGCACCAGCCCAGAGATGGGAGCAGTATTCCATATGGGACCGAACTCGTGCCTTATAGAGTTGTAACCGATGAGCTGATGTGAAACACCGCCCCACTCTATCAAGTACACCAAGTTTTTTTGAAGCTATTTTAGCTTTGTCTTCCAGATGACCGCGAAACTGGCCATCGCTCGAAATGTCGACACCAAGGATCCTAATAGAAGGCTTGACATCACGGGGAGTGTCCTGAAAACTGCACTTCAAAGGGACGTCTTCATAGGAACGCGCACACTTGTGTCTTGGAGGGGTTAAAACGGACTAAATTAAGTCGACTTAGTTCGAAACATGATTCAACATGTCTTCGACTTCAGACATAAGTGTGTTCCGGTTTTCAATGACGTTTTCCGTTGAAATATTTGCACGTCCGGTATACAGTGCATCTCCAGTACTATCATCTGCATAGCAATGAATTTTGTTCTGAGACATCATTGATGTGCAGAAAAAACAGTGTTTGCGATAGGACACAGCCCTCCGGTACACCAGCGTTCACGGGCTTCAAATCCGAGCAAGAACCGCCGATAACGACCTTGCTACGCCCATACAAGTGCATACTTTTCTACTCTTTCAAGGCATATTTCTGATTTTTAGCTATATCTCGATTGGTTACGGCCAAGATTAGAAACAATTATATCAAATATTGATCTTGCGTTTGACCTCCATAAATTATAAATACAGGATTTAGTTCTAAGAATCAATGATTAATAGATTTATACAAATCTCTAAAAGCAAAGATTGAGTTGTACATTCACGTCAAGCTTCACGTTTCGGCGCTTGCCAAATTCCAAGTAGGTACATCAATCTCGTCGTTTAAGCGTCCTGCCTGTGATCAATTTTAACATATTACTTATAAAGTCGTATACATGAGACTGGTCAGTCTCGGCTTTGAGAATTCAACTGTTTTACCTTACTCTTTGGGACAGTCACTCTTCTATTACGCAAATCTCCGACATTCCGAAATTCAACAATCCGTTTGGAACAGTGGTAGTGAACGCTGCCTCTGGTGCAAGGGTTGCGGGTTCGATCTCCGCACAGTACAAACATTTGTGTGCATGAACATGTCTGTTTGTATTGGTCTGGTTGTTATCTATGTTATATAAGTATGTATTTACAAAAGAAAAGTATTATATGTATATATTTGTAATCCCACTGTTGATTCTAATATCCGTAACACAGGTGCTTGAGCTACCTATCTCGGAATCAGATCAATGTATGTGATGTTTTGATATTTAAAAAAAATCTGTCAATCAAATTTCTTCATTCGATTCTCATATCAAACACATTTGGTTCAATTGAATATATTTGACTTTGTAGTATCCCGATGAGTAGCTGTCTTTACGTACAGTACAGTCAAGCAAGTATTTATATGTTTATTACGAGTTTGATGTGCCAGAAACTAAGAGTAAACTAAACGTTGCCAAGATAAATGTGGTAATATGAAATACATATAAGTTTTATTTTAGATAAGTAATATGTACTCCTGCATTGATTCTCATGGCCATAATAAAAGTATTTAAGCATACAGCTGGCTGTTGTCTGATATTAATTTAATTTGTTTAAATCGGAATAAAACTTGATAAGCACCTTTGTAGGTACTTAATCCATTTTGCAACTCAGCATACTTATGACTGTTATATTAGGGGTTAAGGTAAGAAATTGCCGTTTGCGTTTGTATGGCGATTTTCATAGAAGTTGGGTTTTCCATACTATTTTTTTTTCTTTGCAAAGTAACTATTAATTCTACCACTGTGATTAATGGATAACGTTAAGACACGTGTAGGATAGATATTTTTTAAATTAAAACGTTATTATTGATAAAAACGTAAATTGTGCCAATTAAAATAAAGGTCAAGATTTTTTGCATCAAGAATACATGATTCTTCTTCTGACCAGATTATCTGATTAAAAATATAGTCGTAAATAATTATAGTGTTGTGACTTTTTGCTAATTAAAGGAGTTATAACATCTTATTGTGTCCAGAAAAAACGGCTATTTCATACTTTAACCCCTACTATTTCCACTATTTTGTGAAATTGCAGATGTTTTTTGTATTTTTTATTTATGATGCTTCTGTAAAAGCTTTCGACATTTATATGAACGAATATATGGAAATCCATAATTCGAGTTCTTTGTCACGTGCACAACAATAGGCCCTCTGTAGTGTAAAAAGATGTTGTGTGGGCCCCCTTACGTCCCATGGGACGTAAGGGGGCCCACACAACATCTTTCGGGTTCCAAGTCAACCTCTCCTGCCCGTGGCGCGTCCTGCTAACCAACAAAAGAGGCCCTGGCGAACCACCCACCAACCCGCACTGGACCAGCGTGGTGGGTTATGGTCCATTCCCCCTAATGAAAGACACTATATTGCCCCGGCCCCCAGTTCCCGGCAGCCCTGCTATTCCGGGCCAAGGCGGCGGTCTCGGTAACGGCAGGGCAGGGGGTGCTAAGAATCTCCGGTATACGGAAGGCCGCCATACCACACTGACCTTGGCGACGTTTAACGGACGCACGCTACGACTCGACTCACATTTGGCCCAACTCGAGGAGGAGCTGAAGCACATAAGATGGCATGTTCTCGGGCTGTGCGAAGTCCGTAGAGAGGGCGAGGACACGCTGACCCTAGAGTCTGGCCATCTTATGTACTTCAGGGAAGGAGATAATCCGTCACAGGGCGGCGTCGGGTTCCTAGTCAACAAAGTCCTCACTGACAACGTTATTGAAATCTCCAGTGTGTCGGCGAGGGTTGCGTACCTCGTAATTAAATTAACCGACAGATATAGCCTAAAGGTTATTCAAGTGTACGCTCCAACGTCGACATACCCGGACGATGTCGTGGAAGAGATGTATGAGGACATCTCTCGAGCCTTACACACCACCACCAAGGCTCACTATAACGTTGTCATGGGGGACTTTAACGCTAAAGTGGGTGTACAGACTTGCAGCGAATCGATGTTGGGATCATGCGGCTTTGGGAGTAGAAATCATAGGGGGCAAATGCTCGTCAATTTCTTAGAGCGCGAGGGGCTTTTCTTAATGAACTCCTTCTTTAAGAAACAGCCCCAGAGGAAATGGACGTGGCAGAGCCCCGATACTATGACTAAAAATGAGATCGACTTCATCATATCGGACAAAAAGCGAATATTCAGAGATGTCTCAGTGATCAATAGGTTTAAAACCGGAAGTGATCACCGACTTCTCAGAGGCACTCTGAATATCGATTTTAAGCTTGAACGTTCTCGGTTGATGAAGTCCACGCTCCGGCCAAATCTGCTCCAATCGCTCGCTGGTTCCGACGCCCTCCAACTAAAATTGGAAAATCGGTTCGCTGCTTTGGAGACCACAATTGACGTGGATATGGACGAAGAACTCGACCAAGTGGTGGAAATCCTTCGGGACGAGGTGCAAAATTTTGTGAGTTGCGACGTATGGGCAAGCGGTCTAAACTTTCGAAAGAGACTCTGGACCTAATGGACAAAAGGCGGAACGATCCATCAGTCACTTCGGCAGAACAACGGGCTCTGAATAAGTCCATCTCCAAGCTGATAAGACGTGACCTCCGAAGTTCCAATACACTCTCAATACAGAGAGCAATTGAGCAGAACCGGGGGTCCAAAGTCTTCGTACAACAGCTTGGAAGGAGCCACCTGTCGAAGGTGACCAAAACAAACGGAGAAGTCGTTACGTCAAAGCCTGAGATTCTTTCGGAAGTTTACACCTTCTACAGCCAGTTATACGCGTCGCACTCACCTCACCCTACGCCGGATGAGAAGGATTTAAGAGCCACATTAACCCGCCATGCGACGGAGGATCTTCCCGACATCAGCCTGGAGGAGATCGAAGCAGCTCTTGGGCAACTTAAAAATGGAAAAGCCCCGGGAGAAGACGGAGTTACAACCGAGCTTCTGAAAGCAGCCGGCAAGCCGGTGCTGAAGGAACTTCGGCGTATATTTAACTCAGTTCTTTTCTCCGGGAGAACTCCTAGGGCGTGGCAGCGGAGCTTGGTCGTATTGTTCTTCAAGAAAGGCGACAAAACTTTACTGAGGAACTATCGACCAATTTCTCTCCTGAGTCACGTCTATAAGCTGTTCTCAAGAGTCATTTCGAATCGCCTTACACGAAGACTTGACGAAGCTCAACCTGCAGAGCAGGCCGGATTCCGACGGAGTTATAGCACCATAGACCATATTCATACAGTGAGGCAGGTTATACAGAAGACCAAAGAGTATAACCAGCCCCTGTGCATGGCGTTTGTGGACTATGAAAAAGCTTTTGACTCCGTCGAGACCTGGGCTGTTCTAGAGGCCTTGCAAAGGTGCCAAGTCGATTGGCGATATATCGAGGTGTTGAGGTGTCTGTATGACGCTGCTAATATGTCCGTAGTAATCCAAAGTGGCCAAACTGAGCCTGTCCTGCTACGACGTGGTGTGAGACAAGGAGATGTTATATCTCCGAAACTTTTCTCCGCTGCGCTGCAGGACATGTTTGGAACGCTTAACTGGAAGGAGCGCGGAATCAATATTAATGGCGAGTACATGTCACACCTACGATTTGCAGACGACATCGTCATCTTGGCGGAAACCCTACAAGACCTACAGGAGATGGTGAGCAGCCTGGCTGAATCTTCCAAACACATCGGTCTTCGGATGAACTTGGATAAAACCAAGGTCATGTTCAACGAGCTCGTTGATCCGGGACCGGTCGCTGTTAATGGAGTACCTCTCGAAGTTGTTCAGGAATATGTCTATCTAGGACAAGCGCTCCAATTAGGCAGAAACAACTTCGAGAGAGAAGCCAATAGAAGAATTCAGCTAGGCTGGGCAGCATTTGGTAAACTTCGTCAAGTCTTCTCGTCACCCATCCCTCAAAGTCTTAAGTCGAAAGTCTTCGACCAGTGCGTCCTTCCGGTCATGACTTACGGTGCCGAGACGTGGACACTCACGGCTGGACTAGTCCACCGGTTCAAAGTCGCTCAAAGAGCTATGGAAAGGGCTATGCTCGGAGTATCTCTGAAGGATCGCATCAGAAATGATGTAATCCGACAGAGAACCAGAGTCACCGACATAGCCCACCGAATTAGCAAACTGAAGTGGCAGTGGGCTGGTCATATTAGCCGCAGAACTGACAGCCGTTGGAGCCGTAAAGTCCTTGAGTGGAGACCGCGACTCGGTAAGCGTAGTGTAGGACGCCCTGCGACAAGATGGGATGATGACATTCGAAGGCTGGCTGGTGTGGGCTGGATGAGAGTGGCCGAAAATCGGGAGCAGTGGCGTGCATTAGGGGAGACCTATGTCCAGCAGTGGACGAGTGTGGGTTGCTGATGATGAGTGTAAAAAGGTATTAAAATGGGATGCTGCAGTTCCAAAGCTTTGAATATCAAGTATCTGTTGAAGTAGCAAGGGGAATATAAAGGAAGAAATATTATACAGAAGTGGATTGTGTAGGAATCTTTGGAATGCAAAGGTAAAACATCGACGTAAGTACGTACTCAGTTCAATGTATCTAACCTACGCGTAATACGCGTTTAAAAGAAAAAGCAAAGTAAGTAAAGTAAAGGACATACAATATTACGAATCGTAAATTACGATACTTGTAGTCTATACCTACTACAAAACATTTATCTACCTACCAACCTTCTAGAAGTTGGTAGGTAGATATGTTTTGCGTTGATTTTTAGGGTTCCGTAGCCAAAATGGCAAAAACGGAACCCTTATAGTTTCGTCATGTCCGTCTGTCCGTCTGTCCGTCTGTCCGTCTGTCCGTCTGTCACAGCCGATTTACTCGGAAACTATAAGTACTACAGTGATGAAATTTGATGGGAATATGTGTTGTATGAACCGCTACAAAAATATGACACTAAATAGTAAAAAAAAGAATTGGGGGTGGGGCCCCCCATACATGTAACTGAGGGATGAATTTTTTTTTTTCGATGTACATACCCGTGTGGGGTATCAATGGAAAGGTCTTTTAAAATGATATAAAGTTTTCTAAAAAACATTTTTCTTAAAGTGAACGGTTTTTGAGATATCAGCTCTCAAAGTCGTAAAAAGTATGTCCCCCCCCCTCTATTTTTATAACTACGGGGTATAAAATTCTAAAAAAAATAGAGGTGATGCATGCTAATTAACTCTTTCAACGATTTTTGGTTTGATCAAAGTATCTCTTATAGTTTTTGAGATAGGTTGATTTAACTGTAATTTTGGACTTTGCTGCTACGGAACCCTTTGTGCGCGAGCCCGACTCGCACTTGGCCGGTTTTTTTTTAATTCGATTGAGCGAAGAAAGACAGAGAGAGTTGAAAACCTCCTCCTTTTTGGAAGTTGGTCAATAAGGAGTGTATTTCCTTTGCCAAAAAAACTTAGGTACCCAAGCAATGTTTTTTTTGCAAAAGATTGTACGTAAAAGGCCTTCATCATATAAATCATCGCTACTATGACTTAATCACCACCTTGCCTATGAGGTTTATTGATCACAAACCCGCTCTATGTTTATAATGTATCAATACGGGGATTAACACGATATTGAAGCGGAGTCCGCTCGTGACCACGGCTGCTGTAACGTAGCCGAAACGTCGAGCCAAATATGTGAGCACACAATGTTGTTTCACATAATAAATATCGTGTTAATCCCCGTATTGATACATTATAGTTATAATGCAACGCGAAAATCTAAAAAACCGATCTATGTTTACTTACGTTTTGCTCAACCCGGGATTCGAGCCCAGGATCCCGAGATCACAGCTCCGTACTTAAAGCACTGGCCCGACAGGCATGTTTACCCAAAAACCTACGAATACATGTTAATAAACTAGTCAGGTTTTATAAATGTCGATAACTGTCATCGACAGACACAATCGTGCGTAAGTAGTGCCGGGAAAAAACAACATGAAATCGTACTTGTTTATTGTAATTACAATTACAAAGGGAAGTATAGCTCTAGCTACGAATACTCGTATTGTTATGTTAAACAAATTATTGTGAAATCGAACACATTTGTAGGTAGGTACTAAAATAACATAGAAATTCACAGTTGGACTTTATCAAGATCTCGAGGAAACATGCATCTCTGAAGATAGCAACCAATTTAGACCTGTTGACTAGCAACTGTACTGTTCGTACCTACGCGCACGTATTTAACGCGCACGTTTGAGATTTACGTATGACCGGAGAAACGAGCTTGGCCGGAGCAAGGTTTGCTGGAGACATGTGTGGTATGTTTCGTAGTAGGAGTCAAGGTGAGGATAATTTACCTGAGACTGGGTCTGTTGATTTTTAATGAGGGAGCCGCGTCGCGCCGATGGCCTCCGGTGCATGGAGGGCGCGGTGATGGAGGCGCGCCGCGTCACGTCGCCCGCTGCCATATTCACTTATTCTTCTTACACCACTACACTGACAACACAACACAACTTATACTTAAATGCACTCTTCAATTCACCAACTTTGGAAAGAGATCAGCACGGAATAAGTGCAGTGTTAATTCGAGTTAATGAGTTTGGTTTAATGATAGGCCAAGGACGATAGGGCCGCTCATAGGAAGTAAGCGGGTCCCTGGGACGGCTAGAGCGTCATAAATAGAAAGTGCAACCGATGTAAATGTCGCGAATCGTTCTCCGGCCGCCGGGCGGACACACGTTTATTTTTACGCCTCGGTCGGTCACTGCGGTGGGCGAAACGATCTCGGGACAATTTTATATGATTTTTGATAGACATGCGTGTTTGCGTGGGTGATGTCAATTATATGCCTGATCAAAACGTGTGCAGATCAGTTGCTACACCGAGTTTAGAACCGAATATTAATAAAAGATATGCACGTAGGTTTCCCAAAATATTAATGAATTTTTGACAAAAAGACAACAAAAAACGTTTGACGATATAGAAGGTACCTATTTAAACTAATTTTTGCTTAATTTATCTCTTCAGCTGGCGAGCTAATAGCAATGTTGTAATAGCAACGAAGTTTGCGTAGGCACAATGTTTTTTAAGTGCACACATTATTTGAAACTGTATTTTTAAATTGCCAAGTAAAATCTATTTACCATTCTTTGACCAAGTATCTAAGTAATTACATTTCTAAAAACTAACTCTGTTTCTCAATAACTTGCGCAAAAACGGCTCTTGTTCTGCCAACAAAGTATTTCATTTTAAATCTTTTTCCATCCCTAAGCTAATAAACAGAAATATCTACCAAATCATATTACAGTTCATGTCACCTCTTTCTCTACAATAAAGAGACAGCTGTGCATCTTATTTTTTTTTTTGATGACAATTTTATATACAGACAGTGCGTCATAGGTTGTTTTACGTAAATGATTGTTAGGTACCTATTAATAAATTGCGACGTGTCCCTGTCAACTCAGACTCAGAATCATGTTGAAATTCTGAAAGAAATATGGTTCTCCAACTTCAACCCATTATATTGTTATTGAAACCTTATTTTCGCTGCTTTTCCAATAAACGCATAATTGTTACAAGACGAATAAAAAGTAATGTATAATAAAAAAAATAACTTGGAATGAGTGACCAATTTACTAGATATGTATCATAAAAAGTAAAGTAAAGTAATAATATACTGTACCTATATACTGTCCACTGCAGGGCAAAGGCCTCCATCATAGAAATCAAGTTATCGCTACTATGATGGGATTAGGCTTAATCACCACGCTTGCCTAATGTGGATTGGTGATCACAAACCTGAGCAATTTTCGAAAAATTCGAAACATACTTTTTGCTCGACCCGGGAATCGAACCCCGATCACGGCCCGGTACTTAAACCACTAGACCAGCAGAGCGTCGTATGTATCATATTTAACTAAAAAAATATTTTGTGAATCACCAGAATAGAAACCAGAATGGGTCTGATGTATATTGTGCACAAGAATTTATGTTAAGTTAAAATGAAGTTTGAACACGGAACTTGTATATCCAGGAAAAATCTTACTTATTGATTTTATATTGTTACACATAAGATCTACAGTGGTGATTGGTTACTTCGAGTTTCAATAACATATAAATTAGGTAATTATATTCTCTGACAACACTTATCAGGCTCACAGCTGATCTGGTTCGGCTACACTCGCTCTTAATGAATACAACCCTAGTGCCGTAATCAAACTTTGTATTATAAAGCTCCTTATTAATATCCCCTTCGACCGAGTTGCGTTAGTTGTTTTAGTAACAACTACGAGTACTTTCATACAAACGCCTACATTTCAACAAACATAAATACAAATTTATATATTTAGATGTATGACTAAATTAATAAACATATATCATACATACATATTTATTGTTTATTCCGTCATATATTTTTTTTCTGATAAAACGAATGTCTATAAAACTGCAATGCAAGAAACTTATTGAATTAAAACAATCAAGTTATTGAAATGGCCCGTATCATATAGCTAAAACAACTTCAATATTTTTATTCCTTAGGTTTACTAAAAAAATATTTCAGCCACAACTACTTCATTGAGTCAAGAGAAAGTGATTTTGTGGTAGTAATTTTTTTCTTATACTCGTAGATTTCATAAACCCGCTCAGGTTACATGCCCATCGATCGTTCTTAAGTATTATTGTTATATTATACATTTTTGTGCATGTGAGATTATTTAGATAAGACGTTTCCAAGATCAGACACTGAATGTCGAGTAAAGATGACAAACATATTTATAAGAGAAGGAAATTATAACGCTAGGTTTAAATAAACTACGAGTTGAGATATGTATGCTGTACTCATTCATTACAAATCCGCGCCGTAGCATTTGTATAAAGTGAAACTACATATAAAACAAGTTTCAGTGAATGGATGCAAACATTCCATTCAGTGTTTGCCGGTGATTTACATACGTGCCGCTGCCCCGTTTTCTTATCCTATGTAAATGTTATTCCCTAAGAACGTTCACTAATTTTTCACTCATGCCTTTCACTTTTATTGAAACAAACAACTATTATTATCTTTATTACATAATGCTCAATAGCTCTGTTTTTCTGGAAAGCTAAGCAAATTACTGGCAGCTGACGGAATACTGCATAGTGCATATGCCTTTCCTACGCATGTGACTTCCAGAACACTCAAATTCGTATTTTATGATTTCCAAAAATTGACACTTTATTATTTAATTTCCGCAATATTGATTTTTTTAAGACAGTAAATAAGTTATATTCCTTCCTTTGAGCTTCATTTTAATGGTTTCGTTAGGTTTAGAATCCGGTTTTTCCATTTAAGCACATCACAGTGATACGAGTGTAAGTGACATTTGTTGTATAATGCACAGGTAAGTATAGCTGGTGCAAATGGCGTTACGCTGAACCTACATCGGCCGGTATCGGAACGCGCGGCGCGGGCGCTGGGCGCTGGGCGGGCGGCGCGGTTCGACGGCGGGCTCTCACTGCGCGCCCTCTGCGCTTGCGCCGCTCCACTGCTCGCGCCAAAATTAACACACACACGCATTATTATTTATTACCACATTTTCGCCCGGATTGTAAAATCAGATACCTCTTCAATGTGTTCGTCTGGAATGTTTTTTGGCAAAACATCGAAGCATTAAATCAGTTCCAGATATTTGTATTTATAACACGAAACTTTTTATGCGCGGTGTAAATCTTACAGTCAACTATTTATATTTTACTTTAGCTGACACAATATTTATTATATAATTATTATTATTTTTGGTGTCCGGCAGAGTAGAATAGGCCACCCTCACTCTTACCGAGGTGTCGTAAAAGGCGACTAAGATAAAGCTGCTGGCATGATCATCAGCACCCAGAGAAGGAAAACTCTGCATTTATATCAAAACCCTCGCCAACCCGTCTGCCAAGCGTAGTGAGTATGGCAATTATCCCTCATGTGATTGAGAGAGACCTGTGCCCCAGCAGTGGGGACTTAAATGGGCTGACGATGATGAATTATTTTTCGAGCATTGTCTCTTTTTATGACATTGATGAAATTATGATTTCTTTTTTGTCTTTCAAAATGTTTAAAAGCGCGATACGATGACATAGTTGCAATTAGACGTTTCTATGTACCTATGTTTTTCACCTAGTGTTGTATGAAATATAAACAACCGTATTTCATTTTAAAATCAAATGCGTCTCATAAAATTGTACAGTTATTATTTTACTGTTTGTATATAAACATTCTTAATTATTCACCACTCTACTAAATTATTAGTATTGCCAAATTGTCCAGAGACTCTACGGCAATTTACTCTAAGATAAAGTAAATAAATAACTATAAATGTCAATTAGCTACATTTGTATACAGGGTGTATCGGTGGACATTTACATCCCTTTAACCATTGAGTTCTTACCAACCATTCTGAACAACATTTGTTCTACGACTTTTCGAAATTAGTTTTTCGTCTCCCTATACAAAATGACCAAGTCACGTGACCGACTTTGTATGAGAAGTAGATTTTTTTTATGCGAATTTCCAAAAGTCATAGAACAAATGTTGTTCAGAATGGTTGATAGAATAATTTTCAATGGGATTTAGATAACCCTACTAAATAAATAAACATTCGTTTAGTAAAGAATGCAATGCAAATATCATTAAACAGCAGTTTTAATTCATTCAGTAAGGTCCGATACGATCAATCTTAATCCGAGAATAAATCTATACTATAGCGCTGTCATTCTATATAAATCTGACCTTATACCATACATTTATCTACAGATAAAGATTGGTAGAATCCAGCCTTAGTGTGTCTAACGAATGTGCAAATCAGTTTTGGTGAATATGATTCGAACAAAATATTTTAGTGTTCCACCAAAAACTGATTTCTTCCTTTTTAGGGTTCCGTAGCCAAAGGCAAAAAACGGAACCCTTATAGATCCGTCATGCCTGTCTGTCTATCCGTCTGTCCTTCCGTCCGTATGTCACAGACACTTTTTTTCCCAAAACTATAAAAACTATACTATTGAAACTTAGGTAAACAGATGTATTTTGTTAACCGTATTACGATTTTTACACAAAAATAGTTTTTTTATACACCGTATAGCTTATAACTGAAACTCTAAATTTTTTTTTCATCAAACTCATACGTGTGGTTGTTGTATAGGTCTTTAAAAATGATGTTGAGGTTTCTAATATTTTTTTTCTAAACTTAATACTTTGCGTAAGAGACGCCCCCAAAGTAGTAAAATGTGCCCCCCCTCTAACTTCTATTATAAAAGAATTTTAAAACTAAAAAATATATGATATACATTACCATGAAAACTAACAACGAAAATTGGTTTGAACTAGATCTAGTAAGTAGTTTTTTTTAATACCTACGTTATTAAACCATAAACCGCAATTTACCTTCCATATACTTGCTGCTACGGAACCCTTCATGAGAGAGTCCGACTCGCACTTGGACGGTTTTGCTTTTGCTGTAGTCGGGTAAAAAGGGAATATGCAGTAGATATCGATTGAAATATGTACATTACATTATCAATAGGGATTAGCTCTCACATACCTACATTTTGATTATTATATGATTAGAATATAAGTATTACAATTTCAAATGTTCTCGAATCCAGAGTTTTTTGCTCTTGTTGCTATCTCAAAATAGGGGACTGTAAAAAACTCCGCACAAACATAAGAAAAAATTCAACTTGTGCCAATTCATATGACTCAAAGTATTTGGTATTTTAGATGGTAATTACGACTATCCTCTGAAAGAACTTTGATGTTTTGTTAAATGAAGATAAAACTGACTATCTTGATTGAAATTTGTCAATAAAAGTATCTAATGAACTCACTTGTTAAAAGTGCTTTTGCATTTTAAAGAATAGACAGAGGTTGGAGACTATATTCTTACAGTGATTGGCTCAAACCCGGGGATAATATCGTAGTCCCACTTAATTCAAATAAAAACTTAACTTACAGTTTTTTTTATAACGAATGGTAATGCCAACAATAGTTAGTTCCTTTCAACTTGACCGAACTGTTCGGCATCGTATTTATTTAAAGCTGCTCGGAATGTCTCGTTGACATTTAATGGTTTGTAACGACCGACATACCCCGTACCTATTAACCAGGTGATAAGGCGACGATATCGCAACGGAAAATACATTTTCTCAAACATGCTCGGAAATTAGAACATTATTATGAAAATTTTCTTCTAGAGAAATCGATTTGCTGTATTGAGAAAAACAGGCCAGCAAAATTGCTCGAAAATGCTTAGCCGGTCGCTGGCAGTGGCCAGATAAATTACTATGACAACTCATACCTGCCCTGTTAATTAATAATGGAACATTTTGTTCTAAGAAAAAAAAATCTGCGAAAAAAACCGCCTTCATAAATTACGAACTAAAAAGTGTAAAATAATATTTTTATCACTTTATACACTTCAAATAACATTTTATAACAGTGCACTCGAGAAAAGGTTTTACCGAAGTCGGCGCCTAATCTTTGTTGACTATCGCAGAAATTTTTTTTTCAAGCTTTCGAGACACTAAAATGACCTTTTTTAAATTTGAGGGTTCTCAATTTTCTAGCAGCACATCTTTGGCACCCCCCCCCCCCCCCGCCCCCCCTCTCTCCTCTCTTTCTTCTTCCACCCCCGCCAAATAACTAAAAAACTTATTGTGAGTACAGTATTGAAAGAGTTATCCTTTAACTCCTTACCGTTGAGGAGTTGACCTTCCATCATCAACAGAGTCACAAAATTAATACACTCAGGCGTAAATACTGGTGCAGTTTTGAAAAAAGATAGAATCAAGAATCAAGAATCAAGAATCAAGAATCAATAATCAATTTATTTTTTCTCGAATAGTGGTAGGTACATAAAGGTGGTAAAAAATACAATATCCGCACAATTCACCAGCAACTGGCATGCAAAAGATTAGTTTACAACGGAGCTTATATTAATTACAATAGCACAATTACGTGGGTTACAACTGCAATGTCTGTGTATTGAAATGCTGAAAGTATTCATCAACGGAGTAGAAGCATTTTTGTATTAACCAAGACTTAAGTTTATTCTTAAAAACCTTCAATGGAAATGACTTCATTACATCATCTAGTCTATTAAATATTTTTATAGCCATGCAATATGTATTTTTACTGTAAAGGGTTGTCTTGATTGGAGGAAAATGTATCTTATTTGGAAATCATATTTATCTTGTATTAAACTTACTTACATCCTTTTTTCTTATAAATAAATTTGGAATGGTTTTAACAAATATGCATAATTCATAAATGTATACGTAATATACTTGGCACAGTAAGCAGTTTTAAACTGTTCAATAAAGGCCTGCATGAAGTTAAAATATCAACATTTGTTATAGCTCGAATGCATTGTTTTTGAGCAACTAAAACCCGATGAATATGACAAGAGTTACCCCAGAGAAGGATGGCATATCTCAGGAGAGAGCCAACGTACCCATGGTATGCTTGTAGGGCAACGTTTTGGTCACTTACTTTTGTTAGACGCCAGAGGGCGTAAGCAAACGAATTTAATTTACTGAAAATCCTTTCAATGTGATTCCTCCACGAAAGACAATCATCCAATTTAATGCCCAGGAATATAGTGTCACGAGATTCTTTAATATTTTGGTTTCCATATTTTATTTGCATTTCTGTTGAAAAACTGCAAGTACGTAGTTTTGTTTATATTCATTATTGTTACTTAGCCAATATGTGACTTTACAGACGGTCTCATTTATGTCATTATTGTATCGTTCAATATTGCGACATGGTATGACCACAGATACGTCATCCGCGAATAGAGTACACTTGAAATCAATATTGTCTGGTAGATCATTGATACCAAATCATTACGTGTCCCTATAAAATTTGAAATTTCCCCTCAACTTTTCCAGGATTCCATCATCAGATCCTGATATCCTGATCGTGGTACCAATCCGGAACTATCTACTTTCCAATTAAAAATAATCATCTAAATCGGTTCATAAATGGCAAAGTAATCGGCGAATAAACATAAAAAAATATATATACATGTCGAATTGAAAACCTCTATTTTTTGAAGTCGGTTAAAAACTAAGGAGCTAACTTACCATGTTTATTTAAAATTTGAACTCGCTATATATTTTTGGATTGCAAAGAGCAAAGGCGAAGAGAAAATAAATACTGCATACAAACATAACTTAGGTAGGTACTGCTAAAATAATATGTACGAGTACCTACGTACAACTCAGAACCTCGATAATGAGTATATGAGGCTTCTCCAAAACTGAACAAAGGGTTCTAACAAATCTCGATATCGGTGAAAATGAAGTTAGTATTTACATCATCATCATCAGCACATTTAAGTCCCCACTGCTGGGGCACGGGCCTCCCTCAATCACATGAGGGGTAATTGCCATACTCACCACGCTTGGCAGACGGGTTGGCGAGGGTTCTGATATGAATACAGAATTTTCCTTCTCTGGGTGCTGATGATTATGCCAGCAGCTTTACCTTAGTCGCCTTTTACGACACCTCAGTAAGAGTGAGGGTGGCCTATTCTACTCTGCCGGGGACCACATGGCTAAGTATTTACATATTACTAGGGTATTTTTATTTTAAAGCTTTTTTCGGTTTAACATCAAAAGACTTAAATGTAAGTTTCATCAATATTGCTACTACAAAGCAAACGCATGACTGGACGAGCCAGCACTGGTGTTGTTAGTTGGTATAGAAGTTTATTTAACTGACTTCGAGATCTTAAACAACGAAATTACCTAAATTACATGGAACCTCTTAATACAATTATTGTTATTATTCTTGCTATGACTAGGCCCATAATATTGAAAAATAGTTCCCGACAAGAATGTGTGATCGGAACGCGTTGTTCCACCTACTACACTTACTAACAAGTTTATATACCTGCTTCGTATCCCCGAACATCGCAGCGTATTCCTTGCACATAAGATCATCGATAGCGTGCATACCGATCATCTGTGTCAGGTAGCATCGCCAAATGCATCGATTTTTACTGGACATTCTGCTTCTTCTTTAGGGGTCTTCTGTGATACCAGAAGTCCTTATTTAATCTTGAATATCCTGTGCGTGGTACAACATTTGACAACGCTGCGGCTTAAATAAACATATTTATACATATTTGAAACTGAGACTAAGTAAACTACTTCGTCATTATAAAAGTTTGTGATGGGGCGATACATTTACGTACAACCCGTGGGGATTAAGAATTTATACTATTTGCGTCTATACTCGCACCCCACGAGTGCGAGTATGGACGCAAATATGTGTGCGAGCGAGAAGTGAATAGATGCGCCGCCATTTCTGATGCCATTCTTTATCCGCACATGTTGTACTCATAATCATCAATATTTTAGTAAATGTAGCTGTAAATTATTGATGAAGTCTTTGTTTTTTTATGTGATAGGTGGCAGACCAGCAGATGGATCAGCTATTGGTAAGTGATTGCCGCTGCTTATGTAGATCCGCAACAACAGTGAAGTCACAAGTGCGCTGCTAACGTCTCCCCCGGATTGGGCCTCCAGTACCCTCACTCACGCAGCGAAACACGCCACTGACTCTGCTTCGCGCTGGTTTCCTGTGAGGCCATGGAATCCCTCCGGTCAAGCAGACCCATTCATACTGAAGTGTGGCTCCCCCACGGTGAAACACAATGGAGCTAGCATCTCACCTCATGTCATTTCCGAAAGGGAGATCATTGGTTGGTTAACAAAGAAACTAGACCAACTGAATCATGGTTTCATAGACCATTCGAAACGTGCAGGTTTCCTCACGATGTTTTCCTTCCCCCCCAGCTCATGGTAGAAATACGATGAGGTGAGATGTAGCTGTCAAAAGTCCGCATGTGATTTTAACTTCCGTCCTGGATTTAGTACATTGAAGATGGTAACACCGTTGGTAGCAGATCCTATAATTTGCTCGGCGTAATAGCGGACTTATTCGAGCGCCCATTGATTCTAGTTGTAAGGCTAGGCGCTGCTTGCTGCAACGCGGCTTAATTTGCATTTGCAATTCAGATAGGACGTTATGTTGCAGTTAGTTTGCAATTTTCATACCTCATCCACGTATGGTCCACAAACGATCAACTTATGAACGTGACAAACTAGTTAGCCCTGTGGCTGCGACTGGGACCAGGGGCGACGATAGAGTTTGATTACAGAGTTGGTTTTAGTAGTAAAGTATCAGCCTACAAACTGTCCCACAGCAGGGCAAAGGCCTCCATCATAGAAATCAAGTCATCGCTACTATGATGGGATTAGGCTTAATCACCACGCTTGCCTAATACGGATTGGTGATCACAAAACCCGAGCGATGTTCAAAAATTCGAAACATACATTTTGCGGTTTTAGTAGGTTGAATAAGAAATTATGAGTAAAGACATTGTTCACTGTCTAATACTCGTCACAAAGATTACCCATTGATCCTTTTTTTTTTGTAATTATGAAGTGATGTCGTTAAAGTCATAACTTGTTTAACGTATTTGGTCTGACAATCCGGTATGGTCTTCTTCCATCCACCTTGCCGGTGACCATCAGCAGATCATGTCCATCTATCCCGACTATGTGACCGTGAAACTCCAGCACTCTTCTCAGGCAGGTCGTTAAAGTAGACTAAAATGCCTGGGTAAATAACTTTACGCAAATATGTATTTCACGTGCGTGAAACTGTAACTTCCTTATTGTTCAGTATTTTTAACAGCTTTTCGTTCAGGGTTCGGTGTAAACTTGCTTGCTTGCTTACATTGCTTCATAATAACAAAGTAAAACTGCGTGTAGGTGTACGTGAACAAGGCGCAAATTACGCTCTAAGTTATATGTAAATAAGGAGATTCATCTAATAAAATAAATGATATTCATCAAGTCTTAGAGTGTAATTCCCGGTTGCGTCTAAAGCTGTTGCTTTGTAGGTACGCTTAGACCATGATTCAGGATTTGGAGAGTCTACTAATTGCAATGAGGCAACTGCTGGATACCCTTCGCAACCCTTTTGACAGGGGAACCAAATAAACTAAATCATGATTACACGTTTCAGAAACTTTCCCTCACTGCCGAGTATGCGCACATAGATTTGAAAAATTCATAGGTGCATGCTCGGATTCGAAACCTAGGCCCCCGCATGTAAGGCGTATCCACCGATAAGACTCTGTATGTATGACCCAAATATGCAATAAAATAGGTCAAACCATTAACATGTCTACTTTGACATTCATCGCTATTTCGACAAAGAGCTCTACTTTTATTTTGACGAACTCGCCATAAATAAGACAAGCAATATGAAATAAAAATTTCCACATAATTCACAATTATCGTATAGGGCACAAATCACGTTTCCAAAACTTGAATAGTTACTCATATTTACTACTATGGAGGTAAAACACGGTTTTGTGTTCCGCAAGCGGAATATCATGCGAGCGATTTAATCAACTGCCTGTTGCTGCGCCCGCCTGCGGTCACCGCCGAGCCCTGCTGCTAAACGAAACACTCCATCATGCCGGTGACGTGTCGGAATAGCGTTTGATCAAAGTTCTGTTCCATACTTTGAAACAAGGGTAACTTCCTGTTCCATACTTTGAAATATGGCACGTATTATTGAATTGATGTGCAGCGGGTGGGAAGGTACGTTTGTGATATGTGCTGTTCTATCGCGAGAGATATTTCACTGCCTGACACACCTTAGTACCAAGAGATGATCTTGGTTGGAATCAACATTTAGGTCAATATTAAATAAATAATATATCCTCCGACGGATACGGCTACGGCGGATCTCAACAATCTGCCTCGTATGCAGGATATACTATAATGCACAAGTTTGTGCGAAAACAAAATTGCACTCTCTATTCCATTACATTCATTTTCTAATGGGACACCAGTGTCCCATTAGAAAATGAGGACGACTGGAAGAGGAGCGGGCGCAGGACTAACGGTTTAACGTGCTCTCCAAGGTATAGGGGTACAGGATCGCCAACTTCCGGACTTTGGGTTTAACTGTCAGGCGAGTCATTTTATTTTAACTCTTATTTGATTAGCTCCTCCTTTCCTTTCTACAATATTTTTTTATGTCATTGGTGGCAGACGAGCAAACGGATCACCTGATGGTAAGCGATTGCCGCCATCCAATACAATATGGATTCCTTCAAATTAAGCGTGAAAAAGCATCTCGCGAGCCAGTATAGCGGTGCCAACGGAGGTGATGCCTTGACATCGCTTCCGTTGTAATTGCAAATTGGGCTCTTCTATTGCTTACCATCTGGCTGAGGAGAGAGGCATTTACAAACATTAGCTATCTCTCAGATTTCGCGGATGATGAACATCCGCGAAATCTTTCCATCAGGGCGGCGCTGATTACTTTCCATCAGATGACTCGCTTGCTCGTTTATCCGTCCTTCTTCACAATGAGAATTCCTCGATATAGTAGATATAGTGCAAATCACTCTTCGAAAAGATTTTAATTTGACTTATATTCCACACTATAGATAGTAGGAAGATTACCTAAGTTGAGCGACATGATATTTACAGCAACAGCAATCCCTGATATTGAACATGTGGACATAACCATTTGACCCATTTCAATTATGTTAGGTACCCATAATATAAGGTGTTCTATTTTTCTCATCTAAGTGCTTCCTACTACTTATCTCAGAAAACGGTGCACCTAAAAGGGGGATCATCCTACGCCAAGCATTATGTAAGCGTAGACTGGCTGAATAGATACCACAATAAAAGTGTGTTTTAATGAACGGGAGATTTTCCACTGTCAAAATTTCGCAATCGTTACATTTCGAGTGTGTTCGAGTTGGAATAAAGTGTGTCGAGCAACGGCGGCGGCGTCGGCGTCGGCGGATCGAAGTAGTGAGCGAGCGGGGACACGCCGCGAAACTGAATCCGCGGCGAGATTGAACCGGTGCCAGGCGCCGACCTACCAAAATAATTTTCATCTCCGTGCGCTCATCAGCAGCGGGCCTCTGCGAACAGTATCGAGATTGCACTCGGATCGTCTATGTAGGTTACTTACAAACCACTCTATAGAATTGGTTACGTTTGTGAATAGAGTATAGTTTGACGCTATTCGAAAGTCCCCTTATTTTTGTGAAAATGTTTAAGCTGTTCTTCTGTAAGCTCTGCATGGTAAGCTTTCATAGGACTTATGAAAGCAGTACCTACATACATAAGTACCTGTTTGTATATGTAAGTAGTTACATATCTTTCGGAAATACTATTTTAAGTATGTACCACATTGTTGTACATGTATATGGAAAATAGTTTCTTTTTTATCAATTCTTAATATAATGTAGGTAGATAAATAGGTATGCTTGCTACAGTGCTAGCGAATGAGCCTGGCCATCACGACTATTAAGGTAACCCGGAAATAAAGTAACCTTACAGACTAGCAAAAGTTTACTAAGGCATTCTCCGGAGGATAAATCCGGGGTAAATTGGACAAGACGGTAGGCCTCCCCAAATATCTATAGGTTCATTCATGCCTGCTAAGCTGCTCTATTACGGCGGCTCCTACAAGCGCATAGCCTTTATTAAGGCTATGAATAATAAAGATGACGTGCAAGCAACATATTATTATCTCAATAAAACAAAGCCAGCAGCAAGCGGAGACCACACAAGATATTTACGTGACGTGTCGCCCGGCGAGGTTGCGGCACAACAAAACTCCGTTTAATGTTCCCGACTTTCTCTTGAGTCGCGATTAAGTTGCAACTACTGCTATAACCGCTCCCTTGAGAAATCGCCTTCTTATTTACTGTCCGCAAGTGGGGTGACATTTAATTTCATTCGGGATTCCATCAGCCGTGCTCGTGCTGTAGTTTCATACGAATACCTGATCTAGGAGATTGTTTATCTAACTAATCATACTCACCATGTCCCTTGAGACTGTACATCAAGTATAGTCTCTTTTTTGTTTAGCAATTTTTTTGTGATCTCTACCATTAGTTACTCAGTGGTGAGGTTTCTTCATCATATTACCAGCTTTACCAAATCCTGAATCAAGGTCCAAGCGTACCCCGGACGTCGAAGCGTCTAACACGCTGATGATGACTGAATATATAAGTAATATACCTACTTAAATATGTTATCTGAAGTTTTAAGTTATCGTAGTCATTGATAATATTTTATTACGCTCTCCTGCAAAATAAATTTGAAAAAGTTGAAGAGATAACGCTTACAGTATGATAATATAACGCATATTTTAGCTTAAAAGGTACGCCTACGTAACAAAATTATTATTTCATTAAGTATCTTAAAATATCTGGCCGCATTATTCTTTATAACTTTAGGAAACAGACGTTTTTCTTGTCTGGATTCTAAGGCTAAGGCTTGTATTTAATAGTACCTACACTCGGCTGCCAAAAAAATAGAAAAAAAAATACTTGAAAGACTAATCGTTTTGTTTGTAATTGATGATAAAGGTAATGATGGATATAATTTAATAGTAATTAAAAAGGAGTCATCATCATCATCATCAGCCCATTTAAGTCCCCACTGCTGGGGCACGGGCCTCCCTCAATCACATGAGGGGTAATTGCCATACTCACCACGCTTGGCAGACGGGTTGGCGAGGGTTTTGATATAAATGCAGAGTTTTCCTTCTCTGGGTGCTGATGATCATGCCAGCAGCTTTACCTTAGTCGCTTTTTACGACACCTCGGTAAGAGTGAGGGTGGCCTATTCTACTCTGCCGGGGACCACACGGAAAAAGGAGTATCCAAAAATAAAACAGTTCATATTAAAAATCTGTTTATTTATAAAAAGTATGTTATGATAAGCTAGCGAAAGTTAGTTGTATTTTATAATAAGTTAGCAAAACAATAACAAAAATCTTTAATTAAGCCATTATTAAAAACAGATAACGTACGCAAAAAAACATACAGAATGTTACTTTAAACTAACCTTAACCCTAGTGCTATCCACCCTGCCCTGTTGACGTCCATCGGTCTTTCATAGACCTTACCAATTGCATGACCACTGCATTACAGAGATCCCAACCTATTGAAGGTAGTCACACACAACAACACCTGTTGTGTGAGCGCGAGCTTTATCCTGCATTAATGTGAACCCCTCGCCAACAAAACCAGCTTAGGTGACCACATGCTGTTCCAGGATCTCTGTGACGTACCGGTGAGCACCTCCAGTCCGTGAGATGCTAACAAGTTTGTTTTTGCCGTTGCTGACATACCGCCCCAGAACATACAGGAACCACCCTCATATTTTACCGTTTCCTGAATCCAAGATTGTGCAAAACATGCTCCTTGCCTTCTGTACACTCTTCTGAAAGACATACTCTTGTCTCTTCCGAGAAGAGAACAGCTCTCCATTGGTCAAGTGTCCAATTAAGATGTTCGCGAGCAAACTGGCGAAGGACTTGTCGTTGCGCTGCAGTCAATTTTGGACCCGTAACTGCTGCTGTACAACAACAGCATTGGTGAACCGATTTCTTAGAGATGTTGATACGTTGTATCGATCATCTCTCTCTGGTGTACAACGACGTCTACCTGAACCATCGCCTGCGGTCTTTCCGGACCGATAAGACCTGTAAACCTTCAAGAAAAGAGCGTACTCCCTTTTAAAAAGGCCGGCAGCGCAGGTGCGCAGGTGGAGTCACAAGAGTGACTCCTTTGAGGTGGCAGGTGTCCATGGGCGGCGGTAATTGCTTACCATCAAGTGATACGTCTGCACGTCTGCCCCCTATATCATAAAAAAACATGTCTCCAGATGTAGCCTCCAGCTCCAGAAACCGCTGGTACACTATTCGAACCGCAAAACGTCTCAGATTCAATTGCCGAGCAACATCACACTGTCACATCCCTGATTGCAGCTGTGTATATAATCACTTGGGCGGCTTCAACATCAGTTGTATCCAACTTCAAGCTTGTTTTCCGAATGAAAAGTCTTTCTGTGTCAACAGTTGGAGAGCGGATGACCTCTTGCAAATCCGTGTTTTATACAACTAGTGACACTTTTCGTGAGCAAACATTGTTTTCCTTTTTGTGTGACATTTGTGGTATCCAGGTTTTTTTAAATTATATGAAATTGGATTTAAATTTATGCTCATATATTAACGTTTTAAATGACACCAATACCATTATCGTACGTGTGCGTTTTGTAAGGGTTAGTAACATTAAAGTTATTGTCCCGGAGCTGCGATTTTTTTGACGCTGAGTGTAGATTGTATAAGGGAGCAAAATAATATTTCTAGGGAGATAGCGTTTTTTTTTAATTCTGAACGTAGTGAGGGATTTTAAATACCTACGGTGCTCGAGGCAAAATTATATTTTGCGCCCGAGTGATACGCTCTACTTTTTTCATCACCCGCTTTGAAAAAATAAAAGGCGACTTATATCTTATTGTAATATAATAATAATTATTATTATCACAACATCTCATACGTTGACCTGATTCCGTACTAAGTAGCTTAAGCACTTGTGTTACAGATATCAGACAACAATGGAACACAAAAATATACTTAAATTCATATATTACGCCCAGACACCGAACAAACACAAGTGTTCATCGCACGAATGTTTGTCCAGGGTGGGGATCGAACCCACGACCTTTGGCGTAAGAGGCAGGGTCAGTACCAATTGCGCCATCCGGTCAGTCACACAACAGATATTATTATTTAATAAAACTTAGCGTGCCAATGTTCCACTACATTGCACTATGTAACATCTTTCTTTTCTGGCCGATCTATGTCAAAAAATATAACAGGCACAATACAAAATTACGAAATATTTTTTCTAATTGCTCCGTTGGAACACCAGTGCTACAAGTTTCATCGTTACCTGTTGTTTTATCTGGACTCGCCTATTGCATCTATCAGAAAATAAACTGAACGTGAATAAAAATACGGATAAATCCTAGCGCTGTAAATATAAAACAGTTTGATCTATTTCTTCTTGAAAGGTTGATAAAGTGAATGCTCTTTAAAGTAGGTGTATCCATGCTTCAACGGAATTCTGGACTAAAACGCATTTTTCACTTTATTCAAATGTGCGTACATTTTTACATGACTGTTATGGAAAACAATATATTTAGGATAATGTACGAGTGTCATTGTAATGGCGAAAAAAAAATTGAAACGGGTAGCTTTTGTGTTATATCTATGTTAAAATGATCATTTTTGCAATATTCCTAGACAACGTTAAAGTGTGTATACGAAATATGTCTATCCCTTGCTGCATAACTGGACCAGATTGAAGATTAGTAGCATATCCACTATTATTACCTGAGACCAAAATATGATATGTTCTGACCTCGATTTATTCTTAGATTGTAGCACTCCGATCTAAACAGTAATATTAATAGACCACATTGTGTTAAATATTAATATCACTATATGTCAGACAGTGACTGAAACCTTAATTAGAGGTTACACAAAATATAAAGTAGGTAAGTAGATTGTCACATAAACAGGGTTAGTAACCCACGAGTGACATTAAAAAAAAGAGCCTTGGCGAGTTTTTTAATAGCATTTGTAGATGTTCTAATATGTGCTTTCTCACATACTACTTTATTCACAGTCATATTTTAATCTTTAAAGTAGACATCAAAGGGAAACGCTAACTTTTTTAGCAGTTATGATGAATATATCTTGTCCTCACGGCAATAATAAAAAAAGAACTGTTGCATAATGTGAATAATCGAACCTTTAATCCCTTTAATGATCATTATACCACACTTATAATTTCAATCTCTGTTATAGAATATTGTATGGTATGGTATAGTATCCTGTCAAATCGTATTTACCTTTGAGTTCTTAATTCGAAGATTATGAGTCTAGATAAAATATGTATTATGATTTATATTTATTTTGACTTGTCCCAATGCCGAATAGGAATTCGGCATTGGGACACCCTAATATTTCGTGCTTATGTTCACTAACTGCTGGAAACTGCTTCCCCACTGAAGAGAAGACATGGGAAAGACATCCACACAAAGTTATATTGCGATTTTAAAAGTATATATAGTTGTACATATGATAAAGGGCAACTATATTGAGCACGCATTAAAAATATATGTGCCCACGGTGAGTAGATAGTTATCTACAATTGAATTGCAAAAAAAATATGTACGGAGTTACAAAGGAAATCCTCTTTTTTGGTCCAAGTGTTCTGTAGGAACTGTCCTCCTGAGTATTAATTACTAAGACACTAAAGCTATAGCAATAGGGTCATTATCGTAGGTGTTATTTGAGGTCAAAAATCAACATCTTCATAGATTTTGAGTGATTTGAATAAACATATATATTTTTTTTTGTTTTGCTACATACGGACAAGTACTAACAGAATACGGTAAACAAGTCTTTTGACCGGCACTTTCATATTCGGACCAAAAATATATGAAAGTGCGAGGATCTCCTGGACCTTTATCTTTGCTCTGCTTACAAGAGCAAAAAAGTGGAAGATTTAAGATCTTATTATCTCCTCTTTTCTCGTTTTTTAGGCTAAGCGAAAAATAGGAATATTATGAATTGGTTCCCTTTCACATTTCAGCTGTCGATTGAAACCCAATTTTTCTCGCTGAGATCGAGGAGAAATGATCGTAATTGTTTCCATGGCGAATTGGAACTCAATTATGTTACTGTGCAGTGTTCCGTAACGAAGTTTTCGCTTTTCCACGAAGCTTGATTGTAGTTTTTGGTAGTTAAATTACCAAGACGTGCCTTCCTTCTTTAATTGGCTTCGTATTCTGATTTTTGTTGTACACAATTAAAAAGTAAGAAGAATTTATTGAACGCAAAGAACAAAAACGTAAGAAAATTAAGACCATCACTGAGACCTAAAAACTAAGCTAAAAGCAAGTAAAAAAGAAAATTAAAACAAAGTAGGTCCCTGTGGCAGTGTACACAATATGTTATCATTAATTAGTGAATAATAACTCTATACCATCTAATAGTCAACTATATATAAGCTAAAGGCACCCTATTCCGAGGGGTTCTTGAAATGGTTCCTTATTCCGATGTATTTAGAATAACGGTATTTTCATTCAATTCATAAGATATTTTAGTCTCTAAGGTACTTTGATCGATCAATGACTTGTCTATGCATGTTTTTAAAAGCATAAAAATGATTTGATGTGTGTGCGTTTTAAGCTACTTGGTCAGTTTTACGCTAGCAGCTGACTTGACCGCGCGCTCCATACATTACGGACCATAAGCACGTGAGTAACACGATTTTTTGAATAGCGTTTTATAATTGTTGAGTTTTTGTTAAGATTTAAATTTAAGAAGGATAATATATTTTATCAGAAAAACTTAAACTTCTAGTATTTTTACTATCAAGTTTTTCTGATTTTGAAGTCAGTATTGGGATTCCGAATACAAAGCTTAAGTTCTGATCACATTTAGTACAATTTAATTATAAAAATCTAATTACGAGGTACACTAAGAACTCAAATTTGCTAGTTACAGCAGATATAAGATAGGCTATTTCGGTATTTTTTTTATTCGTTGTTAGCACAGAATTTTAAGTAAGCAATGTTTTCTGATATAATCCACTGTATAGTTTTATGTATTTTTTAAATAATAATGTAAATAAAGGAATATTGCATTATAAATTGATCTAAAAATTGTGTACTTTTTATCCCTCGGAATAAGAAAACCAGATTTAGTATCCCGAAACCCTAGGAAAGTTATATGAGTTCCTAATTTCGTGGTATCAATATACGTTAAATACAGGATGCTAATAATCTTACTCAACCTATTAACTAAATATTATTGCTAATAAGTATTACATATAACTCTTGTGTGATTTTTGTAAGTAAAAAAATATATTTACTCTTTTGAATCGAATATAGGTACTTGTTCTTATTTATTATTAAAAAACGTACGCTTAGTTGTTTTGTCGTAGATCATGAAGCCGAGAAAAAAATACACGGACCAGGATCTGCAAAACGCTATTAAAGCAATAAATGATGGTTGTAGCGTTTATAAAGTTTCCAGGCGCTATAATATTCCAGAAACGACATTACGAGACAAACGTGATTAAAAATATTGTGGTGATGTACCCGGCAGAAAAACGATACTCACAAAGCTCGAAGAAACGAAAATTGTTGATGGGATCCATTATCTAGGAGAACACGGAAGAAAACTAAGAACAATAAATACACTTTATTTTTGAACATGATGTATCATTCTCCTTATTCCGAGTAAGCAAATTATAAAGAAAAAGGTTCTTTATAATTTGCTTACTCGGAATTAGGAACCAAATAAGTCGGAATTAGGTTTTTAAATCGGAACTAGGTGCCTTCGACTTATTTATATTTTTAAATTATTTAATCATTTTAACATACATTTACAGTCTAACTGTCAATAAAAAGATAAATAACATTTCTAATAAAAATATCCAATTCTTAAGGAACAAATAATAAATACTAAATAATGAATGTTGTATCAAGTTAAGGTAAAAATGCCTCGAAATTAGGTGCCTTTACCTTATACCAAAATACATAAGTACCTACTTCAGTCGATATGAGATCACTAGCAAGTCTTTTCATTAGGAGGCAATAGACAACATACAAGGATTCTCATAGGAGCGGTAACATAACATTGTACAGCGACTGCAGAGCATGCAAGGAGGAGACTGAAACCATAGAACATCTTTTATGTGAATGCGACTCACTAGCCAGAGGCAGAATATGTCTTCTAGGTAACGCTTATCTTAAACCAGAAGACTACAGGCACTTCAATCCGAAAGATGCTAATGGAACGAATCTTTCGTGAGTAGGAGTGCAAAGGATAGGGAAGGTACAAAAGATCCCTCAGGGTCAACGTGCCCTATGAAAATGGCCCTTAACAGATACGATAAGATAAGATTAGCAAGTATATAGATATATAGATACATTATTAAATCTGCATAATTTACTTACATCTTTAAATATTCCGAGAGCACGTGGCAGGGCCCACTCGATCTGTTCGCTATAGAATTAAAGGTCAATGGTTAATGTAGTTAACATTGCAGATAGATAGCGTTTAATTAAGATACAGAGTTAGTTAGCTTAAATGTTTAACTTAGTAGGTAGTAGGAAGGCGCCAAACTTAGTTGGAACTTAATGCGTTCTAGAGTCCATGTATATGCTTGCGGCGTGGTGTGGTGCCTCTGGGAGCAGGAGCTGGGAATCTATTTGGAATTGGATCGACTTCTGAACAACCGTAACGTTTACGAAAGAGTAAGTAGCCCAACTTCCGGAGGATGAGCTCCAATGAGCTAGTTTCTCAGTTAATAGAGAAGAACTTTATATTACAATGTAGAAAATAGTATCTAAGTAAAGTATTTTGTATTTTGACGAGAAAACGTCTGCTGAGAAACCAGTGTGATTAAAAGTAGAACTGTTTGTGTATTCGTATGTTATTTTGTAAATTAATTAATTATTTTGTTATTCATTTACAAAGAATGTAATCACAAGCAAGTAGATATCATCAGTTGACTCAGTTGATCGTTTGCCTCCCTTTCTCATAAAAAAAATAAAAAGAGAGGAAAGTAATTAATTTCACAGATGGGCTTTATTAAAAAAGTAACAATTTTCAGTTCTCGTATTTATAAATACCTAATAAAATTTGACTTTGAATATTTTTGGACAGGAACTCAACTCACAGATTGTTATGGTTTAAGCGCTTTATACCTATATCTACTGTAATACATATAAGAAGTATGACTGTTTAATAAATGTGTGTATTTAATAACGGCCCACGGGCCTTACTGTAATGAGGCTTTGTGCGCAAACGGATTCAAAGGCGTAAATAACAGCAACAACACAAACAAATAACACCAATGTTGTCTCGTTCTATATCGGCGTGCCCAGCACATGCGAACGCGCCGGGTGCCCTCGCTAGTGTTGCGCTAAGCCGATGTCGATGTCCTCATCTTGTGACCATACTGACTATTGACTCACTACACTGTGGACAGACTAATAGATAAATCAAGCACAAATCAATCATTGCACAAAATAACAAACTGACATTGTAAACACCAGATGCAAACTTTCATCTGAAGTCAAGGACCTATTGCAGACAGAAGGCGGAAGTTCTGGCGCAATGGTTTGCGAAATACCTAGCGTTTGCTCTGAGCTAGGAAAAAAATAGGGCGATATCTAAAGTTACTACAAAATTTCTAATAATCTTTGGTATTAATTAACACTAACGTGTTTTTACCACTTTAATAACTGCATTGATAGGTACTTAAATATTGCCAGAATATTTCGTTGTGTATTGGACATACAAAAATAAATAAATATATAACTTCATCAAATTCAACATCATCAAATTCAACTTCATCAAATTCAACTTCATCATATAGGTAGGTAATATTGATTTGTCAACTTAAATGTTTCAACAATTGTATCCTTCTTATCAATCTTTCAGTGAAACACTAATGAGTTAAAGTATGAAATTGCCGTTTTGTATGGCGATTGTTTCGAAGTTGTGTTTTCCATAGTAACATTTTTTTATTTGCAAAGTATCTATTGATGCTACTACTCCATAATTAATTGTGCTTTAACTGACAACGTTCAGGGACGAGTAGGGTAGTCTTTAAGAAAAAAAAATGTATTAAAATAGCACGATTTTATTCTATGATTGATAAAAACGTCAATTCTGCCAAGTGTAATTTTCAAGATTTTATTTGCATGAGTAATACAATTATATCTGGTATTTATTGAATTTAAAAATGTAGTCGTTAATCAAAATAAATTTAGAGTATGGTGTTTTTTTGCTTATCAAAGGAGTTATATATCTTATTGTGTCTAGAAAACAAAAACGGAAATTTCCCATTTATTGAAAACATCAACGTCTTTCGAAATGAGCCGTACGCATACAATATCTAGCCAAAAAAACTGTTTCCATTGTAACTCATAGGAAGAAATAGTAGTTTATGTGACTGTCACATAATTATGTTTATTAAAACACGAGGCTTGGCGAGTTTTTCAATAGTATTTGTGAGTGTTTTAATACGGAGTTATATGCAGTCTCATACAATAATTTATCTATAGTCATATTAATGATCTTTAAAGTAAGAAATCATAGGGAAACACTTTTGACAAGCTATATATATACCTGAAAAACCCTATTCGCATAGCGTAGCATTTACCGTAATTTCTTTAAGGAACTGTAAGTAACTTGCTCTTTCTAATCCTCAATATCAACATCAGACTCAGACATATTTGACAAAAAAAAACTTTACATAGCCAGCCGACTAAGCCAAAGAAAAAAGGCTTGGCTAAATCAACGAAATGTAAGGTAAGCACATTTAATCATCTGTGCGAACATTGCGCGCGCATGTTGTGCATTATGGTAGCGAGAAATAGGCTGACGTAAAACCCAGCATTGTGGACAAACCTCAGCGTTTTATACAACGCCATTAACGTGATTGTAGGTCAAAAGTCTTTGTATATGATAATAAATAATAAAAAAAAAAGTATTTTATAATATCAATTTGTAACTTTATTGGCAGTATAAATGAAGATATCTTTGTCCTAATATTGTCATTTATGACATTTGCATGTTGCATAAAGTGAAAAAAAGAGATCATTATGCAACACCCTAAATTTTAATTTTTTTTAAAGCTATCAATATTATAAAGCCTGTTAAAAGGTTTTTACTTTTCATTTCTTAATTTGAAGACTATGACGTTGGTGTAGATTATAATATAATAGTATCTTTGGTGCGCGAGTCCTTGTCCAAATGTTTATGTTTGGTAGTAATATATATATACATGAAAGTGATAATTATCTCCAAAAATTGGTTAAAAAGTTTTTAAGTGGGTCAGCGCACACGGTGCAACACTAGCAGCGTGTGTTTGTGATTATGAGCCGTGCTGAGTTATAAGGTAGTTGTTCAAATGTCACCCTCGTTAGGAAAGGTTTGCTAGGCGACTTCAAACAAACCCGACGCAATGAGAATCAAGTTGAGATGTTGACGCGGATCGGACGGGCCTCCTCAATTAGTGTATCCTTCACAGGAAATGCTTAATTTTGCAAATAGATACCTAGAGGCAAATGGATTATGGTTAAGATACAACTCTCGGATTGAATGACATACAACACATATTGTACATTGAGTGGAACTAGCGAGTAACACAGCAACATGTAACTTATAATGCTCTTCCTATAGCTATATTTGCAAAAGGTCAATAAATATTAGACACATTTCAAATTCGTTGATGCTATGTTTGGAGATACGAAAATAGTGTTTACTTTTATTAAATAAAAACTACCCCTGATCTCTCTTAAGGTGACGGGTAGGGAACACTAGCGACGCCAATCAATTTTAATTTTTAGCTACTGAACCGGATCTATTTAAAAAAAAATCGGGGTTACAATCTCTTGGCAAACACTTCTACTATTTATTAAATAACCATGCACAAATTTTGGGTCCGTTTTTGTACGCGAAAAATTGATTCAAGTCAAAAGCGGCCGCTTTTAGTGGTAATCCAAAAATCGAGCGCAAAAGCAGACTAAACAGTTAACTGAAAGTATTAAATAAATAGTATAGGTGTTTGGCGAGAGATTGTAACCCCGAAATTGTTTACAAATAGATCTGATTAAGTAGCTAAAAATTAAAATCGATTGGCGTCGTTAGTGTGCCCTACCCGTCACCTTAATGAAGCTGTTTCACGATCGAATTATAAAAGCTATGAAAAATCTCTTTTGAGTAGACAGCCTAACTTTCATATCTTAAGTAGTAGGTAGGTATAACGAAATAGATGGATATTTAAAAATGGTTTTATAATCGCTATTTGTTGTTTGTTGTTTGTATATTGAAGAATTAGAAATTGTACCTTGACACACTTTTTTTTTATGCTAGAGGCGACAAACGAGCAAGCGAGTCACCTGATGGAAAGCAATCATCGCCGCCCATTAACATCCGCGAAATCAGAGAGATCGCTAATGCGTTGCCGGCCTTTTTAAAAAGGAGAACGCTCTTCTCTTGTAGGTCCCTAAGTCGTAGCCGTCGGGAAATACTCCCATAGGTAAACTGTTCCACAGAACTGAGGTACGTGATAGAAAGTTCAGCGAAAAACGCACAGTATTAGACCGCCATCCATCGAGATGATGAGGATGGAATGACAATCGCTTGCGTGTGGTTCGATGTAAGAATTCAGCTGCAGGGAGTACATCAAACAGTTCCTCAGAGCACTCCTCATTACACTTTTGGAATTAGTTTTATTAATCGCATAATCTGTGGTTGCGGAAAAACCTTAACAAATTTTTAGATACGTGAGTAAAGCACTCGTTGTTAACTAAGATAATATTGTACACTTCCTCCATTCAGTGGAATAATGTAACAGCTCGGGTCAATTACACAGCCCATAAGCACTCTAAGCGCACTGTTATACTAACTATGTACACAAACAAGCCTACTGCAACACAGCTACCATTCAAATTCACTACCTTATATGTCGAGCCTTAGCCGCAGCTAAGGAGATTATGACTAAAGGTCCTTTCACAAAGTTACAGCTCATTGAAATTTTTTAGTTTAAATTTGAACCTTACAGGAAAACGGGCCCATTGAAAAAATCTTGCCCCATTTCACGTTTGTTTTGTATCGTTAACTTGAAACTAAAGAGCTCGTGCTTGCGCTGGCTGACACTGCCAGTGCACATACTAAATATGTATACTAATAATTATGGTAAACCAGTCCATTGGAGTCAGTTTCTTTATTTCCGTGTCCAGGGTCTGTTTGTCTGTGGTCATCCCTGAGGGCGCGGCTTCCACTCTTGGATGCGTTTGGTTTACCTACATTTAATAGCATTGACCCATATTTGTGATGTTTTAGATAAATAACAATAAATTCTACATCTGCCTTACTGGATCTGCCCTGCCTAGTTACAGTTATGTAAAACGAGTAGGTCCAAGACAATAACAATACATACCTACCTAACACGGGCGTGATAAAATTCTTCACTATATCAAGTTACAGTATTCAATAGAAAATTAAGCATTAAGAAGTTTATTCCTTTCCTTTCACACTAAAATTGGAAAATTCCCTGTAGACTACAAGTGTGAAGTTTCTTCGTGAACACAAAATTAAATACTATTTTATGTCTTCATTTCATGTCTTTGTTTTATGTCTGTACTTACGGGGAGTGTTTTGTAGGTAAAGTTGAACTATAGAAGTGTAAAATATATCCCACCAAAAACATTCTGTAAAAAACTATCCAAGTCTCAATGGAGCTGATTGTTTATCTATAAAAAGTAATGAAATCTAGACAAAGTCGTGCCAAGTGTAAGGTTTCTTACTGCGATTTCTTTATTGTTTATAATTAATGCCCGTTTGGAACAGTGGTAGTGAACGCTGCCTTTGGTCCAAGGGTTGCGGGTTCAATCCCCGCACAGTACAAACATTTGTGTGCATGAACATGTCTGTTTGTATTGGTCTGGGTGTTTTTAGGGTTCCGTACCTCAAAAGGAAAAAACGGAACCCTTATTGGATCACTTTGTTGTCCGTCTGTCCGTCCGTCCGTCTGTCAAGACCCTTTTTCTCAGGAACGCGTGGGGGGATGAAGCTGAAATTTATATCAATTACTCAAGTCTACTGTCCCTTGAAGCTGTGAAAAAATCAAACTTCTAAGCCAACGCAATCAAAAGATACAGCCGTTTATGCCGCAAATTTTCGACACTTGCAAGGGAATCAAAACCTACAGGGTGCTTCCCGTGAATTCAGAATCTTGAAATTTGGTACGAAGCAACGTCTTACAGCATAGATAAAGGAAAAATTACGAAAACCATAAATTTTTAGTTACATCACATAATATATATTTTTTTAATAATTTTAAACTTACTACCCATTTCCTCATAAACGCGTAGAGGTATTAAATTGAAATTCATACCAAATACTCAGGTCTATAATACCTTCAAACTTCTATGTCAACGCAATCAAAAGAACAGCAATTTAAGCTGCATATTTTGAAACTCGCAAGTACTCGCTAGGGAATCAAAACCTAAAGGGTACTTCCAGTCGACCTAGAATCTTGAAATTTGGCATGAAGCAACGTTTTATAGCACACATAAAGGGAAAATTCCGAAAACCTTAAATTTTTAGTTACATTACAAAATATATATTTTTTAATAAATATAAACTTATTACTTTTTTCCTCATGAACGCGTAGAGCTATCAAGTTGAAATTCATATCAAATACTTAGATCTAATTGCCTTTAACCCGTGAAAAAAAAAATCTAAGTCAACGCAATAACGCAAAACGCAAAAATACAACCATTGATACCGCATATTTTGAAACTCGCAACTACACGCAAGGGAATTAAAACCTAAAGACCACTTCCCGTTGACATAGAATCTCGAAATTTGGTAAGAAGCAATAGCTTACAGCACAGGTAACAGAAAAATTCCGAAAAGTTTAAAATTTTAAGTAGTTATACAACCAAAAAAATTGTGATTGTAAACATAATTGTAGTTACAGCAATGACCGCGAGTTATTATACTATGTATGGGGAGGGCAACATTTTTCAAACGGCAAAGACGGCCTCACTCATCGTCATTCAATCCCGATGTTTTGGTGAATGTAGCTGTATAATCTAAATGCGTCCTATCTGCTTAAAGTGTTATATGACTCGATTGTCGTAATGAACGAACTTTGTAAACCTTGCAGGTTTGTACGGAACCCTCGGTGCGCGAGTCCGACTCGCACTTGGCCGGTTTTTTTCTATGTATTGTAAGTATGTATTTACAAAAGAAAAGTATATTATATGTATATATTTGTTATCCAACTGTTGATTCTGATATCCGTAACACAGGTGCTTGAGCTACGTATCTCGGAGTCAGATCAATAAATAAATAAATATTTCACAACATCACATACATTGATCTGACTCCGAGATAGGTAGCTCAAGCACCTGTGTTTCGGATATCAGAATCAACAGTGGGATTACAAATATATACATAAGATACTTTTTCTTTTGTAAATACATACTTATAATACATAGTAAACAGCCAGACCAATACAAACAAACATGTTCATGCACACAAATGTTTGTATTGTGCGGGGATCGAACCCGCAACCCTTGTATCAGAGGCAGCGTTCACTACCATTGTTCCAATCGGGTCGTCAAATCAATGTATGTGATGATGAGAAATATTTAATTATGAATTAATTATTTAAATATTAATTAATTAATTATAATTATTTCATTAAATGCTGTGTGACTTGACCGTTGAAGGGTACACAAGGGTACAAAACCAGGTGCTCCACGACATCACTGCATCAATCTATCTCCAGAAGAGCGTATTTCAATAATACTCATGGATAGGCAAGCCTGAAACAAACAGTGTAAAAAAGATTTGCAGTAGAGACTTCTAATCATTGATTAATAGAAGTTTTCTGTACGTCTATTTTATGTTAGATCAGTGGTTAGTGGTCGATATATGTGCAATGGTGTCATGGCGCAACTCGTTTTGTACCCTTGTGTGAAATTTAGGATTAAAAGTAGGTCATTATAGCTTAACGAATGACGAAAATTTCTGCGTTCTGATCTTATCGAAATGGTTCCAGTAAAGGTTGGTACTGCAGTGTTTGCTTTGCACTCGACTTGGCGGGGGCACTGCCGTGCCTCCAGATTTATTAATATGAGAGTTGGATATATATTTTTAAAATTTATTTAGGTATTTTATTTATTTTTATAAATACGTTAGTAGAAATGGGAAATTTTACTTAAGTGTTGAAGTATTTCTGAATTAGATAATGAAATTCTGGCTTAAATGAAGTTAATGTGAATATATTTTCTAAATTTTACGAACATCTTAGTATAGGTGAAAATGAGAATGTTATACATTCTATTAGTAGTAGGGTATTACGCCCTAACCTACGAATAATAAGCTCAATTAACAAAGAATATGTTTTTGTGAGAACAAAACTATTTAAACCTAAAGCCACAATATGTCCAACTAATGATATACGAGTACAACGAGTCGTGGTTCGAATCCGAGCATGCACCTCTGGATTCTATGTGCATATTTCTACCAATAGCTAGGCGGTTAGAGAAAACACTGTGAGGAAACCTGCACGTTACGTATATTTTCTGAAATGAAATATGGTTACCCATGATTCGATTGGATTTAGAGTTGCGAAGTACAATTGGCAGTCGCTTCATTGAAATTTACAAGACTCCCGAAATCCTCAATTATGGTTTATTTATTTACATGCTTTACTGAGGGCTTACGGTTTAAGCCAAGTGTCCTGCAGTAATAATTTAATTTTTTTTTTCAATAAATGATTATGATTATGATTAATTAGTACACTATTACTAAAAATATAGCCTGTAACATGCCTTATTCCAAGTATATAACAACGTTTGTGAACCATAAAAAAAGAAGAAAATATACATTATATAACTGTAAACATCAACCTCTACTCTACCTCACTTAAGGTGACGGGTAGGACACTTACTAAACCGGATCTATTTTAAACAATTTCCGGGTTACAATCTCTCGGCAACCACTTATACTGTTTATTAAATAACCATACACAAACTTAGGGTCCGATTTTGTACGCGAAAAATTGATTCACGCCAAAAGCGGCCACTTTTGGCGGTAATCCAAAATTCGAGTGCAAAAGCAGACCAAAAAATTAACTATAAGTATTAAATATAGAGTATAGGTGTTTGCTGAGGAATTGGGTACCCGAAAAAATAGAACCGGTATAGTAGCTAAAAGTTAAAATCGATTGGCGCCGCTAGTGTGCTCTACCCGTCACCTTAAATGAAACGTCAAAAACAATTCTGCCTCATCATAAACAAAAATTGTGTCTAAGCGTAGCTTGGGCTTCAAAGCGACAGCTTTGGATGCAACCGGGAATTACCTACCCGCCAATATAAAGAAAAAGAGGTAAACACTACTCCATTTTAAGGTGACGGGTAGGGCACACTAGCGACCCCAATCGATTTTAATTTTTAGCTACTAAACCGGATCTATTTTAAACAATTTCGGGGTTACAACCTCTCGGCAAACACTTATACTATTTATTAAATAACCATGTACAAATGCGGACCCAACAGTTGTACGCGAAAAATTGATTCACGCTAATAGTGGCCGCTTTTGGCGGTAATCAATTTTTCGCGTACAAAAACGGACCTAACATTTATGCATGGTTAATTAATAAATAGTATAAGTGTTTGCAGAGAGGTTGTTAAAAATAGCCCCAAAATAGTTAAAAATAGATTCGGTTTTGAATTATTAAAAATAGAATTGTAAAAAATAGATTCGAATATAACCCCGAAATTGTTAATAATAGATTCGGTTTAGTAGTTAACAATTAAAAACGAATGGTGTCGCTAGTTAGGGCTAACCGTCGCCTTAAATAAGGTCTGGTATTTTCATCTACTACCTAAGAAACTCTTGGGATATTTTGTATTGTCAAAGTGTTGGTAAATGTCAAGTGAATAGTATAGCGGAGTTGTTTACTAATTAGATATTTGCGGTAATACAGTTGCTTCCGCCGGAGCCAGTAATAAGCTTTCATCGCAAATTGCCAGCATGTTCCGCAACTTAGTTTTCTAATTCACAGCTTAAGATAACGGGTAGGGCACACTAGCGACTCCAATCAATTTTAATTTTTACCTACTAAACCGGATCTATTTTAAACAATTTCGGGGCTACAACCTTTTGGCAAACACTTAAACTATTAAATAACCATGCATAAATGTTGGGTCCGTGCACAAACGCGAAAAATGGATTCACGCTAAAAGTGGCCGCTTTTGTCGTCCCCGGTCGCGTCTGGTCCTCGGCAGAGTAGAATAGGCCACCCTCGCTCTTACCGAGGTGTCGTAAAAGGCGACTAAGGTAAAGCTGCTGGCATGATCATCAGCACCCAGAGAAGGAAAACTCTGCATTTATATCAAAACCCTCGCCAACCCGTCTGCCAAGCGTGGTGGCAATTAACCCTCATGTGATTTAGGGGGGCCCGTGCCCCAGCAGTGGGGACTTAAATGGGCTGACGATTTAATAAATAGTATAAGTATTTCCTAAGAGGCTGTTACCCCGAAATCGTTTAAAATAGATCCGGTTTAGTAGCTAAAAATTAAAATCGATTGGCGTCGCTAGTGTGCCCTACCAGTCACCTTAACTGTTATACCTCATAAGCTGCTTGATATTTGCGAGTGCGGTTCGGGACTAAATCGCGCTGTTTTTTAATTCAATCATGTGTTTATAATGTTAATTAGGATTTTAGTTGTTTGTGTTATATTTTCAATTTGAATTCTGCTGTATTAAAAATTTTAATGCTCTAAAGCCCGATTCACCCAATCTTTATCCGAAACTCGCTGTCTACCATACGATTCGTAGTACTGTGACATATTTTATTTTATTCTTTTGTGATATACTTAATAAATATATTCGACCTTCCCTCTTAACTTGTACTATATATGTGTTTGTTTTTACATAAATGTTTTGTAGTTTTGTTTTAGATGGTGTAAAACTCAATTAAAAATAATAAATCCAAATTATAATCTCACTTCACCGGTAAAATGTATAATTTAAAAATGTCTCCTTAATCACTCGACACTGGCAGAGCTATAAATGTGTATGCCGTAGGCAACACTTATCTTCCTTCTGCCCTTTTACCTGGTTATCTGGGGTCGGCGCAGTATGTTTTCCTTTTCCATACGTCCCTGTCATTCGTCATCAAATCACCTACCCCTTTTTCCATCATGTCATTCTTCACACAATCCATTCATCTCTTTTTCGGCCGTCCTCTGTTCCTCCACCTACCTACATTTAAACTCATCACTTTTTCAACACTGTAGCAGCCAAAAAGAAAATCTTTCATTTAAAGGGCTCCTGTACTCATCCTCCTCCACATTACCTTTTATAAAACCACAATCAATTATCCGGTGCTAGCTAGACTGAGTTTTAATAGCAAATACAAAACAAGAAATATTTATGTTATCCTTACCTTCCTTCGTATTCCCTGCTATATACGTAACTCCAGCGTTAATAAGTTATTTGCTTCCTATATGTTGGCGGCTTGACACTGGTACGTTTCGGATGGGTAATGAATAAATTATAAAAACAAATTTTAAAAAACATACTCTCAGCTAGTACCTAAGATTATGCTTTCTTCATCATCAAAATCCTACATCAACTTAACTCCAGAGTTAATAGCTTAATTAATAATTTAAGAATTGTCAGAATGTATGTAGGTGCTTTCGGTCCACATCATATGCTCGATGTTTTGACTTAATAAAAAAAGTGATAATACTTAACTGGAGGTTTCGTAATTTTTTTCCACGTAATATTACATTAAGCGGTCTAATAACTATTCATGGTGTTGCTTGAGGTAACAATGGAAATGTCGCCATCGCAACGCTTACTGCACCTCAATTATGTAATGTAAACCATATTATTGTAACTAAATAAAAGTAATGTCTGAGATCACGAAGATGTATCTTCTTCGACACAAATTGAAAATCGGAAGGACTACATGGATTCGAGCAGCTCAGGACCGGACACGTTAGAGTAAAGGGAGGGGGGCTTATACCCAGTAGTCGGTACTACCGGGCTGATGTAATGATGTCACAAATTAGGGAATCTAGGTAAACATGGTGGTGTACTACCATGTTAGCCTTAGAATCTGTTGTAAGAAACTTGCTGTTCATTTATAATCTCTTTATAGACCTTTTTAGACTTAAGACCTTTTTAAAAAAAGGGGGTCTATATTTTTATAAGATTTTCCATACTTATTTGTTCAATAATATCAATATCATTATTAGCACTGTTTATGTTACAGCAATACCAATGTTTGCACGTAGGACAACTTATTGGACAATTCATTCTTATCCACCCTTACACTGTGCAAGTTCCACCAGCTCGTACTAAGCGTTTCGCTTCCTCTTTCTTGGTACGAACTGCTAAGGAATGAAACAACTTGCCGGCTTCTGTATTCCCAGAGAGCTACAATTTGGGTGTCTTTAAGTCGAGAGTGAATAGGCTTCTTCTGGGTAAGCACGCTACATCTTAGACCTTATTGTCACTTTCCATCAGGTGAAATGAGGTCAAGTGCAAACCCATTTAATATATAAAAAAATCAGCTATAATATCATAAACATTTTACGTTGGCTATCAGTACCTACCTAAACCATTAAATAGGGTAGACACAAAATTTATAGCAATATTGTACATACATTAAAAAAGTAGCTTCTATCATACTTATGTTCATTACCAAAAAAATTTGCCTCTATTAGACATTACGTGAATTACCGTATTTTTAGGATAATATGTTAACAATTTCGCCTTTCACAATCCATCGACAAGGTGATACGGTGACCTAAGGTTACGACCTTCAGAACGAGCGGGCATTCCGGATACTATCCTTTATACTTTTTAAACACTGTACATGACGTGTCAATTAAACACTTAGGTGAATGTAAAAGTGTGTATTTCAACATGACACTGAAATATTGCGAGATGTCATTAGCCAACTTTTTTATGGAAACAGATCCAGATAATGAATTAACGATGATATTGAACGGTGTATACCGTTATTGACTCTATTCGTCGCGCCTTCCGAGATTGGTACAATAGCCGTCGCTGACGCAACGCGCACTCGTGAGCTCTGTTGACACTCCAATTGACATTGATCGACTTTCGGGACTAATTAATTTAATAGAGGCACTTACGTAATAAGATTCATTTAAGCCAAACTTAATAATTGATTAAACACAAACCACTTTATTATAAATCACAAGATCTAAAGTTAGTACTTGACTTACAGCTCATGTCATCCCGTTCCAACACGCTATGTTAAAAGGGGCTATCACGATTTTTGTTTCGGGACTCTCATTAGTTCGCGATTTGTAATAAGGGGGGTTGGGTCTTATTCATAAATGTTTGTAAACCTTTGTTAACTAACACGGTAACAAAGCAGTTATCATTTTTTTTATGAAAAAATTGAATGTTTTTTTTTTCAAACGTAAAACTGCTCACCGTTTTAGCTAGCAAAGGTTTATTGAACGTTTATGAATAAAGCCCTAAATTTAAAGGTCCTTTCAAAGATATACCTAAGTCGCGGAATGAGGTTGATAGTGGCTATAAGTAATAAATGAAAAAGAAATATCGACCTGAATCCAAATGGGTATCAAATTCAACGAAGGTATCAAAATTCAGGCACTTAGCAAACACTTCATTTGAATTGGAGTCGAACCCACAAACCTTGTCGGTTCAGGCAGGATCACTACCTAAGTGTCAGGTTTCTCCATTAACAATAAACTCGGAAATTTTGTAAGAACTAAACTTTATCGACGAGAAGTTCTGAAATTTAATAGCAACAAGGTCACTTACCAAGTTTTTTAACGTGTGAGTTGGTATGTCGCGAATATATTCGATACACATTTGGACAACAAACTTTATAAAAAAAATATAATAACTTTGAACTTGTAAACGGTATGGCAACAATTTAATGACAACAAACTATAACAAAAACAATAACAAAATAAATTAAGGAATGTTCAAATTTTGTAGCCAAGGGTCCATTTTAGGTTTCACATTTTTTGCTCCTTTCATCCCAAGTCCGTAAGGAGAATTAGACGAGGTCCGTAAATAGTAGAGTCCTCTGGTCGCACTAGATGACCCGTATCCTAACACTGCGTAGTCGTCTTGCACACACGCATTCTTTAGGAATTGCTCCCAACTTTCACAGCGGACGCCAACAAATGACTTCGGATTCCGTATGCTCTCTATGTACACTTCAGCCGCTCGTAAATGACTGCACGAGGGCATAAAACACCCGGGTTGGGTCGGGCCTCCGCCGTTGATGTAATAATCTGAATGGCCCAAGGGCTCAATAACTCCTTGTATCAGCCTGTTTGAGTGTACCACATCCACGTATTGGGCATCGGTCTTATCCAGTCTTTGATCACTAAAAGCGTGCGAGAAGCAGGGTCCTGCCGGATCTAGGCCCGTTATGCGGCCTAAACTGTGTTTCTTGTACTGACGAAAGTATTTGCCAGCCCATCCCGCAATGTGTGCCCCGAGACTAATGCCGAGTATGTGGAAGTCCTCGGCGCTGGCTCCATAATTTTCTAAATTAGCTAGTAAATTTGCTAATCTCTTTCCAACAAGCCGGGCGTTGTGAACAGACAAGATGTACCACTTGTTAAGCATTTCTTCAGCGTCGATTAGTAGAACATTGAACATTTTCTTCTCATTGTACGCTTGAGCTAAGCCCAGAGGCACTGCAGACTGAGAGTTATCATTATACCCGTGCATTATTATTTTAGTCTGTTTGGTTATATCGAACACTGCTGGCTGGGTAAGTGATACATAAGCGGTATCAATTGGATAAGTTTTTACGGTATCTCCATCTAAATGAACGATTTTCATTGTTTTTATCATGTCAGTCTGATCGTTCAAAGCATTGTAACGCAAATCCATTATGGCTCTACCTGTGAAAAAAGAAAATTATGATCAAAGTAATTTTTTTTAATTTTGAATTTATTCGTTGGAATCATCGAAATACAATTGCTTAAATATAAAGTGTATCAGCAATCTGTATCATTTTACAACATACAAAATAAGGATGTAGTTTTGTAATAATGATACACGTTCTCAAACGACTTTTTTCTTAAGTAATATCGGTCAATGTTGAAGTTCATTGACATATAGGCATACAGAACGGCACAATTGCAGTAAGAGGTACTCACATGCGCCGGAGAGCTTGGCGTAGACAGTTTCGGCGAAGCTAAGGTCAGGTTCAGAGCGGCGGGCGCGAGTCACCGCTGCGCGAGCGCTGCCCAGCCAGGCAATGACCACGAGTGGGACCAGCACTCGGTGCACGCGGGAGTGGAGCATGGCCCGAGCCCTCGGCCGCCAACACGGTCACTGTGCCACTGCAGCGAGAGAAGGCTCGCACGCGCACAGCCGTCCCGCCGGGTGGGGGCTATCTGGTGCGAATACGTCACACAACATTGCACTACAGTCTCGACAAATCGATCGCGGTCAAATAAAAATAAGATTATGTCGTACAAAACTGCACCTTAAGTAACTAGCACAAAAAAGGCCTGCCGGACAAGTGGGTGTTGGCTAATACTTAATTTGTATAAGTTTAGAAACGTAAAAAGCTGCCATAATCTAAAATATTTTCACCTAAACAGAAGAAACTCAAACTGAGTCTAATTTTAAGAATTCATTCATATTGAACATTTTTTTTCCTATCAATAAAACAAAATATTTTCATATTTATATAGATGCTCAGCTGAACTGTATTTGAAATCATAATATTTATTGTATCCAATCTAATCGTATCGATCAAATCTCAGAAGGAAAGTGAAGCTACAGGAGCAGATATCGGCGCGTTTGTGGATTATGAGATTGCCTTTGTGGCGGAGTACAATATCGCCGGCTCAACGATTGAGGTAATAGAACATTTTGGGTAAATAATTTAATTTTACATTTTTGACTGCTCAACCAATAATGCGTGAAATATCTATATTGAAACTAAGTTACCCGTCGCGTCGTCCTACAAACACATTTTAGTTTGTGAAAGAGAAATATTAAATCGATGACATTTAGGGCAATATACCTCAGGACAGTACAAACAAAGACAGAAAGAGACACAGAGGGAACTCTTCGCTTTAAGACTAGCTAAAAGCAAGCCTAGAGCGGTGATGTGATATGATAATAAATCTAGTGATGTGCTAAACTTGCTAGTTTGTTGCGTGAAAATAATTATTTTAGATAAATTCTCGTACAAAAGTGTACGATATTTTTGTATCTCGAATTGTGACTATAAATCTAATACCGTATGAGATTTCTCGTACCTACGTTAGGAAACGCTCTGTTAAACGCTGACCGCGGCTGCTATATGTACCTAGGTAGGTACATATAGCCAGCCGCGAATAAAAAATAAGAGTACTTATGTTACTCGTAGTTACCCTGGTATGTAGGTACATACCAGGGTATCTAACATGGGTACTCTTATTTTTAACAGGCCCATAGAATATAATTGAGTAAGTAAGTATGCAAAGTTATCATTATTTTTGCATTTATTATTTTGAGCTACACGAGATTACATCCAATTACGCAAGTGAATGTGGACGGGTCATGGTCCTTAGCACTTGTGTTAGCACGGTGGGAACGATTGTGCCACGAAAAACACTCAAAATATCGTAATCGTAAAAAAATATTTACATTGCCGACTTGTTCAAAAATATCGTAATAATGAAAAAAGTTCAGTTACTTGTACATATTTATGGTATGTTTTTTGTTAGAATTCATATTATATTCTACTCCTGGAGATTCAACGTTCAACACATTCCGTCCACAAACTCCAAAGTTGGTATTCGTATCGAATTCATAAAACTATACGTATTTATTAAATTATATAGAGGTATTAGAAGTTTAATATTTAGGTCAAAGCTAAAAATTATTATCTACTATTTCTAAAGGTTACTAAAGACGCAATGTCACTTTTATTGGTTTGTTTTGTACCTATGTGACTTTTAATATATACGGAAATATAATCATCAGCAGCTAAAATAATTTACGCAATACTTTGATAATGATACGTTATCAATCTATTAAAATGTAAAATTCTTTTATGCATTGACATTACATATTTACTAGCATTTGCAATGAATAATTATTGCACGGCACGGTATAATAATAGTCTGGGCGGCCGCTGCACGTCTAATTACGTCATCGAGATAATCAAAAACACCACTTCAATTCAATAATCAAAATTAGATCTAAAATAAATTGCTCTGCCATGGCTTATCCTGGAGAAAAAGTGAAGCTGAGTAAAACACCAGTAAACCTTGGTAATCTTATAATATTAGTGGGACTAAAAATTATTTATGCAGTAGGTGTATCCAGAAAGGGGACTCAGGTGCATCTACCTCCACGAGTGGTCCTGCTGGTAATCGGTTCCGTCCTAATTCTTCAACTTCGGTTGGTATTAGGCAGAAACGGTTACCGCGGGGCACGGTTTTTCCTGGGCAATGACGGGTAGTAATTCACACGTGGATTGCTACCTGCTAGCCGAAGGATGCACACCCGACGGATCGGCCTTGGCGTGCGACCGCGCCGAAGCGCACTTCGCTACAGGGCCTACATTGTCGCGCCGGGGTCTGAGGACCGGCGTCTTCGCGTCGTTCCCTGACGGTGCACTAGGGCCCGTGAAAGCGGGTTAAACCATCGCACAGCGGGGTTGTAGGCGCCATTTTTGTCTTCGGACCTGGGGATGCTGTGTCCGGCTCCGCCCGCGTGGGTTGCGCGGCGGTTTTCCGGCGGGGCGCTTTGACGTCGGCATCCCCCCACAAAGCAGTGGCCGCAAGGCCCACGTTTTGGGACCTGCGCTGCAAGTTCGCAGCCAGCGGATTGCGGTGGCAGGTCGGAGTTTTTATGCGTACGCGGATTTTCCCGGCTCCGCAGCCAGCAGAGTCGGTTTCTGCGACGTGTTATTGCGTTGAAAGCCTGTGGGTTTGTCCCTAACTCACACTGCACTGCAACCAGCAGTGTATGTGCCCGCAGTCCTCGTCTCGGTGGTGCTTGCACTGCAGCCAGCAGTGTGGGTGCTACCCGGGAGGTTGAGCGGGAGAGAGGTCGAGCTGGCGAGCCTCTTCGCCCTGACTGGGCGACGGATGAAGCCTCCGTGCCAGTCCTCACCCCGGTCTGAGTGTTTCCTGGGCGAGGGAAGGATACGCCCCAGTGTTTTAATTGGGTATGCCTCCGGACGTCTCTGATTAGCAGAGACCTAACCCAGAGGAGAGCCCTTCTCAGCGTACATAAGGTGCGTTTTAACTGGGTCATCAAAAAAAAAAAAGGTGTATCGAGAAAACTACTCGTATACTCGTATGTACCAATATTGCAGCATTATAGTAGTGCCTTAGAGTTTTAAATTTATGATAGGTACTAACGGTTACCGTATTTTTATGTAAAAGCATAGCTTAAAATATTAAGCAATTCCATTTATTTTCTATATACACCAAATAACTTGATAATGTCATATAATTATTATATGTGATTGCCTATATTAGTGCTCATCTTTTGAGCCAAGGCAGACTTTTTTTCTAACTTAAGTTAGATCTCGTGCAAGGTGGTATTGCCTATTAAATCGATGAGGCAAGTAGACGTGCAGCTGCCACCCAGACTGTAATTTTTCTTGCAAAGATCATAAACCAGTAACGAGATTTTTTGCTCCTAAATGTATTATGCATTCGCGACTCGTGTTTTATACCAAACAGCGTTATTTGCACAAAACAATACACTTTTACTGAGAGTTCTCTTTTCATCGCTACGATGATCGCGCCGAATAACAAAACAATATAACCCGGTGCTTAAATCCCACGCACAAAGACAGATACGAACCTCCACAATCTCATGAGAAGATATATTTTTGTTGAGTCATCTGTTGTTATCAGCGGTGCGGATCTAAAAGGTTGTGATAATGGCTCGACCTCAGGTGTAGCAGTAGTGCCGAAAGTCATTTTTGGTTTATTTTTATTTTGCTTAAATCACTCTGATATTCAGAAATATATGATGCTTTTTATGGGGAATTTAAATTGTATGTGACCCAGAGTGAGACGGTCTTTTTGTCTGACAAGAACCTATTACTCGGACACGCATGTCGATAAACTGAAATAAATATAAAATACTGAGGTAGGCAACATGAGTGACCTGAGTGAATACCTATTTTGATATTTATTCCAACTGCATTTACATTAGTTTGAGCCATATTTTAATGCTCGCTATTAACGTTAAGTGCTTCTAACGCATTTTAGACAATACCATGGGCACCATCGGGCCACAATCGCACCTAGAGGAAAGCGATAATGCCGCATTAGCGAGTCACGCGTTTGCCTAGAAGAAGCCAGATATCCACATTATAATGATCAGGGAACAGAGACTTGTAAGATATTTTAAACCCAAACTCTCTTATTCCAAAACGTGGTATAAAATAAGTAGTGGGATTAATACTGGAAATAACTGAAAAACTAGAATAAACATTATTACAAAACTAAGTTTAACGCTATTTAGTATATCAACTTTAATATTTAAGTTAAACCTCCCGGACCCCTAGTTTAAAATGAGTACTAAAATAATAACCTTCAAAATATCGATTCAGTAACCATGACCACTTATCCCTGTGACAATTCATTCCGTTTTACACCAAAGTTATTTGTGAGAAAGTATTTAATTATTTTTTTGGATTTAATCCCAAAAATATAAGCAATTCATTGGAATTCAAATAATATGCTTGCATATTACTTGGAAACCTTACTTAGGTCAATATTTAATTAATTGTTGCTTAAAAACAATTCTAAGATATTTTTACTTCAGACAACAAAATAAGGTTATGTAGAATGAAATGTCACTGAACGAATGGTTTAATGATTCGCTCAATTTTGACACTATCCTGCGGTACTAAGTGGTCTATGGTCAGTCTAGGATTTGTAATAAAAATTTAAGAACTAACATTATTCCGTAATAATCATGAACTTGCTGTTGTTTAGGATTAAAACCGGTATCAGAGCAGTATTTTGTAATAAGAGGGTTGCGAGAGCTGGACCTGTTGGTGTTTATTTCGTGTTAGGTGGCTTTTTATTCCCCTCTTAGTATTGTTTGCATAATCCCCCAAGCGATGGATTCAAGAAGTCCTCGAAACAGATTTGAGGAAGTACTAGATATTATAATTTTTTGTACAGAAAGACACATATTAGGTTACTACTTAAAGGTTACTACAATATATGAACCAAACGTGTTTGACGTTAAGGTGAGAAAATAATAAAGAACAGATTTGTATACACTAGTGGCTGACCACTATATGGATTCCGGGGTCCGAAGCGAAAGCCTGGGAAGCAACCGGGACCAAATGCTAAGAGATGGGCGGCGTTGATTACTTTCCATCAGGTGACCCGCTTGCTCGTTAATTGCCTTTAACATTAAAAAAATGATGATGGTAATGAGTGGCTTTCCGTACTTAAGAATAGCATTTTCTTTTAAGCTTAGAATTTCTCTAGGACTTTTGAAAATGTTCTTCAAAAGCGTGTTTCTGTTTGACAGTAGGACGTATCGAAACACTCTGGGGTTTTTAGCCGGTGTGAGTCCGGCATAACAGCATCGCAGCTCGATACGCCCACAAGTCTAGCTTGTAGCACTTGGAAAAAACAATACGGCAACAATTTCATGAACATTCACGTTTGTAGGTATAGTTTTCAGCAAATATCTTCTCGGCTTGGCTGAATCGATTGGTGCGGTCAGATTCTGAAAAAAAAAAACTTGAACTATTAACTGCAATATGACAATTGCTGTAAGATTTCACTTATCACTTTGATTGACATGAACAATAATTATGTTTGTGTAGTATTGTGCCTTTCATAGAAAGCCATACTTGAAAACTGCGCGAAGCCGTTAGTACTGGGGTGACATGCTGGGCGACGTTCTTTCTCTACAACACCCGTATAGAATCTGCGTCAGGGCCGGTTGGATCTTTTTCACACTCTGTGACGTTTTTTCCGAAAATGGCACATTCCGTTTAAAGCGCGCGTTTTCTAGTTTCATGGTGTAGTCAAAACAGCTGATCGAAGTCATCAACGAAATGTCATTCCCGCCATGTTTGTGTTTCCTGTTCGCTACTTACATTTTTGGTATTTTTTTTATTGTACCCCTAAGCGAAATCATTCTAAAGAACATGGATGGTAAAAAAGTGTTGTAGGTATATTAGCCTGTATTTTGGGCAACTGTACAGGAAACTGATCTAGCCTCCATACAACTTCCAGGTAGAGGCGCCCTTACAGCGCGGGCCCGACACTACTCTCCGCGGTTGACTTGGGGTGAGTGATAGAGACCCAACCGTCCCTACCAGGCTGCAAGAGAAAGCCACCTTCCCCACCTTGCCTTTCGCCGCGCATCAGCACGTGGCTCCTCTTCTTGGAGGCACTCTGCGGCCTCCTTCTGCGATATTCTATCCTCCAGATCTGACACTCGGCGAAAGCTTGCTGTCTTCTGGAGCCCAACACTCCTGGCAGGCTGGAGTTACTCTCTATGGATTTGGTGTAAGTACCTTCACGTAAGGGGGCTCCGGGCAAACTTGGCGGAATAAATAGCCAATCAATTTTTTTTATTTTTTTTCCGCACACGTCAAACATAATTTTGAAAAACTATGTGCCGTTTTTTTGTTTTAAAAAATAATGTGCAAGCTAAATACAAAGTTAAACATACGGTAGTTTTTCTCCATCAGGACGCAATGGTTTTTGTCACTGTATGCAGATAAAAAAATTAGAGTATGGTGACTATTGCTTATTAAAGGAATTTATACATCTTATTGTGTCGGCATTACGGCAGTTTCATAGGTTCATAGACCCTTAGATTAATAAAGACCTATTATATAAATTTTCGGACCGCCGCTCTCGGACCCTTGTGAGAAACGCAATGCTTCGAACATTTTGTTCGCCCGTGCTCTACGACAGACGAGAAAACAGCGAACGCCCGAACCAGGGTTGTGCCCGGATCTAATATACGTTGGATTTTGAGAGCACATGTGTCGAGCCACTGACTATATTAACACTAACTTTACATCACTAGTGAACTCCAACCTTTCACACTTCGAACTAAAAGTATGGAGTAGTGGGCGGTTCATCTCACAAGTTAAATAGAATTGATTGCTATCGTAACGACTGTTTCTGAAATATGAATAAAAATCGAGATTAAACGACAAGGATATTTTAATTTTGCAGCTTTAATTTCTGAAATTATGAATTGTTTGGTGCGATGCGATGTAAAGAGTGTGGGGTAAGTGGCGTGACGGCGAGTGGCCGTGGGCGGGCGGGCTGCGCGGGCCTCCGCGCGCCTCCAGCCGAGCTAGTAGCTGGCAGCCGTCGCGCGGGCCGCACGTCCGACACCCTGTGCCTCGCGCCGTACGCCGCGCTCGCCCAGCGCCTCGCCTCGCGCCGCCTTGACGCCTCGCTGCCTCGCCGCCTCGCCGCTCGCCGCCTAGCGCCGCCCGCCGGCACAACAAACTCGCGCGCGGTGCCCTTGTATACCATACCTGTGTGCTCCTAACAGCTCCACACTACACTAAACGTAAGTTACGCGCTTTCCACTTACGCCTTGCTTCGGTCTCTCTATTCTTTTTGATTATGTTGCTTTTAAAAATACCATTGGTTTGATTTTGTTTTGCTAAATGTGCACATTTTTATTGCTACTATTATATATTAAAGGTGGTTGGTACGGATTATATAGAAAAAGAGATTTTATCTTATCTTTCATCCTTTTATTTAGGGACCTACTGTTTTTTTAAAATTGATTTTATTGTTAACCATTTCCTTATATATTTTACATTATTACTACTATATACATAATTTTAAATTACAACTAAGTAGAAAAGTTCAAATGCTCATCAAATTGAAGGTTTTCTGCAGATATTTTATCTTACGAAGTATACTGATAGGTACGTTAGCAGTTACGCAACTTGCTACTTAAATGAACATTTCTTAATAAAATAAATTGGGAGGTGATGAGAGTAATTTAATAATACTACATACGATAATGCATAGTTATAATTAAGTGAGCAAATTAATTTGGTTTCGCCTTGATTACAGAGGTAATCGAAAACTCTTAGGTAAGCCTTTTTATTGGCTATAAGAGTAAAAATATTATGTTATTCAAGCGCTATCTATGTCCATTTATAATGCAATTGATAAATTTACAATAAGTGACTTACCCAAATAATCAAAAAAAAAAAAATTGCACAACTTTGAGAAAGTCATTATTACCAAGTACGAAACGTGAAAAGTTTATCTTAATCAAATTTCTTCGTAAACGAGTGGCAAAATACCACTCTAGTTAATTACTCCTAAAGGATTAATCGAAAACGACAGAGCACACGAGCCCATGATGAAATATTAAATAATATTTTTAAACCACCACACCAGCACTAATGGTGTTTAACAACTCGTAGTCGGTATATTATATCTTAATAATTAAATTCACGTATTACACTTAAAAGCTCGTTGCTAAGTTAAAACAAGGCATAATGAATATGAACCGCATTCTCTCGCGGCTGACTCCGTGGTCACCGCGGCGAGTGTTCGCGGAAAATGGGATTTCTTTCTTGGATACTTAATAATTTACATTAATTATTACAATGCTGACCCGTTCATTTAGTTCATAGTTATTTCTTTTACCAATTAAACACCTCTTTATAATTGACATAGGGTCAAGTTGCATATATAAATTGGACTAGCTCGTAATTTGTGCCCCCTCAAAATCTACCAAACTGACACAAAAAAACAGTGCTATCAATATGAAGCTGTCACTGCCCCTTTGGATTTGGTGACCCAACTGAGTGAAGTGTATGTAGGTAAATAGAATTATTTTATGAATGTTTTCCTAAGGATTTCTCGTGGCGACGGTAAAAACACTGAAGGTATTATATATGATTGATAAAAGTAAATTTTAAAGTCAATTTTTTTTAAAGCATTGTTTCACGTTTGGCATTTTGAGCTTATAGCATCATAATCACATGAAAATAGAACTTAGTGTTGCTTAATTTTTACCAGGTAGGCTAGTTCCTAAAATGTACCTCAGTAGCTGCTTATAAAAGTATTACATAATTCTGTTTTTTGTTTTCATTGCAATTTAATTGTAGTTCTTTACGTTATTAGTATTCAAACTTTTTGGATAACATTTTTATGAGGATGTATAACGGTAAAGCTGATTACTATTTAACAAGCATTTGATCTTATTAAGATCCTAAGTACAATTTAGAATACCTATGCTACAACAATTAAGGGAACCGGTTTCCTAAATTGTACTTTTTCCGACAATTTTTTAACTTAGACTATCGTTATACTTTTAAATGTTGCTTCTAATAAAACATGAACACCAATAGAACATACGTTTTATTTGTAGTAATATGATCCTCATAAGTTATATAGTTTTTGAGACAGCTTGTGAAGTTTGTCACCTGGAATAATTTACTCTATGTTAATAAGTAGTTATTATTCTTATTATAGTGATATGTACTACTAGACTCATTTTTATGCCTGTAAATAGCTAATTTTGTACATTGACTAAATGATGCTTGTCTGTAGTAAATCGAAGTTACTAGAGGATAAAGTAGCTTTCTACTGGTGAAAGGATTTTTTTTATATCGGTTCACGAGATTTCAAACACTTAAAAATACAAATCATACCTCTTACAAAGTGGATATTATATAAAGAAGAATTAGAATTTGTGAAATATTTATAGCTGTCAAGTTGTGTAACGGTATCTTAGCCTGCAGTTATAGCACTTAAGTTTAATTATATTATGTACATTATGTCCAGTGTAATGTATCAGCCCGTGACTGTCTCACTGCCGGGCAAAGGCCTCCATCATAGAAATTAAGTCATCGCTACTATGATGGGATTAGGCTTAATCACCGAGCTTGCCAAATGCGGATTGGTGATCACGAACCCGAGCTATGTCCGAAAAATTCGAAACACACTTTTTGCTCGACCCAGGAATCGAAACCAGGACCCCGAGATCTCGACCCGGTACTTAAACCACTAGACCAACAGGGCGTCCATGTCCTGTGCGATCTACGCAAATTTTATCCTAGACTTTTCACATTTCACATCCATATTAGGCGCTACGTCTACTCGTAGCTGATGAAGTGGAAGTTATAACCAGCCGAGTCACTCCCTAATTATTATATCCTGTTCTTATAGAGTCTTCGCGTAAGATATGCTGATAGCTGATAGGTAGACTGCTTCAATGTGGTAGCAACTAAACCTTTGATAATTTTATGAAAATGGGAAGTTTTTATTACAAATTTCCTCATAATCATGGGTTACAAAAGATGTTTTACCTTTATGCCAGTAAGTAAGAACCAAATATGATACAAAAGTTTTTGATAATATGGAACGTGTTCTGAACATTGAACGATGGTAGCTCAGTGGTTCAGAACGCATCATCCATATTTGGGGTCAAAGGTTCGAATCCGAGCATGCATCTCTGGACTTTTCAAATCTAAAAACTAAAACTGGTCGTTGTATCATACTTGAACACACATTATTAGCATTACCAAAATGAAATCAACGTAGGTTTTTAAATTTTACCTTTTCAACATTTTTTAATTTAGTTTACCGAAAAAAAGTGAAAAAGTAAAAGTATCAACCTATATGTATATTATCCCACTACAGGGCAATGACCTCCATCATATATATCAAGTTATCGCTATTGTGATGGTATTAGACCTAATTACCACGCTTGCGTAATGCGGATTGGTGATCACAAACTCGAGCAATGTTCGAAACATTTAAAACATACTTTTTGACCCGGGAATCGAACCCAGGACCCCGAGATAACGGCACTTAAACCAACACCAACAGGGTGTTTCCCGAAAAAAAAAACAAAATGGAGTGTCATGATATTATATTTATTATTGGAAATAGTATTTGGCAGAAGTGTTCTTCTGTCACCTATTTATAAATTTTTCCTTTACTTTTGAATTTTAATTAATCATGTCACCGGATGGCGCAATTGATAGTGACCCTGCCTCTTAAGCCAAAGGTCGTGGGTTCGATCCCCACCCTGGACAAACATTCGTGCGATGAACACTTGTGTTTGTTCGGTGTCTGGGTGTAATATATGTATTTAAGTATATATTTGTGTTCCTCTGTTGTCTCATATCTGTAATACAAGTTCTTAAGCTACTTAGTACGGAATCAGGTCAACGTATGAGATGTTGTGAGAATTATTATTATTATGTTAATTTACTTCACCAACCATACAACATAACCGTCCATAAATACTCCTACGCATACGAGTAACTGCTATTTTAACGAGCTGATTCAGTCTTCAAGTACTGAATCCATTGAATTGTAAAATGATGTGATTTCATTACATTCGATCGCAACAATTATACCTAATAATAGTAATATAAATAATAACTTGCGGTAGGATAATATATAAACAACCATGTTTTCCTACATAACAATCATTTACGGTTATGATAAGTATAATATTTTCACGTTCCTAAACGTGATTTCCAAGTTATTGTATCTATGGCGAGGTGACTATATTGAAAAAAAAAAACACTCGCGACAGATTATTTTATATTATTATTATAATGAATGATCATCATCATCATCATCAGCCCATTTAAGTCCCCACTGCTGGGGCACGGGCCTCCCTCAATCATATGAGGGGTAGTTGCTATACTCACCACGCTTGGCAGACGGGTTGGCGAGGGTTTTGATATAAATGCAGAGTTTTCCTTCTCTGAATATATAATGAATGATACCTATTTTATTTATTTATTTATTATATTATTATATAGTTGAAGATGGAAAATGGTCAGTAGAATAAAAGGGAAGTAACTGTTATACTAGAGTCATAGACTCCGGGCAGTCAGTGTCATATCTCATTCATAGTCCATATGACTGAAATACTCAACCGTCTGCCGAGTCACTGCGTTGAGTATAGTAATCATTAAAGCGACAGCTGCGCTTGAGGTACGTACTGAGTTCGATTTCCGGGTTGACATTCAATTTGTTGAGTATTTCCGTTAAGAAATTCTCGTGTCAGTCTGGGTGGGTGGGAGTTGGCGGCGCCGCGGCTTTGGTCCTGATTGTTTAATCTTCCCACAGATTTGTGGATCTTCCCCTGGACGTGGGTATTCCCCGTTATAATATGTGGGTTAGGAAATATAAATAAATAATAAATATAAATAGAGAAACCTCACAAACGTGTACTATAATATATCCTGAACACTTGCTTCATTGTTGAGATTCGCCTTTATAGCCCAATTCCAAAACTTTATCGCGACACTGGCGCTCAACGTGGGGCATGACCCACGACCCTGAAGAGTCACTGCTCTACCAACTGTGCTGGCCGGGCTGGAGGATATTATTGTTAAATTGAATATTTCGATTCTATGAAAAAGATGAGCGAGGAGCCAAATAATTGTATGATGAGATGGAGAAAACATAGAGAAAACCCCTGGGTTATCTCTATGTTTTCTCCATCTCATCATACTAGTCTCCTAGACTAGTTACACTTCTTGAGAAAAAGCCTTTCGTAGAAACTTATTTGGGCAGATCAAATTGAAACGCATTTCCTGCAACATCTCTGTCGTGAAGGAATAAATCTACATTCACGTCAGTTAGACCATAATGGGGGCACGCCACCTTGTTACGGGCGGAAATGGCCTGTCAATGATAATGATGATGTACCCTAAAGGAAGGGGGATCAATGAAATCATAATTATTGCTAAGCGAATGCTAAGAAATTACCCAAAAGAAAGTCGTACCTTTTATAGCTTAAGCACGGTTGTACTGAGTTTTTTTTAAATTTAATTACATACCACAGACTCTAGGTCCGTGCCTTTTTTTGCTAGTAACATAGTTTGTTTGCTGATTGACAAAAAATAGTTTTGTTACATACATTTTTATGAGATAGGGTACAGACGAGCAGACGAATTACATTTTACGATATACCGTCACTAGACTAGTTGGTCCGAGTTTAGGCTATATGCGTTCGCCCGGACTGAGCCGTATTAGCACACCTCCCTTATTTGTTTGATCTGTGTTTTTTTCCTATTATAAAGCGTAAAAATAAATCTTTAAAAAAGACTACTCCAGTCTAGCCCTATTGTAAACAACTTAATACAAACAACTACTGTAGTCGCAATAAAGAAACCCTCTATTTTTGTTTGTGACTTGATATATATTTTGAATTATGAGTAGGTATACTCAGTCATTAAGTTGACTGCCCTGCTACCCTTATGTCTATATGAAAATATGAGCTCCTTTCATCTTGAAGATAAGAGTAGTCACGAATGAAATGTTGCTCTCCATACCTTTTCGGGTATCACATTCTTAGATGTGATACCCGAAAAGGTATCCACACAATTCTACGGCTTACAAGCCTCCCCGAGGAAAGAATATGCATTTCAGCATTAAAACATATTTAGGTAAGTATAACGCTACTTTTATTTGAAGTTTTACAACGCCGATTTCTAATGTGGCTTTATTTTATCAGAAGTAATTATCTCGACTAAATTAAATACCTAACACAATAATTCGTGTAAGTACGTTCGTGTAAAACGTATAATTCAATAGAATTAATCACGAAAACGAGAAATGTTATAATACTTAAGGGTGATATAATGAAAAATATGATAATATTTTCTATTTTTAATAGATTGAGTTACCTATAACTACTTCTACCCTTGCTATATTTACAGAACTGGGGTGTATCAGGGTGGTATAAGCAGATTAGACAAATAATGTTTTAAATTAAAAGAAGCAAAACATTAACCTTTAAAACAATCATAATAAGGCAATAGGATGAAAATGTATTTCCAATAAAAGGGTGCAACACTAAAATCCAGCAATTGACTGATATTTTAAGTTGTATCTGTTGTGCTATGGAGGTATGTGCTCTAAATAAATAGTTATATATTTATTTTTTACTTCTCTATGAATGAAGTTTTTTCATAGTTGTCGATTTCATTAAAATAAGGTTTCTAATTAAGACGAACATAAAATATTCAGCTCTTTAAATCTGATTGTGGATTCGTTTTCCTAAAGAAGCAACCAAGAAAGTTTTAACAAACAAATCGAATTGATCATGTAGGCATTCAAAAGTTTCAAATATTATGTGCAATGTAATCTAGCTAGGGATGATTGTGACATGATTGGCGTGATGTATTGATACCTAGATAAGTTGTAGAGTTCAGATCTTCTTGTCCTCTTTGCAGTCCAACAGGCCAATTCTCGTGCTCGTGACATTTATTATCATACGACATATATCACCAAAACATAGTTTTTTGTCTGCAATGGAAAAATATAATAATATCCTCCAACCGATTACGGCTACGGCAGCCAATCTCAATGATCAGCTACGAACGCAGGATATATTATAGTGCTCAAGTGTGTGCGTAAAGACAAGTGCACTCTCTGTTCCCTTACCCTCATATTCCGATGGGACACTACTGTCCCATCGGAATAAGAGGAATAATAGGAAAAAATATAACTTACCTACTTATCGCAGTCATCATCATCATCATCAGCCCATTTAAGTCCCCACTGCTGGGGCACGGGCCTCCCTCAATCACATGAGGGGTAATTGCCATACTCACCACGCTTGGCAGACGGGTTGGCGAGGGTTATGATATAAATGCAGAGTTTTCCTTCTCTGGGTGCTGATGATCATGCTAGCAGCTTTACCTTAGTCGCCTTTTACGACACCTCGGTAAGAGTGAGGGTGGCCTATTCTACTCTGCCGGGGACCACACGGCTCCCAGTATCCACTTATCGCAGTATTATCCTTTAAAGGTAAATGAGCTTACGAAGAATAAAATCGAGATTAGAATCTAAAATTATGTTATGTTTGATAGCACAAATTAATATTCATAGTGGATCGTGTTATTTGTTATTATTACTTAATGGGCCAAAATACCCATGTAGAACTCGCATCCGTTACCCACCATGTAGGTAACTAGCAACTTTGGCCACGTAATGAATTCGGTTCGGCATACAACAATGATGTAGTTAAATATTGATGTTGGTAGGCCTATCAATACCATTTCCACTGAACATTATCCAACCGCATCACTGAGCGATGGTACCTTAGTGGATAAGAACGCGTCGCGACGACGCGTGGTCATAAGTTCGAATCCGTGCCATGTAGAACTCGCATCCGTTACCCACCATGTAGGTACCTAACTAGCAACTTTGGCCACGTATTGAATTAGGTTCGGTATACAACATTGATGTAGTTAAATATTGATGTTGGTAAGCCTATCAATACCATTTCCACTGAACATTATCCAACCGTATCACTGAGCGATGGTATCTTAGTGGATAAGAACGCGTCGCGACGCGTGGTCATAAGTAAAATCAGACGGTAGTCACTTCATTGTAATGACCAGACTCGCCAAATCCTAAACCAGCCGGGAATTAATGGGCCATCTCGACCGGAGTGATACCACGGCCTCACAGAAAACCGGCGTGAAGCAGCACTGTGCTGTTTTTCGCTGCGTGAGTGAGGGTACCAGAAGCCTAATCCGTGGGAAGGACAGGTTTAAAGGTTGGTAGCGCATATGTGACTCCACTGGTGTCGCGAGTGTTCATGGGCGGCGGCAATCGCTTACCATCAGGTGATCCACCTACTCGCCTGCTACCTCCGGGTTCCGACGCGACAGCTTTAGACGCAATGGGTAATTACACGCTGAGATGAATGAGTCATTATCTCACTAAAAAGCAAAAAAAACATTTAAATATAATGTAGGTATGTTTTGTACGATGGCTCTATATTGAAAAATAAAGTGATAGGTTACGGGATTCATGCTATAAGTTTGAAAACCTTTTTAAAAGAAATCCTTATATAGGTATTAAGAAAAAATAACATTAGTTTGTTAAAACATAAATTCATGACTTTAATACCACTTGCCTATTATTATATCTAAAAATAAAAATGTTTGTTACCTTGCAAACTGAAAATCAATCGCCAATCAAATCATGAAACTCTCTTTTCAATAAACACAACACGAATGAAGAAATTAATCAATTTATGATGACGTAATAGCTTTATTGGTGAGATCGTTTGCTGAATAAATCAGAGGTAGCGAAGCGGAAAATGTTCTGACAGCGAGTGAAAATGATGCAGTCTTAGCGCCGGCAAAGGCTTCGGCTTTGAAGTATTTTCTTTGTATGTTTACTAACTGGGAAATTCATTAAGCCTCTCCATTTACTTATATTTGACCTACCATAAATTGAAAATAAATATACTTACTTTTCATGTTTAGCGTGTAATTCCCGGTCGCTTTGGAGCCCAACGTACGCTTGGACCATGTTTCAGGATTAGGGGGGGTTACCATGATGCGACTGCCGTCTGACCTTTGCAACCCATTAACAGGGGAACCTAACCGAAACGTGCAGATTTCCTTCACCTTCAGCGCATAGCTAATGGTAGAAATATGCACAATTATTTTGAAAAATCTAGAGGTACTTGCTCGTATTTGAACTGCGACCCCGTGCATGGAAGGCGCGTTCTTATCCACTGAGCTACCATCGTTCTAAAATAGATATACTTACTACGAGTATTTTATAAAAAAAGAACTACTATTTATCCGGTTTTAAGTGCAATTAATGAAACACTTCAGTTCCCATGGTAAATAGAAAATTAGCTTACATTTACGTGGAATTAAAAATAGATTCGTTAGTGTTTCATTCATCGCGGAGTGAATGGACCGCGGCGTTGGACGCAGCAACGGCCGGCCTCACGTCTCTATGAATATATTAAGCCTTATTGTAGTCGCCTGACAAAAGGGCAGCCACCACAACCACTAGGTACCCTCTGATTTCTGTAACTGATGAGAGGTAACCCTTTCATTCATTCCTTTACTCTCCGACTTGCTTTGTAATTTAATATGAGATACTGACCCGTTTAATTAAATTATGCTAAAATGAAGGTGAAAATGATAGGTGAGTCCATCTCGGAGTAGGTACCACTTTGAGCCAGATCATCCCATAAATTGAACTTGAATTAGATTATGTTTAGTTGCTAAGTGAAAAGTAGGTAGATCATGTACCTAAAAATTTTTCATATAATATTAATATGAAGAGAAGAAGATGTATTAACAAAACATTTAACAATTTCCATGAAAAGATGTTTAAATTAACTTAGTCATGACATCAAAGCCTTTTTATCAGTCAGCTCCAGGTTGTTTTAAGCTAAAAATTTGCATCTTATTTGCGAGTAATTATATTTCTCTTTACGTTAACAGCCTTAATAAGCTTTAAAAGAAATTTTACTTTTTGTGAAAATCTAAGATTCGTTTTTGGCTATCTAATTTCCCACAAGACATTCCTCTCATATATGTATGTATAAATTAATGGTATTTTTTTTCAAAGAAACAATCATTTATTTGCTAGAAATACATGATACATAAGGTCTTAAGTAGAATATCAGTATCTAGTGTTTGTATTTCGCTTGCAAGCAAGCGTGCAAATATTAAAGCGTATACCTACAAGTATACCATATTAAAAAGTAGGTAGGTGAGCTAGGTTAAATTCATAGTTAAAGTCATAGAGTAAGGCAAAGACTACTATTGTAAAGGTAATGTTAATACAATATTTCACAGATGTTAAAAAGTAGTAAACTCAAGAATGGGTAAGGAGACATTAGCGGGTTAAGAACACTGAATTAAATTAGGTTAGGTTAAATAACAAGATTAATAACAAGATTTTATTAAAATGCTCTAAAAAGCATAAACTAAGCTTTCAATTTATCACATCAATAATATCATATGCCACCTTATTATAAATCGTGATCTAAAGTTATTACCATACTAAAGCTCATGTCATCCCGTTCCAACACGCAATGTTAAAAGGGGCTGGCACGAATTTTGTTCCGGGACTATCTTTAGTTCGCGATTTGTAATAAGGGGTGTAATGTTTAAGGTTCTCCCGTAATTTACTACTGTACAACTGTTGTACTAGCTAACCATGGACTAATTTAACTACTTACCTTTTCCCTGTGAATCTTTCAACGATAAGCCTTTACGTGATATGGTGTGATAAATTGAAAGCTTATTTTATGATTTTAGAGCCCTTTAATAAATGCATATTTTCTAAAATGCTTTTTTTTGTTTTAGTTTTATTTTGAAATATTTTGTCCGGTTTCGGTGTAAGGTCAAAGTACCTACTCGTTAAGACGAGTCAAATGAGCTAAAACCAGGTGGATAAGTGTCGTTTAATTACTGAGTTCTAATGGTTAGTGAGTGAATAATTAGATATGTAGTGAAGCATAGTGTTTTTAAAATCCAATTATTAATTTTAAAACTAGTGGACGCCTGCAGCTCCGCTTGCATGAATTTCGCTTTGCCATTGAAAGATTGTTTTCGAAATATACTATAGGCAAAGTGCCCAGTGTTTATAAAAAAGTTTCTTAGAAATCCGTTCAGTTGAAAGGTTAGCTTAGATTAGGTTTTTTTTAACATTATAGCAGACGGCACACCTGATGGAAAGTGATCACCGCCGCCTATGGACATCAGGTTATTTTTACAATCATTGATTCATGTTTTGTTTGTGTTCTTATCTTATAGTTTTTAAAGTAACTTAAACTAATTCAGGTCTATAGACCTGAAGTAATAAAATAAATATCCTCAGACATCGTTATATAGACAGATGATTGACTAGTTATCGTAAAAATTTTCATCATCATAATCAGCAACCCACACTCGTCCACTGCTGGACATAGGTCTCCCCCAATGCACGCCACTGCTCCCGATTTTCGGCCACTCTCATTTAGCCCACACCAGCCTTCGAATGTCATAATACCGTCTTGTCGCCGGGCAGGGCAGGGTAAACATTTTAATTAAATGTAATAAGTTACATAGATTACGTAGATTGCAATTTTCATTTTCATCTACATCACGACGACAACTTTAGACGATCTATCAAAATTATAAAAATGTTGTCAACTGCCAGCAGCAATGGCGGTCTCAGCTGCTGTCCGATTTCATCAAGCATCACCAAATGTAGATACAATTTTGTTTATTATTCACTCAGGTTTTTTCAGTTGTCGAAGCAATCCATTATTCATACTATTAAGTTTAAATCAAAGTTTAGGTAAGTATTCTTCTGAAACTCTATCATAAATTATTCAGTAGCTAATTTATTGTTCATAAAAATAAGAGCAAAATAACAAAATGTTGCATAGTTTAACATACTCGTGTCCTACGAGTTCTTTGATTAAAGCAATTACATGTAAATATACAATTGTGAGAACGAGACCGCTCTTATGAATAAATATTTAAAAAGATAAACCAGTTGTACACTTTATTGTAGAAACTGTATTGCAATTTGATAAGAGATTTTTTTCAGCGACGCGTATCCAGCTCCTGTCAGCTATCTTGCGCAAATAGACATTGCACCTGGCACTCTAGAACATCTATCATCTGTGCTATGTCTGACGGCCATCCCACTGCCACTCCAGCTTGCTAATGCTATGTCAATGACTCCTTTCTCCTTCCTCCTCCTCCTTTCTTTGACGGATCACTGCATTTTGGATTCAATCCCAGAGAAAACTCCGATCATAGACAGCTCTTACCATTGCCTGCTAAGCGAATCTAAACTTGCTCCATATTTCATGACGAGTAGGTAACACTGATTGAAGCCTTTCCTCTTTAGGTACTGTGGAATCGACGTTGAGAGGACTCGATGTAGTTCTCAATCGCTGGCGAACCCACCTAAAAGTAATCCTTTCTTTCTTTCCATTCCATTCATCTCATTTTCAAAGTTGTTTCTATTTAACTGCAATATCTGCCCGAGGTAAACATATTATTGACTATGACGTCGACAGAAACCGCAATAGGTTCCGGCAGAATATTTTCATTAAACATGACCTTGGTTTTCTCCAAGTTTATCCCTATGTCAATGCCTGTAGAAAAGTCACGTTCAGCAGCCGTGTTAAGTCCTGTAGAGATTTTGCTATTGTGACGTTGTGATCTGGGAATCGCAAAATTTGCCTTTTATGTTGATGCCACATTCTTTTCGTTATCTTACTGTTTATTTTCTTTATATTCTTGAATGAAAAACATATTTTGAAATATCCAGTGATGCTTCTTTCTACATAATGAGCTAGCGGAGGGGTGCAAGCTGAATGAATACTAGTAATAACACTATAATAATTCTTTAGATAGTAATGAGCACGATAAGCCTGCCAAAATGTGCATATCATATGTACACTTGACCTTCCCCAGATAAATTGTTTTCGAGGTTGCGATCTTGGCACTTTTTTGCTAAAGGCCACGAGTTGCATATCATTAATCTCTTTAACATGCCTACTAAAAGCATACAATACTGGCTGTAAAATTGTGCAAATAGGCTTTTTACTTCGAATCAAGGTTTCACTTGTCCTGGTTTTCGATCCAAATATTTTAAACTAAATTTGGAAGCATTTTAATAGACGCTTAGGTATTTTCATCATCAACATCATCATCATCATTTCAGCCAATAAAAATCCACTGCTGGACATAGCCCTCCACCTAGATCGGTCCTGTGTCCAAGGGATTCCCGCGACCTTCACCAGATCGTCGGTCCACCTTATCGAGGGCCTCCCACGGGTTCGACCTCCTATACGCTTTCACTCGAGGAATTTTCTGCCCCATCGGCCGTCTGATCTCCTCGCAATGTGCCCTGTCCATTGGCACTTGAAGCATGCAATTCTTTGGGCTATATCTTTGACCTTGGTTCTCCTGCGGATCTCATCATTCCTGATACGATCACGCAAGGAGACTCCAAGCATAGCCCTTTTCATTACTCTCTGCGTGACTTTGAGCCTTCTTAAGCGTTAGGTATTTTAGGGTTGGGATTATGAGGTGACTGAAAAAAACTTTAGAAATAAATAAGTATTTACAGAAAATATTAGTACTTACCTAATATTTTCTGTAAATACTTATTTATTTCTAAAGTTTTTTTTCAGTCACCTCTCGTAACCACCATATCTGCAAAACACACTGTTTTCAATCCTTGATATGATAACTCAAACGTAAGTGTACCCCCTTAGCTGATGTATTGTTTGGAGTTAGGGGCGTTATTCTATGTTGTGCTATAGAAACTTAATATTATTTATTTAAATTATTATAAAAGAAGGTCGTATTAATTACAACACTCGTCCTCACCGATTTTAGTTACCTGTGGTTTTTTGGTTTCGTATTGCCCTCGTATAGCAGAATAAATATTAAAATATCGACTAAAGCAAGAAAAACAAATGCGAAATGATCTTTGCAGGTACGAGTATAATAATAATACTTAAAATTTAACTGGAACTTTAAAGTCGTTAATTATAAAAGGATCGTGTTAATATAAGAGTTAATTTCAAAAAGTAAGTGTTTATGGTGAAAGTGGTCAAACCAAAGTAAATACTTGGCGCAATTGTTTACTTCGAAAATATTTCGTGAAATTGGTTTCATTTGAGATCGGTCGGGGTAGTATGTGTTGTACTAACAGTAGTACATAGTGTTTTTCAGTTTAATATGTGTAACTCGAAAAATATACGCTTTACAAGGTATCACCAAATTTAAAAAAAAACATGGCTAGTTAGCTCCTTGATTTTATTATCAATACATAATGTTCCATTTTTAAATATCAGTTTTTTTTAGTAAATTATCAGCTAAGGACTTCCAGGTAATTTTGCTGGTCTGCTTTCTTAATACAGCAATATCTATTTATCTCTAAGAAGGTTTTCAAAATAATGTTCAAATTTTCGCGCATGTTTGAGTTAAAAATAATAAGTACTTGAAAAAAAAACTAGTTGTTGTAGTACTACGAGTAATAGAATACTTTGGCGCGTAGTTTGGCATAATTTTGCTGTCGATTTACGAGTACATTTCTTTGTATTTGTATAACCTATAACTATCCAATTTCTGTGAATTTCCTCGCATTATTTGAGAAAAACATTTACGTGTCGTTCTTCAATTTTTGTATTGCCGGCCGCGGCACTGTACTATGTATATTACTACTTAGTTCAACCAACAACAGTTCAATGATAGAAATAAATCATTAGATATTTCTAAGGGCGAAAACAAATTGTTACATTAATATGATACTCCTTGGAGACAATGCGATTAGATGATGAACTCAGTAATATTCAGACAAAAGGGTTGTTTAGAGAAAGTGTTTTATCAGTCGTTTAAGAGGCTTGTTAAATAGAAGACAGCGTAATCACTGAAAGTGTCATTCCTATTGTGTTAGACACCTAATTTGGTGTTTAGTTTCTAATATTAAACCTATTTACTTAGAAATATATAGTTAGGTATTTATTATATATATTTATATGAGTTAATAGAATAATATATGACATATTATTTTTGAACAGATTATTTTTTCGAAATGAGTCATCATCTAAGGGTAGCATCTTTTCACGGCTGCTTCCAAAGCTACCTCTTCCGAGCCCAGGATAAGTGGTCCTAACCAAGATTCAGGATTGTTGGTATTTTATTGAAGCGACTACCGTCTGACCTTTGGAACCCTTAAGCAGGGGAACCCTTTTTTTTCCCGGGGGAATCCATCATGGCCGTCACCTTGCTACATGTAGGGAACAAGGTGGTGTGTGGGACACAAACCCTAACTAAAACCTCTGGGGTGTCCATCTCCGCGCAATCGCGGTCGGAATCCACACAGCCGGGACTAGACCGTACCGCTAATCGCGCTCGCTGCTTCACCCCTATCTGGCACAATACAGCCCTTCAATGCTGTACGACCTACCAGGACACCCAGTAATGTCATCCCCCGTGGAGTCGTATGCTGAGCAAGCCACTCAACCAGGGGAACCTTGATCAAGTGAATCATGGTTAGTAATTTAAATAAATAAATATTTCACAATATCACATTCATTGATCAAACACAAATACAAATCTACCTAAGTGGTAACTTACGTTAATTATTAGAAGCCCCCTGGCAATGTTTGTTCCGCCGTACATTTGTACACAAGACGAATTGGAAAATTTAAAGAACATGAAAATCGCTCCATCCGTTCTTGAGTTAAGATAAGTAGCATAGCTAAAATACGCCTTTCTTTTACACATGTTGACTTTTTTGTGTTCTAGTCGTAATTATAGACAAATTTTCCAAAGGCTTAGTGAAATACCTAAATAATCAGCCGTTTGATACATTAAGAACACCATGTTATAATTTAACCAGAATAAAAAAGTCAACCTGTACCTACGTAATACTGAAAAATATTAAATATTGTTCACAACATACTTTACATACAGCAAACCATTCGAATGTTTCATTCGATTTACAGAAAACTATAATGGTACCTACCTATTAAATTACAATTGACGTGTCGCTATGTAAAAGATGTCGTCGCACGTTTTCGCCGAGTTTACAGCGGTCGTAATCGCGAGGAATTCGTAGATATTCGGCGACAAATCTTGATAAAGCTCCCCATTTGTTTTTGGCTTGTGTCCGCGAGTGGCGCCACTTAAGGAGATACCGCTCAACGACACTTCCCGATATCTGTTCCAACTGTGGAACTTAGCTGCTTCATGTGAAAACATTCCCGACCACAATGCAAACATTACCTACCTATTACATAATGGCTGGTGACATCAACTGGTAAAGGCAGTGCATAGCATGAGTTGGTACTGATTTTGAGGTGAATAATGTCCTGCCAACATTTGGCGTATAAATAACATAGCGGCGTTAGAAGTTCTAACACCACGTAACTCATTACTAGCAACTTTTCAGGAAAGCCAAAAAACTGATCGGAGACATATGTGCATATTCCATTAGTATTCAATTGTTGACTTCCGCTCTGTTACTTTTTCGACATTTAAAAGGTTTTTGATGGCTGCAACTGAATTCTGATTGAAAAAAAAAACGATCCGTCTTCCAAGTCTCTAACGAATGGCATCAAAATGTCATAACCGCCACCAATAAATTAATAAAAAAACACAAAACTAAATTGTGACTTACGTGGTCATCTCAAAGCGTAGGTCATTTTATGACTTCCGTGCTGTTAATTTTTCGCAATTTAAAAGGTTTTTATTGGTCGTATCTTGATTCTGATTAGGCGAAATGACGCGTCTATCGATTCTCTAGCGAATGGCATCAAAATGTCAAAACCGCCAAAAATGACTGACGTGGTGTTAGAACTTCAACGACGATAGGTATATTATAAATTATTATGCTACGCCTTTTAATCAAATGATTTTTTGTAAATCTGTAAATCAAATGAAACATTCGAATGAACTTAAATTCGATATATCCATGGTATTTAGGGCCGATTCGGCCAATCTTAATCCGATACTAAATCTATGGTATATCACTGTTATTCTATACAAATCTGACGTTATACGTGTGTGGGGGAGCCCGAACAGGCGTACTGGCTGCGACTGCAGGAAAGTATGTTTGCCCGTATATAAGCCATTGCTACTAATATAATGCTCTAAAGCTATAGCAATAGTAAGAATAACATAATTTAGTGTAAGTAATTGGATGTGACATTATTTTAATTTGGTGATTTCTAATGTAATGAAATGTTATCTAATCTAATGTGACTAATGATTTCTATTTAATTGAATTTTTTTTTGGTCTATAGGCTAACGCTTGACTGCAATCGCACCTGATGAAAAGCGACGATGTGGAATAAATGATACGCGTTTGCCTAAAAGATGCCTGTTTACTCTTGTCTTAAAGACGTCCAAATTAGTATATTAGTTTATTTTTAATTTATTTATATTGAATGTGAATCGAAAATGTAAATAAGTTTTAATTACTTGAAAATAAATAAATTAATAATAATTACACTATAAATTTATCTACGGAGAAAGAATGGTCGATCGGGCTTAAGTCAAAGTTTTCTACCCAGGTTTATTATGTTACGAGTCCAACACATGACATAATTCTTGTTGTGTATAGAAAGTCATGTGTGGAACTAACATAATTTCCCGTTTATTATCCATTATAACGAAGAACCTGTAAACCCAGATTATGAAAATTTACGGGCAACATATTTTTGACGTTTAATGAACAAAAATATTATCAACACGTAATGTCGCATTTATGATACTCTTACGTAGCTCTATACATTTAATTCTCTGGTAAAAAAAGCGGTTTTGAACTCAACGAAAACCATAGATACAGTGTGGTAACTCACAGAAAACCGGCGTGAAGCAGCACTGTGCTGTGTTTCGCTGCGTGAGTGAGGGTACCGGAGGCCCAATCCGGGCGAAACGGGGGTTTGAAGGTTGGCAGCGCACTTGTGACTCCACTGGTGTCGGCGGGTGTCCATGGGCGGCGGCGATCCGTCTGCTCGTCTGCCACCTATCACATAAAAAAAAGTCGCGTATGCCAGGCATTCGAACTGTATTGAACCCTTCTATTAACTTACAAACGAGTTCTTGATCATGCTTACCATTGCTTAAACTAAGGTCGTTAATAGTTAAGTAAATGACACACTTCAAAATTTTATCTCGTGTTCAGGCGGGACTCGAACCCACACCTTCCACAATCCGGGTGAATGTTCTACCAATTAGACCACTGAACACGTTAATAAGCCGACGAAATTAGTAAGTGCTTGATTCGACATGAGCTGTCAAATTAATAAAATAAATATGTCAAATAAATTGCAAAAGTTTGCTATAAAAATATCAACCGTCAATAGTTAGTCCTTAATTATGCGATCATGTGAATATGAAGTACATTATATTTTTGCCAGTGTCAACTACGTTTTGAATTACACACAAATAGTCTATCTACGAACGTAAGTCAGCGTATTGCTGTTAATAAAATTGAAGCATTAATCTGATCATGCATGTTTTCGAAAGTAATGTCGGATTTACAGGGATACCTGCTGTTGATGACGCCTATAAAACCATCGTGACAAACTTGTTATGACTACGACACGGTGACAGACACAGGTCATACGAATGTTTTGTCGCAGTCAATTCAGAAAAAGTATTCCATGTTTATTAATTCACACTGACGAGTAGGTCCAACACAAATTATTTTGTAATAAAGTAATAATAATAATTTTTTTTTTATGCTAGAAGCGACAAATGAGCAAGCGCGTCACCAGATGGAAAGTAATCAACGCCGCCCATGAATATCCGCGAAATCAGAGAGATCGCTACTGTGTTGCCGGCCTTTTTAAAAAAGAGTATGTAATTTACAAATGTAACGGTACTGTAAATTGAGACAGCTGTTTGGTCCGAATAAAATAAAATAAAATAAAAATAATTCAAACTTGCATTTCAAATGTTATTTCTGAGTATTAAATAAATTGAATACTTTTAAAATGGATTTGCCTATCAAAATTTTAAGGTTCACAATATAAAAAAAAGTAAGTTATCAATCTGAAAATTTGTGCATATTTAATTTAACGATTTTTAAATTTTGTTCATCTCAGACCTTCAGATTCTCAAGTGAATAACACACTTAAGAATTGCATCTCGTGTTGGTGTTCAGATTCTCTTTGTGTACTATTTTCTGTTGTTAACTATGGTGTTTGCTACGGGAAGTAGTGTACACGCAAGGCGCGTGGCGGCGCGCCGGCTGCTAAGCCGAAGCTCTCCACTAACGAGAATCCAGTTGCAGTAAACAAACACGATGATTCATGTGCGTCATATTGCTTTTTAGATGTAGCGTAAACACGTCGAAAGACGCGGCAACAATAGGTACCCGTGTTTTGATAGAGAAATAAACATCTTGTTATCTTTAGCTCCTGATCTAAGGAATTACCGAAAACACAAAAGCAGAATAATTCGATGAAGTGGGCACAATCACGATATTCATAGCTAATAAAAATATTTTCTTTGAAGGTCCTTCCCAAAAACCCTTCGTGAGGTTGACCCTTTCGTTGGTCAAATATATCCCGAGGTAAGGGCCCTTAATCGTATTTTAAAGTAATGTCTCCAGGCAAGTGAAGCGATTTGTCTTTCCTTTGCTCAATAACATTAAAAGTTGGGAACATTAAAGTAGGTATTCATTTGATTAAACTGTATCTTTGAGTGAGAACTTCTAGACATACGTATTTAAATCTATTTGACAAGGAACATTTATGATTGTCTGTAAAGTCCGTTTATGGACGAAAAGAGGTCATAAGAAAACATTCATGATAAAAGGCGTGCTTTTTTTGAGAACATAATCTTATGGTCTTATGACCGAAAGTTCATAAAATAACTACAATCAAAATTCCTACATTTCCACAGTAATCCGTTGCCGCGACTTTCATGACGCTTAATTTATGCAATATATTTTTATTTTATTTTACTTTTTCTTTCTCAAATACACCTGTATTTATGTGTGATTTATTTATATACCCATTACATATACACATACTCTCCGAGATCGAATCCGAAATGAGGTGATCCGGCAGAGAACCAAAGTCATCGACATTGCTCACCAGATAAGCAAGTGGCAGTGGGCTGGCCATATTCGCCGCAGAACCGACAACCGATGGGGTAAACGAGTTCTAGAGCGGAGACCGCGTCTTGGCAAACGTAATGTAGGGCGCCCTCTGGCTAGGCGCGATCTGCGCAGGATGGCTGGCAAGAGCTGGATGCGAGAAGCCATGGATAGATCACAGTGGCGAACAATTGGAGAGGCCTACGTCCAGCAGTGGACTGCGACACGCTGATGATGATGATGATGATATACACATATTCAGGCACTAATGTATGTCAGACATTCATTTATATATTTATTATTTAACCTCACCTATGTATCTATCTATCTTCATCTTCTTGGTCCCATTTTACTATATTTAAGTCTATAACTTTAATTATACACATATTGTGACGTTGGTGACGTGATGGCGTCACTAGCACCAGGTCCTACCAGAAAAACAGCGCTGCCCCGGTGTTGTAAAGAATGCCGTAGCAGCAAATGCTGAAGTTGGGATCTGATTAGCTACACCCTTCTCTTTTTCGTTAAAAAATAAGTATTGCTTTGTATGTTATGTCATTCTGTCGTGTTATCTGTGTTTTGTTTGTGGAAATTAAAGGTAATTTCTTTCTTTCTTCTTAAATTTAAAATACCGAAAATCAGTTGGCCGTGTGGTCCCGGCAGAGTAGAATAGGCCACCCTCACTCTTACTGAGGTGTCGTAAAAGGCGACTAAGGTAAAGCTGCTAGCATGATCATCAGCACCAAGAGAAGGACAACTCTGCATTTATATCAAAACCCTCGCCAACCCGTCTGCCAAGCGTGGTGAGTATGGAAATTACCCCTCATGTGATTGAGGGAGGCCCGTGCCCCTGCAGTGGGGACTTAAATGGGCTGACGATGACGATGACCGAAAATCAGTAAATCGAAAGTACAAAAAACCGATATCGAAAAAACTGATTGGATAAGTCCAACCTTAAATTTTTTGTGATTTTGTCCATTCGCTCATTTGTTGAAATCTTTAAATTAAACTGACATATGCATATCTCAAGCATGAATTTTATTATAGATATGTACGGTCAACAGCACATCACGGTATACACTTGCAGTACGATAATAACGCTTATGCCCCGGACATAAGGGTGGTATCTAGGTCAAAGTGTATAGTCTGATGTGCCTTCGACTGTATTATGTCGATGATCTATACATACATTTCATATTTTGCATCTGTCAATATTAGCAAAAATCTATGGGAATAGACATCGGTCAATTAACAAATCTGCACTAATAAAAATAAGTTGGTTTAGGATTGCGTCGTTTCTTCAGTGTGAAGTGAAGTAGTGTGAAAATGTGTAGATTAGTCGATAGTTTTCTTATACGTGGATCAAGATTAGGTATGCTAAAACCTATACCTACGTTTCTAAAAAGTTCTGGAGGCACTTAAGTCTCCTTAATATTGCCGTTCTAACGCAACAATAGCTAAATTTGAGGTCAAAAGATTTGTGGATCATATTATTCATCATGTGTTTTGTCCAATTTTATTTTACATCCTTTGAAGTACAGCTTCAAGAACAGACTTCTCCCAAAACTCATTAATGTTGGTTTATTCCCGAGAAGTAGTAACCTTAATCAGATACTTAGTCTCAAGTTCCAGCGACACCACCTCCCATTTGCTTAAGATATATAAAGTTCTTTGACCTTAATGAAATATAAAACAGGGACTAAATACATATGATCCTCAATACTACGTTCTGTACATTGTATATCCTAATAAATGTAATGGTTTGAAATGAACCGCACAATTTTCAAAGAAACCAAAAAAGGTATTTTTGGTGGCAAACTCAATTCTGTTACCAGATTTCCTTTGCGAAGGAAATTCCATTAGTGTTGGAAAGGGCACTCCCTTTAAAAGCGTGATGCAAAGGTACCCCGACTATACCTTTTCTAGCCTTTTAATTTAAATAGCCCCAATTTTATCGCGCCCTTTTTGAAATGAAAAGGCGAAAAAGAAATGATAAATGCGGCAAATAGTTAATCTAATACAGATGGGTTCAAGCTTTTGTAACAGCAAGAAGCCATCAATGCGTATATAGAGCGTGTACTGATTGTAGACTTTTACCTCCATTACCTACATTCGTACGCGTATTTTTTGCTGAATCATACGAGTATAGTACGAATGGAAGAGATTTGCCGCATCCACGTTCGGTGACTTGTAAGGTTGATGTCGACTATTTCATCTCGATACGTCAGCAAGTCACGGAAAAAAGAAATCAGATCGTCTTTTATTACCTGACCGAGCTGACCTCCTAAGTGTTATCATTAATTGAAGTAATCAAGTTCATTCCTACTTTGTCGCTTTAATTTGGCTGATTTTGGTGTTTGTAGAGTTTATACTAAATCGTTACTTAAACACCCATATATTTCTCTTAAAATAGCGAATAAATTGCACATGTAAATAAAGATCTCTGGGCAACATGTCGTCCGCACAATATGCATTGGCAACATGTCGTTCGTCATACACAATAATGTGTATAATCGTCAAAAGGGAAAAGTTAGCGTGCATAACATTGCTGTCATTTATTCATTGTCATTAGTCAATAGTGATCACGATGACTATAATGTGTTCAATATTTCTGCGTTGTCAGTATTAAGTGGTTAAAATGTGATCCAACGAAGCAGTTGCTCGATAATTGAAAAAAAAAACAACAGGGCCAATTGCTATGCAATTATGAAACATTACCCTCGGCTGACATTTACTTTCACTGGGAGCGTATGTAGGCGTTAAATTAGAAGTTCCGAGTTCACGTACAGCTTCCTTGCCTAATAAACTTACCTTAATTACTTTATTTACCAAAGCAATTAATATAATGATCTTTATTAAACGGTTTTTTACATTATGGCAGACAAACGAGCAGACAGCTCGCCTGATGGTAAGTGATTACCGCCGCCCATGGACATCTGCGACACACAGGGCATCAACGATGCGTTGCCGGCTCTTAATTATAGAATTTCGCTATTTCTTACTGTTTAATATACTCTAAGCATCCAAACAAACTGACAACCGGATTTTGTGATGCTTACAAAAATTATTTTACTTATTAGGTATGTTTGTTGAATAAATGAAAAAAAATATAATTGAGGAATAAGCTCTTCTCTTGAAGATCACCAGGTGTATTGTTCGGAAACACCATCGGTTTTAGTTAGCTTGGCTATTTGATTTCTTAAATTTTTTTTTTGTTTAAGGCTGGTTTCGACCAATCTTAATCCGTGACTAAGTATAGCGCTATCATTTCATGCAAATCTGACGTTATACTATAGATGTCTCCAGGTATAAAGATTGGCCCAATAAATCATCTACAGTAATTGATATTTAACTCCCATCCTGTAGACGGTTTGATTTCAAATTTGTATACAATCTTTAGATTTGACATCCCAGATAACTTAGTACTTATTTTAAACCACGTTTTGTAAAAGATGCTTTAAGTCCATGTTAGTGTGTCCCGAATTTGTAATATAATCGAAAATAGTACCCATAAATATTTCCCGTGACATCCAACGTAGATGACGAATACCTATTTTAAAATAGCGGTCGCCCGTAGCTTCTAGTGACCTATGTCAATCTTCTACCCTATATCTACATATCTCCACTTAAACGATCACGTAAATTTTTTTGACTAGAAATACGGAGATTATAATATTAGTATGGATGCATAAAATACACATTGAAGCAGTCCAAGTGACTGTTATAAGGTTATTTATTATAAATAATAAAATAAATTAAGACAACATCACATACATTGCCCAGGCCCCAAACTAAGGTTTTTCCTTGTACTATGGAAACCAGGAACAACGAAGGTACCACAAACACACAGACCCAACACAAATATCTGTTTCATCAACAATCATTTTGTTGGTGCGGGAATGGAACCCGCGACCCTTGCGTCTCAACCGGCGCACAAACCACTGTGCTAATCGGGTCGTCTTATTAGTCTTGATTATATTAAGGTATCATATGTCGATAGGCGTTATGTAGCTACAAATACATATAGGTAAGTCTGAGGGGAGCCTTTGTCCCAGGTGCCTCTTCGCGATCATAGAAGCTACTTAATGTTAATAGTAGGTACAGAGAAAAGCTCTCATGATACACATTTTTCTAGGAAGTACGTACTTATGTATAGACGCTATATCTATATAAAAAAGCTTATTCTGCCTTGATAGCGTGGCGCTAGAGGATCACAAACTACTTCGTTTGCAAGATCGCAAATACTTGAGTTTTTGCCTCAGAAATAACGTTAAGCCTTTAGTCCTGCGTACGACCCCACACACCCGCATCTCATTGAAATATAAGGATAAGGGATAGTGTTCATCCAATGGCATATAGGAGAATGACATGTATAGGTATATAGGATAATGACAATCAATCAATAGTAGGTACACAATTGTGTGCGCTAACATACTTGCACTCTCTATTAATAGAATAGAGAGTCATGTCCCTCATATTTCGGTGGGTAATAGTGAATCATGTCACTTACTCGCCTCGGATGCTCGAAGAGGGATCAGGTCTACCTGATCCCTGGTTCGACGGCTTATCGTGCCGATCCAAGGGAGAACAATACCACCAACTTTTAGGCTTCGGCCTGGCACTGAGAATTTCTTTAAAGTAAATCTCAAGTTACCCGGGGGTCGAAGCGGGACCCCAAGCTTAGTCGCCGTTTTAAAGTGCGACCCATAAGCCACTGCGTTACCAAAGCAGCCGCTCTCCGAACAAATGTTTGGCAAATTATTATCGTTTTAATCGTGTATCAAGGACTTTTGCGAAAGGTTAGTAAAATAACGAGCGCTTGGAATGCGCCGTCAATTTATTACTGCCTACGAATTAAGGCAATTTTCAGTGAAGGAACATTCTGGCATTGACACATCGCGTGACACTGTATCTAACATGTTCACACGTCATCGCTTGTCCCATTAATATCCCTAATATCATAGAAAAAATAATGAAATTAGAATGGTAAAAGAATAATCGTTCGGCGAGCCCTTAATATTGATGTAATATAATGCGCCTAGAACACATACGAGTGTAATAAAAAAGGAGATTTAGGTAAGCTTGGGAAATTAAAATAATACAATCTTGATACAAAGATTCTTTATTTATCAATTAAAAGAATGATGTACACAATAGTTTATTTACGAGTTAATGTATTAATTAAAAAGTATAATATAGATAAATAATAATAATAAGGCCGTAAAGTATGATAGCTTAGACCGTTTGTAACGCGCGGTTGGAACCTAATGCGGAAAGTCACATATCATTGAATCCAAATATGCAATAGTTTTTCAATATATTGTAGAGGCGACTTGTTTAATTTTATCGCGTTTATCGTTTGTCCCGCTTATAATCATCGATAAGTACCGAATCGAAATGGTATTGTAATCCATGGTACTGACTGTTGACAAGATTGTTGTACCTAAGTAAGTACGAACAGCCACACATCAAAGTATACAAAACTATCAAATTAATATCAAACCCTTTCGGTGCAATGTCAATTGAAGATTGAAAATTGATCAATTTGACAGATCGTATTAACCTGATATGTGGCATTATGGAAACTGAAAGTTACTGTTCAAAATGGTCAATTATGGCCTGTGAAAGTGGTTTGATATTAACGAGGCCTGTTTGTTTGTCGGACACTACATAGAGCTTGTCGGTTCTGATTAGACCGCCTTACACAATATCATTGTAAATTACACTGTTTCTAGGTATATCCTTTCAGTATTTTCTATCAAACAGAATAAAATTGTGCTGTTTGAATCTGTATGGAGCTGTTAAGATAGGCATATGCCTGGGTGATTACGTTATACATAGTACATATGTACTTATAAGTTTAATCTTGACATTCTTATCTCTGTAGGGTTAAGCTTAGTTTGCCCTTTTTAATACATTTGCAGTCCTTTTCAAGAATTAAAATGTCAAATACGTTATTTTGTATTTCGCAATCCCATAAATACCTATGTACTCGTAAGCCTATAGTTTTCACTATTTACGTAATTGAGCTAGTGCGTGACGAGGAAGTTTTTGCGGCTGCCAACTCCAATACCAATACTTAATGAGGGGCATCTGGGACCCCGGGATCGAGACCAGAGGGCGGTTCTGCTTGATTTGTGGTTTTTACTGTACGTAAACAAGAGATAAGTCGCCCACCCGCGATCGTTACGCCTGTCCTCAGATTCGAAATCGGTCTGTAACGAACGAGAATATACCTGTCGCGTCCAAACAGAAGAGACGCACAGTGGGTGTGAATGGGACGGGGATAGATATTCGGTCGTATCGTCCACCTATCTATAAGACCAACAATAAGTTGCCAATCGATCTAAAAATTAAAGTAAAGATCACTTATTCTATAGAATATTAAAGATAATATTTAATGTCAAAATGTTTTTATTATCTTTAAGTGTCTTTCGGGCGGTACACTTGAATACCTGAGATTTTGTAATTAGTCTTTATATTAAAATATAATTTAATTATAGTAATCTTATAAAGGATACATACATTGCAGTGACCCTGCTGGGTTCATGTTTAGAACTATATTGTTAATATTTTTAGGACCTAATGTACTACATGAAAGCAATATCACAATAAAGAATTACATTGAAAATGTTTGTTCATTTCTTAGTTTATTGAATGTATCTACATATATGTGTAATTACATGTATATTATATTAACAAATAAATAGTTATAATTTCTTATGTATGACGATTTGAAAGTACTGTATGTATACAAGAATATGCAAATAAAGATATTTTGAATTTTGAATTGAATTTTGAAAAATAAATTATATGACTTTAAGTGAAAATCCCGCTAGGTTAATACTCGAGGCAAATTAAATGTCTTTACTTCTACCTAAATAATGTTATCTTCTCGTAAGACATAAAGCAAGATATTGCTTATCTTATCATATATTAATATGTAATAGATAAAAAAGATAAAAAAACATATTTGCCAGAACACAGGTTATAAAGGTCTTAAAATAGTAGGTACATTAATTCAACCTGCATGTAGATGTGCAAAATCAAATAGGTAGCATGCAGCTATATTATTTCTTCATCATCATCAGCAACCCACTCTCGTCCAATGCTGGACATAGGTCTCCCCTAATGCACGCCACTGCTCTCGATTTTCGGCCACTCTCATCCAGCCCACACCAGCCAGCCTTCGAATGTCATCATCCCATCTTGTCGCAGGGCGTCCTACACTACGCTTACCGAGTCGCGGTCTCCACTCAAGGAGTTTACGGCTCCAACGGCTGTCAGTTCTGCGGCTAATAGGACCCGTCCACTATTCTATTATTTCTTATTTGACTAATTTATTAATATAATTCGATAATTTTATTAGTTGCACATCAGATTTCTATAATGTATGTATTCAGCCACGCTGTAAAACAATATTTTAATAGCCATTCAAGTAATTTTATTTTGAAACTCTTACTCTTGAATGTCTCAATTGCACCTGGAGGTTATTCATATATAATGCATGTGCCCTACAAATGTAAATACATTTTTTTATGAGATAGGGGGCAGACGAGCAGACGGATAACCTGATGGTAAGCACTTTTAAACAAATGACACTTTTAAACAAATGTATGTATGTAACTAAAAAAACTGTAGTAGGTACTTACCTATTCTTATGATCTCAGATAATGGTCTAGAAAAAGCCAGAAGATACCTACCAAAGTTTATCGGTAAATTGGGTGGACAATGGAGTTCTGTTATTACATCAAGTGTCGTTAAAATGAAGAGGGGACGTTGTGATAGCAATAAAATTAACATTTTGCAAAGAATCACCGCCAATTAGGTTAGCGCCGCGGATGCTTGACGCCTATTTACCATATTAGCAGCGACGCTAGGGGACGAGGCGTTGAATGAATACTATCGATATTTCACTTCTCTCATCTCAGCGTGTCATTGCCAGTTGCGTCCAAAGCCCCTGCTTCGGAACCCGAGTATTTATTTAAATAAGTATTAGGAATGCTTTTAGACGTGTGTGGCAGAGTAGAATAGGCCACCCTCACATATACCGAGGTGTCGTAAAAGGCGACCAAGGTAAAGCTGCTGGTATGATCATCAGCACCCAGAGAAGTCATCATATCAAAACCCTCGCCAACCCGTCTGCCAAGCGTGGTGAGTATGGCAATTACACCTCATGTGATTGAGGGAAGCCCGTGCCCCAGCAGTGGGGACTTAAATGGGCTGACGATGATGAATGCTTTTAGCTTGAATTACAAACAAGTGACAAAATATAGTTCAATTTTTACCCGACTACGGCAAAGCAAAAGGAGGGTTATGATTTTGACAGGCTATGTATGTATGTATGTATGTATGTATGTATGTATGTATGTATGTATGTATGTTCATCTGTTTCCACGTAACTTCTTAACTACTTATCAGAATTCGACAAATGACATATCATTATAAGCGTCTTGATCGTCCGCTGGTTATAGGCTATATGAAGTTTCACAAAATCTAATGTGGCGCCCTCTAGCGGACAAAACATACAGAGTAAAAAAATAAAGTTATGATAAATATGCCGTGTTTGGTATCATTTGAAAGCGCTTGACTTGTACATTTTGAATATATATATATATTACTAGCACTTGGACACCAAAATAGTACAAATAAAATAAAAGTAAAAAAACTAAAACCCAACTACGACAAAAAACGTCGCTGAAAAAGTATAAAACAAGCCTTCGTTGTCAATTTATGCAATATTCACTATGTAGAGATAAAATTTCATGTTTGGAAAGGCGTAGTCACACGTTAAATATACTACCCTTTGACAACGTGTGACTGCGGATTTCCAAACATGAAAATTTATCTCTACATAGTGAATATTGCATAAATTGACAACGAAGGCTTGTTTTATACTTTTCCAGCGACGTTTTTTGTCGTAGTTGGGTTTTAGGTTTTTTACTTTTATTTTTTATTCTGATATTAAAGCTAATTTAAATCCCCCTTACATTTCATTTAAATCTAAAAACATAATTTTGTAAATAAATAAAAATATTATTAATGTCCTCCAAACCGATATTTCGGTCATGGCGGCCAATCTCAGAGATTGTTCATCGACGCAGGACATATTATAGTGCACAAGTGTTTGCGACACAAGTGCACTCTCTATTCCCTTACCCTCATATTTCGATGGGACACCACTGTGACACGACCGAAGAGGGATCAAGCGCAGGACCAACGGCTTAATGTGTTTTCCGAGGCACGGGGGTACAAGACCGCCAACTTCCAGACTCCTGCCACTGAAAATTTCTTAACAGAAACACTTAGGTACAAATTTTGGCCCGACTCGGGGATCCAACCGGGGACCCCAAGTGCAGCCGTCGCTTTAAAGTGCGACTTACTAACCACTGCTCCACCGAGGCAGTCAAAAATATTATTATTGAGAACATGACACTACTTTTAGAAACGATCACGCAGTGGAGTTAGAAAGCCAATATCGCATGGGGAATCTGAACCACCTGAAGAGCAAAAATCTCTTTCAGTTTGCATAGTTTTTGTAATGACACCATTTATGTGTCATGCGTGCAAGCGATTCTTTTGAAAGGGGCCGAATTCCCTGACTGTACTTACTTTTAGAACTAAAATACAAAAAGCGAACTTCGAAAGCGCTACGGCATCCGGGACCTTATTCTCACACCCGTGATAAATTAGTATTGTGGTTAAAGAACCGACCCATTGTCGGGCACGAGAGGTTTATCACTCTTCTCAAACCTCAGTCTCACCTTGTTCAAGTTTACTAAACCGATTGTCTAGGTCTGAAAACACTTGCGGCAAATTAATTACAAGTGGGAATCGCTCTCTTTCATCTTAGTGTGTAATTTCTCGAAGCTGGCACTGTAAGCCTGGGGTGCCTACGCATAGACCATAGTTCAAGATTTGGGAAGGTTGCTACTTACAATGAAGCGACTGCCGTCTGACCTCCAACTGAATTATGATTACACGTTTCAGATACTATCCGAAAGGTTCCCTCTAATGGTACTTAGAGATTAGAAGCAAAAATAAGACAGTATATTAAAATTTAAGTTGTATTTCTGTATGTGTTATCAATTTATGATGTATCTTGATTTTATATAAACATTGTGCTAAATTTGAGATTATTATGTGTATTTAATTTCATATCTTCCCAAGCTATCTCATATCTTGCTATCTCATAATAGATCAGGGGTTACACCAAGTCGATTAATATCTAATGTTGTAAGTATTTGATTTAGTTAGCGATACCATCCATTAATAACAACAGATAATTCGTTTTGACAGCGCACTAACAATAGGTTAAGGATAATGATGTGAACGGTTGTTAAAAAGAGCCTCGGTGAAAATTATTTGTCTAATTTCTTATCTTCGTCAAACGAGTCGTCCGGTCGGCCATCATAATTGATTTCCCGATTACACTGACTCCATTTTTCATATTGCAACCAAGTATTTATTACATAAAAATATTTTTAAAATTGTCCTATTCAAATCCGATTTTTCGATTCATAAGCGATTTCCGTCGCCCATGGACACCTGCGACACCAGTGAGTGAGTCACAAGTGCGCTGCCAACCTTTATACTCTCCTTTTTCCTGGATTGGGCCTCTGCTACCCTCACTCCAGCCAAAAGGCGTGCAAAAAGGCGTCGTGAAGGTGAAAAAAAATTACAATAGGTTATATTTACCAGATATTTGAGCTGATTTTCAGTCTATTATTTCATACTGACTTACTGACGACTGTCAGATGCAATTGTATAGGTATCACTCTTGGGTTGACGATGTTAAATGAAATTAAACTACCTAAATAATAAAGCCTGCCAGGTATGTATCGCGCAATGTAGTGTAGAGTTCCGTAGTTGCCTATCATGGGTGTTAAATTCTAGTATTTATTTTATCGTGGTGTCAGAATTTTGTGTCTCGCCCGCCGACCACTGCTATACTACAAAACTTCCCGCGGAGACATAAACACCCGCGCAACCTTTTAAGTTAATCAAATATATTTTTGGCAACCTTGTATAGCCAGTTTAACGATGATGGTTTTCCTTTTATTATGTACGTTTTTCTAAATGATGACATAGGGTAGCTCGTAGACAGCGGAACCCTTAAGACGTTTAGTCTACTTATGCTACTACATATAGTGGTTAAAATCATTGCCTACCTATAGGAAGAATTTGTTAAGCCTAGGCAAAACCAGATTATCCTGAAATCGAGTTTAGCCGCTAACACATATAAAATGTAAATGAACAGAACTAACAATGTTTATAAGGTCGCCTCAAATTCTAGGAATTCACAGCGGCATATAACATTACTACTGGGAAACGTTCAAATTGTATTCAATTAATTAACTTTTCCGTTCACGACAAGCGTGATAAAAATGTTTGAGCTAAGTATTTATTTCTTCGAAATTATTAGACCTTGTGCTTACTGCTACAAAAGCCAAATAGCACAAACTTAATATTGTAATTCTGTTATAAACAGGTTAGGAAAACATAAAGTTAACCTACAATTAATAACGTAGAAAAAATGGAAAGGGTTTCAGCAAAAGTTGGTAACGTTACGTTGCCTACTTTCTTGTAGTTTTGCATAAAGCAAAGATTCCGAGCCAAGTAGGTTGCAAGCTATATGAAGGCGCTGGCATAACTCGAATCGTTTGCATTTGTTATGTCTCCTCTGTTATGCTCAATGCTAAATATCGCCCTGTTCGTATGCGCTGCGTACTACAGATTAGCTCTTACGATGCCCCATTAATAATTCATGTTTCGCATGTTGTTTATGGATGTGTTTCGCGTAGGCTTTTTTGGTTTGCTCAACTTTTTTCAAGTAAATCAAGCAATCAGTTAATTAAAACGTCTGAAAACTTAATTTTCAGAAATTGAATTAAAATCAGTTAGAAATTTATGTTATTTTCTGAAGTTGTCCAAATTATAATTTTCGTTTTGCTTGACGAGTATGATGTTAACGATGTTTTATGTACATAATAAGGTAAGTTAGGTAAGAAATTTAAATTTAGGCTCTTGTATTTCAGTCTTTTTTGAGATACATATTAATTAATTGATCACATTCCTTTTTACAAGTTGCTGTGATATATTTCATGTCTAATATAACCATTAACGGAATTTGTAATTATACTAAGTAATGATAGAGGACTTTAATATTTAAAACGTTTTCAGCAGGTCGGATTTATGGTGTTAGTGAATAAATAATTTCGCGTAGCCTTCATTAACCGAGCTCGGTGGCGCGGTGTCAGGTAGCTCCAAGTCGGTAAGTGGGAACTAGCTGTTGGCTCCCGAGCCGTAGATTTGTTGAATCGTTAGGATTTACTAGGAGAAGATACATAACAAATAAAATGGAACGTTTTAAACTTTTTTTTAGCGTAGCCTTTTGTGAGAAAAATAAATCATTGTGATTTTTTGAATATCCGAGAAACTTCTCGAGGGCATTATTATACTAATGCAAACAAACATTTTTTGCCAAGGAACACAGTACAAAGGGTATACGTAATTTAAAAAGAAAATACAACTACCACCAACATTACCATACAAAAGTGATCACCTTATTGATGCAATTAGTAAAGGAAAGCGAGTTTTCCTTAGATTAGACCACAGAGATTTTATTTATGAGTCATCATCATCATCATCAGCCCATTTAAGTCCCCACTGCTGGGGCACGGGCCTCCCTCAATCACATGAGGGGTAATTGCCATACTCACCACGCTTGGCAGAGGGGTTGGCGAGGGTTTAGATATAAATGCAGAGTTTTCCTTCTCTGGGTGCTGATGATCATGCCAGCAGTTTTACCTTAGTCGCCTTTTACGACACCTCGGTAAGAGTGAGGGTGGCCTATTCTATTCTGCCGGGACCACACGGCACGGCATTTATGAGTGCCATAGCAGTAAGTTCCGTAAAATGTTGTGCAATAAAGATCTATCTAGCTATCTATGTTCTTTGAAGAAAAATATTTTTATACATTAGTATAATGCCGTCTAGTAGAATCTCGGGTATTAAACAAATAACGGTGTACATGTAATAAGTTATAAATAGTATTCCTAATCATTTTACTACGAGTAACACGCTAAATTGTGTTAACATTTTAGCGTGTTACTCTCACGTGTTTCTCTCTCGTGTGAGATGTTAATCTCAAAGATAAATGATGAAGGTAAAGGAAGAGTAAAGCCTACGTAAAGGGTGTATAGTATAGGTAAACATTTACATCCCTTTATCTAATTAAGGTACCTCTTCTAACTACAAATCATTTGTTATATATCTTTTGGCCGCGTGGTCCCCGGCAGAGTAGAATAGACCACCCCCACTCTTACCGAGGTGTCGTAAAAGGCGACTAAGGTAAAGCTGCTGGTATGATCATCAGCACCCAGAGAAGGAAAACTCTGCATTTATATCAAAACCCTCGCCAACCCGTCTGCCAAGCGTGGTGAGTATGGCAATTACCCCTCTTGTGATTGAGGGAGGCCCGTGCCCCAGCAGTGGGGACTGAAATGGGCTGACGACGATGAATTATTTCCTAACGAATAGTTTCTTCTTCTGTGTTTGGAAGATGGAAAACGGTGGTTTGCGGAGTTTAGTAAATTAATATAGGTATGCTAAGAATGCATTTGATTTACCTTGCAAATATAATATTCCAATATTTTATAAATAATTGAATACTTATACAATTGAATTTCTCCTGCATTTTACTGTGGTCAGATTCATAGGCTCTGCAATATTTTCCCGCTCATAGGCGTCGTTTTTATGATGAGAAAAGTACTACCGCTCGACCCAAAGTTTTGAATTGAGTTGCAGACTCTTTTTAAATTAGGTAGGCTACTCTACTTTCCCTTCACCTAATAAGTTCAGTAATTTATTTACAAATAATTAAATATCTAAGGTTAATAGTTAAGTTTAAGGTGGATTCTGCTACATTTTTACATTAATCTTTTGTAATTAGGGTACCTTAGTTTACAAGGAACCACTATTGCTTCACCTGTCCGTCCGTCTATACGCAGAGAGTTGGTGATATAAAGTTACTGAGCATTCACATACATTAAGTGACGTTAACAAAGTGGTAGATAATTTTAAAGATAATACCTTTTTAGATAATCCTATTTTTAGATAATAGATCCTTGGTATTTTGAATATTTAGCTTTGATGAAAACGAAAACGGTGAAAAAAATATCGCTATAAAAGAAAACAGTAGGCGTAACTAACAATTCTTTAAAAGTAACCAGAAACTGACAGTGTTCCTTTACTTGATAAGAAATATCTTAATATTAAGTTTATGCCAGAACCGAAAACCATTTCAGAAATCTAATCCCCAAGTCAGTACTCGTGGGACGCATCGATTCTTCTCAACCTTTGTATGTAAGACTTTTATAATAAAGTAAAAAGGAATCCCCGAAGTGCAGGAAAGCGGGCTTTAATAATATAAGTACATATGCGCGTAGTAATCGCTGGGCTTCAACTGCTACGGCGGCAACTTGCTTTTTTGCAGGATCCCGTTTATAAATTATAGGTTTTCGAGGCGTTGTTTAATGTATTAGTTCCAAGCTGTAATAGATGGCGCTGGGTGTCAATTGCATCCCGCAAGTGCTTCGCACCTAAGAAAATGTATTTTTAATTTTGGCACGATTCATTAAGCAAATCCAGTGTATTTGGACGATCATGGGAAAGGTCCCCAAAGCTCTAGGACTCCAGTGTTTATCTGCACATATATGCGCTATATGTCGTGTTTCATAAAATCAGACCCTGTACTTATAAAATAAGCGTGTCAGCATTATTCAGAAAATTCGGCGCTGTTCGTTTCAATACGCGCTCCCATGAACAATTTTACTCAGAAAAAATAAAATCTGAAGAAATTTATGAAGTTATGTTATTCCTTTACTTAATCAGGTTTGCTTGACTTACATTTTTCTTTCTAGGATTCACATAAGACGACTTAAAGGTTTTTGACATTCCAACATACATAGATACAGATCTGGAGATTCAATAAAAACATCGAAATGGATTTTGTGTTTTCGTACAGTCTACCTAAGAAAATGCTAAAAGGATGGTACCTACCTATACCTCACGTATTCCACAGTAAGCTACAAACTTACGTAATAATGTAAATGAATATAATAAGTTTAACATGGAAATTCCAATATTTTATTACAAGCTCGTCTCTTAGTTCTAGATAAGTAACACATTTGTAAAACAGTAAGTGTATCGATTCTATCTTAATATATTATATAAATTAGCAGCATCTGGTTAATTTATTTAGATCAAATATACCTTTTAGATTTGGTCCGTTGAAGCAAAAAGCTATCTCAATCAACCATTAAATTAAGGTTCGTGCAGAATACTGAAAGGTACCAATCGGAATTCTTCTTCATTATTAATGTAAGTTGCAATGAATTAGATATTCAAGAGCGAGAAAACATTGAAGAAACCTATTACCAGACTTCCTGTCTGGACAAATTCTTTCTTAAAATAGGTAAGTTACGTTATCGAAGAAATTGATTTACGATTAGCAGGTACCAAATTTTGGTGCGGGGTCGGCCATACGTTACTTTCTTGTCCGTCCGGTGAGGTTTATAAGCAGTGAGTTGCGTGATACGTGTAATTGAATTGAAACCCACATCAAGTGGAATTATTCTGGTGACACGGAACTCCCCGATTATACGGTACACGCACCACCGCGCTGTGGAACATTACTTACACCACAAGAAAACTTGAAATCGTAATCACTATTCCTACGATATTTTTATTTTGGCCTAAATTGAAACTGATTTGCTTTTAATAACTCAATTTGGGTTAAATTATTTTAATTAACTTCTGTTTGTAAGACCGAAATAAGTATTTTTATGCTGTAGTTTAAAAACGTCAATCGTTAACCTAACTCCTTCTTTTCAACAATCGTTATAGCGCTGTAGACAGGTACTTACCTGGGTTCATTTCATTTTATTATAATTACTTTCTACCGTAATTGCCATGTCTTGGAGTCTTGGAGATTAAACAATATTAAAAAATATCTGAGCTAAGGCTAAATAATCTTCATTAGCGTGAATAAGCTTCCATGTTTAGGTAGTCATCAAAGTAACATGAAATAGCAATATTAAGTGTGGTGGTGAAATCAATTGGCAGGTCTCCCCGCAGTCACGTATCAGCAAAGCGTGTAAGATAAGTACATACCTTAGGGTCAGATTCGTGCAAATTCACCGCGTTGAGGATAATTTAATTCCGTCATTCATGGATGTGCGAATTTGCAAGTGCGTATCGGAGGGCGCGCCGCCCCCCGCCCCGCCTCGAGCCCCGCGCGATGACGTCAACGGCCCACAGCGCCCCCTCTTATAAATATAGCCGTGCCGATAGCACGCTACAGGTTTTGGACCTTGTTCTTCAAAGTATTTTTGTACAAGGAACTCTAAAGTACCTACTTTGGAATTACTTTTTACTGCCTAGCGTCTGATTTAACCAATGGTAGATTCATAATGTCTACGTCACACTCGCGAGCTTTTCTGTCATGCAACTTATTATGTAATTTGGATCCTTTTTATATATCACGAGTAAGTGAAGTAAAGATTTAGTATTTTTAAGTGCTTCTAATAAAAATATTCATAGAATTTTAAAAGACCATTATTGAGGCGTTGAAATATTGTTTCACGTAGGTTCGTGTTATGTTAGGACGTACCTATTTTTAGATTTTTTTGTTATTATAATTCGTATCTGCTATCTATATTTTAGGCTACTGATTACTACGCAGAAAAAGCGATCCATTTTAAATACATTAGGTAAAAGCATAAACATAAGCCTTTTTAAATCGGTAAAACATCGTTAGTAGTTCGTTAGAAGGGCGCAACTCGGACAGCCGCAAAGGGCTCCGTCTAATGGACAAGTTTACGACACGTTAAACTTGCTTGTAGGTAGGGACCTACATAGAGCCATCGTAAATTATTATATCTATGTGCAGATGTTAACAGGGAACATCCGACTGTATAGTTACTGTTATCTCCTCTCACAATGCGTACTTGTACACTAAACATGAAAAATGTTTCATATCTAATATAATAATCTATCTTACATCTACCTACATAAATGTATATTTATATACCTATAGCGTAAACATTAATTTAAACACGTATTTTAGCAGCCGTTCTGAATATTTTGTTGTACCTATGAATTTGGTGAAATTCATCATTTCAAACAAATTCGGTCACGTGACTTGTTAATTTTGTGTGGGAGTAGAAAAAAATTGATCGTATTTCCAAAAGTCGTAGGACCAAATGTTATTCAGAATGGATGTTAGAAGATGTGCTTAAAGGAATGGTGATGTATGGCGTAGGTATACCTGGTATCAGACAAATCCTATTATATGTTAACAAAATATGTATAATAAGGTACCTTGTACCCAAGGTACCTTATTATGATTTTTCTTGTTAACATTAAAGATTGTAAAGACTAGCAATAAGCATGGGTTTATTACCATATACCCATGCTTTTGCTAGTCTTTTATCTGTGTAATGTTTATTATGTCTTTATTTACATAATTCATTGTGTTCATCCCATCAACAATGTATCGTAGTCTACTACCGGAAAACAGCTTTATTTCCTATCTAATATTAAACAAATAATTAAACTAAAGTTTGGCAAAATATGTACCTAACATCAAGGCACATGTAATCAAGGCTTATAACGATTTTTTAAAGTTAAACGTATTTTTGCAATAATCTTATCAAGCATTTTAATCAACCGTGACCTTTTCCCGATTTTTTCTTAATATATTGTTAAAATATATCGGTTTTTAAGGAACATTGTATGAGATAGACGTTTGTAACTCTTTACTGAAACGACTTAGTGATCCGACTCAGCCAAATGATACACTGTTCCGAATCTCTAATGTTCGCTGATGGTAAGTAATCGCCGTCGCCCATGAACATCTGCGAGATGGGAGATGCCGTGATATGTTACCGGCCTTTTAGAGAGGACGCTTCTGCCTAAGATACGCTACGTAAGAAATAACAATAAAACGTTTTACTTTTTAATTTGATCACGGTTTCACAAATATGAAAAATACCTAAGTTAGCTATGAAACAACAAATAAATTTCGCTAAGGAACAACAACCTTGGGCTGGCTACTAGGGTAAAATTTAGATGAATTATTACCTATATATTCTATTTGAATTGGATCCTGTTAAAGTATAAGTAATAATGTTTAGTAATGATAAAACCGGTAGAGATGTAAACCTCAAATGTGTTAGTGTGACGGCATGAAAAGGCTGGCAGGAATAAAGTGTACAGAAACCAGAAAGACAGTAGAAGAAAACTGAAGGCGGCGTACACTCTAGAGGTTGAAAACGGCTAAAGAAGGAGAACGATAAAACCTAATATTCCTCCTTCTCCTTTCAATTCGGCTTCGGTAGGACCTCAACGATTAGCCATGCACGCAGGATTTCTATGTATTACTTACCTATATTTTATTTAACATTCGCGATCTATCTCTTATTATTAACAATTGAGACGTACCCTAAAACAAGCAAGTCATTTTATCCCTGTTCTGAGAATTATTAATAAGCGCTCATGGATAGATCACGTCAAATGTCTTACTTAAATTAAATTATAATGCATTATTGTTAGCACCGAACAACCCCGACTGTGATGTCATCATGATTAACATTTCATTGGAAATATCAGGTCGGTTAATGTAATCCTACTTTGATTTGTGAGGTAGCTCATGAACTGTCACTACTTCCTATTATTAAATATGTTTGTGCGTCTCCATTCCCAGTTGCTGGAGAGCGTACTTAGTTCTTTCTAAATACGCAACGCATTAGAGATCTTTCTGATTTTGCAGATGTTCATGGGCGGAGATGATAACTTACTGTCAAGCGACTTGTTTGCTCGTTTGTCACCTCTAGCATTAAAAAATGATGGAATTTCTACTCATGCATGACTTAGGTAAATGTTGACTGGTATGCTTATGGGCAAGCTTAAACTAAAGTTTATACATAAATTATATCTTGGCCACCTAAGTTGTTGTTTAGAATAATTCTTTACGAGACCTCTACTATGTATCTTACATTGTACCTTACTTTGTACCTTACTTTTGAGTTTCCGATATTTAGTTACTCCGAAACCATGGCGCTTGCAACAGCGTCAAAATATTGGAAACTCAAAAATAAGATACATGGTAGAAATCTCGTAAACAACTAATCTAATGTTAGTGACCAACAAGATATTGGTGTTAGTTAAATTGAAACTATCGGTAGCAATAAGCAACCTTGTTTAATTAACTGAGTGCGTACGCACTTACGCAGGTATATAAAAATTCGTTGACCTGGAATTAAATATATACCAATATTTTCATAAATCATTACTTTATCCTTTGTAAATTAATAAAAGCGGTAGGTAAGAAGATGAATTTATGAGGGCTGCGGTAATTCGGTTGACAAATAGCAAACGATTTGCGGAGTTTGACGGTTAGACGAGTCGGTTTGTTTGCGAGTTATTATGAATCCTCTAGCGCCGTCGCGGTCGGTTCTCTCAATCCCGCCAACAAATGAGATTAAGAAGAAACTTTCTTTCAGAAAGTCGCCGTAGACGGGAGACGTTAGCGCTTACACTACAGCTAATTCGTTTTTATTGTAAAACTTTATACATTTTCAGAACCTTAACGGTTATGCTGGCTGTTTGTAGCAACATATCTGATTTTCTGATCTTTAATTGACTTTTTTGTCCTTGATTAATAGTGGTAATGGTATGGTAGTTGTTTTGAAGTAAAAATGAAAGTAGTCGCTCAACTTTTGAATTAAAGTAATGCATTAAAATGTTAGCTATTGTAAAGTAAAAAAGTAAAGTATCAGCCAATATACTAACCCACTGCAGGGCAAAGACCTCCATCATAGAAATCAAGTCATCGCTACTATGATGGGGTTAGGCTTAATCACCTCGCTTGCCTAATGCGGATTGGTGATCACAAACCCGAGCTATGTTCGAAAAATTCGAAACATACCTTTGCTCGACCCGGGAATCGAACCCTGGACTCCAAGTTCACGGCCCGGTACTTAAACCACTAGACCCGTTGGTCTACCCCGTTGCGTTGGACCCGTTGCGTTCAACGGGGCGATAATATTTTATTGATTAAGTTTTTTTTTAATCAGCCTATAAACTGCCCCACTGCAGGGCAAAGGCCTCCATCTTAGAAATCAAGTTATCGCAACTACGATGATATTAGGCTTAATTACCACGCTTGCCAAATGCGGATTGGTGATCATCACAAACCCGAGTTATGTCCGAAAAATTCAAAACATACTTTTCGCTCGACTCAGGAATCGAACCCAGGACCCTGAGATCACGGCCCGGTACTTATACCACTAGACCAACAGGGCGTTTCTGATTAAGTACATAAATAAATAAATTGACTAGCCCGATGGCGTACTTGGTAGTGAGTCTGCCTCATACGTTTGTTTGATTGTGGGTTCGGTTCAAATACGTAAGAAATGGATCTGTAGGCCCAGAGATGACGTTCTAAGAAAAAACAAAGGCTCACAAAAACCGAAAAGAATACATTAAACATTAATATTATTCTTAACACCTGTGTAAAATAATCTTGAATAACACCGAAAAAAATGCTGCAGCTTATTCCAAAAAACCAAATTTAATATACTAAAAATTGTGTGATTTTGGATCCTCCTCTCGCCAGTTGCAGTGTCAGTTGTGAGACAAAGATGGTCTTCTGAGGAAAAACTGGCCTTAAGGGGACATCGCGACGTCACTAGCGCCGCCTAGGGATTTATATTGATTGTGGCGATTAGGAGACATTTTTTAAAACGTAAGCAACAAAATACTTTAAGGAAAATTAACAATTTTTTGCGACCCACTTATGTAATACTATATTATCCTCAAATTATTTATTGCTCACTTAAAAAAAACCTTGGCGGCGTAGTCCTAGTTATCGTCGCAGTGTCACCTTAAAGAAAAGTGATTAAATATCAGTGGTTGAATATGCAAGTTAGTACCTACAAAGTTACGAATGCGAGAATTGAACTCTCAGAGTTCGAACAACTTTGGTTCGTTTCGTAGAATTCCATTTACAGGTTCAAATTTTCTGTTGCAAAAGGTTTTAGAGTACACACTTTTATCTGTGCTTTTATTGAAACAGAATGTCTAGCTCTCAAGTAAGTTGCAGCAGTTTCACAAGAGTAGGTCTGAATTCAATTCGGCACGGTGAACAATCCTTTGGTGACTGTAGCATAGTATTTGTATAGGTATTCGCAATTTTACATTAGAATATTTGCAATGTTAAGGTTCATCTTAACACTTTATTTGCAATAATATAGGGCTTAAAGTTAATCTGAAACAAACTCATTCTCTATTCCCATATAAAATATAGTAACCTACATAACTAAGTCCAGCGAGTAGAAGCTGAGAATATTATTATTCTAAATATTTAGCGTTAAGTATTGTTCTGGGTACGAGTAACATACAAATCATTAAGTTCAAAGTTTTCTGGGCCTTGTGACGTCACCAATATGATGATTCGCGGACAGGTTATCAAGTTTCATCATACTATTTCGTTCAATTAACCTTGTAGGATTCTCTGGAAATGCTCGCAACGTTACCCAAGAGAACTCAACTTTTTAAAATATTCAATCATCTATTAAACTTTGTTCCAGGTCCACGACGCCACCTCATTAGCGCAACCCCCAAAGATAATTGAGCTGAGGCAAAAAAGGAAAAGCATCCCGATCTAGCGAAGGTCGAATAATGTGGTCGGGCCCGCGCCCTGCGTGTGTTCGCATCGGGCCGTGTACTTAGTAGAGGGAGATGCGCGTGTGGTGGGGGGCGCGGGCGCGGCCGGCGGTCGGCATGCGCGTGTGCTGCGTGACCACGGTGCTGGCGGCGCTCGCGCTGAGCTCGGCGGCGGAGCCCGCGCCGCGCCGCTACCCCGCCGAATGGCGCGGACCGCGCGAGCTGACGCGCCCCAGGCCGCTGCAGGAGCTGTTCGAGGCCGAGGCGCCGCCCGCGGAGGTGGAGCGCGCGTACGCGCCGCCGTTGCCGCCCGGCTCCCTGCACAAGGAGCGCCGGCGCTCACGCAACACCAAGCGCGCGCAGCACCTGCCTTCTGAGATCGCCAGCCAGATGATGCTACGGGCGTCACGTTCGAGCCGACCTTACGATGTACCACAGATAGGTAAGTTTTTTATTTTAATTGATACTTAATTATAGCACTGGTAGAAATATGAACGGATCTCAGGAAAAGAAAAGGAACCATCTTATTATCGGTATCTATTTTGTATTTTTTAAATAATATAAGACGAATATGAGTTGATGGCGTAACGTGCGTATCATCCGGAAGGGCGGAAGACTATTTTTTGGAAGACTAAAAAGTGGATCGCCTTCTTCTCCTACTAGGCTACGCTACTGCTATGAGTATACCTATCTAACCATTTGAAATTTGTATCTATCAATCATATGTCCATTCCAATTTATCTTTCTTAATATGGGTAAAGCAATGCCATTACATTATATCTGTGTCATTATTACCAAGAATTAACAGATTTTAGATTCGGGTGCAAACGGGTGTTTTTTTCTACCGGCATTATCCAGCGATAAACGTCAAGAACGTTTGTAGGCAACGGCCTAACTGTTTTGTTCTACGGTTATTACGGGTTAAATTCATTAATGTTTGTTAAACCTTTGATAACTAAAATGGTGTTATAAAGCAATTTTCATTATTTATTCGAAAATTTTGAATGATTTTTTTGTTTCAAACGTTAAAACTGATTTACCGCATTAGCTAACAAACGTTTGTAAAAAAGCCCTAAATATTTAGTACGAGGACTTGTGACTGTTTAACAGATTCAGCGAGAATCAAATTCATCAATACAATAAACAATATCGGGGTTACAACCTCTCGGCAAACACTAACGTACGTAACACGTTTTTGTACGCGAAAAATTAATTCACGCCAAAAGTGGCCGTTTTTTGACGTGAATCAATTTTTCCCGTACGCGTTGGACTCAACATTTGTACATGGTTATTTCATAAATATTATAAGTGTTTGCCGAGAGGTTGTAACCCCGAAATTGTTTCAAATAGATCCGGTTTAGTAGCTAAACATTAAAATCGATTGGCGTCGCTAGTGTGCCCTACCCGTCACCTTAATATACTATGATACTGAGACATTACTTGTCGTTTTATGTGAAAAAGTACAATAAACGCGAAGATGTTTTTGAATGCAACTTCTCTTTACATACACTTGTGGAACAGACTACATTTTAGCACGACATCAAAGTTCAAAAAGTTTGAAGTCAAAAAAATATATATATGCATAGGCTTATACACAACCCTTACAAATTGTCATACATTCAGACTACATTTTAGAATGACATCAAAGTTAAAAAAGGTCATCAAAATCAAAAAAAACTTTATTAGAATAGGCTTGTATACAGTGCTTACAAATCGTCATACATTTTAATATTTTAAAACCATTTATAAGTACTTATGTATAATTTAGATGTTAATACATATTAACGGTAACAGTTACATAGAAACGGTACATTTAGTTTATTGAAACAGGGCCTGAAACAACGGCGCAGGCGTGGGCCTACGTTATTTTGGGCCCATTCCCTACAGGGTCGAAAATAGCGCGTGACATTAGTCTTTCGGTGAGGTGTATGACAAAGCAGAAGGTAATCGAATTGTTGTCGATTACGCGTGGGGTCGCGGATGCACTGTCCGGAACGGCACGTGCGCCACGAAGGGGTGCCACTTTTTCAGCAACGATAGATTTTTGTAGCTTTTATATGCAGAAATATTTAATATATCATAATCATTAATCGTCATTTACTGCTGTACGTAGACCTTCGTAAATATCATTATAATAATGTTCTATTTTTTTACCCGACTTCAAAAAAAGGATCTCTCACATCTCAATTCGACATGTAGTATATATAATTTTTTTATTGAAGATAAATAAATAATGGGTTCTATTGCGTGTGAAAACACCGCGTTGCGTTAGGACTGAGGTCAATTTACAATGTGATTGGTTATTTTAAACGTGATCTGTCAAAATTTAAACAATTAACAATTTGACAAACTCAGCAACCAATGGTGTTGATGTTGGACCTCAGTCCAACAGTGCGCCTCCTAGCGGATTTTTCACACGCGATAGCCCCCATTGAGACAACATCACATACCTACATTTTTCTGAGGGGTAACACGAACATCAAGCAATTCGTAGCGTACCTGCGCAATATGTTGTGACCTTTTAATTCCAATTGAGTGAGAAGATAGTTAATGCTTACGGAGGATAGAGGAAGCTCCTCAATTTCCATACAAATAGCTTACGATACGTTTACGCTACGATTCTGCAAATCCGAATTAAGGCTTTCCCTTTTACTTACTATAGGTGGATGGATGGTTGTGGTTGAACCATCCATCCATCATGGAAAGCTGTCGATTTGGACGCAGCTGGGAATTACACGCTAAGATGAGGTTGAAGGCGCTATGCGCCGGGCGTAACATCGCCGGACATGACACGACAGCGACGATCGACGCCGATCAATGCAAATTAGCAACTTGCGCTTGAGATGATTAATGTTTTTGGGAAACTCTTTGTTTCTCCGAGAATATCAACATTTTGATTCCGTTTCAACGGAAAATTTAAATGAAATTATATTGTATTTTTTTTATTCTACTATCGTAACGACAAAAAAACAAGCGCGACTAAAGTAGACCTAGGTTATTAATTAAAGATTGGGTTGGGGTTCATTAACAGTCAGACTACACCATCTGTCTTATTTAGAGTTTAGGCGTTGTAGGAAATTCTAATTATAATCTGGGATGCTAGAAAAGCTAGTTCGTGGTGTAAGTGCCTGTCCACAATGCTGGCAGTGCCGATGGTGATTTTAAAATAAGAAAACAAAACGGTGTGAATATATTTCAAATAGATATGGCCTTAGAAATACAATTTGTCTCGAATAAAAAATAAATGAAAGAATTTATTGCTACATATTCATTTAAGGATTTTTTTACTTCAACGTACTTAATTGATTAGATTAAGCACATCCAAACTCTCTGAAGTAGAAGGATGAAAAGGTTATAGATATTAAAATCGCTCGCATCCCCAAAGTATTCTCATTTATGAAATGAAACTCCGCCTCAAAGGATTTTACGTTACCTAATAAGAGGTACCGTGAAGATTTCAAAACTAAGCACCGTCAATGCGCTCCGGGCAAATTAATCGGATTATCTGCCGATAGAGAACATCCGAGAAATATTCAAATGTTATTTCGAACCGCGAGTACTTATTTCACCCTCCTTCATCCACCTCTGTCAGTTATTTTCATTAACTCAGCTAAATTTACATGTTCGGTAGTGGATGAGTAGGTTCCTGAAATTTAAAATACCTATTTGATTTGTGCCTGTGCTCTCAGTTTGGAAGGTCGTTAATAAGTTTGGTATGAACTTCTCGTCTGTTCTGTCAACCGCAAGCTAGTCATTAACCAGTCGACGATACACAGGTAGTCTTTATGTTACATACCTATGTAAATAAAGCTCTTTGTTTGCTTGTTTCATTCATGAACATAAATATTTTCAATCTATTTACGTCCCCCGAGTTAATTTGCCGCTCCGAAATTGGCAATATTTCTGTGGAAATAAATATGAGTATTGCATGTTACGAGAAAATATATTTTTATATTTTTCATCGGACAGTATTAAAAGTTCATGTTAGAAACTGCATGTTTTTAAACAGTTTGGTGGATAATTTATAAGTGACTTATAATGTTTTATTTATTCAAAATTTTTTTTTCTTAAATACCTAGATATTAAAATAAAGGTTATAATTTGAGTTTATACCTAACATTATTTACTAAAAGCATACTATTATAAGCACAGAAGTAATAAGCTAAGGAATGGAACTCCTTACCAAGGTATGTTTTTCGAGGCCATTATAATCTGGACATCTCTTAGGCAAAAGTGAACAAGCATCATCTAGGCGAACGTTTTTCATCCTAGACCTCATCGTCACTTTCCATCAGGTGAGATTGTGGCTAAGCATTGGCCTATATATAGCTCATAAAAAAGATTGCTTTACGTTGTTGTTTTCCCGCAGTTTTTTGTAACCCAGGGGCAAATTATGATGAGAAACGTAACGAGTGAGTTTAACAGGCTAAATTAGATATAATTCTGGTAAATTAATGTACTCTTAAAAGATGTAAAAAGTAATTTCAATTTTGCAAGCAAAACACATTTTGGACGCTAAAGTTTGCAGTAGATATTATATTCATGAAGTTTAACGTGGGTGTTCATAGTCTTTTAATGGCAGAACCGAGTTTGATTAGTGTTTTTTTATTGTAGTTAATATCTTATCCGATAACTTTGCTAACTACACCTACAATGGTTTGATGCTGGAGCTTTCTCACCAACAACCATCAGTAGTATCATAACAAATCTATATAACATTTCTAAGGTCACGTGGCAACGTAACATTGTTATCTATCCTCACTGTCCTAAAGCAACAGTCTCTCAAACCCTTGCCTCCGACCCTTTATTTCCAATCCAGATCCTGAGGACGCGACATTTTGATTGCTTCAATCACGACATACAATTGGTCCGCATCAAATCAAACCAGAGGAAACAAATCATGATAGTTTATCTTGAATAGTTCCATTCTTGTCACCGCTTTGGCATTATTATTCTGGCGAGTTCCGAGAGCAGTACCAGCCAGATGTTCATGTGTTAACCATGTGAATATCAGAATTATGAAACAAGGATTTAGTTAGTCCGGTATCCGGATAACAGCTCTGTCAGGTGTTTTGGTGGGAAGACGGTAGGAAAGAAGGAAGAAAATACAGCAACGTGAGGTCAAACATTTTTACTAAACGAGTATGTCTCTGAGGATCGCCACCGAGAAAATTACGCTTCTGGTATTGTGGATATCTCTAGGCAACTAGTCGGGTGGGTCGTAAACTTGTTTACTTACCACCGCAGCGGTAAAAAGATACCTAAGTAAGTACATGTTGCTTTCCTTATTTCTGTCGTAGCAATGTCATGAAAATTGTAGTGTTCGCCAAAAGGGAGTATCCTAAATCATCATAGTACCATGGCCTCACACAAAACCGAGTACGAATACCGGAGGACCAATCCGATGGAAGGTGAGTTTTAAGATTGGCAGCGACAATTGTGAAACCGCTTACCATTAGTATATCCATAAGCTCGTCTGCCACCAATCAATTAAAAAAGGTGGTATAAGAAACGAATCTTTGCTCTAAGGTGACCCTCGGCTGGAGCAGGCAACTAGGCGTATCGGAGCGCGGTGCAGGCGCTTTCGGCGCGGCCACGTAGCCCGTACGTGACGCCCTTACCAAAATTGTGGGTCTATTTATTCCTATTCCTTCTTAAACTTGCGGCTAAATATAGCCGGCGATAACGTCACATCTCAACACTTTATCCGGTTTTATCACAATGGCACCTCATTGCAAAGTTAATATTACTGGTATTGTGTTTCTATGCTATTGATTTGTTGACCTCGTCGACCTTTTGGATCGTATTAAAACGAAATCATTTTGTATATTAAGTAGCCTCAATGATATTGACCGTTTTTCATTGTTTATTCTCCCAGTGTCTCCTAAGAGAATAAACAAGGTCATGGTGAAACAAAATATACCTTGGGTTGGTTGATGGATTTAATTATTAGACTTTTATTGCTTTAATTTGTTATAATTGTGAGCATGTCATTATTACAAGACTAGAAACCTAGTCTGTGCCCGCAATTTGAAGCAATTCAAACGGAGCCGTACGGCTCCAAACGCCCGCATCGCTATATAGTCGTCAATGTCAATTCCTGTCGAACGCATCTCCCGAAAATTTGTGCGGTAAAATTTTGTCACAATGATTTTTAAAAACATAAGAAGTGTAACAGCATTAATTTTCAGATGAAAGCATTCTATATTCAAAGTATGTTCTGTTTTTACCGACTTCAAAAAAGGAGGCCGTGGTTTTATGTTCGACTGTATGTTTATTTTTTTATTTTATTTTTTATGTATGTTCACCGATTTCTCCGCCAATTGTTGACCGATAAAAAAGAACACACTTCCAAGTTGGTCCGTGGTTGGTTCCGTCCAGCATGAAAAAAAAATTCTACGAAAAAAGAACCGCCTTCAAAAACCACGAACTAAAAAGTATAAAATAATTGATAATTGATATTTTTATAGGAATCTTTTGCAATTTATTCTACACTTAAAAATTTCATCACGTGTTCAGGCTCGACTCGAACCCACATGTTCCACAATTCAGGTGGCCGTTCTACCAATTAGACCACTGAAGGCGTTACTAAGCCGACGAAATTTGTAAGTACTTGATTCGACATGAGCTGTCGAAAGTCTCATCAATATTGTAAGGTGTGGTTTCCTAATTTTATTGAACTGAAGGTGTTTGAAATTATGATGAGAATTGATTGATCAAGTTCTAAGAGTGAAATAATTCAGTCTGATACGGATTACCATTAGAATAATGAGGCAGTTCTTATTTATTACTGTACGGTCAAGGCATCATAAATAAGAAAACATAACTTGCCAACTATTTCTATAATTAAATTAAATTAAATTATCATGTAGGTATTTCAGATCACATGTAGGTAATCCATTAAAATCACAATTAGTAGATACTTTGAAGTATTGTTCTCTATGTATGTACGTACAGCAACACATCAAAGTATACAAAACTCAAATTTCTTCAGTCGATTCTTACCTTAATGTCAAACACGATTGGTTCTATATCAATTGAGGAATTTGACTGTTTGTACTACTATAAACAGTACAGTTACTACAAAAACTATATCCTACCTTTTTAGAACTAGAAGTCTGGTTAGAGTACATGTCTACACTAGTTCCAATTGACAACAACAATTAAAGTCCGCGCCACGAGAAGTCTCGCGGCAAACTCGAAACTATTTTTTTGATTCCTTGTGTCTATGCATAAAGCTCAAATGTGAATGTTAATTGCGACTAAAGTGCGCTTTTTACGGGAATTCTTTGGTGACGCGGACTCTATTGGTTACATCGACGTAATATCATAATTCGTTATTCAAAATTGGCATTGACAACGACAAGGCATGGAACTATAAAAAAGCGCGATTTAAACGGTATGTGCCATTTTCGAAAAAAAAAACGTCACAGAGTGTGAAATAGATTCAACCGGCTCTGACGCAGATTCTATACGGGTGCGGTAGAGAAAGAACGTCACCCCAGTACGTCACCCCAGTACTAACGGCTTCGCGCGGTTTTTCAAGTATCGCCTTCTATGAAGAGGCCCAATCTGTTTAGGTCAATGATTAGTCATTGGTTTAGGTTGCATGTCTCTGCGACAAGGTGACATCTGACACATGACATTTTTTTAAAATTATAATACATTTTCATCATAGTGTAAAGAGTTTGGATTACGGAAATTTTAATTATGATTGAATAATATCAAAATTCTATCCTTCATTACACTTCGAAGAGATCCTTCCTTTGATGCAAAATTAATTAAAACTGAATAACGGCACTACTGAGGGGGGAAAGGGTCTGGTTCCCCTGGACCCTTTCAAGCCTTTGCAAAGGTCAGACGGCAGTCGTTTCATTGTAATTACCAGACTCCACAAATCCCGAAACATAGTCCATGCTTACTCTGGGCTCCAACTGCTTGCTGCTTGCGACTGCATTGGACGCAACTGGGAATGACACGCTAAGATGAAGAAAAAGCCTGAGAGGGAAAAAATAACGTTTGCATGTACATACACCTTTTTTAAATAAATTAAAATATATGAATGTTTATTGGCCTTGCGCTTTACCACGCTTGAACGCTCACAATTTCTTTTACCTTTTCTTACCTAAAGTTATTAATTAATGATTTTACTTTTCGAAACGTGTCTAATCGAGTGATCATTTGTAAAACGACTATTACGCAAAAAAGTGTAAGAGTAGTGGTTTGTTTTATATTTTACAAATGCCTCCTTAAGGCGACGTAGTAGCGTCAACTAGCGACGCCAATTGATTTTAATTTTTAGCTTTTAAACTGGATCTATTTTAAACAATTTCGGGGTTACAAGCCTCTGGGCAAACACTTATACTATTTATTAAATAACCATACACAAATGTTGGGTCCGTTTTTGTAACGTCACCTTAAAGGATTCTTCAAAATGAAATCATCCAGTTCTACAGTTGGTTCTTAGAATTATCGGGTCTTATAGAAACTAGCCTATGGAGGGAGTATTTAATCATTTGTATTTTTTTTAACGGCGTTTGAAAAGCTCAAATTAAAAACTAGAGCTTTTAAATTACAAAGTTTTTACAAAAGCATAGTAAATGAATGATACTTGTTAACTTGTCATAAAGATTTGTTGACAAATACTTTCAGAACTTTTGCTAATTGCTGATTATATTATATTTATTCATTTCTAGAGGGTGCTACCTCAATCGACATGCACATGGCGGAACTACTTACAATAGTTACAATAATCTGGTCTTATTGTATTCTCTATTGCAAAAGTTCTATAACGGTACATGGTAGAAATACCAAAAGTCCGCACAAAGAGGTTTGAATCCTGTTTTCTTATTCGTACTGCGAAACAATGGAATCAGCTGCCTGAGGCTAGAAGCTACAATTTGGGGGTTTTCACAGCGCGAGTGAATAGGTATCAGAAGATACCTATTCACTACCTAGAAAGGTAATCGTGCTACATCTTAGACCATATTATCACTTCATCACAAGCCCATTTAATTCCCCACTGCTGGGGCACGGGCCTCCCTCAATCATATGATGGGTAATTGCCATACTCACCACGCTTGGCAGACGGGTTGGCGAGGGTTTTTATATAAATGCAGAGTTTTCCTTCTCTGGGTGCTGAAGATCATGTCAGCAGCTCTACCTTAGTCGCCTTTTACGACATCTCGGTAAGAGTGAGGGTGGCCTATTCTACTCTGCCGGGCACCACACGGCGAATTATCACTTACCATCAGGTGAAATATGGTCAAACGCTTACCTATCTACAATAAAAAATAGCGTTTTATATTTAAACGTGCCTGTTTAATTGAAAAATCAATATATCCGTTAATAGCGATAGAACTATCCTAAGCTATAAACTTGGCTCGAATTGGTTCACGAAACAAAACAAACAAGTCTAATTCTAGATGGACTTAACGAATAATTGCTGGGGTCAATTAGAATTGCGTTCCATTTGAACACCGGCTTGTTATGGAGAGTGCCTGGCGCGGAACAACACCGCGGGACTACCAGAATAAACAATCCCCCTAACGACGAGAAATAAACCTACCTATTTACTTTTGAGATAATATCGTCCAACCGATTACCGCTACGGCGGCCAATCTCAACGATCAGCCACGTACGGAGGATATATTATAGTGCTCAAGTGTGTGCGCAAACTCAAGTGCACTCTCTATTCCCTTACCTTCATATTCCACAACTGTGACACGACCGGAGAGGGATCAGGCGCAGGACACGTTGGTCTGCGCCTGAACTAATCTTCCAGCACGGGTATAGACAGAGAATTTGATACGAAAACTTAAGTATCTTTTCCCTTTTTTTTACCCATTCTATGGAACCGGGAATTACGAATGAAGTGAGAACTAATTAATGCAAATAATTTGCGGCATAAATACTAGTGGCCCGCCTCACGTTTTCAACATACTTATCCAGTGCGCTAAATTGCGCAAACTCAAGTGCACTCTCTATTCCCTTACCTTCATATTCCACAACTGTGACACGACCGGAGAGGGATCAGGCGCAGGACGTTGGTCCTGCGCCTGATTGAGCTTAACGTGTTTTCCGAGGCACGGGGTACTAGACAGAGAAATTTGATACCGAAAACTTAAGTATAAATTTTTCCCATTTTTTTACCCAGTTCTATGGAACCGGGAATTACGAATGAAGTGAGGAACTACCTAATGGCTAATAAATTTGTGGCACTTTGGATTTTTCCGTTTTATTATACTAGTGGCCCGCCCTCACTTCATTTCAGGACATTATTTGCTTTATACCAACAGATAGCGCTAGGTGTCTTTTACATTACGCAAGCGTTTCGTATTTCAGATTATGTATAAGCGTTGTCACGGTCTGCTAGAGTTAAAGATATATAAATTAAGTAAATCAACTATATCCGTCGACTGGGTTATTTACCTAATGTTAAATATGCGGAAATATCCCTATCTTCATCGGTAGGTAGGTGCTTTAAGAATATTTTATATTGAGATGGTTTTTACTCTAGGGAAGAAGGGGCGATAGACTTTTTATGACAGACCCAAATCCAAACGTCTAAAGCTGTGGGTGGAAAATAGTTGTAACGAAATTCTCCGTATTTTTTTTATCACCCGACGGGGGAGAGCTTACTTAGTCCTCTGCTCACCTAATGGTAAGTGACAATAAAGTTGAAGGTAGAACGCATTGCAATAAGAATTTAAATAGTTAGCACCTGGAATAAAAATACAGCGCATCTCTCATATATTTACTAACTTTAGTAATATCAATGTGGGTAGCTACAGTAGTAACAACGGGACTATTAAAACCCATTAGGTGGGATTATACCCACATACATTAAAAGCACCTACTATTCACTTATTATGTACTTTTATACAATTTAAAAGTTTAGTTTGTCGTCCTTCACGTAAAATTTTAGAGCCCTCGTTACTTTAATTTAACTACATTGTTAATGTATGTATACTCGTATATCGTGTAAAAAAGCGTCGTCGTAAAAGCCTAAAAATATTTTTATTACATATTTATAGGAATAAATATGTAATAAAAATATTTTTAGGCTTAGCCCATAGTAATCAAAGTAGGTATACGAAGACTTTAAATTATTTTAGTAAATAATTTATTATGGGTGGGTTGATTTAGGCAGGTCCTACCTATGTCTGTCGAACATAAAATTGCTATCGTTTTCGAGCTTATTTCACCGCTCATTTATATGGAACAGCAAACACATTAGGATAATAACTTACGACCCACGTACGCAGGAAATCTTATACTACACAAGTGTGTACGCAAACCCAAGTGCACTCTCTATTGAATTGCCCTCTTATTCCGATGAAATAACAGACACGACCGAAAGAAGCTGTTTTTAAAGGTGCCATGCACGGGCTAAAAGACCGCCAATTTTCTATCGAACCCGTTACCTCAATTGCCGCCGCGCTTTAAAGTAAGACTTATTAGCCACTGCGCCTTACATACCTTTAATACCAGAAACATTTGTAAAAGAAAAACACCATAAAACTTTCCGAGATATCAGGATTTCATTTTCAGGATATCAAACAACGAACTTTAAAAAACGCTTCTTATCTTCTTAAAAAACCGGCCAAGTGCGAGTCGGACTCGCCCATGAAGGGTTCCGTAGCAGCAAGTAAGATATATGGAAGGTAAATTGCGGTTTACGGTTTCATCATCATCATCATCAGCCTATCGCAGTCCACTGCTGGACGTAGGCCTCTCAATTGTTCGCCACTGTGATCTATCCATGGCTTCTCTCATCCAGCTCTTGCCAGCCATCCTGCGCAGATCGTCCCCCCATCTAGCCAGAGGGCGCCCTACATTACGTTTGCCAAGACGGTTTACGGTTTATAACGTATTAAATAAAGTTTAAAAACTAAAACCCGACTGCCAAAAAAACACGATCTAAAAAGCACAAAACAAGAAAATTGTGTCTGCTGAAATGATTATGCCGTATCGCCGTGGTCGTATGCCACATTGATTTTATTTTATTATTATAATGAATCTGTTTTACTACAGTAGGTGGCATACGACCACGGCGAATTTCAGTCATATTTTAAGCCCAATAATCTCAGATCAAGATCTTAATTTGAGGAAAATTTGTACGCTTGTGTAATTAAATATCACCTACATGTGCAACTGTGCCGTACCTACTGTATTGCATTGGCGTGTGGTTTATATTTAATGCATGGGTATTATCACGCTACGGCTTCACCGTACATTTTAGAATAGTAACAATATTTGTAAAGTGCAGTGTGGTCCAATTAATCAGACTACAAGCTGAACGCAAATAAGCAATATAGTGTCAACCCACACGCCTGCGTATTGTACGCAACTCAACAGCGCTCCTCTCAGCTAATTATACCTAATCATGTTTGTTCTTTAGTATAATATCCATCCACTGGACTTTACAACGTAGGTTTACATAATTTACTATTTGGGAATTAAAGTTTTAGTAAAAACAAGTCCATTGCATACGGTTTCTTTGACGTACAAATGTTCAGACTAGCGAAAGATGCGCACTGGAGTAGAAAAATCTTCACAACAATGAAGTAAGGTTACGTAGTATTCTTTGAAGTCGCTTTCAAAAACAGGGCAATATACCCTTGTTTTCTTCAAAGTAACAACGAACACTTATAATGATCCATCAAAGCGTACCACTTTTTCAATCGCGGTATAAAAGCTCTCCATTAATTATAGCGATTGGTAGACAAGAAACAATTGGTAGGAAATCCGTTCTGTGAGGCCGTTTCGTGGCCATTACTTCCAATAGCCGATAGTATTCGGAGAATGATCGGTAGGTTGGCGCCTGAGTGTGCGGGGAGTGGCAGACGTCCCCCGTCCATCAGTCACATGCAACAGGTACATTAACCTCTTCCGTCAGCGCGCTCTAGCCTGCCTACTGTTAACGAGTATAAATTAACAACTATGCCCCCTACACAGACCACTACCAACTATAACTTGGAATGCACGGAAACATTGCCAGAGTATCAACCATCTTTAATTCACAAATAATTTGTTTTCATTCTGCCTCCTTTATGAGCTAGACAAAGTGTAAACGATCCTGAACAGTATCAATGGGTTCAATAACTTAAATATACTCGCAAAATGAAACTGATAACTAGCGGGTTTTGCATACAGTACTTTTCAATCCCTGTGTTAAGTCGATATTCGTTTGGTTCCAAGAATTTGGCTTTTAGCATTTGGTAATATTTTGGCATATGAAGCAGTTTGGAGTGCACCCTACTGCGCACCGACTGTAACGAGCTTAAAATAAACCACAGACATGTACTGAAATAATATTTTAAAACTGGTATACACTTTTTAAAAAAATAATTTGACAATTTATATTTTTCTTATAAGCCCTGTAAAATATAAGAAGATAATAACTGAAGTTTTTTAACTTATTTTTAATTTCCCTAAAAACGTTTTACGTAGCCATAACATATTCTATAAATCTGTAAAAAGGTACCTATAAATACAAGAGTAAAATATTTTCCGTAAAAAATATAGCTATATTATATAGTTATATATAGATTTTTAGACAAAAATCAATATATCACATGAATACTACATAATAATATATGATACTACACACACCAATTTCTGTTTCGTTATCAAAAATGAACAGAAAAACCTTTCGTCTTTTTCGCTCTCGTCGTAACACACCCCGGCTAGCTCTTCATTTTGCATTTTTTGTTCTTCAGCAAAAAGTTGTTGAACTAGTTAACCTTTTTAAGTGCCTAAGCGGAACGATTTTTCCGATTTCGTAGCCAAATAGTGAATACGCTAGCTGCAAACTCTTCGCGTCCGGATACGCGGAAATGGCACAGGATATCACGCCGTCATTTTTTCGAAATTCAATGAGACCCAAATATGTGTATTTTAAATTAGCATTTAAAAATTTATGACAGCGTAGAATTGGAATTAATAAGGCCGTTGACATATAGATAACTGTGACTTGTAGCAAATAACATTGTTATAGAAATATAGGGAAAAAATCAAATTGAAGCCAAAAGTTCAAATTTAGTATTGAGGGAGTTCAGATGATGGTTATGATGGGATTAATGTGCAGATTGTTATATTTTTAAAATTTTAAAAGAGCTGAAAAACAAATATTTATATAAACTGCACGATTCGATTCTGGACGCTGGGTGGGCGAGCCCGAATCGCACTTGTCCAATTTTTTAGAGTTAAGTATCCTATGAATTTTAGGGTTCCGGAATTCACAAGAAACTCTTATAGATTTGCACTGTCCGTTCATCTGTCCGTCTTTTCGCAGCTTAGCTCAGAGATGATTTGTATTAGAAAACTGTAATTTGGCATGAACTTAAACAATAGTTACGCTAATAAAGTATTTTTTTTCTTTTTAAGGTAGCTTCCATAAACATACAGTGGGAGTTGTATTTTTTTTTCTTGGGTACCTCATCATGTGGGTTATTGTTAAATACGTATAGTATATTTTCAAAATAATATGACGATAACGAGTTTTCGATTCGGGTATTCTTTTGTTAAGTATTATGCTTTAAAATGCAGATTGTAATTATAATCAAGTGTCTCACCCTTCTGATAGCTAAGGGATTGGCTTTAGATATTTTTTTGAAATTGAAATCGATATTCCGAACCAGCGGTAGATAGTAATATGTGTACCTATTTTGACATTCATAAGTGTTCTGTATGGTCCTAAATTGAATAAAGTTTTTTTATCTTTATCTTATCTATCTGAAAAAAATAGTAGTACGAAAACTATCAAGGCTAACTACGGAGCGCTACATTGCCGTGGACCGACACGCTTCTGTCTCCAGGCTGTGTCTCTGCGACAGCTAGACAGACAGTTGTTTACAAATCATGTTTTTCGCTTCGCTATAACAACAAATAATAAAAACAAAAGAAAGTAAATATTTAAGAGGGGTATACAAAAATCATCCATCAGGTGACTCGCTTGCTCATTTGTCGCCTCTAGCATAAAAGACCGCCATTTTTGTCCTATTTATGCTGATATTAATAAACGGTAACTGGCAAATACTGAAAATATTAACAGCATACTTAATTTTATATTTACTTTAATTATAAATTATTAAATCAATGTTACGGAACCCTCCGTGCGTGAGTCGTACCTACTCGCACTTGGCCGATTTTTATGTGTTTATTTTGTTCAGCATGTCCAGATTCAGTAGGCGGACACTCTAAGAGCACAAAGTAATTTAAATATTTTCATCAAAGGAATAATTTCTGACAAATAGTTTTGCTTCAATTTAATTCGTCTTTTATTTTTTAAACAATTACGTAGTTTATTTATTTTATCATGGACGTGAATATTTTTACCTGTTCATGTATTGCTGCCATTTTAATCTCAAAGACTCAATTTTTTTTAAGGATAAGGAAATAAATTATACCTACTCTCATATCATACAACAATGTAAATTATACTTAACTAGCAACCCGCCCCGGCTTTGCACGGGTGGAAATATGTAATACATATAAATCTTCTTGAATTACATACCCTATCTATTAAAAAAAACCGCATAAAAATCCGGAGCGTAGTTCTGAAGATCTAAGCATACATAGGTACGACTTTATACTATGTATACGCACATATACAAAAAGAAACTATACATTTTAGAAAAACTTCGCGAGTTTAAATGAGCTTTTTATAAACGTACTATTTATATAAAATGTAGCACTTGGCCGGTTTTTTATTGCTATATCCATTGCATATTAGTAAGTAGGTATCTTAAGATTTTTTGGTGGACAACAAATAAATCGCGGGGAGGAAAGTCGGTAGTAAAACGTCCGTAGGCAGCTTAAGCGATTAAGGAGACATTGGAATAATAAAAGTTAAAAAGACACCGCTAAGATATTCTTTTCAGATTAAACACAGCTTTCCTTCTTTCTTGAATTCTTTATGAGGCTTAACGCAACGAATTAGAAGAGAGAAATTTAGCATTTAACTGTTGAGAGCAATTTGAATACCGATTCATATGCAATTAATTTCAATTATGATACGATTAAGCTTATTTTATACGTAGCTGGAAGGTCACGCTGAGCTGAGCTGATCATACGTATCTGTAGGATAGAGCTGTATGCCATATAGTAGGTATTTTTTTATGAAATTCCGTTCTGCAGTGCTGACCATTTCAAATCAAAATATTTTTTGTTTGGCTAAGAATACTAATTTCCATTTTTTTTTATAAAATAAGGAATTATTTTTCCAAAAGAAGTCTTTTTTTATTGAACAGGGTTACATTTTCATTGCATTTCAATCCATTCAGTCATCTTGGATACGTTAAAATTCGTAATTATTGAATATGAGTACTGTAGTGGCAGCAACGCAGCACAAGTGACTCGCAACATCAACGACAAGTTTTCAAATTAAGGAATTTCGAACTCCGTTGTTGCCTGCGATAAAAAAAATTGTGTTCGATAACCGCAAGCGCTCAGCAAGTTGCTTGGATCCTGGTTAAGCACCTAAACAATTCCCTTAAAGTAAACTTACCCCTAGAACAGTGATGGTCACTGTTTGGTGGTCTAGCGCCGGTGTGATTCATTCATGCTAGAAAACAATTTTTTAGAATTGGAACTGATTGTGAATGAAATCTTGACAAATTTGTTAAAAACAAATAATCTGAAAATCTAAAAGAGATTTTTTCCACTTGCAAAATTATCTTACGTAGAAACTATTAAGAGTGGTCGGTTTAAAAATAAAATGCCACATAAGTAACAAAGAACGTCTAGTAGATTAACTCGTGCGCCACACGTCTCTGAATGGGGCAAGATTTTCTCTGCAATCCTTTAAGGTTTAAAGAAAGCGCCGAGAATACTGTGCAAAATGTGTTTCTACAAAAAAATTCATTTCTGCTTCGGGCTTGCCCGTGTTGTCCTCGATAAAGATTATCGATATTTCCTATTTTTTTATTTTTCTTTAGATTCCCGCTAACCGCGTTGCCCTCATGGACTAATTGATGATTTCCCGTAGTAAATAGTAGATTGTATGATAAGGGAGCAAAATAATATTTTTACGGCAAGATGCGTTATTTTTAATCCTGAGCGGAGTGAGGGATTCTTTAGTAGAATCCGGAACCTATCAAGGGGTTCAAAGTATTCCGAGCCAAAAATATATTTTGCACCCGAGTCATACATTCTACTACTTTTCATCACCTCACCTCATACTATGAGAAAATAAGCAGGCAGCGCCAACACCATCCTGAACATGTTCTCACGTAGGTTTGTCTGTCGGTACCTGAATCAATCGGTCCTGTGCAATGCTTCAATTCAGCAATCGAAGCATTCGATTTTTTTTAATTAATTATTATTGTATATCTAGTGTCCAATTGTTGTTTGCTCATTAGTCAGCACTAATGAGCATTAAATGAGGGCTATGCTCGGAGTATCTCTGAAGGACCGCATCAGAAATGATGTAATCCGACAGAGAACCAGAGTCACCGACATAGCCCACCGAACTAGCAAACTGAAGTGGCAGTGGGCTGGTCATATTAGCCTGCAGAACTGACAGCCGTTGGAGCCGAAAGTCCTTGAGTGGAGACCGCGACTCGGTAAGCGTAGTGTAGGACGCCCTGCGACAAGATGGGATGATGACATTCGAAGGCTGGCTGGTGTGGGCTGGATGAGAGTGGCCGAAAATCGGGAGCAGTGGCGTGCATTAGGGGAGACCTATGTCCAGCAGTGGACGAGTGTGGGTTGCTAATGATGATGAATGAGCAAACAATTGGACACTAGAAATACACTAGAATTTAGCTGGACGGGAGGCAGAAAATTCCTTAAAGGTATTTTGTACAACTTCTCGGATATTGAATTTTTTCCCGCCAAGACGTTATCCAAATTCTGGAAGAAGTAGTAGTCTGTAGGTGCAAGGTCTGGTGAGTAGGGCGGGTGACGGTGAGCTTCCAACCCCAGTTCTTGCAACATGGTCGCATGCTGTGCTGTATGAGGTCGCGCGTTGTCGTGAAGGATCAGCGGAGACGAGCGATTGACTAATGCTTGTTGGAGATGTGCCAACTCCTCCATCATTGTGTTCAGTTCTTGACAGTACACATCTGCAATAATACTCACCCCGTTTGGTAAGAAGCTGTGATATACGGGTGGCAAGGGCATACTCGACCTCCATATTGATATGGCAAGTTGTTCACCTATACCTACACGAACGAACAAGATAAGTATGATAGTTTTTTTTATGTGATAGGTGGCAGATGAGCAGACGGATCACCTTATGGTAAGCGATTGCCGCCGGCCATGGACACCTGCGACACCAGTGGAGTCACTAGTGCGTTACTAACCTTACAAACCCCCCCTATCCCCCTGAATTGGGCCTCCGGTACCCTCACTTACACAGCGAAACACAGCACAATGCTGCTTTGTGTGAGGCCGTGCTATCACTCCGGTCGAGCCGGCCCAATCATGCCGAAGCGTGGCTCTCCCACGGTATCAATTATATTTATCATCGTAGTGTGTCTTCCCGGTTACAAAGATTTCGTTCGAACCGAGGGTCGGTACAAGAATGCCGAAATCCTCTTTGGATATTCTCTTTGGAGTATACTCATTCTCCACTCATACACCCATTATTATCTTTAATGTCTTAAATATATTAATTGCTTGTAGTCAGAGATGTAGGCACAAAGTATATTTGCAAGTAAGTTACTAAGATGTGTTCACACTAAACGAAATTCAGGCAGAGTCCACAGATATGTTCCTTACTCGTACTTCAAAATAATTGTCAAACAATATGAAGTTTTAAGTTATTTTACCTACTAGTCATTATGAGAAACGTTCAACTCTCTACTAATCACCCGCTTTCGTTCTATATAACTCCCAATCATCAAAGCAACATCGTGTGTGGGTGAGATATAATAATCCCCATACTCTCCGCGTGTCGTAAAGGGCAACTTATATGTCAGGTGAGAGGCTAGTGCCTGCTATTTATGTTCGCTATTAATCTGCACTGAAAACAAGGGTATTATTCCTAAACACCTACCTTAATATTGTGTAGCAAAATGTATTTTGGTGTTAATATGAAACCTTTATAGATCACCTGGTTAAATTATACTGACGTCACAGCTAGCTGGCTTGATCAGCTATTCAATTAACGGCCTAACCATTTAACTTAACATTTGATATTCAGGCTTGAGGAAATCAGCACGATTCTCATAGTTTCTGAAATGTGTAAACCATGTTCAACCAGGAGCTTCGTTGTTATACTAGTTTTACCAAATCATGGTAAAGATAAAGATATTCAATCACGAAAATATGTGTAAGAACAGTATTACAGAGATTAACATGGGTTGGTACAAATTGTGAGTTTCAACATGTTTTGGCAATATTTGGTGTGTAAAATTTAAATTAAACCAAGATATTGTTATTAATAAACAAAAGTGATCCTAGCATATCCCAGGCTCCGGGCGGTAACTTTGGACTCTACCGGGAATGACACGCAGTTTATAATATGAAAAAAACCGGCCAGTCGGACTCTCCCATGAAGGGTTCCGTAGCAGTAAGTAAGATATATGGAAGGTAAATTGCGGTTTACGGTTTATGACGTATTAAAAAAAAACTACTCACTATATCTAGTTCAAACCCATTTTTGTTGTTAGTTTTCATGATTATGTACATCATATATTTTTTTTAGTTTTATAATTCATTTATTATAGAAGTTAGAGGGGAAGGGGGGGGGGGGACACACAATTTAACACTTTGGGAGCGTCTCTTGCGCAAAGTATTGTGTTTAGATAAAAATGATATTAAAAACCTCAACATCATTCTTAAAGACTTATCCATATATCTATGTACCCACACGTACCAATAGGTTTGATGAAAAAAAAAATTGAGTTTCAGTTTCAAGTATGAAGACCCCCCCAATTTTTTTTTCCAATTTTTATGTAAAAATCGTAATGCGGTTAACAAAATAGATCTATTTACCAACTTTCAATAGTATAGTTCTTATAGTTTCGGAGAAACGTGGCTGTGACATACGGACGGACGGACAGACGGACAGACAGACAAACATGACGAATCTATAAGGGTTCCATTTTTTGCCATTTGGCTACGGAACCCTAAAAAAACAGCTGTTGTATGTAATATGATATCATAGGCCATTAGCTCACTCCTTGCGCATTTACGGCCAGAAAAACCACAAAGTGCATTTTCAGCGTTAGTCACAATAACGTGAGGTAAATTGTTCAGTTATTATAATAAGCATGCTAGTGGCTTACTTTACGGCAGCACTGCAGTACATTAGTGGTGACGGTGAAATTAAAAGATATGAAACTTTTCTCGGAACAATGTAGTACTCGCAGTGCCTCGTCCCATTTATACGTAGTTCAGAGAAGCTGTAATAAACGCCCACGTTCACACCGTGGCCCCATAAGGTTATAAAGCTTTTGAAAGTATCCCGCTGTACGTAGACGATTCCTAGGATTTTACTAATTGTCACGTTTACACAATTTAAAAAGTTTGAAAAAGGCTACTTAAACATTTTACATCTAAGTTACCTTTTATAAACTTTTCTAGGTCACTATTGATGATGGCAAACATTTTTATTTGAGGAAAATAGGACCAAATTAACAGAAACAGATAACATTAAGTCTTTGTTAAATAAAATTGATATTTGTTTGTAAAATATAATAGCTGTTAAATGTTTGTAATGCATAAGTTTGTTAAAGATTAATAAAAATTAATATTGTCAATTAATAAAAACTCAGACTTAACCAAGCTTTCAATTTATATCTTGAATATTAGATATATTTAGGTATTTTTTATAGTACAGAAACAAATTACAAGTATGGTACAACAACAATGGACAGTACAATAAGGCGGTCTTATCGCTTGTAACGATTTCCCCAGACATCCTTTGGGTAGTGAAAAAAAACAACGTATTTGTGATGGGGTATTATTATTTGTTTTATGATATAGGTGGCAGACGAGCCCACGGATCACCTGATTCCGGAATTTTTTTACATTTTGCAAAAAAATATTATATAATTAGGTGCCTAATATTATAGTCACTGGAAAACAAACACTTATCTATGTACCTACCAAAATATGAAAATAACATGCTATTTACCGTTATTGATAGGGGCTATATCTTCTGCGAGGCTATCATGATAGCTTTTTTGTCAAATTTATTGCCCACAAACTGGATCCATCAGGGCTAAAATACAATTTGACTAAGATGAATGCTCACTTTACGGAGGTCGTAAAAAGCCGTCTTCGTCGTTACAAGTGCGATCTATATTCATTCACAAACAAAATAACAAGGCCTTTCCATAACGATGAACGCAGATAAACCTACCCCACTTATATGAATGAATGCTATGTAGCGGTTTATCTAAAGTTTACGTTGTCATATAAATCTTGTCTGGCTATTTTGCTGAAAATAATATACAAAGATTTATATAAAGATCTAAAAAAATATATAAATAAATAAATGTATACAACATCTCATACATTGACCTGTCGGTACGGATACGGATATCAGACAACAGAGGAATTACAAATATATACTCTAAATACATATATTAGGTGTAAAGACCTGATGGAATTACCTTTTGTATGGCGATTTTCCTAGAAGTTATTAATATTCCATAGTAACGTTTTTAATTTGAAAAGTAACTATTAATGCTACTTCTCCATAATTAACTGTGCTTTAATGGAAAACGTTTATTAATCTGTAAGATAATTTTCAGAAAAAATATGTTTTTAATTTAAAATAATATATTATAAAATACAATAATATCTGATATCTCTATATATTGCAAACCTTAAAATTTAGTCTTAAATCAAAATAAAATTATGTGATGACTTTTTGCTTATTAAAGGAGACATCGTTGCCCGCCGATATATTTCCTGAACAATATAACCTGGAGCCCAATTCTCGTGTTCGTGATATTTTGAAAACATGGCGGATATCACCTGAAAACCATACAAAAAACTGTGTGAAAAAAACAATGTCGTATGAAAATAAATATCACGAGCACGAGAATTGAGGTCCAGGGCCTCTTTAAGGCAAGATTGAGTAATTACCCCTCATGTGACTGAGGGAGGCCCGTGCCCCAGCAGTGGGGACTTAAATGGGCTGACGATGATGATGATGATGATGAGTGAATAGGTATTTCACGGGCAAGCATGGCCCACCTTGGACTTCATCTTCACTTAACATCAGGTGAGATTGAGGTCACATGCTTGTCTGTCGTATAATATGTAGAAAAATAAAACATCTTATTGTGTCTCGAAAAAAAAAACGACAATTTCATAGGTAAAGACCTATTATTATATGAGAATTAGGTTAGGTACTCTGCGTTTTCGTTATTGTAGTGTTATGTTTATTGTTAAAATTAATTTGTTGATTAAATCCTTTATTATTTTCGTTTTTGCCTGAGATACAGGAGTTTCCTAGTTCAGGCAGTAAACTTAAAATTGATCCCTTAGTATAAGTAGATTATAAGTATCATGTTGTTGTAATGATTTTGCAATAAAGTTTTGTTATTTATAACATCTAGACACTGAACTAACACAAGTGTTCACCACAGAAATGTTTGTCGAGGTTGGGGACAGAAGTCACGACTTTTGGCGTATGAGGCAGGGTCACTACCAAATGCGCCATCCGGCCAGGCAATGAATATTAAAATGAATATCTAAAATCTGTGAGTGAGTGTAACTTTAAAGTTTTTAAATTTATTTTTACACTAGCTGCTCTTCGCAAAAAAAGTAACTGTAGGCAGCAGTCCTTTCCGAAGCTTGGTGGATAATTAACTTATACATGTATCCTGTAAGGGTATGACAAGAGATATATTAGTATTTATTGCAATACATGAGAAAAATTATAGATTTCACGGTAATATTAACATTTATGGGAGTTTACGGAAATTAAAATTAGTAAAGAAAATAATTTACTGACACAAAGTAATGAACCATACCTACACTTGAATAAAGTGTGGCTCATAAAGATGGAAATGACATTTAATTTATTTAAGAATTTAAATCTTCATTTCGTGACCTTAACGAAAATGAAAATGAGTAAAGAACAGAATCTATTGACATGGAATCACAAACAGCACTTACACTCAAATTAAATGTAGCTGAAACTCGTGTTCAGTGAGTAACAAATTGCTTTCTTTGAAATCAAAACCATAAAAGGCATTGAAATGTTTGCTCACAATTGACTCACCATTCAACATACAAAAGTAATTATATTTTTACTTATGTAATAATTGGTGACTTAGGGCTGGTTTCTGAATTGAGAATTTGAAGTTAAGCACGATCTTTGACAGTTGAGTCATACTTCAACTGTCAAACTTTGTGCTCAAATAGTGCTTAACTTCAAATTCTCAATTCAGAAACCGGCCCTTATTCGTGAATACAGCCTGATCACGCTTATTTGGCACATGGCAATAGTCGGTTTTATTTACAAGAGTGTCAGTGATTCGTCCCATAGAAAAAATATTGTACAGCGCCCCCATGTCAAAGGGAGCGTTCACTACCACTGTTCTAAACGGGTCGTCAATTTCATCATTCGGTGTACATATTTGAAAAATATTGGAGATGATGAAGTTTTATTTCGAAGGGGAGTTTTATATAATCGGTTTTATATAATTTTCTTCGAAATTAATATCAGAATCTTAAAGATTCTGATATTAATTTCGAAGAACATTGGATTTCAGGACCGCCACGTAAATGATATCTCTATCAATTGACCCATGAATATTGTAAGATATTAAATCAATGTTTCGTTATTTTTAATGGGATTACAACGTTTGCTCTCCGACTATCCCAGTCATTTTCTCTCGGACTATAAAACGGTTGATCTTGGACTGTCTATCCCAGTCATTGACTCTTGGGCTATAAAACGATTGCCATCGGACATCTCAGTAATTATCTCTTGAACCATAATACATTCGGCTTATCTCGTCACAAATGACGGACGAATCGCTGGACACCTTAACAAAGAGGGAGGTTTAGGGGGCAACATACTGCCCAACTGCCAAAATGTGTCCAAAACACTGCAAAGATACATTTGTTATTTCAGCAATCGCATATTGAGGAGTTCCATCGTAGGCTGTTATGATCGTTAGCATCATTTCGACTTATGCAAATATGTCGTTAAATACCTTTCGGAAAGCAAATACGAGAGTCCCTTTATGAAGTACCAACAAAAAGTCAAAATAATTTATTGTATCATAACCCAGGTACATACATAAAAACGGCAAGGGTTGGCCCCTTCTATTAAGTGCAAGTAGCATCTGTGTCAGAAAAGGCCACTCTTCCTCAACACACTCATACGCCGCGAATACCTATGCAGTTCGCGAGCCACTCACGAGCTGCATGCGTACATTTTATGTACATACGTCGCTCTTACGCCGCCCGCGTGCAATTCATAGATAATTCAGATGTGGACTCTCCACATCTAATGAATTTAATGAGCAAAATAAGATTAAGAGTCAGGGGCAAACACAACAATAGTGTTAGGTATTGAATATCTAAATGACATTGTAGATGCTTATAAAAATTGTGGATTTCCCTCGATTTCCGTGAAAATCCGTCATCAGATCTTGTTTTGGTGGGAATGGGGCCACTTCAGAAGTACCTACATTCTTGCTAATAAAAAAAACGGTTAGTAACTGGTGAACCAATCGCGGTGCAAAAACATAAAAAACATACAGTTGAATTCCTCCTTTTGGTTTTGGTGTCAGTTCAATTTTTGATACTCAATTTGCTTCTAAATGACTTTGGATAGAGAAACCAATGGACTTAACTAATTTTATAGGAGAGGCAGAGACAAAACAGAGGTATGACATAGGTACTAAGGTTAACATTAGTTAGCTTTACTTTACTAAACTAACTGTTATTGAACCATAGTATTGGTTGTAATATTTTCCACTAGCTATCAATCACGTACCGCTCGCGATGTCGAATAATATTGTCTCATTAAATATTCCATAATCCATCAGAATAACAAAAACAAGCCATTTTAACTGGGCTTTTAACACAACCAAAGCCGACCAAAACCGAGCCAGTGAAATGTGGAAACATTACCACAAGATGAACGCACAGATTGTTTGAATCTATTTCAGTTAATACTAGAAATAGAGGAAATAGTCTTCAGAAAGTTGTTTTTAAATTGCTTTATCTGTAGAATATTAAAAGCGCTCTCGGATTGAAACGGTGAGAATTGTTGAGTGCAACAAAACTATTTGCAAAGGAATATTATCCTACGTTTTAAACTGTTGCTTGAAAATACTCGTAACGGCTTGTTCAGAGTATGTGTTAAATGTTCGCATTGTATTTTTAAAAGGTCTTTCTGAGCGGAATGTTTATAATTTTATCGTTCAAACACGTGTTAGGTTTCTGAAAAAGTACGTTAGTATTGTTCTCCTGATGTGATGTTCTTTTTTGTCCTATACCGTTTAGATACGAGATGCTATATATGTTTAAAATTTAATATATTTTTTTACGCGAAACACCTAAATTGACACGTGTTGCGTTGCGATTGCATTTAAAAGCTCTAGTGTCAAAGGACGCGTCAGCTATCCACTCGGTCCATCGACACTCAATTTCGATCCTTATGGAGCAAGTTCAAAGGGCAGTTCAACGAGTGCAAAATGATCGGTGCCGCATGGCCCGCTAGGCGGCCTACGGAACACCGGTGTCGATCATTTCGACGGCAGAACGGAACGGCCAATTAAGCGGTTATGGAACGTGCCTCCAGTCGCACTGTCAGTCTGTCTGTCATCCATTAATACCCGCATTAAACGTTTAGCCACGTCAATTTTGCGCAATCTGAATACGTTAAACGCAGTTTTATACTAACAACAGTTTGGACTACCTTCAATATTGGCATTATATTTTTAACCATGGTGGTTGGAAAGTAACGATAAAGTAAACACGAGCGAAATAAAAAAAATCGAGCCTTGGCGAGTTTGGTAATAGCATTCGCGAGTACTTTAATACAAAGTAAGTAATTTGCAGTCTCTCCAATACATTACTTTATCTACATTCATCTTCAAAGTAAGGAATTATAGGGAAACTAGTTTGACAAGCTTTATACTGAATAAAATAATGATAGCTAAGGATCGATTTGACCAACGTTTATCCGTGGATAAATCTATGGTATAACGTCAGATTTTTAAAGAAAGACAGCGCTGATACAAGTACTAAGGCCCGATGCGACCAATTTTTATCTAATGATAAATCAAAATCGGTTTTACCAACTACTCATTCAACAGTCAATGTCTATGGCAATGGTAAATCCTTAGACCGCCAATTTTGATAGAACAACTAATATCCTAGGAATTCAAAATGGCGTTGTCATTGTTACAGCTGTTTTTGATTTTTGACATTCCCTGTATAACCCTACTCAACAAAGATTTCCCAGTGTCATTATCATGAACCACAAAACAATACATATTGTTTTTGCCGGTTTATAATGTCATTTGTTCATTCACTCGTCAAACAAGGTATTGCTATACCGACTTGGCATGAACACATTGTGTTTTTTACAAAAATAAAGTAACGAAGTAAGTTACACACAGTTTATTTAGAAAATAAAGTAACGAAGTAAATTACTACGCGAATAGTTATTCTCTTATAGCTGTCCTGTTGGTTGAATCCACCCTAAATCTATGGATTTAGTATCGGATTAGGATTGGCCGAATCAGGCCTTAGTAACTTTTATGGCATTTTTTTGTAGATTTCCCTGACAAGAGACTATTTTTTGTAAATCTTGATGCTGTTAATAAAATAACTGGTGGTGTCAAACTCTCAGAAGTCTAAATAAAATAGATGATAGCGATGACAGGGGGAAGGTGCGGCCTAAATTAGTCCTCTTATGTTTTTGAACAAACCACATGGGTATGGGTACTATGAGTATCATTACAAAAAGCCGCACCGATCGCTTTGGCCGAATTAGCTTCGTCACAGTCGATCATTTTGTACAAAGGAACAGTAAAATAATTTGCCGGCGCAATGGAGCGACCAATTAGCCTCTAGAACGGCGCTCTGAGTCCGACTGCTCTGCCATACTGCCACCAATAACTGCGCTCTACTATCAGCTGGCTTAAGTGATCTGCTGCGTAATTGATGATTGCATTATGCTTGTGACTTAATAAAGAATCCAAGTTTAAGCAACTGAATGGTAAACGACTCGTTTAGCGCAGAAGATCAGACTATGCGTATTTCCATACAAACACAAACCGCTGATAAAGCAGAATGAAAGTTTCATAGTTTTCCTTGTACGTTTGTTTCTTCTTCCCATGGAAAAACTCCATATCGAACTGAAATATTCCATTTTCAGTTGTATCAAACACAAAAAACTGCTGGGCGACATACTTGTCGAAAGCCTCATCTCCACAACATTTAAAAAACTGGGGATCCTTAACAGAGTGCGCAGGTTCTTCACGCCGGACCAACTTTGTCTTTTATACAAGACTCAAGTCCGGGCATGCGTGGAGCACTGCTCGCCTCGCTCTGATGGCTCCGCTAAATACCTTATAGATGCTCTCGATAGATTGCAGCGACGTGCTGAACGTATTATATGTGACGAAGAGGTTACCAATACCCTTTGAACCTCTTTAACTACGTAGAGACATCGGGTCGCTTAGCGTCTTTTACCGGCTATATCATGGTGAGTGCTCAGAAGAGCTTTTCTCTCAATCCACCTGCCTTTTTCCGCCACAGAACTAACTACACGCGCCGGACAATGTTATCACCGCTTCACGGTGGAAAACATTCACAACAAACAACAACAACGTGAACAAGTGTCACGGACTAAAAAATTTGGCAGTTCCTATTTTTGCCGCATCATCCAGAAATGGAACTCGTTGCCGGCGCATGTATTTCCTCTTTACTTATATATGGATTCCTTCAAACGAAGTGTGAAGAAGCTTCTCGCGGGATAGTATGACAGTCCCTTGACATCGCTTCCGTTGTAATTGCAACGTGGGCTCTTCTCTTGCTGAGGCTGACCATCAGGCTGATGAGAGCCAATATACTGTGTCATTATAAAAAAAACTTATGAACCACATGTTCCAATTCCAAATTCAGAATAAGGATAGTAGTTAGCTACTTTAAAAAAAACTAACGAAGAAATAACTATTTACAATTTACAAACTGCAAACCTCAGTATCTAAAGAAGAAAGTCTAGGTAAATGAGAACATTACGGATCTTACTTACTGAGTACTTAAACGTAATCGCTTAAAAAAGGCCGCTTAAGAAAGCCTATAGACACTCAAAGGGTGCCAGTAGTTCTTGCATGGTCAGAAATCATAGCGATTGTAGTTCAACGGACAGGAACATGCGGCTTCTTAATGGATGATTTAAATATGTTAAATGTGTATTTATAATATGTGATATCTTTTAATAATATCGGCTAGTTTTTGGGCCACATTGATTATAAGAAGCTCACAGGTAAGTACGCAGATTTGTAGGAGATGTTATGTATGTACATAATTATGAATAATCTGAATTAGCTCTCAAGTCCATTCAGAATTAGCGGTGAATCGGTCAGTTCTTTCATGCATGTCTGATGAAACTCTAACGGCTGTCGGATCGGATCAATATGATTATTAGTTTCGGCTTTGAATCCTATATCAACAAACTTTTATCACAAGTTTCCTTTTAATTCCTTCCAAATAGAAGGGTTCTAAACGCGATACATGAATAATTGTATGAGTGATTAAATATCTGTTTGAGTAAGTTTATTTTACAAAAGATAGATAATACGTTTATTCTGCTGCACAAAATTATACAGTTACATAAGCAAGTCGTAAACACTAATAATAGTCATAGAGTCTGATAGGTAGAAGCAATTAATGAAATACAAAATATAAGAATAATAATTAGTGAGCAATGTTGCAGCAAGAATGGTCCCCGTCTCAGCCTATGCCACAGCATCTTCTTATCTGTTAGGGGCCATTTTCATGGGGCACGTCGACCCTAAGGGATCTTTTGTACCTTCCCTATCTTTTGCGCTCTTACTCACGAAAGATTCGTTTCATCAGCGTCACGATGTCTTTCGGATTGAAGTGCCTGTAGTCTCCTGGATACACTTTAGGATAAGCGTTACCTAGAAGACACATTCTGCCTCTGGCTAGTGAGTCGCATTCACATAAAAGATGTTCTATGGTTTCCGTCTCCTCCTTGCATGCTCAGGTATCCACAATAGCCTTACCTTGTTGTGTCGTCCTAAGCAGTTTAGGGTTCTGATGGCATCCCACACCAGCTTAGAGTCCACTTTCGGCTTGGCCAATGCCTTCAGTGCCGCTTGGCTGTCACTAAGAATGTATATAGTATTCTTTGCTTTAAGGTTTATATTCCTCCTTGCACATGTGATTATGGCATATGTTTCAGCTTGAAAAACTGTTGCCATTTCTCCCATACTTTGACTTTCTTCATAGTTTTGTCCGTAAACGCCTGCTCCAGTACCTGTCTCCATCTTGGAACCATCTGTGTACCAGATCAGACTGTCCTTTTCAGGTTTTGGTGGGTTCTTTTTCCACTCTTCCCTAGTTGGTATGATTATCTTGAAATCCTTTTGAAACCTATATCTGGGACATATCTTATCATATCCCATTTGGGTTATTCTCTTGAGATGAGGTGCCTCGTTCCATTTAGTGTGTCTGGTTCGAGGTTTGGTTTCGTCCCATATTCCTGCTATTTTCAGCCTTTGAGCAGCTTTCCTTGCCTCCGTTTCTATCACTATATGCAGTGGAGGAAGGTCTAGCAGGAGATCTATTGCTGCAGTTGGAGTTGTTTTGAATGCTCCCGTGATTGCAAGACATGCCGTTCTCTGTATCTTTCCCAGTGTATTCCGGCAGGTCTTTAGCCTTGTTCTGTACCACCATACAATGCTACCATAAGTCAGTATTGGTCTGACCATCGTCGTGTATATCCATCTTTATATCTTCGGCTTTAGTCCCCATGTTTTACCATAGGTTGTCCGACACATATTGAACACCCTTAGAGCTTTCTTAATGGCGTTGTCCATGTGGCTGCTCCAATTTAGTTCTTTATCTAGGTTCACACCTAGATATTTAACTTCTTTCGAACTATGAAGTTGTGTTCCATATAGAGTTGGTGTTTTGAGACCCTCCATTTTTTTCCTTCTCGTAAACGGAACTAGCGTGGTTTTCTCTGGATTCACGGATAGGTGATTTTTTTTGCACCATTCTTCGAGAATCCTCATTGCGTTTTGCGATAGTTCCGATACCGTACTGGGAAATTTCCCATTTATCATGATGACCAGATCATCTGCGTATCCAACTGTGAACAGCGGACCTTCATTGAGTTTTTTGGTTAGTGTGTCCACAACCAAGCTCCAGAGTAAGGGGGATAGGACTCCCCCTTGGGGGCATCCTCTTGTGGTCTTCACAACTACCACGACGATACGGCATAATCATTTCAGCAGAGACAATTTTCTTGTTTTGTACTTTTTAGATCGTGTTTTTTGGTAGTCGGGTTTTAGTTTTTAAACTTTATTTTTCGCGTACGCGTTGGACCCAACATTTGTGCATGGTTATTTAATTAATAGTATAAGTGTTTGCCGAGAGATTGGAACCCCGAAATTGTTTAAAAAAGATCAGGTTTAGTAGCTAAAAACTTAAATCGATTGGCGTCGCTAGTGTGCCTTACCCGTCATCTTAACGCCATAAGTGGCCGTTTTTGGCAGTAATTCATATTTCGAGTAGAAAGCAGACGAAAAAGTTAATTATAAGTATTGAATAAATAGTTAAGTAGTTCTTTTCGAGATGCTCCAACTTCGAAATTAAATCAAATGGCGTCGCTAGTGTGCCCTACCCGTCACCTTAAGATGCCAATCGATTTTAATTTTTAGCTACTAAGCCGGATCTATTTTCAAAAATTTCAGGGTTACAACCTCTGGGCAAACACTTATACTATTTATTAAATAACCATGCACAAATGCTGGGTCCAACGCAGTACGCTGAAAAATTTATTCACGCCAAAAGCGGCCACCTTTGGCGTGAATCTATTTTTCGCGTACAAAAACGGACCCAACATTTTTGCATGGTTATTTATTAAATAGTATAAGTGTTTGCCCAGAGGTTGTAACCCCGTCACCTTAAGCAGGAACTAAAACATAGTTTAACAACTTCCTACTATTGAATAGGCCCGAAAATGTTCGTAGAACCGCACATTTTCGGAGAAATTTCTATTTTTAGAGGTCCTTCATTAAGCTCACTGGATGAAAATATTTTTAAATATGTGTGTGTGTGTGTGGATCTCAACTTCGTCCGTTTCAATTGGACATAATATAAACTCAGTTCTCATCTCACTGCTGTGTTACAGAGTGAAGATTTTTAATGATTAAACTAATAAAACATCTTACATATGTCGTAAAGTTTCATCCTTCATTTGAAATCTTGGCGTAAGTGCACCACGGCATGCATAGATTAAGTCTCGCATGCACATTGTTCGAATAACTCTCAGAGAGGTGAATATTTTGGAAATTTGAAACTTTATTTTCACACGATCGAGGTTTGAGTAAGGCTTCTTTAGGCATGAAACTTTGCTTTTATTTAGGTATCAGGTGTCCGCCTTAATTTGAAAGAGTATCTTTCCACGGCCTCACGGCAACAGGTGAGTGTTCGGCGCAGGCGCGGCGGGCGCGTCGATACCGCTCCCGCCCCCCTCGGCCTCAGGCTGCCTTCACCCTCGCCCATTCACACCCGCACACATCCAGCCCGCATACACAGTGCTCACACATCCAAACGGAACTCAAGCATGTTCACCTTTCCCAAGACACTTCCATGAGCCATAAACTCTTATGTACATAAATAGTGACTTAGCGATGGGAATTAAATGGCTAATATAATAATTAAAGAATGTTTTAGAATAATAGAAACCGGAAAACCACTAGCGCATACATACAATGACAAAAAGAAACATATATAAGTACATTATAAAATATTACTAAAGGATTCCTAATCAGGCCTGAAGTCGACAGTGACCTTTGTTATAATAATAAAGTAATATATAATACGTAAGTTCAGAAATTTTTTCCCTTTGTAGATACGCTCGTGGATTTTGGAATGGACATTTTTATGAATGAACGCAAGAGCGAGGTCCGATAGGACACTCAACTGCTAGGTACTAACTGTTAGTTGTAGTTATAGACTGTACCTACCTAAATATTATGTACCTACAAATAAGTGTAAAGTATATGTGTAGATAATTGTAATTTGAAGAGCTAAAATTATAAACTTCGAATACCTTCGATCTGAGAAAGCGTAGTTTATTTTCAATGGTGCTTTTTGTTTGGTAGTACATTTAATTTGAACCTTATTCGGTATATAAATCGCAGCAGGGACACGTCACGTCCGAGTTCGCCCGCCTACATCATCGGGAAGGGAAAAAAAGCGGCCCGTCACGTCGCTCACGTGACGCTCGCCGACCGACAAAATTACCCTCCTGCGGGATCACTCCTATAATTGGTCATCATTAAACGATCGTTCGCCATTCCCTTTGCCATACAAAGAACCTAGAATATTAGTCTATGGTTACTTTCAAGGAATATACACGAGTAACCCGAATAACTAAGTAATTAAAGAATTGGTTTTCTTTGAATAGTGACTACCTAATATTTAAATTACGTAATTATAACGCTTTCTTAAGTCTAATTTGACGCTCTGGTGGTGTAGCGGATTTGGCTCTACGTTACCTCAATAAAAGGCGAAAAATCTTTTTCTTATGGTGAGGGTTAAGCTTAAGTGTAAGCTAGGGATCATCCTTTTTCGGACAATTGGGATTTAAGCCTACAATATCCTAACCCAACTGGGGCGTATGTGGTACTCAAAGCGATATGATCCCCGGTGGGCACTCAACCCACAACATGCTCTTAACCATTACACCACGGAGGCAGTTATTCAATACTATCGGAATAATGCTCCGGTATTCGGCCCAATCCGGGAGAAAGGAGGGTTTAAAGGTTGCGCACTTCACTCCAATGGTGTCGCAAGTGTTCATGGGCGTCACATAAAAAAAAAAATAATAATATACCTCCCTAAAAGGCCAGCAACGCATCACCACTCTTTCTGCTGTGTCTGATGTGATGTGATGTCACCATCTGTTGACTCTCTTGCTCTTTTGCCTCCCTTCCTCATTAAATAAACCTAAAAGAGAATGTTTTACAAATATTGTCGTACCGGTGTATAATTTTAAAAAGAAAATTGACAAGCTCATTAAAATATGTTTCCAGAGACTATCTCGGTGGCACAGTGGATTGTGGGTCTCCGGGTTCTTAAAATATAGATATAAACGAGATATTCGTAAAAATCCTATAAGCTGTGCAATAATAAATAAAATAGCTTAGAATGAGAAAGTTAAATAGAAAACAAATAGAGCTCTAAAAGTTGTCGAACAGGTTCACAAAAAGCTCTCACCAAACTCTATTAGTATTTTTTTGTGTGCACACGACAAGTGTTGAATGGGCTAAAACAAACACCCTATTATGGATTTAATAAAACACGGATAAATGGGAACATCCGATCATGCACCTCTGTATTTTTCAAATCTATGTATATATTACCATTAGGTCGGTAGTGACGAAATCTGCACGTCTCGGAAAGCTTCTTACAATTTGTGGATATCTGCATTATTTGAGATAATGATTCTGAACATGTAACCGGATCCAGTTGGTGTGGCTCCCATGTCTAAGGGTTGCGAAGGTCAGGACAGCAGTCGCCTCATTGTAATTATCAGACTTACGAATCCTGGAACATAGTCTAAGCGTACGTTGGGTTCCGAAGCGACAGCTTTGGACGCAACTGGGAACTACGCGCTAAGATGAGGGGACAATTGGGAACATGGACATTTAAAATGTGAATGCATGCCTTGTAGTATCGCACAACGTGACTCTTGTATAAGTCTATAAAAACTGGAAAAATCTGCATGTATTGTTCGGAATATTCAACCAGTCTTTGTCTTTAATCAATGGATTTGCGAACTCAAATAAAAGTCGCTACCGTTCGGCGTCAAGCCAACCTCTGCCCTCGGGGAGACCGATTTGTAGAACAATTGCATACAAATTGAAACAGTGTAGAAAACGTTAACGAAAACCGATAGAAGTTTCGAGATGTTGGGAAAAGTTTTATCGACGGCAAACTTCGGAAACCGATAGACCAGTCTCTACGTGCAGCCTTCCTAGATACCGTTCCAACTATACGACATGGGTGGATAGTAAATGTCTTGATAAACTAAGAATGATAGGATGAAGCTCCAACAGTTAGTTACATTAAATAATTGCAATTTAGGTATGTTGTCAAATTCACAAAATCGAGCCATGTTTTCCAATAATCTTTTTTGTTTATTATTTTTTGTAGACCGCCTAAATCCGCGTCACAGGGAAACGCTCTTGTGTTGTCGTTTGAAGGTAGAAAAAAATACTTAGGTATTGATAAAAAAAACCCGGCTAATTGCGAGTTCAACTAGCGCACGGTTTCGTAATATTGCCAAAAAATTTGACACTAAAAAGGTTGAAAAAAAAATTTCTGCGAAAAAAAATCCGCCTTCAAAAACCACGAACTAAAAAGTGTAAAATAATATTTTTAACAATTTATACACTTCAAATAATTTCCCTGTTAATTTCAAATAATTGAATATTTCAACTTCAAATAATTGAATGTTGTATAATTAAATTAACAAGATAGTATTGGGCGCCGCCTTCGGTAACATCTTTTCTCGAGTGTACTGTTATAAAATGTTACTTGAAGTGTATGAAGTGTTAAAAATATTATTTTACATTTTTTAGTTCGTGGTTTTTGAATGGCGGTATTTTTCCCCAGAAAAATTTACACTTTTTAGTTCGTGGTTTTTGAAGGCGGTTTTTTTTCGCAGAAATTTTTTTTTCATCTACATTATTAGACATTACGAGTACATTATAACATTTATTGTTATGGAATGTTGTTTAGGGGTCCTCTAAAATAATAATTTTATATTAAGTACATATGTGTACCTGATTAGGGTTAACAATTAAATTTATTTTTTTATTTTTACAGTGAATAATAAACAATTAAATATTCTGCGACCTTACCAGTCGACTTTGTATTGTATTAGGCAAAAACATATTTGTTGTATGAGAGACCCCCGTACAGCTTTATTTGATTTTAATTTAAGTATTTATTTTATACCTACTATTAAACAATGAAAACCAGTTTAAGTTAGACAATAACGTTTAATCGCAAATTACTGAAATTAGTAACAATCCCACATCGCATCCACTCCGCGTAGCTCAGCCTGGTTCCGCTCTGCTCCACCCGGCTGCGCTCTGCTCGACCCGGCTCCGCTTTACTTGATCCGGATCTGCTTTGCTTACCCGGCTCTAAGCTCCAGTTCTTTATACAGGGTTATGATCAACCCTATTTTAGAATAGGATAAATGAAAGTGCGTAGGCTCCAAAAGCAGGCACTGTACAAACGCTATAAGGCCCCTTAGGCAAGCGTTTCTAGATGATTGAATTTTGTGCTGAGGCTCCGGAAGCAGGCACTGTGTCATGTAAACGCTGTGAAGGCCCCGAGTGCTAGTGTTATAGTTAGGTATTTGGTCTGCTTTTGCACTCTAATTTCGGATTACCGCCAAAAGTGGCCGCTTTTGGCGTGAATCAATTTTTCGCGTACAAAAACTGACCCAACATTTGTGCATGGCTATTTAATAAATAGAATAAGTGTTTGCCGAGAGGTAACCGTTGTAACCACGAAATTGTTTAAAATAGATCCGGTTTATTAGCTAAAAATTTAAATCGATTGGGGTCGCTAGTGTGCCCTACCCGTCACCTTAAAGGGTTTTCAATTCCTCAAGCATATGTTTTTTTTAATATTATATTGGCATGATATGGTCGCATTTATTAATCTACTTGACCGTTTTCTATGGGGATGGTTTATTTGACTTATATCGTCTAGACAGTTTATCATACTTTTGCAATATCAATAATGGTTAATCCATATTTATCGACGTAGGTATTCTTAAATATTTTTCCCTGGAGAATAAGTGTAAAGATAAACAAGATTAAGCGCCGTTTGTAGCGAGATATATTAGAGTGGGGCACTTTGCACAGGAATATTTCAGATGCATACATGCCGTTAAACCCAGCTTTGGGAATCCTCTTCTTTCCACCGGTATTAAACCGTTTAATATTACATAACATGCTCGACTGTTGGCTAAAATTCCAACTACATATTGCGTTTATTAGGCATTTAATAACCTTGATTTAATAACCTACCTAAATGATAAGGATTCATGAACATAATGACATCCATGTCTGCACACTTGTAACATTTTCACATATATTAACGGAAATTATTAATGTTATATAATTACTCAATTTTAATAAATTAGGCTTAGCAGCTTTTATTACTGTATAAAAATTGATTTATATTGATTATTCAATAATTGACAAGATGCTAACCACCTACTATTGTACACCTCGTCCTGCAGTTTATTAGTATTGGATTAAGTAACTACTACTCTTTGTGACCTATGAGGGGAACCTAAGTAGTCATGCTCACTCAAATGTCTCTGAGGTGGTGGCGCTATGTGGCGGGTCATTACATTCCCTCTAATATGGTTTAGTGAAATGATTCCCGACACATACGTCATACTTGTGAACAGGTGCCACTTTTGGGGACTGGTCTGCTTCGGTTTACCTCATAATATTTATTTTATTATTATTTCCTTTACTTTATTTTGTGTAACAATTAAACTGTATGGCTTGGTATGATGATGACACAACATTGTATGAAAGTTTGGCGATTAAAAAGAGTAACTGGCGAGTTTCTTGCCGGATCTTCTCGACTAGAAACAACTTTCCGAGCCGGTGGTAGAATCGCATTATGTTTATTTATTTCTTTAGTATAATTTTTTGTATCAACATATAAATGTATTAACATGTTAATTATACATAAGTACTTATAAATAGTTTTAAGTCATTCAAATGTATGACGATTTGTAAGTGCTGTGTACAAGCCTATGCAAATAAAGAATTATTTGACTTTGACTTTGAAAAGGTGAAAACGGTTTCTACTTTTGCCTGAACCCACAAGTACCTTTTATTGTCACTTGAGTTTGAGGTTTTCATCTTTTTTTTAGGTTTCCATCATTCATGAAATGTAAACAATGGAAACACAAAGTAAAAGTTAACGTTTGAACACCACAATACAGCAGGTTTCTAAGTAGGTCAACAAAAATTCCAACTTTTTGAAATGAGTTGACTCATAATGTGGACAAAAGGAATGAATATAGCTTGTTCTATTATATTTAAACGTTTGTTAAACATAGTATAATAGGTAATTATGAAAGCAGTATGTTGGTAACTAAGTATTAAGGAAGGCGTGCGCCTTCCATAGATAACTGGTAGGTTCGAATCTGACACTTCTCGATTAGCTTGTTGGTATGAGCTTAGAACTACAAGGGTGTATTTTTGTGCACTAACTTTGTGTTTATACATTCTTCTTGCGCATAACATATATCTATTAGTTCTTAAAACAAAAGGAACATTTCTTAGGTTTATAAGTGTGTAAAAGTACTTAAGTAGGCATCAGTGTCCTATTTGAGAACCAAACAAGTAAAGCGACGGCCTCCACCCCGATCCTCCCACCCAATCGCAACTGCAGCACTCGAGCCGTGCGTTCCCCGATCCAATCATAATGTTTGTACGAGAGTTTATTGATTTTTCACATGACTTTTGAGAACAATGATATAATTTTAATGTTAAATATTAACAATTCAAAGTTCAATCAATTATACCACACTGAAGATATGTATTACGTTTGTAGGTAGGTTCAATGAGCGATGTTCAAATAAGGGCCTACGGGTTGTAATTGCTTAAATAAATAAATATAAGTCAACATCACATACATCGACCTGGCCCCAAAGTGAGTTCACTTTGGTAACGAAACAAAGATGAAAGTAGGTAGGTAAACATGACAACCTACACAAATCTTTTTTTGTCAAGTATATAATTCAACCTTTGTTTCAAACAAGGATCATTATCAATCAATTAAGTTTTGTTCTGTACCGGTACGGCGGGCGAGCGATGGTAGCTCAGTGAATAAGAACGCGTCTTCCATACGGGGGGTCGAGGTTCGAATCCAAGCATGCATCTCTGTATTTTTCCAATCTATGTGCGTTTTTCCATCATTCGGCGGTGAGGGATAACATCGTGAGGAAACCTGCAAGTTTCGCATACTTTCTGAAACGTGTCGCGATGATTCAGTTGGTCTTGTTCCGCTGTTATAGGGTTGCGAAGGTCAGGTGGAAGTAGCTTCATTGTAACTACCAGACTCCCCATATCTTGAATTATGGTCTAAGCGTGCCATGGGCTCCAAAGCGACTACACGCTAAGATGAAGCCCTTATGTACGACGGGCGTAAGCCGAGTCCCAGCTCTTGATCCCGTGATCCAATCGCGAGTTCCTGATATTTGCCGCCGACACTCACGCGCCCTTCAACGAAGGTCGATCCGCCGCTTGTTTGCATACACTATATGTACTGGCAAATTTTCTTTCACATTCTTTTATTTATTTTGGACCCTGTTTTGGCGTTATTCAATAAACCAAAACGCCCAGGGCGAAGCACTGTCAATTAAATTACAAAGATAAAGAGAATAGCAGTGGGCCAATTATATAATATACACGTAAACCGTGTCGTAAAATGATTAACATGATGATTGATGTATACTTTATAAATTATATGCACGGCACAGTTACATCCTCTTTGGAATTTTATCATTGTTTTTTTGGATGTTTTAAGTCATCATCACTATCATTATCTTAGCGTTCTTGTGGGTTAAAGTATGAAATTGGCGATCTATATGGATATTTTTTGAAATGCTGTGTTTTCCATAATAATATTTTTTTAATTCTCAAAGTAAATATTAATGGTATTATTTCATATTTAACTGTGCTTTAATTGGACAACGTTTAGGTACATTTAGAATACGTTTTCAGAAAAAAGAACTGTTTACTGCAAACAATTTTATCAGATCTGCACATTACACACCTTAGAAATATAATCAAAATTAAAATATAACACATTAACTTTTTGGGTTTTTTATAGGAATTACTAATCTTGTTGTGTCTAGAAAAAACGGCAATTTCATACTTCAACCCATATTTTTTATACTAGTAGCCCGCCCTCACTTCATTTCGGGACTAATTTTAAACTGGACCAGTAGATGGCCGGGTCGAGCGAAAAGTACTTTTCGAATTTTTCGGACATAGCTCGCGGCAAGCGTGGTGATTAAGCCTAATCCCATCATAGTAGCGATAACTTGATTTCTATGATGGAGGCCTTTGCCCTGCAGTGGGAGAGTTTATAGACTGATTAAAAAAAAAGAAGATGGCACTGAGTGTCGATTACATCGCTCAAGTGTTTCGCGTTCTAGTCGTTGCTCTCAGTGTTACCTCTGTATTAATACTATAAATTAAAAAAATTAAACCATCATCTTCAAACTTAATATTTATTAAATAACACTTTTAAGACTCCCTACTTATATTTTGTTTTGTGATCTTACACAGGCTTAGGAAATCATAAATCTACGTTCACTTGTTCATTCTCAAAAAATATTCTACAATTACCTGTACCTATTCCAAGTTCTGCTCTATCTTCCTAGCGAATAGGCAGATAATTTGAAGCCTTAGGTCTTTACACTGTGAGAGCAGGTAATTGGAGAAAAACTGGCCAAGTGCGAGTCGGGCTTGTCTATTGAGGTATACCGCATCCTAAGTAGGTATATGTATACATAAATAAATTCATACAACATCTCATACACTGACTGATCCCACATACCGACTTCGTACTAAGTAGCTTAAGCAGTTCGTGTTACGAACATCAGACAATAAAAGAACAGATACTGAAAAACATATATTACACCCAAACACTGAAAAAACTGATTTACCGATACGCAAGTTTAAGTTGCATGTAAAAAACTGTCTTATGCAAAAAGGCTATTATAAAGCAGAATATTATTTAAATGATAAGGATTCCTGGACATGTTGATCTCCTCGGCTGTTCTCTAATGTATAAATTCATTTCAATTTTACTTTGACGATTTTTCTAAACGATACTGATTATAAGCATTTTATATAAAACTGTCATTGTAATCATAATTTTTAGAAAACGAATATTGCATTATATTAAAAATGAAATTTGTAATTACATTATTATTTGAAAATAGTAACTACTGAGTTTCTTGCTGATTCTTCTCGGTTGAAATTGACATTCCAAATCAGCGGTAGATTACATAATATTTAACATTCATAAATGTTCTGTATGGACGTAAATTGAATAAGATTCTGGCGGTAAGACCAAAACACTCCGCGTGGTTAGATGCAATTCAAGGGTTTAAATTACATAGTTTCTAGTGGTTTTTAGTGAACAAATTTGTGTTTATTTATGCAATGAAGTGCCGCGAAGTGATCCTAATAATAAGAATCGTTGAATCGTATTGGTTACTTTGGCTTATGCGGGCCACTACCAAATGCGAAATCGGGCTATTGTATAGGCATCGGATCACGTTGCTTATATATCACAAAAAAATTCAGATTTTTACAGAAGACATAATGACTCGTAAGAAAATTATAAAATATATTTCACAATGTGCACATCCCTTTTATATGATATCCATACAATCCCATATTTACCCAACTACGCCAAAGCCAAAAAGGAAGGGTTATTTTAGCAGTTTATGTATCCGTGTGTATGTCGTCTTGACACAAACGACAGACAGACGGATAACAAAGTGATCTTATAATAATAAGGCTTCCGTTTTTTTCCTTTTGAGGCACGGAACCCTAAAAACCAATGAAATTATATTTCCTTCTTTGTAAATAACATTTCAAATTACTTCGTAATATCGCCTACGCTGCACGGGTAACCTAAACTCGCGTAGATACAAAAATTAACGAAATATTTTCTTGGGATAATTTGTTGGAAAGCTGGTACTTACCTTTATTTATTATGTATGTATTATTAGAACAACGAGTAATTATATAGATATGTACACTCGTACATCTGTGACTGGTGCTGAGCGAGGATCTTTTAAGTGCCTTCAATACGACTAGAGATGTATTAACATAATTTGGATATTAATTTGTTATGTTTGGTGCCAAGTCGTTTCAAACAATGGCGCTTTGGAATACTTGTACTATCCTTATACTGAGCACATAGAAGTGCGTCAGGGATGCTTGAGCAGCAGCAGCTAAAGTTGACAGCTTACCTACTCGCTTATCATAAGGAAGCGCATCGCATTCCTGCAAAGAACATAGGGCCTACAATTTTATCCCCGTTCCTTCACACGCGCTGTTCGTGTACCTGCGTCTCTTTCCATATTCTCGTTCGTTGTAGGCCCTCAGGCCGTAGCAACCGTCTTTGGTCGTCAATTGCCGCGAGATTGGATGTAGAGAGTGCTAACTATTGCCTCCTTCTCGTCAAAGCTAAAAAACTTACGTCTTCACTTTTTTTACTTTATTAGAATACTAACGTAGGTTTTCAGTCCAACACTGCTGTACTGTTAATTTTGTGTTGTTTTTGTCAACTTTAATCTTTCTTTCTAATTTATTCTGAGTAATGGAATAAGAAAAGCATTTTACATTTTATCGACAGCGCTAATTGTTTGTCGGTGGTGCTGGCGTTTGCTGTCAGTGAGTTAAACGCGCCGAGTCTTCTCGGCGGAGAGTGAATCTGTGCATCAGAATGAATTCTAATGCCTTAATTTTTAACGGGATAATTCCGCCAACCAGATAGACCTTCCCCCCACGGGGATATTTAAGTATTACCTGACTAAGGCCAGAAGACCATCTGGTAGTTTCACACACATTCTGATAAAACAGTGCTCTCCAAATGGGAGTACATATTTGTATCTTTTCAAGAACAAAATACGTCAAACATCTTGAGATTCTAGCAGTGATAAATAAAATGATATGTACTTAATATATTTACTATTAGAATAAATAAAAATAAATTTTGATTGCACTTCAAATAATGTAGAATTAATATCCTAGCCTATTTTATTGCATCTTCTGCACACTGTAGCTGATATCAAACGCGTATACGCGTCTCGAAGTATACGAAATGACGTAAATATCCTCGTATTTGGCAAGTATATTCTCCGAAGCGATGCTTATGATGCATACGAAACAGACATCGCGACGTCACTTGGGAATATCCCCGTGAGAGAAGCGCCAAGTAACAAGTGGTCGCGTGCAGCCGGGGGCGGAGAACCCGCTGATTAACTGCTCTTTCCTTCGTTTAGACTGTATTCTGCCACTTACATTTTTAAGTCCGAGATAAAATGCAGGTAGCGCGTTCTCTAAGTATAACAGCAGCTTTATGACTACGAAGTTGCTTAGTTAACCTGTTGTCTGCAGGTTACTATCCGATTTCATTTTAATTATACCTGATTACAACGAAACTTAATATCAACCTGTACATTAAAAATGTACGTGATGCCTTTCAAGATGAACAGGCGTTTATTTTATTAAAATTCAAGATAATAATATACGTGTACATTCATTATTAGTTAAAGTTACTTGTAGTGGTTATGATATTATAGTCCAAATAATAAAACAGGGTAGAAAAAACATTAGGGCTGCGGAGGGAAACCTACGTAACTGTATTACTAGAAAATATTGCTTAATTTATAAAATAATATTGATCATCCCTGTTATAATTCGTGAATAAAGTCATAAAGATAACTGATTACGACGACGAGATGAAGTCACGAACGTATACGTCATAGTAATATAGTATCCGGTATGACATGAAATGGAAACTCCGTTAATTCCTCAAAAATACAGTATCACGACTTTTTTGACACATTATGAATATTATAGATAGATATTCTTTATTGCACAAAAACATTATAATACAAGTATGATACAACAACAATAGATATTTTCTGTCTGACTACTATTGTAGCAAGTTCTGTGTAGAGCATCCGGCTCATCGTGGACAGCCTTTCGCCACAACTCCGCAAATGCCTCCTTGATTGTAGGTTCCTCTGAACAATCGGGTGAGATCGCTTGGTAAAGGACATGATTAGGAAACTCTCGTGGTTTCCGGTTTTTCAATGGGTATCTCCGTGTATCCGTTTCTTCTCTCCTTCTCTGAAACTGGTGCATCGGAACTCAGATACCACTTCTCTATTACCGTCTTCAATCTCTTCCGCAACCAGTTGTGATGGACGGACGGTGGAGTGACGGTGTTTTCTTGTTCTGTTCTGGACCTGACAGCTTTTGATTCAAGTATAACAGCTCCATCTACTACTCCGTTTCTAGATAATTTTACTATTGGAACAGGGGTTTCGTTGTCAATAACATTAATTTCTTGAGATGACTCGATAGCAACTATTGTATGGTAGCAGTAGCAGTAGTACCTACCCGGTTTTGTCGCTAATATTTTTTTGTAAAACCATTTTGCATGTTTAACATTTAAATTACACTGTCTCATCTTCTCACTTACAGGATACTTATCTTAATGCCAAACCGAGCATCGGGATTGTCGGCGTCCACATATCGAGTGACGTTCGACGTATTTTACGCCAACCCACTGCCTTCAACTCTAAAAGGCACAAGTTCGGCCTCACATGGGGTAATGTCCCATCTCTGTGCCGGAGTACCTAACATCAATTCCTCCCTTTTGACCGCGTTCAACGTCTTGCAACTCGAATAGTTAACGACTAGAATCTCACTGATCGCTTAAACTCTCTGGCCGTGCGGAGAGAAGTCGCATCTCTATGTGTCTTTTACAGCCTTTACCAAGGTGAGTGAGGAGTTGCTGCTGAATTTCATCACCGTACTACACGCCGTAAACTAGGATTCCACCTATATTATCTAGATGTGTTGAGGTCCACCACAGTGCGCTATTCACGTTTTTTTTCCATGCACCTCCTCATTGTGGAAGCCGCACCGAATTCCCGCAGCGGTTTTTCCGAACCGGTACGACATTGAGATCTTCAAGAAACGAGCCTATACCTTCCTAAAAGGCCGGCAATGCATCTCCACTCCTTCTGATGTGGCTGATGTCCATGGGCGGCGGTGATCACTTACCATCAAGTGACTCGATTGAAAAAAACTTACTACTATTTTGTAATAGATTAACCAATCCTTTGTTTTGGTTTTATTTAACTATTTGGTAAATCGAATCTTGTCCAATTTAGCAGTGATTTAAACCCCACATTCTTGCCGCATTAAATAAATTGAATTCTTGTTTTCTTCATTCAATTAAAGGTCAAATGGCAACTCTGATAAAATAAACAATCTTTTTATGAATGTCTTAAAAAACGAAGAGATTGAGAGAGACAGTTATAGATTGAGTACGCTTCATTCGATACGTAAGTACACGATAATATAAACGCCAGATAAAGGAGACTTATTTTTGATTTTGATTACTGAGTTTCATGCTGACGCCTTCTCAGTAGAGATCGGTATTTCGAATCAGCATGATATTATAGACAGGCAGACAAAAAACGAAGCTGCACCCGCTGTTCTCATATAAACATGTGGAGATGTAACCACAAAACAAAAAGTACTGTTTTCATTGTTAGAGATTTGATACTCGTATTTTTTTTTGTTCACCAAAAAGACGAATAAAATCCTAATATTTTAATTATTCTACACTATGTCATAATCAGAGGTCAATATAGAGTTTTTAATAAAATTAAACTTTTTTATTTTATAAAGCATGGGATTTTTGCGCTCTTTGAAAATTAAAATGTTTTTTTGTTTTAGGAGCATATCCACTTTATTCTTTCGCTGTATGAAATTAGTGTAAATATCAAAATAACTCTACGGACGGTACCACTTACTTAGATTACCGAACTTAGATATTTTTAAGCGTATGCATAAGTAATATATGTAATGGGAGAATAAATTTATAAAAAATAATGATAAATACAACATTATTAATTAACAGGGTACCCACAGCCGCTCGAGAACAAATGTTAGGCCAAACAGTTGATTTTCATGTGTTTGTTTTTATGTGAAGGCATACAAAACAGCATTTACATCACCCGTATCCGTTTTAGTCAGCGGAGAAGAAGAAAAATTGAATAACAACAAAAATATTTTCACTTTGAAAAGGTGTATTGTGTAGGGCTGCATGGCCTAGTGTTATAAAGGGCTCATTGTGATTGTATTGGAGTCGTTAGCCCACCGTGCGTCGGGTCGCGACGGAATCCCCGCGAGGCCGCCCATTGTCGTCCCGGCGAAATTGCCGCGACCTCCACTTTCCTTACATTGTTTGCGAACACTGGAATCTAATAATAAACGGGAACGATCCAATTGATAAAAATATTGTAAGATCCTGACTAAGACGTGTCTTCAACATTCAGCAAAAGGTCAATAACATTACATGATTGGTAGCAGATGTTTTGAGTAATCAAATGTTCAATTGTATTTCAATTGAATTTTAGCGAAATCAAAATGCCGAGGACGTGATATTTTGTCATCATACGATAAATCCTACTCCTACTATTTGCGCAACACCTAGTAAACTGAAATAAACATGTCACGTGATTATACATTTACATCACTTTGAGTCGTCTTTTTATTTCAAGGCTTCCTACATTCGGACATTCAGATGTGTGTTGGAGCAAATGTATTATTACCTTAACCATTACTGTATATGATTACTAACATATCGTTTCTTGGCGCTAAATATCCTAGAAAAAAAGAATACTTGTTTAACATCTCGTTTTTTGCCTGTAACTTGACGTGACGTCGTATGTGCTTAAGCGTAATATTTACAAGTGGGTTTGGTGAATATACACAGCGTTATAATAGATTACATAGAAATATGTATATTTGCTATTCTACTTCAAAACGTACTTTCATTAAAGCTTTTTCTTAAGAGAGCTATCGAACGGCGAGTTAATTTCTTTCGCTCAGATTTCTCTTATAGTCGTATCAACCGGTGCAGCAGAATATTCCAGATAATGGGCACCAGTGACGCGAAGCCTGCGGCGAACAATAGCCGCCCCGATAGCGATCGCTGCACAGATAAAACTTTTGATTTTATCCATTCATAGTTTTGTTATTATTATCTGCTACCATCTCGGCTTGCAATTGTAAATAATTGTTTCATCCAAGCGATTACATCTTGATGCTTTTCGGGAAATGAGCGTTGCATTGTTTTCGATTTCTGTTTGGATTACATCGGGAGATGTTATTCAAAAATATAAGTACCTATCTAATATATGAACGTATAATTGTTGTCGTTCAAACATTTTAGACCGAGTTTTTTTCAATAACATTAGGTGAGGCTAGCGCTTTCTATGCAACATAAAACAAATTAATGTTATAAATGTCCCGTTTTTCCTTTTTAAGGTAAAATCCTAAAAATATTGTTACTTAGTAAGTCATCATCATCATCAGCTCATTTAAGTCCCCACTGCTGGGGCACGGGCCTCCCTCAATCACATGAGGGGTAATGCCATACTCACCACGCTTGGCAGACGGGTTGGCGAGGGTATTGATATAAATGCAGAGTTTCCTTCTCTGGGTGCTGATGATCATGCCAGCAGCTTTACTTTAGTCGCCTTTTACGACACCTCGGTAAGAGTAAGGGTGGCCTATTCTACTCTGCCGGGGACCACACGGCTTACACACCACACTTAGTAAGTATCAGCCCCACATAAACTTGTCCCACTGCAGGGCAAAGGCCTCTATCATAGAAATCAAGTCATCGCTACTATGATGGGATTAGGCTTAATCACCACGCTTGCCAAATGCGAATTGGTGATCACAAACCCGAGCTATGTTCGAAAAATTCGAAACATTCTTTTCGCTCGACCCGGGGATTGAACCGAGGACCCCGAGATCACTACCTGGTACTTAACCATTAGACCAACAGGGCGTTATTTACATGGGTAGTATTCAATCTACAAACAATCTTTAGTCATTCTTCTGGTTATGTGGTTTTCTATTGGTGACTTTTTTTATTGGCTGCTAATGCTCACAGAATTATGCCGAATTCTGTAAAACCAACTCTATTATTTTGTAAGATAAAGGAAAACTAAATAAAAAATCATAAACGTGGAGCATTTAAATACATTTTTCCTGCAAAACGAAGGCAGAATCTGAATCTTATATGCACATCCCTTAATGCAGGCGAAGCAGCAAGTGGCCACGCTGGGAATATTTTTACACGTTCAGTTCTGTAGCCCATGTATGCAAACCAAATTTTATGAATAATGTAGGGGATCTGGAACGGCACTTTACTGACTTTAAATTAAACATGTGCGTGATTCTTTCGCGGCAATGTGTACTTATTTACAACCACAATGTGTACCAAAATAACATTTCGAATATTTGAATTTACATTGTAGAGGTTGCTTCGGTTACAAGGTGAATTAAAAAAGTTGGGGAATACATGTAATCAAATTATATCTGAATTAAACATAGGTATCAAAATATTAATTTTGTTATCAAATTAGAGTACCTGTAGAAAACTTTGGCTTGGTAAAACTGAAGACCTTGAATTGATCGAATACGAGAGGATACGAAAATAGAAATACGTACCTACATTTTAGGTATCAACAGAACTTATGAAAAGTGTCATAAATATATTGGGTAAGGATCATACCTATACCGAAACACAAAAGACCGAAATGCAATCTAAATGAGTAAGTACGTAAGTTTTTACATATTTTTAGCTTAACTTTAGGTTTCCGTTTTTGTTTTAATTTTCTTAAGTGTTCTTCTGTTCAATAATTTTTTACCTAAATAAGACCTATTAACGGAATGTTCAATATCAAAATGCTGAATGTTCATTTTACCGAAAGTTTACAATCCTGAAAGAAAACTTCGGCGAAAGCACGAAATACCGGAGCTCGAATTCCCGGTATAATAATAATAATAAATTATAATAAATATTTCACAACATCACATACATTGATCTGACTCCGAGATAGGTAGCTCAAGCACCGGTGTGTTACGGATATCAGAATCAACAGTGGGAGTACAAATATATACACAGAATACTTTTCTTTTGTAAATACATACTTATAATACATAGATAACGCCCAGACCAATACAAACAGATATGTTCATGCACACAAATGTTTGTACTGTGTTTGTGTATAATAAAAATTGGTTACAGTAATGTCCATTCGGTTGCAAAAAAATAGGTTAGGTTAGGCTAGCGAGCGTACCGCGGCAGTGGCCGGCGAAGTGCCAGAAGAAACTTCGCTGCCAGCCAGGTGATTAACACCCACAACTATGTATTTACACATCCGACATTTTAAATTTCGTGATTTTGTCCATTCGGTCATACCGAAGATTTGAATGCTGATGTTCAAACATCAGCATTCAAATATTTCGGTATTTCGGATATGCATTTTGTACTTTTGGTATAGGTAGTTAGTGGGTCGCACTTTAAATGGGTTTGATCCTAAGGTTGGGCCAAAACTAAACCTAAGTTTTCGGTAAGAAACTCTTAGTGGCAGCCCAGAGTCTGATGAATATGTAGAGTCCGCACAACGAAAGAACTAATATTTGGGATTCCTTGTGTTTATGAGCATAAAGCTCAAATTTCGATGTTGATGGCGACTAAAGCGCGGTTTTCACGGGACTTGTCTACTCAAACTATTTAACCTACTTAGAGGCAAACCAAAAAAAATGCCAATTAACAAAAATATGTCTATTATTACATAATATTCAAGTTAGAGAAAAACAATCATAATCATCTTGTCGCAGTCTGCTATTGGACATGGGCCTATCCAAGTGTTGTAGATAGAAACTATGTTTTAATTATAATAAATAAAATCCAAAACTTTAACTATATTTTTATAAAGCCTAGGCCAATATGAACATTCGTTGTGGTAAGAAGGTGCAAGCTCGTATAAGTTTTCATAATTTTATTATTGTACGTATACGTAAGTATGGGCATGGATAAATTAGTCCATGGTGTAGACATAGATGGAGGAGTATTACTAGCTGAAATATAAAAATACTTACATGTATGAAACATAATCCAGAAAAGATAGTGAAGTTTTTTTATGTGATAGGTAGCTGACGAGCAGACGACTCCCCTGATGGTAAGCGATTGCCGCCGCCCATAGACACCCGGGACACCAGTGGAGCCACAAGTGTGCTGCCAACCTTTTAACCCCCTTTTCCCCAGATTGGGCCTCCCGTACCCTCACTCACGCAGCGAAACACAGCACAATGCTGCTTCACGCCGGTTTTCTGTGAGGCCGTGGTGTCACTCCGGTCGAACCGGCCCGCTTCGCGCTTTGTCCTCACCTCACCTTCCCACTATGGGCGTTAAGGGAGAACCGCAATGTGTTTAACTCTAACTAGCTACTTGTTAAGAGAACCCGCCCTAAAAGAGCCCAATAAAAAAGTCGTTAGCAGGACAAAAAAGGTCCTTCTTCTTTTTTGCGATATCACGTTGATGCCATCGCTTTTTATATATATCGGAAAATAAGTTAGTATTTACCATTAGCAGATCCCGGGTTCATAACACTAAGTATTATTAAACTTATTATTAAAAAAGTTTCAAGTTAACAAAGTAGTTCGTTAAAATGTTACAATTGAATGAAACGGATAAAAAAAATAAAAATAGAATTGGGATTGTAAATATTCATTCAAATAGGCTTTGGAGATTTATATAGGATCATATTTATCAAATTAATTAAGTGGCCGAGATCGTCAACATTTATCTTGCCGATTCTCCGGTAAATAAACGTTGGCTCTCCAATTGTGAAGAAGATTTATAATTTTGTTTGACGACCGCCAGGAGTTTCGGATTGTGCCAGCATAAAATCCAGCTCACAAACGAAGGGCTCAGAGATCGCCGTAAAAGTTGTCGGTGGTAATACTATTTTCATTTGCTTAATTATCAACTTAATTCAGCCAACAAGTAATAAAGGAGGCGCCCCGCTTTAGCTTCGTGAATATTAAATACGTTTCCCACCTCCTTTGCGGTCGCGGTAACGCATTAATCCGTAATTAATTCCATACTTATCCACGTATGGATAATTACACTATGCTACCCTTAAATATGTATTCTAATGGGATTTAGGCGGAGCTTGGTGCTAAGGTTTGGTCTCGTGATAGTTGATAATATATAATTGGATTTCTTGGTTTTGTAAACGATGATGACTATATCTAATATTAATGATGAAGTATGTAGTCAATTAGAATAGCATTTAAAACACGTTAGATGCTTTTTCCCATACATATTACCAATAGATAACAGCTAGTCAACTGTTGAATACACTTTATGTATAATAAAAACCGGCTGAGAGACGACATGTAAATTGAATATTTTTTTAAGCAAGCAAGAATAATAGTGTGAATCTCCGACCTACTACGAGCTTTTGCTACGTACGACTACGACGTAGCACTTGTAGGCGTAGCAATACTCGTGGTCTCATACTTCGGTGATCGTGCGATGAAATCGCTTGATGTATTTATTACCCGACTACGGTGAAACAAAAAGAAGGGTTATGATTTTGACCTGTATGTATGGTTGTTCATCTGTTCCCTCATAACTTCTAAACTAAATGTCATATTGGAACCAATTAGGTGTCGTTATTTATTTATTTATTCTTTATTGCACAAGAAAATAAAGTACAATTGGCGGACTTAATGCTATACAGCATTCTCTACCAGTCAACCATTAGACGATGCAGAAATATGTATGACGGCTAAATAAAATAAACATACATGTGAGTAATTTTTAATATGACTAAAAATACATACATAAGTATATATACAATAAACCTACTTATACTACAGCTAACTTATTAAAAAAAACAGAAAAAAAACGACGAATACCGGCTTACCTACATTGTAAGCATGAAATAGTTGGAATAGACACAATATATAGCAAAGCACCACAACACACACACACACACACCACCAAACCAGTCATAAAAAAAGGGGAAAAAAAGATAAGTTAAATTTCTAGTGAGCGGAGAAAATGACCACGAACTGAACGCTTGAATGAAAATTTGGTGGAGGACTTTTTGATGGCATCAGGTAGCGAGTTCCAGAGCCTGATGGCAGACAGGGCGCAGGAGTTGGAGACACTTGCTGACTTATTTATAGGCGTATAAAGCTTAAGGATGCTACTCGAACGAAGATTACGGGAGCTGAACTCGCTTTTAAATTTGAACCTGCATTTAAAATATTCTGGGGCGTAAGTATCTCTAAGGATACTAAAAAGGGAACAGAGCAGTCTGAGGTTTATGCGTTGGTGGATTGGAAGCCATTTGAGCCGAGTACGGTATGGAGAAATGTGGTCATACTTGCGTACGCCGAAGATAAAACGTAGGCAGTTATTAAGGAGACGCAGGCATCGGCACAGTCTAAATGCGGCACCACGAGCGCCTGAACTAGTAGAATTTTAGTGCAGGACGGTAAAAAGTTTTTAAAACGATAAAGAGTCCGCAACGTACCTGCCACTTTCCGACTGGTTTCAGTGATCTGTTTATATCAGCTAAAGGTTTTGTCCATAAACAAACCTTGATTTTTGACCTCTGGACAAAAGGTGATAGGGATACCATCATACTTTAAGGTTAACCTGTCTAAATCTAATTTAGCTACTTGACGTGAACCACCGACGACAAGGGCCTGACACTTGGAAGGGTTTACAGAGATACCAAATTTGAGCGACCACTCTAGGATGGCTATAAGATCGCCATTCAGCATCGAGAGAATTTTGTCAAAAGACTCAACATCACTCCGTGCATAAAGCTGCAGGTCATCAGCCTAGAGATGGTAAGAGTTGCCCAGATTGCGAGTAATTTGATTAATGAAAATAGAGAAAAGTAAAGGTGAGAAAATTCCGCCTTGTGGGACACCAGAGTCAAGATCGCACCATTCAGAGCAAACCTGGTTTACGCGAATGACCTGTTGTCGACCTCGAAGATAAAAAAGGAGAACCATTCCGGTACCGGTGGGGAGACACACAGTTGTGATGACAGCATGGCCAGAAGAATATCGTGACTGACAGCGTTGAATGCATTAAAAAAGTCAATTAGTATAAGAACAGTCACTTTAGACTCCTCCATGCCGGCTCTAATGTCCTCAGTAACTTTTAGTAATGCAGTGGTGGTACTGTGGCCAGGGCGGAAACCAGATTGATATTCACAGATTAATTTGTTTGAGAAGACGAAACTGGATAATTGTTTGTGGACGACTGCCTCAAGAATTTCAGAAAGGAAAGGGAGAATGGAGTGGTACGGAAATGGTTAAGAAGACTAGGATTAAACATTTTCGGTAAGGGACGGACATAAGCTTTTCGCCAGGTGGACGGAAAGATACCAGAGTCAAGGGAAAAGTTCAAATGTGTTTCAAATGTCGTTAGAAGTTTCTTGATTATCTTCTGGTTATAGGCAGCATGACATCACGTTAAATTGACTACAGCGCCCTCTAAGGGACTTAGAGTAAGGAACTAAAAAAAAACATTTTGCTTGACGGTACCATGTGGGATATCAAATGAAAGAGCTTTTTTAGCACATTTTAAATATGTAATTGTATTTACATAACTAAAAATATATAAAAAAAATAAAGTTTAAAAACTACAACCCGACTACCAAAAAACACGCTCTAAAAAGTACGAAACAAGAAAATTATCTCTGCTGAAATTATTATGCCGTATCGCCGTGGGCGTATGCCACCTACTGTAGCAAAACAGATTCATTATAATAATAAAATAAAATAAATGTGGCATATGACCACGGCGATACGGCATAATCATTTCAGCAGAGACAATTTTCTTGTTTCGTACTTTTTAGAACGTGTTTTTTGGTAGTCGGGTTTTAGTTTTTAAACTTTATTTTTTCATGGCTGAAATTAAAGCTAATTTCTGATGGTCATTCAGATAGTAATCAAAGTAAATTCTAATTGAGACTAGGAGTGTAAACACACAAGTTAAATACAAAAATTGCATTTTAAAACAAGTACTAAATAAATTATTGTGCAAACGACCTATTTCAGATTTTTAAACAACCGCTAAGGTGCCAGTCAATTGTGGGTATCCACGTGCGTGAAACGTGCAGGTTTCCTCTCGATGTTACCTAGTACCTTCATTGTTCCTGATTTCCATAATACAAGGGAAAACCCTGTATGTGAAGTTGTCTCAATTTTTTTTGTAATTTAATTGTAAAAAGTTTTTTGTTGACCTCCTTCAAAGAAAGATCGGGTTTAACGAAATGAGGAACTTCGTTTTGTTGTTTGATTTTGGGCTATGGCCCACTAGACATGAATACTTCACATGTAAAATTGCTATAAGCCTGGAGTTGTAATACTTCTCGTTCTTCTTAGGGCTAATGGGTTCCTGGCCTCCAACAGCTAGTTTTCCCTGAGGTACCGACAAAATAAATTGTTCAATAAATTTCTCTCTTCCCTTTTTCCTCCATCTGCAGAATTATAAATCCAGTAATCCGCCATGCTGAAAAGAAAAGCAGCATTATTTAATATAGTTTAGTATGCCTTAATATTAAATTAACTGTTTTTTCAATAAATGCCTATTTTAGACGAAACTAAATCTCTTCTTCAGGACTTCAGTTACAGAATAAGCCTACGATAAACAAATAATTACATTACAAAGATTTTGGTGAATTTTCGGTGAAGTCTAAGGGAAATTCGATTTTAATTCTACTTACATGTTCATTATTATTATATTAATTTCGATATGATACCGAAATGAAATCACAGAAAACCGGCTGTGCTGTATTTCACTGCGTGAGTCTTCACTCACGCAGCAGCCTTCCTTTCCCTTCGCGCCAGCCTTTCCCCCGGATTGGGGTTTAAAGGATGGCAGCGCACTTGTGACGCCACTGGTGTTGCGGGTATCCATGGGCAGCGGCAATCGCTTACCATCAGGTGATCCGTCTGCTCGTCTGCCACCTATCACATAAATAAAAACATTTTCAAATAAGACTTTGAAATGAGTAAACACCTGAGGTTCTTGTTTGTATTTTTTTTTATAGAAATCGGCATTCCAAACTAGAGCGGTAGATTATATCAATCAATGTTATAAATCTTATCACCTTAATCTTAGAAATGATTACCTCAATGAAATAGACATAATTCTAAATAAGGATTGCATTAAATGTGTGTCAAAGTAAAAATTTAATAATCTAATAAGGACTTAAATCGGGCAAACCTTTGATTCATTGAAATCGTTCGCTGAAAATAATTCGATTTAAGAAAGGCGAGGCGCCTCTGGCACCCACGCTCGACTCTCAGAGGTCACACAAGAACTTCATTTTACATCTGAGCCACTTCTACAGATTACGATTAAGGTCTAGACTGAATTTCATCATGGATCGTACATGACACTTAGGCTTAGTAAGAATTTGCCTTGTTCTAAACGAAACGGATGACTTTAAAAAATATACCGTATTTTTTGCATCACACGACCCAGAAATTATCAAACATCATATAAGTTTCCAAGGAATTATACGATTTCAAGATAAAGTTAAGTTATATATAAGTAGTAATAAGTTAAGATCAATTATATCGAAGCTCTTCTGTTTATTTATTTATTTTAGGACAACCAACAAAGCATACACTTTACAATCTTAACTTATAATTAAAATACATGATATAGTGATGCCTTAATTAAAGGCTGCCACGGCATGCAGAGTGAGTAACACATAATAACAAGCAGTCGTCGAAACCGGTTTTGTTAATACTAGGTAAATTAAGAACTGGCGTAACCAATACCAAAATGGTTAGATGCGTTATAATAAAAGCATTAAACATTTCGCCGTGCTACATGTTAAACATCATGCAGCACAGCGAAATGTAGAATAAGTTTCAGAGAAGTTAAACTTAGTTACAAACAGAAAAAAAAGTATTTAAAATTAAAAAAATAATAATAACTTTATCAATTTTTACTAACTGGTTGCTGATACTAGAACTGATTTGAACTTACGTAATGAATATTGGTTAATGGCACGCTGCATGCTAATATGATATTATGTTGCTTTTCTTCGTGTTAATAAATTGGTAAAGCCCGTTTATGCCTGATAATGGAGTGCCATTGTGAACTAAACAAGGTAGGACTCCACAATATACTGATCCTACAATGGATCAAAGGACGCAGCGGCAGCAGAGGAAACGACGCAGCCGACCTACTCACAAGAAGAGGATCCGTCATGGTCCCAGTAGGACCAGAACCGATCCTCTCTCTTCCTCATAATTGGTTGAAAGGTAGAAGTCTAGATCATTCTAAATCTCTACACAACAACTATTGGAGCAGCCTGGAAGCATGCACACAGGCAAATCTAACCCTACCGCAATTGGATCCCCGTCTCTTCAGACTATTTCTACAACTTAATAAGCCAAACCTCCGATTAGTGACCAGTGTTCTAACGGGGCATGGCAGTTTTAACAGACATCTGTTTAATCTAGGTGTTACAGACAGCCCTCTATGCAGAGCATGCATGGAGAAGGAAGAAACAGCCGCGCATGTACTTTTAGAGTACATAGGGGTGGCCAGCAAACGGGTACACTACCTGGGAAACCCAGGCAGTCTCCAGGAAATCTTCAGCAACACCAAGGCGCTGATAGGTTTTCTTGAAGAACTCGGCTGGTTGGAATGACACCGGCCGACTTCACAACTGCTGCCTGATTGCGGGAAAGCCCGCACGAAAAAGAAGAAGGAGAAGAAAGCCTATTTCATCAAACTGAATTGCATTTGAAAAAATTCATTTAGAAGCTAAGGGAAAGCAAATTATATAAAATAATATTATGTACATTTCTCCATATTTACGTATTTCTAAAAGCACACATGCATTGCGGCCTGCTATGATATACGATATGATATTCCTTGTGTAATAAAGTGATAGACTCTATTTCATCAAACTGAAATTTCAATTGAGGAAATTGAAATAAGCTAACCTAGCCTGTCTAGGTACGTAGGAAACCACAACCAACCTAAATCTGGGCTGAACTATGACATTTACATGTAAAATTGGCTTCCCTTTATAAAAGTATTCCTAAATTGTGGGAAATCCGTTTCAATCAAAATTGAAACCGCATATATTGAGATCATAACTTTAAGTTTGTTCACGATATTAATTTCGGATAATACCAATTAAATTTTAATTAATTACATAAACGAATGATGCAGTGGGTGTTTAGTTCAGTCAATTACATTTACATTTACAATTTTCTGTCTCTGTTAGCTAGGCTACGTATACACGGACACTTTAGATACACGGACTATATTCCTCGGAAACTACGGAACCCTAAAAGAATTTAATTCCGAAAAGATACAAGATCAAGGTCAAAGATAAATAGTTTTTTAGATTTTGGCGTTGCATTATAACTATAATTTGCATTATAACGATAACTAGTGGCGAAATAATATCAAAAAATGTGAGGGTGTCCGAAGATTCACAGCCCGGTCCCAGCAGACGAGACCCGTGCTCCGCCAGTCCGCTCGTGACTACGGCTGCTGTAACGTAGCCGAAACATCGAGCAAAATATATAAGTACAGAATTTTGTATCACATAATAAATATCGTGTTAATTCCCGTCTTGGTACATGATAGTTATAAGGTCAAAGATAAACAAAGATAGAATTATGCTGTCAATTTGACGATTATACTGCAGCGCAAAGTCTCGCGGCAGATGGTAGAGAGATTCATTTGTTGTGTATGAATATGAGGCCGACTGCCACGAGTCTTTGGCTCGAGTATAACAGTTACTTCCTTTTAACTTATTGACCATTTTGATCAACTTAGGTAATACCATTAGCCACGAGTCCTTTTGCCGTGGTCCGTTAATTCAGCATTCCTTGGGCGTGATCATAGTTTTCCTCTTATCGTCACTTGCCCTTGCTAATGATATTTAATAATCGACTCTGTTGAGGCGTCATTAATTTTTGTGCTCTCTAATTAATAGAGCGAGTGACTGTCCAAGAGTACCGCCCCATCCAATTAGACGTAAGTTCGTCATTATTCGTTGGAAAAGTTATCGCATAATAATTATTCTATAAAAACATATTATGAAAGTATGTATACACCAAAATTTTCTGATTACTTACAAACTTTGTATAAATGAAACACGAAATACTTTACAACTTATTTCAAAGCATTTTAACGATACAAGAAATAATTTCCATAAAAATACCCATGATTTTTTCCTTTCACGCCATATTAATGAACACCTACTCGGTGGATCATAACATAATTTCCGTCTACGTAACTTATTTCTAAGGTATTCACTCTAAAAAGATTTAAAAAAAACAGGCTAGAGTCCTCCTAATCTCAGCGTGTAATTCCAGTTTGTCCAAAATTAGACCATGATTATGGATTTGGGGAGTCTGGTATTTTTAGGCTTGAGTACCGGACACAAAAGGTGATTTAGTAAGTTTGCGCCATGAAGTTATTTACCGCAAATATAAAAACCTAAGTGTTTATAACCTTGAAAGCGCGGTTATGTTATGTGTAGGTGAAACTTGACGATCAATCTATCAAACGAACTTCAACAGAGACAAGGAAGGATGACCACTAATGAGCTATTCTGTTGTTTGCCACGAACTTTCTGCCTAAACAGGAATATTCGTATTATTTGGGCACCACACCTACGAGGCATTCTAAAAGATTGGACAACTGCCTCGACATGAATCGCCAAATGGGGGCCATTAAAATTAATGTTCTCGTATTGTACCACGTCCACAACGATACCTCTGAGTACTCATATTGCCAAAATGAAGGTTATTTTGGCGAAACTGAATATGTTCGCATTATTTAAATGTGTGTACATATTCTATTATGGTTGTATGTTTTAACTATTACGGCTATCTTCGCACGTTATTTTGTAGTAGTGTTACTTAGGACTCTTTATGACCAAACAATTTATTACGTGAGTTCCAAATTGATGTCAATAAAACAAAATTATGGAATTGGCGTTACCTATGCGTATCAGGTCATCTGACAACAACTAAAAATGACACTTAGGGAATTAACGTGACGTACATTTTTAAGTATATGATTTAGTATGTATGTATTTATACCTACCTGCCTACTTACACAGCCTGACGTGCAGCAGCATTGGTAACAAGTGTGATTATTATGTAAACAATAAATCTCAACAGAAAATCTATACTTGAAAGTAAAAAAAATTAAGTAAAACAAAGATTTCAATGAGTCGGGATAAATATGTCTGTGTTGCTGTCAAATCTTGTTATTTGTTTTGTAATTTTCAAGGTCATGAGAAAACGAAAATAAAATACCGTTAACTAGTACAACAACACGTACAGTTACGATTCATCCTAATAGGACTAGCACTTGAAACATTGAGTATCTAAATAATAAGAATTTAAAAACATGTTTCTTGTTAGTTTGCACATAAATACATCATGTGAAGTGAAAACCGCTCACAACTTCGAAGACACTTTCATCGGAAAATATGGCCTAACTTTTATATAAGACGTAAACTGCTATACATCAGGAGATGTTTTAATATTTATTTTTCAACTATGTCTATTTTATTAGTTTACAGCTTATAAGATTCCACATCGGTAAATAACGAATATAATATTATACCGCAAGAATGGGTCTTCTTCATAAAATTAATAGGCTAATTGTAATGGTACCTAATTATTTATAAGAAAATTAAAAACCCGTCGTTAGAGAAGTGAATATACAAAATCTATTTCCGGATTAACCAATGTGTGAGTTCCGGTATGAGTCAATGAAAACCTGTATTATGAATGAATGAATGGATGAATGAATGAATGATAACTTTATTTGGCACAATACAAAACAAGGAAACTTAATAAGAAACAAAACCTAGACATAAATAATGACGAAAAGTAGGACAACATTATCCCTGTATGTGCCAAACAGGCGGCCGCTCAGCTATAGTCGGTGTTGATCCATGAGACCAACCTCGACCAAAAACACGTGATTAGTTTACAATTTTAAATTTATTCGAATGAAGTGCATTACCTACTTCCTATTTGTGTTTAATACTAGATGATAAATTATGTTTTTATTTGTGTGCCTTACGACTGAGCGCTTATTGGATTTTCCACTGACTTTTTCATTTTAAAACTGGAGCTCTGTCGTTACCGCGGATAAGACTTTCATTTGACTTTCATAAATGAGAGCTTGTGAACGCCTAAATTAAATAAAAGCATGTGGCATTGAAAAGTATCAAAATGCGGGCTAAATCTGTTTGTCTTGACAGTAAAGTTTGTTTCATCTTTTGCTAGACTGTCTGCAATGTGTATACATTCTGAACAATGAGTTTATGAAAAGAGTAATGTTTTATTGTAGTAGCGTTGAAAGTTCATAGCCCCGCCTCCGCTATTTCCATTCATTCACCTTAGTGGAGGCTTGCATGTGAAATCGTAAGGTGTGTCTCTGCGATATAGTAGTTGACGTCATTCCGTTTTCAAGTAATAAAACAAAAAAGTACCAACAATATTGTCGCCAAAACTTAAAAAAAACCCAAAGAGTTGCTGAGATATCTATCCATATATTTCTTATTCTCTAAGCACGCTTCCGTTTAGCGCCACGATATATAATCCTACAAGTTATGATCAGGCTACGCCAATGCCTTTTCGATATTTCTTTGCTTATTCCGATATTTGAGGCCAAGGCTAAATCCAGCAAATCAAAGATGGAAAGATGTCTGACCTAGGACCAACGCCTTAATGGTTTATATGTTAGGTACCAGGGACCCCCATTGGATTTCATTCCACCTTAATTTCTTCCTCTTTGCTTTTTTCGATACTTTTAGTTATTCTGTTATTTGTGGCCAAGGCAACTCCAGCTAATCAAAGATCATGAAAATCTGTCAAGCCGTTTTCGAGTTATGGAGAATGGATGTAGTGGTCATGCACTATGTGCCAAGTGACTTATGTTCGATTCCCGCCCTGAACAAACGTTCGTGTGATTAACATTTGGGTTTCCGTTACTGTCTGATATCCGTAACACAGGCGCTTTAGCCACTTAGTACAGATTCTGAATGTGTCGGTCAGTGTATGAGATGTTTTTTTTAATAACAATAAAAACAAACATAATTTCATTGTAAAAAACGTTCAAATTATATTTTTGAATTATTTTTAACTCAATATCTAGAGAAAAAGGGCCGTGTGGTCCTCGGCAGAGTAGAATAGGCCACCCTCACTCTTACCGAGGTGTCGTAAAAGGCGACTAAGGTAAAGCTGCTAGCATGATCATCAGCGCCCAGAGAAGGAAAACTCTGCATTTATATCAAAACCCTCGCCAACCCGTCTGCCAAGCGTGGTGAGTATGGCAATTACCCCTCATGTGATTGAGGGAGGCCCTTACCCCAGCAGTGGGGACTTAAATGGGCTGATGATGATGATGATGATGAATTTCATTAATTACATATTATGGTTGTTTTTATCCGCGGTAATCAGACGCCCTGTTGGTCTAATGGTTTAAGTACCGGGCCATGATCTCGGGTCGGTTCGATTCCCGGGTCGAGCAAATAGTATGTTTCGAGTTTTTCGGCGAGCGTGGTGATTAAGCCTAACTCCTATCATAGTAGCGATGACTTGAATTCTATGATGGAGGCCTTTGCCCTGCAGTGGGACTGTATGTAGGCTGATACTATAACTATTTAGGGTTGTTTTTATTGATGCAGAACCTTATTGCTTGCACGCGCTGCAATCGAGTGTCATGATACTAGAAATATAAGGTGAAACAAAAGCACTAGGCACAATCGAATCACTCATCCCAATTACCCACAACCAAATACGGTGTGTTTTCGAAGCTGGGTACGCACTCTAGTAACAAATTATCAATCAAAGTTGAAAACAAACCCAGGCGTGGGTGTGCGGCGGGCGACGCGCGGGGGGAGGCTGGCGCCAGACTGGCTGGCGCGGTGGCTGCACGCGGGTGCATCCTGCGCAGGTGCTTGTCCCCCCACCACCCCGCAGCCACCCGACGTCACCGCGACATACAATCACCAATGCATGACGCATGACCTGCTGCCCACTCGAATACTGGGTGAAACGCACAGCGCCTACGCATCGCGTGCTCTGCACCCATTTACTCGTACTCGCTTGCACATCGAGTAGTCGTTGCACTTGATGCTCCTCCGTCGAGTAAAGTTTGTTTATGGTTTATGCTAGTTCACTAATATGCAAACAGCAAGCTGTAGGACCTACGTATATATCCTTCCTCTCCAGTCAGAAGGTTAGCTGCCAGTTTCTTGAATATTTCTCTATCTTTTGCGAGGCGGAAGGGTTCTTCCACGCTGGTACTCACCAGGTCCACTCCCGTATGTTTCGCAACCACGTACATATACCAAGAAAAATACTGGCTAAGTGCGAGTTAGATTCGCTCACCTAGGGTTCCGTACCTACCTACGTATCCTTAAACATATAAATATTAGTATATACATAGTTCTAAAATTGTCAGAGGTTTTTTTTATATTTTTTAATATATTTAAATAATGCGTCGTAAAAAGTTAGTAAGTTTATTTTACAATGTTCACATTAAGCCCTTTCTTATGATAGGTACCCCATTTGAACGCGTAGCTTCAATTAGAAATTTCGACAGCCTTTATATAATTAGGGGAATAATAATAATATCTTCCAACCGATTACGGCTACGGCGGCCAATCTCAACGATCAGCCACGTACGCAGGATATATTATAGTGCTCAAGTGTGTGCGCAAACACAAGTGCACTCTCTATTCCCTTATCCTCATATTCCTAATGGGACACTACTGTGACACGACCAGTGAGGGATTGGGCGCAGGACCAACGGCTTAACGTGCTTTCCGAGGCACGGGGGTACAAGACCGCCAACTTCCAGACTCCGGGCTGCCACTAAGAATTTCTTACCGAAAACTTAGGTACACATTTTTGGTCCGACCGGGGGATAGAACCCGGGACCTCTTGCGCAGCCGTCGCTTTAAAGTGCGACTCACTAACCACTGCGGCCACCGAGGCAGTCAAAGTTAGGGGAATATCCCAATTGTGATTAAATCATAAAAAAAAATAGGCGGTTCATATTTTCTAACGATGTTGTTTGGTAAATTTCATAACTCTTTATAGATTTTGATTCCTTTTGTAGTGTCGAAATATGCTTTTTTCAGGGGAGCGATGAAGACGGCCGTATTTTTTTTATAAAATTTAACTTACAGTTTTTTTCCACTATTTTAAGAGACCGTAGACTTGTTTTACCTTCATGCGTTCCCGAAATAAAGGCTATTGACACACAGACAGATGGACCGAGCGACGGACTGACGGACAACAAAGTGGTCTATAAGATGGTATTATAAGGGTTCGGTTTTTTTCCTTTACGAACGATACCTCGAACGAGGTACGAAACCCTAAAAATAAAAAATAACTTTTAAGACATCGTCTGCATGCACGTCGCCCAATAATAGGAACTGATAAAAAAAATATTCCATATATTGACTGGATGACTGGCAGGAGGTGGCGCAGGACCGACCTAGGTGGAGACTCTTATTATCGGAGGCCAAGGCTCACTTTGGGTTGCTACGCCAACCTAGTTAATTATATAGAGAAAAGTACTCAATCTGTGAGTTCTCAATACATAGATTTTAAATATGTTGGTTTTAAAACAGTCACATTTTCAATGATTGATCACCAACTCGAGGAAAAAGTTTAAATTCACGGCAAGTATAATTATGCACATAATTATGCAAATTGTAGCCTTAGTTGAGTAGTTAAATCGATGAATAACAAAAGTAGTAGAATGTACAATAACAATTTATGATAGAACTATTTCCTAACAAATAAATTTGAATCCACGCCACCAAAGAAGTCTCGGGAAAAGCGCGCTTGAGTCGCCATCGACATTTGAATTTAAGCTTTATTCTTATAGACACAAGAAATCCCAAATGTTTGTACCGTGTTTTTCTGCGGGACTTCTTTCGTAGCGCGTACTCTATCTTTTACTGTTAAAAACGACTTGTTATTAGCGTAACAATGTTATGATATTTTTTGCTAAGAATAGGTTATAATATAAAGAGCCCTAAATCGGATGGGCGAGATTTATTGTTCTTCGAAAATAGAACAAGTCGATCGCCACGAAGTACGGTCGAACTCATAAAATACTTATGAAAGACCAATAAAACAAGGAGCAGGTTCATGTTGAACGCGCCACTCCGCGACAGCTAGTAAACAACATCAGAAAGAAGCCGCGGCAGTATTTCATGACGACACTTGTATTGTTTTATTAGTACATAGAATGTTATCTTATGAATTGGAATAGTTCTTGTTAACGGAATCAATACCCAAACCTTGCGAATTGCTGCCCGACATATTAGTCTATTCATGGATTGCTGACTACCTATACACCAAATATTTTACTCAAAGAACGCAGGGTGAAATCATCGTGAAATGAATTTTTTTCTCAAACAATATCAACTTGTGCTGAAATTATGTATCAAACAACATCATCTTGTAATGCAATTTTATAATTAACAACATCACCTTGTGTAATAATGCCCTTGAAACCTTTTTTAGACGGTTGAAAACAAATGTTACACCTAGTTCACGTCAAAAATAACGCCGTGTATTAAATAACAAATAATGTTATTAACCGGGTCTATTTTTACGTGACGCGAACAATACTTTTGTAATGTAAAATGTAAAGTGGACTCCTTTTTCCGCACTTAAACTCCCATTTGGTCCATTGTGCGTGTTGTAAAAAAACTATACTAACGTAACTATATTGTTGCTCTATTGCACACACATTATTCTGTTTAAATTATTTTTCTTGAGTTTTAGGTTTAATAGAAGTATTATCCTAAACAAGTTTCATTGTTTTAAGTTCAGTTGCTTTCTGAGTTTGATATCTTTATTTTATTGCTATAACATCTCATTTCCCAACGAACCCTTTACCACTTGTTCTATCATTTTAAAAATTCTACCTTGCTACCTGCTATTGAGTACTTTCTACACATGAGTATTAAAGTTCACCAAAAAACCTAATTTCATTTTTGCTAATCTCAAAGTTAAAACATAATATTTTGTTTCAAAGGATTATTATTATTTTGATAATTATTTTGCGTGAGTACTCTAACTTAACGGCCCATAAGCTCGGCGATCAACATGAAACTTCATTAACATTGTGTAGTCCTTTCTCCGACTACTTAAATATAATGAAGCTACACCATTATAACAAGGTAACTATCCCTGGGGTCTCTCAAACTGGTATCCATCTACATACGAGTAGGAGCGCTGCTCTTTGTTCTCAGGAAACAAATGTGATTGGGCCGTACGTACAGTGCGAACAGGAAGTGTTGGCATATGACATTGACACTATGTACAGCAAAACTGAAACATTATTATAAATCATACACGTGTCTTATCCTGTACCTTGAGCCAGTATTTGCCCTATATTTTATATTAAGATTTTTTTATATATATAATTAAAACTCAATTAATCAAAGAGATTCAGCTCGAAGCACCAGACAACTTCGTCTTTGAACATGTGTCTCTTTAATCACTTTTAAATCGAAATTCGATAGACGCCATAATAAAAAAAATACTCTCTATTTTTTTAACATCAAATTATTACACTTAGGCTGGATTCGACGAGTCTTTATCCGTGGATAAATATGTGGTATAACGTCAGATTTGAATAGAATGACAGCGATATACCATAGATTTGTTATCAGGATTAGGTTCGTCGAATTGGCCCTTAGCTGGACATTTCTATCTAGGTAATAAATATGGAGTGGAGAATCACCACTCCAAAAGAAGTGGAGAAGCGTTACCGGCCTTTTAGGAAGTTCTACTTGTCACCATTTTACTTAAAGGAACCATTATTTTATTTCTGAATTTCGGGTGGTTTCGAACTGAATAGGCTCAATAAATTAAGAATGATAATTTATCCGTTATTTGTCAGTCGTAAAAAATAATATGATAACGAAATTTAGCATACAACTTCTTTCAGTATTATGGCTATCTTGTAGAGGCCCTAATGTTTCATGGAGAAAGTAAATATTGATTGTATATTGTCTATAAATGGCATTACTGCTTTGAATTATTTTTCTAATTTTATAGAAGTTTTAACTAAATCTCGTGTGTATATATATATATATTTGTTTGAAATGAGTTCTTCTTTCACGGTAGGCAGCGGCATGACTGTGCTCCGGCATTGTTGATTTCTATGAACGGTGGTTACCATCACTTGGGCCGCATGCTCGTGTGCGTAGTTACTTTAGTGCGTGTAGTTACTTTATAATTTCCAATGGACTGTATAAATTGTCGAATAAATTAACACATCTTTAATACTTTTTCTGATTTGATTCCTGGACGGCAAAAGCAAAACTCAAAAAAAACTTTGAATGTTAGTTTAATTTGTTTTAAAAGGTAGTATGTACGTACGTCGTAAGCGAGTCACCTGATGGTAAGTGATCATTGCCGCCCATGGACATCAGCCACACCAAAGGGAGTGGAGATGAGTTGCCAGCCTTTTAGGAAGGTATAGGCTCGTTTCTTGAAGCTCGCAATGTCGTACCGGTCCGGAAATACCAATAATATTAATAATGTAATAATATTAATATTATAAAATCTGTGACACAGGTAACGTCCAGGCAGGTGCTTCGCGCAATAGGCCTGTTTTTGATTGCTGTAATGCTTTTATGGCGTACACGTTATATCTACGAGTAAATGTGTTTACGGTACCGTAGGAGCATTTACTTGATTAATTTGTGGTTGGATGTTAAGGTATATCAAGTATGATAAAAACAAGCATTCGAACATTATGAAAATCATATTGAAACCTATTGAAACCTACTGGAGGTAAAACATAAGACAAAATTATACTGTTTCATGATGTAGCCTCAGTAACTCACCTACATCGTTCATATTAGTAAGCATATATAGAGAACACCACATCAATACGAGCTCTGTACACTGGTCAATTGGGGCAAATGGATTAAGATTTCCCTTCTATATTTCATTGGTAGATAACTAGTTGGATACTCAAACTATTTTCTCAAAATATCTACGGACTATTTGCCGTGAGTTTAAACTTGTAGCCGCTGTTTCAAAAAGCTTTACTACAGCAGCGTTGTAAAAGATTTAAGCTTATTCTCAACTCACTAATGGGGTTGCTTTAATGATACGATTAACTAGTATTTACCTATTAAATTTGAGTTATTTTCTACTAGACAATAAGAGGTAACTGCATTACTTACACACCTGAAGAATTTTCAAGAAGGTACCTCACACACAATTCAAACATGATCTTTCAACAGGCAAATATTTAGCAGTCAATTACACAAAAGGAATGCCTGTTGTACCTTAAGTTTAACTTTAACCTTGTTTACACATTTGAAATGTTTTCTAACCTAGTTAGGAGTAAAAATAAATTCAAACAAGAATAGCTACGAAAGGGAAATGACCTCATTTTGCACCAGTTCCAGTTATTCGAAAGCTTCTCACGCACGCATCCATAAAGTTATTTTTAGCTGGGCTCGGACTATCTGGCAATCGGCGATTAGATCTGAACCCCCAATTAAGGCTTAGCCGAATGGCCTAAAATCAGTGCGGTCTGTACGAGTTTAATTGTACGGCGCGAATGCTCACCGCCTCGGTTCAAACAACCATACTCGATATATTCATACTGGATTAATTGCTTACCATAAAACACCGGTCGTAAAATTAAATGAATCGTATTTTTGTTAGTTCATTCGCAAACTAGAACGTTGCTTGTAGTTGTTCGTTTGTTGGTGTGGTTTGGAATGTTACATCGGTATTCATGTTCGGCAATAATTGTGAAACATTCATTTAAGTGGGCAAATTTGGATAGTTTTTACAGTGTACCTAAATGCAACATAAATATTTTGTAAATAGATGTATCTATAAACTTGTATAGCTAATCGTTGTCGAGGAACAACTCTTTATACACTGTAAATTATTTATCATTCATATTCCGAAAACCTGCTGATTTTGTTTGCGCTTATATTTTTGATCTAATGGACATCATTCACGATATCTATTATGAGGTTTTCAGTATGTAAACGATAAATATGCATAAACGACACATCTGAACTATCGCTTTGTAAAGACGTATGTTCTTCAAAACATAATTTATCTGCAGAGTCATCATCATCAGCCCATTTAAGTCCCCACTACTGGGGCACGGGCCTCCCTCAATCACATGAGGGGTAATTGCCATACTCACCACGCTTGGCAGCCGGGTTGGTGAGGGTTTAGATATAAATGCAGAGTTTTCCTATTCTGGGTGCTGATGATCATGCCCGCAGCTTTACCTTAGTCGCCTTTTACGACACCTCGGTAAGAGTGAGGGTGGCCTATTCTACTCTGCCGGGGACCACACGGCGTGCATCTGCAGAGTAGGTAAACAGTTTTAATAGTAGTATTTGTAACATCGCTCTATCATCTGACTAATCTATATGTATATATAAAATTAAGCTATACTTATTTTATTATGTGTCAGTGATGTAATAAATGGATGTGTTGTTATGTGTGTGTCCATACAGAACGTTTACGAATGTCAAATATTATGCAATCTACCATTGTACCTTTCAGTACCCTTCAACACTTACATATTATCTCGTACATATGTCGCAATACACGCAATGACTCGCAGACGGTAAAGTATTTCATTGATTAATTTTTGAATAAAAAAACCTACTGACCATTTTTTCATTCAGCATTATACATGTATAATCTGTGTGAAATCGTCTTTGCAAACCCATAATATTTTTAAAACACCTATTTAACAATACGCTACATGATGTGGTAACCTAGAACAATAAATACGACCCCACTATACGTGTTTGGAAGCTACTCTTAGCTAGGCTGTGGATAGACAGACAGACGGGCGGACGGACACAATATAACAAGAGCTACTACTACTCCTACTATTGCTACTCCGATGGCACAGCGACCCAAAATGTGTCTTGGGCCCCCATACAAGACTACTCCGCTAGTCCCGATCATTCGCGGTTTTACGTCAGTCGCTGGCTCGTAGTTCGCGAAGATTTGCCTGCACGACATCATCCCAGCAATGTCTAAGGCGGCGACCGGGCGTCGATCGGCCGGCCAACCCGGCCCAAGTAGCGCTGACCGCTGTTGGTCGAAGGACGGGCACACCACCAACGTGTGGTGCGCCGAGTCCTCCGCAGCGCCGCACTGGTGGCACGAAGGAGTGTCCTTTGGTGCAGGTAGTTACCGAAGCAACCATTTCCGGTAAGTACCTGCCCACTCCGTAGATTTTGCTTTGATAAGGGTTCCTCGTGGACCATGGCACCTTAAAAACAGTTGCACAAAATGGGTATAATGCTTCAGTTTGGTGTTTTTAATAACCAAAGCTTAACTAATTAACCTAGTTTAAATGTAAGTGGGTGGAGGAACAGAGGACGGCTGAAAAAGAGATGGATGGATAGTGTGAATAATGACATGATGGAAAAAGGGGAGGGTGATTCGATGACGAATGACAGGGACGTATGGAAACTAAAAATATACTGCGCCGACCCCAGATAACCTGGGAAAAGGGCCGGAGGATGATGAACCAATTAACCTAATCTAACCTACACAACGCTTTTAATTTGTTTATAGTATTTTGTGAAAAATTGACTTTGCAAAAACAATCATGATTTAAACTGTGAACTTTAAATTTCGACTGAATCCTATCCTAAAAGCCGTCTTTGCAACAGTACAATACCTGCTTTCAATCCATGGTGACACCAAAATAATTACATTAATCTCTCCAAATGGAAAATGAAAACATTATTGTAACCTTTAGTCAACCGGCGACACAGGCTACAATGGTAACCGAGTGTTTCGGGGCGTACGACAGGGAGATAATCGGGCAGAGACCGTTTGTCCGGCCATTGGCTCGGCTCCCGCGGCCCGTGACGAGGGTCGCTTTGTTATTGTGAGCGTGAATGATGCAAGAAACACCCATATTAATTGATAGCTCGTAACAAAAACTTCAAAAGATTCATCTACGACTGTGTTTTGTTTTCTACACCACCTATTCAAATGATTGTACTATAAGGCATCCTTTAAATGAACCAGACCAGTAAGATAGTTTCAACGGAAGTGAAGCAATGCATCACGCTCTGTTGTATTTGTATCGTGGTTTTTTCTAAAAAAAAAGTGGGCCAGTATACTGTACCCCTATCGAAAAAAAACCTAATTCTACACCCATTTTAGTTCGAAGTAATGCTAGCTGTTGTCTTAGTTAAAACCGTGACTAGACAATTACATCAACCTGTCCGCAAACGAACAAGGGTATAAGAATCAACGAAATACCTATACTTAAATACAGAAAAAAAACCCAAGCATTGAAAATTGAGTCGAACCTATAAGCCTTTGAAGAGTACGGGGCAGGGTTGCAACCAAATACGTTATCGGTTCAGTGATAGACTGTACACGTATACAAAACAGAAAATGATATTCTGTTTCAAAGTGCTCCGACAGGCAACGTGAGTATGCCGATAGCTCTAAGGAAACAAACATAGGAGGAAGCCTGGTCGCAAAATATCAAACATATGCCGATATATTGAAGAGTTCACGTAGAAAACGCACGCGTGAGTCTGCACCCGCGACTGCAACCGCCATCGCGCCCGCGCACACACAAGGCCCAAGTGACACACAATTTCTTTAGGCGGTTGGTGCAGAACGCTCCTTTCCAAACCATGACTGTCGAGGACACACGCCGAGACTCCAGCATGAAACCTCTGCGCTGATTTATACTGGTTTTGGAGCCAAGGAGCGCGTGTTAAAAAATTCAAAAGGAGCAGGTCTTTTGTTTTTATGTGTAAATTTGCTTCTCTTGTCAACCATCCTAACCACACTTATTTTCATTGTATTTTTTATGAATTAAATTAGTTTATATTTAATATACTAATAATATAACATAGATTTGCCATATTATTAAAACGCCATACACGTTCCCGAATCCCGCCGGCAGAGGCCTAACTCACTAAAATCGAATGATTTATTAGAATATGCATAATTTTACCATCTATTAGCTTTTGAGTAAGGAGGTTGTAACAATAATAAATTTATACAATATCTTACATTGACCTGATTCCGTACTTAGTAAGTTAATTAATCACTTGTGTTATGGATATTAGAAAAACATACATTAGATCTAGGAGAAATGGTAGTTCAGAGGATAAGATTTCGCGCTTTCCATACGAGAGGTCTTAGGTTTAACTCCGCGCATGCATCTCTGGATTTTTCCAATCTATTTGCGTATTTTATATATATGAGAGGTGGCAGACGAGCAGACGGATCACCTGATGGTAATCAATTCCGCCGCCCATGGACACCCGCAACAACAGTGGAGTCACAAGTGCGCTGCCAACCTTTTCCCCTTCCCCCCATTGGGCCTCCGGTAACCTCACTCACACGGCGAAACACAGCGCAGGCGCTGCTTCACGCCGGTCTTCTGTGAGGCAGTGGTATCACTCCGGTCGAGCCGGCCCATTCATGCCTAAGCGTTGCTCTCCCACATTTAAATTATATTTTTTTAGTAAACCTACACGTTTCTGATAGTTTCGGAAATGTGTAATCATGATTCAGTTGGTCTGGTTCATCTGTTAGGGTTGCAAATGTCAAACAGCAGTCGCTTCATTAAAATCCCTAAATCCTGGGTCTTAGCTTAAGCTGCTCCAAAGCGACAGCTTTGGATGCAACTGACAAGAGACGTTTATTACACCTAGATACTAAACAAACAAGTGTTCTCACACGACTGTTTGTCCAGGGACGGGATCGAACCCAAGACCTTTAGCGTATGAGGCATTGTAACTACCAAATGCGCCACCGAGTTGGAAAGCAATTACTTACCTAGGCTTATTTTATCAATTTGAAATAATGCCAAACGTACAAATCCACGAAATCGTTGTTTCCCTCATCTAGGAATAAAATTACGCGCAAATATTTTCGTATCTTTTGCCCTGAACGGTTTTAAAAGCGTTCAATTTTCGTATAGCAACACAAATCCCATTATACTTTTTATTGGAAAGAGAATGAATATTTGAAAGAAATTAATTTTAATTCACTTTAATAAAGGTTTATTAGTGTAGACCCTATTCGGCAGCCAACTTTGAGAAGTGTAAATATCCATCATAATAAACCGACAGTATAAATCGACAATTTTACAAGTTAGATGGTTTATTTCATATACATAAAAGGTACACCGCTAAGACTGAACGGTTCAAAGATTACATGGCAAATTGCTTTTCTATTGCGGTAGAAAAGGTGGATTGAGACGTATACCGACATCCCAAACGACTGTCGTTTCAGACAAGAGAAAACTAGGGCTCCCGGATGAACGGGCTTCGAAACAAATAGCTAACGTTAGAAATATTTACCTTGAATTTAATTGTACTAGTAGGGAGTCCAGGGAAGTTTTATGATACAGCAATATAAAACAAAGAGAAACATTAAAAATATAACAACATAATAATTCATAAGTTCTAGCTTAATGGAAAGTACCTACCCTAAAGGTTTTGAATCCCTGGGGATTGTGAAAATAATCCATATAACGGGATTAGACGCGCCGAAAATTAAACCACTACGGTCAAAAGAGAGCGAGCACACCAGTGCTCGCCGTATCTCGAGCTACCAAGCTCACTGGATAAAAACGCGCCTGCCATACTGGGGTTCGTGATTCGATTCCGAGCATGCTCCTCTGGATTTTGAAATCTATGTACGTATTTCTACCATTACTTCGGCGGTGAGGGAAAGCATTGTGAAATCCTGCACTTTCCGGATAGTTTCTGAAACGTGTAACCATGATTCAGTTAGTCAGGTTCGCCTGTAAAGGGTTACGAAGACGGCTGTCGCTTCATTGTAATTACCAGACTCCCCAAATCCTGAATCATGGTCTAAGCGTACCTCGGGCTCCACAGCGACAGCTTTAGACGCAACCGGAAACTATACACTAAAATGAGGAGCATAGGGCCTTCGTTAATACGAGGGTCTGGTGGTAACAATTTTTACGGACACTCAGAAGACTGATTAAAAAACAATGATGTTTTTTTTGGATCATGAAAAAAGTTAAAGTAAGACCTGATATTTTATGACTACCAAAGGTCTATTTATTATGTCATATAGCCCATAGATACGAACTTCTTTCCTTTTCCTGAAGTAAGTTAAGCTTAAAAAGGAAACTTGAACTTCGGGAAATTAAATTCGACAGTCACGAGGACCCTCGAGATGCGTCATAGCAACTATAGAAATTTGTCGCCAATGCTTCACTTTTTGTTTTGGTGAATACAAAGTAAAATGGAAGTATATTTTAAAATTTAATAAGATGTAGTTCTAAAATTTATGCCTATCCCAAAACTTTTCGTTTTTGTTAAAGCACTTTAGTTAATACTATAACATAAAAAGTAAAAGTATCAGCCTATACACCGTCCCACTGCAGGGCAAAAGCCTCCATCATAGAAATCAAGTCATCACTATTATAATGGGATTAGGCTTAATCACCTCGCTTGCCTAATGCGGGTTGGTGATCAAAATCCCGAGCTATAACATAACATACCTTTGCTCGACCCGGGAATCGAACCCGGGACCCCGAGATCACGGACCTGGTACTTAAACCACTAGTCCAACGGGGCGATACTACTATAACATATTGTACTTAAATAAAACCAAGTAACTTTTACATTTTTTGTTGACATTATTGTGTTAGTTCTGGTATCTAACCAAAAATAACACTAAGTAGAACAGTTACAGCATGTTATAAGCACATTGCTACGAAACGCGTTACGTCTATCTGTGCTACGAACTATCGTAGCCTCGTAACGCACTCGTAGCAAAATATTATTTCGACGTTATTACACAAACATTTCTACCGACAATATTTTTCTTATCATGTTTTTTTTTATTCTTTGCTTGTGTGACACCGTGACTTTTTGAATATCTGATAGTCTTTTCGAGGGCATTATACTTATAAAAAATAAACACAATCATTTTTCTCCAAGGAACACTGGGTCTAATCTCGGAAAAAAGAACACTTTCCCATACTAAAATCATCAGGTGATCGATGAAATTTGTATGTGAAGGTGAATTTGAGATTAGTTATAATGCCTTCAAATTTTTTCTCGGCTATTCAAAAAGTCTCTGTGTATAATGTAACCATAACTGCTGCTACACCACACTGTTGTTTAAGATGTTTGTTTAACTCAAAACATATTTCTAACGACATAAGTGTTACATTTTTGAACAAGTAAACCAGAACTAAATTTTAATTCCCGATCGATTATCGAGAATGTAACTATTTTAAAGCAGAAGTCACGGTCTGTTACAAATGCGGAGCGGTTTCTGCGGACACATGATATCGGTTTGAAAAATTGTGGACCGTTCCAGTTACGAGCGCAAATATAAACAAGTGGATTAAACGATCGTTGAGACGGCAAAACTATTAGGTCGTGGGCCGATTCAGGGACTAACGAGTGTGTCCGCGGCCGGCTGGCAAACGGCCAGACCGGGGCGCGCTGCCTGCGTGGCCCTATGCTATGGCTCGCGGAAAAGTGAAATCGCCGACGCAAGCCCTCTTGCGCTCTCGTGCCGTCTCGCTGCTTTTTAATTACTAACCTAATTTTCTGTGAGCTGAGTTTTAATATTAGCAGAATAATCCTGGCGACAGTTGCACGTCTACTTACTCCATCGCGTTAATAGAAAGTACCACCTTATACAGGGTGTATCTGTGGACATTTACATCACTTTAACCACGTATTCTACCAACCATTCTGAGCAACATTTGTTCTACGACTTTTCGAAATTCTTCGAAATTTTTTTCGACTCTCCATACAAAATGAAAAGTGAGGACATCACTTCGAGGATCGCCAAAGGGAGAGCAACCTTCGCGCAGCTCCGTTCCGTATGGCAAACGCGGAAAATGACTAAGAGAGTAAAACTCAAAATATTCCGGTCCAACGTAAAAACCGTGTTGCTGTGCGGATGTGAGACGTGGAAGGTCACTAAAAACATCTCGCACCGGCTCCAGGTTTTCCTTAACCGCTGCCTTCGCCGTATTCTCGGGATATACTGGCCCGAGAAAATCACGAACGTAGATCTGTGGGATCGCTGCATTGAGACTCCGATCGACCAGCAGATAAAACGCCGTAAATGGAACTGGATCGGCCACACGCTCCGAAGGGAACCGGACCACATACCGAGGCAAGCCCTAGACTGAAACCCCCAAGGAAAACGGAAACGTAGCCGCCCTAAACAATCCTAGCGGCGGAGTATCACTGCAGAAGCGAAGACTAACTTGGAGCGAAGTAAAACTGAAGCTCAAGACCGTTCGAGATGGCGGTGCACGTGGTGATAATGGTTGATAGAACACGTGGTTAAATGGATGTAAATGTTCACAGACACACTGACTTCTGCGCTCATCTAATAAAATCAGTGGCGACAAGAATGACTGCAAATGTAATTTTGGGTGTCCTGTATATTTTTCAATTCGTTATAGTTTTCTAGAAACACTATAAACATAAGTTATACATAGGTAACATAAGTTTTCATACTTTTTGTTGATTACAAATAAAGTAGGTATATTTATTCACAAACTGCAAAAATATTTTCATAATCCTGTATAAATATATTAGATTACATAGTTACTTTTGAATTTTTGTCACCGCCACTGATTATCCAAGCTGAACCATGGCAAATCATTTTTTTTCCCTAGTAAGTCTACTTTTCGTATACGCTGGTGGTGGTTGTATTTTCGATTAACTTCGATGAGGTAAGGAGAAGTGCAGCGGCTGCCTAGACTAAGAGTCCTTTATAAATATGACTCAAAACGGCCCATATAACTATTAATAACTATTGCCTTTTACCACAGTATAGGTAAATAGCCAGGAGCAAGACATAGGTAGAGTAGGTGTGATTCGAGCGCCCCAACAGTGGATTTTTATCTTTATTGATGATGAACACGTGTATTATTTTTTCTATGTGCACTTAGATCAGCACAAATGTATAGCCATGGCAAAGTTCATTCTGATAACCATTCTGTTAATGAAATAGTGCGTCCGTTATTGCGAGATTAAATCTAAAGAGTAGAACCAATTTATGTAAAGATAAAGATTTCTTTATTGGCCACAGAATACAAATTTAAACGCGAGTGACATAAATACATATACAAATAGAATAAATTCTGTAGCCAACAAGGCCCAACCTCAGCATTTGCTACAGTGGCCGAAGCCGCTGCAGCGCTGGTTTTCAGGCGGAGACTTGGGCGATGTACGTGCACACATACATACAACAGGAAGAAAGACAAAACAAAGAAAAAAAATACAATAGAACCAACGAAAAAACTATATTAATAACATAAAGTCTCCAAGTAACATAAAAACACATAGTAAGGAAAATAAGGTGTAATGTAAATGTAATAATGTTGTTCAGGTATAATAAAATAACATAAAGACATAGTAAACGTACTACATGTAATACATTATATAATAAATTGACATTGGCTGACTACGCGTTCCCGCGCACAACGTGTGGAAGCGCCGCTCTGCGAACTTGGTTGGTGGACTCTGTGCGCGAGACGTGGCCGCGAGACACAAGACGTGTAGACATCAGTCCGAATAATTTTAAAAGTAGTTAGTAGTTCCTCTCCTCACAGGTCCGTCCTGTGCCACCCGCATCCAAGGAATACCGACCCTCACCAGATCGTCAATATGTAATGGGTCCGGATGGATTTTACCAATATAAGGCCCTGACGATACAGGTTATCCTAGTGTGAGGACCAAAGGTAAACTGACTGGACGTCTTGTAAGCAACAAAATGTTTTGGTATAAGCACATATTGTCCTTTAATTTATCCTTCCATGTATCAGCATTTTGTTGGAAATAAATATTTTTTCATTTTCATAAGATCGAAGGCATACAATTTTAATGCACGGATCGGAACGTGAGCTTACTGTGTAACATAGGGATGCAGTATTTCATTCATAAACCCAACGACCTACAAGTAGGGACTTGTAGGTCGTGAGCTGCAGGGCCTAACGAGTGAGTCACTGGCGCGCGGCCAACACCCTGGCTCGCGGTGGAGTGGCTCTCGACGGCCCTACGTGTGACATGAAAAAGTGAAATCGCCCGAGCCCTTTCAGTGGCGAGAAAGGATGCGCCGTTCGCCGCATTTCAATTATGTAACTCAATTTTTGTACGTTTTACGTGAGGGTTAAATGAGGAAAAAAGGCCAAACCTTTTAGAACTAGTGCTTAAGTGATGATTACATTCTAAAAAGTTTATTATTTTTGAGGAGCTTGTATGAAACGGTCACTGAATTGAAATTAGATTACTTTGTGTGTCTTCATAATATAGTTTTCATATTTAATATGTATGTAATTTAGGTCCAGCCGTGCCGTATCAATCCAGCCGTGGTATAACTCTAACTGTGCAAGAGCCGAAGCGCTGAAACAGGCTGCTTATCTGGATTGGGCTGATGCTCGTGGCCACAAACTACCGACCCTCCGAGAAAAGAAGAAAGCCAACAACAAAGCCGCCAAGTCCAGCAAGAGAGCACAAAAGAAAGCTCGCTTCGACCATATTGCCCGTGTGGGAGCCAAACTTGCTTCGTACCCTTCCGGGAGTAAAGCATTTTGGTCCCTCGCAAAATCGGTTGAGGAGAACTTCTGCCGCCCGACACTTCCGCCACTGCTGAAGCCTGACGGCTCGCTGGCCCACGCGGCGACTAAGAAGGCAAATTTATTTGCCTCTCTTTTTGCCGAAAATTCACGATTGAGCCCTACCAATAAAAAACCACCCCAGTTACCTTTTTGCAGCTCTAAAATGCCACCAGTGTGCATCTTTCAAAAAGAGGTACTAAGGGCACTCCGAGGCTTAGACGTGAATAAGGCTAGCGGCCCTGACGGTATATCAGCAGTGGTATTGAAGACCTGTGCTCCCGAGTTGTCTCCTGTTCTTACCCGTTTGTACCGTTTTTCTCTGCAGCATGGAGTGGTCCCGAAGTCCTGGAAGCTTGCTAATGTCCAGCCAGTGCCTAAGAAAGGAAGTCGGGCCGATCCTTCCAACTACCGCCCCATCGCAATCACCTCCATACTTTGTAAAGTTATGGAGCGTGTATTGAACAAGAGAATTCTTAGCTACCTAGAAGACAATGACCTTCTCAACGATCGGCAGTACGGCTTTCGCCAGGGCCGATCTACTGGGGATCTTCTTGTGTATGCTACTCATAATTGGGGTGAGGCAATGGACAGGCACGGTGAGGCTCTTGCAGTCTCGCTGGATATCTCCAAAGCCTTCGATAGGGTCTGGCACGACGGCCTTCTTAGCAAGATTCCAGCTTACGGAATTCCTGCTAATCTTTGCCTATGGATTTCGGACTTTCTGAGGAACAGGTCGATTCGGGTAGTCGTAGACGGTTGCTCGTCCGATCCGTTGGCGATTGACGCTGGAGTCCCTCAAGGGTCTGTTCTCTCTGCAACCCTTTTTTTGTTGCATATCAACGACCTGCTTATGCCCGGTATCTTTGGGTACGCAGATGATAGCACAGTTGCAGAGAGATACATGTCCGACGCAAGGGCTGGTTCGGCTGAAATCCATGCATGCAGAGAAAAGATGGTTGGACGGGTGAACGCGATCCTTGAAGCAGTCTCCGATTGGGGGGAAGCTAACAGAGTCGTGTTCAACGCTTCCAAAACACAGGCGTGTCTCTTCAGCTCTAAGCGGACCGCTTTCACCTTGTCCCCCACTTTTCAAAACGTGTCCTTGCCTGTTGCAGACACTCTAAGTCTACTAGGTATGGACCTAACCTCCAACCTTAACTTCGGTCGCTCTATTGAGACCAAGGCAGCCACTGCTGCTAAAAAACTTGGTATCCTATGCAAGGTTAGGCGATACTTCACGCCGGAACAGGTTCTTAAACTCTATGAAGCTCAAGTTCGGTCGTGCATGGAGTATTGCAGTCACCTATGGGATGGCTCTGCCAAGTATCAGCTGGCTGCCCTCGACTCGATTGAGCGTCGAGCCATGAGGTTAGTTGGTGACGCAGAATTAGTGGATGGCAAATCCCAAAGCCTCGCTCACCGACGTAGAGTGGCCTGTCTATCGGTTTTTTATAGGATGCATTTTGGAGAGTGTTCGAATGAGCTTCACGACCTGATACCACCTTCTCCTTTCTACCACCGGACATTGCGGAAGACGACAGGAATCCACCCTTACACTGTGCAAGTTCCACCAGCTCGTACTAAGCGGTTCGCTTCCTCTTTCTTGGTACGAACTGCTAAGGAATGGAACAACTTGCCGGCTTCTGTATTCCCAGAGAGCTACAATTTGAGTGTCTTTAAGTCGAGAGTGAATAGGCTTCTTCTGGGTAAGCACGCTACATCTTAGACCTTATTATCACTTTCCATCAGGTGAAATGAGGTCAAGTGCAAACCCATTTAATATATAAAAAAAAAAAAAAAAAAAAAATGTAATTTAGGTATAAACAATTTAATTGAACTATTCCATGTAATACAATCGCAAGTACTTTATCAATAACTAAATAATAAATATTTCACAACATCACATACATTTATCTAACTCCGAGATAGGTAGCTCAAGCACCTGTATTAAGTATGTCAGAATCAACAGTGGGATTAAAATATATACATATTATGCTATCTTTTATAAATACTTAATTATAATACATTGAAAACACCCAGACCAAAACAAACAGACATGTTCATGCATGTGGGTGAGGGTACCGGAGGCCCAATCCGGGGGGAAGGGGAGTTTAAAGGTTGGCAGCACACTTGTGACTCCACTGGTCTTGCGGGTGTCCATGGGCGGTGGCAATCGCTTACCATCAGGTGATCCGTATGCTCGTCTGCCACCTATGTCATAAAAACACAAATATTTGTACTGTGCGGGGATCGAACCTTTCCTCCAGAAGTATCGTTCACTACCACTGTTCCAAACGCGTCGTTAATGTTACTGTCCGTTAAAACCTATTACTATGGATTAGGGTTAAATATTAAATATAGTGACAGCATTTTCGGAATGAGGTAGGTACTGTTGACAGCGCTGTAGGAATCAGGTTTTCAAAGTATTGAATTATGTATCCAAAGATCATATGATCGAAGCATAAAAGACAAAAACTGTAATCAGTACTGGCTGATTACAGACATCAATATATAATAGAACTGTCAGTCTAAACACCAATCACTGAACGAGGGTCGGTCGTCCTCGACTATCATCACAATGGCAGACAGCGTTATGTGAATGTTAACAGCTTGAATACAAAAGGTTTATATTGTTTGTCAAGTGTTTATTTTGGCAAAATAATTCAACATTTAGAAATACTTTTACAAACAAAATAGAGCTCTATTGACAATGTCCACTACGTGTGAAAACTCTGAATTGGCAGGATTAAATGCACAATGCCCTGGCAAATCTGCTAGGGCAATATTCTGACTATTTTTGTCTCTACCAGATTAACCGAACAAACGACAGAGTAAAAGGGGCCTATAATTGAACGTATTACAATAGGAGAGTGATGGTAGCTCTGTGGTTCAGAACGCGCCTTCCATACGAGGGGACCGGGTTCGAATCCGAGCATGCACCTCTGGATTTATCAAATCTATGTGCGTATTTCTAACATTAGCTCGGCGTTATAGGAAGACATGGTGAGGAAATCTGCACGTTTCGGAGACTTGGGTCGCTTCATTGTAATTACCAGACTACCCAAATCTAGAATCATGGTCCAAGCGTACCCCTGGGCTCCGGAGAGACAGCTTTAGACGCAACTTCCACATTTATAATGCGGCTAAGGATTGGATCTCCCCGCCGAGGTCTGCTTTTCCTGACCACTATAATCTGGACATCTTTAAGGCAAGAGTGAACAGGCATCTTTTAGGCAAACGCGTATCATCCTAGACCTCATCGTCGCTTTCCATCAGGTGCGATTGTGGTCAAGCGTTAGCGTATTGACTTAAAAAAACTGGAAATTACATGCTTAGATGAAGAGGAGAATAGGAGGCGTATAAAATGCATTCATTTCGAATACTGAGAAGCAAATTTCATTTAGATCGTGTTGCGTTCTCTCGGGATGTGAACTACAATTTTGCCACCATACTATCTCTATAGTAAATAAATATAAGTAGGTTGTTTTTAGTCTCATTGTGGCATCGCGCACCTCTTGAAATAAGGCTTCAGGTATTGCTGGCATACCCTCTGAAATATGGAAATATGAGGGCGGAACAATAATCCACCAACTGTATAAACAGTGGTTTGGAACACCAAAAATTCAAACAAAGTGGTGTCATCTGCCCGGTTCATAAAAAATGCTGCAAAAAGAAATGCACAAATTACCGTGGGATTGCTTTGTTCCCGACAGCCTACAAAGTCCTATCTTATGTGCTGCTTAAGAGATTGGAACCCTATGCAAGAACGATTCTGAGCGATTACCAATGTGGGTTTAGGTCAAATCGCAACACAGTAGACCAAATCTTAAGCAGCTAATGGAGAAAAAATAGGAGTTCACCCAAGAATTACATTCTGTTTTTGTAGACTTCAGGAAGGCCTTTGACAGAGTTGTCCGAGGCGCTTATATATCATTCTGAGAAATTTTAACATTCCTAAATAACTGGTCGTCATGGTTGAAGTAGCCACGAAGGTAAGCAGGATGAGAGTCCGCGTCGGAGGACAACTCACAGAGGATTTCAAGGTAGTCACTGGGCTGAAGCAGGGCGATACCTTGTCACCTATGCTTTTTAGCTTATTTAGCTTATTTGGAACGGCCAACTGGTTGACGCCCATCGACCGTCCAATATATCGCTGGGAAGATGTCGTGCAGGCAGATCTTCGCGAGCCGAGAGTCAGCGACTGGCGTGAAACCGCGAATAATCGGGACCAGTAGAGGAGTCTTATATCGGAGGCCAAGACACAGTTTGGCTCGCTGAGCTATCGGAGTAAGCCAAGTAAGTATATTTCAATGTAACCTGCTGCCTACAGCAAATTTTCTCTGGACTACCATCGTGATGAAACATTATTGCGGCCATATTACTTATTATATTTCTTTGATAATAAAAGATAACAATGTAAAAGTATATTAAGCCATGTGTTATTACAACCAAGCAGCATGTTTTAATAACATTTTAACAACTAGAGTAATTAACTAATGTGTTTGAAAATTTCTACCAAAAAAATCTTTGATCAATTTTCCACAAAATGATAACTGTGGACGAGGCAGTAGGCGAAATTTACATTAAAATTGTACTACTGAATTTTTTGTTACATACCTAATTAGTCATTAACTTAAGCACAGGGTTTTTCTTGAGGCCACTAGACTTAAACGATAGTCTCGGAACAAATTTCGTGCTAGCCCCTTTTAACATTGCATGTTGGAACGGGATGACATAAGATTTAGTACAGTATTAACTTTACATCGCGATTTATAAGGTGGAAACAGTTTGCCAAAATATGAAATCCAATCTGAGGCCGTTCAACTTTGTGAGTAGGTATAAAGGTATATATATATTGTTCACTTTAGACTACGATTTTCATGATTGCTATTAAAATTACTAATCAGTTTATATTATGCATAAAAGGTAAACAAATGAAGAATTATTTGCAAAAAATAAAAGTTGATAAAATCTTATCGTTTTTTTTCTAGATCATTTTTAAGGTGTTGCGGTACGGAATTTTCCAAAATTATAAAAAATGGTGACAACTCCTGAACTATAAAAAATGTAGAGCATACATGGGGGTGTTTCGGGTACCCCAAGGAATGCTCTATCCATATATCAATTGTTACTCGGAATGTCGAAACGGTCATTTTTGCAATATCTTTAGACAAGTTGAGGTGTGTATTACGTAACCATTGATGGGAGAAGGGAGTTCTTACTTTTGACCAATTACAAAGGAAAAGTCGTTTCTTTTTTGTATATTTGTGTCAAAATCAACCAAAAGCCTGATTATGTAGGTAATACTTGAACGGCCCTTCTCGATTTTTTATATTGTTCTCACCTACGCGCTTTGAGTTGCTTTTGAGCATTTAAGTACATGAAACTTGTAAGGTAAAAAAGCAAAGCAGACAAAATAAATAGGCCACACCACTATTACAAAACAGCCAAGCTATTTGAAGTCAATAACCATTCCTCAGATTTATTAATAGCTTTAGCTTCAGCCAGTTCGTTGCATTTAGAAATAAACGTTATTGCCCAGTTCAAGTTCCAATTTTACAACGAGTGAGTTATATTACGACAAACGTGCCGATCGAACATAAGGGCAATTTTCGGAAAGCGATAAAGTACAATGAGGCAGAACATCGCTCGTGCGTGTATGTGTGAGCGTTGCCAGATTACGAGCTGGCGTAGAGGTGCCTTACTTATAGCTCCGACTCTGAGCTTATAGTTTCTCAACATCTATAGACATATGCAAAAGTATAATTAATCAAGATGGGAATTAACACTTATGTGATACAACATTGTGTACTCACATATTGAACTCGACGTTTTGGCTTCGTTACAACTGAGGATACTAAATCATTGTATTACTGAAAAAGATTATATATATATTAAGTCTTGAGTTATATATATATATATATATATATATATATATATATATATATATATATATATATATAACTCAAAAACGACGTACCTAACCCCTTTATAAAAAAAATTCAGTAATACAATGATACATTATCCTATGTACATATATATATACTCATTAATATGTAATATCGTGTTTATTCCCGTCTTAATTAATTATATTTATAATGCAACGCAAAAATCAAATAAACTATACCTATACCTATGAAAAAGTAATTATTTGTAACTGCAGTTGCCCTACGGTTGGTTATTAAGCACCTGGCAAAAATTGGAATTAATGCTGTATTATAGTCCTTAAAATAATAATCTATGTTCTAGGGCTGTTTCCTTTACAAGTATTAGTGGTATTGACATTTTCCCATAGAAAAAATATCGTACAACGCCCTCCTGTCCATGTCACCGAAGTACCTTCTGATCGCACAGTGCGACCACGATCAGAAGGCACTTCAGTGACAATGACAGGGACTATACGGTATTTGACTATTTTGTTTTTATTTTTGTAATCAAAAGACCTCTCAATGATAGAAACATCGTTGAAAGAATTACTTGATTCTCATTTAAACTACCTGAGATATCACAACTTTAAAATCACATTATTTTGGGCAAACCCAAAACGCTCCATACAAATGGCTACTGGCATGTGACGTCACACGCTTGTATTTTGTATGCATTTCATTTTAATTTTATATGGTAGCTATATCAAATGTTTCGTTTATGTCAATGGTTCTTTTATAAAAGTTGGTGCAAATTGTATGGGTTATTCAATGGTATAATTATTTTTTAATAGTTTCATACTTTTAAAATGGACTTGCCCACGAATCTTTGAATGACCATAAAACCGGCTAGACGTTATATTTTTAATTGAGAATTTTTGCTATTGGCACATGTCTACCTATATTTTGATAAAATATTTATATTTTGTAAAATCTCGAGCTTAGTCAAATACCCTATTGTACCAGTTGTACCATAGAATTAGGGCGGCATCTTTAGTCTATGAGTTGTACATACAACATTTTTTCTATGGGAAAATGTCAAAATAGCATTAGTTCCGACTTTCGCCACGTAACAAATAATCGTAGGGTGACTATAGTTGCTCTGTATTAAAGGTAAAATATTATTTCAATATCTTTAGTGTCTCATTTTTTGGCAGTTCCCCTCCCCCTTCCACCCCAAATAACTAACAAACTAATTGAGAATACAGTATTAAAAGAGTTATCTTTTAAATCCGTACCGTTGAGGAGTTGACCTGCCATCATCAGCAGAGCCACAAACTCAATACAATCAGTCGTAAATACTGGTGGAGTTTTGAAAAAAGATACAAAAACATTACTAAGGACCAATTTATAATAATATCGTTCGTAATATTATAAAACACGCTGCGAACTCGCAGCGCGTTCGTGAGATCTCATACATTAATCTGAATCTGTAGGTGCTTTTTTTTCTCTATTAAAATCAAATTACACGTTATCTTTAAGAAAATATAATGAACCGCTTCTTACAAATGAAAAAGTGTGTATTGAAGAAATGTTGGGGGAAACCGACTTTCATGCCAACCTCATATAAAATGTACAAACAGGAAAAGCCAGTGAAAAAGTAAGAGTGGTTGTCTGACAAAAATGTAGGTTACATGTTATATATTAACATAAACTGTATAGCCTAGGCATCCCTGTATGTTTGCGGTGCGGTGTGCGACGGACGAGTGTCGACCGTAGACGCCCGGAACCATCGACCGGGCTCCTGGGCGACGGTCGCAACCCGGCGACCGACAACCGCCAACCGCGGCACGCATCGCACGCGGGAACGACTTCCGCCACGACATGCTTGCAATAGGCGGAACTACGAGTATATCGCGAGTAGAAGCCACGGACGCATATTGCCTATTGTTTGGCATCTTCAACTCTTGGCATCGAACGTTAACACACCCGACCGACTGCACTGTCAGCTTAAGTACTTTACTCCTATAATGTATGAATATTAACACACAAGTTTCGAAATGGAACCATTCAACTGTCTCCGCTTGACAAATGTTATCGAATTTAATAACAAGCGTTCGATTGTGCATTGAATACTCAAAGGGAACGTTCCTCTGTATGTTAATTGATACGCGTGTTGCTTTACGGGGTTGTTTTATTCCGGAGCGCGTTGTGGGCTTTCGGGGCAGGAATTAAACAAGCTACCGGGAAACTTACGGCCAGGCGTGGGCTGATATCCATTAATAAAATTAGTCATCCTTTACCTTTGGCTACCCGTAGTTTGTGTTGATCCACGAATAATGCAATGCTAATTAAAGTAAGATACTTACAACAAGAAACGGTAGGCGTTTTTAAAAACATATCTTTTTTGTGGTTCTTGGGTTTTCAACTACAGATTATCGTCATCATCATCGGTCCGATTCATCCAATCTTTGTCCAACGATAAATCTATGATATAGCGCAGTTATATGCAGTGTAAAACATAAATCCGTGCTAAAAACTACTCATCCTTCAGTCAACGCCTATTTCAATGGTACATCGTTAGACCGCCAATTTAGGCAGAATTACTATTGGATATTAGTTATTCTGCCTTCAAAGTGGCATTTTCACTGTCACAGTTGTTTTTTATTTTTGACAGTACCTGTATAACCCTACTTAACAAAAATATCCCAGTGTCATTATCATGAAACACAAAATAATACATATTGTTTTTTGCCGGTTTATAGTATCATTCGTGCATTCACTCGTGAAACACGGTACAGTTATACCGACTTTGGATGAACCATCGACGTAGTGTCTATTAAACTCATGGGATGAACACAATTGAGTTTATTACGAAAATTAAGTAACTAATTACCGCACGGATAGTTACAACTGTCATGTTAGTTGAATCCACCCCAAGTGCGGATATTATTTTTGAAATTACTTTGACCTCTACAACAATAACCTACATCAGACTTCTCATTGCAATTGATCATGATATAGTCTTTATTTTATTATATTAAATCTTTTAGAATAATCATCCTTTTGTAGTTTGCCATGCAATAAATCAATCAACCGAGGCCAACTGATTTATAAATAAAGTACCAAAAGCAAATAAATAGTGGACGATATGGATAACAATTTTAGAATTAGAATTCTGTTCAATATTTCAGTCTAGACTGTCAGCCAACTGTCAGCAACAATTAATCAAAATAAAAGTTTAACATTTTTGTCTTAGATGAAGTATGATTTTTGTACGATAAATTCAATGTTTATTGTATAAAGCTTGATTGATTTCTCTCAGTCAAATTATTCAAAAAAATCGACATATTAACCAACGTCATTAGCAATTTTTCTTTACCCTTTAGCCTTTAGGTTGTTTCTTTGTTAGTTAAGTTGTGGGTGGAATTGTGTTACCAATACCTGTCGTTAAAAATAATCTATATAAAAATAATAAATCTTGTAATTTTAGGGCGAATACTTGTTACAGAGACCTGCAAAACTAAATTTTACTAAGTAATTTATATTTTATATTTATACACCCACACTCTTTTATCAGTTTGCATTGTACCAAAACATTTTTTTTTATTTACCAAATCACTGAAGAACTATTTTGCTCTTTAAAAGGTATGTTTTGATTAAAAAGATATCCACACTTGTTTTATACGCAGCCTATTCGAGGCGAAAGGTTATTAATTTCACTATAGAGCTATTACAGTACTGACCTTTCTGTTTTTAACATGACCCTTCCTTACGTTCGTCGATGATGGTAAAAATATCCCCAAGCGGCTATAAGGAGGGCTACATAATTTAGAACAGCGCTCGCCGATCGATGGCGAATCGGACACTCGGACACCGTAAAGCTATTATTAAGCGTCTCTTTAGAATAATCCTATGAATATTCCAGCGTTTTAAATTCATCATTTTTAATTTACACGTTGGATTACAACCTTCTTTCAATGTGTAACTATTAGGTACTTTAATGGATCTTATGAACCTTAATAATTCACTTAAAATGTTATATTTCAAAATATTGGTATACACAAAAAAAAAACATTTAATGTCTTGTATGTAAAACCAAATACAATACAACAACTAAGCATGACATAGCACTATTTAAAATATGGTATAGTACAATCACATAACGGTGGTCTGAATCGTTATATTGTTTACAACCCATGAAATAATTCTGAGATATAGGTTAAACCTCTACAAGTTCCACCAAAACAAAATGGATACGAAAACAAATAAATTTACTTTATGTTTGCTCCGATAAAAGTCTTCTCATACTTTTACAATTCGTTGTTCATTAAGTAAATATTTAAAAAATATATATAATGGTGAATTAGGTACTCGCATACTCTTTGACAGAAATATATTTTATCGGAATCCGTTCACAAGAAAAAAAATAACGCCTTATGAGATTATTTGACTGTGAAATTGCCAAGGCCCTTTTTCGTAGAAATGTGTAAAAATATCAAGCTGAAATTAATATCGAATTCGCAGATTTGCATTCCATAAAGCAGAGAAAATCCAAAATCAAACTTTTACGGCAACGCAATCAAAAGATATAGCCGATTATACCCGTTTATGCCATGCATATTTTAACGATAGAAAGGCAGTCAAAAATAATAGGGTCCGTTGAACTAGAACCATAAAAAGCAAGAAGTAAGAACTCACAGTAAATATAAACAGGTCATTTTTACTTATATCACAGCAAAACAATTACTTACTTACAAAACTTATTTGTAGTTGATTTAAAACATCAAGACATGGAATGCCCTCTCAGCTCATGTGTTTCCTCCTTCATACAATCCGGGGTCTTACGCCCCACCTAAGGGCGTGAAATGGCATCTCAGCAGGCCATTAGGGTGAGGATGGCAGACACAATGGGTACTTTGTTAATTCTTTTGTGCCTGTCAGCCTAATATTTGGATTTCACGGCCGCTTACCATCAGGCGGAGTGAGGTCATCCTGATTGGCCTTTCTATAAAAAAAAAAGTAAAAAGTTGTAATTGATATATTGCATGGATGGTGGCAATAGTTTATCATCAGACGGATCACCGTCTGCTCGTCTGCCACCTATCACCACACCATGAACTATCACATAAAAAATTGAGATATCAGCGAGAATCAAATATGCAAATGTATTTACATGGAATCTTCACTGTATTTATTAACTGCTTTCTTATAAGAAAGATTGTTTCTCCGCCGAGCAACGGGTCTAAAGACGTCCTCGTTGAAATAACCAGGGGGAAGTGGAGTTGGGATGGACACAGCGCGGATGAGCAATGACCGTTGGACGAGGCGGATCGTTGAGTGGAGATTTTGCGACCACACCAAATCGCAAGGCCACCCAATTAAGCGATGGGACTCACGAGATCAAAAACCACATAGGAGAAGCCTATATTCAAAAGTGGTATCATTAATGGCTGATCACGATGACGATGCCACAAACAAGTAGGACGCGTCCTGAACAAATAATAATGGTAAGTAATTCGTTGTTGCAACCCTGTGAATCTCGATAAAATATTCAATAACAATCGGAAAACAATACTTTGTCGGTGCATTCTACCCATGGAATATATAGGTAGGGTAATAATACTGTTCTACCTTAGGACAAAGTTTTTCTCCTGTATCTCTTTGAGTTTAACACATAGAGTAATATAATAATAGCCTAGTTAAACAAATGTTTAATGTTAGATAAGTATAGCATACACCTGTATGCAATACTAGGTACTTACCTAGTTCAAACTATAGTTCTTACTATCAGTAAACAACTTTACGATCATTTTTATATTTACCTTGTATTGTATCAAGTTGAGCTATCAACCCAGTTCCATCCTATATTCAATGATATGTTATAAAAACATTTTTCCTTGAAGAAAGAGCTTGGTCGTCGTCAGCGCTTATGTCGGAGCGTCAGCGCTCTCTATCATGTTTGGAAACGTCATGGGACTTACTTGGGTGCAGTCGATATAGCGATGATGGCATACTTATCGGTTATTTCCATTTCCAGTTATTTCGATTTTAGCGAGCTGTCAATTTTGACGTTTGACTGAGGACACGCGGGAACCGCCGGATGGATTCGGAGTGTGTTTTCTTAGTTTATGTTGGTGTTTGCTTTGGTTTTGTGATGGGATTTGAACGCGCTGATACCAGAACGGACTGGGGGACCGCGTAGTGAACGAATGTATAGTAAATATTTCACAACATCACAACATCACATACATTGATCTGACTCCGAGATAAGTAGCTCAAGCACCTGTGTTACGGATATCAGAATCAACAGTGGGATTACAAATATATACATATAATACTTTTCTTTTGTAAATACATACTTATAATACATAGCAAACACCCAGACCAATACAAACAAACATGTTCATGCACACAAATGTTTGTACTGTGCGGGGATCGAACCCGCAACCCTTGTATCAGAGGCAGCGTTCACTACCACTGTTCCAATCGGGTCGTCAAAGTAACCATCGCTATATCGAACCTGCTGCGTTTCCGCTTTTATCCTTGTGCTCTTTCGCATTGCATAGTGATAGTTCGTTCAATAGACGCTTGAGACTTTCGATTTATACACTTAAAAATTCTAAATTTGACATCCTTATATATCTTTGAATTATGCAAATTAGTCCGTAAAAACACGATAAATATACTAAATAAGAAGATGTAATACCCCAATCTCATAGTCTAAGACCCCGTAATAAATTAGCCACAGCTCAGGTATCGAGCGCATGTCAATAAAAATATATAATCAGTTCATCGTCATCTTCAGCCCATTTAAGTCCCCACTACTGGGGCACGGGCCTCCCTCAATCACATGAGGGGTAATTGCCATACTCACCACGCTTGGCAGACGGATTGGCGAGGGTTTTAATATAAATGCAGAGTTTTCCTTCTCTGGGTGCTGATGATCATGCCAGCAGCTTTACCTTAGTCGCCTTTTACGACACCTCGGTAAGAGTGACGGTGGCCTATTCTACTCTGCCGTGGACCACACGGCGTACCAGTTACCCAAAGATATTAAAAGTATTGCTAAAGATACCGAATTTATTATAAAATTAAATGAATATCTTTTGTAAATTGCCTACTATAGTCTGAATTAATATTTGAACCCTTAAAATATATAATTTAATATTTATGCATAAATGTATCTAGTTCATTTTAATTTGATTGCTATTACATAATTTAGAGACATTTAATATAATTACTTAATAATTAAGAAGAGATGTAAATGTTATGCTATTATTATTTTCATTATGATACCCTTTGCAGGGTTCATTTGAGGACATTATGTTATTTTTAAGACCTGTAGGTATACCAAAACAATAAAGATTTATGATTATGATTATGAAGTGACTTCGCTTTATGATTTGTGGACTCTAATTTCAATATTGCCATCTAGCACAACCCGTCGCGTCTGATAACGAGATCTCGGACCAGCCTCCGTTATATAAGTTACCGGAATACAATATTTTGGGTATCCACCATTTTGAGAATCTATACGAGACATGCCGATTTCCTCATGATATTTATTCTCGCCGCCGAGCTAATGGTAAAAATATGCACATAGATTTGAAAAATCCAGACCATATGCGTAATCTTATCAACTGAGCTGCCATCGCTCTTACTTAATCAAACCCTCTGCATGACTTATATGTTTTTTTCTAATATTGCAAAATCACGCTGGATCGTATCGCCAAAAATGTTCTTTACGATGTGGATGTACTCGCAAAGAAAACAAAAACTAAAGCGTACATGCACCGTAATCTATAGAAAAAATATCATGAATCTTTAGCTATATCAAGCTTGTAAACCTTTTAAAAGCTCACATACGGATTTCAAAACTCACCTGACGTGGGGTGAGTGATGATTCACTTACAAGTACGTACCTACTTTACGCCGTTTTGCCCACTCAGCTTATTTCGTTCCGTTTTAAAGTGAAAACCGTACCTTACATAAACATGTGCAGCGTGTATTGTATCAGATTGTTCGCTTTGTTCCTCCGTCCCGTTCTCGTACGTAGTGAGATCGTAGCAGTTTATTACTGTATACTCCGTTCGCGCCATTGAGCTACATTGAGCGGCTCTCATATCAGCCCCATTGAAGCAATAAAGTACCGTAGTATGATTAATGAGCTTGCAACCTCCGCCCGACGCCCACCCACTCCGATTCGTAAGTCTTGATCGTGACTCACTACTATACAGATAGTGATTCATGTTCACTTAATACCAACATAAAATAAGTCGGAGAAAACTCCGACAAAGTTACTTTTGCAGTCAATGGCTTCAGCTATTGTTCATTTTTATACGGAGACAGTTTTTCTAAAAACAACCTAAGATATATTAATGTTTAATGCTTACATCAAACTTAACTTAAATGTTTCTAAGAAAAATATGTATGATTTCTACTACATAACTATGTATATCGATGACATTACTATATATCTAGATGTTACAATACTTATTAGCAAACACATGAAACTATTTCAGTTTCCCTGCGTCATGTGCCAGGGGTAGTAGGTTCAAATCCCACTCTAGAACAACATTCGAGTGAAGAACACTTGTATTTGTTCAGTCAGAGGAATGTGGGAACGGCTCGTCGGTTATGTAATGCGAACTCTGGCTGCAACTCTTAAAGAAAAGGTTCCTCGAGAAGAGGTCCTGATTACATTGCTTTTGGAAGCTGAGTTAATAGTAAATTCTCGGCCCCTTACGATTGTTTCTGTTGACGACTGTGACGCTCCAGCTTTAACTCCGAACCATTACCTGATTGGACAGTCATCACCGATACATGGCCCGTGCAATCTATCTGCTAGAGAGTTAACTAGACGGTCCGGATGGAAAAAGGCACTACGGTTAGCTGATCATTTCATCAAGATCAAGAAGTGACCGATGGATTCGGAGCGACGCTTGGACGTGTCGAATCGGAGACATGGCTATTACTTGTGATGGGAATTTGCCTCGCAGTGTGTGGCCTAAAGGTCATGTTGTAAATGTGTTCCCAGGCCGTGATGGAATCGTGAAACTGGAGGATGTGGCTACCTAAGGTGGAGTTTAAAAACTGGCAGTTATATCTTAGATTAAGTTTCTGCAGCAGGTAGTCTGTCCTCTTCATTTTTGTCTTTTACGGGCCATGTCGAAGACAGACTCATGCCCTCTTATTACAAAAAAACTGCTCTGATACCGCTTTTAATCCTAAACTAGCAAGTTCATGATTATCATGCAATAATGTTAGTTCTTAATTTTTTATTGCAAATCCTCTACTAACCATAGACAACTTAGTACCGCAGGATAGTGTCAAAATTGGTCGAATCATTCAATCATTCGTTCAGTGACATTTCATTTTACATAACCTTATTTTGTTGTCTGAAGTAAAAATTCTAAAGATTGGTTTTTAAGCAACAATAAATTTAAATTTTGACCTAAGTAAGGTTTCCAAGTAATATGCATAGGAATTGCTTATATTTTTGGGATTAAATCCCAAAAATAAATTAACTACTTTCCTCACAAATAACTTTAGCGTAAAACGGAATGAACTGTCACAGGGATAAGTTTTCATGATTACTGAATCGAAATTCGGAGGTTATTATTTTAGTTCTCATTTTAAACTAGGGGTCCGGGTGGTTTAACTCTATTATTATAGTTGATATACTAAATAAACTTAGTTTTGTAATAATGTTTATTCTAGTTCTTTAGTTATTCCCAGTATTAATCACACTAATTATTTTAACCACGTTTTGGAATAAGAGGGCTAGGGTCTGGTTTAGTTTTTATATATTTTTTATTTAACTTGACAAGAGTTGTCATTTTCTTTTATTCGTATTAGGTTCTGGTCAAAAATCAGCTTGGAAAAACTTGATTTTGGACTGTATATATTTATTTTATTATATATATATTTTTCACTCTTACACGCGCGTTTTCTATCGCCTGCCAAATAGGTATATAATTGGATTCAAAAAGAAGTCCTAACAGAAAGAATGCTGTCGAGATTTTATAAATTCCTAAATAGTCCAGTGGACAACAATACGTTTTTCGGGGTCTGTGTACATTTTATCTTTGGCACGGATAATAAATTGTAGCCATGAAAAGGTGAAGTGAATAGGGTAAATAAAACACTCCGTTTTTTATTTGTAATCTCAAAAGGCATCGTCGTTTATTGGCGCATTCATCAAGATTTGTTGAAGGAAAGGCATTAAAGGAAAAGAAGAATCATAATGATTTGAACTGTAAAAATATATGTGCAATATGACCAAATGAATGAATTGAAAAATATCATAATTGACGACGAAAAATCGACGTATAAATCATTATTTTTTCAAACTACCAAAGGTTTCAAGTATGGGGTTTAGAGTTATGGAAACATTTTGTTTGATTATTAAGTACTGATTTAATAATATCAGTATTAATCACCATATTTCTATGAGTGAAAAAAATAACTTTTCCATAAATTAATCATAAAAGTTTATTTTTAAGTACACCAACCGCAGCAGACTAAAATGAGCTAGTACAAAACCGCAGCAAGCATTGGTTTTAAAATTACTGCGAACAATTCCGCATGAGTTCGTAATCGTATTAAATTTCATGAATATGAATCAATGATACATATTAATTTTATTCCTACTAATAATATTTTAACACATACTCTGCTTTCTATCAATTTTCATTATATTGAAAATGAACTACACGCAACTAATTCTATGATAAAAAGTTATGTATCAGTCGGGCACTTACATAAAACCTCAATCAAATTCTCAAAAAAATAACAATGGACTCAATCAATTTTGGCAGATGTAGACGCCAAAAACATGGTTGAATTCTGTGATTATAATCAAAGGTTAACGTAAATTCATTGTTATAAATTAAAAGATGTTGGATAATACTTAATTGGGACGTAGTTTTGCTTGGAAAAACGGTAACATTTTGGGCACACGGCATTGTCTGTGGCAGCTATGGATTCGTATTGCGTGTGGTTGTTTATTTTTCTCTAGCCGCGGCGTGAACCTGGCTGGAGGCGATTTAGCCTCGATCATTTTATGTAAAAAATATTACGAGCAAATCGGGAAACGATTTGCTAAAGGGCGTTTCTGAAATTAAGTACTGGCAATATTTCGCCGCCTATGGGCACTCCCAACACCATTGGAGTCAGAAATGCATTAGAAATCAACCTATTTTTCTTCTGTTTAATAGAACGTGTCATTTTAATTTTAAGAGGTTTAAATACTCACCTTCACTGATGATGAATACATCTTTCTTTGTTGAAAGAAGCTCTTAACTTCTTCGTATGGATGGCGAAGATACGTCTATAACCTTGACACTCGAGAGGAACTGAGTGGTATAAATAACAGACTTTTTTTTCAAGGGCTCGCACCGTAACTCTGCCCTGTAGCAGGTCTCCCTGTGAGGATCGCAGAGTGATTTGTGGGACTCAAACCATATGAAACCTTGGGTTTTCCTACTTTACGACTTACTAGTCGATAACCCCACCCCACAGACCAGGACCGTACGCATTCTTCTCTAACGCTGCGCTCTGCTACACTACTACTACTAATGCAAGGGCCTCATTGTGTAGTGATGAGTGTAGTAGATACCATAGTAAAAGAGATGAACTACAACACCAAAGCCAGCTGAAGTCGTGCTTGCTTGGGTCACTCGACATATTGAGACGAATCAAGTGAACGATTGTATTCTGATTTTATCTAGGTCTACGTCGCAACACGCGGAAAAATGCCATCAATCTATCATTATAAGTGGCATTGGCTGAAAATATCGGTAGCAGAAGAAAAACACCATGTTAAAATTAAGCGACGATTTTCTATAAAAATATGCATGGTTTCTTATTAAAATATTAAGATTACAGACTTTCCATTTCATCCGAAAATCAAACCAAAGTAACCGCCGCGGCCACGATACGCCTTTTTAATTAAATGCATTTGTTTATTAACGCTGGCCGTGTGAAATACTTCTATATACCCATTAAAATTCGCTCAAAATATGACCTTTAATTTCTGATTCGAAGATTATTATTATCTCGTGATGGCGAAGATACGTCTATAACCTTGACACTCGAGAGGAACTGAGTGGTATAAATAACAGACTTTTTTTTCAAGGGCTCGCACCGTAACTCTGCCCTGTAGCAGGTCTCCCTGTGAGGATCGCAGAGTGATTTGTGGGACTCAAACCATATGAAACCTTGGGTTTTCCTACGATAACCCCACCCCACAGACCAGGACCGTACGCATTCTTCTCTAACGCTGCGCTCTGCTACACTACTACTACTAATGCAAGGGCCTCATTGTGTAGTGATGAGTGTAGTAGATACCATAGTAAAAGAGATGAACTACAACACCAAAGCCAGCTGAAGTCGTGCTTGCTTGGGTCACTCGACATATTGAGACGAATCAAGTGAACGATTGTATTCTGATTTTATCTAGGTCTACGTCGCAACACGCGGAAAATGCCATCAATCTATCATTATAAGTGGCATTGGCTGAAAATATCGGTAGCAGAAGAAAAACACCATGTTAAAATTAAGCGACGATTTTCTATAAAAATATGCATGGTTTCTTATTAAAATATTAAGATTACAGACTTTCCATTTCATCCCGAAAATCAAACCAAAGTAACCGCCGCGGCCACGATACGCCTTTTTAATTAAATGCATTTTGTTTATTAACGCTGGCCGTGTGAAATACTTCTATATACCCATTAAAATTCGCTCAAAATAATGACCTTTAATTTCTGAATTCGAAGATTATTATTATCTCGTGTGGGATGCTACCTGCGTCGACACTCTGGCACCGTGTCATCTTCCCGGGACTACGATGAGTGCCGGAGCTGCGGCCGACATGGCAGAGAGACTGAAAGCTGCAAAGTATAGGCATCTATCCCGTACCTACCACTTTGTAGCTTTCGGTTTTGAAACACTGGGCCCGTGGATGTCCGACGCTCTTACGTTGACCTACGTTGTTTTAACTTTCCTTTTTATTTACTTTTAGGTTATTTTTACTTCTCAGTTATTGTCTTAATTTTCTTGTGTTTTCATTATTTTGTTCAATAAAACCATATTCTCCTTCAGACTATTATAATGGGGATATTTTTAGAGCTAGAATCGAGTGGTTATTTTCATATAAAAAGTTTAATGCATGGGCAAAATATAATTCTCAAAGTATTGTTCAGAATAATTCTAAGACAGTTCACCAAAAAATCAAAAAATAGTCTAGACGCACTGAAACTATTTTCTTTCTCGCTGCATAAATAAACCCGAGTATTTTATCTCGTATTCATTCAAGTGTAGGCTTTGAATTTATTTCATTTTGTTGTATCTTGGGATTACACGCTCTACGTACTCCAATGTTATGGTGATACTTTTTGCAGAACCCCCGACATTGCCACCTACGCCTTTTCATAGTATACTATAGGAAAGTAGTAAATACAAAGACGTATACAGCCAGACGGCGGAGAATAAGAAAAGCGTTTCCGCTTTTATATAGTTAAATTAAATTAAGACTGAATATGGGCATTAAAACGGTACCATTTTTTTGTTAATTTAGTTTTATTTTATTAGGTAAGTCATCCCTATTATTACGGAATACAGCTGTTCCTTTTGTTTTTATGTAATCTTTCCGAAATTGACCACTTATCTTAACATTTATTCCTAATATTGGTCATGCCATCGATAGGTACCTACTTATCGCAATAATAATAATATTATAATAATAATAATTCTCACAACATCTCATACGTTGACCTGATTCCGTACTAAGTAGCTTAAGCACTTGTGTTACAGATATCAGACAACAGAGGATCACAAATATATACTTAAATACATATACTACACCCAGGCAATATTATGTACCCTCTAGAAATAGAGTCGAAATTAAAACCAGAGTATCTTTGGCATTTCACTCATACTCTTTGTGTGTTATTATAAGTTATTCTGCTCAGTGGCCTGAATTATACGCCTACGTATTGCATCAATAATCAATTTGCTCAATACGAGAAACAGATACGAATCAAACAATATACATACATATAATAGATAGCAGGTAACTTACTTCGGAAACTATTATTATATCAATACTTGAAACGTCAAACAATATCAATTTTTTACTGTATATATTTTACTATACATACTTATAAGCGTATTAGCTTTTTGACTCATATTCTTTTGATTACTTTATCAGATTTTTCAGATGTCATTACTTCTATTGTTAACAGGCCTATTATTACAAGTATTTTTCCTGAGTTCAGGAAGACTGCTATTGGCGAGGCAAAGATTCTCACTAGCACATCTGGTGTCAATTTTCTGAAGCTGTCTAAGAACGACAAATTGAAAGTTTTCCATACAACTTTACGGAATAGTGGTTAATATTCTCTTTATTTTTGGGATGAATGTGGTTCGGTCACAATAATGATATCAATAATAGACATAATAAAAGCGTAGACAGAATATACCAGACTAGGTATTGCATTCTGTTGAGGAAATATTAAAGAGTGAAACAGGAAAATATTTAGTAATCAGAAGAGTTTCATTTGGTGAAAATCATAGTATGTTTTTTTATTGTCTAGTTAATGTTTTTTTCGAAATATTTTATTCTAGGCTAGTTAAAGAGTATGGAATTATATGTTATTATGACACGATTTTCAATAAAAGAAACTAAAACTGTGTTTAGGTATTTAATAATTTATTGATATTACAATTTTATTCACTGTTTGGAAAATAGTTTGTAGCCTGAAAATGATGAAACACTCATTTATAGTTAACTTGGCTTGATTATTCTTAAAGCAGTCTTCAATATAAATTTTTAACTTCATAATTTTGTCTTTTGGGAACTTATTCCCGAAGCTGCGTACGTATTACATTGAGGTACACAACAATACTTCCTATTTCTGCTTTATTAGCAGCCGGTGTATATTATTTAATAGTGAACATAAATAAATCAAAACTTTTAACCAAACATTACTTCAAAATGTAGCGAAGTGTCGTTCTTAGAGAGCTTCCAATTATCGCCGCTAGAGGAGCGCGCATAATCTTTGCCTCGCCAATAGTTCAACTGCTATCTAAGACTACTAATCTCTCCAATTTTAAAGATCTTAGACTTATATTAGCATTTTCCCTTAGCTATCTTAAGTACTAGAAAGAGCAGTATATTCTCAGCTTTTAGATTATTTAGAACTAAACAACACTTAGATTTAACACATTTTACAAAGAAACATCTTATAAACGAACACTTAGTTTATAAGATGTTTCTTTGTAAAATGTGTTATCATAAGTGTCAAATAAACAATTTTTCTTCTTCTTTCTTTTTTATTATAATGAAGATGTATATTATATTTTTGCTCCTAATGATGTAAGTACAAAATTAATTAGGACATGATAATTGATAGTTCGAATATTAAGATAACTAAAACTATTTGTCCCCATATGTACCTAAGTAAAAAATATTTTAAAGATTGATATTCTTATTTTGTACCTGAGGTTGAAACATAAACCGACAGGATTCACGTCTCTAGTGTAATATGAAATTTCATTAAAAGTACATTTGAATATTATTATTTAGAAGGCACCATTGCTTTCAAAGGCTTAATGTAGCTGTAGTCAACACCTCGTCTCCTAAGTAAAATTTTGCAAGGTGTTCACCTACGATGTTTATTTAAGAATATTAATATTTGCTTACCACTTTTCAAGCGCTTATGAGGAAATGCGACTTGCGGCGCGACTTAGTACATTTTCCGACATATTATGAAAACTTCTAATCCGGAATGCCTTATGTATCTTGCCTCACGACTTGAAACTTAGGATAAGGTTCATGTATTCGAAAACAACGCCATCATTTTCGTACCTACTTCTTGCTGTTGAAAAATAATGCATGGAAGTCGTCGATTAAAATCGACATTGAGTTTGTGTGATAAAAGTAAGTTTAGAGACTGGATCCTAGTCCCGGAGCAACAAAGCTTTTTTACTTCGAGGGCACACGTAAAGCGACGCGACGTAAATATTTATAGGTAGAAACTTCACCGTATCCGGGAACCGAAAAACATCGGCGTGCAAGCGAACTTAGGTTAATTTGGTCGAACTTTTGTCTCTCTCGACGCTGTTAATTTGTTTAGTGTTTATTGTACTATCTTTACCTGAATCGCGGTTTTACGTGACTATGTTACGGGAAGAATTAACATTTTAAACAGTTTCTTCTAGATCTTAGCGTGTGATTCCCAGTTGTGTCCAAAGCTGTCGCTTCGGAGCCCGGGGTACGTTTACACCAAGTTCCAGGAATCGGGAAGTCTGTTATTTACAATGAAGCGACTGCCGTCTAACCTTCGCAAGCCTTGGACAAAGGAACCAGACCAAATGGTTACCCACGTATACACGTTCAGTAACATTGTATCAAATATTGTAGGTACCTACTTATCTACAATTTTAGAAACTATCCGAGACGTGCAGGTTTCCTCACAATGTTTTCCCTCACCGCCGAACTAATAGTCGAAATATGGATATAGAATGGTAGAAAAATCCAGAGGTGTTTTCGGATTCGACCGCAAGTTTTATGTTTTTTATTTTGTTTGTATGTAAATACATATAAAAAAAAATATTATTAATTCAAAAAATATTAAATCAAAAAACTTTCCACCATTTCATTTGGTAAATCTTAAACATTAAGTCACTCAAGACGGTTAATCTTAGGTTTCACCGGTAAATAACCGATTGATTGTAGTTCGGGCTTTTACAATAACTTGAATATATGCAACTAATTGTGAATTTTAGGTGTGGTTAATAGTAAATTTAAGGAGTTAATTCATTAATACTCCTAACCCCTAACCCCTGGGAGTACATGATATTATGTCAAGTTCAGAGGCATGAACTCGACATATCATGTACTCTCAGGGGTCAGCTCTGGTGACCGGGGACATTCGCGACAGTATGTTTTATGCCTCTGGGACTAGTTCTACGTACTGTTTTGGCAAGCTCAAGGTGACGGTTGCTCAAGGTGACATCGCGTAGATTTGTATTAATTGTGGCAATTATGAGACATATTTTAAAAAAGTACAACGGTGAATCCATAAAGGAAATGATGTAACAATTACAAAAATTAAAATTATTGTTACTTGTAGGAAGAACTTATGCCATATTATTTTCTCAAAATATTGTCAATACACTCCCTTATGGACGGCGCTAGTTCGTCGATACGTCACCTTAACATTTGACGCTGATTTTCAGTGGGACCAGGTGAGTGCCACGGTGACAGGATAGCCTAAACTGTGCAGATACCTAATGTGTATATATGTAATGAAACTTATAGTTATGTGTGTCTATATAGGGTATATCAGTAAACAGTTACATCTCTTTAACCACGTCGTGTACCAATAATTCTGATCAACGACTGTTGTAAGTACGGCTTTTGAAAAACCGCATAATAATATTTCAACTTTTCATACAAATTCGTAATTTTGAATGGAGAGTCGAAATTGTACTATATTATGTATGTTGCTATTTCTTATGAGCGCTGCACTGGGCAGCTCAGTGCGAGCGACGCGCCGTCTTCTAGGTATAATGTATTATAAATTAGTATTGTTCTATTGATACTTTATTATAACTAATATAATACAATTTATTATTTAGTTAAATAAAGGACGAACAGTCAAGGTTTTTATGACACTCTAATTTTAAATACTGTTATTGTTATATGTTAAAATAAATTTAAAAGAAAACCTTTGTCGTAAAACAAACTTTGTTAAGACAGATTGATAAAAGTGATAGGTGGCAGATGAATAGATCAATTTAGGCAAATTTATATTTCTAGACTTCAGTTCGTAAGGCTTTGCAAATTATTGCAAATAACAGATAATAAAATAGTTCTCACTTCATTCGTTTGTTTTCCTAATACCTACACTTATCGTTAACAACTTCCTATGAAGAAATAGAAATAAGTTAAAATACTTTCACTTCTACAGGCTTCACAGAAATCAAACTAACAAACTCTAGTAATACAGCGAAAACGAAATTAAACTTCTTAGGTTCGATAAACGAGTAGATAAAAATAGGCATTTGACGGAAAGCTGTTTAGCTATGAAATAACTTCTAAGGATATCAAAAGATTGAGATTGTAATCTTGTTTGCTAGAGTATTTCAATCCAGTACTTAATGAATTCAATACCTACCTAATAGGCAATTATAATATTAATATGGAGCTTTAAATGACTCACTATACGAAGACTTAGAATGTACTTTTACTCGTACCGATGTCTCAAAATTTTAATCTGTGAGAGCTCTGGTCGTAGTAAGTTCAAATCGGAGCACGCAACTCTACATTTTCAGATGTATGTCTTTATAGTCAACGCATGAACTCGCGGCAGACAGTAAGAGTTTTTATTATTTAGTAATGAATGATATAAACAAGTTCAGTTGTTCAAAATGGTCAATATGTTTAAAGGAAAGTAACGGTTGTACTCGAACCAAAGACTCATAGCAGTCGGTGTTATATTTCATTCATAATTTAATGATTAAAATACTCTACCGTCTGCCGCAAGTCCTTGCGTTGACTATAGTTCGGCGTTAGGGAAAAAATCCTGAACTTTTCAAATTGTTTCTCAAATGACCGACTTCGTAACGACATTGTAATATAATGATTCTGAGAGCAACGTTGCTCGTGTTCTTATTTACGCGGTACCTACACCTGATTCATTATGTCAAATATCATTATGCTAAGAATAATAAGAAATTTGATAGATTGCACGTACAGCCACACATCAATGTATACAAAACTGTCAAATTTTCGATTACATGTTCGGTTTAATATCAATTGAGAAATTTTGACATATTGTAGTAACCTAATGTGAGACTATCTGTACATCGAAATCTATAAAACTACCAACTCGTTTTCTCTTTGCAAAAGGCCAGCTGCTTTCAGTTTCCGTGTTCTCAAAATCGATTGAACTTATATACCTACACATCCAATAAAATAACCCTTCATCACTTTTAAGAAGAACGTTTGCTGCCTAAAAGTCTTTATCATTCGTTACCCAGCAAATCTCTAGGTAATATTCGAAGTACCAGAATACCCAGCAGTGCCGTCCTACTCGGAGCGGTAAGATGAGCAAACCACTCTTATTAAAGAACACGCGCACGATCTTCGTAGGGCTAATTTAATGAGGCAGACAAATTGAAGCAGGATTAACTTGAATCCTGTGAGAAATAATTTTACATAAATTGCAATGAGATAAGAAATGGACTCTGCAGTCGCATTTCATCCATTTTAATAAGACAATATTGATTGCTATGAAAAACATACAACCATTAGATTGTTGTCGGGTATCTTTTATCAAATTATTATGCTGATCTGATTAAATATTTTCCAAATTCGATCGTAATAAAAGTTGTAATCATTTATGACGAGAACATGAAGAAAACTTAATACGATAGCTATTATATAATAACGATAAAACGCATTCTTCTATATTACTTCTCCCTAAAATGCTTAGCCAATCACTAACTACATAAATGCACTCTCTCTTATATCATCATCATCATCATCATCATCAGCCCATTTAAGTCCCCACTGCTGGGGCACGGGCCTCCCTCAATCACATGAGGGGTAATTGCCATACTCACCACGCTTGGCAGACGGGTTGACGAGCGTTTTGATAAAAATGCAGAGTTTTCCTTCTCTGGGTGCTGATGATCATGCCAGCAGCTTTACCTTAGTCGCCTTTTACGACACCTCGGTAAGAGTGAGGGTGGCCTATTCTACTCTGCCGGGGACCACACTCTCTTATATGTTTTACCTTTTTGATCAAAACGGCTATTTTAGACTGGAGCCACGCTCACGAGACAGACATTAAAGTATTAAACTAGTGCGCAGTAAGTTCATCGATCGGTGTCAGGCACAAAAATAGATATGTATTGTTTATAAGCAGACTCAGTATACGTAGGTAGTCGATTGCCGCAGATCCAGCGTGTGTCGACTAAGGGTCGTCAACCGCCTGACAACACCTGTGTGCCCCCCCGCGAGCCATATGACTATTACAATGAATACTATTTTACAACAAAAGGTATCGCTAGTAGGACAATGTAAACACAAAGAGCTAACAACATTTTCAATTGGAATTCTGATAACTATACACGTATTTCTATTTACCTAAAGGAACTTGTAGAACGGATAGTACGAGTATTAACTTGTGTGATGAGCACTCGTGTTTGTTCTATGTGGAGTTATAATATCTATACACCGTTATTTTTTATCGTTTACATCCCGAAAACCACATAATAGGCATCGTGAATAAAGTCCATTTAGCATGTTAGATCAACAAAATAATCGAAAAAAAAAATTGCTGTTCCATACAAAATTTAATTGAATTATTCGCTTATTTTGTTGATGTAACATGCTGAATGGACTTTATTCACGATGTCTATTGCGTGGTTTTCGGGATGTAAAGGATAAAAAAATAACGGTGTATAAGTAGGTATAGAGGATGGTCAAATAAATTGGGCTCTGAGGCAAAATACCGACTAAAACATTATGATCTTACCCGACAGTTCTTAGATAAATGTTATCTTTAATAGCGACTGGATCGATTGTGGGATAAAATGGATTCCCGGGCAGTACAAGCAACATTAAAAAATGTATACAGGGCCCTATATTTTTTCCACCCTGTATATTTATGGTTCCTTTGTTGATTTTTATACACATAAAATAAGTGCTTAAGTAATTTTGAGATTTTATTACCATCCTCTCTTCAACATGGAATAAACAAAGTCAATACCTGCTACATTATAGAATACTAGACTGCGCCCGCGGCGTTACTCACGCAGTTTTAGTCTTTAGAAAAGTCTTCATTCAACTTTAAACCCGCGCAACTACCCCTTAGGGGTTGAAAATTCAAAAGTCAAAAGTTTTTTATTCAAATCCGGTGCCCAAACATTAATTTTAAGATTCTAAGTTTTTAACTGTCTTATCCCCCATACTGCATTTCGTCCCCTAATTTACCCTCTCAAGGGATGATTTTCCAAAAACATTTAAAACAATATACAATTTTTAACTTTCCTAACATCAAAGATGACGGTGACTCCAAACAAACTTCAAACCCCCTTTTACCCCCTTCAGGGTTGAATTTAAAAAAATGTAAAAAGAACTTGTTCTTGGTTTGAAATAACGAGAACGTATAGCGATTTTCAAGACTCATACTTTGAAATGGCTAAGCACCCGTATTGGCATTTCATCCCCTATTTTACCCCCTTTGAATCGCCCTTGGATATTCAAAAACGTTAAATATGTTACTTTTTATTTTAAATTATTAGTCTGGATACAAATATTCACATTTCTAACATCAAAGATGGCGGACTTTCATACAAACTTTTAATCCTCTTTTTACCCCCTTAAGGGTTGAATTTTCAAAAATCCCTTCTTAGTGCTCACTTTCACTATTGAAGGAACTCCTTCCCAAATTTTAAGTTTCTACGGTCAGTAGTTTGGGCTGTGGGTGCATTCCTAACTCAGGTTCTCCTTTTAATGACTCTTATTGAATTATAAATAAAATTACTATTAGTATTGCATTAAAAATAAATATTACTAAAGTTAATGCAAATATTCCATTTAAATACTATATTTTAAATTACTGCGTGAACTTGTGTGTGATCAGCGAATGCACTCAGTCTCGACGTAATTCATATACTGCATATGAATTACGTCGAGACTGAGTGCCACGATTCTATAACACATTTAACTTCCCGTGTACATATCTATTAATCTTACGGCATTAGATGTTGCCCTGTTGGTCTAGTGGTTTAAGTACCGAGCCGTGATCTCAGGGTCCTGGGTTCGATTCCCGGGTCGAGCAAAAGTATGTTTCGAATTTTTCGGACATAGCTCGGGTTTGTGATCACCAATCCGCATTTGGCAAGCATGGTGATTAAGCCTAATCCCATCATAGTAGCGATAACTTGATTTCTATAATGGAGGCCTTTGCTCTGCAGTGGGACAGTTTATGGGCAGAATAAAAAAAAATAGATGTTGTACACACGTGGCAGGAAAAAGTATGGATGTGGATAACGGCTTTAATCACAAGAATATGCCGTTGAACAAATGCGATACCTACAGGATGCTGCCAGACACCTGATTAGTACGTAACATTGTCAAAATTTGGCCATTGATTGACTCCACTCCGAATTCCATTTACCGTGTAATTGTAAATATGGCTGGATTTGTCGAAACGTGCGGAGAGTGTCAAGCGATTTAAAAGTAGTAAATAAGTACATACATACGTTCCCTCAGCGGGTTGTAGTCGGCAGCTTTGAATACATGATTCTGAATACACCTCCATACAAGCGCAGACGAGGTCGCTCTTAGGAACGCGACATTTCTCTCTCAAAACCCCGAGACGTTGGCGGCATGTCACATTGTTCATATTTATTGCTTACTTTACAAAACTGAAATAGTTCCTCGGTGTACAACTTTCCTTTTTCAGATTTGAATATTTTCTGTTTTATTATCAGCTACGTTTGCATTTTGTTTGTTGTACACTGAGTTGCATATTAAAAAACATTTAGCTTCCTGTATTTACGTATTACTCTTTGTGAACTATGGTTGTGCGTGATATGAAATAGGTTCTTATGAATGAAGGCGACGGTTAGCCCTATCTAGCGACACCATTCGTTTTTAATTGTTAGCTACTAAACCGGATCTATTTTAAACAATTTCGGGGTTACAACCTATCGGCAAACACTTATACTATTTATTTAATAACCATGCACAAATGTTGGGTCCGCATTTTGTGCATGGTAAGTGTTTGCCGAGAGGTTGTTACCCCGAAATTGTTTAAAATAGATCCAGTTTAGCAGCTAACAATTAAAATCGATTGGCGTCGCTAGTGTGCCCTACCCGTCACCTTAATGTAGAGTACCCAAACAAATTTTACCTATCCAATTATTTCATTTCTTTCATATAAATATAATCTAATTGTAAATCGTTTCCTTTTGTAAAAAAGCCGCTGAGATATAAATTCTTTTTTTTTTTCTTTACCCTTTTTCAACTACTTGAGTGTAACCTTTTCAGCAGTTTTCCTTTTCTTCCGGCATTGAGCATTTTGCATACAGTTCGAGTCAGCTGCCCTCTTCACGTCGTCTTTACAACGCATCTGATCTGAGGTCTTCCTTGAGGGCGTTTATTTCCCTACGACTTCCACTCGAAAAGACGCTTGCACCAAGATGTTTTACCTACTAGTTTTGGTTCATAATGAAAAATAATCAAGGATTTGTCACTGCCGTAGGTGGGATCTTACGGAATGTTTTGTATAGATATTTATTAGTAGCGATTTCTCGCAATGTCCCAGGGATTGCTCAAACTTAATAAACTTGGTGCTAGTTACGTACGTCCGTGCATGTAGATGTTCGATTTTGTAAAAAAAAACTTTAAAGGGGCAAACATAACGTTTACAAAATATAAAGTTTTAACGATATAAGATCTAAACTATTAAATTTATATTATCATATACTACCCGTGCGGATAAAGAATGGGATCAGAAATGGCGGCGCATCTATTCACTTCTCGCTCGCACACTATTTGCGTCTATACTCGCACTCGTGGGTACTGACTGCAAAAAAAATATTCTGCGTTCCCTTCCCTGTCGCATCAGTCCGACGCGTTCTCAGTTTTTCCGTGGTTTTGAACCTTTCGTTATTTTGTCATTTGTTATTGTTTGTTGTTATAGTTTATTGTTAATTTGTATGTTAAATAATTGTTTTGTTAGTTATTTATTGAGTATAGATAGTGTTTTAAGATATAGTTACAATAGGATATAGTTAAGATATACTTATTACAATCTTTTATTTCAAGATACTAATTTTAAAAGTTGTGAAGTGCATGTAGTGCATGTGCATGAAATTAATGTAATTAAATTACAACTGTATAAATCATAAACTGTTCTAACGCAATCTATATTTAATACTAATATTATAAAGCTAAGTAGTTGGTTTGAACGCGATGAACTCAGGATCTACTGGACCGATTTCAATCATTCTTTCACCATAGGAAAGGTACGTTAGATAGGTCATAGGCTATGTATGTACCACGGGCGAACCCGGGGCGGACCGCTAGTAAATATATATTTACTTCAGAACAAATTCGTTTATTGTTAAATATATATAATCTGCTATCTGAATAATTTTCATACATTTTTTATATACAGTCAAAAAGACTCCAAAATAATAAAACCTATAAAACATACTCGTACATAAATCGTATTTTAATTAATAACATTAATTTATTTATTAAAAAAAAAAAACAAAACAGTTTTAACGGTAACGATATTTTATACTGAAAAACGTCAGTTATAAGTTTTCAAACCGTTGATGCTGACGGTACCGGCTCCACGCGCCGCCATATCTAATCCCATTCTTTATCCGCACGGATAGTAATTTTAATCGAACAGTCAAGTGCTGGTCATTTAATACTTAGGTACATTTACGAGTTACAACTAATTAATGAAAAGTAATAATCAAAAATTTAAAAAATAATACATATATAAGTACGGATGTTAAGTATCAGAAACAGATTCCCTGTCGCGTCACATTGCACGGACATTTGAATTATACGAGTTGCCCAAGCGATCCCTCAAGCTAAACTACATGCACGTAGCAAATCGAGCGAGACATTCTATTAATTTCACTGTGACATCCCCAATAGGGTTCACCTGAACAATCCCACACGTGGTCTGCTTATAATGCACAAGACGTCGCGCCCTCAAAGTGAATAGATAGCGGTTGTGGATAAAGGGGGCGCGCAATCGGGCAGCCCTCACTTTCCCTGGCGGCTAAAAATAGACGCTGGCTGGATATAGAGTGGCCGTCACAGTACAGACGAGAAAAGGAAGTTATCTTGGCAGTTTCTCTTCGCACCCCTTACGCGAGAAACTTTCGAGATTTATTCGTGGGTACTTCGCGCTAAGATAATTGGACTTTGATAATTACTTGTAGGGTGCTATTGGACTTGTTTTAGTTGCTTATTGACCCAGCTTATTGATAAGGCAATGTGTTTTTAAGAACAGCAAATTGACGTCGCTTTAATACCTAATTATTAGTTTACTTGACCGGTCTGACTTTGTCTTTTGATTTTCTATAACTTCAGTATTTAAATAAATAAACAAATAAACATATCACAACATCACATACCACATTAATCTGACTCTGAAATAGATAGGTCAAGCACCTGTGTTACGGATATCAGGATCCACAGTGGTATTACAAATATATAGATACATATAATACTTTTTTTTGTAAATACATACCTACCTTTAATATATAGAAAACACCCAGACCAATACAAACAGACATGCACACAAATGTTTGCAGGTACTGTGCGGGGATCGAACCCGCAAGCCTTGCACCAGAGGCAGCGTTCACTATCACTGTTCCAAATAGGTCATCAAGTATTTAACAACAAGTAAAAAGTACAGTAAGTTCCGAAAATTGACTTATGAATAGACTACGGTAAAGTTTATTTTCAGAAATACACTTCTGGACACATCTATTGGCCCACCTTGCATTTTCAGTTTCGTTTGGTCCTAGCTAAAATTTTATATTAGGTTGAGCAAAAAGTTTTTTATGCAGTTTTGGACCTGGCACATTTTTTTAAATTTCGAACACAGAATTTAAAGTAACAAAAGACAATTTGGAGCCTGTTTGTTGTTATCAAACAATCGAATACTAAGAAAACTTCATTTTATTGGTTTACATTTGATTTCATTCTTGAAAGCATAGAATAATAATATAATTCTATGCTTGAAAGTGTGAATGATCTCTTTGGTTTTGCAACAAACATTACTTATTCTTAACATTAAGGTGAACAATAATCTATGGATACTTCGCCTGAAGTCGCCGCCCAAGCTGTGGCACTTATTCAGGTCAAAAATGTTTTGAACACTTCATACACTTTAAATGATATTTTATAACAGTACACTCGAGAAAAGGTGTTATTAAAGTCGGCGCCTAATCCCTGTTGAATAATTGAATGAAGTAATACAAGATAGTCTTGGGCGCCGACTTCGGTAACACCTTTTCTCAAATGTACTGTTATAAAATTATTTAAAGTGTATGAAAGATGTTATTTTACACTTTTTAGTTCGTGGTTTATTGCTTAAGTTAATGACAAATTCGTTATTCATCATTTGCGAAAACCCTCATTGCGGATATTAGACATATCGTAGTAGGTAACCTAATGTGTGGCTGTCTGTACTATAAAATATTGACATTAAATTTTTCTATAATTTTAAAGTGCTTCACGTATATACACTCGCGAGCAAAAGTTTGGAATCACTTACTTGAAATTGGTTTCGCGCGATCTTGCTTAGTAAATAAATTTTTAATAATTTTAAAAATGACATAATTTTAAAGGTTCAACTGTCCACTTTAAATTGATACCAAATTCATTCAAATGGAGACAGTAGTTGTGGAGCTATCCCGGATTAAGCGAAGGAGGTAGGAAAACAAGGAAATATGGAAAAATAATGAATGAATAAAACAACAAAAATTTATTAATAAAACATTTATTTAGCTTTAAAATTAAGTGTCAATACTTTGTATTCCCTCCTCTCGCCCTAATAACTGCTCGAAGACGATTCTTCATAGACCTGATCAGCTTCTGAATTGATTCTTGTGGAATACCTTCCCACCCCTCAATCAACGCCGCTTTCAGCGCATTCAGACATGAAGGAGCAGGAGTTCTGGAACGAACCTTCCTCTTCAGTTCATCCCACACGTGCTCAATGGGATTCAAGTCAGGGCTGAGCGCCGGCCAGTCCAATGTGGCGATACCGACTTCTTCGAGGTATTCAGTGGTCACACGGGCAGTGTGACAACGAGCGTTATCGTGCATAAGGAGGAAGTCATCACCGATATATCCCGCATAGGGAACGACATGTTCCAGCAGAATATCGGAAATGTACCGGTCTGAAGTTAGACCGCCTCCTCGTCCCCCGCCAGGCACGAAAACAAGCTCGGTTTTACCGTCGAAGGAAATGCCGGCCCACATCATACAAGAGCCGCCCCCATAAGCCACTGTTTCAGCGAAACAGCACTGTGCAAATCGCTCCCCAGGCCGCCTGTAGACCCGACCTCTTCGGTCGCTACAGTGCAAACACATCCTGCTCTCGTCGGAGAACAGGACTTGCCTCCATTGCTCAACCTCCTAATCAAGATGGGTGCGAGCAAATTGAAGGCGAGCTTGTCGGTGAGCTGCCGTGAGTTTCGGGCCTGTGGCAGGCCTTTTTGGAGTCAGACTCGCTTGCTTGAGCCGTCGACGAACTGTCCACTCGCTGGCTGCTACTCCACGAACATCTCGGAGCTCCTGTTGGACGTCGACACAAGTCATTTCGGAGAGATGTTGACACGATAAAACGGTCATCCCTCTCCGATGTGCACCGGCGCCGTCCAGATCTTGGTCTCGGGATAAAGCCACCAGTCTCCCGAAAGCGCTTGTAAACTTTCGAAACACAGGACTGGCTTATGTGGAGCCGACGAGCGACAACTCGCTGGCTGAGCCCTTCTTGCAATAGGGCTAGGATTTGTGCGGCTTCTATAGGTGTTGTCTCCATTGTCGTACAAGGTAAAGGGTCAAAAGTAGCAGAGATGTGTACCGGTCAACGTCTGAAAGTCGACTGATAAAGAAAATGCGATAACAGGTACTTTTATAGGGGTCAATAGGTCTTGCGACCTATTGACCCCTATAAAAGCACCTCGAGACGTATCAAACAATTGAAACACGTCTTTTTCGTTACTCCTTGGCTTAATCCGGGATAGCTCCACAACTACTGGCTCGTCGAATGAATTTGGTATCAATTTAAAGTGAACAGTTGAACCTTTAAAATGATGTCATTTTTATAATTATAAAAAAAATATTTACTAAGCAAGATCGCGCGAAACCAATTTAAAGTAAGTGATTCAAAACTTTTGCTCGCGAGTGTATTTAGCTTAGTTCCATCATAACTTACAGAACAAAGTTTAGTAGTAGGTTTCTGTTAACTAAGTTTTCTATAAGAAATTATTTTATTCGTTTATTAACCCTTATAGATACTATATTAGGTAGGCATCGAAGGCTTTCCTTTGCGCAATATGCACTAGATCAACAAAAATTCTATTTAGGAAAGATAGCCTCTATCACACCACATAATAATGTTATTTACTTTTCTACCCCATATTGGTTTAAGTGTCAGGACTATTTATAGGCGGATTTCACGAGACCATTTTAGTGATCTGTTTTTCTTCTGAAATCTGGTATTTCATTTGCCCTGTCCAAACGTTTCCTTTTTATTTTCATACGACGGGTAATTCAATTTTACTCTGTGAAGAACACATTAATCATCGTTACGGACCTTTGCGAGCCCGTAACCTGAAATAATCATTCGCCGACATGCTCGTACACGCTTACTTAGAGAAGAAAAACACGCGGATTACCTAATATATCCTGTATCCGGTCGAGGGTAGGTCGGGAACTTGCGTTCAGGAGCCCAGTTCTCGTGCTTGTGATATTTATCAAAAATCGATAGGTTTATGTGCACCCTCGTTTTTATATCGTTTACACCCCAACAACCTCATAATGGACTTTATTCACGATACCTATTATGAGATTTTCGGGATGAACACAACGAATTAAATTACAGTGTATATCGTAAAAAATAGTTTTATATCGTTTTCATGCGACATCTGGCTTGTTTTTTCCCGGGAATTGGGCTCCAGATTTTTAACTATAATAAACGCAAGGACTCGCCAGAGACGGTTGAGTATTTTATTTATTAATTATGAATGAAATATGACATCGATGCCACAAACATCTTCTACTTAGTTTGTGCCACAAACCTACCGAGTGACCTTTTTTGAACAACTTAACTGTCACTATAAATCATTCAAATGACTACTCTACCATCTGCCGCGAGTCTTTGCAGGAAGTATAATTGACGTCTTCAAAATCGATGAACGCGCCGGTAGCACGCACGAAAGTTTTAAACAAGAGTTACGAAAAACAACTTTACAACTTAGTACAAAATAAGTCGAGAAAATAAATTCTTTTCTCGAGTACTACCTACACTAGGAAGATTTTTTATATCTTAAATTCATTTATGTAGGTAATAAAGATAAAAAATTCTTTATTCAATTTAGGTCCACACAGAACACTTATGAATGTCAAAATAGGTACATAATATCTACCGCTGGTTCGGAATGTCGATTTCTACTGAGAAGACACCAGCAAGAAACTCAGTAGTTGCTCTTTTCAAATATTGATGATATGACAGAGTTTCAATTGAGAAGAGAAAAATACAATTATGAAAGTTAATAGACTACATGAATAACAACTTAAAAGATTTATCTATTAACATGACCAAGAAACCTTATCATTTAAATAGTCTAGTACGCTATAGTAACCTTTCTTCATTAGGCAGGTTTTAATATGAGACTTAAACTTATCCAGTGATAGGTTAATGACATTTTGTGGTAGCTTATTAAATATCTTAATACTTAATCCAATAAATGAATTACCGATTTTTTGAAGTCTGAGGACCGGGACGGCAAGTCTATGTTTATTTCTGGTGTTAAGACTATGACTATCAGCTTTTTTGGAAAAGTGTGCAAGTTCTTACGTACATACATAATGCAGTCGAGGATGAATTGGGAAGCCACGGTTAAAATATTTATTTCTTTAATTATTTCCCTAAGTGAGTCACGTGATCTAAGGCTGTATATAGCGCGGATGGCCCTTTTCTGTAATACAAAAATAGTTTGTATGTCAGCAGCAGACCCCCACAACAGTACATAGACCATATGACATTACACTGTGGAAATAGCTGACATAGACCAGTCTTGCCGTCTCGATATCGGTCAGACGCCTAATTTTTCTTACTGTATATGCAGCGGATCTTAGTCTTCCTGCCAAGGCAGCAATATGGGGACTCCACTGCAATTTCGCATATATAGAAAATATATCGATCAGATGGCGGCGTACTGGTCCGAACAAAGCCTCTTAATATCATTATATGGGCAACATTATACTATACTTAATTTGTTTCAAGTGTAAAATGCATTACATCATTGTTAATTAAACCGACATAGACCCCATTCTTTTTCCGCAATTCAGTATGGTAGCATTAGGTAGGTACGAACGAAACAGCAACCAAAGTAAATCTTTTGAACACTTTTTTGTTTGGTTAAAATACACGGCGTGTAGGCTTTTAACACAGCTCATTAAACCCGCCCCGAGTAGCGAGGCTGGGCCCTTTTTCTGCTAGACAAACTTGCAAAGTCAAGAGTGACTGTCATGTGACGAAAGTCATTGAACTGTGCCCCGGCGCGGGTATTTTGCTGCGAGTAAGCACAGCATCAGAAGTTGCCTCGCTTATTACTTCATTTGTGTGACTTATTTCTGGTTGTAAAGTCAGTAGGTTGGTGCCAAAATTGTGCATAAACTTTCGTTGTTGACTGTACTTTTACGAGTACCGCTGTGTGAGAAAGATTAGGCAGTTTAGGGGGCGTTTTGGAGATTTAGCTCCTATAAATCAGTAGATACAGGTAGGTGCATTCGGATTTCAACGTACCCAGTAAAGCGCTATCTATTCTAGTCATTTGAAAACATGTAGGTATACCTACTGGTTTTAACTTAGGTACAGTCAGCTTCATAAAGCTACATATTAAGGGTAAAGGGGCAAAAATTTGTTTTCATTGAAAGTCAGCTAAATATTGTACACAACCAATAAGTCATAAATATCTTCATATCATAAGTCTCCAATTAAGTAGGTACATATACACGAATACAATCTTTTTTAACATGTAAGTACGCTTCGTAACCGTTCATTAGTATCTATGGGGACAGAGTACTCATAAACATCTTATTACATAGATAATTATTTTGTTGAAACTCCTGAGTTTAAAATTACTGTTAATGCCTACATCCTGGCCACCCACGTTTAAAAATTATATTCATATTCAAATTTACTTTGTTTATTCTGTTCAATTTTCTTTACTCGCGTCAAATTCACAATAAATCCACTAACTCCGTATTTTACTGTTTTTCAACATTTCTTATATTTTTAGTACGTTAAGTGTGGGCGTTCCACAGGGCGGTATTATTTCACATTTTTTTGGATTTACAGTGTACTATAACGGCACCTATGTACTAACTCTATTATATAAGTATATTATTTACCGTAACTCTGCTGCGTGTAATAAGAAAACTGAAATATTAGGAAAAAATTTCGTCGGTACGGCGCGCCTTCGCCTTCTGATCCCTTTTCGGTCGTTTCACACTGGTGTCCCGTCAAAATATGAGGGTAAGAGAACAGAGAATGCACTTGTGTCTGCGCACACACATGTGCACTATGACATGTAATGCGTCGATGGCTGATCGCTGAGATTGGCCGCCATAAGAGACATATTTATTATTAGTTGATATATTTAAAGCAATCTTTTGCAATTTATTCTTAAGTAATATCGACAGCTCATGTCGAATCAAGCACTTACAAATTTCGTCGACTTAGTAACGCGTTCAATGGTTTAATTGGTAGAACATTCACTCCGATTGTGGAAGGTGTGGGTTCGTGTCCCGCCTGAACACGAGATGAAATTTTAAGTGTGTTATTTATATTTATTATTTATTGAATTGTAGGACACGGCAGGAATCGAGCCTTGGTTGGATCATCATAAGAACACCTTAATGAATCATTAGCTTATTTTACACTTCCCAACGACTGCCACATTAAATCCAATAATCCAATAAACGGTTTATTTTTACACATTGTAACACCTGTACTTTATTTTTATGTGATAGGTGGCAGACCAGCAGACGGATCACCTAATGGTGAGCGATTGACGCCGCCCGTGGACACCCGCGACACCAGTTGAGTCACAAGTGCGTTGCCAACCTTTAAGCCCCCCTTTGCCCCGGATTGGGCCTCCGGTACCCTCACTCACGCAGCGAAACGTTGGAGGAGGAGGTGTCTTATTAAACTTACTAAACAGCATAGTTACCAGATATCTTCGTTTCTTTACTTTCCAGAATGTCCGCCAGCCGCGGACGGCATGGAGCGGTTCGCGTGCCCCACGCCCGACCGACAAGGGCGGTACCGCTGCATCGACGACCACGTGCTATGCGACGGGTTCATCGACTGCCCCAGCGGCGAAGACGAAGACCGACAGGCCTGTATGTTCTATAAAACGGTACGTGCGACTAAAGTTTACTTAACTTGACATGATAACAGACGCCCGCGCGTTTTCAACTTCCCTTCGGCGCACACCTTCGCGGTATTCCCATAGTGACGGCACACATCCAACCGCATTTTCCATCCATACGCACGGCCACTCGGGCGGGCAGTGAGCTTATGGATAAACGCAGCAATAAGTTCGATGTATAAACATGAGCTGGGGAAGATGTGGGGAAGACTCTTATTATATTTACTATTAAAATACTAAATTATATCTTAACTTGCATGGCATACCTTATCCGTTTTTCATACAGGCGTACATATGCGGGTCGGGTGCTGCGAGGTAATAGTGGACGAATTCCTAAAATGGGGAAATTTTTTTGGAAGAAAAGCTGAGAGCACACCAGGGACAAGGCAAACACTTTACAGTAAAGACCTTAGATAGGTATAATCTAAGGTAAACGTCCAACTATCCAACTTGATTGAGTTATCCGCTCTATAGGTACAAGATGGACGATACCGCTCGGATTTACTTGGTTGATTATTTTCTATCAGTAGGTAGATAATAATTAGCTGACTTGACTGTACGTACCTACTTTCCGGGAAATAAGCTAGGAATACACAGATTGAGAATTACTAAGTACCTATGAGGGAGTTCGTTCTACTATAGATTCCATATTTAGGTGCACAGACCAACTCGCGTTGTCTAAGTAGTCACTGGATGCTTGGAATAGGAAAGAGGAGTCCATTTACCGAGCAATATCCAGGCATTCATCACTAATGGCATAATGGCGGGTTTAGATAGCTATCCTACACGACTTGATACCGGAAACTAATCCTCAAGATTCAATTCTATTGAGCCCAGGGATTGTCCACTACTATTGTCCAATCCTTAGTTTAATTGAGTGCCCACAGGTCGATTACTGAATCATTGGGCGGTTGCTTTGCTCAATTAGATTTCAATTACAGGCAAACGGTTTGATAAAGTTCGAATACTAGTTTTCATCAAAGAAGTTTTGAATCAGAAAACTACCCGCCCCGCGCCCGCAGGGCTTAGAAGATTTGTTTCAAACCTCACGAGTACTTTTGTTTGTTTTGGTGATAAATAAATAAAAGCGTACATAACTACGTATTATGAGCCTGTCGAAAACACAGCGTCGCTTATGAAGAAGCAGTATGTACTCACCTTATAATTAATACTGTACTTACGGTTTTTACACATCTGTGACTGATTTCGGAACGAAAACCCATCTGTCACCTTAGTGTCACCAGTAGGCGCGAACCTCGCGGAGTTGTCATTGCGTGTGTTACTCGCCGCCATTATCATTTGTCAAAAGTTTATTTTGCATAATTAAAGTTTTTAAAAGTCTCTGAAAGTTACCGAAGTGTTCATAAATAGTGCAGTGAGTCACATATTATAGTTTTCCGTAATAATCATGGACGAGGCTATCGTAGTTCAGGCTGTTCAAAACGCCGGTGACGAAGCCGCGCCAAACGCCGAAGCGGGCGAAACGATATCCAATAATGGTGAGGGCGAGGAGAACTCGTCAAGTTCAAGCTCGTCTTCCACATCCTCTGAAAGTGAGAGACCAGTGCACAAACGGAAACACTGCCGATCTACCGATCCACGCATCGATGCTTTGATAACTCAGGTGAGTTATCTTTCAAATTTATGCATGCAGAGTCTCGGCGGCTCGTACCAGTCTGACCTTACCCAGAATAACTGTGATGAAGCACCCACAGGTTTCATTACCAACCCCAACGTCTGTAAAAAAACATTAGAATTGGGAAAAATCGAGACTGATTTTAATAGATCTAAAATTACCAAAACTGCCGCACCCGACAGAGTGAAGCAAATTAAGGAATTGCAACACTTCGGAGATCCACTCTGGAAACACATTAGATACTCCAAGTCACTGCAAACATTCGCTGCAACACCTGCCTTTGTAGAATTAAAGTTGAATGATGAACTTTGTCACCTTAATAAGGAGAAGGATTTCTTGGCTGGAACTGAGGCTGTAGTAGCTGCATTATCAAATGCAGTATTAGAACAAAGAGAGCTATTAAGATCTGGACTACAAAACATTGTAGACTGGGCTTTTCAATCTCCCCAGGATTTAAATGCACAAAATTTATTCGAAAAAGTTTCTGACAGCTTCGGCAGTAATTCAGATACATATAAAAACATAGAGGAGACACTACAATTAATTTGTGGGAAAAGAGCTGAATGTGTAGAAATAAGGCGGGAAAGGATACTGAAGCAAATCTCAAACAGACCTATTCAGGCAGCGCTCCGGAATATTCCACCAAGTGTTGAACATCTCTTTGATAAGGAAAAATTACAGCCTTTAATACAATCATTGGGGGGCCCCCAAACATGGTTAAACCCTGCACTTCCTAAAGAACCTAAGTTTTCATCAAAGAGGAAACAGGGGGAACCCGGGCAATCAACTTCAACATATAATCCAAAGAGATTTAAATACCCAAGGAACTCAAAAAATTATGACAAACAAGGAAAGGGCCAGGGGAAGAAGTCTACTTTTCGTCCCCAATCTGAAGGAATACCAAGAAGTCAAGCTAAATGACTACCAGATGGAGTTCAGAGGGGGTTGCTTAGTGGATTATCAAAAGAAGTGGATGGAGCTCGGAGCCAACCAATTTATTATGAGAGCTGTAACTGCATCTCGAATTCCCTTTATAAAAAAGCCCCCCCTTGTTTACCCATCCACGGGAGTGATTCACAAATTTGCTACCAAACCATCGGCCCAGATGTCAATCCAAATTCAAGAATTAAAAAAATTGAAAATTATAGAAACTCCAACCAATATAACACCAAGCTACTTCTCAAGGATGTTTCTCAGGGAAAAGAGCGATGGGAGCATGAGACCCATAATCGACTTAAGAGGCTTGAACAGATTCGTAGCAACAAGACCATTTCACCTGATCTCACAAACATCTGTACCGGAATTCTTACAACAGGACGATTGGCTGATAAAAATCGACCTGTCACAGGCCTATTTTCACGTGCCAATAGCTCAGCCTCACAGGCCCTTCCTAAGGTTGAGTTATTTGGGGGAGGTCTTGCAGATGACTTGCCTTCCATTCGGGCTTGCGTCAGCTCCGAGGTTATTTGCCGCCATCACTTGCTGGGTCGCGGAGATCCTACGCAAGAGAGGTTTTCGGGTTCTAGTCTACCTAGACGACTTCCTCCTAGCTCATCAGGACAGGACTGTTCTGTCCCTCCAGGCCGCGGAGGCTGTGGAAGTCCTGAGAGCACTGGGATGGCAAATCAACTTCAAGAAATCTGCCCTCGTGCCGACTCAGAACATAGAGTTTCTAGGGTTACAATGGAAGACGCACGAGAACCTCATGTGTCTACCAATAAAAAAGCGCCTGAACATCATAAGACGCATAAGCAAAATGATAGAACAGGAGAGCTGCAAGCTTCGTCAGTTACAGCAACTTTTAGGCCTCCTAAATTTTGCCTGCATGGCTGTCGCAAGAGGACGTCTTCATTGCCGTCACATGCAAATGTTAATTCGCAAATTCCAAAACGACCCTCGGAGGGTCATTCCAATTTCAGACGCAGCATTAAAGGCGATGAAATGGTGGCTCGGAGCTATGAACTCGCCCGCTGTTCCAATTCACCTACCCAAAATACAGCACTTTCTAAGCACAGATGCGTCGGATATCGGCTGGGGAGCACAATTAAACCAAATACCCATAGCAGGCTCCTGGAACAAACGCCAACTGCGATGGCACAGCAACAAGAAAGAAATGTACGCAGTATTCTCTGCAATAAAGAACAATGCACAGAAATTGAGAGGTTCTCATGTTCTCCTTCAGTCAGACAATCGGACCTTGATTGCATACATACGCAAAGAGGGAGGAACTCGGTCGATAGGGCTCCTAGCTCTGACCCATCAGCTGCTAATTCTGCTGGATCAGTGGGAAGTAACACTATCAGCTCAGTACCTTCCAGGAAGGTACAACCTAATAGCAGATCGGTTGTCTCGGAAACGACCAATACCAGAATGGCACCTTCTACCACCAGCAACCTCGAGGATTTTCCAGCTCCTAGGAACCCCAAACATAGACCTGTTTGCCTCAAAACAATCCGCTGTGGTGCCAAGGTACGTCTCAATAGACTCAAGAGATCGTGGCTCGGTTTTCACAGACGCCTTCAGTCAAGATTGGAATTATCAGTTGGCATGGATATTCCCACCCCCCAGCTTAATACCTCGTGTCTTAGCACACCTCAACAAGGCACAGGGAAAATACCTTCTAGTAACACCGGACTGGGATCGCCCATTTTGGAAGGCAGACCTGGAGTCCAGAGCACTACATCCACCAATGGTAATCAAAGACCTCAGAGAAGTCCTGATAGATCTGACCTCGGGTCGCCCTCCACCGTACCTAGATCAGTTAACACTAAAAGTTTGGATGGTTGGGGGTGGGGGCAGATGATAGCTAACTGGAGTAAAGAACAAAAGATCCTACTAAGCGGGTGCTGGAGGCAATCTACATTAAATACATACTTACCAGCATTAAACAGATGGGTTACATGGTGTACCACGAATAATGTAAATGCTGGTGCCCCGAGTCCTGAGGACGTGGCAAAATTTCTTGCGGATACTTTTTTATCCGAGGGACTTTCTTATAAAACCATGTTAGTCCATAAATCAGCTATCTCCACATACTGTGGCCAAAATGAAGAAATATTCTCCCACTTTTTAGTTAGAAGTGTCCTAAGAGCTATTCAAAATGCTAAACCAAGTACACATAAATGTCCTATATGGGACCCAAGACAGGTTTTTGATTGGTTGATAAATAACACTGGAAATAACACACTATTCGAAGCTGCTCGCAGAACTGCTACAATATTACTCCTGGCTTCAGGTAGAAGATTACATGATCTTACTTTGTTAAAAGTCTCTGATTCTCAATATCAAGACAGAGGAGATACTAATCAGACTGTGGCCCTCATATGGATCTAAAAGCGATAAAGGCTTAAGGCGACAGTCAGGATGGGAATTAAGAAAGCATTCGATCGAAGCCATTTGTCCTGTCACATGGATTCGTCGTTACATACAAATGAGCAACAGTAGAAGAGAGGAGAGTTTAAACACCAATGATCTATTTATAACGGTACGCGGAGAGATCAAGGCAGCTTCTAAGACAATAATTGGGGGCTGGATTCGTTCAGTGCTGAAAGACGCAGGAATCGATGCATCCCCGGGTAGTTGCCGCCCAGCCGTCGCTTCACTGGCATGGCTCGAAAACCGACCCTTAGAAGAGATACTAGAGAGGGGTAACTGGAGATGTGAAAACACATTTAAAAAATACTATTGTCGAGAGATTGATACACAGGTACGCGATTCGAGTAACGAAAATTTATTCAATAATTTTTCAAGCATCTAAACCTAAGAATTTTTTCAGCCATAAGTTGGTTATTTTTTGTTAATGTTAATCATCTAATCAGGCTCTATTACAGGATTCGCAATAGGGTTCTGATCTGTTCATGTTATGTTATGAGATTATTATTATTATTAATACTATTTTTTATAGAACTGAAAGTTTAGTCTTGAAGAAAAAAGTTCATTGTTGATTTCTGTCTATTTTAACAAATATAAATTAAATTCTCAACATTGCGTGTGTTCTTGTGTTCACCAGCAGATAACAAACACGTCTTCATAAGCGACGCTGTGTTTTCGACAGGCTCATAATATAACCGTTTTACACAACAATAAAACGATTATTATGAGCCGAGAGAAAACACAGCGTCGCCATAAAGTTCTTCCTGGCGAAGACTGCAATGACAACTCCGCGAGGTTCGCGCCTACTGGTGACACTAAGGTGACAGATGGGTTTTCGTTCCGAAATCAGTCACAGATGTGTAAAAACCGTAAGTACAGTATTAATTATAAGGTGAGTACATACTGCTTCTTCATAAGCGACGCTGTGTTTTCTCTCGGCTCATAATAATCGTTTTATTGTTGTGTAAAACGGTTATATTATTTATGTATCGTTCCACTGACGTTTATAATAAGTATATTGCAGATATCGACTTATTTAATCGGTTTTATTTCTGAGTTTGATAAATAAATAACTTTGCAATTATTTATCACTAAAGTTATGTAAATTTCACAACACCCATTTTTTTTCTTCGTTTTGCATATTTATATCTAAGTTATTTGGTCAACTAAGGGCAGATTAATCAATCGCTTGGTAATGGAAAGTGCAGACTGATAAAATGTAAAACGATCGAAAGCAAAACATTCCATGTTATGCAGTTATAGTGTGATGCAACTTTATGATGGAGGCCTTTGCCCTGCAGTGGGACAGTTATCGGCTGATACTTTACTTTACTTTTACAACTTTATTTCGCTGGGTAATACTGGTAATACTTTATTGGTCTGCTGACTTTTTGTGTGACGGTTGGGATATCGGCCCTTGGTGAATAAAAAAATGTTCGTCCTTGTCCAGGAATCGCTCAGCTTTTATAATGTACACCTAATATTTAACATAATTATTATTTTTTGTACACGACTGTTTGCTGCCTTAAATAAATTTAAAAATATTAACCATGACCACGCATTCTGCAAATCGACCGTCGCGCTATCCTAAGGACAAGCAAGTAGCGACAAACCAATCGCTTGTGCTAGTCGCACTGAGTGAAACAGAAGCAAGATATAGCACAATAGAGCGAGAATTACTTGCAACAATCTGGGCCACTAATCATTTTCGACCATTCCAATATGGACGCAAATTCTATATCTATACAGATCATCGCCTCTTAGCATGGCTAAATTCCTTGAAAGAACCAAATAGTGAACTTACCCTATGGCGTTTACGTCTCCAAGACTGACTTCCAGATAATCTACAAGAAAGGCAAACAAAATTCAATGCCGGTGAATTATCGCGAATAAAAGTAAATGACTCCAATTCCTATAACCTACCTGACTCCAATTCCTATAACCCTAGAGCGATTCCAATTCCTACAACCCACTAAGGATCGTGAGATGCGATCATCCCGCAAACTCCATCTCGCATTCCCACTCCACTCCACACAGTCCTACTCACAATCCTTCACTGTCCAATCCACCCGCCTCTGGAACAACATACCCCTATCCATCCGGCAATCCGAATCCCTCTCTATTTTCAAGTCCCGAGTTAAAGATCATTTCTTATCTTTCTAAGCCTTTGTATTTCCTTTCATTGTCTCCTATTTCCCTGGTTACGTATCTATCAATCCAATAAACTGTTAGTATGTATGTTTATTTGTTTTGTAATGTAGTAGTATGTTTTAGTATTTATAGCTAGTATATATTTATTTAATATAATGTATGTATGTATATACCATACTCGTATTTATACAATGTCTTTTTTTTTTCTCTCTCTTTTTCTGACTTGCACTGCCTTACCCCTTTTCTTAATTCGCTATACTTTTCCTCTACCCTGAGGTTGTCTGGAAGAGATCGCTATTAGCGATAAGACCGCCTACATTGTATTAGTATAATAACTTAGGCTAAGATCTGTAAATTTTGTGCAATAAAGTGTATCTATCTATCTATCTATCTATGACTTAGACTCCGGCGACGAAGACCAATCAATGAAAGTTAATGTCGACGAGAGAGAATTAAAACTACAGCAACACATAGACGATGTAATTAAAGACATTGAAAAATTAGCAGCTCGTGAAACCAAATATGAGTCCTCCACTATAACAATTTCTGATCACAGTGGGACGACTTCTGTTAGCCCCATGACAATCTGAGATGATACTCCCAGTGTCACGGAAGTACCTGGATATCCGATACGATCACCATCCGATATGTCAAATACCGTACATTCAGCTGAAGATGTTGAGTCGCATGGCATTGCCATTTTACAGGAAACTATCGACAGCAACCAAATTTTAGTATTTTTCTGGCATAAAAACGAGATTCAAGTTAAGATTCTATCTAACAATAATCAGTAAATTTCAGAAGTCTTTTTACCTTTAGATAACCCGGAATTTAGTAAAAAAATCCTGATAGAATATATTAGGCCTAAATTAAAGTATTTTATCTATTTTGAACAAAACGAACACCGTAGATTATTTAGCAATATAGTTACGCAATTATTTAAGAAAGACATGATCCAAGTATATGAATGCACACAAAGAGTAATAACTATTGAAGATGAAGAATGGAAAAAATAATATTAAAAAACCATGACGGGAAAACCTGTCACAGGGGTATAAAGGAAACTCTAGTTAGACTCAGGCGAACATATTACTGAAAAAACATGCCAGAAACTGTAGTTGCAGTAATTAGTGCATGTGAAGCTTGTCGTAGAATAAAATATGACAGAAAACTTATAAAGCCATTTTTACAACGTACCCAAACGCAGGACGCACCATTTCAGGAATTATTTATCGATACATTTTCAATAGAGAGCAAAATATACCTAACTATAATAGATGCCTTTAGTAAACTAGGCCAGTGTATCAAAATAGCATGAAAATCTATCCCAGAACACTAATGAAATATTTCTCACGGAACACCTGAAAGAATCAGCGCAGATCTGGAACTGAAATAATAATGCACTTTTGAAAGAATTTTTATTGTTACACAAAATCGAGTTACACATTGGTACCCCTAACATCCTAACTCGATGAGCTTTATAGAAAGGTTCCATTCCACTATAATCGAAATATATAGGTTAGCTAAATATAAACAAAAATGTACGGATGTTACATCTGTAATGACATACTCTGTGTTAGCATATAATCACACGATACACACAGCAACGGGCCTAACCCCTTTTGAGATAGTTTTCGGTCATACGGACGCAGACAACCCATTTAATATAAATTTTGATAAGACATACATGCAACAGCTGATAAAAGATTATGCAAAGCGAACTAAATTATTATATCAGTACTTAGCAGATAAAGTCTGCTAGCGCTGCAAACTTAGGGACCTTTAAGAGAAGAGAGTATTCTTTTTGAAAAATGCTGGCAACACATTAACGAACTCTCTGATTTCGCGTATGTTCATGGGCGGAGTTGATTACTTTCCATAGGGTGACTTGCTTGCTCGTTTGTCGCTAATAGCATAAAAAATAATCATTCTGAGGTGGTTTCACTCCTTTCGCCTGCCCGGTTCGCGCGCGAATCATCCCTACAAACGTGGTCTATTCATGGATTGTCAATTATTTTAGAATCTTTGATAGCATACCATAAAAGATAACTACGTAATTATATCTAATTTGAAATGAAAAGCGAATAGACATTGCCTATTATATTCCAAATTAGGTTTAGTAAATGAGATATTACACCGATACTATAATTAGCAGAGAACAATATCCTCTACGCTGTAATAACTCAGTTCTGAAACAAGGCAATCCTCCCACACGTTAGTTGATTGCTTACTTTTCGCTTCACTGATAGATAACTAGCTGGATTCCTGCTTCAGCTAGTTAATTTGGAATGCAAATGTGTCTAAGGGAGGCCTGAGACACATACTTATCTAACTGCCGCACTCAGAGACGTCAAATTAACTTTAAGTGGTTACTTAAGAAAAAATATTGACACTTATTTTAATAAGCATACAGACTTTCCATAATTAAGTAAGTGAACATTAAGCTTAATTGTCGTCTCTGAGTGCGGCAGTAAATATGACAACCGTACCTATAAAACAAACCTTAACCTTTTAGAATGACCTTCTTACCTCTGTCTAGGGCGTAATAGTTTACTTTTGTAAACTACCTACATTGTATTTTTTTTTGTAACATAAGAATGTTGTTTACATAGATTATTATAAGAAATGGTTGTATGACTATGGTGAGAATAAACACTTTATTTATTTATTATTTATTTATTTTGAATTGTTTACAGACGAAGGCCCACCTAGACGTCCTGGCCGACGCGCTCTTGCGGTGGGCGCGAGGCCGCTAAGGACTGACTCCTGGACTCCGACCCTCTAGTGCTCCAACATTCCGCTAGTTCTACACGGACCTTATGATTACGAAGACACTCGATCGACCGGTACAAGTGCTCTCCCGCGATCAGTGCTAGCTGCGAAATCCCACTCTAGCCACATTCGGACGCAACCAGGCAAGATTACTCGTAAACGCGTTGAACGTAATGAAACATATCAAGTAGTGGTGCAGCATTCGCCAAAACCATAACCACAAAAAGTGTAGTGTAAGGTTTCAGACAGCGGACAGACGCGATACAGGACCCGGAACGCGCTGGTGTGCGAGCGCAGCGAATGCGTTGGAAACGAAGCAAATATGCGATCTGGTTTCGTCCCGATTTAACCTTTCTGCAGCTGATTAATTTTCCAAGTATTTCGTACCTTCTAGCACTTATTAACTAAAATGTGAGACTGGTAGTCGACATTGTTAGTCGTAGAACATATACATAAATATTTTAGATTAATAGTACTTCATTTGACGAAACTTAAATGTTTATATCCGTTTGTTGAAATATGTATTAACTTTATATATAACTTCATTAAGTTATGACATTCCTTATTATGATGAGGGTTGTAAAATAAAATAAGAGGATTCTAAGAATGTGTACATAGGTATATTGATCGATTTGTATTGGTTTAACTATTCGGCCTATCGTGGCGAGCGGCGCGGGTGCGCAAGCGACGCCAGCGGCCGCGGCTACTGAATGACTTTCATTCTTTACTAGATACTATAAGTAACAAATTATTTTCGTGGAAAACGCTTAAGTAATGAGAGCATTTAAAATATCTATTTTAACATAACATTAAATCTCAAATATAGGCAGCTATTATTGTTAAAATGTTAATCCATAATATATGTGTAACTATAAAATTCATTTATTTCTTTAGACATGTATCTATCTATTAAAGTAATAAAAACATTCGTTATAAATACTTTTCGTACAATTAGCACAAAGTTAGAGTTTGACTGAAGTGATCATTGTTGTCGAAAGCCGAACAAGTCTGATCACCATGTGCCGGCGCTAGTCATAATCAGTTCCTAATTGTTTATCTACTTACATTATGATCGACTTACTTAGCTAGTTCAATATAAGTAAAGTGTATTATCGTTTGTCGGCTAATCATTACATCATTTTTATTTGTGCCATACAGATCACGATCATTTTAGATTGGTTTTTTTTTTTGTATTTTACACCAAGTTCGACGATAATTTTGTAGGTGACATTAATTTATTCGTAGTACAAAATTAATATATTCTTGGTTCACGAAAAGTACTTGGTGTTGATAACGTGGGCGTTTGAATGAAATAAAATGTCATATTAATGACAAAACCTATTTTTTTCGTAAATTAAGATATTTATTTCAATTACTTAGATAGGTACCTTCTATTATGTATTTTTCACAACGTTTATCTAATCAACGGTGAAATTTTATTTAAACAGAGGTAAATATAATATATTCTAGGAACAACTATTAATGTTCACATCCTCTGTTAATAAACATATAAATTATATTATTAAGCATGTTTCTATAAAAGTTATATATTATGGATTAATATCCACCAAAAAAATTGTAGAATAGGTGTGTAGTAAGAATTTGTGTAGTAGAAAATAGCATAAACATTATAAATATATTCTTTGAATTTAGATTAACTCATATTATGCGTATGAACTAGATAGTGTCTTGGTATGTTGATTTGTCGATATTATAAGCAAAATGCACAAAATATTATATTTATTATAAATTAGTTATAATTTTTCAGCACGTATATTTTATAAAATAGTTGTAGGATAAAGTGGGTCTCATTGTTTGCGTACTAACATCAATATGCGTGGTATTACTCCACTCTGAGATCCTTAGGATTTAGGGTAAGAACATAACAATATCGTGTAAGTTGTAGGTACTGTGGATGTGAACATTCTAGTGTCGATAACTCTCGTGAAAGATTTGGAGGCACATCAAAGCAATACAAAGTATTGTTTAGTCGCGACCTCGCATTTCTCGAAATATTGATGCCAGTAGCTTATAAATCACCAAATAAACACCGCTGTGGTCTGTTAGAACGTAAGTTCTTGAGCCATCAGACTCTGCGGTATTTATGAACTTTTGAGATTTTAACAACGATAAAATCTATTCGATATACTTTATTACCAACCCAAACTCACGTAGTTTGCTTTGATGTAAATCTTTCGTATGACTTATCGCCGTTCCTAGAAATGTAGATGTAAACTTTTCATGGAAATGATATTTCTGTCTTTGAACAGTCGTAAAATTACAAAACAAGACGTAAAAATTTACGTACCAAACCAAGGTTTTACTTTCATAGTGAGATACGTTCAATTCATCAACGCCAATTTACCGACTCGTGAAAAAAGACAAGCCAAACGCCAATGATATATTTCATAATAATTTCGAATTACTAATTGATGGATTATGAAGACTCTTCTCATGTTGATGTGTTATGTTCGCGTAGCGTCAGACTTGGGCGACTAGTCATCTTCACCCATCATCGATTGTACTCGTCAACATTCCCTCGTTATGTGGTACGTGTATAATTTTCTAAGTGTAAATGTTTTATTAGGAAGGAAAGTAACGCTATTATAATACATTAATGTAATTGCACTCAAAATTTGCCTGTTTCGTATGTGCACAGCAATTTATTGTGATATTTTAAATACTATAGGTTAAGACGCAAATCATGATCTCGAGAATAGACTATGTACCTATCAATGTGATTATATTTAATTTATATATTATATTATTATGTATCTACAGTAATGTAAGTCTGTATCAAATACGGACTAAACGTATTATCTGTTTGGGCTTTCGGACATCTCTCCAACGTTATTTGCAGATTCGAATGGGTGTTTTCGATTTTTTTTTTATTTTACAGGAGAGTGTGTTTTCCCGCCCTGGTGTTTTAGTAACGTTTAGCAATTTTGGTCAGTTTTATTGTGAAAGTATGTATTATGTACCTATGTGTACGTAGATTACGAAGATGCTATCGTAGCCGAGCGAGCGCCGAGCGGGGCTGGCGCGATGGCGTCTCGACCGGCGCGCGCTCGCGCTCACTTCATCGCACCACCCTCACTATTATAATTATATACTTATTGTTACAATATATGTAAGCACAGACTATGAGCACAATTTCTCTACACGTATCGAGTATTTATATAAAAAATTGTTTCTAGTCACTTTTATAACTCGCAAAGTTGCGATTGGAAGCAGTACGTATAACTTCATCTCTTCTTTAAGAGGTGGAAGAAAGCTCATTAGATCTTCCGAACCCAGTTCAAATTACATAATGTAATATCTATTTGTCACAAATTCATAACTGTATGTACCTATTATACCTACTTAACTAACAATAATCTCGCTCAAATGGGAGAGAACTAAGTACTTCAACTAACTTTACTGTTGAAGATTAATATTTTTAGATGTCACACTTGTAGTAATTATAACACAAATAATTTAATTTGGTCAATTATAGAATTCACATACAAAATTTTCGTAGAAATTTTCCGCCGCAAAATGAAAGATATAAACTTTTTCCTGAATGGAACCGCAATTTCAGCTGTTTTCCTTGATGATATTATTTAAAAATGCAAACTATTTTTGTAGATACATATATTTCATTGATTACCACTAGATAGATATTTAAAATAGGTATATTTTCTCAAATGTTACGTTTTGCCAAAAGGACAAATTAACTTTTTCTGACCGCACAAACTGGAAAATTGTTGGAAACTAGACAATCACACGCAATCTTGTCATAATCTACACTTTAGATGGGCTACGATACCGCAGGCCCGGAGGCCGCCCGCGGGCTCCCACACGGAACACCCTCCGAGAGTCCGCTGGGCGGCCGCCGAGACCCTCGCTTCTCTCCGAGCCTATTCCCGTCTCGAGACTCGACCGTGTCATTGATGGGTTGCATGGCGGAACATATGCAAGCAACTCATATGGCGATAATCTTATAACGACTACGCTATTTTGTAGGCGTAATATACTTTTGGACTATTTATTATGTATTGTTAATTACTATGTATGTTGTATTAAGATAAAAAATTGAAAAACAAAAATAAATGTTAATAAATGCCTCAGCCAGATGAAATAAGTGTTTTATTTTACGAATTTTAAGTTATCTAAGACATATTTATTTACGTCTTGCTCAATGTTTTGTTGGGTTGATTTCTATAGGGCTCATTCTTGCCACTTACAAAAAATACCTAGTAATCGCATGCCTTTTCTAAAAAAAAGAAATAATCAAAAATATTCTTGGTTTTTTTTTACCTATATATACGAAATAACATAGGTACTGTAAGTATTCTATCTTATATTATGGATCTGAATGGAGATATAGATGCAATCTTCTATAAAAGTTTTATGAAAGATTGCCACATTTGAAATTGACAACTCATAGAATCATAGCCCAAAAAAGGGGACTTATTGCGCCAACAGGCTAACTTAAAAAATAATTCACTTTAAAAACAGTGAATTCATTTAACATATTATATTTTTACTCTTTTATGGCAGAAATAGGTTCAATTTTGATTAAATAAGACTGTTAGGTTTGGATAGCTATAGACTACTTAATATTAAAAAGAAATAGAAAGTACTTACTTTGTATATTTATTTTCACCACACCAATTTATTATGATAATAATAAAAATATAATATGTATTTCATATCCTCACTTTTGCTTCTTAATTTCCTGGACAGTATTTTTCAAAGCAGGCAGTATCTCCTTTAGCTTATTTTCTATCTCAGGTTTTTCTTCTTCAGAGGCAGTCAAATATTTTGTCACTAGCTCTGTAAAGCAAATTAATAAGATATCAACATGTCCGGTAATTAATATAATGCAATAAATAAAATGAGACAACATCACACACATTGTCCTGATCCTAAATTAAAGTATCCCTTTTACTATGAATAGAAACCAGTAATAACCACTCTATAGTACCACAATAACCCAGTGAAGACCCAACACAATGAAGATGATGATTGATGATGAGATTCAAGGCAAGTATTCTTCACCAAACCTTTGACGTATAGTCACATCATATTAGCAAATGCGCCATCGAGCTAGTGTGATAATGCCTATTTTTAGGGATCCGTAGCCAAATGGCAAAAAATAATGGCCCTTATAGATTCGTCATGTCTCTCCGTCCGTCCGTATGTCACAGCCACTTTTTTCCGAAACTATAAGAACTACACTATTGAAACTTGTTTAAGGTGACGGGTAGGGCTCACTAGTGACGCCAATCGATTTTAAATTTTAGCTACTAAACCGGATAATTTTAAACAATTTCGAGGTTTACAACCTCGCGGCAAACACTTATACTAATTATTAAATAACCATGCACAAATGTTGGGTCCGTTTTTGTAACCGGAAAATTAATTCACGCCGTGTGTGGCCGCATTTGGCGTGAATCAATTTTTCGCGTACGCGTTGGACTCAACATTTGTGCATGGTTATTTCATAAATAGTATAAGTGTTTGCCGAGAGGTTGTAACCCCGAAATTGTTTAAAATAGATCCGGTTTAGTAGCTAAAAATTAAAATCGAATGGCGTCGCTAGTGTGCCCTACCCGTCACCTTATTAGATATATTTTTTTCACCGCATTACATATGATTTTTACACAAAAATAGGAATAAAAATAAAAATTTTGGGGGGTCCCATTAAGAACTGAACCTCAAAATGTTTTTTCATCAAACCCATATGTGTGGGGTATCTATGGATACTTGAATAGGCTTTATAAATGATGTTTAGGTTTCTAAAATATTTTTTTCTAAACCTAAAAATATGCGCAAGAGACGCTCCCAAAGTGGTATTATGTGTGTGTGTGTGTGTAGCTAATTCTTCACTTTGTATCAAACATCTTGTCGGCGGGCACATTTTTATGGAGCGCCCCAAAACACATACGAGTATAGCCTGAATGATCTCTTGTGATCACCATTCACATATTCGTAATAGGTTCTTTTTCTTTCGTGTTTTCACCATTTCAAATGAGTTTCAAGTCCGATTATCAGTTTTTCAATATTTCTGTAATGGACTGACTGATGTTTCAACTAAAAATATAATTAAAACAAGGTATGATACCTTGACATAATTGCAACTGTTCAAAGTGTTCTTGCTTGACATGCGCCTTCAAGTAGGCCATTATGGCGGGCACCTGTCTGCCCGAGGCGTGGAGCATGCTCTGCGTCGTTATTGTGAAGATGGCTAGCACGGCCATGTGCAAGCTAAGAGCTGGGTCATCACAATTCTCTAGTTCTGCGATCAGTTTCTCTCTGTGATTTTGAATGAGAAGTCTGCAAATGAAAATAGTTATGATAATGTGATGTGATGATAATGATGTCCAAAATAATAAAATTTTCTTTCTTCTTTCTTTCTTTCTGATAAGGAATAGAAACTAGAAACCACATACAAAAAATTATCCAAGTTTAAGTAATGCAGAAATTACAGATTATTAGGTAAACACACCATTGACCTCACAAAGGTGCGACAAATATACAGGGTGGAAAAACGACTGAATTCCATCCTTATATCAGCATGTTTCAAGAAACATTCTTTGTATTTTAAACAAATGAAACTGCATTCAAAGTTTATTTGAATTTTACTTGCATTGCCCAGGAACCGAATCCGGAAGAAAACTTGGGACAGCAACCGGTAATAACATGCTGAATGATGATGATATTATTATCTCTATGGTTGATTATTATTCAAAACAAAGTGTTTACCTAAATCTACTTACTTATCTTTCTTCTTATCAACTTTCTTCAAAATCATCCCACATTCAGACAAACAAACATCAACAGCCTGGTAGAATAACTCAATATTATTCTCAGATAGTGTTGCATTCAGTGCTGCCAGAGGTTTCTTGTATTCATCTGACAAGTCATTAATGATCTTGTTCCTTTGCTCAACAGACAAAATGTCAACCTGAACAGACAGATTACATTGATTTGCTGCATATTTACAAAACTCAGCTAGAACATCACCACCCAAGCTTTTAAGTAAATATTTGATGAACTGTGGCACTTGTTCAGCTGAAAATGACTTCAACCCCTTTTCATACAATTTTATGTCATTAACTAGAATATTGATCTTGTCTTGAGCAGAAGTATGAGTCTGCTTTCTGTTCTGGCTCGCGTCTTGCATTAACTTTTCAGCGGTCTCTTTAGCAATAGCCATGGCAACCTGATTGAGGCTTCTGAAAATATAAAAGAAAAGCAATTATTTGAGAATGTAAAAAACAACTGATTGAAACTAATTTATTAATAAAATGTTTACCCTTGAAGATATTCTGCAATCTGTGTGACTAAGTCATCAAGACCTTCACTCTCTAAAGCATCCTTTATAATATCTTCCACATCATCAACAGAAATAATTTCTAACATTGTTTGATTTTTCTTAGTGACATTTGATGATTCGTCAGAATCTGAATCATTAGCGGCCTGTTTAGACCGCTGGTGTTTCTTAACAGCTTTTGTTTTTGTTTCTCGGCCTTGAGTGCCACCGCCTCCTTTTCCTGATGCAGCTTTTCTTCTCCGCTCTTCACGTCTCTCTGTCTTATGGTCAACATAACCATGTTGAGCATTTTCAGCTGTCTTACTCAGCTGTTTCTCCAAAAAGAATTGCTGATATTTTCCAGACTTCACAACTTCTTCTGCTTTCTTTTGTGCAACTGGCATACAACTTTGTTTTAAAATTTCTATGTAGTTATTACTGAATACTGAAAAAATTAAAAAATGTTTTTACACGAAAAACAGTAACAGTACTTTAATAAAATACAATAAGTGTTCAGTTTTCTTACCAGTGTTATCAAATACAGTTGTAGCCCTGGAATTTTTAAGAAGTGCCTCTAGAACATTTTCTATGTCTGTATTTGATAAAACAGATGGAAGTAAAGAGACAACATCTAAGTAACTTTTGGAAGCTATACATTCTTCTAATGCTGTCTCTAATTGCTGTTTTATTTGAGAACCAATCACACAGGTGCTAAGGAATGTGATATCTTCATTGGGAAAAATTCTTTTGACATAACCTTTGGGATCTGAAATACCTAACCGTGATAAGGCATCATACTCCAGGTAATTATTTTGTTTGTAAAAGCTGATAACCCAATCATTTTGTGACTTTGTGTAGCATGATGGCACATACAAGGCACCAGCCTGCCTGCCTGTCAACACTCCAGGTGCACTCAGTTGGTCAAATAGGGACATGAACAAGCGATCAGCCAGATTACAATGATTAATTATTACAGTCACAGGCGTTGGCTTCAACAGACCCATGAGTGCTCCACGAATCTTTGCTTTTGTTCTTGTAATATATTCTTCTGTATAAAAGGTTCTAGGCTCAGAAGCATCTTGCTTCCCAATGATAAATTTGCCTAAATATCTCTCTAGAACACTGTGCTGCAGCAACTCAGCTGGGAGATCATACTGTAAGGTCAGTTCTCCTACTGATATTTGCCCTTGTAATTGCAGCTTCTCGTTAATTTCTCTGGCAATTTTTTCCAAATAATAGTTGGCAATTAAGTATCCCGATACTAGCTGGACCTCCTTCCCTTTAACAATATCTGCAACACTTGCATTGATCTGATTAAGATCGACACTTAGATCCTTAGCTAGGTCTACGGTGTTTATTCTGCCACCATGTACATATAATTCGTCTCTGATTTCTTTAATTAGCTGTTGAGATGTCAAATATTCTTTCCCATCAGTTGTGAAGATCACATCAATAAGTTTTAACTCTATCAATTTGGTAACAATCTCAATACAGTTTCTTTCTGATAATCTGGAAATCAAAAAGAAAATACAAATTAATCTTATTTCACACATAAGAACCCCACCTCTTGCCCACAGAACAATATTATGTTCTGTCTGTCTACATATGCCTGTATGTATACACGGACATAAAAAAAACTTCTTTTAATGTCTGTGCCTACATAATACATTTTCAACAGTTTTAATGATTATCTGGTCTTCACATAGTGAGTGTAATTATAATAAATCTATTCTAGAAATATGAGAGCCTGTTTACTAAAATGAATAAAAAATTTGGTCTGCATACATACCTTTGTGCTGTAGAACTTAACTGAGCTTTCTGAAAATCAGCTGCTAGCCTCTTTATTTCATCCCAATCCGTTGATGGTGCCATTATTAGATGCCGCTGAAAGTAAAATAATTAATTTAACTTTGCTTGATTAATTAAAACAAATTTTACGAGTATGATCTTGTACACGAAGTAGGCCCAGGAATACTCGATGAATTTTACAAAGAACAATTTTTTATGTAAGTAGAATAATATCACTTATTATGTTACTGTCAGATCTAGTAAAATATCAAGATTATCAAGTAAAATAAAATATGATTTTTCGTACTTTTCTCTATAATTTGTACGAAAGCATACGTTGTAGAACCTAGTCCTAAAACGTCACAAGCCAAATGTCATGTCACAAACACAACATAAATGTCATGTCACTGACGTTGACTGGACTGATCTATTTTAGTGATGTAGTAATGAATAATGTAATCGAGAATACGTAATATTATCATCCACTTATTTTCCAAGTGGCTTTTTTCCATATTGGTATGGAATGACACGCAGGATTCCGGTGAGTTACTCACGAATATTATACATTCCAAGACTTTTGACGAATTTATTGTGTATGTCTCTTTTCGTTCAATGTCTATTTTACCTCCTTCTAATACAGTTGAGTAAATAGAAAAGCCCATCTGCTCTGGTAGTAACATAAAAACAGTCAAATAGTGAAACATTAATTATTCATTATTTCTATCATTGTCACAACACTAATCAAGATCGTGTCAACGTACCACGATATCGCCTATTGTCTATTTCTGTCGCAAAATATGTAGAAAAAATGTTATTATTCTGTAAAATATCGTTTATGTTATGTTAAAAAAATACTTATGCCTGACAAGAAAGATAAATTACATTTTTCTGATTGTCGTTCGCAAGTAAAAACTACACAACAACCATTTTACAACACGAGTTCCTATCAGCGACAGATACGAATTCAAAATGGCGTACACGACCAACGTGGAATCACATTGAGAAATCTTCCACATGCCACGTCCCGTCTAAGCCATCAACATTCGAATTTTAGCTCAGAATCTCATATTTTAGTTCAGTTTTGTTCCGCGGGACTTTTTTTGTGGCGCGGGCTCTAGATTTCATTACTCTATACCATTCATGAATCCGAACATGGATGGACCCAACAGTTATCTACAGAACTACAGAAACAGAACAAACGATGGATGGAAATCACAGACTGTAGGCAATCAAAATCACACTACCCAAAATAGACCCGCGGCTTACAAAACGACTTTTAAGGTGACGGGTAGAGCACACTAGCGATGCCAATCGATTTAATTTTTAGCTACTAAACCGGATCGGTTTCAAACAATTTCAGGATTACAACCTCTCAGTAAACACTTATACTATTTATTAAATAACCATGCACAAATGTTGGGCCCGTTTTACTACGCGGAAAAAGCCGCCAAAAGCGGCCACTTTTAGCGTGAATCAATTTTTCACGTACAAATATTAGCTCCGCTCATTTGTGCATGGTTATTTAATAAATAGTATAAGTATTGGCCGAAAGGTTGTAACCCCGAAATTGTTTAAAATAGATCCGGTATAGTAGCTAAAAATTAAAATTGATTGGCGTCGCTAGTGTGCCCTACCCGTCACCTTAAACCTCAGTAGGAAGAACCTCAGAATAATTATAGGGACAATCACGGGCCACTGTCCCCTAAATAAACACCTTTTCACCCTAAGCGCTACCGACGACAGCCCTCTATGCCAGGGGATGCTTCAGCGCCGAGGAATCAGTCACACATGTGGTCCTGCCACCATACAACGCGAAAAAATCCTCGGATCAGCGCCGAGGTCACTCCGCGAAGCCCGTGAAGCTCCCAGGAGGCTTCTGCGCTTCTGGCCGGAGCTGGCTAAAATAGCCAGGACCCAACATGTACAATGGACCAAACGGGTGTCTAAGTCTAAGTAGGGTAAGCGTAAGGTGACTCCTCCTCTCTCTTATCTATATGCCGTGCCCGACATGGTCCATAATTGTACTGGGGGCTTAATATCAGGGGCCTTACTATCAGCCTTTAAAGCAGGACTAAAATTGAACTGCCTTGCTATTTTGTACTATGACATCCTTAAAGCAGACCTGTGGCAGGGCAGTTACTTTGACAGTTTGAAAACCGTTCACCTTTTTTTTTGTATGGACTTTTCATACTACGACCGCTTATTTACTGTCAAACAGCGCGTCTTTTGAGCGTCTGTAACGTCAAATAAACAATCTTGAAAAAGTTACTCTTATACCAGCTTTATCAACATTGTTATTGATTAACGAGCTGCGAACCTTGTAAATTGTGCCTTTTTTTGTTGTGTACCATATTTTGTGGTTGTGTTCAAGTGTGTTTTTGTCCCCCGGTCCGGAGTTAAAAGTTTTCAACGTAAGTATTGATAAGATTTAAGTGGTGGAACGTCTTGATATGTAACGGAGAGTCATTAACATTCCGTTGTTTTTGTAGATGTGTGACGAATATGAGTTATTCGAGTATTTGGAAACAGAATACCAAATTGAAAGGAGAAATAACCGCCGTCGTCTTCGTCATACTACTCTTTGGTCTTCGTGAAATGAATGACCCTTTCGAAATGGAAGAAAGGGAATTTATTAAACAGGTTGCATTGATGGGATTCATGTAGCCATAGTGAGACCTAATGTGAACGAGGAAAGATACTTTTGTCGGAAAAATTATCATTCTCTGAATGTCCAGTTGGTAAGCAATATTTTTCAATTGCACTTCAATAATTCACCTTTTATTGTAACAATAACAATCTTAAGCTGATATGGAAATTATAAGTGTTGATGCAAGTCATCCGGGATCCAATCATGATTCCTTCATTTGGTCTAATCATCCTCTTCGTCCACACTTGGATAATCTGAGCACTACTGAGGCTTTATGGCTTTTAGGTAAAATATTATTTATTACTATACATTTTCATCTTAAACCAAATGAATCAATTTTGGAAACTACAGTATCATACTAATTTCTGATACAAATAATATTTATTTATTTAAAACTTTATTGCATAAAATGTTCATAAAATCTTATTGCAAAGAGGCATTCTCTACCAGTCAACCTTTGGGTCATACAGAAAGGATAATGTTTAATAAATCAACAAAATAAAATGTATACAATAATTTATTTAACAGAAAATAATATTACTAGGTGTCACCTCAGAAAGGAAGGATTGACTTATAATTGAAACATGTACTTACAAAAATAAAAAATGATTTACAAAATACAATACAATACAACATTCAAAAGTAATAGATACATCATATTCCATAGGTATTAGACCAAGAACTCCTTCGTTCAATTTAACAAGAGCACAAACCATCACTTCATTATTTATTTATTTCAGGTGATTCTGGATATCCACTTCGCAAAACTATGATGACACCAATTTTAGATGCAGAGTCTGACACTCCTGAAGCTTATTACACCCAAAAGTATGTACAGGCCAGGAACATAATTGAAAGAACCATCGGACTTCTAAATGCGTGGTTAAGATGCTTGTTAGTTCATCGGGTGCTACATTACCAACCACATGTTGCTGGCAGTATTACAAATGCATGTGTGATACTACACAACATTTGTAATTCAGCAAACGTACCTGTCGTTGAGCTAACAGACGTTGAACTTCAACAAGAAGCTATACTTACAAAAATAGATTAGAATACACTAAATAGTAATCAAGTCAATTTACATTATCACTTGTTTCCACTTCCAAGTATATTGGATGTTGCTGGCTTGAAGTAGAATCATGAGTATTCAGGTTGCCCATGCTATCTTGTTGTTCCTGCAAAATTAAAAAAACATTGTTTTGTAAATAGTAGACTAGATTTTGTGTTTCCTTTTCAATGTTTTTACTAATATAATATGTTAATTGAGCCTTTTATTCTGTAACACAGCAACTACCTAAGTAAAAAGTATAAGAATCTTTTGCAGTTTCGTTAGGCATAGGTGGGACTCAAGATTTTGTGCAGTATAATATTATGAGATAAAATACTCACTTCTGTCACTATTGGCTCTACTCGTATACCAGGAAGGCCACTTCCGTAGTCACTTCCCAATATTGTAAGGAAGTTCTGCTCCATTTCTGTTAGCTCAACAACTGAAGGACCACCTCCCGTCCTACGAGCATCATTGATGAGCCTATTTTTCCATTTTCTTTTAGCTTTTAGGTCTACCCAGTACTGGAAATATAAGAAATTATATTACAATAAGTTCATGTTTTATGTAGTTACATACCTTTATCTATGTATTTGAATTATTCATATAATTATGCAATAAGATTATGTTTCTGTTAATACGTATATATGAAACTAAAACTGTTTTGTGATTTCTAAGTTGAATTACACTCTTTTTATGTAGTAAGTAAGTAAATACTGACATACCTTCGACCATTCTGATGCAGACTTAAATGCTCCATCACCCGAAGAGTTGAGCCTTTCTGCTGCTGCACTCCACATTCTCTTGGAATGTTCCCGAGCTTGAGCAGATTTGTTGTACCCTACTGCTATTTCTCTGTGATCGTTCAAGAACTCCAACAGATGAAGCAGTTGGGTATAGCTCACCCGACGTCTTGTTTGTTGGTTTTCACTAAAATAAATATTCTATATACTACTAACACATAAATTGCAAGTAAGTTATTTTTAAACACTAGTGAAAAATGCAACTTACGACATTTTAAATGAAGAAGACTTTGCAAACACGAAAACTTAGCTGCCGAGCCCGAGCAATGTCTACTTCCAACAAAACTAAACACGAATGTATCGGTCGAAGTTCGTAAAGTATATAGAAACATCCTGCTACGTGGGAATCAGAAATAATAACACTTATCGGTCTGTGAGAAATAATAAAAAAAACTTCTCAAGTGGTTCGACTAAAGAATTCAAAGAAAGAATACTTTGATTTGAAATTTAGGCCCACTTGTAACTTTTACAACCCTCCCATATCCATGTCATAATATTTTGCAAAATTTATTTGTTTTGGTATAAGAAGCGTTCAAAAATCTAAGTAGGTAAGAAAAGTACGGAATAGTCCCACGCTATTTAATGAATTACTCCATAATTTTATTACAATCTACTGCGAATTAAGAAAATTATGTTGATTAGGTAAATTACACCCATAAAAACGTACTTTTATTCAGTAATTAATATAATAAAGTGTAAATTAAAAACCGGTAAAACGGAAAAAAAATGTGATAAGATTTTCGAACGATATAGGTTGAATCAGTAAGAAGGCCAGAGACAAAGAAAACCGTTCACCTTTTTGTTTAGCAGTGCAATAGTCGCTCAGTTTTTAAGGGGTCATATTATGATTCTTAGCAGCTCAGAAGCAGGCCTGCTTTTGAACTGCCCTGCTAATGGATGTTTTTCGTAAATGCTGATATTAAGCTCCCAGCATTTACGAAAAACATCCATTAGCAGGGCAGTTCAAAAGCAGGCCTGCTTCTGAGCTGCTAAGAATCATAATATGACCCCGACTATTGCACTGCTAAACAAAAAGGTGAACGGTTTCCTTTGTCTCTGGCCTTCTTACTGATTCAACCTATATCGTTCGAAAATCTTATCACATTTTTTTTTCCGTTTTACCGGTTTTTAATTTACACTTTATAATATTAATTACTGAATAAAAGTACGTTTTTATGGGTGTAAATTACCTAATCAACATAATTTTCTTAATTCGCAGTAGATTGTAATAAAATTATGGAGTAATTCATTAAATAGCGTGGGACTATTCTGTACTTTTCTTACCTACCTAGATTTTTGAACGCTTCTTATACCAAAACAAATAAATTTTTCAAAATAGGTATTATGACATGGATATGGAAGGGTTATAAAAGTTACAAGTGGGCCTAAATTCCAAATCAAAGTATTCTTTTTTTGAATTCTTTAGTCGAACCACTTGAGAAGTTTTTTTTATTATTTCTCACAGACCGATAAGTGTTATTATTTCTGATTCCCACGTAGCAGGATGTTTCTTTATACTTTACGAACATCGACCGATACATTCGTGTTTAGTTTGGAAGTAGACATTGCTCGGGCTCGGCAGCTAAGTTTTCGTGTTTGCAAAGTCTTCTTCATTTAAAATGTCGTAAGTTGCATTTTTCACTAGTGTTTAAAAATAACTTACTTGCAATTTATGTGTTAGTAGTATATAGAATATTTATTTTAGTGAAAACCAACAAACAAGACGTCGGGTGAGCTATACCCAACTGCTTCATCTGTGGGAGTTCTAGAACGATCACAGAGAAATAGCAGTAGGGTACAACAAATCTGCTCAAGCTCGGGAACATTCCAAGAGAATGTGGAGTGCAGCAGCAGAAAGGCTCAATTCTTCTGGTGATGGAGCATTTAAGTCTGCATCAGAATGGTCGAAGATATGTCAGGGTTTACTTACTTACTACATAAAAAGAGTGTAATTCAACTTAGAAATCACAAAACAGTTTTAGTTTCATATATATGTATTAACAGAAACATAATCTAATTGCATAATTATATGAATATTTCAAATACATAGATAAAGGTATGTAACTACATATAACATGAACTTATTGTAATATAATTTGTTATATTTCCAGTACTGGGTAGACCTAAAAGCTAAAATAAAATGGAAAAATAGGCTCATCAATGATGCTCGTAGAAGGAAGGGAGGTGGTCCTTCAGTTGATGAGCTAACAGAAATGGAGCAGAACTTCCTTACAATATTGGGAAGTGACTACGGAAGTGGCCTTCCTGGTATACGAGTAGAGCCAATAGTGACAAAGTGAGTATTTTATCTCATAATATTATACTGCACAAAATCTTGAGTCCCACCTATGCCTAACGAAACTTTTTACTTAGGTAGTTGCTGTGTTACAGAATAAAAGGCTCAATTAATATATTATATTAGTAAAAACACTGAAAAGGAAACACAAAATCTAGTCTACTATTTACAAAACAATGTTTTTTATATTTTGCAGGAACATCAAGATAGCATGGGCAACCTGAATACTCGTGATTCTACGTCAAGCCAGCAACATCCAATATACTTGGAAGTGGAAACAAGTGATGATGTAAATTGACTTTAATACTATTTAGTGTATTCTAATCTATTTTTATAAGTACAAAGCTGTAAATGTATCTATAATGTGATTTTTTAAATAGTATTAGTATTAATTAGATTTCTTAAATAGTATTAATTAGTAAATACAATATTTAATAATAATTACTTCATTCGAGGTTTAAGAAAATTTTATGCACTATTACATTAGTAAAATTAAAAATATTTTTTTTCATGACACTAATATTCTTTTCTATTTTTGTGGTTGATATTTAGCTAAACTTGCTTTTTAAGTTATTTATGGAGTACTTCTGAAATTTTCCTATCTATTTTTTTTACACCAATTGAAAAATTGTATTCAACAAAAATAGAAACCAATATGTAATATTTATAAATAGTATAATAAATTAAAGGATTAATAAAATAACTAAAAATTATAGAACCTAAAACAAATAAATTTGTATAGAGATGGTGGTATAGTTACACAGTGATAATTGTTTTTATTATTAATTATTTTACTAAGTTTTGTTAGTTATGAGGTATTAGGTATATCTTACCTATCTATCTTTGATGATAATGTGTATTATAATTTATTTTTCAGACTTTCACACACTGAATCAGGCAATGATTGAAGAGTACTGCTGAGCAAACAACACAATTGAAAGTAAACCTCAGTGCTAACAGTGGATGCACTGGTAGCACTGAGCTTAGGGATCAACATTAAAATGTGTGATGAGTTGATGAAAAATTTCAATGTTGATCCCTAAGCTGCCATAGGCGACTTACGAGATCTCGTCTTGCAACAATGCTCGCTTGCAACTCCTGGTTCTGTCGGCTGGCAACTTCAACACTCTGAATTGTTAACGGTTGCATCATAGCTTCTTGTTGAAGTTCAACGTCTGTTAGCTCAACCACAGGTACGTTCGCTGAATTACAAATGTTGTGTAGTATCACACATGCATTTGTAATACTGCCAGCAACATGTGGTTGGTAATGTAGCACCCGATGAACTAACAAGCATCTAAACCACGCCTTTAGAAGTCCGATGGTTCTTTCAATTATGTTCCTGGCCTGTACATACTTTTGGGTGTAATAAGCTTCTGCATCTAAAATTGGTGTCATCATAGTTTTGCGAAGTGGATATCCAGAATCACCTGAAATAAACAAATAATGAAGTGATGGTTTGTGCTCTTGTTAAATTGAACGAAGGAGTTCTAGGTCTAATACCTATGGAATATGATGTATCTATTACTTTTGAATGTTGTATTGTATTGTATTTTGTAAATCATTTTTTATTTTTGTAAGTACATGTTTAGTTCTTTAATTTTGCATGTTACTAATTAATTTCAATTATAAGTCAATCCTTCCTTTCTGAGGTGACAACTAGTAATATTATTTTCTGTTAAATAAATTATTGTATGCATTTTATTTTGTTGATTTATTAAACATTATCCTTTCTGTATGACCCAAAGGTTGACTGGTAGAGAATGCCTCTTTGCAATAAGATTTTATGAACATTTTATGCAATATAATTTTAAATAAATAAATATTATTTGTATCAGAAATTAGTATGATACTGTAGTTTCCAAAATTGATTCATTTGGTTTAAGATGAAAATGTATAGTAATAAATAATATTTTACCTAAAAGCCATAAAGCCTCAGTAGTGCTCAGATTCTCCAAGTGTGGACGAAGAGGATGATAAGACCAAATGAAGGAATCATGATTGGATCCCGGATGACTTGCATCAACACTTATAATTTCCATATCAGCTTTGCAAATCTGAAAATATGTTAAGATTGTTAGTGTTACAATAAAAGTTGAATTATTGAAGTGCAATTGAAAAATATTGCTTACCAACTGGACATTCAGAGAATGATAATTTTTCCGACAAAAGTATCTTTCCTCGTTCACATTAGGTCTCACTATGGCTACATGAATCCCATCAATGCAACCTGTTTAATAAATTCCCTTTCTTCCATTTCGAAAGGGTCATTCATTTCACGAAGACCAAAGAGTAGTATGACGAAGACGACGGCGGTTATTTCTCCTTTCAATTTGGTATTCTGTTTCCAAATACTCGAATAACTCATATTCGTCACACATCTACAAAAACAACGGAATGATAATGACTCTCCGTTACATATCAAGACGTTCCACCACTTAAATCTTATCAATACTTACGTTGAAAACTTTTAACTCCGGACCGGGGGACAAAAACACACTTGAACACAACCACAAAATATGGTACACGACAAAAAAATGGCACAATTTACAAGGTTCGCAGCTCGTTAATCAATAACAATGTTGATAAAGCTGGTCTAAGAGTAACTTTTTCAAGATTGTTTATTTGACGTTACAGACGCTCAAAAGACGCGCTGTTTGACAGTAAATAAGCGGTCGTAGTATGAAAAGTCCATACAAAAAAAAAGGTGAACGGTTTTCAAAATGTCAAAGTAACTGCCCTGCCACAGGTCTGCTTTAAGGATGTCATAGTACAAAATAGCAAGGCAGTTCAATTTTAGTCCTGCTTTAAAGGCTGATAGTAAGGCCCCTGTAGTGTGTACTATGTTATTACCACCTTTTGTAACATTATGGAGAGCAATAAAGAATATGAATATGAATAAGTACGGAAAAAGGAGTCCACTATACATTACATTACCATTCATGCATTACGTTGTCTGTGCTTCCATTCATTATCATCTGTCATTGCTGTCACTGTCATTCTATACTATTTTATTCATTCATGATTTTGCGTGTGTAGTCGAGTGACAGACGTGTCAGAGGAGACGGCTTTCTTCAATGTAAAAATACGCGACTCTTATCATTTTATCAATTACTTTTTATTTTATTGCCTTTAAAGTGTCTGATAAACATAAAAGACATCCTTGTTTTTACCAATCACTTATCTGTCGGAAATCCATTTATAGTATGCATAATCAAAGTCAAACAAACTGCGATTTAACTTCTTGAATCTTGACTATAGATTTTAGAAGCACGTGCAATATAAGGAAGCGGAGCGTATCAACTATCAGCTCAAAAATAAACATTTGGTACCTATCATATGAAATAGACAATGGAGGCAGATGACAAAGGCGCTGCCACGGACCTGCTAGGAGCAAGTTGGAAGAGTGAAGCGAATGGAAACCTGCGAAATGCTCCCAAGAGTGGCCCTCCAGACGGAGGCATCAGAGCGTATGCCGTAATGGTTGGATCTTTTCTGACGAATGGCCTCTTATTTGGTGTCATAAATTCATACAGCGTCATTTACTCCGAACTTGAAAAACAATTAAAAGCTGAGCACATCGAAAATGCCGAGAGTCGCGCATGTAAGTATTATTTTTATCGCATAATTTTAAACTGGTTTTTACAATTTACGTAAGTATAATTTTTTAAACTTTGCAAGCAATATCATGTCACTTAAGTAGTTGTGTTGTGATATAGATATAAAATAGACCTACCTACCAATTTCAAGCAAATAGTAATTCATGATGCAACATAGAGTACTCGTTGCAAAAAACTTTAAACTAGTCCATGGCAAGTACATACATCAGACACAACTCTAATTATGCACATAATAGGTATACTGCTGACTGTGGCCTAATGGGTGTCCTATGATGATACATTTCAAAGTGTGTGTTTAATATTCATTGGAATTGAATTGATTCTCTAACTATAGAAATATTTGGTTTCATAAAAGAATATTTTAGACCTTGTTTGTTCAAATTTGATGTTGAGACATTTTAGTTGGGTACGGTAGGTTATTGTTTGTATGTATTTGGAGAGAATTGAAAAAAATAATAGAAAATGATAAGTATCAGTGGTTATCTAAACAAAATTCACATCATTATAGACACCTTGTTATATTTAGATTTTTCACTTGATTTCCTCTTAGCGATATTGGTTTAGATTGTTTTATTAAAAGTATTACCTACATATTTAACTTTGTACCTACTTAAATAAACACAGTAAGAATTTTGTTGCTTCTTTAGTTCTTTATAAGAACTACCCTACCGGTTTTGATAATTTAACCAGCCAATATTTTTTGTACAAATTGTATCATTTGAATGAATTTCCTCAATTAATTTGTGTCAATAATATACATATAAAACTAACTTTGTAATGGATATGGAACTCAGATGTAAAGTACCTATTTAAAATGTTTACATGGTACTGTTATCTGCTTTGGTGGGCAGCCAATTGATAACCCTACCAGATTTTATTATTTGCATCCCATTTAATGTCCTTGTTCATAAAGTAAGATACTTAGTATAGTATTCCATTTTCTCATTAGAAGGTTATCCTAAGTAATAACATATCAATTAATTATTGGCAGAATTGACATTTTTATAAATAATAAATTTTTAACTATTATTTTTTTCTGAAAAACTATCCTACACATTCTTAAACGTTGTCCATTAAAGCACAGTTAACTATGGAGTAGTAGGTACAATTAATATTTACTTTACATTTAAAAAAAAGTTAGAATGGAATATACAACTTCTAAGAAAATGGCCATACAAAACGGCAATTTCATAGGTAAATACCTATTATAATCAATAGAGTTATTAAATGTGTGCATAATATTATCCATTTTAAAAGTGGCATTACACTAAACTTGAGAATTATGGACCTACATAATTAAAATATTTTTGACTTAAACATTTCCTTGGTGATATGGAATACAAAGTAGGTTTCATATTAATAATTGAACATACTTACCTACCTTTATTGGTAAAATTCTAAATACTTTAACTAACATCCAATAAGTATATGAAATTGAAATAATCACCGAAAGTTGACTCAGGTTATAATAACGAATTTCACTCTGGAATATAAAATGTAGTGATCATAATCACTTGCATAATTAACACCAAGCTTCCGTCTACAGCTGTGAGGCGTGAGGCGAGTATCAGTGTGTCACAATGAGTAACTTGAGCTCAAGAGTTGGTACCAGTGGTGGCCTTCCTTCCATGTATCTTAATGGGATTCACACTGACACTCCAAGGCTCGATACAACATCTTTTTTATCAAAAACCTTTCCAGCTGCCTGGGTTGTTTAGCAACTTTGATTGATGTTATAAGGATTACAGATCGGGAAACAAGTGGGGTGGGGTTTTCCTACACGCATAAGGAAGGACTGCATATCATAGTTTACTTTGATATTTGTACAAATGTAACCTATTTACGTAGGTAGGTAGTACGTTTTGTAAGGGCGGCGCATTCTAAGTCAATGGCCTCAACCTACATCTATTGTATATTATGTCGAACGGTCGTCATATGAAGACTCAATCCTTTCTTGTGCCTGGAAAATCCAGCAATTGTCCTACTTAGACATATTTGAATTCTACGAATTGAAAGCGTGTTCTATTGCGAACACTGCTGTGGATAAAGTCCAATTTACGTCTCTAATAAACGCATTTAGCGATACGCGTTGCGCTGTTACCGTGCCGAATGCGAACCTATCACATACTCCTTTCGGAGTGGTACGTATGAGTATGCAGACTCTATCGAATTTTTATCAGTATTTTCTATTTGATATGCTGAACATATTACTTTTTGATGAACACATAGGCTTGCCACAGTAGCAAGTACAATCACAATCACAACTACATGCTTATATGTATAATAAATAGTATGTTTGACCTCATGTGACACAATATCATGCGATAATACATTGGTGAAATAAGGACAGAGAAGTCGTTTAATTTACAAACTGTATATTATTTGTTATATACAATAAATCTATGATGTAGAACGGAAACACTCTTACATTATTCATTATACTGGCTATTCTTAAAAGTTAAGTTTAACTCAAGTCTACGCAGTGACGCATCTGTATCGACGACTATCAATTAATGCATTGCCTTAAAAATGATTGCGTCTTTTGTTTAGTTTAAATTCAGAGATATTCATTAAACAGGGATCACGATCATGCTACTTTACTTAAAACTATACTGCGCCCGCCCGCGGCGTTACTCACGCAGTTTTAGTTTGTATTACAAAGGTCTTCATTCAAACTTCAAACCCGCGCAACTGCCCTTTAGGGGTTGAAAGTTCAGAAGTCACTTTTTTATTCAAAACATCAATTTTAAGTTTCTTACTTTACTAATTAGCAATTCCCAAACCTGCATTTCACCCCCTATTTCACCCCTTCAAAGGGTAATTTTTCAAAAACGTTGAAGTGAATTTCTGTTTATTTCGAATACATATAAGTAAGAATTTTCTTATTCGTAACCTCAAAGACGAAGGACTATCATACAAAATTCAATCCCTTTTTCACCCCCTTAAGGATTGAATTTACAAAAATGTTAAAACAAATTGTTTTTGATTCAATATTAGGAGCCCAAATAATGATTTTCAAGATACATTAATATTGATAAATACCGCGTTTCTCCCCCTATTTAACCTCCTGTAAGGCTTTGGATTTGACGAGTTATTTTTCTTTAGACCAAATTTCACAGAACATCAAAGATGGCGGACTTTCATACAAACTTCTAACCTCCTTTTTACCCCCTGAATGGTTGAATTTTTAAAAATCCCCCTTAGTGCTCACTTTCACTGTTAAAGGAACCCCCTGCCCAAATTTCAAGTTTCTAGGGTCAGTAGCTTGGGCTGTGCGTGCATTTCTAGTCACTTAGGCACTTAATACCTTATTCACTCAGGTTCTCTTTTTTTTATTAGACTAGGATCAATGCGCGGAACTGTGTACCTACCATTAAAATATGATCGATGATAATATGTACCTATTGGAACAGTAGATGATTTCTTGGTAGTCAATGTAATGTCCAGTTGCCAATGTAAGGTCATCAATCTGAAACCAATACATTGATAACTTCTAACAGCTGTCTGCTTTGTTTAAAAATAATCATATTTAGGTACTTCATTATCGAGTACCTACCTACCTACAATGTCATACTTATCTATCATACAAAGATACATACATAACATTGTAAAAAGTTTATCATTATCATCAGATTTAAATATTTGATTACGAGAGTATAAAAACGATGTAGGTATTAGTGACGAAAGCTACATGCGAAAGAAAATACTTAAAAATAAAACAAAATATTGAAAAGTTAATGGTCTCAGCCTCAGCTCTACCTGGAGTTATACTTATGTTTTTTTAATTCTCTAAACAAAATGGGATGATGTAAAGATTTTAGAAAAGTGTAGCAAAAAATGTAACGATTGATAGCCATAAAGATCGGGCGCCGGCCGGCATCGGCACACTGGCGGCGCCCGCGCCGAAGGTCGCTTTATTACTTCCATTATTCTTGACGCATCGTACTTGCGACTGTCGAATTTGATGCACGGTTGATACACGTGCCGTTTAAATTTTTAGATTTCATCTAAACTAAGTAAATAATGTAATCGTGATGTATAGAGAGCGACAATATGAAGTCTACTCCTATTGATAGCAGTTAGTCAATTTTAATTAAAAATAAATTGATTAAAGTCAACTGTTGAAGTCAGAAGTTCAGTGAAAAGCGCGCTTGAGTCCCCATCAACATTCCAATTTGAGTTTTATACTCATAAACACAAGGAAGCTCAAATTTCAGTTCCGTATTTTTCCGCGGGTCTTCTTTCGTGGCGTGAGCTCTTTTGCATTTTATCGATCTAAGAATCCTGCTAAGACTATCTGTTAACTCAGTCGCGGGTTTTAAGACTATTAAGGTGACAGGTGGGGCACACTAGCGACGCCAATCGATTTTAATTTTTAGCTACGAAACCGGATCTATTTTAAACATTTTCGGGGTTACCATCTCTCGAGGAACACTTATATATTTATTAAATAACCATGCACAAATGTTGGGTCCAACATTTGTTCGGCAAGAGTCCATATATCTCTAATAGTACATAATTTAACATGCTCGCGTAGAATGTAAATACCCTTACCACATTGAAGTTAGACAGACGGATGACCTGATTATATTAGGAGTCGTTGACTGCCTTTGTCATATTAAACTTCCCGTTATAAATATAGAAATCCTTACTAATATTATAAAGGCGAAAGTTTGTTTGGATGGATGTATGGATGGATGTTTGTTCCTCTTTCAGCCAAAAACGACTAAACGGATTTTAATGAAACTTTACAGTAATGTAGCTTATAGATCAGAATAACACATAGGCTATAATTTATAAAGATACCAGTTATTGATACATAAAGACCTTGCTTTTATTCGAATTACACGCAGACGAAGTCGCGGGCAAAAGCTAGTACTATCTAAAGAAGTATACTTCTTTAGTTCACTCTAAAAATTAACTCTTTTCTAGTTTAAGAAGTAGAGTTGAGTCCATTGCACTACATACAAACTACAGTCAAACATTTCAATTTAAGGACCAATTTAAGTCGGGTCACAGTTTAGAAACATTTAGCATCTATTATGTATGTTGTATAATAGAAGTCAGAACCAAGTTTTATCTTAATTAGTTTTGTCATTTTAAAAATATATGGGCGTGTGTCTGAGGCAAACACATACCTAATCTAAATGATGTACATACATTTATTTAGTTATCGAATTACAAATTCAAGAATTACCGATGAATCTTAACATGCAATGTTGACTACGTCGATAAATTCGTTCCAGCAATCAGAATTATTAATACGCATTATCGCATGGAGGTAATATGAAACGTTATCTAATGGTAACCTATATACTTACTATGTAAGCACTATTTTTGAAACTAGATACGTCTAACTGTCTCGCTCTCTTACTAGGTACTCAGTTACTAGCAGAATAATAAGTACATATTTACTTACAAGTTTTAGTACATAAGTTCAACTTGAAATAATATTAAATTTGATTGCCTCGGAGGTATAGTTCTTGTACACATTCTTCATACCACTAGCCGTAGGTCGCACTTTATGGTAACGACTACGCTTGGGGTCACAGTTTCGATTCTCGGGCCGAGCCAAAATATAAACTAGAGTTTTTCTCCTAAGAAATATTTAGTGTCTGGAAGTTCATTGTCATTGTCTTGTACTATCTTCCAAAATATGTTAAGCCGTTGGTCCTGTGCCCGATACTTCTATTCATATAACAATAATGTCTTTATAGAAATCGACCTTTCAAACGATGTGATGTGTACCGTACATATTTGACACACATAAGTGTAATCATGGACTAATTATTACATATACATCCATGGTGTTATGTAAGATATAAGATTGGCCGTGTGGTCCCCGGCAGAGTAGAATAGGCCACCCTCACTCTTACCGAGGTGTCGTAAAAGGCGACTAAGGTAAAGCTGCTAGCCTGATCATCAGCACCCAGAGAAGGAAAACTCTGCACTTATATCAAAACCCTCGCCAACCCGTCTGCCAAGCGTGGTGAGTATGGCAATTACCCCTCATGTGATTGAGGGAGGCCCGTGCCCCAGCAGTGGGGACTTAAATGGGCTGATGATGATGATGATGATGAAGATTTAACTTGGACAAAGAAAAAATCTTAAATGCTTTCCATCAAAGGAATAAGTAGATAAAAGCAAAGGAGTAAATAGGTGTACAGCACCTCGAGGAGTACCTGTGTTTGCACACATTCTTATAAACTACTCGTCCTAGTGACTCGTAGTAGGCTAGTCGTTAAGATTAGGCGCCGTAGCCTAGCCGTTAGCCATTAAGTAATAGGTATACAAGATGATATTTTTTTTAGCCTGCGTCGTCCCACTGCTGGGTAAAGGCCTCCCCTAAAAGCCGCCATTGAACTCTATTTGTGGCGATTCAGTGTCTGGAAGTTCATTGTACTATCTTCCAAAATATGTTAAGCCGTTGTTCCTGTGCCCGATGTTATTTTATCACTTGTTAATTTTGAGACGGTGTTCTATATTAATTATTACGAACTACTGTTCCTGTGGGATAAACAGTGATAAAATAACATCGGACTCTCTATAACTCTTTTCTTCGAAAGAGTTATAACTCCTTTGTCTTTTAAAAGAGTATTTCTGCGCATCTCTAATAATAATAATACATTTATGGTACCTATATCACAATACCACACCGCTCATCGATACCAGTTCCAGCCGAGTTATCTTAATAAGCAGTCTTTATTGGCAGCATAATAGTGATTTGTCAATATAGTAATATATAAAGTAGGCACTATCGTGAGTCCCTTATCGATAGCTGATACATACACAAATTACCAATATCTAGGGATATTCTAAAAAATTTAATATTTAACATTCGAAGTATGTAATTAATAAACTAGATACTGGACTGCCGCGGTGGCGTAGTGGCTAGTGGATCGCACTTTAAAGCCACGTCTGCGCAAGAGGTCCCCGGTTCGATCTCAGCGTCGGTCCAAAAATTAGTACCTAAGTTTTCGGTTAGAAATTCTTAGTGGCAGACCGGAGTTTGGAATTTGGCGGTCTTGTAACCTGCCTCGGAAAGCACGTTAAGCTGTTGGTCCTGCGCTCGACCCCTCTCCAGTCGTGTCACAGTAGTGTCCCTTTGGAATATGAGGGTAAGGGAATAGAGAGTGCACTAGTATTTGCGTACACATTTGAGATAATTTACGCATTTGAATTTATTTATCTAATTTATAGGACATTAAACTCACTATTTTTAATAACAATTATAGAATATCTTTATATTCTGTTGATAAGTGTAGGTATAATGAAACGGTACATAATAATGTAAATAATAAAAATAATGTCAGCACAGTTAATGAATATCGTAAAAATATAAAATTTTATAATATATTGTCATTGGACTTAGAGCTGTGTTAAATTAATTATGATTTATTATATTTTCAGCTCTGGTGGGAACGTTGGCAATGGGGACTACATTCTTCCTATCTCCACTCTCGGGAGTCCTGACTGGACTGATGGGTCTACGCCTGACTGCAGTGCTCGGCGGTACAATTGCTACTGCCGGTCTAATTATATCCTCCTTCGTCGTGAATCACATAAATGCCCTATGTTTCACTTATGGCATTATGTACGGTTTAGGAGCATCGTTCGCTTACACACCGTCTTTAGCCATTCTCGGGCATTACTTCAAAAGATATCTAGGTCTTGTTAATGGAATAGTTACCATAGGTAGCTCGGTTTTCACCGTTTTTATGCCCATAATAATGGATGCTATGATTAAGAACTTTGGGTTAGATTGGATGTTGAGGCTGTTAGCTTTGTTTACCTGTGGTATAGCATTTTGTGGATTATTATTTACTCCTATTCCGTTAACAGCTAACGAAAAACCTATAAGGGAAGATGAAAGTATGAAATCATTATTGAAGACTATTATAAATATCGAAATTTGGAAGAATAAGAAGTATAGATGTTGGGCGTTGTGTATACCCGTAGCCTTATTCGGTTATTTTGTCCCTTACGTTTACATAAAATCTTTCACGAAGGAAAGATTTACAGACGTAAGCAATCAAAACCTGCCCCTACAGTGTATAGCCGTTACTTCTGGATTGGGCAGGCTCGTGTTCGGTTTTCTTGCCGATAAGCCTGGCAGGGATAGGATTCTGCTGCAACAAATTTCGTTTTACGTAATCGGCACTCTTACCATCATCTTACCATTTGTGCAGTCGTTTCCGCTGTTAGTAGCAATATCACTGGGAATGGGGTTGTTCGATGGTGCCTTTATATCGTTAATTGGTCCTATAGCTTTTGAATTATGTGGTAGGAATAATGCAGCGCAAGCAATAGGTTGTATGTTAGGTCTTGCTGCATTCCCACTGTCCATAGGGCCTCCTGTTGCTGGTTACATTTATTCTGTCTGTGGATCTTACACCGTTCCATTTATTTTGGCCGGTATTTCGCCTCTGATTGGTGCCACCCTTATGTTTACAGTTCGTTTATATCGAAACTCTCAGGAATCTACCTCCAATACGAACGGACATCTACCTCTCTCTACTGTTAATGTTGGTAAGTTGGTGTCTAACTTTCTGCTCTTAATACTGAAAGATTTGTATTTTGATGTTCTTAATATCTCCTCCATCATCATCTCCCTTATATTATTCCCTGTTACGTCCAAATCCATCGCTTTGGCGCCCAGAATATCCTTGGACCATGATCCAGGGTTTGGGAAGTGTGGCAATTACAGTGAAGCGACTTTCGCACTCTTAGACAGGGGAAACTGACTAAGTGGACCACAGATGCACATTCTTCTGAATGTGCATCCGTGATCTAGTTGTCATTATCGCACCAATTGTACGTATCCTTTGTTTGAGAAACGCAGGATTCCTCACGATATTTTCCCTCACCGCAAAGCTAATTTTAGAAAGAAATGTGCACATAGATTTGAATAATCCAGAATGCCTACTCGGATTTGAACCTACGATCTTCTGTTCCAAAGGCGCACGTTCTTTTCCGATGGGCTACCATCACTCTATGTTGTTAATATTCAATTGTATATTTTTACAGAAAATTCGCCAGATGCACTTCTTGGAAACAAAAGTGGAGCCAACCAGTCTGCTGGATTATAACACCAAAATGAAGAAACAATGAGAAATGACAATCGATTAGAAACGAATAAGTGCAAATCCCGGTGAGAAGTCTTAATACTAATGTAGTTATTATAAACGTTTATGTGATAGATAGTGCATGCCCAATGGTGTTGGGGAATATTATGGAATTAGTGATAGTAAATCGTTGAATCATGGTGCCTAAGTAGCGAGATGTATGACACGAGCTACATATTCATTTATTGGCTAATACAGGAAATATTAGGAAGGTTATAGCTATTACAATGATTTATTGTCAATTACTAGTTATCGAAATGTCAAAGTTTATTCAGAAGCCGTTAAAATAGTCATCGAACTACTGCAGCGCTTAAAAAGTTCTTTCGCTTTGCTAAAGTCAGTCAATTAATTTCCCGTTGTACTAAATGTCGGTACTATTTTAATATGAAGCAGTCGTACCTATCAAAAAAGTTAATATTTTAAAAGATTTTACTTTTAAATTAAGTAAAATTAATATTTCTGCGTTCAACATTATAGAGCCAGATGTCCGTTTGTGTCAATGAAGGTCACCGACAAAAACGTTAGATATTTCTATTAGTTATTGTGCGCGTTATTTATTATGCATGAGATAAGGCTGTGATTAACAGTTATTTTGGAATATTTGTTACATAACGCTAAATCGAAAGGGCAACGTTTGGTTTTAATACGACTATGTGTCGTCTAATATCGTTATTCGAAGATTTTTGACCTTGACTGTGTACCGAATTAAGTCTAGTCAGCGGAATGACATTTGAAATTGATTGAACCGGATAAAACGAAATTCATTTTAATATGTAAATTGTACAGCATTTTTTATTTGTCGTATTAAAGACTGGTTTACACAGTGCGAGCTGCTATCTAGCCACTAGAGCGCTAGTCCAGCTTGCACGTGTGAGTTACTTGTCACGTCTAAAGAGTGCGAGCTATTGCAGTACAGCTAGGTACTTGGCCAGCTGACTCTTACGGTTGCTTGCACTATGTAGTCCAGTCCTAGACTTAACCGATGTGCGTATGTATTAATATGGAAATAAGAATGAAGTGTACCCTGTCTACTACGCATTTGAACTGACATTGTTTTTATAAATTTGTTAATGTGACAAAATCCGTTACGGGATCGTAAATGGAAATTTTTATTTAAGTACATTATTGTTAATTAATTTTATATAGTTTATGCATTTGTGTTTCAATTCAAATCGTGGGCAAAAATGTAATTTTCAATAAGAATTATGATGTTAGCGCCACTTTTTTATGCTGTTTTAAGGCGACGAGTAGGGCACACTAGCGACGCCAATCGATTTTTATTTTAGCTATTAAACCGGATCTATTTTAAATAATTCCGGGGTTACAACCTCTAGGCAAATACTTATACTATTTATTAAATAGCCATGCACAAATGTTGGGTCCGTGCACAAACGCGAAAAAAATTTTCGTGTACGCGATTTTGAAATAGATCTGGTTTAATAGCTAAAAATAAAATTCGATCCGGTTTAGTAGCTAATAATTAAAATCGATTGGCGTCGCAAGTGTGCCCTAACCGTCACCTTAACAGGTTTCAATGTATATAGTACAGAGTAGTTTTTACTTGAATGCATGATATGTTCGACCCTTAACATATACCATTTTACCTAGTTACCGAAAAAGTTCCTATTCAAGATTTATTTAATTTTATTTTTTTACATTTTTTATGTATTATATGTATCTAAATTGCAAATATGATACAACAATGTTAGATAATATACTAATCAACACTTTACTTTTACAAGATGCCTACTTTAGTCAACCTACATGCTTACACTGAAGGAACATACTTGTCCTGTCTGTTGTCAGGATACAACTGATTGCTGTATCATATTTGAATAGACTGTAGGTACATGAGTTTATTTGAATTGTATTTATTAAAATAATTATATTTTTTTGTGTGTATGTAAAAATGACAATAAAGTCGGGTTTACGATAGACCTCTGAGCTTAGGCTAATGTACGGTAGAATCTCGTTTATTAAACCAATTATCACAATAATAGCAAGCCGTAATAAGGATGTATGTTACCCGATATTAAACTATTTGTGTAAAATAAAGTACAAAAAATCAATTTCATCAAAATTATACATATCTACCAAAATAATATCTATGGATGAGGTCAAGAATAAAACCCCTAAGTAATAGTTTTAAGTATATTTTGTGAAATGATTTTACTCTTCTATCATATATGCTGTAATAAACGACAGTAGAAGTATGGATCCAATCGAAGAGAAAAATATGCAATTAATCAACCATTTAAAAATATTACTAATGCAATATTTTCATTTGTGACGTATCGTGCCTGCATGGGAATAATAAACATCGCGAGTAGTTGGTAATATATAATATTATATGATTCGATTGGTGGTCATCACAAATGCTTTTCATGATAGATGGCAATCTAGGTGAATGTAGGTATGTTAATTGAAAATTGATACGTTCGTCCTAGGTCTCCCTTATTTAACAGTTCTTACAATGTCAAGTTGCCTAGTTCAAAAAAATAATTAACGATTACAATGACTCTTCGATTTCATCCAAGCTGCTACAAACATTAATTGGTAGGTATAATAAGATTAAGTGGTTCGTCCATATTTTTTTGTATAAGTTTGAGCCTTTATACGCCTAATTCTGCGTTTAATTTTAATAAGGCATATTCATTATACGATTTCTAAATCGAAAGTGTAGCCTGTCTTTTTAAAAATAATTAAAAACTAGATAATAATACTTCCTCCTGTCTTGTAAAACTATAGCTTTGTTGATTTTTAAGCAAAAGTACATGAAGGCATACTTTACATTTTGACTCAAGAAACATGTCATAAATTAATTAATATCTACATATTGTTTAATGAAATACAAACATATTTTTTCGTCTTCTATAGAAAATAGGTATGTGAGAATGTGTGGCCATGCATATAAGTGATATGTGACGAGTGAAAGTGAAAAAAAAAACCACTTAGTAATATTCGTCTGTAGAGTGCTGTGATATGAGAATCATTATCAATTCATAAATAATAGATACGTACGAAATATTTAGCTATGTATCTATTTATACAAAACAAATAAGTAACATCAGTACATAAAATAAGCTTATTAAGTATAAAAATATGTCGTAAGACGATATTACATCAATGGTAGAGTTTATGAGAAGTGGACTTAAGAAAATAGATTGACACATAAGTACAACCTTGTACCAATGGTTAATTCTTTAGAAAAGTAAATTTTAAATAAGTTTATAAATTGTTTAACAGAGAAAGTAAATCGAGAAATTATCTTTTTTGTCTTTATTGAAATAAAAAAATGCAAATATAATTTTAAAAAGTTAAGATTTTGTGCTTTTTTAACATAGAATGATTGATAAATTCAATGACCGTTGTAACAAGGTCACGTTGTCGAATTTTGTTGAAGTGTCAAATGTGGCCTTTTATTTTGGCAACTATAACATATGAATAAGCCGAGTGACCAATTGCCAGCTGAATTTCGAGTTTCGAGTGTGGTACATGTTTGCGTTTGATTCGCTCCTAAGCATGGCTAATTTTGATAGTTTACTTTTAGAAATTCATTCCAACATAAGATCCGTAATTTTGCAGTAAATCCTTCAATAAAGCAGATATCAAGACACAACATTCATTTTAAAATCCCTGTGGAGCACACATAGGTAATATTAATCAAGCATGACTTGTTTGATCACGAGCTTGTTTATGTAGCCGTAACTATTCCTCCATTGCAATACAAATTTGGAAACAAAACGTGGTCATCAGTTGTTAATAATGACAAATACTGTGTTATCAATAAATACATTTGACAAATGTTCCACATGTGTAATATTTAAAACAGCCTTATTACTATATAGGTACTTTTAATTCACAAATTACTGAGAACATTCATATATGATTAGGTTACATTTTTTATTATTGGGCTTCATATCTTGATTATGCAACTGCATTGCCTATGTTGATGCTCCTTTATTATTTTATTTCGTCTACAGTGGGTAATCTAAGGTTTAAACATCATGTTTCTTATGTTTATAGAATTATTAATAAAGGTAAAAGTTGTTAAAACTTTATTCATGCTATGGGAAGGTATATAATCTTTATCTGTTAATCAAAACCACTATTTACTTATAGTTAGGAAGGCAAAAGTTTAGATAGTTTCGTTTATGAGGCGCGAAATTATGTTCTTACCTCATAGTTAAGTTGGTTGGTGTGGTTAATATTTACTTAATTTATATTCCTTTATGTACTAACAATAACATAATATGCATTTATTTTATTTAGCCTTTTTGTGTGAGTATGACCATTATTATGTGTGTTTGTGTGACTATAGTGCAATATACCATTGTTATATTGTTGGAAAATATTTTTGGCATCGTAATAAATTAGAGACGCTGTGAGAAATTGCCTATATTGGTATAATTTGATAGTTCCTACAAGGGTCGGTATTATAAGAAAGTGAAAATAGGTGGAAATAAAAAAGTATTACCATGGACTAATTATCATTGCAAACCAATAGGGCTGTTATAATAGGGTGTCCCTACAATGAAATTTTGGCAATATCGTACTAATACAGGGTAAAACACTTATTTACAATAAATCGTACAACACGGGAGCTATTTTTAGCACATAATCCATTTTATCCTGTTAATTTCCTATTAGGAACTATTCGTAGTCAGCGATGAGTAACATCGACAATAACAATTAACAACAACACGAAACAATAAACTTAAAAATATACCTTAGTAGGTATCTAACTTATATTTTGATGTGATTCTTATATTTATGAGAGTTAATCTTTCGGCATTACCTGCACAAGACTATGTATAATTAATGTGTTTATTTTATTTTTTTACTGACACAAATGCGCGAGTTTTTACACGCTGTGGGAAGTTGTTCAAAGTTTTATAATAGTAAATGGCCAAAGCCCGATTAGACCTATCTATAGGTGAGAATAAATCTATGGTATAACACTGTTAGTTGTGTGCTTCGACAATTTAACAAGGGACGTGGTAAAGCGTAGATTTAGGTTTATAAAATTCTGCCAAAATCCGCGGGGGGGGGGGAAGTTTAGTGATGGGTAGGGCACACTAGCGACGCCAATCGATTTTAATTTTTAGCTACTAAACCAGATCTATTTTAAACAATTTCGGGGTTACAAACTCTCGGCAAATAATTTTTTGCCGACTACCTACCTATTTATTAAATAACCATGCACAAATGTTATGTTGTTTCTTGTATTTATTCTTCAATACTTCTCGAAGCTTTTCAATCCATTTGTCATTCCGCCTCTTTTCTTTCAATTTGTATTTTACCTCCTTCAAATACAATCGAGTAAAAAGAAAAGCCCATCTGCTCAGGAAGTAACATAAAGTCAAATAGTGAGACAATGATTTATTCATTCTTTCTATCATTGTCACAACACTAATCAAGATCGTGAAAGATCGTGTCAACGTGTGGTATGTTGACACGATCTTTTATTCGCTATCGCCTATTGTCTTTTGGGGTTATTTCACAGAACAAAGTTAATATTCTGTGAAATAACGTTTATTTTATTTAAAAAAAAATACTTATGCGTGATAAGAAAGATAAATTAGATTTTTCTGATCCTCTTCCCCAAGTAAAAACTGCACAACAACCATATTGACGAGTTCCGCTCAGCGACAGATACGAATTCGAAATGGCGATTTTATAAAAATACCCGAACGTTGAATCACGTTGGTTGTGTACTTTGGCAGATGGGATATCGCCCACATGCCACGTCCCGTGTTAAATTGTCTAAGGTTGTGTGCAATGGTATGATAGCTTAATACAATAGATTAGTTCTCGGATAAGGATTGGGCAAATCGGGCCTTAGACTTTATGTAGGTAATAAAGTAGATTTTTTTATTATGCTTACTCTGTAGTCTCTATTTTTTATTTTATTAAGATTATTATTGGCGGTTTTATGATAATATAAAGCTATAAAATTATGTTACGATATTTTATACCTACAAAACATAATTTACTAATATTTTTTATATCTTCATTTAAGATAAAATAGATATGGCTCATGTTTATAGCTTTTTACACTTAAAATTACATAATTTTAATTTGGTTAGTAAATCATAATTGTCAAATCCAGAACAGAAATAATAACTAGTACGTACCTACTATCTAGTACACTTAATAAAGAAACTGATTTAAAACGAAAGAAGTATCAAGGTAGGACATGAAATAGAATGCTCGATAGTCAATTCTTTATTGCTTCCATAGTGTACTCAGATTCATTATCGGATAGGTATTTTAAATTACTATAGATATTATTTGTATTCAGCAATAACAAATAAATGTCTCAATTGTTGTTAAAGTGACAAGTAATATACTTTATTAGTAGGTAGGTACCTATACTACTTTACCATCATATACCGTGTAGGTATTAAACTTACCTTCAGTTTTGTAAAAGTTTCAAAGAATAATTGTTCTTTAGAAGGAATTAGACAAAACTTTGTGTACTTTTTTCGTTTATCCAACGAGTACCTATATTATACAAACAGTAGACATAAAGAAACAACGTCAAAATTATTTTTGTATCTCAAACTTGGTAAAAAAAATATACATAAATTTCTTCTGAAATTTTTCTGTCAGTTATCGTAATGTATTTTTCTGAAAAATATGTATGTGTTTTATAAGGTTTCAATGATTCGTTATAAGCATAAGAAGCTATATAATTTTAATAATGCACCTATTTTCCTATGATAATGTACAAGAGCCCTTAAATGAATGATTACATAAATATGTAGACAACTACATACATTTCATTATTTTCTAATACAATATTTCAATCGCATCCATCGTTTGATTTCTTATCCTTTTATGCCTAAGTAATTTCAATGTAAACCTAGATAATGCACTTACGGGTTGTCTTTTTCGAGTCCCAAGCCGATACGACGTTATAGCAGAGTACCATGCCTACCTGTCGATGGAACACCATGTACGATCAGCATTTTATTTAGTTTTTTTTTAATCGTCGTCATCGTCAGCCCATTTAAGTTCCCCATTGCTGGGGCACGGGCCTCCCTCAATCACATGAGGGGTAATTGCCATACTCACCACGCTTGGTAGACGGGTTGGCGAGGGTTTTGATATAAATGCAGAGTTTTCCTTCTCTGGGTGCTGATGATCATGCCAGCAGCTTTACCTTAGTCGCCTTTTACGACACCTCGGGAAGAGTGAGGGTGGCCTATTCTACTCTGCCGGGCACCACACGGGACCCATCCCTAGAGATTATTAGTCCATTTTATTAGAGTCTGCGCCACGAAAGAAGTCCCGCGGCAAAACACGGAGCTTTTTTAATTTCCATGTGTTTTGTTTCCTATACCTACTAAGACTCCGCAGTCAGTCTGTTAGCGGGCTTGTCATGCATGATCTGATAATGTAAGTCGTCTTACTGTGAATATGATTTTTTAAATGTTTATTTTTATGATATCTTAATTAAGGCCAGTTACAGTAAATCTTCGAATAAGTAATTCATAACAGTAAGTTCATATAAATACCTACATACTGTATTCCCTACCTACCTAACTATATATTTTAAGGTAACTCACGTTTAACGTCAAAGGAAAGATGTTTATTGATGAATAAATGAGTAAGTACAATTTTATTTGATAGGTACCATTTTTTACTTTTTTTTATTGATACTTGCTATTAGATACCTAAAAAACAATAAGTTTAAAATGTTCACTTGCGCCATTTTGAGAAAATGCGTTGATAATTATCAATAAGCATTTTCCAAAATCGATGAAAACCTATATGTCGAGGAGGTAACCGATCTTGGGAATGGTCACGACCGCTGCTGCCAAAGGAGTAGATTCTCATTTGAACTTCTTCATACGATGGAGAGTTCGTCTTTTGTGTCGCCCAGCGTAACGGCTTCGACAGTCTGCAAAATGGGATGGATGGGAATCTAGTCTTTTTTTATCTGATAGGTGGCAGACGAGCAGACGAAGCACCTGATGGTAAGCGATTGCTGCCGTCCATAGACACCCGCGACACCAGTGGAGTCACAAGTGCGCTGCCAACCTTTAAACCCCCTTTACCTCTTGATTGGGCCTCCGATACCCTCGCTCACGTTGCGAAACACAGCACAAGGCCCGATTCGACCAATCTTCATCCGAGAATGATCACTGGTATAAAACGCTACGAATCGTATGGAATGACAGCGTTATACCAGAGATTTATTCATTGGTTAAGATTACTCGAAACGAGCCTTAAACGAATATAAATAATAGCTAGTCAAGTAGGTATGATTAATGTTTAAGGCCCAATTCGACCAATGTTTAACCGAGAAGATATATATGGTAGATTTAACGCTACGAGTAGGTAACTAGTAGGTACCTAAATGATTGCGTTATACCATAGATTTATTCTTGTATGAAGTTTGGTTGAATCGGGTCTTACTAAATTATAATATGCGTAACAAAGGCAAGTACTTACTTACTAACATTAGTTAAGTTTATCGCGGGTAGGGGAAAACTCGCCTTGTTTATTGCTACTTTATTTCTGTCTTCCGATATCTAATTAGAAATGGCGCGACGTCGCTTATGTACTATCCGCTTGCTTGAACTCATATGAGATGTGAGATAAGTAGTAGGTAGCTAGAATAAGTGTAGGTATACGTATTGAAGGTTTTCTGATCATCAAAATAGACTTACTCTGAAAAATAGTCCATATCTTCAATAAAATCTGGTAGTTCTCTACCGTCGACATTGGGAAGAACCAGACAAAGCATGATCAGAGCTATCGTGATCGTAATGTCTACTGATATGGATGCGATGTCGTTCAGCGGTTGGAAGGTAAACATCAGGTAGCTGACTATAGTTCCCAGCTGACCAATAGCATGGCAGCACCCGAATAGAGTCGCTCGCATGTTTATGGCGAAGAGGCGAGGAGTTATATTCAACAGCAACATGAATACTACCACTTCCGACCCTAAAGCGACTGCCGTAAATGTTTGAGTTATCTGAAATAGAAAGATGATGATCAACTTATGTCCGACCTACCTCGTTACCTAGACCTACCAAATTCTGATCTTTAATCTTGATCTATTGTGACCGTCAAAATGATGCGACCGGGAGGCCCATTTCTCGTGCTCGTGATATTTTAAAAACATGGCGGATATCACCTGAAAACCATACAAAAAAAACTATGTTTTAGTGATATATGTCGTATGAAATTAAATGTCACGAGCACGAGAATTGGGCTCCTTTAACTTTTCAATATTGAGCTAGAGCTTTTTACATCGAAGCAAAGGTAGCAAATGATGACCTACCTACTGATTGTTCGGCCTTAGGCGCTGCCTCCAACTTTGAACAAGCCAACTAGGCTAGCGGGTAGGTTATGTGCAGGTTAGGTTGACTCGCTACAATCTTGAGTAAAAAATAAAAAGATCCTAACACTAGACCTACTTAACGCATAGGTAGATAAAAAAGGGAACCGTCAAAAAATTTGCTCATTTTGTTGATAAGATAATATAATGGTGGGCCAATTACAATCTACGTTATACCTAATGTTTACTTACTTACTACATTTGAAGGTAGCCGGAATATCAATATTATTACGTACTGTGTTGATAACAATGATAGCGAAGTTATTTCCTTGCTACCCGGCATTGATAAAGGACCTTTATAATCCATCAATGCACATCATTTTGTGTCTTTGATAGCATTTGATTTTGTTTGCTTGTTCAACTCGTATGAAGATGTTAGTACCCACTAATTTACACTCGCATTATACTGCTGAGCTGTACCTATGTGTTATCATAATACTTAGTAGGTACCTATGTATTTTTTTAAATGTATTTACTAACATAAGAACAAAATATTACAATAAACATTGTATAGGTACAGCATTTGATAATCCACTAAGGTTTGTAGGTATGCCTTCTGCATCGATACATTAAAAATACTAACTTAATAATAATAATACTTATTTTATATAGGTGCTTACTTACTCATAATTTATTTTATTTTACATGTTTTTGTATTTTTACAAAAAAAGGATAGCAATCAACCTAATGTAGGTAGGTTGGTGTATTGTATAATAAAATTGTAAATAAAAAAGTAGGTATCATAAGTTCTAGAAAATATCTATTCAAGTAAATAAAATTAATTCACATAACAGATTTTATTACTTAAAAAAACAAGCTTATTATCCATGTTCTAGTTATGGACCTTGATGCACATTTGAGGAGATGGACAGGTATTATGACATACCTAGGTAATAGGTAGGTAGGCTCTTTTTATTCACCTACTTAATTAGGTAAGTAGGTAGATACCTAAATTATAACCACGCGTTCTGGATAGAAATAATTGTGACATTATCAACGCAATATTAATACCTACTTATATTATCTAAACATGACTTACGTGCCCGAGTAATATTTGGCTTGTGGCAAACGTTCCTGATAAAAATATATTGAACAGTAGCAAATGCTTCAGCAACAGTTTCTGAGACAGAAACAACGCCAGGCAGGTCAATCCAACCGTAGAACAAAACATCACAAACAAATTTTCTTCTATGTTTTCTTTTTGAAACACTTTTGCATAAAGAAAACTGAGTTGAAAAGACATAAGGCTCCATAGTAGTAACATCACTAGGATTATGACTTTAGTATTGTATGACGAGAAAATTCCTGCGCAGGGCCTTGTTCCGTCAAGACAATTGTAAGCCTGAAAATACATAGAGCGTATATCTACTACAATATTTATAATACATTTTAAGTAGATAAGTGAATAAAGTTACAATAAATAATGATCAAGAATTGTTAAAGGTGACGGGTAGCCCTAACTAGCGACACCATTCGTTTTTAATTGTTAGCTACTAAACCTGAACTGGAGGAACTGAAGCACATAAGATGGCATGTTCTCGGGCTGTGCGAAGTCCGTAGAGAGGGCGAGGACACGCTGACCCTAGAGTCTGGCCATCTTATGTACTTCCGGGAAGGAGATAATCCGTCACAGGGCGGCGTCGGGTTCCTAGTCAACAAAGTCCTCAATGACAACGTCATTGAAATCTCCAGTGTGTCGGCGAGGGTTGCGTACCTCGTAATTAAATTAACCAACAGGTATAGCCTAAAGGTTATTCAAGTGTACGCTCCAACGTCGACATACCCGGATGATGTCGTGGAAGAGATGTATGAGGACATCTCTCGAGCCTTACACACCACCACTAAGGCTCACTATAACGTTGTCATGGGGGACTTCAACGCTAAAGTGGGTGTACAGACTTGCAGCGAATGTTGGGATCATGCGGCTTTGGGAGTAGAAATCATAGGGGGCAAATGCTCGTCAATTTCTTAGAGCGCGAGGGACTTTTCTTAATGAACTCGTTCTTTAAGAAACAGCCCCAGAGGAAATGGACGTGGCAGAGCCCCGATACTGTGACTAAAAATGAGATCGACTTCATCATATCGGACAAAAAGCGAATATTCAGAGATGTCTCAGTGATCAATAGGTTTAAAACCGGAAGTGATCACCGACTTCTCAGAGGCACTCTGAATATTGATTTTAAGCTTGAACGTTCTCGGTTGATGAAGTCCACGCTCCGGCCAAATCTGCTCCAATCGCTCGCTGGTTCCGACGCCTTCCAACTAAAATTGGAAAATCGGTTCGCTGCTTTGGAAACCACAATTGACGTGGATATCGACGAAGAACTCGACCAAGTGGTGGAAATCCTTCGGGACGAGGGTGCAAAATTTTGTGAGTTGCGACGTATGGGCAAGCGGTGTAAACTTTCGAAAGAGACTCTGGACCTAATGGACAAGAGGCGGAACGATCCATCAGTCACTTCGGCAGAACAACGGGCTCTGAATAAGTCCATCTCCAAGCTGATAAGACGTGACCTCCGAAGTTCCAATACACTCTCAATACAGAGAGCAATTGAGCAGAACCGGGGGTCCAAAGTCTTCGTACAACAGCTTGGAAGGAGCCACCTGTCGAAGGTGACCAAAACAAACGGAGAAGTCGTCACTTCAAAGCCTGAGATTCTTTCGGAAGTTTACACCTTCTACAGCCAGTTATACGCGTCGCACTCACCTCACCCTACGCCGGATGAGAAGGATTTAAGAGCCACATTAACCCGCCATGCGACGGAGGATCTTCCCGACATCAGCCTGGAGGAGATCGAAGCAGCTCTTGGGCAACTTAAAAATGGAAAAGCCCCGGGAGAAGACGGAGTTACAACCGAGCTTCTGAAAGCAGCCGGCAAGCCGGTGCTGAAGGAACTTCGGCGTATATTTAACTCAGTTCTTTTCTCCGGGAGAACTCCTAGGGCGTGGCAGCGGAGCATGGTCGTATTGTTCTTCAAGAAAGGCGACAAAACATTACTGAAGAATTATCGACCAATTTCTCTCCTGAGTGACGTCTATAAGCTGTTCTCAAGAGTCATTTCGAATCGCCTTACACGAAGACTTGACGAAGCTCAACCTGCAGAGCAGGCCGGATTCCGACGAAGTTATAGCACCATAGACCATATTCACACAGTGAGGCAGGTTATACAGAAGACCAAAGAGTATAACCAGCCCCTGTGCATGGCGTTTGTGGACTATGAAAAAGCTTTTGACTCCGTCGAGACCTGGGCTGTTCTAGAGGCCTTGCAAAGGTGCCAAGTCGATTGGCGATATATCGAGGTGTTGAGGTGTCTGTATGACGCTGCTAATATGTCCGTAGTAATCCAAAATGGCCAAACTGAGCCTGTCCTGCTGCGACGTGGTGTGAGACAAGGAGATGTTATATCTCCGAAACTTTTCTCCGCTGCGCTGCAGGACATGTTTGGAACGCTAAACTGGAAGGAGCGCGGAATCAATATTAATGGCGAGTACATGTCACACCTACGATTCGCAGACGACATCGTCATCTTGGCGGAAACCCTACAAGACCTACAGGAGATGGTGAGCAGCCTGGCTGAATCTTCCAAACACATCGGTCTTCGGATGAACTTGGATAAAACCAAGGTCATGTTCAACGAGCTCGTTGATCCGGGACCGGTCGCTGTTAATGGAGTACCTCTCGAAGTTGTTCAGGAATATGTCTATCTAGGACAAGCGCTCCAATTAGGCAGACTTAGCAACTTCGAGAGAGAAGCCAATAGAAGAATTCAGCTAGGCTGGGCAGCATTTGGTAAACTTCGTCAAGTCTTCTCGTCACCCATCCCTCAAAGTCTTAAGTCGAAAGTCTTCGACCAGTGCGTCCTCCCGGTCATGACTTACGGTGCCGAGACGTGGACACTCACGGCTGGACTAGTCCACCGGTTCAAAGTCGCTCAAAGAGCTATGGAAAGGGCTATGCTCGGAGTATCTCTGAAGGACCGCATCAGAAATGATGTAATCCGACAGAGAACCAGAGTCACCGACATAGCCCACCGAATTAGCAAACTGAAGTGGCAGTGGGCTGGTCATATTAGCCGCAGAACTGACAGCCGTTGGGGCCATAAAGTCCTTGAGTGGAGACCGCGACTCGGTAAGCGTAGTGTAGGACGCCCTGCGACAAGATGGGATGATGACATTCGAAGGCTGGCTGGTGTGGGCTGGATGAGAGTGGCCGAAAATCGGGAGAAGTGGCGTGCATTAGGGGAGACCTATGTCCAGCAGTGGACGAGTGTGGGTTGCTGATGATGAAACCAGATCTATTTTAAACAATTTCGGGGTTACAACCTCTCGGAAAATACTTATACTATTTATTAAATAACCATGCACAAATGTTGGGTCCGTTTTCGTACGCGAAAAATTGATTACCGCCAAAAGCGGCCACTTTTAGCGTGAATGAGTTTTTCGCGTACATATATTGACTCCGCATTTGTGCATGGTTATTTAATAAATAGTATAAGTATTGGCCGAGAGGTTGTAATCCCGAAATTGTTTATAATACATCCGGTTTAGCAGCTAAAAATTAAAATCGATTGGCGTCGCTAGTGTGCCCTACCCGTCACCTTAAATTATTCGCCTTGTTTCTATCTATTCTGAGAAAGTTTTCTCTAATAGCGTTTGCCAAGACAACTGAGTGAGGCGTTTTGTTATTAATTCTTCTGTACTAGGTACCTCTAGAGTGGAGACCGCGTCTTGGCAAACGTAATGTAGGGCGCCCTCTGGCTAGGTGGGGAGACGATCTGCGCAGGATGGCTGGCAAGAGCTGGATGCGAGAAGCCATGGATAGATCACAGTGGCGAACAATTGGAGAGGCATACGTTCAGCAGTGGACTGCGATAGGCTGATGATGATGATGATGATGACTTTGGTAGAGTCTGCAACCACATCAGGCTACTACTTACACTCTGTTCAAATTCCTTCATCATCATCATCAGCCCATTTAAGTCCCCACTGCTGGGGCACGGGCCTCCCTAAATCACATGAGGGGTAATTGCCATACTCACCACGCTTGGCAGACGGGTTGGCGAGGGTTTAGATATAAATGCAGAGTTTTCCTTCTCTGGGTGCTGATGATCATGCCAGCAGCTTTACCTTAGTCGCCTTTTACGACACCTCGGTAAGAGTGAGGGTGGCCTATTCTACTCTGCCGGGCACCACACGGCCAAAATTCCTTAACTGATATTAAACCAAACACGAGAAACGATTAAAGTTACTTAACAGGTTTGTGTGTGGCTGTCCGTGCAGTACTATTTGTCAGATCTTATTAAAATAATAATAAAACATAAATAAAATAAATATTTTACAACATCACATACATTGATCTGACTCCGAGAAAGGTAGCTCAAGCACCTGTGTTACGGATATCAGAATCAACAGTGGGATTACATTTATATTTAATATATGCATATAATACTTTTTAATAAATACATACTTATAATACATACGAAACATCCAGACTTATACAAACAGACATGTTCATGCACACAAATGTTTGTACTGTGCGGGGATCGAACCCGCAACCCTTGGACCAAAGGCAGCGTTCACTAACACTGTTCCAAACGGGTCGTCTAAATTAACTTCATTCTACTTGAGAGGATTGTTCTTCGAAATATAAGGCGAAAAATAAGATAAGGCGACATCTATGGGGCAGCAAATAGTTATGCTTCTATACAACGTAGAAAAAAACATTGGACCTGGATGCCTTCAGGTCCAGTGTTTTATTCCAGCTGCCTTAAATCGTTTAATTAAGACCTTTCTAAACGAAAACGTTCCTTTTTTTTAAATAAATATAACTATGCACCTTTATTTTTTTTTTATTGTGTTCTTGTTGCCCGGAAATCAAACCGTATTAAATATTAATAATAGATAAGTATTCAGTGTACAAGTTATTAAAATAAATTTATTACAATTAAGTAGCACAGATACTATTACGTTTTTAGATAATGAACATGTTTATAGTCAAAATTAGGTCTTGAGTCTATTTGGTTTGTCGCGTTTGTTCTTCTTGGTACCTAGGTACATACATGGCTTCTTCTAGGAAACTATTATAGCATTGATAACTAATAAAAGTATCTAAATTACCTAAATAATTAGATCTTGCATTGCTGCCATGCTGCCAGGACTTTTAATGCTGCTAAGTGCTATCCGTTGCAATCGTGCTTACTAGAAATTTAGGATATTATATGAATTTAGATTCATAATTTAGACTTACAGACGTACTCTATGGTTAACTGGCCTGATTTTGAAATCTTCACAAAGATTGATTTCGTTTCTTTGAGCCGCTCGATAAAGCATTTTCTCGGCTTTTGGTATTTTTCTGTTGTACAACAACCATTGTGGTGATTCTGGCGTCCACCTGCCAAGCAAAAGTAATAAAGTAGTTAAAAGTCTGCTGGATATGTAAATCGAAAAGGCATTAATTTCGCAACAACATATTGTATCTGAAATCACAAGAGTATCTAAGCAGCAGTATTTAGTATAAGACTCTACCTAAAGCCAAGAGCCAAGCCGTGAGATCACACTGAGTGATGCTTATTCAAGCATCCACCAATATTAAGATCTATGTATAAATTATACGTAGGTATCGTGCGTCGTGTTATAAGTTGCGTGCATAATATAATTAATTTAATAATTATATTAAGGTAAACATTCAAACAAAATTACCTACGTCCCAATGAATTAAAACGTTTCAAAATTATTATGAAGTGGCGGGAAGCAGCACTGTGCTGTGTTTCGCTGTGAGTGAGGGTACCAGAGGCCCAGGGAAAGGGGGGTTTAAATGTTGACAGCACACTTGTGACTCCATTGGGGTCGCGGGTGTCTGTGGGCGCGGCAATCACTTACCATCAGACGATCCGGCTGCTCGTCTGCCAACCTATCACATAAAATTATATGATAGGTTAGCAGACGAGCAGACGGATCGCCTGATGGTAAGCGATTGATTTATTTATTTAGGTAGATGTACCTAATTACAATGAAATGCTTAGTCAATGGCATCAGGATTTTTCAAATCTATGTGTTGCGTTTCGGATAGTTTCTCTAAATTGTGGGTGTCTGCAATTTGATTCTGAACGTGTAACCGTGATCAAGTTGGTCTGGCTTCCCATGTCTAAGAGTTGCGAAGGTCAGACGGCAGTCGCTTTATCTTGTAATAACCAAACTTCCCGAATTCCGGATAACCCGATATCCGAAACGACCGCTTTGGATACAACCGGGAATACACGCTAAGGTGAGGAGGACTTTGTTAATGGCCGTCTCACCATATCATAAGAACTTATTTATTGTGTTATCCGGTAGTTACTCTATATTGTCTATATGATAGGCATAGGAAATATTTGTAGATTTTACCTTGTATATTAAGTTTAGCGAAACATTATCATAAAAAAGTCATTATTTATTTAGAATCTCCTATTTAAAATTGTACCCGTGCAGCCTAATAAAGATCTAAAGTTAGAGTGGCACTGGAAACATTCCACACAAATTAGGTATGCGGAATAGATTTCTTATCTGCAGTTTTATGTATGTATAGGTCGTAAACATTTGAATTAACTTACCTTACTAAAATAACAAGAAGAATGACAAATAAGGTGGCTATAAAATCATACGTCTCCAGGTTGGGGAATGCATTGGCCAGAGGGATCATGCACATGATCGCGAGGAGTCGGGGAACCGCGACGATCGTAATCAGCTTACACCGCCAACTATTACTTGCAATTTCACAGGCTATTAAAATAAAATAAAGACTGCAGTAAATGACTCATCACCACTCATTGAATGCACGAGGAGGGCGGCAATCAATCAGAGAGGAGAGGTAACGTGTTGTGATTTTGATGCTTGCCACCAACACCTGAAGTGATAACCATGACCACTCTGTCAAAAGTAATACCGACATAGAAGAATTGAAATATAAAGCATTAAATAAAAAAATATAATTTTAAAGGAAAAATCCTTGATGTGATGATTGATTGATCATCATCATATCAGCCCACATCACCCAATGCTGAGACTATAGGTTTCTTCTTTATTTCGCCACTTCTCTCATCCACTGTTTCCATGCCTCTTTCACAATATCATTGGAATTCGGACCAACGAGCTGGTGTTCTGCCCAACGACGTCGCCAGGATTGGACTGATCTCGAAATATAAATTAATTAAGCATGAAGCATGCAAGTAGGTACCTATATGTAATACCTAGGCTATCGCAGCGAGATAATGCTTTTATAAGTACTTATTATTTATGATTAACATGCCATTTTGTAGTTTATCATTAAACGCAGAATATACCAAGCTACCCTGAGTGTTATTTACTTGGGTGATGATGTCCTTTTCCATTGGTCGTATGCTTGCTCGTTTGCATTCTGGGTATGTAGATACCTAGAAAGTTGGGCCTACACGAGCAGAGTACGTACGAATGGAACATGAGTCGAGTCAAAACTCGTGTGGTAAGGAGGGACTCCTTTAAGTCCGACAGTCTACCTTTAAGGTAGCGCACACTAGCGACGCTAATCGATTTTAATTTTTAGCTACTAACCCGGATTTATTTTAAACAATTTCGGGATTTCAACCTCTCGGCAAACACTTATACTATTTATTAAATAACCATGTACAAATGTTGGGTCCGTTTCTGTACGCGAAAAATTGATTACCGCCAAAAGCGGCCACATTTAGCGTGAATCAATTTTTCGCATACCCGTTGGACCCAACATTTAAGCATGGTTATTTAATAAATAGTATAAGTATTTGCCGAGAAGTTGTAACCCCGAAATTGTTTAAAATAGATCCGGTTTAGTAGCTAAAAATTAAAAAGGATTGGCGCCGCTAGTGTGCCCTATCCGTCACTTTAAAGGTAATGTTTCTTATCCGATGTACCACCTTAAGAATCCAACATGGATGGGGCGAGAACTAACTGACTGCACTGTAAGAAGTACGAGTAGGTACCTACATCTACTCGTAGATACTATTTAGGTTTATAAGCAATAAACTGACACCGTACTTATATACTCGTTAATCTGTTGTTGCACCAATCATGTAGCCATTGGGATTCGTTACGATTTACACAATCTAATTTTATTCATTGGAACATGTGGAATGTAGGTAAAGGACCGTCGTAAAACAGAACTGATGAATTGGTCAGTTTGCAATTTGCTTCAATAATGCAGAAATTATTCTAGCAATATGCCATTCTATTTGTTTATAGATACTAAATGTGTAAATAACCCATTAAAATATTTTATTAAAATTTATAGAACTAAAATTTAGCCGCCAGACATGCACAGTGTACGAGTATACCTGTACTACCGTACTTAATCCGCATTTGACAAGCTCAAAGACTCGTGGTTTACTACGAAACCACCTGTGGTTTTGTCAAGAAACTATCTGCCTCGTACGACAAAACTGTGGAATGAACTATCGCATCGAGTTTCTGAACCGATACGACCTGCAGACCTTCAATAAAAGAGCGTACTCCTTTTTAAAAAGGCCAGCAGCGCACTTGTGACTCTTTTGACGTTGCATGTGTCCATTGACGGCGCTAATCACTTACCATCAGGTGATACGTCTGCGCATCTGTCACATACGAGTATATCATAGAAAAAAGGTAGAGTAAAAAGCTGTGACTCCTGTGACTCCTTGTCCATGGCGGTGGTACCTAATTGTTTACCAATAGGCAACAGGTGATCAGTTTGCTTGTCTACCCCCTGCTGCAGCTGATGATGATAAAACAGAATTTATGTCTGTTATATGTGTTTGAGTGGTTGAGGTCGACTTCTTGCTATAGCATACTTAATTTACGACCCCTTTATACAGTGATAGTAGCCTGCCCCCACGGCGTTTCGGGACATTAGTTCCTTTTTATACCAATAGATGGCGCTAGGTGTCGATTACAATGCGCAAGCGTTACGTGTATTCGAATTTACTATAACCGTTGCCGCTGTCAGTAGGATTTACCTCTTTATGTATAATAGTATAAATTCAAGCAAGAGTAGTCGTAGATTCCATAGCTGCTCAATTTTTTTTTAATTTAGTCTGTAGAGTCCCACTGCTGGGCAAAGACCTCCCCCAAGTCTCTCCATTCATTCCTATCCAATGCCTTTACTTGCCATTCTTGGACATACGTATTGAAATCGTCACACCATCTTTTTTTGGGCCTGCCGCGTAGTCGACGTCCATCGGTCGGTTGCCATCATTGAATGGTTGTCATTGGGTGACGATTTTTGTCCATTTTTCAGGGTTCATTCTGCATACATGGCCCGCCCACTCCCATTTTAATTTCGCAGTTTTTCGACCCACATCCGCACTCTATCTGATCTTTTGATCCCCAGAATGCTACGCTCCATAGCTCTTTGGCAAATCTTGAGTTTGGACTTCTGATTTTCTGTCAACGACCGGGTTAGCGCACCGTAAGTAAGGATGGGCAAAATGCAGACGTCGATGAGTTTGCGCTTAAGTGTCAGACGGAGGTCTCCCTTCATGTACGCTTTCATGGACCAGAAGCTCTTCCAGGCTATTTGGATTCGGCGTTCGATCCCCTTTTCTTGCCTATTGTGGAAGGAGACTATCTGGCCCAAGTAGATAGATAGTAGTAGTTATGCTGTTCCATAAAAATGTTTTATTGACGAAATAGATGTTTGTGTTTTTTATCTGAGTACTTGTAGTAGTGGTTTTGGATCCAGAATAATTATTGCCTCAATTTATTTATGTAGAGTACAACGAAATTGAACGAACGCCCTGTTGGTCAAGTGGTTTAATTACCGGGCCGTGATCCCAGGGCCCTGGGTTTGATTCCCGGGTCGAGCAAAAAGTATGTATCTAATTTTTCGAACAACCAATCCGCATAAGGCAAGTGGGGTGATTAAACCTAATCCCATCATAGCAGTAATAACTTGCTTCCTCTGATGGAGGCCTTTGCCCTGCAGTGGGACAGTATACAGAGCGTCCCACGGCCATGCCACATGGAGGGAAAGTATCTTTATTGTGACGAGTAGGGCACACTAGCGACGCCAATCGATTTTGATTTTAAGCTAGTAAACCGGATCTATTTTTAACAATTTCGGGGTTACAATCTCTCGGCAAACACTTATACTATTTATTAACCATGTACAAATGTTAGGTCCAACGCGAACGCGAAAAATTTAATCACGCCAAAAGCGGCAAAAACCCTGCTCGTGCCCTGCCCTTAATATATCTAGATAAAGCTTCAGGGTAATTTTTTTTCTCGAGTAGTGAGTTCGGTTCCCGGTTCCGTGTAATTATAGTATAGTAACCCTGTATAAGCTGATACTTTACTTGCTACGGGATAGCCTCACCTCAATGTCACACACATCCGTCAAATATCTTCTATCGTTTCTTTAACTCAATAATAAACACTTTTACTTCAAAGATTTGTAGTTACCTGATATGTGGCTGTCTGTGCGTCGCGAAAACCAACATATTGCTGTAATATGTTTTCGTGGGATGATAGTTAAACAGCTCTTATCTCAAAAAATAACATCCAAATATTTTAACTTTTCTCTTTGATAATTGTAAATATTATTACAAGATTAAATTATATTGCGCATTTTCGTTATGTGATCAACGTTTTCTTATAAGCAATAGTCTTGTACGCGGTATCTTATTAATCAGTGGCTTTTCTGTGAATTCAGTCATCATCATCTTTTATCCCGGTTGCGTCCCAAGCCGTCGCTTCGGAGCCCGGGGTCCGCTTTCCTACTTCGACTCCTCCACTTCGCACGGTCTTATGCATCCCTAGTGGCCAGTTTATTAGCCCGCTTGCATAGAATTTAAACAATAATCCTAAGCATGTCATCCTTTAAGGTGACGGGTAGGGCACACCAACGCCAATCGATTTTAATTTTTAGCTACTAAATCGGATATATTTTAATCAATTTCCGGGTTACAACCTCTCGGCAAACACTTAGACTATTTATTAAATAACCATGCACAAATGTTGGGTCCATTTTTGTACGCAAAAAAATGATTCACGCCAAAAGTGGCCGCCGCCAAAAGTGAATCAATTTTTCGCGTACGCGTTGGTCCCAACATTTTTGCATGGTTATTTAATAAATAGTATAAGTGTTTGCCGAGAGGGTGTTTAAAATAATCCGGTTTGGTAGCTAAAAATTAAAATCGATTATCGTCGCTAGTGTGCCCTACCCGTCAGCTTAAGATGTCAAGCCACACTTTTTCTATGAATTGTTGCGTGAATACAGAAATAGTTAGAGCAAATTTACACTCACTTAGTATTAGACCCATATAAATGGTAGCAGACCCCAATAAAGCCTTCAAGAATACGATCAGTTGGAACCAGGCCTGTGAATCGCAGAACGTTATAATGACTCCCAAACACAACTGCGCAAACAGGTCTATCGCAATAGCAGTTCTTCTTCCGAAGCTAGAACAAATTAAGATTACAGTTTTGTATTCTACACTAAACATTTTGGGTCTTTTGTTAAATCTTTGTTAACTAAATGATGTTATAAAGGAGTATTCATTCTTTTTTCGAAAATTTTGTATGTAATTATTTGATTTCAAATGTCAAAACTGCTCTATAACACCGTTTTAGCTAACAAAGGTTTCTTGAACATTTATGATATTTTTGAAAACCACTTTTGTTAGTAGTAGTTAGTGACCAGCGTGATATTCACTTTTTTATGTAAAAGGTGACAGACGAGCAGACGGATCAACTGATGGTAGGTAAGCGATTGCCGCCGCCGATGACTACCAGAGGAGTTACAAGCGCGCTGCCAACCTTAAACCCCCCTTTCCGCGGATTGGGCGTCCGGTACCCTCCCTCACTCACGCAGCGAATTACAGCACTGCGCTGCTTCACACTAGTTTTCTGTGAGGCCGTGGTATTACGCCGTTGAGCCGGCGCATTCATGCCAAAGCGTGGCTCTCACACGGTCATAGCTTGTTACAATTTAGTTACCACTGAATTACCTATTTAATAAAACTAAGTTGTCTTCGCTTGTTATGAAGAAGAAAAAACAATAACTCAGTTAACTTGTGGAGCCCTCACTTGCAAGTTAATAAGACACATACCTAAGTACCATATATATTTGATAGATACCTACAGTGTAGATAACAAATAACTAGGCAGACCTACGAGTAGTAGGCATCACAAATCAAATGTTAAAAAACAGTAATTAATCAAAGATTAAGCTTCCACTTACCTATCGCCAATCAAACCGAAAGCAACACAGCCGAACATTAATCCCATGCGCGATATCATAGTAGTCGACAGTAATTTCATCTTGTTATCGCAAAACACTAACCACTATAACAAAAATTCAATAGCAATCACATCATTAGTTTACATTAGCGTTATTCAATTATAAATTCGCGAATACGTACAGATTTTTTAAACCAAATCAACCAAAACAGTTTAACATGCCATTTGCTGCATTCAAGTTCCGTTGCGTTATTTGTGGATATAACGGTACACAAACTGGCATTGCCAACTTCGTGCATTTCTGGTGGGATGCACTCAGCCTCTGCGGGGGGCTTCAAGAGGAACATGTCCTCGTATGGATTGAATATCGAGGGCATCATGAGCGCTGCGGAAGTCATCACCACTAGCCACTGCCACAGCCCGATATTGCCGAGAACCTCTGACGTCACATCTTCGTAAATGGTGCCAATTCTGAAAAGTGCTTGAATGTGTTTTAAATTATACGAGTAGGAGACGAAGCTATAAAGATAGGTAGGTAGAACATTTTTTACATGGACATTATCCTTAACTGCTATGTTATTTTTGAAACGTCATTCAATCTTAGCTGCATAGATTTGCCGAGAAACGTGTGATTAGTGTTTTAGTCTCTGCGCGTTTATGAATGAATATGAATGTATACGATTAAGTGTATGTTCTATATTAGATACGGATATATCCTTGCATGGTGATTTATGAAGTGTCCTGCCTGTCATTATCTCGATACTCGACATAGGATGAGTATGTACGAGTATGAAGGATCCCTGGACTTTACCACCTTAAAATTGATTAACAGTAAGAAATCAGTGGTTGATTCCCTTTCATAGCTGTCTCTGCATCGCCATTTTATTGAACATCTACAAACGAGAATTAAGGTATGTAAAAAAATACTATCAATGATCTTCTAATGTTTTGATTCTAATTTTGGATTCTTCTATTCCCTTCGAAGTCCAAAGCACTAATGTTTACATTACTGCTGTTACATTTACGTAGGTTTTTTTTTATGAATGCTTCAACTGCTCGGAATATTTTTGCTAAACAAATAGAAACTATCAACTTATAGCCCAGACATAACATTAGGTAGACCTTATAGGCTTCCATAATAATTCGTATATAAATAAGTAAAGTTACCTACGTCCGTATCCGTCATCGCAATGTTACGTTCTGTTAAACAGGTCATATGATCAGTTTCTTGTGGTCGCCATATCAGTTGGTAGTACAAATACATATAAACTATAGTTATTATAAAACATAATGAACTTATCTAATTTTCTTATATATCGAGATAAAGCTATTTAATAGCTACATTTAATAGGTACTGTTAAATTTACTTAATATCACTCGTTGTTCGTTAAATTATTTTATTTACACACTTGTGTTTTTTCAGTGTCTGGATGTAATATTTTACTGTAGGTATTTTAATGTTACATTATATTTACCTATTTGTAATTCCTCAGTTGTGAATTTTATTTTCTATTTATATATATTTATTTATTATTCATTACATTTGTATAACCTTGTATATGTTTAGCAGAAGAGATTCTCACGCACGAGATCATTGGAAAAAATTGTGAAACTCGAGTAGCTGCTCTACATCAATTTGCTATCTACAGGTTATAAATAATTTTACATGGAAAAAAATGTAAGTTCAGTTAAATATTGTTAAAATATATGTATACTTACGTCTACTAAATATACTAAATTTAATTGTTTAGTTGAAACTTGCTTAGAAAAATAAATTCTTATATTCAAGTATAGTATAGAATATATAGATAGACTTTGATTATACATATAATCAAAGTAGATAGAGTGCTGTTGCTGCTAAAATTTTCTTTAGTTTAAAGTTAACTGAATTTTTCCTACTTTATCAAGCTTAGGTTTATGCTTTCTTTGGTGAGACATTACTTAAAGTAAAAAGCCTTGCAGCTTAAAAGTTACAAGTTAGGCTGCCGAGAAACTCGCTTGGCAGAGCGACTTGCCCCGTCGGCGGCGCGCGGGCGTCCGCGGGTCGGCAGGTACGGGCCAATGGAGATAAGAGGTTACACGTTTTTTTCGCGCGATTGCGGTAACCGACCGCGTTGTAGGCGCCACGCCGCGGACGTCAGCCATCCGCCATCCATTCGCTCCTCCGTCGCCACTCCGGCACGCACGTCGCCGCCGCCACGAACGCGCCCGCGCGCCGACACTACCATATTATCATCAATGGTGCTTGTGAACTTTACAGAATTTCGACAACAGGAATAGCATACAGCGAAGAACCGCAACAGCCATGGACAAGGACCGTGCTCTTGAGGAAATGATGGGGAAACTCGGTGAGTTCGGAACATATGGAACTTCGAATTCGCGATGTCAGGAACTTTTACATTTTCCACGCGTACTTTTTGATTTGCAATGAGAAGCTTACTTAATGCACAGGCTCAACTGCCACAGTTAAACACCGGCGGGCCTGTCTCGTCGTGAGATATGATATATCATATGATCGCGATACTTGATCTCAACGTCATTCTATTTCAATTGCTCACTTTCCCTTTTAATTTTGTCCTACTTTTTAGAACTTAAGAACATGAAAGCTAAAATTGTAAACTTTTCTATAATTTAATTTAGGTACTTTTTGCAAGTAAATCGTGAAGGTTAAACTAAATAGTAAGTAGAGCAAGTTTGGTAATTGATATTCTATCGAAGTGAACGATTTTCTATTTTGAACATTGGCTTTGTTTTTAAATTGACATTTTACCAGTACCAAATAAAGACGATTATTCGTTTAAATGAATGGTCTGGCTGCGACTTTTCCGAAGATTGCTAAATACGAGTAGGTAACAGCAAAACGTTTACATTGTGACAGGTTAATTCCTTCATTTGTTAAATCAAGCGAAAATAATTACCTAACGAAATACTTACCAACTTTTTGTAAGGTTTCATTCAAGGTTTTATTAGTTGCTTCTTTACAATGTGGACGTACAGATGTGCCCTTTACTGTAGAACATTTGCGATGAAAGATTATACGTATCTGTTGGCAGTTACCTACCTACTCACATATTTACGTAATCGGCTTGTGTTGTTACGACAATTTCTTTTAATAAATTCGTAAGGTTTAACAGACAATTGAATCATAGCTGTTCATTATTCGCTGTTTTGAAGATTTTACTATTACAATGTTAGTATTATAATGGTAGTGTCTAGGATCCTCACATTAGAAATATAAAAAGATAAATACTCTGGACTGGACTGGACTCTGGATAGATACAATGGACAATTTAGGCGGTCTTATCTCTGGGAGCTATCTCTACCAGATAACCTTCAAATAAAGGACATTATAGTTTTGTGAATATAATCAAGAATACAAAGGACATCAAATAGAGCAGAATGCCTACACGTGATCTTAAGTAATGGTAGCGTGTGATTAAAGTTTTTGATAATCATTAAATTACAAGACTTAAATTAATCAACTCCCCAACTATCATACATACAATCTTCCGGATAAAGCTCTGTGGAACAGTTTACCTGCGGGAGTATTTCCCGACGGCTACGACTTAGGGACCTTCAGCAGAAGAGCGTAATTCTGTTTTAAAAAGGCCGGAAACGCATAAGCGATCTCTCTGATTTCGCGTATGTTAACTGGCGGCGATGATTGCTTTCCATCAGGTGCATAAAAAAAAAGAATCGTGTTGGTTCAATCATGGCGACAAAGTTAACAAACTAAGTGAAGGAGATACAGTTAATAGTTCAGTTTACACAATAATTTATATCTGCACGAGTATTGCCCGCACTCTATCCCTAAGATTACATTATTATCTTAATGTGACATATGAAACACACCATTTAAATAATTATATTATTAAAATTTGAACTAAAAGGCGATAGCAAATTAACTGTTTATATTAAATTATCGGAGACAAAGTTACTTTTTGCAGAATCATTATGCCCATCATGTGACCGTATAACATTCCTACAAACTTGATGTCCTATCAACTTAAATCGTTTTAATGCCGAAGATTGGTTTATAAAATTACCAGACTCCCCAAATCAAGAATCATGGTCCAAGGGTACCTCGGGCTCCAGAGCGACAGATTGGGACGCAACTGGGAATTACACGCTAAGATGAGAGAGAAATTGGTTTATAAAATGTATCATAGATTTACATAGCATTTAAGATTTTAAACAATTTTGGGGTTACGCTCACTCGGCAAACACTTATACTATTTATTAAATAACCATGCACAAATGTTGGGTTCGTTTTTGTACGCGAAAAATTGATTCACGCCAAAAGCGGCCACGTTTTATTGTTATTGTAGATGTTACACGTGCGATATTTTCATCATCATTATCATCTTCCTCTTTTCTCAAGCTTCTGAGTTCAGACAATTATCATACTTAGAAAGAGTGCATTAAAATAGTTTTTTTTTAATTAATTTAAATATTGAAAGCGACATCGTATAATATAATACAATCGTACTTATTAAAAAAATGTATTTTAATCAATGATCGGAGTAGGTAGAGCTATTTTTGATACTTGCGATTTTTTTCAAATAATATGGACATGCCGATCGGATGCCATGGTCGATCTTTAATTCCGGGATTCCAGTCGGAATTTAAGGTATACTTTATACTATAACAGTAATTTTCGTTTATACATACGAGCATTAACATCAGCCTTACGAACTTATTCATAAACGCTTTGTGATACCATGTTAATTAAAAAAGTTCTATTTCTTCTTTCGAAATTCAACATACATACATTAGATAGAGAAGAACAAACTGTAAGTAAATATGGTAGTTTCGAACGTTTATGGATAAGCCCTTTTATGATTAAAATGCGTTAAATATTTAAATCTAAAGTAATAAATTTATTTATTTTAATCCCGGGATCATAGTCAGACTCCCGGGGCATGTCTATATTAACATCTATGTTTGCGGTCAATGAACCCAAATAGAAATAAAACCTCTACCTACTCCGATCATTGATTATAATATACTAATTATATAAAATAAATGTGTAAAGTCCAGCAATTCTCAGCCTAGCGTTGCACAAGTAGCGCCTATTCACCATCCGCGTGAGGGTAGCCGCTGACCCAGCAGTGGGAACATTTCATCATCAGCCCATTTAAGTCCCCACTGCTGGGGCACGGGCCTCCCTCAATCACATGAGGGGTAATTGCCATACTCACCACGCTTGGCAGACGGGTTGGCGAGGGTTTTGATATAAATGCAGAGTTTTCCTTCTCTGGGTGCTGATGATCATGCCAGCAGCTTTACCTTAGTCGCCTTTTACGACACCTCGGTAAGAGTGAGGGTGGCCTATTCTACTCTGCCGGGGACCACACGGCACATTTATGCGTTAAGAACATTTATGCGTTAAGAATGATAAAATAATATACTTTTTATTGCAGTTTTACGTTACGAAGTAATTTTGTTACGTCGCTCGCTTTTATGTTGCGTGAACGATAAGACGCCTTTTCTTTCATTATTTAGTTGTGTCCTATATGAACAAGATAAGCCTCATTAAACTACCGCATTTTTATCAATACTTAAGTATAGAAACTGCGGAGAGCCGGTGATGTAATGTAAGTAAGGTTAATAGATACATTTAAAAATTAGATTTTCTTTTTCATTAGATCATACGCATACACATTTCCTATAGAGTCTAACAACTGATCTAATAGTGTTATTAGATCAGTTGTTATAGGTACTCTATGATCTGTAGATATAACAACTTTTTGGGGCTTATTTAAACTCCAGAAAAGTTGTCATATCAGATCAGTTATTCGAAAAAATACATAGGCGAAAGAGCTAGTTTGAATCTTGAACTTATCAAAACTGCATAACAATCACATATTCATAGGTAATACCTATGCTGTAGTACCATTTACGCAGTGCAGGTGTGCTACCCACATGCAAGGCTGTCCAGTATCCAGTAATCATCGAACATGACTGTTGAATTTTGATGAAGTGTCAAATGTAGCCTTTTATTATGGCCCTACTATAACCTATGATATCACCTTGCGTGTTTTATAGGAAAGCATTTGCTACAAACTAGAACATAGCCTAGACCGTACTAAAATCGATTATGCGGTGAAACAATGCGGTGAAATCTTAAATTCAAAACCCAATGACTTTAAGGGCATTGAACTTATTACTAGTGCTCTCCTGTAATACAAAACTAAATGTATAGTTTTTATTATAGTTTAGTTTTTTCCTAGTGTTATAGGCACTTATACATAGGAGTATATGTATAATAGATTTCCAGACAGCAAGTAAGTTTTGTCTAGATCAATTCTTTGACCTTGAATTATGTTAAGTTGTAAATTATTCCGGTTTCCATAATCAGCATAGGAGTGACCTTGAGTCAGAAAGTAGAACTATTTGTTGTGACTTTCAAGTATGGTGGGTGACCTACTTAGTTACTGGGGGCGATGCCTCGCTTTACGGGATACGGCTGAACGACAAAAACAAATCTTGGTAAATAGGACCAAAATAGACCGCTTCTGTTTTGTTTGCCCACTTATATACTCTCAACTGAAACATTATTTGCCGTTTCCTTAATACCATTTAATACCATAATAACAACAATACCATTTTGTGATAATAATATAATACTATTTTATGATAGTTTTGTTTTGTTAACTTCAGAAGTTAAACAATACAAAATTATCAACAGAAGATTATAATAGATTAGCGTCTATTACATCAGCGAATAATGTGTTAAGACTATTTCGTAACAGCAGGAGCTGGTATTTGTTCATAACATTTGTAAAATACTAAAGAATACTCGTATATGAAGAAAACAAAGTTTATTAACCTTAGAATGAAATACTTACAAACCTAAATAAATACGTTATAATTAAAGATCCTTCTTATGACCTCGATATTTGAAATGACGTAGTCTAGTAAATATCACGCATTCTATTTTGGTGTTTTACATCTTCTTGTATTTTTGTTTTGCTTGAAAGAATGAATAGTTTCAATGGCCTGACTACTTGTATGTCAACTATAACAAAAAATACGTAAGAGTTGCTTAAATTATAGAGTCCGCTCCATCAAAGAAGTGCCTTGATATGCGCCACTTTTGCCTCCGTCAACATTGACATTTTAGCTTTATTGATCAAATTTTGTGAAGTTTGTGAACGCTCTCGACGATCGTCGCTGCAACCGCAGCGTCGGCGCGGTCGGGGGCGCGCTGGGGGGCCGGCCGGCCGCACGGGGAAGCACGCCCGCGCTCCAGCCGGCTAGCGCACACACCACAATACATGTGCACATACCACGCGCGGCTGGCTGCGGTCGATCTTCCTTACTCTGGCGGCTGCTGATGCTGCTACCAACCAACCACTCCTGCTGCACCGCGATCGACACACAAACACCTTACTTCTTAGCTGCGGCCTTCTTGGCTGCCGGCTTAGATTTCGGTGTGGCCGCGGCCTTCTTGGGTTTGGGCGCTTTCGGTTTCTTGGTCGGCGGTGAAATTTTATCTCAATGAAGCTAAAATTTCAATGTTGACGGAGATCAAGGACAAGGAATCTAAAATTTTAGTTCCGTGTTTTGCCGCAGGACTTTCGTGGCGCGGACTCTACTTGTTCGTTTACGTGGTAATAGAATCGGACCCACCTTTTGCATCCAGTATAGACTTACAGTAGCTTTACAAGCTGCTAGTCATTATAAAAGTTACTAAATATAGCAAAATTACGAGTCCATTGTTTTCAATGGCTCAGTAAAGACCAAGTCAAATACTAGCCAGCCAGCAACAAGATAATAATTGACCCCTAAATAAATCATTTGGTTAGGTAGGTACTGCCTTTTCTTTGCTGTTATTGGTCCATGAATATTAGTCTCGTGTCCCATTATTGGCCAAAAATGTTATGGAATAATATAGGTATAAGAATCTTTCCTTTTTTAAGGTATGTGACAAAATTATACTTTGATGGTGTGTAGGTATCTGTCTGATTCCTAGTGATAATATACATATTCGTGTACCAAATTTCATTTTTGTTTCACAAATAGTAAATGTTTGCATACCCATTTTCTGGTGCCAAAAAGAACAAATTTGTGTTTTCAAACTAGGTACTGTAATATAGCGCGATTTGGCAGAGTTTTAACGTTTACTGTGTCCAATTTATTTGAAAACGTAATTTCAATATCTTCAAGGTTAAACAAAACATGCTCGGAAGTAGAGCAAGAGATAGAACAAACCTTTGCCAGCTTTTAAATGTGTCAATGGGACCTGTGTCGGCATATATCTTTGATGATATTAATGATAGCAAATTTTTAGACATTTTAAGCCGACGAAAATGTCCCTTGAATTTATCGAATGAAAAATTTTGGCGGAATTTCTAATCGAGAAAATCTCTCAATAAATAGAGAAAATCTTGGAGAACTACTGTCGAATAATGAAACAAAAAAAGAAAAAACATTTATTGACCATCACAACATTTACAGCACAGAGAGCGACATTACAGAACATAGAACAAGTTTACAGTATTACAAGTACCTACTTACTATACAATTACACATGACACGACATGGTTACAGGGAAGATAAGTAGTAGAGCCATGTTGTGTACATATTAATATACCACGTGAATGGGCCGGCTCGACCGGGGAAGCACCACCCTCTCACATAAAACCAACGTGAAATAACGGTAGCTATGCTGCTGTTATGTTTCGTTTGGTTTGTGAGAGCGCCGGAGGCCCAATTCCAAGTCGGCCTTGGTGTCGACATTTCGAAGGATGTCCAGTTTCGCGGTCATCTGGAAGACAAAGCTAAAATAGCTTCAAAGAAACTTGGTGTACTTTATAGAGCGGGGCGGTATTTCACACCAGCTCATAGGTTACAACTTTATAAGGCACAAGTTCGGCCCCACATGGAATACTGCTCCCATCTCTGGGCTGGTGCACCTCAGTACCAACTTCTTCCGTTTGACCCCGTACTGCAGCCGAATTCTTCCATCGAACCACTCGCAAGCGATTGTCATTCCATCCTCATCATCTCGATGGATGGCCGTCTAATACTGTGCGTTTTTCCCGGAACTTTCTACCACGTACCTCAGTTCTGTGGAACGGTTTGGCTGCAGGCGTATTTCCGGACGACTACGACTTAGGGACCTTCAAGAGAAGAGCGTACTCTTTTTTAAAAAGGCCGGCAACACATTAGCGATCTCTCCGATTTCGCGGATGTTCATGGGCGGCGATGATTACTTTCCATCAGGTGACTCGCTTGCTCGCTGTCCCAACCTCAGCATTTGCTGCTACGGCATTATCTGCAATACGGCATAATCACAGCGATAGATAAAGATAAAATGCAGCTGCGTTTTATATACCTACTAGCGATGCAATATTATGTATAATATTATATTAATATACGTATAAACCTTCTTCTTCAATTACTCTATACAAATCTGTTGCGTAAGTTTTAAATCTAAGCATACATACTTATGGACAAATAGCGAAAGCGACATTGTTTTATACTAAGTACCTACCTTACCTTCCTACTTAGTAGGTAGGTAATCGAAACTTTTAAAGTAGAAAAATTTAAAGTAGGTAGCTATAAAATCTGAGGTGGACTTATGAGCATAGTACTAAACATATCTTGGAAGGCAAATATTATATTTATGTTATGCTATATTACGTTATGTTTCATGTTAGAAACGAGCTCCTCGTTTTTTATGAAGAACAAATGAAGCATACCTACCGCCATACCTAGGTACGAAACTAATATTAATTATCGTGTTGTTATTTCTGCAGAGTGTTATCACCACGGGGGTCAACATCGTGTTTACATACCCACGTCAATATCATGAGAAGTTACACTCATACTAGATAAAATAATATCATACGAACCGTCAGAATGAATATTATCAATGATCACGAGTTGGTGTTTGCAGATGTGATGAAAATAGCCTATTTTATCACTTTCATATATCACAATGCAGATACTATTTTATGTGATGATTTCATGAATAATTTTGTCGTTATTTTAAGTATATCTTAAAACAAATTATTCTGTATATCCTATTCATGAACCTCAAGGATGTTTATCAAATGTACCTACTTTCACAAAGTTTTCGCTGAGTATTATTGAAGTTGGTAATTTTCCTTTGCTTAGGTTTTAAATAAATAACTTCTTACTTCCAAAATACGAAGGTATGTTTTTATATTTCCAATCCAAATAACAATAAACAAGGCCTTCCTCGTTCTGGACATGTGGTATTAACACATTTGCACCGTACAGTAAAACATTATACTAAGATTTTATATTAAAAGCACCACGCTCTGTTTATTATTCTCATTCACGCTGTTTCTACATAACTGCCCAAATGCAGAGGATATAACGTGATAGTGAATCAGTTTCAAGGTCATGTCCATTCATTATAGCCATAGGATGTAGCGTGATGTAATACATGAATCCATTAAAGAGAATCCGCCGGACGCAAAGGGCTAACAAAGTTCTAGTTGAATTAGTTCCTCATTAAAAGCAGCGTCTGCTTCGAGAGATCTTGTAGTCTAGAACATAATATAGTTCCAGGCATGCCAATACTAAAGTGGTTTTGCTTCACCGATATTGGTAGTTGCTGTAACTATGCATGTCTCAGGTTGTATCCACTATGAATCTATCACTCAAAACCTTAGTTTTATTCGGTACATAAATATTGCTGTAGGCTGGAAAATCATGAACCTCTCTTAAGGCGACTGGTGGCCCTAACTAGCGAATCCAATCGATTTAAATTCATAGCAACTAAACCGGATATTTTTTTAACAATTTCGAAATTCGCGTTTTTTGGAAAGTATATGTAGGTAATATAATATTAACTTTTTGATCTGTTTTTGCACTCGAAATTCGGATTAACGCCATAAGCGGCCGTTTTTGGCGATAATTCATATTTCGAGTAGGAAGCTGACCAAAAAGTTAATTATAAGTATTGAATAAATAGTATAAGTTCTTTTTGAGATGCTCGAACTTCGAAATTGTTAAAATGATATCCGGTTTAGATGCTAACAATTTAAATCAAATGGCGCCGTGTGCCCTACCCGTCACCTTAACACGCTAAATATTATCATGAGCCGGGGTGTAAGAAAGAGAATTGTAAATTTTCTTCTTATCTGATCCAAATAGTTTTTTTTTTATATAAACCAATTGTATTGATGTTAATATTATTTAAGAACAAGTACCTATAGCGTCACATCTACTTGCAGAATGGTGTCGATTTATTTTAGTTGTAAAGCAGTTCATAGTCACAAGTGTAAATAAATAATATTTCATGTTGCGTTAAGACTTGCATCACCTGTTTGTTGTAAGTTTTCATAATAATTGATATCATGACCTAACTTTGCATAATGGTTTATTATATTCATAATAATAAAAAAATATCGAATAGAGGGGTTTATTCCTTTTTTGAAGTTGGTTAAAATATCTATGTAGATATATATATTTCAAGGCCATCAATTTGATTTCATAGATCGATCGAGGTATTCAAAACGTAGTTAGTTTGTTAAAAAGTGTAGAGTCACAGAAATACGGACATGATTTTGATATACGACGTCCCACTGAATAGTTTTGGCTTTCATGTATTTCAGAGGGACAGACTTTCTATTAATATAATAAAAAAAAAAGTAGGTAACAGGTTGTAAAAATAAATTTATTTTACTTTAGGAAGGTGTAGATATAGTATCGACATTACTTAATTTCCAGTGTTTGACCTCCATAACTTGTATAAAATCTCGTTGACATTGCTTTCACATTTCCAATTTCATAAACAGGTATTCATTGTTGAATTTGCAAGACATTGACAAGATAACCTACATTGATGGATATGTTCGTTTTTATGACTGATTAATAATAGATCTGATCAGTATTAGCTATCCGAATTAAATTCTGATATCGTGGAAGATAAACATAACACATACAGATAGCCTACTTTGCCTACCTAAAATTATCAGTATTTTTTATTAGACACCGATGGAAAGTAATTTTTTTGTGCCTGGTACAAACAAAAATTAGGGTGGTATGATAGGTAACAGGCACAAAACCTTATAGCAAACTACATAATTCAGGTAAAGAGGCAGTGCCAGACATCCACTATATTGCTACTGTACTACTTATCTCATACAATAAACTTCTTGGGTGAATGTCAGTATAGAAACAATTAAAAAATATTGTGCCGTATTCATAGAATCTTAAAAATCCTCATTCATCTTAGCGTGTGATTCTCAGTTGCGTTCAAAAATGTCACTTCGAAGCCGTGGGTACGGTTGAACCATGATCTAGGATTCAGGAAGTCTAGTAATTACAATGAAGCGACTGTCGTCTGACGTTCGCAACCCTTAGACAGCGGAATCAGACCCCCTGGAGAGATCCGGGGGGTCTGATTCGAATATTTGAGATATTGATTCTGAACGTGTAACTGAGAAGTTACAGGTTCAGAATCAATATCTCAAATATTGTACCTGCAGATTTTTTCCGTGTTTGGATTGGTTTCTATTGATGGATGGATTCGAATCACGACCTCTACGTATGGAAGGCGCCTATCTTAGAATTGTAAAAATATTCGATAAGAAAAATTTTATACTATCACTTGGACAGCTTATTGAGATATTATAACGAAATACTGCGTAAGAAAAGATAATTTATTTGCTTACAGTCGCTCTGGTTTATTCTATTTTCTTTGTAACCTACTTTTCGTAGAGCGTGATATTTCAATACGAGTGCATAAGAATATTGTTAGCATGAATGCCAAGACTACTCATGGTTGTCCTTCAAATGTCGTGGCAGCCATTATTCACTGAAGTCGACCAAAATGTTCTGAAATAACCTCTCGACCGGCGATGGATGGAGTGACGCGGGGTTTCTTTAGTCCTACGTAGCGTTATCTCGTGACTGAGACGTGGAGGTGTGTCCTACTACGCAAGCAGTCTCCAGCCGGAGATAGGTACGCTACGGACGAGGCCTTGATAATTTATTAGTTTGATGGTGTTTGCCTCCAACCAGTGAACTGTGAAACGAACGCTTTGTAGCTTCAAGGTGTTGTTGCCGATAATTTCGGCAGTGTGACACTTGTTAAGACAATTTCTGAAGGTCGGTCTTGTTCTGCTACGCATAACTATAAGCTGAAGGTGTTTTTTTTTTTCATATTATCTGCCACGACTGCTTACTTAGGTCGTAAACTTTTATGTGTTAAAAGTATTTGTACCTAGTAGCCACAAAACCAATAATAATGAAAATCCTTTGAATCAATTAGTATGATGCACGATTTTTACTCATGAGGACATGCTTAATATCTTCAAGGCTTTAAGGTTTACCATGTACCTATTTATGTAAAAGTGATAAAATCTGCGTTTCAATTTTATGGAAGTCGAACAAATCTGAGGGCAAGAACCAGTGTTGAATAATTAGTGGAAATAATATTCATACATTGAGGTCACATTCCTGGCCCATTGCCAGCTGATGTGCTTTTACGTAAAATAGATGTGTTTATATTCGTATATGAATCAGGAAACATAGTAGACTTTAAAACTGATGATTTAAGGTGACATTCTGGTTGTCTAGACGTTAGTCGAGGTACATAGTTTCATGACATGTTATTTGAATTGTCCGATGTACGACCAGTTGTATGTAACCATCTGGCAATCATCATCAGTTGTGCATCATCTTGCGTGATTTAAACTGTCTGTGTATACCTTATAGTATAAACATGAACTATGTATGTAGTAGTAGTAGTATCAGCCTATATACTGTCCCACTGCAGGGTTAAGGTCTCCATCATAGAAATCAAGTTATCGCTACTATGATGGGATTAGGCGTAATCACCACGCTTGCCTAATGCATCCGCATTAGGCAAGCGTGGTGGGTGGTGATCACAAACCCGAGCTAGTTCGAAAAATTGGAAACATACTTTTAGCTCGGCCCGGGAATCGAACCCAGAACCCCGAGATCACGGCCCGGTACTTAAACCACTAGACCAACAGGGCGAACTATGTAAATTTTTACTTAAAGTGGTTGACAGATGGACCAGTAGTAAGACATAGATGGCATATGTTTCGATGAGGGCACCCTGTCCAACGAAAGCTTTAAGTCAATCACAGACATAAGACTAGGTATAATATACCGTACTATAAGTATATTACAATATATATTTTCCATACTATTTGATGAATCACTTACTTAGCTATAATATAAGTATATTTAGTCGTGTCATAGTGAAAAATGTCAAAACTGTTAACATAAAATATATAATACATTAAAGCTAGGTTGTAAAAACCGCACGCGCAGGGTCTCTGAACACTGACTGACTAATCTGACGTAGGTACCTACACCAAACGCGTTGATGTGCGTACAGTAACTCATTCGACCTCAGTATTGACCCTTGAGAGAGTCACCCCGATCCTGGCCGCGCTGAATTCAACATACATCAGCCATTTCTGAATTCTTCGTCCATCGTTATGACTCTACCTAATACTTAGTAAATTCGTGCAAAGTGCGAAATTAGAGAGATCGCTAATGCATCGTCAGCCTTTTAAAAAAGAGTACATACTCTCTTCTTTTTCAAGGTCCTTAAGTCGAAGACGTCGGGAAATTCTTCCCCGCTGTGCTAAAATAACATAATATGTATTCCTGTTATACTTAATACTCGTTTCTCTGGTTGGTCTGAGGATTTTTGAGAAGCTCAAAATAATTGAACAAAACGGGAGTTCAATGAACTTGTGCAGCGATAAATCATGTAATGTCATGATACAAGGTCAAATGTGAAAACAATAACTTTTTTATTACTTACTTTTCTAAGTGGAACAAAAGACACGCCTACTTATTATTTTTTATGTGAGAGGTGGCAGACGAGCAGACGAATCGCCTGATGGTAAGCGATTGCCGCCGCCTATAGACACCCGCAACTCCAGTGGAGTTACAAGTGCGCTGCCAACCTTTAATCCCACCTTTGCCCCGGTTTGGGCCTCCAGTACCCTTACCCACGTAGCAAAACACAGCACAGTGCTGCTTCACACCGGTTTATCAAGATATATCTTCGAATATCGGAATAAAGTTCGGTTCGAATTTGTACCTATCGGTAAAAAATCTTATTCATCCTACTACAGTGATTGATGACAACCTATATTACAACTTAAGTTTTAAGTTTCAAAACTATCGTTATTAATCCACCTTATACAACGTATTATACTATACCTATTTCAAAATAAATAAGTATTGTCAAAGTGTCAAATCCTGTCCAAAGTTATCAAATGCCGGAGTTTGTAGATACGAGTTGATTAAATGAGTACCAACTGCCCGTAAGCAACAAGACGCAGTGAAATTACCGGGACTGTTTGGACAACGATGTACCGCTAATTCGCAGTGGCGAATTGCGAATTGTGTTAAGTGGTTGATTGATGTAAACGATAGTCTGCCGGTGCATTCTGGCCTTAGGCTACCTCGTGGCAACTTGCTGGTTTTCATAATTAACATCACACTTCCTACCTGGACGACTAGTTTAAATACATCTTTCAATGTTTGCCAATACAAAATATTTTTTTAATATCGACCAATTTCTTTTCTCAGGAAACTAGCTTTATAACCGACATCAAAAAGAAGGAAAAGGTTCTTAATTCGACATTTACTTTTTTTTTTTTATGCTACCTACATAAATTATTCTTAAAGTTTATATCCCTATGATGTATTCTCTGTTAACGAGTAGCCAGACACGCAGTTTAGTGTCCAACAGTGGGCTTTATATGTGCCCAGTAAAAATTAACAGTGTGCCGTTAATTGTATGGCTGATTCTTACACGCAAGAACGTAGATACGAAAATGGCGTAGGTCTAATGTAGCGTAATTAACATACAATTACACAGTTCATTTCCATTTGCCAGTGCAGCTTGCATATTCAGTTTTCTTAGCCCAGTGTCACAACATTTATAACTTTATTTAGTATATAAATTGATCTTTCGATAATCAATCACGACTTCGCAGAGCGATGTTAAACACGGTTGACGCAATCACGGCTAGATTAGTTTGTCATTTCCTTCTATACTACCGCCGATGTGACATTTAATGCTTAATTAAATTCTACGAAATCATTTCTTACTACTTAGTAGCAATCTAGCATGTAAGACAAGCCGTCGTAGTTAATCTACCGCGTTTCTTAAATGTTGTCACCTTTAATAGATGCTTGGCCTAATTCGCAATAATCTTATCTACCTATCGGTCAACTATAACATTTGCATTAAGTAATGTTTTTTGTTTAAATATCTTGCATTATTGTCCAAAATCTCGAAACCATTATTGATTAAGTAGGTAGGCACTCGTGACTTTCAGTATTTACCTATTAGATAGGATAACTACTTAATACTATTCTGATTTTTCTAGCCTATCCTAATTTAAATCTAAAAAATAACTCACAAGTAGAAACTTGCTACGCACAGGTGTGCGTCAAACCTATAAGTATTATGTACCTACATACTCGTAATATTCAAATTGTAGGCTTTATACTATATTTTCTTATGTATACAAGCAGTATGTACGTCTATTTGATTTTATTTGTAAAGAATATTCATAGCTTTTGTTCGCTTGTTGTGTTAATATGACCGATATGACCGCGCTATCGACTCTGCCAGGCGTAACAGCGGGTAAAAGCTAGTCTATTTATCGATGTGTTATCGGTCACCTCATTATTCATATCGGGGTTATATTACATACATCACGATTTCATCTGTGTCAACACGGACTTCGTGACGACACTGATCTGTAACCACAGGCAGCATTTGTACAATGAATTATTAATTTATTTACTTTTAATATCGCTTCACTCAATGATAATATATTTTTTATAATTCTTTTTCTAGTTTTATCCAGTTTGGCATGGAATTTTCCGCACTTACAATGCTTTTAATCGGACGAGTATTGTAAATATTTACTTCTAGATGGATGAATATGTATGTAAGTTGGTATTGAATATCAAAACGAGTTAAATAGGTACGAGTTAATGTTGTTCGCAGAAAAACGTATTAGGAAATATATTTTGTATAAAGTAAAACGAACTTTCAAACATTACAAACTACTATACAAGAAACTAATTATGTATTTTTAATATAATCAACTGTACCTAGATAAAAATTATGCCATACATGCTATTCATTACTTATTCCATCGTCAGTCGTCATCTTTAGAAAATGACCTGTATGACCTCTAAAGACTTCTTCTACAGATAAATATATTTTGTAAACAATCTTGAGTGAAAATAATTATCAATTAGTGCTAACGACATGTGCAGTTGCGTACCAAATAGCTCCTTTTGTAAATTATACACCGTTTCAAGAAAGTAGAGCAGTCCTTATATTTAATTCGTGTCATCGGGTCCAGTCCAACGATATGCTAATTGTATTGTGTAAATACAGCTCATTTGACTTGACGTAGTCTATTGATAGGTACCAAAGCATAGGTGAGAAACAAGTCACACGGCGCTGTTTGTCACGCCTACTATAGCATTAAGGTGACGGGTAGGGCACACTAGCGACGCCAATCGATTTTAATTTTTACCTACTAAACCAGTTCTATTTTAAAAAAAATCGGGGTTACAACCTCTCTTCAAACACTTATACAATTTATAACCATGTACAAATGTTGGGTCCGTTTTTGTACGCAAAAAAATGATTCATGCCAAAAGTGGCCGCGTGAATCAATTTATTGCGTACGCGTTGGACCTAACATTTAATAAATAGTATAAGTGTTTAATAATAAATAGTATAAGTATAAGTGTAAAAGCGACTAAGGTAAAGCTGCTGGCAAGATCATCAGCACCCAGAGAAGGAAAACTCTGCTTTATATCAAAACCCTCGCCAACCCGTCTGCCAAGCGTGGTGAGTATGGCAACTGCCCCTCATGTGATTGAGGGAGGCCCGTGCCCCAGCAGTGGGGACTTAAATGGGCTGATGATGATGATGATGATGATAAGTGTTTACCGAGAGGTTGTAACCCCGAAATTGTTTAAAATAGATCTGGTTTAGTGGTTAATAATTTAAATCGATTGGCGTCGCTAGTATGCCCTACACGTATATTTATTTATTATTTAACATCCGACTTTATTTATTTACTAGCTGCGCCCAGCAGTTTTACCTACGTGTGATTGCTTTATTATTGTGTAGTTTCATCAAAATCCATTTAGAAGTTTTTAAGTTCATTCATTACAAACACACAAAAATACAAATCATTCTTGTAATATAATTCCTAATTTTAATGTGGAAGTGTAGACGTCTACCTGTATAACCTAAGATTATAACATAGCTGATTGTTGAATTGAATACATACAAAAAGTTTTTATACTTGAGCACTAATCAATATGCAAGAGGGAGGTTGATGTGGATTTCTGTTGCACTTATTTTAACTGTGAAAACTTTGTTTTGGTTTCATTTGAGTTTGAAATGTGTGTTATGTAATTTTTCTGAAGAGCATGTGATTGTGATGTGATGATTCCTTTGAAATATAAATAATTATAAAAATCCAAAGCACAGAAAGAAGACGCTAACAAGAAATACCTAAGCTAAGGGTCGATTCGACCACGCTTATTACGATACTAAATCTATGGTACAGCGCTGTTATTCCGAGGTATTTTCTTAAGTTTAACATTAATTAGTGTTAAAAAATATTGGTTTCTGAAAATGGTTATTCTCGACCTATCAATAAATGGAGACGTGTTCATTATTAACCCTTAGAATACCAAGCTACAGTATTATCGTCTTTAAGAAGTGTAGATCGTGACGATCCGTGATCAACTCTTGAAGACCCGTGTTACTCTGTCTTAGTTCATAGAGTCATAGTTATTTTTATTCAATATTGATAACTTTGCAATAAATAAAGTGTTAGGTTCAAAATGGCCATTAAAATGTTATCATAATAGCACTTACTATCAATATTTTATATTCAAAGTGTATTCGATAAAATTATCAAAACCCTACTAAGTTTCCTTTTGCATAAATATAAGGACATAAAAAAGTCTACAATACCTTTACTAGGTTTGAGTTTTTAAGATATCAAGTATGTAGTTAGATAATTAGGTAATTTGGTAGGTACCTCTATTAGCATTTTAGATTTAAAACTAATAAAATTTGACTGGTAAGTGAATCTTTCCCTTTGTCCTTCATGCCACGCGATGACACCAATACTCAACTGAGCGTATCGTCTTTTTATACTTAACGAATTGCTTATAAATAAAACAATCTTCACAAAAGCTAATAATAATCATGCTAATTTATGGTAACACCTCCACGTTACTCTTTAAAAAGCGTTGCGATGCAACGTCATCAATAGATCGACCAATAAATATGACCTAGGTATCCACTTAGGTACTTAATATGGTACATCTACCTACATGTGTTCGTCCCATCCTCAAATATTAGTCATAACAATTCAGAAACCCCTTCAGAAAACCTCCTTTAAAGGTATCATGAATGCCTTAAGGCGACTAGTGACACCAATCGATTTAAATTCTTAGCTAATAAACCGGATCTACTTTAAACAATTTCGGAGCGGGAGTATCTAAGCAAGTATTTGTACTATTTATTTAATAGTTGGGCACTACTTTTTGATCTGTTTTTGCACTCGAAATTTGGATTAACGCGATAAGTGGCCGTTTTTAGCAAAAGCGGACCCATAAGTTAAGTATAATTATTAAATAAATAAGTACCCAGTATGAGTGTTTTCCGAGAGACCGCAGCTTCGAAATTGTTAAAAAGATATCCGGTTTCATCATCATCATCATCATCAGCCCATTTAAGTCCCCACTGCTGGGGCACGGGCCTCCCTCAATCGCATGAGGGGTAATTGCCATACTCACATACACGCTTGGCAGACGGGTTGGCGAGGGTTTAGATATAAATGCAGAGTTTTCCTTCTCTGGGTGCTGATGATCATGCCAGCAGCTTTACCTTAATCGCATTTTACGACACCTCGGTAAGAGTGAGGGTGGCCTATTCTACTCTGCCGGGGACCACACGGCACAGATCCGTTTATCCGGTTTAGTTACTAACAATTTAAACCAATTGGCGTCACTAGTGTACCCTACCCGTCACCTTAAGTTATTTTAAGAAGTCTGATGATAAATAAATATATTAAATAAACTCCAAAATGAAGTTAATGACTTTTAAAAGGACTTTGTCCATTGGCATTATAAGTCGTTATCAAATTTGTATATATTTACAAGAAAATCAAACTCTACAAGAGTAGTTAGGCTGCTATCAGATATGTCGCTAAATAATGGTAATTGTTACATCGTCGCTTCGCGTGCCCCTTGGTCTGTGCGACCTCACTTACATTTTTAAATAAAATTTACATTTGCATAAAATGAATACAAGATTTATGTAGATATGAAGGTATAGGGGAATAAAGCCTAAAATTTAGCAGTATTTCAAGTGATAAGAAGTCACAAGATCTCCCCTATCTATCTGACCCTATCAATATTTCGCCAAGATAACGATATGTAGAGCAATGTAAGTATCTCTACATCCATCTGTCAGTACCTAGGCTATTTATAGTACTTCGTTTAGTCCCTATACTCTACTCGTTGTTTCATATTTTACTTGTAAAAAGTGAGGATAAGTACGTTATCCCTATTTTAAATTAGTATTTTTGGACCTTACAAAATCAAGCTTTTTTAAAATAATAATTATTTGTGATTGTTCGATATTATAATATAGGTAGTAAAACTGACTTGACTGCCTCGGTGGTGCAGTGGTTTGTGGGTCGCACTTTAAGGCGACGCCTGCGCAAGAGGTCCCGATCCCCGGGTTGGACCAAAAATTTGTACCTAAGTTTTCGGTAAAACAGAAGGCCAACGATGCATAATCATTCTTTATGGAGACATTCAATGGAATCACTCCAAACTAATCCATCCCAGATAATATCTGATCATGACTAAGAAGCCGATTGCAGATAAAATTGGAGAAAAAAAACGTTTTCGGTAAGAAATTCTTAGTGGCAGCCCGGAGTCTGGAAGTTGGCGGTCTTGTACCCCGTGCCTCGGAAAGCACGTTAAGCTAATGGTCCTGCGCCCGATCCCTCTCCGGTCGTGTCATAGTAGTGTGTGTCCCATCGGAATACGTAAGGGAATATATAGTGTAGTTGTGTGTGCGCACACACTTGAGCACTATATAAATATCCTGCGTATGTGGTTGATCGTTGAGATTAGCCGCCGTAGCCGTAATCGGTTGGAAGATATTATTATAAGCACACCTAAACCTAAATTAATTTTATCCTTCACGGCAATTTTTCTGTAGAGTTTTTAACTTACAGAGGTTCATTTAGGTGTATAAGCCGACCTCTCATTGCCCAGCATAGTTGAAGCTATGCTGGATAATGAGGGGGCGTGGTCGGCCTTCGCCCACTTCTGTGAGGAAGTGGTGGCGCAGAAGGAGGCGGCGGAGCGGGAGCGCGAGACTAACCCCCTCGCAGGCCCGCTTCGAGCAAGGAGAGGACGAGTTCGGCGGAGAACTCTTCGTCCTCTCCGTGGAGGTGGCCAGCCGGCAACAGGGACGGGGGTCCCTGTGCCGGCACTGCCATTGGCACCTCCACCGCTCGTTGGGGACGGCTCAGCTCTTCCGGCTGTCCCCAACCCCCCTCCTCCTAGTCTGAGGAGGGGCGTGGCCGCACACCCCGTGTAGGGGCCTGTGGGGGAGTGGGGTTGCGGGGAATAGCCTAGTGCAGTTCCCGTGACCCCATTCTATACCCACGGGTGGTTGAGCCCCGGGAGTTTTAGTGGGTATGCCCTCAGGCCGCTTCTTGTTAGAAGAAGCGGCCCGGAGGGAGAGTCCCACAGTACCCTGTCGCCCCCCGGCGGCAGGGTCTGCGTAACGCATTTCTCCCGGGAAAACAAAAAAAAAAAAAAAAAAAAAAAGGTGTATAAGCCGAATCTTAAGTCAAGACTGAAGAATCTGAGTCATATTATCACGGGATCTTCGGGGATTAGAGTACTCAGGGAATAACTATAATGGTCACCACATATTGTCTCACTGCTGTCCCACTGCGCTGGGCAAATGAAATCATAGAAATCAAGTCATGGTTATTATGGGATTAGGCTTAATTACCACGTTGGCTAATACGGGTGATCCCAAACCCGAGCTATGTTCGAAAAATTCGAAACATTCGAAACAGTGGGAGAGCCACGCTTCGGCATGAATGGGCCGGCTCGACCGGAGGAATACCACGTCCTCACAGAAAACCGGCGTGAAGCAGTGCATGCGCTGTGTTTCGCTGCGTGAGTGAGGGTACCGGAGGCCCAACCCAGGGGAAGGGGGGTAAAAAGGTAAGCAGCGCACTTGTGACACTACTAGTGTTGCAGGCGTCCATGGGCGGCGGTAATCGCTTATCATCAGGTGATCCGTCTGCTCGTCTGCCACCTATATCATAAAAAAAACGTACTTTTTGCGTTCGACTCGGGAATTTAACCCAGGACCATGATATCACGGAACGGTACTTTTTTTATGTGATAGTTAGCAGACGAGCAGACAGATCACCTGATGGTAAGTGATTGCAGCTGTCCATGGACACCCGCGACACCAGTGGAGTCACAAGTGCACTGCCGACCTTTAAACCCCCCTTTCCCTCGGATTGGGCCTCCGGTACCATCACTCACGCAGCGAAACAGCACAATGCTGCTTCACGCCGGTTTTCTGTGCGGCCGTGATATCAATCCGGTCGAGCCAGCCCATTTATGCCGAAGCGTGTCTCTCCCCCGGTCTTAAACCACTACACCGTCAGGGCGTTGTTTATGTACTCAATGATAATGTATGATGTTTCTGATTTCCAGGAGACTTCGGGCGGTACCAATGTTTCCAGTTCATCCTGCACATCTTGGCAGCCATGACGGCCGGCATGCACATGCTCTCCCTCGTCACTGTCGCTGCGGTACCAGAACACAGGTACACCACATTCAACCCTATTTAAATCTTTGTACAATCCTAAGAAGAATGGTTATGTTTCATTTAAAAAATAATGACGAAGTTACGTCTTACAAGTATTTCTCTAATAGTTTAAAGTAAAAATAAAGAACGATTAGCTGAAAACCAAAGGGTTACTGTAAATTGTAACCAATATATACTTAAGGTGACGGGTAGGGCACACAAGGACGACAATAGATTTTAATTTGTAGCTACTAAACCGGAACTATTTTAATCAATTTCGGGGTTACAATCTCTCGTCAAACACTTATGTATACTTTTATTAAATAAGCATGCACAAATGTTGGGACCAACGCGTAAAAACATTTGTGCATGGTTTTTTAATAAATGTTGGATCCAACGCGTACACGAAAACTTTACTCATTTTTCACGTACAAAAACGGACCCAACATTTGTGCATGATTATTTAATAAATAGTATAAGTGTTTGCCGAGAGGTTGTAACCCCGAAATTGCTTAAAATAGGTTTAGTAGCTAAAAATTAAAATCGATTGATTGTCGTCGCTAGTGTGCCCTACCCGTCACCTTAGCCTAAAGCAATGCAATTAGGTTCTTACTATAAAGGCTCTTAAAAAGGCTCCTCTCAATCGAAATATGTTTTTTTGTCATTTATATAAGAAAAGATTTATTCTTGTATTCGTGTCAGAACGTCATTATTTTTTTCTTTTGAAACCAGAAATAGAAATACATAAAATGCAGCCCATGAATAGACCAAAATGATGTACCTATATAAATGGAACTTTAGTCGTATAATGATGTAATAATGCAGATATTTTCAATTTTTTAAATGCTCTATATCTATCTCTCTCTATACTATAGTGATACAGCCATACAGTGGTAATATCAGAGGAGTTCCTCTCGTACTACCACTGGGTATTTTACTTAGTTTGCATGTTGGCCTCACTTAAATAATTGGGCTGCATTTGGTTATGTACCATCCATGTACAGACAAAGTTTCATACCTTGGTCTACCTCGGTAAATTGGTGTCTAGTGGGTACCTCAAATAGGTATACTTTCCAAGCATGTTGTGCATGTACGGTAAAGCTATGGGACTCTATATTTAAATAAAGGAATTTAGTCGGTTTTCTTAACTCAACTGTGACGTACCCAAGTATTGTAAATGTGGTCTGTTTAGATGTAATCATGTGAGCGTATCGTGACGAATTCGTATTAAATCTGTTTTTATTACTTTCAAACTTTTGTCTAATATTCTCATTATAATTATAACATCATTACAGAGTTACGCATGAAAAAAAAACAGTAATAGGTACAAGGGCAGTGAATCGATGAGAGTTATAGAGGTACCTATAATCCGTCAAGTTTCTTCATAAGGTTCTCACCATAAGCTGAATCGAATGGAGAAATTTCACAGATTGAACCCAACGTATTGTAACCACAATGAAAACTTCTAAAATCAAAAGTTTGAATGTATACAACTTAAATGTTCTTTATCAAAAAATCAGGTACAAATGGGTCGCTTTTATTTACTGCTTATAAGGTGGGCGCGCGTGTACGGTTTTGCTTGGTTCGGGTAGCAGGGATCCTATACTTCATTCCTGGACTCGGCTTTGGTACATCCAACCGATACAAGTGATATCTTTCCGGTGCTACGGGGGTTGAAAGTGAGTATACATTTGTAAATTGAGTGTAGCAATCCATTCTGCTTAATATTGCGTGATAGTAGGTATTTTATATGTGGAGTATTTATGTACCTATATATTTATTTACTAGTGAAGTTACAGTAGTAGCATGTTACCTACTAATATAATAATAATCACTATCACTAGGTATAATAAGATGTATAGTCATTTTATTCCTATTATTTACTTAACTACTTGCTTGTTATCATAATTTAAAATTTCTTTTAGATATATTAATTTGCAAAACATCTGTAAGTATATTTATTAACTGTTAATTTAGATTTATTCAAAAATGTATTTTAGTAGTATGATTCATGTCCGATTTATTCCAGTAGTTCTTAGTATTATTTATTTCAATAGCTTGCACCCAGTACTCAAATGGCACTGCTGATTCAAATTATTTAATAACAAGTAATTAAATGCTCACGCACGCATTCGCAGCACCTACTAAATGGCGGATTTTTTAAAGCCAATTGTAATTATGTTTTCCTATGATTTCAGGTGCGCCTTGCCCGGAGAGAACTTCACTCATTATGAGCCGTTTAACTCATCAGTAGTATTGAAAGCCATACCATTGAACGAACATGGTAAACTGGAATCCTGCCTCATTTATGGACCGAATAAGACGGTACAGGAATGCGAGTCGTGGATATACAACACTCAATATTTCACATCTTCTCGAGGAATCGAATGGGACTTCGTATGCAGTCGAAGATGGATGGGAGCATCGGCACAAACTTCTTACATGTTTGGTGTTATTATCGGTTCGCTTGCAGTTGGACAAATCTCGGATAAATTTGGAAGAAGAACGGCATTTTTGTGGTCGGGTATTCTTCAGCTAATATTTGGAGCATCCGTTGCGTTCGCTTCTGATTTTTACACGTTTTTAGCTGTTCGATTCCTCTACGGAATATTTGGATCTGGTTCCTACATTGCTGGATTTGTACTAACAATGGAATTGGTCGGGCCGAGCAAGCGAACAATCTGCGGTGTAGCTTTTCAAATAATGTTTGCTGTGGGAATTACGTTACTGGCCGCGTGGGGATACCTTTTAGATGACAGATTCTATTTACAAATACTGTATGCAGCACACGCCGTGTTGTTGCTTCCTCATTGGCTGTTGATGGATGAATCTCCCCGGTGGCTTTGGGCTCAAGGCCGAGCACGTGAGAGTGTAGCTATAATAGAGAAAGCCTTAAAAATTAACAGGTCGAATGAAAGAGTGGATACCCCTCTGCTAGTTTCCAATTGCAAAGCTACCACTAACAAGCACAGCGACGATAATTCCGCTGGAACGACAGATCTATTCAAAACACCTAATATGCTCAAGAAAACGTTAATCATTTGCGGTTGTTGGTTTGCTAACTCCGTAGTGTATTACGGTTTATCACTTAATACTGGGAAGCTGTCCGGAAACCCGTACTTCATATTGTTTTTAATGGGAATTGTAGAATTGCCAAGTTATGTTATAATTATGTACTTCTTGGACCGTGTTGGTCACAGAGCACTGATCAGTACAATGATGTTACTGGGTGGCGTATGTTGCTTGATTGTGGTTGCTCTACCTCATGGGTCAACTACAGTAACGGGGGTGGTCATGGTTGGAAAACTATTCATATCTGGCTCATATTCTATCATATATAAGTATTCCGCCGAGCTGTTCCCAACAGTAGTTCGCAGTTCGGGAGTGGGTCTTGGAAGTATGTGTGCAAGTGTGTCTGGTGCGTTGACACCTCTAGTGAGCTTGCTTGACACTCTCAATCCTAAAATACCAACAATATTATTTGGGTTTTTAGCTGTGCTATCAGGCATTTCTACATTCCTGTTACCTGAGACTATTGGTCGCAAGCTACCACAAACTATCGAAGATGGAGAAAAGTTTGGAATAGGCGATACTTGCTTCACAAACTGTAGTGGTCGCCGGATGAGCGACCTTTCAGCTGATATTCCGGAGACGATGGTGCCACTTGAAGTCATTGAAAAGAAAGGATAAAGTCACAGATACAGACCTGTTACTTTTAACGTATAATAAACAAACATCCAGTGGATCTAGTGATCAAATATTGGGTTTGAAAAAAGGCAAATGGTAAAACCATAGTAAAACGGTGTCCCTAGAGCTAATGTTTTGTATATGAATACAACGGGAATTTATTTGTAAGTTATCTGCTTTAGCTAATAATCTAGTCAGTTTTTTGACAAAGATTTCTGTCAACGTTGAAATTTTTTTATACTTTCAAGAACATGTAAAACATTGTTAGCTAATAATTTCTGGCGCTACAGAACAAACGTTGAGTTTAAAGGGCTTTATAAAATTTAATAAAAATATGTACCATACTGGTAACGAGTAGTAAGATGTTGATGGGAAAGTTTATAATGTAAAATGATTTTGATATAATGAATCCTAATGAAAAAGGTACTTAGTACCTACATTGCTACAACCTTTATTTTCAATACATATCTAATAAAAAATATGAACTATAAAATAATTAATCTTAAGAAAACTAGCTTTACATACAGTAATCCGCATTAAAAATGTACGTTAATGGATATACTTACCAAGCTCAATTGTCAGTAGCGGTCGTATAACTAAGTTATATTCATTTGAAGGCGACTGTTATAAATTAATGCCGATAATAACTTAAATATAATTATACCATGTAGTTTGTTAGTAGTTTTAAGTTTAGCTATTTCGTCAGTCAGCATTTAACATAGACAACCTAGTCGATAGTCTGATAACACCGTGTCGTGTTACTCGTGGTAGAAAGAGACTGATACTAAAATAGATAGTCAAAAATGGGTCATTGTAGATAGTAAATAATTTTAATTAAGATTTGATTAATATATAAAAAAAATTGGCTCTAGTTAAAAGGTTTCATAATCATGTAAAGCATTGTCCTGCCAGTACCATTATCTATCTAATATGATAAGTCATCAGACAAAGTGAATGCTAAATCGCCTTCTACGTATAACTGTGTATCTATCTGCAAACATTTTATAGGAGAGGGTTTAAAAGTTTCCGAAATCATAAAATCACTTTAAATTTTAGATTAAGTCTTTCCAGTTGTTGATGAGGATTTAATTTTTTGGAAACCTAAATACGCTCTCTGTAAAACTATATTCTTGCAGATACACAGTTACACGTAGGAAGTGTACATCTGCGTAAGTAAGTAGAACCTATTTAATTTGTTATAAAGATACCTATACTCTCTGCTTTGGTATCAAAATACAGGCTAATGATAATGATGAAAGTTTAAAAAAGTGTAACTGATATATATATATAAGTTTATGATTTTATTTAAAAAATAAGTCGTGACTTATAAGGACAATGTTGTTGGCTTTAAGACATTTTTCGGTGTGATTCATTTACACAAAATTCGTTATTATCTATAAAATTGTTGATATTTTAGATAAATCAATGTAATATATTTTATAAGTAAAGGCAAACAAGCTTCCGGCTCGCCTAATAAAAAGCGACAACCGCATCAATGCACGCTTGCAACTCCAGAGGACTTGCGTTGCAGAAACTCTAAAAACCTTAACACTTAATTTCATTATCACAGAAAAGGGTATGCAGTACCAATATGTAATGTGTGCCTAACTACATATTTATGTTTGAGTGTCCCATCCTTAGTCCATTTCTGTTCAACATGATATTGATGTTCAGTCAGAAAGCATCGAAAATTTACATGAGCAGCCCTCTTGGGTGCTGAGGCATGCTGACTATATCTGGTGGATTCATACATGGGCAGATTGGTGAGATTAGTAAAATGGCAGAAGTCGCTTGAGAACAGTGGTCCGTTGTAAATCAATGTGACCTGGAGATCGAGTACCTATGTAGGTACGTGGCAAGCAACTTTCCTGATCTCCCGTCTATCCGTATTGACGATTGGTCAGCAGATCAGTTTCAGTAAGTGGGAATTTCAGTAGTAGACAATTTTATCTTGAAAGTTTGCGAATCAGATTATGGTCTGATGCAGAGTAATAAATAGAACCCAGGAATGGATTCAGTCAATAAAGTAGGTACATAAGTAGTACCTACCTATAGTTATGCAAACCATATCGATTTTAGATGATTAGGTTTACGATGGAGGAGGGTTTTATTATTAGGAGGGTATCGGATGGCCAACTCGGCAGGTTTAAAGGGTTCAATGGTTGGCAGTAGACTTGTAACTCCATCATTGGTGTTGCTGTGCCATCGTCGGGTGATTCGACTGCTCGTCTTTTTTAGGGTTCCGTAGCCAAAATGGCAAAAACGGAACCCTTATAGTTTCGTCATGTCCGTCTGTCCGTCTGTCCGTCTGTCACAGCCGATTTACTCGGAAACTATAAGTACTACAGTGATGAAATTTGATGGGAATATGTGTTGTATGAACCGCTACAAAAATATGACACTAAATAGTAAAAAAAAGAATTGGGGGTGGGGCCCCCCATACATGTAACTGAGGGATGAAATTTTTTTTTTCGATGTACATACCCGTGTGGGGTATCAATGGAAAGGTCTTTTAAAATGATATAAAGTTTTCTAAAAAACATTTTTCTTAAAGTGAACGATTTTTGAGATATCAGCTCTCAAAGTCGTAAAAAGTATGTCCCCCCCCCTCTATTTTTATAACTACGGGGTATAAAATTCTAAAAAAAATAGAGGTGATGCATGCTAATTAACTCTTTCAACGATTTTTGGTTTGATCAAAGTATCTCTTATAGTTTTTGAGATAGGTTGATTTAACTGTAATTTTGGACTTTGCTGCTACGGAACCCTTTGTGCGCGAGCCCGACTCGCACTTGGCCGGTTTTTTTATGAATAGGGGGTAGACGAGCAGATGTATCGTGATGGTAAGCGATTACCGTCGCCCTTGGACTCTTTTAGGTCTTGTCTGCTTTCTAGGTAGACATTTTATGCTAAAGGAATGTCTTAAGTACTTCTGCATATATGAGTAAACATACCTACCTATAATAATGTACGTAGGGAAGGACTTAGAAATCTGGCTATAAATGTAATCGGTAGGTAGGACATTTAATACCTATAGATAGATAGATAGATAGATACTCTTTATTGCACAACATACAAAACTTAAAAGCTAGGTATACAGAGATACAATGTACAATTTAGGCGGTCTTATCGCTGGGAGCGATCTCTACCAGACAACCTTCAGGTAAAGGACATTAGATAGAAGAGGGGAGGGTGGTGCAATCCTTTAGATTTTGAATATTGATTAAGTAAATTATAGTATAAATACATATATCTAGATAATAAATAAATAAATAAACACGTTATCATACACTAATATATACGAATATTAACTTACTATAATACAATATAACCTACACAAATTATATACAATTATATAAAATATACTACTATAAGGTTATAATAGATAGACCTATATGAATAATTAAGTAAATAACACACTTAAAAATTTCATCTCGTCCACGAGATAAAATTTTTAAGAGTGTTATTTACTTAAGAATAAATTGCAAACGATTGCTTTAAAAATATCAACTACTTATATATGAATAATAATAAACTATTGATAGTTACCTTTATGAAATCACTTGCTAAAACGCTGTCTATGTTTAGTCATTAAATAGGTAATTTATGGCCAGATAAAATGGCTTATTCCCGCTGTGAAACAAGTGTTTAAAAAGTGTTCATGGGCGGCGATGATTACTTTCCATCAGGTGACTCGCTTGCTTGTGTGTCCGCCTCTAGCATAAAAAAAAAACCCGCTGCTCACCCCCTCTCGGTACAATATTTTTTTTTTATTTATAACGAGTTACATAAGACAAATACAAGGTAAATAATTCAATGACGGTACAACAAAATCATCGTCGGTTTTACCGTGCACCGCAGATACGACAATCGGTCGCAAATATAATAGGGAACTTGGACTACACAATATAAACATCACCCGCGCGCAAGCAGGACCCGCTTGGGCCGATCATAGAAAACATGGGTATTTTGTGGGTACGAGTAACTTATAATAAAATGTGTCGGTCACACGGGGTGATTTTACTGTCATTTATTATTTAATTCGTTTGTGTTAGTTCGTAATAAATAATTTTGTTTAAGTTTGATTTTATGTTTATATCAGTAATTTAAATAAGAAGTGGACTGCGAGAATAAGCCGTAAATTAGAATATGTTAGTTAACCAAATATATTTACAGAACCCAAAACAAACAAACTGAAAAAGTACTCTTTCACTGTCACCTTTAAGATTAGAAAAATATGACACTATTTGTATGGCAATTTAATATTTAGTGAACTGCATCTAAAAATAATAGGTATTTACCCATGATTTTGCGGTTTTGAATTGAGATTTTCTGAAAAGTTGTACTGTATTTTTTTTGCTTTTATTTTTTACAAAGTAGTTAACTAACTAATACTAATTAGGTCATGGAAATAGAAAACGGTTGTTTTATAGGTTTAGGTAGAGTTCGCGCCACAAAAAATGTTCTGCGGCAAAACACGGAACTAAAATTTTAGATTCCTTCCACCTTATTCTAAATAGCTATTTTAAGTTATTAGGGTACTAAATGACATGTCATCCCATTCCAGCACGTAATGTTTAAAGCTCGCATGAATTTAGTTCCGGAACTATCCTTAGCTTGCAATTTGTAATAAGGGGTAGGTATAGTGTCTATTAACTTATTTTAGATTCTTTGTGTCTATTGTCTATCTTAGTTAGACTGTACCTTACAAAAATAAAAAGTCTATTTTTTTTATTTTTCCTGTCACAAGATTGCGATAATATATACTCTGCATTTAAAACCCTTTAAACCTTTTGTAAATAGGTAAGTACCTTTTATTTAGGTGCGATGCCACAATTTCACGAAATGTGCGTAGACGTACTAAACTCCCTAACACTGCCAATTAAAGACATCAACGCGCGAAATTTTTAGCAATATTGGTATTAGCTAATGAAGCTACTAAACCCAGCGTGCTCATTTCGACGTGACGGAAACTTATTTTGATTAAGACGTGAGCCTCATTGGTCATGTTTTTTTTGTTCGCTTTTCATACGGGACCAAGTACCTATAGGTACGGCTCTAGAAAGCCATAGCTTTCTAGAGCCTTGGATCTAACATAAGAATGAGCAGAAAGTAATAAAATAGGGGTATTTAAAACAAGTATACCTATGTAAATACATCATCGTCAGCCCATTTAAGTCCCCACTGCTGGGGCACGGGCCTCCCTCAATCACATGAGGGGTAATGACATACTCACCACGCTTGGCAGACGGGTTGGCGAGGGTTTTGATATAAATGCAGAGTTTTCCTTCTCTGGGTGCTGATGATCAGCTTTACCGTCGCCTTTTACAACACCTCGGTAAGAGTGAGGGTGGCCTATTCTACTTTGCCGGGATCCACACAGCTCATGTAGATACATAGGTTAGACCTTTCTACATAAGCTTTAGCTACTTATTTCATAGATATTTTATTTACCACTTAGACAACCTAACATGGGTATTTTATTGTGCAATTTGAGTACCTACACTTGTATTTATCTATTTACACGTCTATGCACAGACAGACACATCAGATTACTATAATTATGGAAAACCTCAATTGATAATAAACCAAACATTTTTGACTTTAAGATGAGAATCGATTGAGTTGAGTGTGGCTGTCCGTTACTAAATGTGACCGTTTTTCTGCTGATTACCACACTAGTCGAAACAGAATTTCAGACATAGGCAGGTGATTAATTTTTCTTATCAACATTTTGTATGACTTATGCAGAGAAACTAGTCATGAAGTTGGTAAAAAATTAACATAATTAGTAAATACTTATTATTTTACTCCTTTTAATTGGTTATTAGTGGATAATGGATATCCTACCTACATTGTAACTTCAGTGCCTTGTATGCCTACATATTGTATGTAAATAATAGGTCTTTACTTATGAAATTGCCTTAATAACTCCTGAAATAAGATTTAGTCTGAAATCCAAATAAAATTATAGTAAGATGCCATACTATAATTTTATTTGGATTTCAAACTATATTTTAGGATTTATGTAAATAAAGATCACATAATATTGTAGGTAGGTACATAGGTATTTGTGATGCAACAAAATATCTTGAAAATGACCCTTTTTTTGCTTGGCAGAAATTGACGTTTTTATCAATAACAAGTTTTTAACTAAGAAACATTCTTAATTAAAAAGTTATTCCTTCAACTTCTAAGAAAATCGCCATACAAAACGACAATTTCATAAGTAGGTAATACTGACCGGATGGCGCAATTGGTAGTGACCCTGCCTCTTAGGCCAAAGGTCGTGGGTTCGATCCCCACCCTGGTCAAACATTCGTGCGATGAACACTTGTGTTTGTTCGGTGTCTGGGTGTAATATATGTATTTAAGTATATATTTGTGTTCCTCTGTTGTTTGATATCTGTAACACAAGTGCTTAAGCTACTTAGTACGGAATCAGGTCAACCTATGAGATGTTGTGAGAATTATAAATAAAATTATATAAATAGACCACAGTATAGACCTAAATTAATAGTTGGGTGTATCTAAGTGATCTTCTATTCACAATAAGTAAGATTACAATATGGCTTTTACACTAATAATGTTGACATACTTATTTCTAATATTAACTTACCTACCAATGTATTCTAATAAATTGTTACTACTTAAATTTGAATTTTTATTATTAACTCGCCTATACAAGTACCTCCATCATCATCTCAGGATGTTATTTATTCCTAGTTGCATCCAAAGCCGTCGCTTTGGACCATGATCAATTTTTAGGGGTCTGGTAATGATTGTGAAGCGACTGCTCATCTGATCTTCGCAACCATTGAAAACAGAGGAACCGGACCAACAGAATCAAAGTTTTAGAAACTAAGTATTCGAAATGTGTACGAATCCCCACTCGTTTTATCTCACCGCCGAGTTAATTGTAGAAATAAGTAAGTATGCATAAAGATTTGAAAAATCCAGATGCATATTCGGATTCGTAAGACCTCCCGTTAAGAAGGCGTACCTAAGTTCTTATCCACTGAACTAACTCGCCTAATACCTAAGTATTACAAATAATAGAAGCTTGCGTCAAGCACTTAAATACCTATTTACCAGCTATCCCGCCTAGTAGTTACAGTAGGTACCAACTTACTCGTATTTACATATCTATGATTTCAATGAAAAGATCGACATAGGTAAGAGTAGACGCCCGAAAGTTGATTTAGGTAGGTACATGTAAAAATTTAGATAGAGCGGTGATAGCATATAGCATGGTTATGAAACAACCACCTTTTAAACGGGAGGTTCGTAGGTCCGAATGCGGCTATGTACCTTTACGTTTAATGGAAACCATCGTGAGGAACCCGGCATTTTCGAATTTGTTGGATGGACTTAAATTTGTTTTGATCCTTTTAACGTGTAGGTAATTAATTGTTTTGATCCTTAAGCCTACCATGATTCATTTACTGGTTCCCCTGTTTAAGAGGGGCAAAGCCCAGCCGGAAATCGCTACGTTGTAATTCTAAGAGACTTACCTACCAATTGAAGCCTTGGACCTTACAGCCGTCGCTTTGGAGCCCGGGGTTCGTTAGGATTCCAAGCGTAGGTACTCTGGGCTGCGAAATGACCAGTTTGGACGCATCCGGGTAAGTAACTCCGACACGCTGTAGTCAACTAAAAAGTATCTAAGATCTTGCTCCTCGATCTTGATGTGCTATAGGTTACCTAGGTTTTATAAGAATCGATGAAAGTACCACAAATGAATACCGCTTAAATAAATAACTTATGATTACGCACTTGCTTGCAGGCATATCTTCATACTTACCCCATACCTACAAAAAGGTTTGCGCTTTGCTGTTACAAAGTTCCATGTCGACGAATTTGCCGGTGTATTCGATTGCACAAGCAGCCCCTGCGCTCACACGTAGCACAGTTCAAGCGATTTTGCCGGCTTACTGGAATACCGCTACGACTGCTGACCGTACTTAAAATGGCAAATAAATAAACACTTACGTAAATAAAACTGTGACATAAAGTCACAGTTTTATTTACTAGTGACCCTCGACGACCTTCATAACGCCTTAAAATTATATCGCTCATCCGGTCACAATTTTATTGCATTTTCAGAAAAAATGCAATTGTGATGTTAGTCTACCGTTATATCTACCAACTGGTTTAGAGCGATGGTCGCTCAATGGATAAGAACGCGAGTGATTCGAAACCGAGCATGTACCTCTGGATTTTTCAAACCTCGTAAATCCGTATTTTCTACCATTAGCTCGGTGTTAAGGAAAAAAATCGTGAGGAAACCTGCACGAACGGATTGTTTCTGAAACGTGTAAACATGATTCAGTTGGACCGTACCCCTGTAAGTACCAGACTCTCAAAATCCTGGTCTAAGCGTATCCTTTGCTCCAATGGGACAGTTTTGGACGCAACAGGGAACTTACACGCTTCGATGAGGTGAGATAGGTACTATAACACTAAGTTTGTAATAGATAGGTAAAAATAACAAATGTCTAGAAAGTTTTTGGAAGTAGTGTCAACTAGAATAGTTTTTGCTTTTAAAAAAATTAGGTACGAAAAACGAAGTCTAGCTTCTTGATAATTAAGATTATTCATTTTATTTCAGGTGCTGGATAGACGACGTCGATACGAATGTAACCATAGCTGCATGGAATTCCTCGAAAATATTAGAGGCAATTCCAAGAACAGCAGTAGGAACTCTTCATAGTTGCCTCATGTATGAAAATAACACAACTACAACTACATCATGTTCAAAATGGGTTTTCGATACTAGGTATAGATCTTCGTCGCGTGCTATCGAATGGGGTCTAGTTTGCGATCGTAGATGGATGGGCGCTTTAGCACAAACTATTTACATGCTGGGCGTGTTTACGGGAGCAGTGGTATTGGGTGGCATGGCCGATAAATATGGCCGAAAGAAAATATTCTGCTGGTCAGGAGTACTGCAACTTATTTTTGGTGTCGTAGTGGCCTTCATACCAGAATACTGGTCATTTTGCGCAGTGCGATTCGTCTATGGAATATTTGGATCCGCCGGTTCATACATAACCGGATTTGTATTAACTATGGAGTTAGTTGGAGCGAGCAAGAGAACTGCCTGCGGCGTGGCTTTTCAAGCAGCTTTTGCCGGCGGTATCATGTTGGTAGCAGGATGGGGAGCTCTCGTCGACGACAGACAGCTTCTCCAAATCATATATGGCTTACACAGTCTTCTGCTCATCCCTCATATTTGGATCATGGATGAATCTCCTCGTTGGCTTTGGGCTCAAGGTCGTGCCAAGGAATCAGTCGATATTATCATAAAAGCCTTAAAATGTAACCGATCTGATGACACAATAGACAGAGCAGAAATGGTTTCCATAGGAAGAGTCGAAGTAACCAAAGGGGTAGAACAACAAAAATCATCTGGTGGGACATTGGACTTATTTAAGACTCCCAATTTGAGAAATAAGACACTGAACGTGTGCCTATGCTGGTTTGCAAACTCCATAGCTTATTATGGCCTCACTCTGAGCACTGGCAAACTGGAAGGTAATCCATATTTAATTACGGCAATTTTAGGATTTGTCGAATTTCCAAGTTACACGGCTGTTATTTTACTCCTAGATAGATGGGGTAGAAGACCATTGATCAGTTCTATGATGATAATTGGTGGAATAGCTTGTGTGGGTGCGACTTTCCTTCCCGCTGGAAGCACAGTGTCAACTGGAATAGTAATTGCCGGAAAATTGTTTATAGCGGGATCTTTTGCTATTATTTACAATTATTCGGCGGAGCTGTTCCCTACAGTTGTGCGTAATTCGGCAATGGGACTTGGCTCAATGTGTGCCAGGCTTTCTGGAGCTTTGACTCCATTGATTACCCTACTTGATTCGTTTAATCCTAAAATACCCGCAGTAACTTTTGGAGTAGTGGCTCTGGTGTCTGGAGTTTTATGTTTATTTTTGCCGGAGACTATGGATCAACCTATGCCACAATCGCTAGAAGATGGTGAGAACTTCGGCAAAGGGGACACGTGCTTTACTAGTTGTTTAGGAAAAAAAAAGGCAAATAATACATATTCAGTAGAAGACAAGGCTGCGGCAGAATCAATGGTGCCGTTGGACGATATGAGTAGGAAAGCTTGAAACGTAGGTAGTTGTAATGTCGAGTAACGTTATTCGGAAAACCCAATGCTTAATGACTTGTTGATAGTTCTTTTCATAGTTCCGTTGCTTTTGATGAGAATGTGATAATAATAATGATAAAATGTGAAGTCTGTTGGATTTTAAAATAAGTAGGTACCTAATCTACTTCATAGTTTTGATGATGTGCCTTACACTGTGAATGTGATATGTAGCTAATATTTTGATTGATTGTTTGATTTGTGCCAATAAATATCTACATATTGTAGGTATTTATTAATTTGTATAAAATGTACATATCTAATAAAATTATTTTATTACTTAGAAATTTTGTTTTAGTAAAGGTATCTGTAGATATGTTCTACAATTAATATAATGATAATAATATCCTCCAACCGATTTCGGCTAAGGCAGCCAATTCTAACGATGAGCCACTTACGCAGGGTATAGTGCTCAAGTGTGTGCGCAAACACAAGTGCACTCTCTATAACCTTGTCCTCATATATCTACCGGTGGAACACCAGTGTGACACGACCGGAGAGGGATCGGGCGCAGGACCAATGGCTTAACGTGCGTTCCAAGGCACGGGGGTACAAGACCGCCAACTTCCAGACTCTGGGCTGATTCTGAGAATTTCTTCACTGAAAAACTAAGGATACAAATTTTTACCCGACTCGGGGATCGAACCGGGACCCCAAGCGCAGCCGTCGCTTTAAAGTGCGACGCGCTACCCACTGCGCCAAGTAAATGTTATGCACATAGGAGCACAGCGGGCATTCGCCGAGGATATGTAGATCATTTCGCCAATTTCTACACGAAAGCAGGCGCAGATGGAAAAAACATGTAAGTCTAATAGATTTTAGCCGCTGAACCTTAACCATTATGATATAATTTGGATTCTTAGGTACCTACTTGCTTTATGGTATAGAAAAATATGATACCTATTTATATGTTGCAAAAACATTAAAGCAATAATTGTATCTACCGATAATGTTTTCTTTTAGATCGATCCAACTTACACAGGAAAAACACAAATAGAAACTCAATATAATTTATATTTACACCAAACAATAAGAATTTAAATCACAGTGAGATTAAAAACATCGATAGAGGATTAAATCCACGAATGAACATACAGTAGAGTACAGGTAAGTAGATGCGTTAGGAATGTGCCTAATGCTAACAATCAATGAATTCGTCCGATAAATTACGGCGCGCAAGTAGTAGGTATATAATGATATGATAGGTCTCATTTCACAAATACGCGTCATTGGTACCCACCTAATACCGAATTTGTCGGATTGGTTCAATTCACAGAGATTCATGTAGGTATGTTATAGGATTTATGATATTAATTTTTTTTTAAAGTAGGTAGGTACCTATTGGTCTGGACACGTCTACGAAAAGAACAATTTTTTTCTTACTTATTTTAGATCTTTTCATACAAGCTAGTATTTCCTATTAACACGATGGGGTATTTAGACGTGCAGCGGTCGCCCGGACCAGTAGGTATTATTTTACATACATCTTCACTACATTAATTGGAACGTAAAACGGTGTTTACCAATACTTTCCTGTCACAATACACTTGTTTGCTTTCATTCATTACAATGTTATCGCATGCCTTCAGAGCGTGAATGCTCACGTTTTCAAATACCTAAATAAAACTACCTAGGTAAGTAAAAAGGAACCATAGAAACTATAGCAAGCACGTAAGGGGTGTTGGGTTATGTGCACACATCGTATTAACAAGGAATATGTATTCTCTAATATTAGCTTTTCCTACGTCACCTTCTGTATATGATACCTATGCATCAGAAGGTTCATATATACCTACCTAACTTTTATTAACCATATCAAGGACTGCCATTACATTTAAGATATTTTAACATAACAAAACAAAAAGATATATTTATGAGGAAAATAATTATAACACAATTAAAAGCGTAAGTATGAAAAACCCTAAAAACACTTTATTACGAGATAAGGCAATTTGAAAATTTCCATCTACTCTTTATGCTGCCATAATAAAGGACCACAATGCTTAGTTATTTCTCGATCAGATTTAAAATATGTATGCAGGTAGGTACACTAAATAAATTGTACTCTCTCATGGACGGATGGCAGCCCTCGAGCATATACAACTCATTCACTGCTACTGCTGTTTTAACACATTTCAAGTGTTACATCTTTCTAGTTGCCATGCCGATCCATATGTTACGCACGTACTAAATGCAGATATGTCGAAGGCACTAGGTAAATTACAAAAACTGTAAATTATATGCATGTGGCAGTGAATGGGTTAATTTAACGTTATGTTCCTTAAATGGAAACACATTGCCAATTTTAGCTCCTTGTAAAGAGTGAAGTATTTATAAGTACACGAAAAACGAACTTAGTGTCCACAATTTTTATCATCAAAAGAGTTCTAAAAGTTTTTAAAAATTTAAAAGAACATAATATTATTAACAAAAAGTTTCGTCATTATTAAAACAGTAAAATGAAGTTGAGATTACATTATAATAAGCCTGCAAGATCTTGCAAGCACCTAGTAAATGGTTTATAAAAACTACTTTAACAATTTTATATTAATAACTAACTCACAAGCCACAATTTCTTAAAATGCTCAACACCTTAGAAAACACAATTCGAACTTGATGCTCTGGTAGATCTAGCAGTTGTGCTACATTGGGTGGGGTTTTCATATTTTTGCCATTACAAATAGATGGTAACATCTAATATTCTACCTACTGGTACGCTTTTTATGAATGTACAAACCTTCAAAAGATTTCAATAAATAACATTTATTTTATTTATTATTAATTTGAAAAATCATCAACTACCGACAAACCACCTAGGTACACAAATCATTTTGAGCATGACATGATAGCAGCAATCCTTTTTAATCAATACTTACATCTTTATTTCCACAAGCCCAATAACAAGATAATTATTCAATAATTTTATGTGCATTTGTCAGATAAATAAAAATACAGAGCCTTAATAAACTAAATTAACATTACAAACATTGGTCCATTGATATTTATGAAGACATAATAATTAATCTCATACATTATAATGTATGTAATAATGCATTGATTTCATGTAATAATAAGGTACATACTCATTATTTAATATAAAATATTGCTTGAAGGGGCCAGTGCAAATAAGAGAATGTAAACTATGTATCTATGTATATTTGCAATCCAAACCTCAAAATTCTATTTTTATATTAATTTTGCTTGATGCAAAAATATTTGTTTATTATTTACAATGGTTTAACAATAGTTATTTTGTGATTATTTCACATTAGATATCACAAAATTCTAATTCTACCATATCAATTTCATAGGATTTTATTTAACAAATCAAAATTCCTTAATATTTTTTAAAGTAAGTATAATAAGAAAATTATTCAATGTTGACTAAAACTATAAAGGCCCTGTTTCACAATCACTGGTTACAAGATATAATTTAGGAATCATCATAACTATAAAACAGTAAAATGCAAACTACTGAAAAATTAAATTTATGCTAAGACTGTGAAACAGCTTTTTAGTTCTTATATGAATTTACTTATTAGAATATTGCAACATTAAATAAAATTTAATAATATTAGAAATAGTGAGTTGTAGACATTTATAAGAATTTCAATAACAATCTTTACATAACACATAGAGATCAAAAGTAGACATTGACTGACTTGCCATGAAGTTGCCTGATTTGCATGTTTGGTGGTCATCAGCTGGCATCATAATTTAAGTAATAGTCATTCCTCATCTTAGCATATAATTTTTAGTTGCATCCAGCCGTCCTAAAGTAGACTTGGACCAAGATCCAGGATTCAAGAGCTTAATTTACATAAATGTTCAGCTGATCTTTTTAGGCATTTTGTGACTTAACAATTGTTGGAATTTTTGGTACATAACCAATTTAATTATATTTAAATTTTACCCACATTTTGGGTACCTAAATTTAAAATCATTTATAAAATTATAATAAATTACTCAATATTTTGAATAGGTAAGGTATGTACTGTTAATTCTGTAGTTTATTGTTCATGTTCATGTATTGTCTTTTAAATAAATTGATATTCTACTAAACACTAAATTATATGTTAGTGAATTATAATAAATGTAAAAGCAAATTTAGGCATTTTTTAATGTAGGTACCCCCTCTATGTGATAAAATATATAGCACCAATTTTTAGTGTTGCTTTGAAAAACTCAAACAAATAGTAAGCTATCTATGCAAGCCTAACAATCACACCAGTGACTTCCCTGACTTGAAATTTTTGGTTACAGTGAATATTATGACTCTTTGGCATCACAGGTCACAAAAATTGACATGTGATATTTAAAAAGCATCCATACCTCTACTCTAATAATAAATTATCTAGACTGTTTACAAAGATCATATCAATATTCTGGACAACGAGTATGCGGAATTGAACAGCCCACTTTCCCACTGGCCTCAGCTGTCAATGCAGTATGAACAATAATCGCTGGCTGCGTAGGAGTCGGCGCATGGAGCTCATGGCTCTCTCCAGGGGCTAAGCTGGCCAGGGCTGCTAGAAGATCATGATTAACTAGGGGCTCACCTTCTTCGCGCGGCTCCCACCCCACCGGCGGGCTAGACGGTGGCGAAATAAGGAACTGTTTCACTGGGGCAGGAGGCCTTAGATTTTTGAACGATACTGGAGTAACTGGCTGAGCGAAGTAACAATTAATGCACGAATTGTAGAACTGATACTGGTGTAACTGAACTCGGGCGTTTGCCGCTGCCAAAGGGTTATCATAGTTGACACGCAAGCGTCTGAAGCTTCGGAGCCACTGAAATGTTACATTATCCGAGAAAGTGCGAAAAAGATCCTCCATTTCCTTTTTTAGTTTTTCGTCCGCAAACACGTTGCTATGAATATTAGTGACGATCACGGACTTCGGTATATCATCGAAGTCATCAATTTCGTCTTGGCCATCACTTTCGTGTTCTAAATTGGCGATATTAGGATGAATATTGGGCATACCATCTTCTTGGTTGATATACACATCGTCGTCTTGGAATGATTCGTCTTCTTCCTTCTGAGCCATCGTACAGGTATATTTATCAGTCCAAGTAATCCAAAACTTACTCTCAGTGTTATTTATAGTGCCAAAAATGCATAATATCTACAGCCAAAATGTTATTTTTTTGTGACAGACATCTGTCTGACATCTGATTAATCGATCATAATTGTTTTTTTTTTGGTGCAAAATGTCATGTTTTGTTTTAATTTTGTTTTTTTCTCAAGCTCGCTCCACATATTATCTGCGATTTACGGCGCGAAGGCACTGAAGAAGGTGCGAAGACTAGAGTCCTTTGTTTATCTTAAAGAAACAAGAAATCGTAAATTTTTGGGCCTCGGGAGTCTTTTCGTGGTGCGACGGAATTTGTAAAATAGAAATCGCTGCGAAAAATATGTGAATCGGATACACACTTCACGTTCGCGGCCGGCGCGTGATTCGTAGGCTAAGTCGGGAGCGGGCTTGCCCGGCCTGAGTTGCAGAAAAAAAAAATGTTATCTGTGACGGCAACTTATTGGTCTGTGGATTGTGTTCTATGGTCTGTGGTGACTGCCTAGGTTGTTTGTAAAGATGGCGCAAATGATTGATAGCAGTGACAAACAATATGATTTTATAAATCATATGTCATCCCTGTTATTCGGAATCGTGGTCACAGCGAATGTGATTTCACACTCGCGATATAAATCGCAGAGCGGTTACTGTTCATGCGCGCAATGATCGGCAGTGACAACTCACACCCAGTCGCTGCGCGCGTCGCGTGTACACCAAATGATATATCATCAAAATATGACCAAATGACAAAATCTGACGCACGCAGTGAGCGGCTGGGTGCACGAGCGAGACGCATTTACACTCACCGGTGCGCGTGCGAGCAGCGCGTCCGTTGAGACGAACTGCTAGCTTGTGTCACTCACTGCTATTTTCAACCAACGCATTCTAAAATAAACCATAACATTTTGAAATATAGTAGTATTTTAAATGTAGTTTGCAATCATAATCTTAAGACTGCGCGGTGCTGCGATTTTTACCGGTGGTCACAGTGCCTGCTCGGCTTCTTTCGGCTGTTGAGCGTAGTGCAGTGACCGGTTAAATAAAGCCTTAAATCATTGAAATATGGTCGTATTTTGAGGCAGTGAATTTACTGTCGGAGATTGTCAGTTGAGTGAGTGGCGGTGCTACACTGCTTTATTATGACAATTTGTTACTGTAGTTGTTCGCATTACAAATTAAACCTTACCTGAAAGTACATATGATCGTATTTTTATTCAAAACATAGTACAAAACAAAACAGGTATACTCTAAACAAATTAATATTATCCTAAATAGTACGATAGCAATCAAGCCTGTAACTGTTTTTTTTGATAACCAATTATGTGGGAGAGCCACGCTTAGGCATGAATGGACCGGCTCGACCGTAGTGATACCACTGCCTCTCTGCCAAAAGACCGGCGTGAAGCAGCGCCTGCGCTGTGTTTCGCCGTGTTAGTGAGGTTACCGGGGGCCCAATGGGGGGGAAGGGGAAAAGGTTGGCAGCGCACTTATGTCTCCACTGGTGTTGCGGGTGTCTATGGGCGGCGGTAATCGCTTACCATCAGGTGATCGTCTGCTCGTCTGCAACCTCATAAAAAAAAGTAAAATAGCAGTATGAAAAATAGCAGGTCACAGTGACAAAAAAAAATGATTATGATTTTTAAATAGCAATCATTTCCATCCTTAGTTGTTTGTTTCGTTTGTACCACAGACCATAGAGTAACTTATATACCATTGGACCAAGTTCGTACTTTCGTTTTCCTGGAATGTGTCAATAAATTCTTTTCGGATAAGGTTATTTGTTGTTAGTGTGCATGGCCCTCAATCAAGAAATAACTATCAATGTGATTCGTTATTTCGTGACAAATTTGTTTAAGTGAAGCATAAGTTTGGTATCCTCGGCTAGTAAAATTAACATGAAAATGGCGGGTTTGGAATCCATGGTAGTTGAAGAAGCAAAAATTAATGAAAAACCCGTCGACAGAGAAAAGGTAAAAAGCTCCATACTTAAATACTCTCCACACTTATATAAATGAAGGTATTTATTTCGTTTTAAAGAGTTTCTTTGGCCAAACATAACCTCGTTATTGTAGGTTATATCCAATATTTAAGCCTTCCAAAGGTTCAGTTCGCTACAGTAATATTCCATCTCAAATTAGGTATGTACCTCTGTATATTAATTTAATGCATATATTTAGTTTATTCTTACATAAATTATTATTATATATACCTACTTGCGTGTAGCATAATATTCTTATCATTTTCATAGTTTATAAGAATGAATTGTATAATTCATTTTATTTTTATATCTTTTCAGACTTGTCCATTGTTACTTCGGGTATTTTGTTCTACTGGTCGCCACAACTCGCCTGGTGACTATGCTCGTGGAAATGTACCCCAAAATGAGTTGCAAATATACACATGGATGGATGCTACACTACGGGAGCTCACAGGTCTCGTGAAGGAAGTGAATCCAGAAACCAGACGCAAAGGGACTTACTTTGACTTTGCAATTGTGTATCCAGATACTAGATCACCCACATATCGTATGAGGGAAATAGGTGTCACATGTTCAGGGCAACGTGGTGGTGATGACAATAAGACTTTGTCTCAGGTCAAATTTCAAATTGGAAATTATTTAGACATTTCAATTACTCCACCTAATAGAATGCCACCTCCGATGAGACGAACCCAACCTTATATGAATAATAGACCTTATTAGATGGTAAATATAATTGTAATCGTAACGTTTAAGATTATCTTAGATTGACATTTTTAGCATTGTCTTAATTTACATTTTGTGTCAAAACTCATGCCTAATTCATTTGGAATTAGTTGCCAGTGTCATAATTTGTGCGTTAATAGTAAAAAATAGCTGTGTATGTGGACCTAGATAGATTCTATATTACTTTTAAATATGTGAGCATTGATAATTAATAAATGAGCAGTCATACTCTAATTTTATATACTTTCATCGTAAATCTGCGTCTTATTGACTTTATCCTATATGATATTTTTTCTAGAAAAAACTAAATAATGTGAGATATTATTGTAAATTTTAGTTATTCTTCATACGGTCCTTTTCCGCAATCAGGCAGCAGTTGTGCCCATTTTGCGAGCAGAGGTAAATTTTAGTTAAAGTCCAGTGTGTGTCCTTCCCTCCCCTCTGCTAGCTAAACGGATGGTTGATCTTATGGAAAAAATCATGATAGTAGTATCTGGAACCCTTTATTGCGTGTGTGTGACACACTCATCGCCAGTTTTTTTTGTGTATGATTAGATTCTCATTGTTTCATGTAATATGCTGAAAACTTTAATAAAAAAGACAAGCTTACATTATTATTTTTATTTCCACATGATCTTTGTGACACATTTTTCAACAAACGATCAAACATGCATCACAATAAGCAGATGACTCTTTCTCATTATTATGACAACATAAATGTCCTTATTTATAATTTTATTTCCCTAAAATAAATACATTTAACTTAAACTAGTGATGTACAGGTGATCTGAATGGCCTCTTAGATTTTTTACCCATGGCATTGAGATCAATTGTGATGCCATTAGGCAGTACTGCTTTATTTTCTTGATAATCTATAAAACCCTTTTCTTCTTGGTCATCTTTAGTTTTATCACATGCAATGCCAGTTTCATAGTTGTATTCTCGCTTCAAACCGTCGGGGTCGACATAGCCGTATTTACCGCGTGTGATACAATCTATGCCAATAATTTCTTCCTTGAAAGATCCATCGTCGTTTTCGAAACCCCATGTAATGCTTCCATCCTCGTTTTCTTCTCTGTATTTGCGAATTATTTGCGCGACAGGCTTTTTCTCTCTGTTATGAGATGGTGTGTACCTTTGCGGTGGCGCGCTTTTTACTGGAGCGCGGTTGACAGGCTCCTGCGGCCGGGAGTACTGCCTGACGGGTTGGATAGGTGCGTCTTCCTCCTCGAGGAAGGGTTTGGGCTCGGGCCTGAACACGGGCCGCTGCGGCCTGCTTGAGAGCGGTTGCAGTCTGACGGGCTGTGGTTTCGGCTCGTTTCTGATGGGGGCAAATTGCGGAGCAATTAGTGGCCTGTACTGAGTCGGTTTAATCGGTTCAGGTTTTAAAATGGATGGCGTGGTTTGTTGGAACGGCGATGCGTTGAAAACAATCGGCGGTTTCGGTTGAGACGTCGTTGTAATGATGTCGAAGAAATTATTCTGCGGTTCTGGTGTCGAGAAAAGGTTTGGTGCGAATGGGGTGTTAGTGTTGATTTCAAAATCGTCTTCTGGTTCTTCCGTTACTGGTTTGGGTGGCTCTTCAATCGATTGAAGGCTAGGGCGTGGTGAGGCATCCACCGATTTGAAGGAAGGTCTGGCGAGGCCTGGTCTCCTGCCGCGAGGTAAGGGTCCGGGTACGGGTGCACTGTGCAGTCTTCCTTGCCGGAAGCCACCTCTCGAGGGTGGCCCTCCAATTTGAATAGCTCCGGGAATCTGTAGTCTTGGAGGTATGGGTGAGTCATATTGTTGAGCATAAGCTGTTGCTGCGCACAGCATACATATCTGTAAAAAACAAAATTACTAGTTAGAAACTAAAAGTAGCAACTGCCTTTGGATTAACTCCCAAAATCTTTCTACTTCTTGTTTTACAAAATAATGCTCTGATCATAAATTAGAGATCAGTTTAACCTTAAATCAGCTGCAAGCTGCCACAGCGAAAGCGATTCTAAGATTCGCAATCGCAATTGAAACTATTCTGTTGTGAGACTGGGTTCACCTTCGATAGGCATTTATAAAACTACCTACAATCATTACTAGGTCATAAGCAGAGGTCGGAATTAGGTAGAGTTCTATATGTACTTGCGTCTAAAGTTCGATATTATTATGGATATTATTGAAATTTATTTTGGCAGTATCACCTAAAGTAGGTGCTGCAGATACATCATTGTGACTAGATTCGATTGTCTCATAAAAACAATCTTTTAAATTAATAAATCAAGGGTTTTTTTTCAACTTTTTATAATTAATTACGATATTTGAGGCATATCTTCTTTGTTCTCTCTTTCGCTGTATGAAATCACCAAAATAACTACCTTATTACGACTTCTAGTGATAAGGTAGGTAAAACATCATGAACATAATTTAATGTTAATTTTTATATTCAAACAACAATAAGTGGTCATCAGCATCGCGAATACGCACGAGCGATTACTGGATACAGTTGTTTTTATGAAAACGTAGGTTGGCTCAATTTGGTAGGCGGAATGCCGGCGGGCGGCCACGCAACGAACCGACATACTTTCAAGACTCGTGGACCTTGCTGGACTAATGCAGTCTACACTTGACTCGATATTCAACCGATACGATCGCGCCCTGCCTTACTAACTGTTATTGTATTATTATAATAGTGCTGATTAATGTAGGTAGGTACCTATTGCGCCAGATGAATTAATTTCTTATTGCATCACGTCGAATATGAAAAGGATATGTTGGCGCACTTATTTATTACAAGATAGAGAGATCATTTCATTCATTACTAACAAAATGGTCAGTAGGTTTAAAGGGAAGTAACTATTACACTATTCAGGTACATAGGTATATTTAGTATTTTAAACCTATTACTATTCACGTTATATTCGAGTGTTTGTAATGATGAGTTAATAGCTTATTAGGTGCCAAGATAATGAGTGTTCGGAAGCAAACGGTTATTCTGCCTTAATACGTACTGACTAATGTGATAATTATTATGTAGGTGTATGTATGAATTTGTAAAAATAAACGTATTAATAACTACTAACATCGGTTTTTACTTGAGCCATGATAGCTCAGTGGATAGGAACGTGCGGGAGTCAGGTTCGAGTCCGAGCATGCTTCTCTGGTTTTTTCAAATCTACCTATGTGCATATTTTTACCATCAGAAAAACATCGTGAGGAAACCTGCACAGTTTGTATAGTTGCTGAAACGTGCAACCGTGATGATCTAGGTGATCTGCTTCTCATGTCTAAAAGGTTGCGAATGTCAGTCGCATCACTGTAATTACAGGACTTCCTAGATCTTAGGCTGGATCATGGTCCAAACGTACCCCGGGCTCTAAAGCAAGGGCTTTGGACACAACCGGCGATAAAAAGATGATGATGATCTGTTTCTACTTCACCTCTAAGAATAAGTTTGATCGTGCGCATTATTTTCACCAGAGTTATAGCAAAAGTTTATCATTTATTTATTGCGACATTTTGATACCTACATTAAGTTCAGACCCTTAAACATGACCCGGTAAGGGCATCGCAACATACTTAACTCTTATGAAGTTAGATAAAATATTATACTTAATACTATTTCAACACAATTAAAATAATGACATCTAAATTTAAACACAATCAATTATATTAATTATGTTTATATTTTACATTATATGTTACGACAATACACATAAAAATCAAGTATTATGCGAAATAGGTAGCGTAAATTATAATAAATTTGATTACGAACTAGGTATTTTACAGAGTTGTTATCATCATCATTTCGTCCGCCTTAACATTTTACTTGGTTTCGCCATTTTGGAATTTGCCAATTTTTAACTACTGCTAACGAACTAGTAAAGCAATAATTTTGGTCAAACATTCGTTTAAATAATTACTTAACACTCCTCGTATAATTTTACGATATGGATTGAGAAATTGCCGTAGTAGTAGAAGTCGGGTAACTTTAGTTGGCTGAGATATTGTCGCAACCAGCGCAAATGGTGCCCAACTACTTGCTGCCTACTCCACTTTGGGAAATCGATGTTCGTGTTGAAATCGCCCTTGTTTCAGTTTATGCTATGATTGTTTTCTATAACATATTTGCCTTTTTGCCTTTAACATCTATTAATATTTTAAGTGTGGTATTTTAGGTGTGTTTTGGCCGTGTGGTCCCCGGCAGAGTAGAATAAGCCACCCTCATTCTTACCGAGGTGTCGTAAAAGGCGACTAAGGTAAAGCTGCTGGCATGATCATCAGCACCCAGAGAAGGAAAACTCTGCATTTATATCAAAACCCTCGCCAACCCGTCTGCCAAGCGTGGTGAGTATGGCAATTACCCCTCACGTGATTGAGGGAGGCCCGTGCCTCAGCAGTGGGGACTGAAATGGGCTGATGATGATGATGATGATGAATATTTTAAGTAGGTACTATAATGATAGTATAAGAAATGGGCCTTTGCTACGGTTCCGTTATTTACATGATTAAGTATTTATAAAAATCGCGCTTTATATTTATTAGCACTACTTTGTATAGATTTTTAGCCCTAGCTGCAACAAAAAATATGCCGTAGGTACATACGATTACAGTTTATGTTTGAACCCTGGCAAACAGTGAGTGGCCAATAATTTAAATTGGTAGGTAAATGAACGCGTAAATTTTGAAACACAGACCTAATGCCCTTTATCACAAATCGCAAACTATAATCCCGGAACAAAATTCGTACTAGCGCCTTTTAACATTGCGTGTTGGAACGGGATAACATGAGCTTTAGTACGGTAATAACTTCAGATCTCGTTTTTTAATAAGGTGGTTAGTGTTTTTTGTGTTTGTTTTGCTAGACCATAAGTAAAGCTACTGCATTATTTCTGATCTGAAAGTAGTAAGGAAGGTGCCCGCACAGTTCGCTTCCGCCATTCAAGGTGAGGTTGGTTGGTCGGTCACCTGCCATCGATTAAATTACTTATTAAGTCCGATGCGGTAAGCCGTAGAGTGCTCATGTGTTGATTCCGAATGCTACATAATTAGCGTCCTTAAAAAACACATAGGTAGTTTTATTATTAAAAGATTGCGTAAGTAGGTTAGTATACCTAGAATACAATTAGGTAGGACTTAATAGTAGTAGAAAGGGTAGTTTATAATATGTTACCTATACTCTACCTATGGGTAGAGTAGGCTTTTATTTTCATGTCATAGGTGGGAGACGAGCAGACGGATCACCTGATGGTAAGCGATTGCCGCCGCCCATAGACACCCGCGACACCATTGGAATCACAAGTGCTTCCCTTCCCCCGGATTGGGCCTCCGGCACCCTCACTCACGCAGCGAAACACAGCACAGTGCTGCTTCACGCCGGTTTTCTGTGAGGCCGTGGTATCATTCCGGTCGAGACGGCCCATACATGCCGAAACGTGGCTCTCCCACGGTAAAAGTATTATACACGGTAACGTATTCTTTAAAGTAAAGTTTAGCTATTTTATTTGAGATTCCCGCACACACACAACACATAATTGTAGGTTGATAAAACTGATATTTGTATTGGGTCTGGGTATTTGTGGTTCCTGATTTCTAATAATAGTACAAAAGGAAAGATCAACGTGTTTATTTATTTAAATTGAAAATAGCTGTGAGCATCCACTCAATGATTAGGTATTGCGTTCAGGAGAGCGAGCAAATGTTTCCCTACAACTATGGGCATGTAATATCTTAACTAGCACTAATAAGTGCTACAATACTTAAGGCGACGGGTAGCCCTAACTAGCGACACCATTCGTTTTTAATTGTTAGCTACTAAACCGGATCTATTTTAAACAACGGGGTAACAACCTCTCGGCAAACCCTTATACTATTTACTAAATGCCATGCACAAATGTTGGGTCAAACGCGTACGCGAAAAACCGATATTTGTGCATGGTTATTTAATATATAGTATAAGGGTTTGCCGAGAGGTTGTAACCCTGAAATTGTTTAAAATATATCCAGTTTAGTAGCTAAACATTCAAATCGATTGGCTTCGCTAGTGCCCTACCCGTCACCTTAATAAATCATCTAAACACTTCGCTTCGCAGTTTGATATAAAATTGTGTAGGTTTCTTTCGTTTATCGTCAATTAGGTACTATCTACCTACATACTACGTAAGTAAGAATATCTTCAATTGAAAAATGAACCGCCCATGGACACCAGTGCAGTCACGAGTAATTGTAATTTGATTGCAGTTTGATTATTGCATTAAGTACTTGATTTAAACTGTTGATAAAGGTTAGAAGTTTGCCTAGGCATAAGGTCATACTTTCATCTTATTGCATCTCCTTGACTCTTAAAGCAATAATTCATGTCTTCATCCCTATATTATTACGAAACCTGACATTGTTTGAAATGTGAACATCTTCACTTATGCTTCCAAATGTCGAATGTTTCATAATTTCAGTATAGTGCTAAATCACTGTAGTTTCGCTGCCAAATAATTGTACATAGATGTCTAAATACAGGCAAATGGATGTGCTCAATTTAAGCTTTTCGACATCCTATGCTACATATCAAAATATGAATAAAGTCTGCAATAAATAATCAATAAAGTCTCGTTTATTTTTATTTCATCATAGTTAATAGATATCTACTTATCGTAGACATAAAATAGAATCTTTATACGAGTACCTATTTAATTTTAATGTTTCTTGTTCGACTGTGCGAATTTCACGCAACCTAAGTAGGCTATACAATATTAGCTATTTAAAGAAAGTGATTTCCCTCCTCTTCAAGTAGTGGCCCGCAAGTCTCCAGATGTATTTACTTAATTTCGCGAGCATTGAGTAAGTATCCCGTGAGGTTTTCACCTCAGCCTGAGTACAATAACCTTACGGAGTTGGCTCGACTTCCGCGCCAATTTCCGAGTCATTAGCAGGCGTGAAGCGGCGGAAGCATTTGAGTTCGCTCTGAACCGTAACTGATTCCATATCAGGAACTCATCACGTGGATTTTATGGTGATCTTATGCTATATAGAACTAAAACTATATAACTTTCTTAATAGTAGCAAGGGGATGGTGGAATAAGCTGCAGCTCAGAAGTACACTTTCCGCAGTTCAGGCTCCCAACATAATATCAACAGGCAAGCCACTTTGCGTCTATAGGTTAGATCTTGCTAAATATATAGTGATCTGTGGGTTCGACTGTAAAGCTTGTGACATCCATATTTACATCTCTTATTTAAATAATATTTCTTCTAGAACAACTTTCAGATTGACATACATAATAATAAGTGGCTATATTCAAATCACGATTTGATTAGTTGCTATTTTGTTATGTAATGAATTTCACTCTACTCAAATTGTAGAATGTCATCAGTCAATATTAACAATTAATATGTATTAATATATTGGCATGAGTATTTTCACTCTCGTATTTCGTAGACGTAATTTGTAATAAAATTTCTCAGTTCGATGAATAAATAACGTGAATGTATGAATGCATCGTTAAACGATAAATCACTATGCGGAAGCTTAGCACACTTAACACTTAGCTGTTGCTAATATCGAACTAAATACATATTAATCATTATTAACTACCATTTCGATTCAATTGTTGGCAAGCAGTTTGCATATTTTTAGAAATCTGAAGATTGTGTGTGTATAAGGACTATGCAACAGCTGCGATAGCCAGTTCATTTTTATATTCTGAAATCTTTTATACTTTACTTTTTTTTTCTTTTTTTATTTTTTTTATTTCTTTCTTGGAAGCAAATAGGTAAGAAGATAATAAGCCCTTACTAGGTACCTACATGTATGCCAATCATAATTGTAATCTATTCAATTTAGAGATCATCTTGGTTATCGGCATAGTTGTGGCGAAGAGCAAAAATATACTTCGACACACGACGCGACGTAATTTAGTCAAACTTCTAAACAACGTTTTATATATGTGTGATTGAGATATCATTAAATATGTTGGTATTGTAATAAACTTCTAATCCGATTGGCGTCGATACGATTTGTACTGCCGTTCCTATTTCAACCTAATATTGCCCCATTCGAAAACTACTTATTATTTCCACTAGGTACACAATACTTAGGTATTTATTATATTTCATAACAAGGACGTATTTAGCTTATTTTGTAAGTAAGACTGGCTTTACACCCAGATAATGGCAGATTCACTTTATAATCATCCCAAATATTCGGAACAGCAATGTTTTCCAATATATACCTACCTATGTCATACATACGGATTATTTCGATTACCTAGACAAATAAATATACAATATTCAGTGCTTTATTAAGCACTGAGTGTCAGCTGTTATTGGTTCCCGATACGGGTTTTAGACGAGTCTAAGCTACCGATAATTACCGTCTTAATGTGATATAATCTAAGTAATGAGCGATAATGAGCACAAGTAATACGTCATTATTATCGACACGCAGTTGTCGTAACCTATCCTTATACGCACTGGTTAACATGGGTGCTTATATGTTACTTGTTACATTGTACCCACGCTTTAATTAATGTACCTATCTACCTATATCAATAGCTAATCAATACTATACACAGTTATTTCTCATCCCGAAAACTTCATAATACCTAGGTATCGTGAATGAAGTCCATTTCACATGTTATATCAAGAAAAAATACTCAGCTGTGCCATATATTATTGCCGGGTGAATATTCTATTTTGTATGAAACAGCTGATTTTTTTTTCGCTTATTTTGTTAATCTAACATGTAAGTGGACTTTATACCCGATACCTATTTTGAAGTTTTCGGGACGTAAACGATAAAAAAAATAACGGTGAATAAAAAGCGATGGTAGCTCAGTGGTTCTGAACGCGCCTACCATACGCGCCGGGTCGTGGTTCGAATCCGGGCATGCATCTCTGGATTTTTCAAATCTATATGCTTATTTCTACCCTTAGCTCGGGATGAGGGAAGATATCCTGAGGTAATCTGCACGTTTTGGATAGTTTCTGAAACATGTAACCATGATTCATTTTGTTGGTCTGGTTCCCCTACTAAAGGGTTGACAGATCGAAGATCAGACAGCAGTCGCTTCATTGTAATTACCAGATTCCCCAAATTTTGAATCATTTTGGGTCCAAGCGCACCACACGTTAAGATGAGGAAGACCTATATCAAGAGTTATAATTTCATCATTATCCGGCTATTGCAGACGTCCCCTACGGCATGACACTAAACTCAGTTATGGGGCTTTGAAATATTGTGGCTTGCCATACCTAGACAATAAAAGTAGGTACATAATATCCATAATAGTCAGCAGGGCATGCGGGTTGGCGACCGCAAAGCATAGCTTCTTTACCGATGTCGCCGCTGCCCGACGCCGTACTGAAGACCCTAACTAGCGACACAATTGGATTTAAATTGTTAGATACTAAATCGGATCTATTTTAAACAATTTCGGAGTGGCAGTCTCTAAGCAAACATTTAAACTATTTATTTAATAATTGTGCACTACTTTTTGATCTACTTTTGCACTAAAAATTGGGTTTTACGACATAAGTGGCCGTTTTTGGCGGTATTTCGAATTTAGAGTACAAAAGCAGACCCAAAAGTAAAGTACCTATAAGTATTGAATAAATAGTATAGTAGCTTCGAAATTGTGATAAAGATATCTAGTAGCGCAAAATCAATAGGTAACTACTGAAGTTACAATTACTCAGTAGAGTAGATACTGATCTAATTGGGTAAACAAAAAGATGTAATAAAAGAGACATGTTTTTACGCGTTTCTACACTCAAGTTTGTATTAAAACGCTTCGCGGTAATTTTATTTTACTAATGTCTTCATAGTTATTGTTATGGTATCTTCAGCCGCAAGAATGCTATGCGGAAGTTAAAAGTAGAACTGTCACAACTCCTTTACTTAAATGTCTTCCCGTGTGGACCTACAAATACAAGACATGGTCAATATTGGTAAATAAGCTTAAATTATCTCAAAGCTAAATAGTTTTAATGTTTTGTTTTGCCAGAACCTTCGATATGAAAATAAATTTGCCCTCCTAAGAAAAAAACACAACTCCATTTGGAATGTTTCCAAAGAAAAACACAAAAAAAAACGATTGATTACATTTGACATACTCGTATCTTAAACGACAGGCTTTCGATTAAGGGTCTCATTCATAAATGTTTGGTTTAACCAACATTTATGAAACACTATTTGCTAGCTAAAACCGCGTTACAAAGCAGTATTCATTCTTTTTTTAAAATGTTGTATGTTTTTGCTAAAAAAAGGTTTATTGATCGTTTATGAATAAAGCCTACATAGACACAAAACTGGCCGTATGGTCCCCGGCTGAGTAGAATAGGCCACCCTCACTCTTACCGAGGTGTCGTAAAAGGCGACTAAGGTAAAGCTGCTGGCATAATCATCAGCACCCAGAGAAAGAAAACTCTGCATTTAGTTCAAAACCCTCGCCAACCCGTCTGCCAAGCGTGGTGATTTTGGCAATTACCCCTCATGTGATTGAGGGAGGCCCGTGCCCCAGCAGTGGGGACTTAAATGGGCTGATGATGAGACACAAAAAGCCTATCAAATTTTAAGATACTTTTCTTAGGACGGTAGAATTGACAATCGAATTTTTTTTATTGCTTATAATAGGTAGACGAGCTTGCGGCCCATCTGATGGTAAACTGTAACCGCCGCTCATAGACATCAACAATGCCGGAGCACAGTCATGCCGCTGCATAACACTTTAACTTTATCTATTTTTAAATTTATTTATATAAAACGTGTAGCACAAAACAAAATATAGTCTAAGTATGGTCCTATTTAAGTAAGATGGATTTATATCTGTCTGTCCATAGAGACAGACAGATAAAAATGGTGACGGGTGACGCACGCTGCGTGCCCCCAGTGTCGCGTTGATGTCTTTTGTATAGAGCACGTAAACGACGACTAAATTACGCTTTAAAGTTCAACTTAATAAAAGATTTAACAAAATATTTTATTATTTTTTCCTTAATAGGGGCGACAACACGATAAGCTAACCGAATTTGGTAGTTTTTCATGAATATTAAATTTTATATGGACATAAATAAAATTCAATATATCATATGTGCGGACACGTTGGCCCCTTCCCATGTCCACGCTACTTCACGGGGCGCGGGTGCAGCAGCTGCTTCGGCGGAGTCACCAAAAAAAAACTAATACTCCGCCTTAGACACCTGTTACCGATTTGCTCCGTTCGGCGTGGAAACCTTGGGACCGTGGGGGCCCGAGGCCCTCAAGCTTTTCCGCGAGTTGTCTGCCCGGCTACTCGACATTTCAGGTGACAGTAATGCTGGCAGCTACCTCGGCCAACGCATTGGGTTGGTCATTCAAAGAGGTAACGCTGCCAGCATTCTGGGCACGATGAGTAGCGGGGCAGATTTCTCATCTCATCCATCATCTCTTGTAAATAGTATTCCTCTTTTTGTTTACTTTTAGCATTCTGTAAATAGGTACTTTTTTATGTTCCGTATTATACTATGTATCTGTTTTTATCAACTAAATATAAACAAATATCATATTGGGAACCTTTTTCTTGGTCATAAACACATCAATGTTTGATGGACTCTTTGACCGTCGTAAATGATAATAGCACTACAATGCAACACGGCTTATTTGGCACAAAAGTAACACTGACAAGGGGGCGATAGAATAATCACCTTGTGCTCTGTGTCCTTCATCATTATTGCACTTAAAAATCTAGGATTTAGTTGGGTAAAGCAAATATGGGGTTAAAATATGAAATTGCCGTTTTTTTTCTAGACACAATCCCCTTATTACAAATAGCGAACTAAGAAAAGTCCCGGAATAAAAGTCAAGCCAGCCCCCTTTAACATTACGTGTTGGAACGGGATTACATAAGCTTTAGTACGGTAATAACTTTAGATTGCTATTTATAGTAAGGTGGGACAAGATTAATAATTAATATAATAACCAAAAAGTTACTGTAGTATATTTTAATTTTAATTAAAGGCTAAGTTAGTTCTAGTTCTTAGTTTTGTAATATGGTAGTTCAGACAATATTGTATTCTTATTGTAGAAAAAAAAAACTTGATAGTGACTCTTTTTTGTTAGACAGAATCAACGTTATCATAATTCGTAACTTTTTAAATAAACAGTGTTTTTTTCTGAATACCTATTTCGATGTCCATCAAACCACAGTTAAATATGGGAGAGTAGCATTATTCATTTATTTATTCATTTTGTTTTGATATTTAATGAAAACGCAGCTTCTCAAAACATCTCCATACAATCGGCAATTTCTACTTAGGCGTTCGGTTGGTCAAGCGTTTTTGCTCTCTAATATTTTTTTTATAAAATACTAGTGGCCCGCCCTCACTTTATTTCGGAACATTAGTTCTACTTTATACCGACAGATGGCGCTAGATGTCGATTACATCACGCAAGCGTTTCGTGTTTTCGGATTACCTATAAGCGTTTCCATTGACTTTAGGATTTCTCTTTATAAAAAAATTGTTTTGGTCTTTAACATTTTTATACAAAATGCATGTCTTTTATTTTTGTGAAAGTTAAAAAAATCGTTTACTATGTATATTCATCATCATCATCATCAGCCCATTTAAGTCCCCACTGCTGGGGCACGGGCCTCCCTCAATCACATGAGGGGTAATTGCCATACTCACCACGCTTGGCAGACGGGTTGGCGAGGGTTTTGATATAAATGCAGAGTTTTCCTTCTCTGGGTGCTGATGATCATGCCAGCAGCTTTACCTTAGTCGCCTTTTACGATACCTCGGTAAGAATGAGGGTGGCCTATTCTACTCTGCCGGGGACCACACGGCCATATGGCCACATGGCCATGTATATTCATATCACACAGATTAATGTTAGATTTTTATAAGAAAATTAATGTTTTAATATACTATTAAAACACACCTCTAAAACGTTATATAAACTTACTCTTATTACCTTTTACAAACCATTTGTTCTTCGGCTACGACTGTCAACTGTTGATAAATTGACTATAATGGTTTTACACGCTTAATAAATCATTAGGTGAGCTACGAGTGAAAATTAGGTACTTCATCAAACAGTTTTTTCCCTTATGCCAATTGATTATTACATTAATTATGAAATTTCTTTATTTTTTGGTTCTAATAATTAAATTTTCTTGACATAAACATTATGCACTTGATCGATTCCAATGTTTCGTCGATCGTCAATTCGAACGGTGTGAATCGACTGATCGTTAAGGACGGTTGGTTTTTTTATATGAAAGGTGGCAGGCGAACAGGCGACAATCACCTGATGGGAAGCAATTGCCGCCGTGGATGGATACCCGCAGCATCACTGAATGCACAAATGCGCTGCCAACCTTAAAACCCTCCTTACCCCCGAATTGGGCCTCCGGTACCCTCACGCAGCGATACACAGCACAGACGCTGCCGGTTTTCTGTGGGGTCGTGGTATTACTCCGGTCGAGCCGACCCATTCATACCGAAGCGAGGCTCTCCCACGGGTACCTTATGTGTGGTTGTTTCATGATAATGTCTGATATCGCTAAAAGATACTGGCCATATGCATGCTTGCTCATTGTAAATCGACAATTTTGAATAAAAATGTATAATTTTAGAGGGATATGTCGTCACATACATACATGTCGGTTTACAACACTATAAAACGATTTAAAGTAAAACACTATTAAAACAACGTATTAGATTATTTTGTAAGTCCTAATATTCATAACTGGTAGTGTCGTAACTGTTACGGCTGGTTGGAAAAATGCCGCAAATTGCTCGTTTAAAGCAATTGCCTAAGTAACTACTTATGCATATAATATTATTTATAGGTATGCTGCTTAGCATAAGGGTTAGTAATAGTTTTCCTATTGGATAAGTGGTATAGTTTTTGTTAATTATTGAAAAAAAATCTTATCCGGAAAAATTATAAGAAGTCTGTTTTTCTGACCACTATAATCTGGACATCTTTATGGCAAGAGTGAACAGGCATCTTTTAGGCAAACGCGTATCATAGACCTCATCTTCGCTTTCCATCAGGTGCGACTGTGATCAAATGTTAGTCAATAGTCCAAAAAAATAGGATCTATCAGCTGTCACTTATGTATGTGACTATTTTGTTGAATTTCTTGTAACAAACTGGCTTATCTGAAAATATACCTACTTGGGACTAAATCCAGTTGCCATAATAGGAAACGAAATAGATATAGGTTTTGTTACTTTAGCCACTTTATATACTTTGCAAGATAATTAGGGAGGTAACAAAGTTGTTATCACTCGGTTGAATGTCGTCTGGGAGGACCTTAGCCCAGTGTATAGTTAAAGTGTAATGAAAAACAAAATCAATTCGATAAGCCTTGACTCTTTGGGCTAATCGGTGCCATCGTTGCATCTTCACGTAGGAGTTAAGGTTTACGTTCTGTGTTTAGGTGTATAAGTAATTAGCCAATTTCTGTGGAGGTGGAAACGATTATTACTTCAACTCGTTTAGAACAAATATACCATTTGGTTCTATTACTAAGTTAATGTAGAAAGTGATACCATAATGTTTGAGCAGCTCTCAGACATTTGAGTATTACGGGACTAGTCATACAATTGTCTAAATTAGATCACTCTCATTGCTGCTCTTCGACGTGTCTATTAAAAAAATTGTCAGCCATTTTCAAGGTCTATCAGTTCTGATGTACCAATAAATACATATTTAAGTGTATATTTTTCAAATTGATTAAATATGTTCATCTACGAATAAAATACTATGATCATTTTAAGCATAGGCAATTTACTTTGGTATGTAAATTGTAAAGTAAATTTTAACGCAACCACAGAAATCAGACGTCTAATTAAATTAAGCCTATGTTTATTTATTGCTCCGCAAGAGTGCAAGCGAAACCAATGACCGTTTAAATTGGCTCTCGTTTTCAACTCAATACATAACTCCAGTTAGAACACTGATACACTTTCTAGTGCAAGTGGCCAAGAATCCAGTCTTAATCGTTTCAATCTGTGAGATACTGCTAGACGTAAGGTTTTGGATTTTAGGCGAACTACGAGACCACTAAATCTAGTATTATGGATTTAGTAAACGTTTTGTAATCAACATACTGCGTAACCAGCTTGGTTTATTTATTTATTAGGATCCCAACACCGGTGCTAAACGGGTGATAACTAGTATGAAATGATGAGTGTGCATTGTTATAAGAATCTGAACGATTATTTATTTTCAGTATTGGGTCTATTAATTGGCTGGTTAAGGAATACCACAAGCATCATATAGATGATGTGTGAGTAAGACAATATAAAGCAAGCATATTTCTAATAAAGATTCAAATAGACGGCTTTCATATTCAAACAGTGTATGACTTTTACCTGACAAGTGTATGTTTCAATTTAAAAAAAATACAGTAATTATGTTCCCACGGCTATCAATTTATAATTGCGGAATTCGGAATTATTAAATCACGGGTATCGGTCGTAAGACCGGTAAGATAACTGAGTTTCAAATCAAATCTTTTTATCCGCACAATTCTCTACAGAAATTGTAACAAGTTATGTTGCCACTTTATATCTATCCAGTCCAACAAGTTAGCAACTTGTTACTAGAAGTAAAAGTGGCGTGATTTACTTAAATTAGCCGTAATATGACAACAGTTCTTGCCAAATAATGCGTTCACACTAAACAATTAGTTCCGCCTTATGAGTTAAGAAGGGCAACGTTTTCATGTCGAAAGGTTATTGAGCGCGAGATTTGTGTCCGCACTGAAATAACTTGTCTGCTCACGACCAGCGTCAAGGTTAACGTGCGAACCCAATATCTCATTGTGAACGCCGGTAACTTAAGTATCAGTGTCGACCTCATTTCATTTTATATAATACTTAATAGCTGCGAGAATTCACATTAGCTTTGTCGCCTATCGTAAAATCTAAATCGAGCAATTTGTGCATTACATGATTGCTTAACTAGTCCTACTTTCACAGTATGTCCTTAGAAAAATATCTGCATACTAACAAATGCACTGCTTTCGCTCGTAGTTAGGAATTTGAGGCCGCGCCTAATAGCCGTGTATTGTTTAATTTAACTTCATTTAAGATAAGTCTCGAACAATTAAGTTTCATTGCAGAAAATGTATTAAGATTACAGATCAATTGTTTAAGTATTGTTATTACTCGGCAACAACCATCACAAATTTATTTTACTTTCTTGGGACAACGAACAATATAAATTTGGATTTTAATCAATATTTATTACATTCCATTGTTGAAAAATAAGCGTTATGAAAAATAAATTTAGGAAATAAAATTTAATAATTAAGTAAACTTTTTAAAATTAATAAATGCAGAGCTAATGTAGTCGCCCTTGGAAGGGCGCGTCACTGAGTACTCACCAGTAGTGTACGCATGATGTCCTGTGTCCACACGTCACTAGCACGCGGCGGACAACTAGCAAATAAAGGAAATGCCTCCCGCGCAAGCTATATGAGGTCGCCCACTCTCGCCCTGCAGCGCACGCGACCACCATACCTTATTGCAAGGTGACCGGCTGCGAACGTACGCACCACCTCACGTTCATCAACCGAGATCGACTACAACACTATTTGGCTGCACTACCGTGACGATACCGCTACTGGAGCAATTATTTAAAATTCGATTGTGTTATTTTTCGTATTCCCGACGTCATTTGTCCGGAGTTATTGTTTAAAGATACCGAAGAATGTTAATGTGATTCGCGGTTGCGGCTTTTGTAAAGCGTTCTATGTTAAATACTTAAATGCATTCAATGTGGGGACCTCTGTAAGTGTTAAAAAGTTAAAGGTATGATTAAAAACTGAACTCGCACCTTATAATGTATTTTGACATTCCTTAGTGGATGTGGCTGTATAGTGCATCTCTCGAAATAATTGTTCTTTATTAAAAAGTCAGCCATGTTATGGATATCATCTCTTATTTTATACAGCATGGATCACCTACCTACTCATTGCAATGCAGATACCTAACGACAGTCTCACTTACCTACTTTTAATTTACAAGATCATCATCATAATATTAGCTGGTTCACAGTGGAATCCCAAGCTTTCGCTTCGGAGCCCGGGGTACACTAGGGCCTTGATCTGAATTGGAAATCACAATAAATGACTACTTAATTTTTTGAATATTTAGTAATTACAGTGACTAAGTCATCCATAACATTACGAACATGTATGGCCGAAGAAAGACTAACATTTACGAGTACCAATGAATATTGCCAATTGAATGGTCGTTCGATTAAGTTCAGGCTTGGGCAGATTCAGTTTGCAAATTGGAACTGGTTTTCAAAATCACTAGACCTAGGTTTCAAACTCACTCGTTTCATCATCAACTCTTAAACTATTCGGTAAAGGATCTGTAATGAGATGCATTTATTGCAAGAGGTCTCTATCATAACCTTTTGTGGAGTTTCCAAGTTTAACTCAGCAATAGTTTAGTGTTTTTCATCACATTCTTTTGTGGGCCAGTGAATTATTTATAACATAGTAAATACTTATTTATATTTCTACTGTAATACTCGAGTTGATGTAATCTAACAGTAATAAAATGTCTTGTTTTTAATTTGCCATAAATACTGCGTATTGTAAACTATTTACTATTTGACGAAATTATTTACGCTAGTGTTTAAGAATGCTTTGTGGACTGGAAGAATCTCCTCCACATTTTTCCTAGTCCCACTAGACGTCAAAATTAAAAAAATAACCCGTACGTTATACAGAAGTACGGAAAGCGAAGGACTATGAAAAGCCTTTGCTGAAGATTCTATACGCGATTTCTTCCTTAATGATCAAACTGGCTGCAATGTAACAGTTTATAGTTTTATTGAAACTCAACAACAAGCAACGGTTTGGTTACTAGAATCAGTTTATGTCTTTTGCCACGAGTACGCTAGTATATCCGTGTTTAAGAACTTTACATCGAATAGCTTCTTGCTTCATCAGCACGTATTTGTGGTATAAACATGAGTCGTATGATGCAGTATCACTTTTTTATGCTAGAGTCGACAAAGGAGCAAGCGAGTCACCTGATGGAAAGTAATCAACGCCGCCCATGTACATCTGTGAAATCCGAGATATCGCTTATATGTTGCCGGCCTTTTGAAGAAAAGAGTACGCTCTTCCCTTGAAGGTCCCTAAGTTGTAGCGGTCGGGAAATACTCCCGCAGCCAAACCGTTCCACTGTAGAAAAGAAGAAGAAGCGAGAAATCTTATCTTTTTATGAAATACCTCAAGCCTGAATGCGATGGTTGTTCAATGGATAAAACGTGCGATTGTGAAACGGGAGGTCCTAGGTACCCTAGAATTTGACAGGACTATTTACAATTATTTCAAAACAGCTGGTTGGAAATTCAAAACTGCACTGTAAGTCAATTCAAAATTGTAAATATTAAATATTCTTCTACAATGCATTGTATTTAGGTATGACTCTCGCGAGATTAGAACCTTATACCTATATGTAACTGACCTTCTGTACATGTAGGTATGCGTATATACTTATACTGGGTGAATAAATTAGATAACTTCATTCTTAACCAAGGCTTTCAAGTTTTCATACAATCTCAATACTTAAAATAAGAGGCATATTATTTACCTACCTACCTGTAATGCACATATCCTTTCGATTGTCTTAAAAAATAAGTGAATTATTGTCAGCATAAATAAACAAGTTCAGTTACCTTCGCATTCAAGGGAGCCCTACTATATTCAGATAGATATTTCATTCAATAAACTTTCATAATAATCGCAATACCAGTGCAAATGCAAAAGGGATAGATCCTAAAAGAATTGGCTTGATGACCTCGTAAGGGATGGAGAGATGGATGGAGACGAGAGTGTGGAGTGCAAATGAACTTACTACTAAGGATGTCGAGATCATGCGTTGTAGGCGAGATGTAGCAAGAAAGCGGACCAACTAATAGTATTGGTACCTAATACCTACATAAAATTATTTCATTATCACACGAATGAATAAACACAATTCAATATAAACGAGACGTAAATGTTACTCATATGAAATCAGCTGTGGGATGCAAACGTGCGTCGACACTTTGGCTCCGTCCCATCTTCCGCGTACCGCATATCATTAGAGGCTGGAGCCGCTGCTGCATCAGTGGTACCGCTCAAACGGCGCAAATACGCAGTTTTAAGCAACACCTGCTTATTTGAGCCGTTTGGAGTTGAGACCTTCGAACCTTGGGGACCGGGAGCTCACCACCTGTACTGTGAACTAGCACAGAGGCTGCTTGACGCTACGGGTATAGCGTATTTCTGGGCAATCGTATCAGTTTGGCCATTCAGAAAGGAAATACGCTAAGTAAGAGACGAGGAGGCACGATGCCTGTGGGCAGCAATGTGCCGGATATATTTATTTTGTAAATATTTATGTATACATATAGTAAACAGTTCTTAAATGTAAAATAATTGTATTTTTTTATTAACTCTGACAGTTTCTTTTTAAATAAAATACAATCATAACCCCTGATTAAAATAAATATTCATATATTTTTTTATATATATTTACAAATGTATATTATATAGTATATGTATCTATATTTCATATCAATTTGAGAACCTCCTCCTTTTTTTCTAAAGACGGTTAAAAATAAAACGAGACCATAAATAAAATTGTAATAATAAGTAGCTATAGTAATTGTTTGGATAAGGAACGTTTGAACATTACACACTATTATTTTTATTAAATATTAGTCAAATCAACTTTAACTTGTAGCATTGCATTGAGCAACTCATTCAGCATCTGAGGACGTGTTCAAATTAACGTTGTAAATGTACATGTACGGACCTACTCCCTCGCCACGGGTAAACTCTACCCATTACAATAACAAAGAGAGTGACGTAACATCCGATCCGACTCGTCACCGCTCTTATATTATGCTTTTAGGGTTCCCTGACCCAAAAGAAAAACGGAGTCCTCGTAAGATTACTATATTGTACGCCTATCTACCTTTCAGAGTAAAAAATCAAACAGGTCAACGTAATAAAATCAGTCTATTGATCAAAAGAATCAAGTACATGGTAGAAATCCCGTAAATAACTTTTCTAATGTTAGTGACCATGAAAGTTTAAATCTACTTGTTCAAATAGGGTGACTATCATATAAACGGCTTGATGTGCATATTGAAAAATGTATGTAATATATCACTGTGGGAGAGCCACGCTTCGGCATGAATGGGTCGGCTCCAAAACCAACGTGAAGCAGCACTGTGCTGTGATTCGCTGCTTGAGTGAAGGTACCGGAGGCCCAATGCAGGGGAGGGTTTGGCAGCTCACTGTGACTCCACTCGTGTGGCGGGTGTCCACGGGCGGCGACAATCACTTATCATCAGGTGATCCATCTGCTTGTTTTACCATCTATCACATAAAAAATGTATTTTTTTATTTTTAAATAAAAATAGTAAATAGGTATCTTCTGGGTAATCGTGCTACATCTTAGACCATATTATCACTTACCATCAGGTGAAATATGGTCAAACGCTTACCTATCTACAGTAAAAAAAAAGGGAACCCTCAGTGGACAAGCCCGCCTCACACTTAGCCGGTTTTTCGATTTGTAATTCAATCGAATGCTCACAGCATGCGATATGTTAGGTGTGGCAACAGCCCGCGGGTTGTAATTTTACGTTTAGTGGCTGTTACGTACCATAACACTGGTAAATAGTATGAAGTCATTTACGCTTATGACCACAGGCACTGCGATGATCTTAAAGAGTTATAATAATATCACAAGCCAGTTATGTTGTGAAATCTATTATAACTGTCGGAATATGAGCAAAATAGAAATGCTGTTTTTAACCCCCAACGCAAAAACGATGGGGTGTCATAAGTTCTACTTGTTTGAGCGTGTGGGTGTCTGTGTGTCTGTCTATGGCATCGTAGCTCCCGAACAAATAAACCAATTTAGACTTAGTTTTTTTTGTTTGAAAGAAGAATAAAGGGGAAGTGTTCTTAGCTATGTTAGATAAAATCGATCCAAGATGGCCGCCGCCACAATATGGGTATCATATAAAAGGGCCTGAGTAGCAGAATATATTTATTGTGACAAATTTCAAATCCAAGATGACCATCTTGGATTTGAAAAAGCCGTTGGGGATTTTTTAATTTTCAATAAAAAAATAGTTTTATAATAATCCTTGGCGTATTCATGTTTGTTTACATGCAGGCTTTTGACATAACCATGACCTAGACTATAAATAATCAGTCTATGAAGTAAAGTAAAATTAATACCGTACTTACCAAAGCTCATGTCATCCCGTTCCAAAGTTTCGTTAAAAGGGGTTGGCATGAATTTTGTTCCGTGACTATCCTTAGTTCGTGATTTGTATTAAGGGTCATAGAGAATGAAATGATGTACCAATCTTAACAAGTACCCTTAAACAATTTAACAAATTGTCTAAGCAAGTACCAAAATTTTACTATTAATATTTATACGGTTAAAGTAAAGTATCAGCTTATAAACTGTCCCACTGCAGGGCAAAGGCCTCCATCATACAAATCAAGCAAGTCATTGTTACTACGATGGGATTAGGCGTAATCACCACGCTTGCCAAATGCGGATTGGTTGGTACCTAAATCCGAGCTATGTTCGAAAAATTCTAATCATACTTTTTGCTCGACCCGGGAATCGAACCCAGGACCCCAAATCATGGCCTGGTACTTAAACCACAACCAACAGGGCACATTCGGTTATATTGTGTCACATTTTTATGCACTTAGGTTGCCTGCGTAGGCGTAACCGGTAAGCATGAATCACTGTTGCAAAGGATGACCTGCTTTGACGCATTTATTAAGATATCGAAAGTAATGTCTATTAAACTTTTTACCCATACCTATCTACTATTACTACTAGGTACATCACAATAATGATACTCATTTATTTATTATCAAAATTTATATAAATTACATCCGACCTTACAGATAAATCTAACCTAATGCAACAGATGAGTATTAATTACTACTACGTTTCCAGTTTCTCCAGCCCACCCGAAGTCATATGCGTTCTTCCAAACTTCTCCATCTTAAGTTCCCTCTTCATTCATCTCAATCCTACACCCAATCCTTCACCGTGCAGCACCGTCTATCCAAATGTGGAATGCTTTACCTCTGACAATCAGGCAATCCAATTCCCTACACATCTTTTAAGCCCAAATTAAATCATATTTCCTGAACCTTTGAGACCACTGTTCCCACTTCCTTCCTCTCCCCCACTCTTCCTGTCCTCTGAGAATCATTCGTCTGCTTTGAGATCCATTGTTATTATTTTAGTTGCTATATTTAATTATATATATTATATTGTATGTATTAATATATTCATATTTTATTTATGTGTTTGTATTTAAACTTTCTGTGTAAGTAGATAATAATAAATAATATATAAATATTTAAGATTGTACCGCCCTACACCTTCATCAAGTGTCCTTTACCCAAAGGTTGCCTGGAAGAGAACACTCATAGTGATAAGGCCGCCTTCGTTGTACACATCCTGTAATACCTAGTTTTTAAGTTTTCATACTTTATTTTGAGTGCAATAAAACTATATTCAATTATTCATTCAAGAGACAATCTTAAATCCGAATTCCTAGTATTCCTTAGCATAATCGAATTATACCATAACATCTTATAACCAATAAAACATAAGGTTGCCATAGTAAAAGATATCATTCTGCTTCGGATTTGAACCAGCACTTCTGGGAAGTGCATTCTTGAGTTTTTTTGGATGAAGGGAATTCTTGAGTTTTTTACAGATCATTACCCTAACTCTTCGGCCAACAATTTATATAAGACTAGGGGCCTGCCCACACTTCGGTTCGAGACATTATTTCCACTTTACACCAATAGATGGCGCTAGGTGTTGATTACACCGCGCAAGAACTTTCTTTTGAAAAATATCAGCGACTACAACACACGCATTCGAAGGTAAGCATAGTTAATTTTTTTGCTGTTTACATAACACAATTTTAACTTAAGTACCTATTTACAATATTCTAAAAATAAACAAAAAGAGGAATACTATACATACAGAGAATACTTGTTTATTTATAAAATATAAACTGATTTCGGAAATAATTTCCTATATACCTATGGCCCGTTTTACTAAGCTAAAACTATTGATTCCTACTAGAAAACAATATCGAGTCCACGCGGGCAACGCTTCGAGTAATTTCATAAAGACATTTAACTGTTGATTACACTGACGCATTTTGAAATAATTGCTACAATGCAATTAATTAGTCGTCATGATCATCAAATTTGTGCTAATAAATTACAACACCTGAGATAATTACCTAATGCGAGCACGTTAGCACTTTAGCGCGGCCACAGAACGACTATTAATATCAATAATAAATAATAATCAATTGTATTTCTTTATGTGATAGGTGGCAGACGAGCAGACGGATTCACACAGATTACCTTTTATTTAATTTTTTTTACCGTATAGTAGTTTTTAATTCTAGAGCAGTATCAACATCTAAATAAGGGCTTTTTGGGATGTAACCCAAGGTCCAAAGGATACAAAGGCTAGGCTCTTAGGCTTTCAGATTAATTTGGTAGGTCCGTTAAGTGTTTAAGCTCCATATCCACCCATGAAGCAGTAGCTCAGAAGATAAGAATGTTTGTGTGCAGTTGGGAGTAGACCTGGCAAAAACCTATTTTTCCAAATACAGTACACCGGAACAGTGAAACGCTTCATTTGGAACATTGACTCTCAGATAGATCCGTGATTCATTCAGCTCATTTGGCTCATCGGATCATTCAGCTCATTCGGATGGATCATTCGGTTAACTCGGACTCGAGATCAATTTGAGTCGAATGATACATTCGCTTTCTTGCGAACATTACATTAAGCGAACATTAGAGATTCGGAACAGTGTATCATTTGGCTGAGTCGGATCACTGAGTCGTTTCAGTAAAGATCTACACACGCCTAGTTGGGAGGTCTTAGATTCGAATCTCAGAATGCACCTATATGTTTTTTCAAATCTATGCGAATTACTCTTATTACCTGGGCGGGTCCGCAGTGCAGGAAAAAATCGTGAAGATTCTACAGCTGAACATAAGCTTTGGTTTGTACTCCAAAGCCATAATCCAGGTGGTCTAGATCCCCTGGTTGAGGATCAAATGGTTGAGAAGGTCAAATAGCAGTAGCTTCATTGTAATTACCAGACTTCCCAAATCTCGAATAATGGTGCAAGGATACCCCTGGCGCCGAAGCAACACATTAGGACACAATCGGCATTGACATGAAAGAGGATGATGTGTGGAATTTCTTTTATCATTATTATAGCGAATATAGACTAGCCTATAATTGCTGGTGCAGACCTACCCTTGAGCGGAGTTTAAATAGAAATTAGTCTTACCACGCTAGCATTTGTAATCTTCATTTGAGCTGAATGTTGTAGTGGGTATTAGATACGGCGTTGTTCCCAAAACCGCATTCGACAACATGTTTCTCAAACATGTTCTGGTTTGTCGTTGCAGGATAATGCATTTGGGGTGTTGCGTCAGAGTTTCGCGGCGCGTGCGCAGTCTGGTCACGCGGCAGGAAAGTGTATCGGCAGCATCACCGCAGTGAGAGTTATGTGGCCATTAGGCTAGTAAGCAACGAAGCGATTTCTATTCTAACTCCTGGTCATCTGTAATTTTGTGTTTTTCTTCTATACTGCTTTACACCCTTGGTTTGAGGTACTTACTCGTACTTCCATTATGGCCATAAAGGATTGTGGAACACCACTGCTCACTAGATTAAACCATGAGAGGTATTTGTTCTGATTGCTATTGTGTTGACTCAGCCAGCAGGGAGAGCGCCAGAAAACATATCAAACTTTTTTGGATAAGCAGCCACTGGAAATATTCTATAAGACTAGGAACTCATGGAGTGGTTACTATCCGCGACCGGTTGTGGGACCGCAAAATATATACATAATTGTAAATGCACAATTGCACCACGGCGACAGCAAATTTGGTTACGGCTGACGCGGCTGTTTACCGCCCACTGCACCGGCGGTCCACTTATGGAAACGGGGGATTTTTACTGGCACGGCCCTGCCTAAAACTCCCCAGTGATTAACCGTCGAGAACTGCAGTCTTGATTAGAAACAAAACACGGTGCCGCAACCGCAGCGGACGCGAGTAAACCGCTCCCGTTGCGCGGCTGCTCTTCACTATTTGGATATGTTATCTGGCTCTCACCTTGCTGAGGTCTCACCAATTAAGCTTTCTGTGATCTTTGATTTTTACGCTATTTTACAGGTACATACAAACCGTAACCGTAGCGCAAGGAAGCCGAGTAACTAAACTTAAAGATACGTAACCATATAAAGTGTGAACAGGGTATGGAGATCAGAGCGATATGGTAGCGTAGTGCATAAAAAAGTAACGGGAGGTCGTAGGTTCAAATCCGGGAGCACCTACAAATTTTTCAAATCTTTGTTCAGGTACCTATTTCTATCATTAGTTCCGCGTTAAGCGAAAACATCGAGAGGAAACCTGCCTGATTTAGGTAGTTTTACAAACTGTGAATTGTAGTTGAGTTAATTTTGAACATTTAATAATCATGATCCAGGTCTGGTTCCTCTGTAGGTATAAGGTTTACGAAGGACAGAGGGTAGTCGCTCCATTGAAATGACTAGAGTTACGAACGTTTGGATGATACTCTAAGAGTACCTTGGGCTCCGCACCCAAGGCATTCAAAGGCTATGAACCCAACCGAGAATGATCACAATAACTAAGTATCAACCTACACTGACCCTTCATTTTTAATCAGGTGGAGTTAATTCTTGTGAGTACATTTATTTCATATTTTATTGCGATTTTAGATATTTTCCATTTTATTCCTATTGCTACTTCTCGTCTTTCCTGTGAGATAGTATGGACTACTTATATTTGAGATGCATCGAATCCTAAAAGGATAATTTTCTCAAAAAAGCACTAAATTTTTATGCTAACCCACGTACGTAAGAGATTGCGCCTGCGTCCTTTTTAAAGCATTCAACTTGACACCATACCGAGACTAATGAGCTAATCTGAGGTTACCTAGAACTGAGATACCAATCTCTAGGTACCAACCTACCCAGAAATGGGCTGTGTTCATTGACTGGCAAACTGCGTATTTCTCAATGAAACTGTAGTAAGCGGTTAAAAATAAAGGCGTCAAATCCCATCGGTCTATTAGCTATTCCCCATACCACTGCCTCAGTTACCAGCACAGGAATACGACTAGAAGCTCCGTTATTCGTCCTCTATCGCCATTTTCAACTGGCTGTACTGATTCGACACGTACTCCATTTGGTTCCACAATAGGACCTGTTTCGGGGTCATATTCATGCTTATGAACGATGCACTTGAAATGTATTTATGTCACAGACCGCAAAGGCTGAGGTTAATGACCACGTTGATGACTATCGAGAAGGCATCAATCAATCAAACAAGCAAATTGAGCTGTATCTACTTAAATACATTATGTATGTTTTTTTAACCGCGACTTATTGTGCATTTGGACATATTTTTGTTTCTCTGTTTGTCGGTTCTCATAATCAAAGTGATTAACACTTTGACACGGCCTCTGATGATTATAAGTAATAATATGTAAGAACATACTTACTTAGATACTCACTGCTGTTAACTTGGCAGTACCATGCCAGATAAGATAAAGATAAAAAATATTTATTCAATTTAGGTCTACACAGAACACTTATGAGTGTCAAAATAGTACATATTATCTACCGCTGGTTCGGAATGTCGATTTCTACTGAGAAGACACCAGCAAGAAACTCTGTAGTTAGTCTTTTCAAATATTGATGATGTTACAGAGTTTCAATTAAGAAGAGGAAAAAAATACAATTATGAAAGTTAATAGACTACTATGAATAACAACTCAAAAGATTAATCAATTAACATGACCAAGAATCCTTATCATTTAAATAGTATTGTACACTATAGTAACCTTTCTTCAATAGGCAGGTTTTAATATGAGACTTAAACTTATCCAGTGATAGGCTAATGACATTTTGTGGTAGCTTATTAAATATCTTAATACTTAAGCCAACAAACGAATTACCGATTTTATAAAGTCTGAGGACCGGGACGGCAAGCCTATGATGACCATTGAGGCCAAATGATGGCCATTATTAATTGAATTGGTAGTTGCAATATCATTCGTACCTAGTTGGTAGTTGCTTTTTATCGTAGAGCTCATCATCGCTTTCCATCAGGTGTGATTATGATCATGCGTTAGCCTATACCTAGACATAAAAAATACGAGTAAAGGTGTTGCTTGCACCAGCTGTCGATTTGAAATATATTCGTGAAAATTCATTTGATGATTTGAAAAATATGTTTTGAAAATCTTTTATTTGATCTAAATAATTTATTTCAAAGCAACTGGTACTACGTGTATTGGACTGAATAAACTGAGACAGGCTCTGGCGAAACTGCATACATGTAGCGTCAAAGAATTTTCTTCGGTCATTTGTAACGTTATATGCAGTATGTTTGTGTGGGTACCTCGCACATTCATCTATCTTTGCTTGTTTAAAAAATAAAAGAAGACAGCAGTTCTAAATGGGGGTTGAAATTTTCGCTTACAAATGTGAAAAAATTTAGATAATACTTACTGTTATTGTTAAAATAGTGCAGAAAAAAACTAAATCTGACATAAAAGTTATTTGTGTAACATATTAGATCAAAGTACCTCATTAAAAAAATGGTAAAGAAATATTAGAGTTGAAATAATAACTTACCTTTAAAATAAATTAAAATGACCATTACATTGTTTTTAGTCCTAAACTGAGGATTTTTTTTACGAGTAGATCAGATTGCGTTTGGTATCTATGAAACTAACTAAATGAACTGGTATTAAACCAATTAACAGGAAATTGTTATCACGCTGAAGCTCACTACCATGCATACTTGATGCATCCTTCTCATCTTAGCCTGCAATTCTCGGTTGCGTAAAAATCTGTCGCTTTAGAACCCAGGGTAAACTTAGAACCGGAATTTGGAGTCTGGTAATTACAATGAATGGATTGCCATCTAACCTTCGTAACCCTTTAGCAGGGCATCCAGACTAACTGAGTCATGGTTACATGTTCCAGAAAATATCCGAAATGTGCAGGTTTCCTCACGATGTTTTTCCTCAAGGTCGAGCTAATAGTAAAAATATACACATTTATTTGAAAAATCCAGAGATGCATGCTCGGATTTGAACCACAACCCTCCACATGGTAGGCGGGTTCATATCCACTAAGCTACTTCGGTTCCAAAAGCGACGGTAGAGAATTTACTAACATGGAGGGTGAGTCAGCTTAATCCTATGCTGATTTTTATGAGGAAACATATATGGTCTCGTAACGTGAACTTTTTTTTTGAAGACTTAAGAAGACCGGCAGTGAATTTATGACTCCTTTGGATCCTCTCCGCTATCATATAAAAAAGAAAACTCTCTAGCATGTATTCTGCCGAACTAGTGTACCATCGTAAGTATATGCAGTTCACGTGTGTACTGTGACGCCGGGCAGCGCGTCACCGTTACAGACATTTTGTAATGACCCAGGGAATGCGAGCCCTAGACGTGGGGAGTCAACGTCCCTATTAATTCAGTTCTTACATGTGTTGTGAGCGGCCATCAAGAAGTAAAGAAGAGATAGTACTAAAATGCTGCCGGGAAACAAATGAATTCTTAGTAAATTCCATACATTGACATCGTTAAGTCGGTACTTGTGTAACGAATGTATCAAACATCAAAGGAATAACAAATATTATACATCGAGATACTGAATAAACAGAAGTGTTAATCACATGAATGTTTGTCGAGACATAAGTGTTTAAATGCATAGTTTTGCACCCGTGCGGAACCTGGGCTGGCCGCTATTTATTGTAAAAAACTGATTTCGCGGATGTATATGGGCGGCAAGGATTGCTTTCCATCAGGTGACTCGCTTGCTCGTTTGTCGGCTCTAGCATAAAAAAGATATTTATTTAGTCTATCCATCAATTTAGATTGAGTTTTGGTGAATCCTTAGGTTTAAAACACATTACTTTTAATTTTGTCAGTAAAAGCATCTAAATATTTAAATGAAAATAAAGAAATAAAACCAGGTCATTATTAAAAACACTTATTTAATGTTAACATCAGCTTGCTGCTTGCATTGACAAGTGTCTGTTAATAAGTTTTCATATTTCTTAATTATAACAATAGACAACCGACAGGTATTTTTTTTTTAAATTTGACAAAAATGAGACTTCGTAGCACTTAGCTATTTATAATTAACTTTATTTTTAAACCTAATAAGTACAAGGGCCTTAAATACAACAAATGATTTGACCCATTGCAAAGTAATTTAGAAATTAGCAATTAGTGGCTTAGATATTTTACTTACTGTATGTATTTAAACTTGGTAACTTGTTACTTAATATCACTATACAATAAATACATTATACACTACATGGTAAGATAACAGGTACATACAATTTAACGAAAACATTAAAAAAAATAACTTAATTTGAGCTAAGTTAACTAAAAGTCGATTTTTATATGAGTACAAAAAAAGATACCGGGGATTAGCAGTCATTATTGGCCGAAGCAGTTAAAATTGCCGAATATTTATAAGGTTAAGGAGTAGAAAGTTCAGTAATTGGTAATATATTCGGTTGTGAATAGTATAATTGCTGCTCTACAAGTTAATTTGTGTTCTTTTGCATTACGTTGAGCGCCATTTACCCAACAAGCTTGTTGAATAATCAGAGTAGGTAACACAATAATTAACTAGGCAGAGTCGATTGACGAGACAAGTAACACTACAAACAGGCTTAGGGGGCGGGTACATAAGCCAACTAAAATAAATAACACGAAGTAATTATTCATTTATACAACGTGTTATTTAAATAGTGCAAAACCTCTGGGGTGGTAGCTCAGCCCATGAAACTGAACATCTTTCACTAAGGGACCAACATCGAAATCGAGAGGTTTTGCGCTATTTAAATAAAACTTTGTATAGGCTAGAATATACGCTATGTTCTTATTGTTTTGAGGTCTACTTGCTGAACAAATTTTAATACAGGATGTTACAGTACATAGTTACATCCATTTAGTGACTCCACATGTGTCGCGGGTGTATATGGGCGGCGGCAATCGCTTACAATCAGGCGAGCCGTCTGCTCGTCTGTCACCTATCACATAAAAAAAATAAACATATTCTTCTCGTTACTTGGATCAAGTTTTGTCAAAAAAATGATTGAAATTCGTTAAAAAACGATTTTTTATCCCGAGCCAGCCGTTCGGTTCGATATTTTGTGAGCAAATATTTCTGTGCGAATTTAGATTTCAGATTATTGCTACGTTATTAATACTTAGGTCTCTTATGAGAACACTGGCAATAGTGGCAACATACTCGTACTGCAGACAAAAAAAAACTGATATGATCGTTTATTATACTCGCTAAAAATATTAGTATATATTTATAATAATATTTTTAGCGAGCAGCCGTTTTTGCGTGCAACTTTTGAACAAGAACTGACATTGTATTGTTATCTTTACATCAATTGTTCACCAGTGAACAATATTCATAGAGTAGATGAAGTCGACTGTTAAACTGACCTACCTTTTTATAAACACTGCCTAAATTAAATCTTATGTACAAATACTTAAATTATAAATTTAAACATATCTATCTAAAATGAATAATTTTAATCTCGTCTACACAAAAATAAAGTATTTAAAACAACGGACATACTTACATATAAGTTCGTCCAATCTAGTAAACTAGACTACATATTACACACATTATGTAACTTTAAAGGTGCTTGTTCGGTGCACTAGCGCCGCCATGTGACAGTTTACCAATTGTGATTAATTTAGACTATTAAAAGAAAAAATCTCTCTGTCACGCATTCAAAAAAGCCATTATTAAACATCAGTCTAGTGCATAATAAGCACAGTACGTATAACAAATTCGTGATTATTATTTAAAGTAACCACTTTAACAATATTTACGATTAAGTGGCATACCTACCACATAGTCTCCAAAATCACTAAGTAAATAAAAATCTATGATTTTATATCATATAAATGACGCGACGCTAATGAATTAAACAAGCAGCTTCAACCATTAAATTTTAAAACATGGTAATTTCAAGAACCCATTTATGAGTTCGACCCTATTTTTCCTACATACTAGTATTAAATTCGGAAATTCTCTCACTATTCTGCATACTGACTCAAGTTCACATTTTCACAGCACACTGGTAACTGTTTGTCGGCAGGACTAGTGCCCTCTATCGTCACTCACTGTAAACGTTCCGTTGCACGGCGAGTTGCTATCGAACGTGGGCCTGTAATGGAATAACAATGTGAGACTGTGGATATGTGGTAGATGGCATTGCTAGTCACAAAAGACGGTTTTTTAAAATATGGCGTAAAACTTATTGGAATTTTTTTCGACACAAATAGGTAGTATACCTCGTGTTAACAGCCCGGCTGATTGAATATTGAAGCCATGTAGTGACGCCAATGTGAAGGGAAATGTAAGCCTAAATGTGACGAATGTGAAATTGAAGTAGGTAAGTATAACAATGGAGTGAATGTCACAGTTTTAGCAGAAAACTGTCTCTGACCACCTTTACATCCCAGAGAGAGGGGTAAACGTGGAACAGTTAAGTAGGTACTGGAAGGAACAATAGGTCTCTACTGAGATTCAAAAGTCACGGTTTGTCATAAACCCATTATTCTAGTCACGTTTCATGTTACTATTATATGTGTATCTATCACATAAGGAACTATTTGGTTTGTAAGAAATCAATATCAAACTCTATAACCATTTATTTATTTATTTTAACTGTGTTACGAGATAGAAAATCAATCTTTCTTTATATTCTGTTCTGTATATCCAATGACATAGTATCTACCCAGATAGTAAACTAAGTAGGTGGGTATACTGTTTGATATCAATTGCAGATGGTTTTTTGAAATGTAATTCGATTTCAGATGTCATATCAAACAGGAGTAAGCTAAATAATAATACTTAAAGTCATACAACATCTCATTCATGGATATGATTCCGTCCAATGTACTGACAGATATCAGACAACAGAGCAATCAAAAATACATGTAACACTTACATACATATATAACACCCAGACTGAACAAACAAAAGTGTTCATCATACGAATGTTTATCCAAAATAAAAAAGGGTAGAGATCGAACCTTTGGCGTATGACGCAGGTTAACAACGAAATGTGTTTGTTTTAATCGTTTGCTTACATCTTACTATCTTTCCTTGCCGTTGGTGGTTTGGCATTCTCGGGTTTGGCAGTGTCTGGCAGCAGCAGCACGATGGACCCTCCCAGTGCACCTAGCGCTGCTATCGTCAGCATTGGCAAGTGTTCGTTTAGCATCGTCTGGAATTACACAAACAGTAATTTATTAAAACATGGGATCAAAAACGACCAACAGGGAGACCCCAAATGCGATGGGAGGGTGACATAAAAAGAACTGCCGGGAAAAGGTGGATTCAGAATACACAAGATCGTAACCAGTAGCGTGGATTAAAAGAGCCTTACACCTGAAGGATCGAAACGGGCTGAAGGGAGAATTGATTAAAACTAAATTTGTTTGTAACTAAGGTAAATTAGGTATAATTTTTTGCTGCCGACGTTTAGCCAGTACCAAATGTAAGTCTATTGATATCACTTATACGGGTGCACATCATTATGTAGGTAGGAAAATCTATAAGTATTAGACAGTTTCAAAGTCGTCAGAGGTAATGCAAAAAGACGAACAAAAACTTTATAAGTAAGGACTTGAATGCTCAGTTTACTGAGGTTGCCTATTGATATGTAAATATGCTGCTTATGTCTGAGTTTTATTTCAGTTCTTTGAAAGATTTGAAAATAAAGATTATGTTAATAAGTTACACCCGAGCAATTATGTAAGACCATATTTCAAACATTGATCGGCATTCCACAAAACTCGCTTGACAGAAAAAATAATGGGGTACCTTATCATAAAACTTACCAATTTCCATAAGTAAGGAATGCCGATTAGCGCCAACCCTGCGGATATCTGACTGGCCCCGACACCCAAATTTCTGATCACAGTCGGGTACAGTTCAGCCGTGAAGATGGGCAGCATCATGTTCGTGGAACCAATAGCAAACTTCCCCACCATTAGACAAACGATCATAATCCATTCGTCCTTTATAGATATTGAGAGCAGCTCGCTGGCAACGCAGGCGAGTCCACACACTAACATACTTATGAATATAGGGATTCTTCTCCCGGCCTTCAGAAGGATTGGAATGCTCATGGCTATTGCTGGTATTTCCACGGCAGCCAGGATAATGGAAGTGACGTGCAAGTTTCCTAAATTGAAGTTTCCGATATTCAATAGCAGCCCATAGTACGCAATCGTCATGGCAAACCAAGCAACAAAGAGACAGATAGTCCTTTTCAGCAAGTATCCCTTGAACAGCAGAAACACACTCGGTTCCTCGTCTTGGCTCTCTGCTCTGTGGAGCAGTAGAAGTTTATCCAAGTCAGCGGGTATTTCCCGTTTGTTAAATTTAGCTGCTTTTTCAATTATAGCTTTCGCTTCTTGAGTTTTTCCCATGCTGAGTAACCATCTTGGAGATTCAGGGAGAACAAACCTGGAATAAAAGATGAAGTACATCTATATTATTCAATTCTATAAATTCATAATAATAATAATAATATCTTCCAACCGATTACGGCTACGGCGGCCAATCTCAACGAACAGCCACGTACGCAGGACATATTATAGTGCTCAAGTGTGTGCGCAAACACAAGTGCACTATCTATTCCCTTACCCTCATATTCCGGTGGGACACTAGTGTGACACGACCGGAGAGGGATCGGGCGCTGGACCAACGGCTTAACGTGCTTTCCGAGGCACGGGGGTTCAAGACCTTCGCGACTCCGGGCGGAGTTTCCAAACAAAAAAACTCAGGCACAAATTTGGGCCCGACCCAGGGGTCGAACCCGGGACCTCAAGCGCAGCCGTCGCTTCGATGTGCAACGCACTACCAACTGCGTCAGCGAGGCAATCAATTAAATGATATGAGGAAGATATCAGAATGATAATCTTAAATGAAAAGATTTTGTTATTTGATTAAATATACTAAAAACTCAAAAATACTTACCATAACAATAACAACAGACATCCGGGTAAAGACAAGGACAGCTGGAGATCTCTCCAGTTTGGCATTACCAGGGATAGCAGAGACACTATAATGTACGCTAACGGCAGCGGGAAGAAGTTGCACACTCCGGCGATGGTCACCCATTTTCCTCCCACGAGCTCCACTGAGAGCACGAAAGCCGCGTACACCACAGACACCGAGACCAGTCCCATGATGAGGCGTACGACCACATACTGGACGTAGGAGCGAACCAGGAGAGACAGGATCGCCAGCGCACATTGCGTCACAAGCATGCCCATCAGGATTCGCTTACGGCCGAACCTAGAAACAAATAAATAATAAATTGAAAATTTAAAAAACCCCCGCCCCTGACACAACTTAAGCTCTTTCATTTTATACCTATATTGAGGCAGTTGGAACAACAAATAGGTTATTCGTCATTTTCTGACGGCGGCCATCTTGGATTTGAAATTTTTCACAATTAATATATTCTGCTACTCAAGCCCTTTTATATGATACCCATATTGTGGGAGTTGTGTTAAAACATAAAATCCAAATCTTTGTGACGGGGGCCATCTTGGATCGATTTTTATTAAACATAACTAAGAACACTCCCTCCTTATTCATCTTTCAAACATGATTCAGTTGGTCTGGTTCTCCTGTCAAAATGGTTGCGAAAACAGTCGGCAGTCACTTCATTGCAATTACCAGACTCCCCAAATGCTGAATCATGGTCCAAGCGGACCATGATTCAGCATTTGGGGAGTCTGGTATTTGTTTTTATCGTTTACATCCTGAAAACTGTCGGTCTGATTTTTTTTTTATCGTTTACATCCTGAAAACCTTATAATAATGTGTCAAAAAGTCCATTTAGCATGTTAGATCAACAATATAAGCGAAAAAAAATCAGCTATTCTAGACAAAGTGGATTATCCACGCGGCAATAATGTATGAAATAGCTGATTTTCTTTGATAAAAATATAACGGTGCTTATGATAAGATAACTAGCCCTGAAACTGCAGGGTCATGACAATTAACAATTTTTATTTTCTACTGCAATAAACTAAAATTATTCCCTGAAATTATTTTCCTCTCAACATGTCGTAGTTCTTATGCCAAAATTTGAGGAAACCGCATGCTGTGTTTTTATCTTGACATTACGAGTAAGTAGTGAATAAAAAAAAACGATATAGACGAAAAACCATGTCTTATTCAAAATAAGTACCTAAACTTAACCATATCCGAAAATTAGTTGAACTTGATAAAACCGGTAGGTTTTTCCTTTTAATACGTAGGTACTCCAATCCCTTTTAGTATTGTAATACTCTAATACATACTTATAACATTCATTTTTGTGGTTTGCCTACACACTATGGAACAGAATTCACACGTACCTTTATCATATAGGATAACTACAGAAAAAACTTAACAGGGAGGTAAGTATGCAGTCCATACTTATAATATTTATTTTTGTGGTATACCTATACACATTATAGAGCAGGATTTACTCCTACCTGCCTTTTGGTTTTTGGTAGTAGTACCCACCTAACTTTTAAGGAGTTCAAAGTGGTTTCTAAGCTAGTTATCCTATGTGATAAAACCAGTTATCCAATAAGTTTTGTCTAGCCTAGGTATCAAATTAACTTACTTATCGGATATCCAACCGCCAACAACACCTCCTGCTCCGACGCCGACCAAAAACAGGACCTCGGCCAAGTTCGTAAGGCTGGCGCGGTCGCAGACCAGATTCCACTCCGATATGATTGTGTCACCTACTTCGGACCTGTCAAAGTCCCATTCCTTGCACTTCACAAAGTCAGCTACAAGAGGAGCTGTGTGGTTTATGATACTCTCCACCGTGACTCCAGAGGGAATGACACGGACGCTGCAGGCGTCGATAGGCTGGCTGTAGTTGATCCAGTCTTGGAGAGGAAGCCCCGATAGGTTTTCTGGTCGTCGACACCAGAAGTTCGTCGCTCTTGCCTGAAATACATAATTAATGTTTGTTTTAAAATCAGTACCTTTGTAGTTCCTTTCATTGTCTCTATTTCCCTGGTTACGTATCTATCAATCCAATAAACTGTTAGTATGTATGTTCATTTGTTTTCTAATTTACTAGTATGTATTAGTATTTATAGCTAGTCTATATTTATTTAATATAATGTATGTTTATTTTATTTCTAATTTTATTTCTAAATTTTTTACTTTAGTTTATTGTAAATATGCACTGTAAATACAAGTTTTAAATTATTCTTAATGTTATGTAAGTTCATTATTTTATTTATTCCTACATTTATATTTTATCGACAAACCAGAATCTGTAGTTTAAGATTGTATGTGTAACGTTCCGTTACAATACCATACTCGTATTTATACAATGTCTTTTTTTTCTCTTTTTCTGACTTGCACTGCCTTACCCCTTTTCTTAATTCGCTATACTTTTCCTCTATCCTGAGGTTGTCTGGAAGAGATCCCTATTAGCGATAAGACCGCCTACATTGTTTTAGTATAATAACTTAGACTAAGATCTGTAAATTTTGTGCAATAAAGTGTATCTATCTATCTACCTACTTTAACAGCTCTTGCTAAATAAGAGTATACAATCAGTCACTCCACCAAAGCGATGTCACGAAAGAGAGACAGAGCAACGGGACGGCGACAGGGCCCACAGATATAGTGTTGCAACTCCAAAATCTACTTAGTGGTAGGTACCGAATAATAATAGGTGCCTGTACTTTATCTCTGGTGCATCAGACATGGCATGCATGTATGCATTTATTGAAATTCTTAATTTATTATTTTGTTGACATCTAATTTTAATTTTTGTTTTTTAATTTTACAAGGGAAACAAAGATTCTTTTGTAAACTTATAAATTACACAAATACAGATAGATCATGTAACAACTAATTGATTTAATATTTAATTAATTTTATGTATTTTGATTAATTGACTTTGAAGACTATGTTTATTTCTGTTAAATCTATATTTGGATTTCGTATTTCATTATATATGATACGCATGATGGTCGAAATAAATGTTTTCGTTCATTCATACATTCATAGCTTTGCACAAAAACATTAATTATTATTTTCGTCATCCCGGCGTGTCCTTCCCAGTTGTGTGTAAAGCTGTTACTTCGTTCGGAGCCGTACCCCCGCCCCGGATTGGATCGCGATCCAGGATTTGGGAAGTCTGGTAATGACAATGGTGCGACTAACACCTGACTTTCACAATCTTCATACAGGGTAACCAGCAACCACTGTACAGGCTAACCAGAATAACTGTGTAAATGTGGGAGAGCCACGCTTAGGCATGAATGGGCCGATTCGACCGGAGTGATACCACTGCCTCACAGAAGACCGGCGTGAAGCAGCGCCTGCGCTGTGTTTCGCCGTGTGAGTGAGGTTACGGGAGGCCCAATAGGGGGAAGGGGAAAAGGTTGGCAGCGCACTTGTGACTCCACTGGTGTTGCGGGTGTCCATGGGCGACGGAATTGCTTACCATCAGGTGATCCGCCACCTCTCATATAAAAAAAAACTGAATCATGATACTACATGTTCAACATAATTTTCGGAACGCGTTGGCTTTCTCAAGATGTTTTTTCTCACCACTGCCGAGCTGGTACGTGAAATACGCGCATACATTTTAAAAAACCAGAGGTGCTTGCTCGGATTCAGAACCCTTAAAACCCCCCATTTAAAACGCCCACGCTCATATCTACTAAGGTTCCATCGCTCTCAAAAACATAATTTATTTCCAACACCAAACTATCCAAAGTCTTACCGTAAATGTAGGCAGGTAAATATGAAAGGTGCATGGGAATGAGAACATTGACAACAGGAAAGTGATCATCAGCTGCCAGCGGCCGTAGTTCCCGATGACGCGGGCCACCACGTCGGGCTGGTCATCCGTCTTCGACGGGGGCTTCGCCTTCTCTCTCGACGACACTTGACTTGGGATTACTGAAACAATAAATTAACAATGAAAATCAAAACAGCAAAACAGTAGCGATGAAGAAGTGTTATGTACAAGAAATTACTTCGCGTATACAAAGTTCAGCTGTTGGCTTAGTTAAGAATTTTTAGAAAGCGCTGAACTTCATTCTAAGATGTTGAAAAAAAAATACACATACCTACAACCAGCAATAAATAGATTTTCGATCCTGTTTTATGTAGGGATCAATGTACTAATGAGACCTCATACTATGTAAGTAGGTACTACGAGGTACGATGGTACTACCATTTATTACACGAGTGTAATAAATCATTTAATGTATAAGTTACTGAAAAAGATAAAAATTTAATATTTTATTCCTCTGTATAGAAAGGATAAATGCACCATTTCTTTTTTGTATTTTGGTATATTTTTTTTTATATTTTTTCAAAATCTATAAATATCTTACCACCTTTTGTAACATATGGAGTGCAATAAACAATATGAATGAATATGAATCTGGATCTCAAAATGTCACAGGACCATAAAAATACATGATTATCGAGAGACGACTCAAACATCCATACAGTGCATGTGTTACGGGCAACTTGATTAATCCGGCCATTAGCTATTCATAATGCCCGTGGCAAGTAGCCAATGTGATTAAAACTTCCCTATCTCGGATAAAGTAATAAATCACGCTCGGCTCGTGCCGTAGTGTCACCATTTCTAAGCTAACCTATTTTTAACCCAAACCTGACTACCAACATGGAAAGGGCTCCTGCAAAACTTAACATGAGCAGAAGAACAAAGAATTGAAGACAAAAGATTCTGTTTGTGAAGGCTTTGTCGGCCCATTGCATTTCCGGCCAGCGGTATCACCTTGGGTTACCAAAAAACGTAGCAGTATTCATACTGAATCAAATGAAAAATTAAAGCCATACCAGCTTAACCCATGATTTATTAAATGGACCACGGACGGTCGTGAGTTATTAATATTGGCCGGTCAAAGTAACTTTAGCAAATTGACCGACCAGCTTGATTATTATTCATTGCTATTTTTTCATTCATGCTATTTTTAAGACCTGTATACCAAATGAAACAATAAAGATTTATGATTATGATTATGATTATGATTATTGTGACCGGTCCTTAAATAAAAAAAATAAAATAGAAAAAATTAAAATAAAATTATTTTATTTCAGATAACTTTGATCCCTAACAATCCTTATCCTTACTAATATTATTAAGGCGAAAGTTTGTTTGGATGGATGTATGGATGGATGTTTGTTCCTCTTTCACGCAAAAACTACTAAACGGATTTTAATGAAACTTTACAGTAATGTAGCTTATAGATCAGAATAACACATAGGCTATAATTTATAAAGATATCTATAAGACCTTGCTTTTATTCGAATTACACGCAGACGAAGTCGCGGGCAAAAGCTAGTAATTAATAAATAATTAAATGATTAGTATTAGTACAGCTTAACCTAAAGTTGTTAGTACTCTTGTTTTTAGTACTCTTAAGTGTTATGAATTGAAGTGAATTGAATTTTGTAATCATAACATTAAAATTGAATTTGTAAAAATTTAAAATAAAATACCTACATAATGTCAAATAACAATGAAATTTAAATTAACCAAACCAAATTTAAAACATTAATAATAACAATAATAAAATAAAATGAAATTAAAAATAGAATTTAAAATTAAATAAAATTAGGAGTACCGTCCGGTTTAGGTACCTGTATATGTTGATGTCCGGTTTAGGTATGTATGTTAGGTATGATCTAAAGTACCATCTTGGTACATAACCAAGATGGTACTTTAGATCATGGTGCCTGAACAGCACAAATCAGTTCGCCGTTAGATCTGTTTCTAACCCATACTAGTTTGCTCAATGTATGAAAATGACAACAATTCTCACAATATTCTGACGCGAAGGTTATACCTATTATGGAAGTGGTTCTAAGATTTATGCATAAGTTAGGTATGGTTAGTTACATAGTAATTCCTAAGTTACTCTTCGCATGTTCCTCTAACCTAGCACTGGGTTTCGCCCTGACCTAAAATATGGTGGTTGTTGAGTAAGAACTCTCGGTTTGTTTTTTGTGCAAAGGTCGAAAACATTATAGTAACCTAATATGACTAAATTGAGATTATTTATTTTTATTACGAGTTTCGTGATTTTGCCACATAAATGCAAGTCTGCTTATATTTTTACATAACGCATGCGTTTAAAAAAAATCGACACAAAAAGGAGGAGGGTTTAAATTTGTTTAAATTTTTTTTTTATTATTAATAGTGTCTGTTTCAGATATAGGTACTTATTATAGTCCTAGTCATAACAAAGAACGGGAAAATACGAGTATATCCATTTCCTCAAGTAAGGTCAACCATTAAAGGATAATTCACCTTTTCATGCTGGATATCTATTAAACCCAATGTCTTCCGGGCTGGTTTCTATTTTTAGGGTTCTGTACTTCAAAAGGATAAATCATACTTACATTGATCTGATTTCGTTGATAAAGGAAAGATAAACATATTTTCTCTATTTATTATTTGTATTTATTTTAACGAATAGACTCAAAAACAGTTGTTTATGGGTCTTTTGCGAATGATTTAAATTCTTTCCACTATGAAGCTATGTTACCTCCGAGTAACATACACACGATTGAACTTCATGAAAATTTACGATTAAAAGACTAGTATTTAGGTCATCTGAATAAACAATAAGGTATAAGTAAGATAATAGATTAAATATACCAATCAAGAGATGAGATATTATTATATTGGATCACGCTGACTTATGTATTCAATACCCGAATACAAGTGAATTTCAATACCCGAGATACTCCTAAGAACATAGGGAAAAGAAAATTAGCATTCCTATACTATTAGGTACTTATTAGTATTATACTATACTGATTGCATCAATCAGCTGATCACTGGATCCTATGTACCTTGGAGAAAAATGTTTGTTTGCATTCATCATTCATCATCAGCCCATTTAAGTCCCCACTGCTGGGGCACGGGCCTCCTTCAATCACATGAGGGGTAATTGCCATACTCACCACGATTGGCAGACGGGTTGGCGAGGGTTTTGATATAAATGCAGAGTTTTCCTTCTTTGGGTGCTGATGATCATGCCAGCAGCTTTACCTTAGTCGCCTTTTACGACACCTCGGTAAGAGTGAGGGTGGCCTATTCTACTCTGCCGGGGACCACACGGCTTGTTTGCATTAGTATAAGGTTTTTGCCAATAAAATTACTGTTTTTTTTCTAGACAATATCATCATTTCAGCCAATAGACGTCCACTGCTGGACATAGGCCTCCCCCAATGTTCTCCACACAGATCGGTCCTGTGCCGCCCGCATCCAATGGATTCCCGCGATCTTCACCAGATCGTCGGTCCACCTTGTGGGGGGCCTGCCACGGCCTAGACAATATGGCATACACTTTAATAAACAAACAGTCACCATACCACAATTTTATTTTGATATCAGACGATATTTTAAGGTTTATATTAAAATGAGACCCGATATTATTGATTGTGATGCAAAAAAATCTTGAAAATTTCCCTTTTCTACCCGACTACGGCAAAGCAAAAGGAGGGTTATGATTTTGACAGGCTATGTATGTATGTATGTATGTATGTATGTATGTATGTATGTATGTTCATCTGTTTCCACGTAACTTCTTAACTACTTATCAGAATTCGACAAATGACATATCATTATAAGCGTCTTGATCGTCCGCTGGTTATAGGCTATATGAAGTTTCACAAAATCTAATGTGGCGCCCTCTAGCGGACAAAACATACAGAGTAAAAAAATAAAGTTATGATAAATATGCCGTGTTTGGTATCATTTGAAAGCGCTTGACTTGTACATTTTGGATATATATATATATATTACTAGCACTTGGACACCAAAATAGTACAAATAAAATAAAAGTAAAAAAACTAAAACCCAACTACGACAAAAAACGTCGCTGAAAAAGTATAAAACAAGCCTTCGTTGTCAATTTATGCAATATTCACTATGTAGAGATAAAATTTCATGTTTGGAAAGGCGTAGTCACACGTTAAATATACTAACTACCCTTTGACAACGTGTGACTGCGGATTTCCAAACATGAAATTTTATCTCTACATAGTGAATATTGCATAAATTGACAACGAAGGCTTGTTTTATACTTTTTCAGCGACGTTTTTTGTCGTAGTTGGGTTTTAGTTTTTTTACTTTTTTACTTGGCAGAATTGACGTTTTTATCAATAATAACGCACTTATGTTTTAAAAACATTGTTTTAAAACTATCCTACACGATTCTAAACATTGTCCATTAAATCACAATTATTACAAATTAAAAAAAGCTAGTATGGAAAATACAACTTCAAAGAAAATCGCCATACAAAACGGCAATTTCATAGGTACACCTAATATAATGCCCTCGAGAAGTTTTTTGGGTATTCAAAAAATCAAGGTGTATTTTTATACACGGGTGTGTAAAAAAATATCCGTAACATTAGTATGCGAAATACGAGACGGGAAGGTAACTGACGCAAAACAGTTCCGTAATTTAATTACTATATTGTCACTTGTCTACAATAAGTTGCTCTAACATAGATTGTAAGTAGGCACTAGGATCATACACACATATTCAGTTTCATTGCTCCCAGTTATTTTTACTAATTGAAACGCCAACTATCACATATCACTCGAGTATTTAAAATGCATGGATTAATTAGAATTGTTTAAAGCCAATTAGGTTTAATTTATTAATTAATATTCCGTTATAAAGCATCTTAATCTTTTGACTCATAAATCTCAATAATATTTAACAGCCTAGTCCACTTTTGTTTTTATCAACAAATCTAAATTATTTGACCCATAAGCTGAAACTGCACGAGACCGGGACATCTCGTCATCTCGTATTTGGGGGCAAGACACATTTTGTGTCTAAGAATCCCAAAAATACGCACTAGTAGTAGGACTACCTGTGCGGATAAAGAATGGGATCAGAAATGGCGGCGCATCTATTCACTTCTCGCTCGCACACTATTTGCGTCTATACTCGCACTCGTTGGGCGCCGCCATTTCAGATCTCATTCTTTATCCGCACAGGTTGTACTCTGGCTTCCGCAAAATAGTAGGATAAATGTACAATTATCTAATGGAAACGCTATAGTTTCCATACGTCCTTGTATATATCATCCTGTTTAGCGAATACTATAAATTTATTACATCTACAATGAGCTGCAAAATAACTGAGTCACCAACTTGTAATTTTCGTTCAAACGTTTAGATCTAATAGGTAACTTTGCAAAAAAAATCCAAAATGCAATTCGGAATTGATTTTTCGCTTGATTTTTTTTTTGCATTCGCCACTCCAAATGACCGAACAAACTGAATAATTTTTAAAACAAGTAGATTTATTTACAATATTATTTTCATAAAGCTTTTCTAAATAACCATTAAAATAGAGAAGTTGCCATATAACCTGTTGTTGATACTGTTCGAGTACGGTCAGCATCATAAGTAGCTTAAAACTTTAGTACCATGACGTAGTAACATTTTTTACGAACCCCTTGGAAATTGCATATAATAGGTAGACCAGTTGCTTTGACATGGTACTAAAGTGTTAAGCTACTTTTAATGCTGATATATGATCTAAAAATCCTAACTATATTTTTAAGAAACGCAACATTCGCTAAAGTCGATTAAAGGGCCAACATAGTTTGGATATGCAAGTACTAATGTTGATTAATTAGCGGGCACACGCAGACACCACGTGCGGTGCGCGTATGGCGGCCGGCGCGCGCGCACGGGACGCGCAGCCATCGGCATGCAAGCGCGGCGCCTTGGCAGTGATCTTGCAGCGATATGACCTATGGCGACATCGCCTTTATATGGGCGTTAGCCTTATATGTTTTGATGTGGGTATGAGTACGGTCAGTAGCGGCAATTTTGTGGTTGATAACTAATAGACAGACCGCGATATCAAACAGCGATAGTGGGTTAGTGGATAAAAACTAGACCTAGCAAAAGGGTATCTTTCAAAAGATTGGAACATTTGCATCTGGATCAGTGCAAAGATGCGGAACGGTGAGGAGCATCGTTTAGAACATCGACACTTCCGCTCATTCGGCTCACTAGGATCATACCACTCATTCGGATCACTCGAATCGTTCGGATCATTCGGCTCATCCGTGCGAGTATCAGTGAGCGAGATTACTACCAAATTCCGATTGACCACGAGATCCATTTGAGTCGAATGATACCTACATTCGGAGCGAACATTAGAGATTCGGAACAGTGTATCATTTGGCGTTTCACGTTTCAGTAAAGAGTTCCACACATCTACAAAAATAGGCGCTTTCCAAAAGCGTGTTCATTGACTCGAATTGATGTTTCAAATCTATTTGCATACTTTGACAGATAGCATTAGGAGGGAGAAAAGTTGCCAGCGCACTTGTTTTCACAGGTATTGCGGGTATCCATCAGGTGATTCGTCCCCTCCTCTGCCACCTATCACATTAAAAAAACGAGCTCGGTAGTGAGTGGAATCGTGTAGAAACCTGTGGATTTTCGTATCTCAAACGTGGATACTAACAGTTGTTATGATAATGCGACTTGTTACTCCACTGGTGTCTCGGGTATATATGGGCGACGGCAATCGCTTACCATCTGCCACCTATCACATATAAAAATATTCTAATCGTGTAACCAATAATCCAGTTCGTCTTGTTCCCCTATCTTAACGTTGCAGAGGACAGATGGATAGCGTTTCATTGTAATTACCAGACTAAACAAAATCCTAATGGTCCAAGCGCACCGCGGGTTCTATAGCGATAGCTTTGGAATAAACCGGGATTGACACGCTCTGATGATGGTCGAAGTTGCAACGATAAGGATAGCAGATGAATCGCCTATCAAAGGATTAGAAACCGGTTCTACACTCGTATAGCTCAGCGTGAAAGTAAATGATGATGCCCTCACAGTTCGTTGCCTGTAATGTAAAGTAATATGATATTAATCTAGCTAGAATTACCTTCAGCATTGACCCAGTCCAGTAATAATAATGGTCATGAAACATTTGTCAAATAAGTGATAGCTAGATAAAAATGTTGGTATTGAATGCAACAAGTCATTTTGCGTACTAGTTTCACGCGATGAAAATCCTTATTTCAGTTTTTCATGCAATATCTATCGGGTATAATTCCTATTCTCGAGCACTCAACATTAAAATCAAGTTACAGGGGGTATATTCTCAATCAGTCGACATTGAAGTCCATACAGATTTGTATGAATGATTGTATGAAATCTTTAAATTCGATTTAAATGTCGAGTGTACGAGAATCGCACATTATTTCGATGAGTGTCGATTTTTAATAAATATCAAAAGCACGCAAAATGGGCTCTTGAAACCATCAATTTGATGGAACGTGATAATAAGTATAAAATATTTGATTCCCCCTGGATTCAAATAAACGAGGCCAATGCATTACCGACCGGGTGCAACCTTTTTTTTTGTTACAATGTAAGTAAATTCTATATAGGTAGCGAAATTTAAATGCCGGACACTAGGTATGAGGTAATTTTATTATTTTCGTATTGACTAGGTCATAATATTCGTACAAGGGCATTATTTTTTGCTGACTACACAAACAAAACAACTATCTGGGGTATCTGTCTAGTTTGCTCCACTTTACGGTTACAAAATCGTGAGTAGTAAAACGTGGGCGTGACGTAACTTTTACGCTGCCTTGGCAATGATCTTGCGCAGGTTACACTAACCTACAGAGCGGTACCGCTCTTGTTTCAAAATATTATTATATTATTATATCTGTTTTGTTTATTTATGTAGTTTCCATCCATACAGCCGTTTTCGCTGGCTTGGCCATCTCGAGAGGTTGGACGAAAATCGTCTCGTGAAAAAAGCATATCAGGGCCGACCCGTAGGCCGACGCCCGGTTGCCAACCTAGGTATCGCTGGAAGGACGTTGTCGAGACTAATCTGTGTTGTGTTTCGCTGCATGAGTAAGGGTAACGGAGGCCCAATTCGGGGGGGGGAAAGGGGGGTTTAAAAATTGGCAGTGCACTGGTGTCGCGGGTATGCATGGGCGGCGGCAATCGCTTACCATCAGCTGATCCTTCTGCCCGTCTGCCCCCTATCACCACTGCTGCCACTTCTATCTAAATCTTCGAAACTTCTATTATGTATTTAGTTTGTTTACTGGCTATCAATGATGTAAGTACACGAAGATGAGCAGTGAGCACGCTAGACAAAGCAACTGTTAACAAAGGATGCGCAACCAGTTCAAGGTAGTAAACCGTTATGTTTACAACTGTTCGAGTCTACGCCGGCCGGTGGGCGTAGAAAAATGTTTGTTTGACAGCATCAAGTAATAGCTGTGGAGGTGGGGCCAGGATACGATCGTTCCAAGGCCTAGGGAAGGGGCGGTGAACATTTTGAAAAGATTACATTAACCAACGAATGTGGATTTGGTTAATTGTCAAACGCAAGAAGATGCTTTGGCAACATCATGGATTATATTCCTATAGAGGAACTCATTGTGTCCAGAGATTCCAGGCTGGGTCCCTACAGACATCGCTTGTGATCACGGCTCAGTGGTAGTAACATAGCTAAACCGTCATCTAGTAAGTACTTAAAAATATACGTACGTCGTGTTATTATTAACACGCCTAAATTAAATAAATTATTATATTATTATTATTGATAACATAATAATTCATTTATTTCAGGCAACAAGATACATTATTTCAACGGCCCATATAATAAATACCTTACTACTAACATATATAATAAAATTCACTTTTTTCCCATTAAATTTACGTGCGGCATGTAGAGTCAGCTAGTAGCCAACTAGTAGTAGTTAAAAAAAATTTGGTGATTAAAAAGAGTAACTGGCGAGTTTCTTGCCGGATCTTCTCGTCAGAATCAGTATATTTTTTGTATCGACATATATGTTTAATTACATGTAATTATATTTTTTCATGTATGACGATTTGTAAGAGCTGTATATAAGCCTATGCAAATAAAGTACTTTTGAATTTTGAAAGCCGTCCTCGAAACTTTCGAAAGAAGCCAGAAGTTAATCCACATTTCAATTACTAATAGTCATAATGGAATGCGATATTATAAAAATTACTGCAGATATAAGTTATACCTATGCTATTCTTCTTTGCTATCTTTCTTTCTTGACTTCAGAACCAACAGAGTACCAAGAGTTCAAAAGAATAATTCTAAAATAAAACAATACAAAATATAGAAACAATCCGTGTAGGTAACAATTTGCCTATAATTTTGTAAGGTTAGTTACCTTGCCATAAACTACCTACTGGCATTATCGTATTTAAGCAGTAAACACTATTCTAGGGATAAGTGCAGTAGTGTTGCTAGCATTTAAGCAGTAAAAACTATTTTAGTATAATTGTAGTAGTGTTTTTTTTGCTAGCTACCTTTTCAGATGAAAAATGATGTACACACGGCGTCGGCGGTAGTTACTCTTATTGGATTTTGTACCGTTCTTATTTCTGAGGCATAAGTGCTATTTTTGAACTACAGGGGGGTAACTTCGTCTGACGCCGTCGTACCTACAGATGTTGGTACATTCTTTTTCTACTTACAATAGGATTTAGGTAGGTTCACTACCCATGGCGTAGGGTTACGTAGATTACGTGCGTAGTTTCACAAATAAATGAGTGTGAGTCGTCATCCGTCGAGACATTATTCTTCATCTCGTGGACAACGCTGCATTTGGGGCCAAGGTCTGGGGGCATATCGATTACAGTGATCGCGATTTGCATGGCTGGCCTAAGTGACCGGTGGATACACTACCTACCTACATGCAAGCACAGGTGCGTGTGTTGACTCGGTGTTACCAAGGTCCTAGCTATTAGCTACACGTTGTCAGATTTGTGCTGTCACCGAATTGCCCACCTATTTTGGGTTAGGGGGTAACTCGCCCTATAAAAACGTTTAGTTTTGTAGAGTTCAGTATGTATTACCGCCACAAAAATATTGGTTGTGTAAGGTTAGAACAATGGATACCAAAAAAATCATAAAATTCTGAGACGAGTTTTAATAGGGCGGGTTTCCCCCTACCCGCCTATTTTCTCCACTGTCCAATTTATCCTTGCCCAAAGATAGTTCCCATCTTTACAAAATCAAGGATCATCATCAAGTTCATCAAATCGTTCCTACACGTCTCATTGACAGTCATAAAACGTTACGTGATTGTGAGTTTAATCCTATTTTTTAAATATTATTATTACTAAGTATAGGTATTATTATTATCTGTAAATTCGATTAATTTGTAAGAATTCCAAACGTATCGCATTCGCACGGTATCGCTCATTTTAATTGCAAGCGATGAATTGATACAAATAGGCCTGTCTTTAAGGATTATGAATGCATTGTAACTTAGACATTAAATAGTCTAAGCATTGTAATAATAATTATACGGCAAGTCGCTCCGAGGTCAGTTTGCAATGAATCAGTAGGTCTAATAATATGCATTAAATTTTAAGCTTTCTTTGAGTTACGTATGATCATCTTTAGATAAGTAGGAGTACACCGTTTGATTTTAACACGCTATTGAAGTTCTAGCGTGTCAAAATCAAAATGTGATGTGGTTTCGTTGGCTTAGTATCCACTTTTTTATGCAGACGAACATTTGGATCACCTGATGGCAAGCGATTGCCACCGCTTATGGACACCCGACTCACTCACGCAGCTTATTTATTTTTTAATGCGTCATTTAAAAAATATATTAGGTATATAATAAATGGTTTTTATTTTATGTTAATCTATTTATCTTTAACGAATTATGTAAAAAAAATATACGCACATAAAAACATTCCTGCATTTGTAATGTTGTTTTATTCATAACTTGTTTGCTCTTTAATATCGAAGTCTCTAAAGGGAAGGATATTTTCTATCTTTATTTAGTGAGGACTAAGTCTGACCGCCTCACTGTCGATACTTGATACATTTATTTATATGAAACTATATTGAAGCATAGAGTGGCACACACTGGTGCAAGGAAAATTGCACTCATATATAATATTGCATTTGTGACTTAAATAAGTCAAATAATGTTATAAGTGAATACAAAATAACTTTCACTAAAATATTAATTTATCTTAACCTATTTTTATATTTCCTCTAAATAAGTCATTGTTATTTTTCACAGATTATCTAGTATTTTTTTTTCTTTATAGTGTTCATAAAATGTTGTATAACTTTAATAAGGGTTATTTCCAAGGAAATACTCGCGAATTAAACATAACCGTTTTTAAATATTATATTGTTATTTATTAAACATAATCTCATCTTGTTATAATATACACAATTTTTTTTCTTTGTAATAAAATAATATATTTTATGTGCAACGTTTTTGTCACAATAACTATGTAAGCTATATGTAGGTAGATACATACTTAGCGTACCTACAGTTGCATAATTGATAAATTTATTTTACATTTTACAAACAGGCAAGCTATATAGACAACGAAAAGGCTAATAGGTAAACCCTAATTTATATGTTCTGTGGGTAAACCGAAAAAGCGAATGTAGGTACAGACACATCAAGTTACTACAATCTGGCAAAATTCCTCAATTGATATTGAACCGAACGTGTTTGACGTTAAGGTGAAAATCGAATGAAGAAATTTGACAGTTCTGTATTCTTTGATGTGTGGCTATACCTAATCTATAAATTTATTGGTAGGGGCAGTTCGAACGAAGTCAATGGGAGCCACCAATAAATACATACAAATATTTGGGTAGTATTCTTGTACCGCAGAACTGACAGCCGTTGGAGCCGTAAAGTCCTTGAGTGGAGACCGCGACTCGGTAAGCGTAGTGTAGGTCGCCCTGCGCCAAGATGGGATGATGACATTCGAAGGCTGGCTGGTGTGGGCTGGATGAGAGTGGCCGAAAACCGGGAGCAGTGGGGTGCATTAGGGGAGACCTATGTCCAGCAGTGGACGAGTGTGGGTTGCTGATGATGATGATGATGATTCTTGTACCCTTTACTTACTTATTTTCATGTAAGAAACATGTAAATTATTGATATTTTTATAGATTTATAATAGTCGTCTTGAAGTATTGACAGTGACCCGCTTTCTATTGCTTTGGCTTTACGACGTTCAGTGATGACATTTTCCCAACCAAATCTTTTTATCACGATCACTACTGACCCGTAATAAACTTGCGGTTTCGTAGGCACCTTCGTAACTAATCGCTTTAAGTAATGAGCAGCGTAAAAGGTAATTTAATTGAATGCTAGAGAAAAAAGCAATTAATGACTGCATCTCTATCACTTCGACTAAGCTTCCTGGCCAAAAAAAAATTGTAGGTAAGATAGCATCGAACCCATTCATCGCTTCACCAGAGGTGTCATGACCCTAATGTGACCACTGACCTGTTAAATTAGATTTTACAACTACGTAACAACGATGAGTTACTCAGAAGACGATTTGTAACTTAATACAAGGACTGTCACCACCGGACGTGTGAGTCGCCACTACTTTATCAATTGCACTGCGCTCGCGCAACCAGATGAAATTGCTTTGAAGTGAAGACAGTATCTGTCTTATAGTTCTGTGCAGTCTGTATACTTTTTATTATATCCAGGTATTATAGTTACATCAAATACCTAGTAATTGATATCCTTGTTGACAAGCCACTCTTTCGTTCCGGAGTCGTTTCCTAGATAGGTCATTAGGTCATTAAAACCAGCTTTAGTATTTGATCCGATTGTTCTGGGTCAATAGTGCCTACTATTCCTGGTTCAATTATCATGCTTGATATTAAAAGTAAACAAACTGTAAAAAAGTTTTAATCGAAGGTGATAAGATGAGCACTCATAATAAAAAGCTAATTAGGGGAGGTCACCTTTTAATGCTTAGTCAGCATTTAAGTAAGTAAACATTGGTTTTATTTTTCCATATCTAGAAATAAATTTAATTATAATATTATTAAGGTTTTATCACGGTCAAAACTTTATACAAAAACTTGCAAAGTTTATTAACATATTTTAATCTCATTGGAAGTATCTACACGTATTTAAAATCTTATAAAATTACGAGTAATGCTGATCGAGAAGTCAGCACTTTAAGTTATATTTATACATTTTCTGTACATGAACGAGTTTGAAATAATTATTTTCCCGCAATAATTAACAGCGGAAAAGGAAGTAAATATTTAGTAGGCTAATTAGACATCGTAGACTGAGACAGGTATTACCTATCGGATTTAGATATTTAAACAAATGCAACATTCGCAGAGTAAGGAAGTAACGAGCATGTCACTGCACATACATACGGGGCGGGTGCGAGGTGAACCGCGTGGTAGGGTTGCCACTCAAAACTTCTTACTATGTGGGAGTCAAAGCTTAATTTTACCCTATTATTTTACGTCAAGAACATCTGGTGAATCAATATGATATAACATTTTGTATATGACATTTTCTGAAAAAGTTATATACTTTACTATTTCCTAAAATTATTAAACTACCTAATTAAATTAAATCGATCCCATAACACTTCTAAACTGAAGTTAACTCCGTGATAGTGATAAGTGGCAGGAGATCCGTCTGCTCGTCTGCCACCTATCATATAAAAAATATGATAATTAATTTCGGGTAGTATAACAAAAACAAAGCATATAAAATATAATCATATGAGACAGTCTAAAATCTGAATGATCTAACTCTTAGAATATTATCTCTTAAATCTGTGAAATATCAAGAGGTACAATTTTTATGACTGTATCTAACCCAAATTACGATGTGGCACTATCTTATCTTTTTTCGTTAAAACATCCAGCAAGTCAGTACTTTATTTGTTATGGATTAGGTCGGTTCTGGTAGCCTTATTGTGGTGATTAACTAGCCCCATCAGTTGTGATTTCAATTCCTGTCACCGGGCTTGGAATCTGACAAAAAAAAATACACTTACTCATCTAAAAGTGATAGCCATGATAACTGGCTTTATCTGGAGCGGACAAAATAACTTATCCGTCAGCTTCCTCCATCCGGACATCTCAGCGTGCTTGTTAGCCTTGCTCGAGCCGGACAAAACAACTTATAATCGTTCGGCTTTTAAAAGCCGGCCATCTTGTGCGATCCATAGACAACCCTAAGTGCGTCTGCTAGGGGACGCCTCCGGAAGCGAATGGGCTCAATGAGGCTGATTTGATACGAACCTACCTAACTCTCGGTCACTGTTCTGGTTACTCGGTGGTCCTGCGCCGGTCTCGTATAAATAGACAATCGCTGCAGTATCATTGGCGGATAACTGTTTTACATTTGTAGGTAGGCAAATTATTTCGTGATGAAATCTAAAGGAACATAAGCTCCTTCTCATAACAATATATACAAATCTGTCGGATTTCTTCAATTGGTTCTCAACTTGATGTCAAACACGTGTGGGTTCACTATCAATTCAGGGACAGATCAGATTGTAGTAAACAGAAGTGTGAATTCCATCCAATCAGTGATCGTTCACTGCATCCAAAGTACTCTGTTTTCCATCCAAAGTACTTTTTTCTGTCTCGATGACTCGTTTGGAACAATGGTATTGAACGCTGCCTTTGGTCCAAGGGTTGCGGGTTCGATACCCTTACAGTACAACCATTTGTGTGCATGAACATGTCTGTTTATATCAGTCTGGGTGTTTACTATGTATTAAAGTATGTATTTACAAAAGAAAAGTATTATAAGTGTACACTGTTATTTTTTTATCATTTACATCCCGAAAACCTCATAATAGGTATCATGAATGAAGTCCATTTAGCATGTTAGATCAACGAAATAAGCGGAAAAAAATTTGCTGTTTACAAACGAAAAAAAATAACCGTGTACTCGTATATATTTTGTAATCCCATTGTTTATTCTGATATTCGTAACACAGGTGCTTGAGCTACCTATCTCGGAGTCAGTTCAATGTTGAGAAATATTTATAATATATATTTTTTGTGAAATAAATGAAACCTATATAAATCCTGGATTGCAGTCTTTGAATAATATAACTATTTGATGACATATACTATAACTAGAACAGCAAATTATAATTTGGTTGTTGTAAAAAGTCACCAGGTCTTAACTAGGTAACTTTTAGCAATTCTAAGATAGGTACTTATTTATAAATCTCCAATCAATAAATAAGCTGATACTCAAATTAATCATCGTTTTAATAAAATTAGTAGTTAGGTACTTTTAGCTTCAAACATTTTAGTAGGTAAACATCCCAATTTACAATTCGGCTGTGACACACTAACAATAAGAGATAATTTGTGCCCTATAAAACTACATATTAATCTCTGAGAAAGTTGAAATGACGCAGTCAACTGTCACATATTTTTATTCTATTTATATTGACCTCATTTGATGAGATGATATAAGCGCATGACCTCTGCAAGTGTTATATTTCTTTGAGTTGGAATTATTAAGATTTATAGCAGAAATTAAAAGTTATAAGAACATGTAAACAAATTGTTCTGGTTACGAGACTAGTTGAGGAAAATGGATATACTTATATAGGTACATACGTACCTACATATGTACTCGTATGTTAATCCTGAACTCGCAGGTCACTATTATAATATCACTTAGATCAGTATTGTCTAAAATGGGAGATAACACAGCAAGTCCGAAGGTGGTGATAAAGAAACCTATTTTTTTTTAATTGAAGTAAGTAGGTAAAAAGGTTAGCGCTAAAAATATTATTTATTTTCTATGTTGGAGAGCCACGCTTCAGCACGAATGGGCCGGCTCGACCGGAGTAATACCACGTCCTCACAGAAAACCGGCGTAAAGCAGAGCATGCGCTGTGTTTCGCTGCGTGAGTGAGGGTACCGGAGGCCCAATCCAGGGGAAGGAGGGCTAAAAGGCAAGCAGCGCACTTGTGACACCACTGGTGTTGCCGGTGTCCATGGGCGGCGGTAATCGCTTAACATCAGGTGATCCGTCGGCTCGTCTGATACCTTAATCATAATAAAGGGGGGCATTTTAAAAAATAAGTTTGAGAACCTCTGACTAGATGCACATTATAGTTATTTAATATACTACACACTGAAAATACCTACCTACCATAACCCTCCTATTTAGCCTCTTGATGTTAACACTTGACTTTATATAGGTAGCTGTTATAATTTGTTGCTATTAGGCAACAAGGAAAGGCTTGCCCTTCGTCTCACTTGATGGTATATGAAGATAAGGGCAAAGGTAGTTATTGGAATTTGTACTTGTGAATATGCTCCTTTAAATAAATATATATATAAATAAATATTTCACAACATCACATACATTGATTTGACTCCGAGATAGGTAGCTCAAGCATCTGTGTTACGGATATCAGAATCAACAGCGGAATTACAAATATATACATATAATACTTTTCTTTTGTAAATACATACTTATAATACAAACAAATACCCAGACAGGTATAGGAGGTTACTCTGGGTGATGACGGGCAGAATGTCGGTAATAAAAGAGTGTGTTTGGTATCTCGAGAACCTCTAATTAGTGTCATCACGTTAACGTTCAAACAACGTTGTTGCTGTAATTAATCAAGCGATGGTTAAGCATTGAATTCGATACTCAACAAGTCATCGTCATCATTAATGAGATTGGAGTCAGTGTGTGCTCAGCAGCCGTGCCCTTAACCGGAGATCTGGTGACATGGACCCATTGACCCTGCTCCTGTTTAACATTGAACTGTCAAAGCTGACAGTTGACAATCACGGCCGTACGTACGTGCGTACACGGCCGAGATCAGCGCATGAGCATAACATCCGTAATGTTGTTCTAGAATTATTTGTTTAAAATTGTACAACTATAAATAAAAGGTATTTTTCACAAATAAATTCTTTTGATACCTCTACACAGTAAAACATGTTAATTCAGTTAAAACATTTGAGCCTTCGAAATTTTACTTTCGGCTTATTCTCGTCTCATTATTATAATGATGTAAAAACATAATTTAGATCCTATTATTTTAACAGACACAGGTATACTCTGTCCATTGTTTAGTTACAAGACAATTTCCTTAAACTGCGTTTATGGGAAATGAATAAATGAACATAATTTAACGACGAATTGCAAACAATCATCATCATCAACTCAGGGTGAGTTGATGATGATGATGTTTATAATTTCGGCTTGCATTTATAGGTATAGCTTCGCAGCCCAGGATTAAGTTGTGTCTTGGGTTTTGTCATCATCATTGCGTTAAAGAATAAAGAAGTTGGCGATTCGTAGCGCAGGGTTACATTGTATCTGGGGGTTTTGGTCATCATCATCATCTTATTTGATCATCATCTTATTTACACATTTGATCCTGGTTGCATCCCAAGTTGGCACTGCGCAGCCTATGGTTACATTGTATCTAGGGGTTTTTGTCATCATCATCATCTAAGCATTTGATCCCGGTTGCATCCCAAGCTGGCACTGCGCAGTCCAGGGTTACATTATATCTAGGGGTTTTTGTCATCATCATTATTTAAGCATTTGATCCCGATTGCATCCCAAGCTGGCGCTTCGCAGCCCAGGGTGACATTGTATCTTTGGGATTTTGTCATCATCATCATTTTAGCGTTTGATCCCGGTTGCATCCAAAGCTGGCGCTTCGCAGCCCAGGGTTACATTGTATCTAGGGGTTTTTGTCATCATCATCATCTAAGCATTTGATCCCGATTGCATCCCAAGCTGGCGCTTCGCAGCCCAGGGTTACATTGTATCTTTAGGATTTTGTCATCATCATCATTTTAACGTTTGAGCCCGGTTTTTTTTATGCTAGAGGCGGACAAACGAGCAAGCTAGTCACCTGATGGAAAGTAATCAACGCCGCCCATGAACTTCCGCGAAATCAGAGAGATCGCTAATCTGTTGCCGGCCTTTTTAAAAAGAGTACGCTCTTCTCTTTGCATCATCATCCCAATCCCAAGCTCCCAAGCTGGCGCTTCGCTGCCCAGGGTTACATTGTATCTGGAGGTTTATGTCATTATCATCATTTTAGCGTTTGATCCCGGTTGCATACCAAGCTGGCGCTTCGCAGCCCAGGATTAAATTGTATCTGGAGGTTTATGTCATCATCATCATAATCATCTTAGCGTTAGATACCGGTTGCGTTCCAAGCTGGCGCTTCTTGTCTGTGGTATATAATTTTTTACTATTTTATACCAGGACATCTAATTGTAACACTATTTTGTATCGTTTGGTGTCCAAGTACTTACTTACTTACTACGATGGCTCAGTGATCTAAAGTGGGTCTTGGCCTCTGACGTCAAAGTTCGCCATTTTTTGCGGTCCTGAGCCAATTCCACCCAATCGTGAGTGAGTGAGAGTTGAGTGCTTTGAGGTCCTTGGCGACTTCGTCCCTCCAGCGGTATCTCGGACGACCCACAGGACGTCGTCCCATTGGTCGTCCCAGATAGGATCTTTTGGCATCACGATCCTCTCCCATTCTTTCCACGTGTCCGAGCCTACTTAGTAGCCTATATTTAGGTGACAATATTACAAACACTTAGAAATCACGTTTCAGTAAATCCTCTTTCCGTTACTAACAACAACTAAATGTACTTTTCATTCAACATCTGAACTGATGAACAGGTAAACATACAATGGAATAATAAATAATATTACAAAAATAAAGGTAAGAAATTGTATTGTGAAGAATACAAATGCACGTTTTCTTTATGATGAACTCATTGTGTGGTTTTAATTTCATTGAAACATGGGCATTTGTGGTTTCTTGGGAGTTCTTCCTCGAACCTAATCAAAACTGTGGAGCAAAAAAATAAGGGCTTAGTAAGTAATGTGTCAGGCTTATTAGAATAAAATTGTAAATCCACAACAACAATATGGTATGTTACAAATTATAAAAAAGTTTTTACGCATTTAATGAAAAGGTACGGTTTAAAGAGTTTGGAAGTGACCTCTCAAAATAGTTCCGTCATCATAACATATTTGTTTTTTACCACTCTAAATGAAATCAAATTGAACATTTTCAATTTCTAGTAAACATACATGATGAAAATAGTACTCATTCGGTATACATTGTTACCTACATTCCCTTATGAGTCGTTATAAGTTATGAAATCATCCGAATCATATCATTACATATTCTCGGAACTACAAGTACAATTACATAATAATTATTATGTTTTGATGCATTGATACTATGTATTTCTGTCTACCTGAGTTTTTCTGTTTAGGAATTCTTAGCCTCAGCCCGAAGTCTGGAAGTTGGCGGATTTTTTACCACAATGAATCGGAAAGCACGTTAAGCCGTTGGTCTGACGCCTGATCCCTCTTCTGTCGTGTCACTTTCTGTGTCCCATCAAAATATGAGGATAAGGGAATATAGAGTGCACTAGTGTTTGCGCACGCACTTAAGCACAATGATATATCCTGCATACATGGCTGATCGTTGAGATCGTTTTTTTTTAATAATTACTACTTGCATTGTTAATTTACAATGGTAGAACCATAGAATTATTAACTTAAATGTGTAGACCTTTAATTTGAACACGTTTGTATGAAATTTAGGTACTAATTCCGATGTTTTTTTTTGCTCGCAAATTCGTTCGGTTAAAAATATTTAGCTTCATACCGCGGAGGCTTTTAGTCTTCTACAAGTAGACTTTTTCCAAACCTCACACTTCTTATTATGACCTATCTGTATACTTAACCACAAACATGCGGGCGGAAAGAGGTTAAGGTTGGGTTGTATCTTTTACAGTCAATTCGTCGTAACAAGTGGAGATGAGCTAATACAATGAAATCGCATTAGCTTCCGTCCACCAATTTAGTTTAGAGGGTCCCAGAGGAGCTCGTAGGGAATCCATGTAGATGGGCAAACGGTTCACGGGCAACTTATTTATTTCTTATATTTAAAAAGAAGAAAAAAATAATAAAAAAAGAACTTACAGCACCAAGAGAGATTAATATCTATCGTGCCATAGAAACTATACCTATGTCGCCACTACTTGAAGAAAAACGTGAATAGTGTATTATTTAAATGGATAAATCTCAAGGAGAGACGCCATCGTTAGGGAAGTTAACTTTTTCGCTTGAATTTTTGGAAACAACCACTGAAGAAGTTTGAATTTTGAAAAAAAATCGGAGCTTGATGTCGTTTTCACGAACCGTGCCATCTTAACACATCTCCTTTAATTGTTTGATGTCTGCCGATAACAGTTTCAAACTGGTATCTAGTCATCAACCTATCTGAGTCCACTGTTGGCTTAGTTTTCTAACTTCGATCAGCATATCTTGTGAAAATCATTATTGTGATGTCGGTGACTTTGGCACTCTGCCTGATGACTTCATTCCGGATTCGATCCCGAAGAATAATGTCGATCATTGCTCTTAAAATAACAATAAAGTACTTAAAAAAATGCAATCGTATGGTGATATCACGCACTAAGGACACAAAGAGATGGGATAAAAAAATCTACCTATTGGTAGGTAGGAACCAAAAATATTGTGGTTGCCAAATCAAAACACTTATGATGGAAGTATTTCAAAACGCTTCAGGAAAGTCAAAACATTTTGTTGTCCCAGGCAACCTTATCTCTTTTTATTTACTTAGTACGTGTTAATAACACTCATTGAAAATCAGATTACGGCTAAACAAATATGATAAACGTTATAAACTCAGAATTTAGCAAAGATCTGCGCAAGCAAGTAATGCACTCGTTCCTATCCACCGACTTACCAAATGTTTTCACTCTTCCAACCTTCCAAACGATTTCATTCTTCGAACCTACCTACCGAGTTCGAACGTTCGAATATGAGCACTATCTTTGAAATTATCACCAGCTCGATGGCGAGGAACTAATTTTGAGGATACATGGGAATATCTGATAGTTTATTACAGCTATAGAAAGTCAGTGTTAAGATAATTATGACAGAGGAACTTGCCAATTCCCCTTTTTCTTAGTTTTGCGGAAGTTTTATGAAATCGCTTCACTGTATTTATTTACCACACTTGCCATAATTAATATCCTTGATCATGGTCTAAGCGGACCTATGCGAATTAAGTACCTATTTTATGATGATCTAACTCAACCATCTTTTGTTACATAACAACATAAAATAAGTACTTAGATACCTACCGATTACAAGCACCTACTAGGTAACTTTGTAAAAAAACATGTATGCACATGATTATACTATACTGCACTGTACTTAATTTTATTTTATATTTATTTTAATTTAAGAGAATGGAAGAGATCAAGGCATATAATAAAAGTAAAATTTTGTCACTTAGTAGGTCCCCAAACGCCCTGTTGGTCTAGTGGTTTAAGTACCGGGCCGAGATCTCGGAGTCCTGGGTTCGATTTCTAGGTCGAGCAAAAAGTATGTTTCGAATTTTTCGAACATAGCTCGGGTTTGCGTTCACCAATCCGAATTAGGCAAGCGAGGTGATTATGCCTATTCCCATCATAGTAGTGATGACTTGATTTCTATGATGAGAGGCCTTTGCCCTGCAGTGGGACAGTATATAGTCTGATACTTTACTTTTTTTTTAGTAGGTATCTGCCTGAGAATGTTATATAAAGTTATTTCAGCTAGTACCTACTAACCTATAATTAATCAAGACGGGAATTAACACGATATGTATTATGTGATACAACATTGTGTACTCACATATTATTTTACTCGACGTTTCGGATACGTTACAGCAGCCGTGGTCACGAGCGGACTCCCGTCAATTAATTTAAAATTAATTCCCGTCTTGATTAATTATAGTTATAATGCAACGCGAAAATTTAAAAAACTATAGTACCTACTAACTTTGTCTCGTCTAAGTAAAACAATAACTTTAACAAAGGATTAAATAATGAAAGTATAATTATTGCTTAATCCATACTAAAATATAAATAGCACAAAGGACAAATACGTATGAGTGGGAGCAAAGGCCAAACAACGACCGAGACCTTATCATAATTTAATAAAAATGAGATAAAAAGATCAATTATTGGAGCTGTACAATTTTTATGCAGTTCAACACCTAAGCAGAGATTAGAGCCTCCCTTCCTAGTGCAGTTATATTCATTGGATGATAAAAACCTTAAATACATTCTTATTTTAGATTGAAGAAGCTTTCAAAAACTGGCCAAAAGCTGCAACTTTTTAATCCTATTCGTATCATATATTATTATTTTAGAATATTTGTGCATTGTAAAACAACTAATCATGTGTTAGTGTACCTTTTATTTTAACCCTTTAAGAAGAGAATGAGCGTCTTACTTATATTCCGTTTTAATTGGCAATATTCTCACATAAACTGCCCAATCTAAGGGAAAGGGGGGGTTTAAAGGTTGGCAGCGCACTTGTGACTCCACTTGTGACACGTGGAGTCAGAAGTGCATTGGTGTTCATGGGCTGCGACAATCGCTTACCATCAGGTGATTCGTCTGCTCGTTTGAATACATAAAAAAAATAAACAAGGAAAGAAGTAAAAAAAAGTTAACTTATTAAGATCGAAAAAAGCCAAAACACATAGGAACATAAAACCTAAATATAAAACGAAGGTTAGGCTGTACCTGACTGGCTAACCCTGACCGTGGACTTACTGTTGGTGTGATACATTTCAGAAATCATGAATAACCTACTGACATTGAAAAACCGGTAAAGTGCGAGTCGAACTAGCGCACATGGAGGGTTCTTTTTTTTTCCCAGGGGAAACCATCATGGCCGTCACCTTGCTAGATGTAGGGAACAAGGTGGTGTGTGGGACTCAAACCCTAACTAAAACCCCTGGGGTGTCCATCTCCGCGCAATCGCGGTCGGAAACCCCACAGCCGGGACTAGACCGTACCGCTAATCGCGCTCGCCGCTTCACCCCTATCTGGCGCACTACAGCCCTTCAACGCTGTACGACCTACCAGGACACCCAGTAATGTCGTCGTCCCCCGCGGAGTTGTATGCTGAGCAAGCCACTCCCCAGTAGTGGATACGCTCACGTACTCCGAAAGCCCGTCTAGTCGCCTCTTACGACAGGCCGGAAAAACCTTGGCAGTATTCTTAAACGCCCTTAGCCACAGGTCGTACATGGAGGGTTCTATACCAACTAGTATCCTAATTGTACAAGATAAATAGTTATTTTCTGACTTTCTGTGATAGAACTTTGAAATAATAAGTAAATAACGCACTTAAAAACACTTTCTCTCGTGCCTAAGCGGAAATCGAACCCACATCTTCCACATTCCGGGTGGTTCTTCATCGCGAATCAAGCACTTGCAAATTTCGTCGGCTTAGTAGCGCGTTCAATAGTTTGATTGGTAGATGTGGGTTGGATTCCCGCCTGAACATGAGATGAAAGTTTTAAGTGCTATAAAAATAACATGTATGAGTTATTGATTGATCAGTGTTCACTTCTCAGGAACGCTTAGTCAAGCGTTCCAGAGAAAAAAGGTTTTGAGGACAACAAAGTTATTCTGAAAAGCTTTAGTATTTCAAGTCCGGTATTTATTTTGTTATCCTTAAATTATGTAAACAGATGAGATAAGTCATTGAAATATGACGAAAGTAAATAACACTTTACATATACACATTTTTTAACGAGCATTTGTCTGTGAAGCAATTTTCTTTCCTGTCTCGACTCTGCTAAATTAAACATCAAATATAAGAGATATTGATAAATTATTGTAATATGTATGTACAGTCAAAGAACAAAAGTTTCGTCAGTTTTCAAATTGATTCGTTTGATATGCTATGAGCACTTATTACCTCTCGTAAATTTGTCAGAGTGATACCTGTTGCACAGAAAATAATGCTTAACTGTTAGATCAGAAAGTTCAAATTTGCTTGTAGCAACATTGATTCCTTTTGATGTAAAGAAAATTTAAAGAAGGTTGGCAGATCTTTTTAAAACCGTATGTTGGTATAGCTGATTCTTGCCGTGCAAGGGAAAATTTACCTTAAGGTGTCGTACCTTTTTATTCTCTGTACCGTACTTAAAAACTTACTAAATAACTGTTTGATTATGACTTGGTCTCCTTGCTTCTAAAAGATCTATTGTAAACAGATTGCCTTTACTGATCCATCTGATCAATATGTCTTTCCACGGTCGAATATGGTTTAATACTATGTACTTATGCACAGTACATAGGTGTTGAGTTGCTTTGACTCGCGTATCAAATAAAACCCTTTAAGGTTATTGATATTAATCTCATAATAACCGCAAGATAACTATTAATAACTCTTTTTCATTCAGAAATTTTATTGAAGCATTTTAATAATATATGATCAAGGCTTGCAAGACATACCAGTCCTACAAACATTTTGCTCAGTGAATCTACACGAGAAGATTTTATGGATCGCCTTTGAAAGGACTTTTTCATGAAACATTCAAATAATAAATTCAGTGTTTGTAAATATTTATTTTTCATATCTGATCAAAGAAAGATTGTGCTAATCCTGCGTGTCGGGAGCGTACGTAACATTTGCGCCGTAATGGCCGCTTAGTATCGAGGTACGACAGTCCCAACCAGGGCCAGGCGAAGGGGGCATTGACCCAGCAGTATCCTACTTTAAAATGCCAATGCTGTACCTTGATAAAATACCATCAACTATAAATAATAGGAGCTAACTATTATGATGGTGAGGTTGTATAAGAAGTCATTAGATTTAGTTTTTCTTTACCACCCTTTTTGTAATTAACCACAACTGCCCCATCAAGGCTTTAAGCCTAGTTACGGCCCTGGTCCCGACTCGGCTGCCCCGAGCCTCTCTGAATACCTAAGCGGAGTTTGAAAGAGCCTCTGAACGAGACCGTTATTTATTCACAGGCGGGGACGCAGCTCGAACATGTCTACACGACACTGCGATTTTCAGTTTATCTTTTTGGAATTTATCACCTGTAAAGGAACTAACACGAAACGTGGTCAATTCGATCCTAGGCGATACGTGTTTAGTAAACACTCATCAAGCGGATTATAGTTACACAATGTCAAAGATCACTTTTGTGATTAATTATTAAAAAGATAGGTATAACATCTTTTTGTGGAAGAAGCTATTTTAATAGCATATGAATGAATACATAAACGCGACACAAAATATGATCATCATTATTTCAGTCAAGAGACGCTCACTGCTTATAATAGATCAGCTCTAAGGATTTTCAAACTGTGCGATCCAGTGCCACCCACATCCAATGGATTCCCGCTGTCTTCACCAGGTATTCGGTAGACCTTACCTAATAACGAATGACATCAAAATGTCGAATCTGCCAAATGACTGAGGTGGTCACGTGAAACTTAAACAATTTAACAGTTACAACTATTACAATTATATTTTAAAGATATCTTAAAATAAGAGACTGTTTCGTGATATAAATTTAAGGTGACGGGTAGGGCACTACTAGCGACGCCAATAGATTTTAATTTTTAGCTACTAAACCGTATCTATTTTAAACAATTTCGGGGTTACAATCTCTCGGCAAACACTTATACTAATTTATTAAATAACCATTCACAAATGTTGGGTCCGTTTTTGTACGCGAAATATTGATTCACGCCAAAAGTGGCCGCTTTTGGCGTGAATCAATTTTTCGCGTACGCGTTGGTGTGTGCCGAAAGATTGTAACCCCAAAATTGTTTAAAAATAGGATCCAGTTAAGTAGCTAAAAATTAAAATCGATTGGCGTCGTTAGTGTGCCATACCCGTCACCTTAATATGTAGGATGCATCAATGTCGTAGTAAATTGTGTAATGGCAATAAAGATATTGAAAGATAAAATATTATGCACAATACAAATCCTCTATAAGAGATCTATACGAGGGACATCGTTATATTATCTCTATAAGAGATAATATAACGATGTCCGACTTCCTATTATCTGTAAATGACCTTAACGCCCTGAGATTAAAGCGCATTTAGAGAAATGCGCAATTATTGATTCTACATACGTAATATACCGTTGTAGTGCAGCATTATACAAGGTCCTGGTGTCCAGGCTTCTCAGCAAACGGACAAAAATTCGTATTTACAAAACAGTAATACGCCCAATCTTTCAAAATGGCTGGACACTAACGCTTAAGGAAGAGACCAAGCTCCTTGTGGCTGAACGAAAGATCTGGAGGAAGATTCTGGAACCTACACAAACACTAGATGGAACCTGGAGAAGGAGGAAGAACTGGGAGCTACAAGACTAGGTGGGCGAGCTTAATATCATCGGCGAAACTAAAGCACATCGACTTCGCTTGCCGGGCCACCTCGTGAGAATGGGAGAGGATCGTGCAGTAAAAAGAGCGTACCTGGGACGGACAAATGGTCGAAGGCCAGTTGGTCGTCCAAGGTATCGATGGAGAGACGAGGCCGAAAAGGATTTGCGTACACTTCTGCCGGATGACTGGCAGGAGGTGGCGCAGGACCGACCTAGATGGAGACTCTTATTATCGGAGGCCAAGGCTCACTTTGTGTTGCCGCGCCAACCTAGTAGTAACAAAAACAATGTCCCATTTGTTGTCCGTATTTTTTGTTTTTTTTCTCAATGAGCAACAATTGAATTAGTATGTAATAATATTCTAAATAGCACTTAAAGTAATGTAAATAAAAGATTTATATTTTTTTACTTTAAGCCATTATTATGATTTTTTTACTTAGGTAAGTTAGTAAACTTCAGACCACGGTACTCCCTGTTTTATATTATTTATGAATTAAATAACAAAAACACATTTAATTTCTTACTCTAATGTTACATAGACTATATAGGTAGGTAATTGAATAACTCATACCTTTGCTGATAATATTCTCGTTTCGTTGAACTTGCAAACTTGACATGTATTTGCAATGGTAATCAAAAGGATCACTAGATACATAATTCTAATGGGAATGTTGAGGTCAGGTCCCTTCGAGAGCTTTATTGTAGGTATTTATTGCTACAATATTATTTTATGAAAGAAACAATCAAGAACACCGAAGCTGGCCTGAACTCGTAACTTGAGCAAAACGTATTTTTTTTATATGATAGGTGCAGACCGAGCAGACGGATCACCTGATTTGAAAGTATTTTACGGATCTTGTGCCAGGTGGTTCGTTCGACTTGGTTGGACTGCTAAATTGGACACAATTAAATCAACGAGGAAGAGCCATGCATTCGACATTAATGGGCCAGTTTGAGCGGAATGATACTGCGGCCACACAGAAAACCGGCGTGAAGCAGCACTGTGCTGAGTTTCGCTGCGTGAGGATGCCGGAGGCCCAATCCGGGGGAAAGGGGGGTTTAAAGGTTGGCAGCGCACTTTTAACTCCACTGGTGTCGCGAGTGCTCATGGGTGGCGGCATTCGCTTACCATCAGGTGATCCGTCTGCTCGTCTGGCACCTATTACATAAAAAAATCATGCCTACAGATTAATGACCACAATCGAGAATTCAGAGCCAAATCGAGTCAAGATCAATGATTTCACGCACACCTAGCTTACTTAGGTACTTCGTGCAATCAGGTTTTACAGGTCCTTATTGCAATAGGTTTTCATATTTTCATTTTATAGGTTACCATAAAAACATGCTATACCTACTGTAACTAAGCTTATAGAAAATTATTATTAACGTAATTTGAAATTAATATTAATTATACAAATTATTTATTGCATCAACGACTGTTATTAAAGTAGGTGGCCATAATTTTAATTTCATAACGTTTAGGTATAGATACTTGTATTCAATTGTTTTTGACACGCATAGTATTTACGTAGTATTTAAGATATTATACAAATTGATTGTCACCGGCGTGTTATTATTGTGGCTGTGCCAGGTGAAGGGCAGGGGATTGCCGGTGCCGTAGGATGCGAGGTGAGCGGATCTTGCGTCAGGCCCGCTGGACGTCATGCTCGATGAGCTCGCTAGCAGAAAATACGATAATTGGGTTTATAATGCAACCCTTATGATACTAAACCTGAGATATCGTATTTATAATGTGGTTTAGAAAAACATTTTTTTTATTTTTTAGTAACTATTTTAAGGAAGCTTTTAAAAACTTCTAAGGTTTTTAATGATGGTGGTAGGTACCTGTATTGTTTCTAATTTATATTGGGTACATGGTTAAACCCGAGCCTGCACAGTATTCGCAGTTTATTTTTACTATTTCCATTTATTTATATCTGCTGATATTTCATGTTTAGGAATGAAACAATAAGCTTTCTTTTATTCATCATCATCATCAGCTCGGTAGTACCCACTGCTGAGTATAGGCCTCCTTTCCATTACGCCAATGTACCCGGTCTTGAGCCGCTCGGATCCATGTAGTCCCCACGATTTAAGTGATGTCATCGACCCAGCGTGACACTTTTTCTTTTATTACGTTCGTTCAAACCTATTTGCTTATCAGTACCTACCTATTTGATTGTTGGTTAGAAAAAAAAATCTTAGAAATCTAACAAAATTAGAAATATGAAAAACCAAAATATTGTTTCATGATTTTTTATAATATAGTTTTCTAGGCCAGAAGTAGTGTTTAATTAGATAATGTCATTTGCTTCAGTTCTGAAGATATCAATCCTATCTGTTTTCGAATTAAGTTTTCATATTAAATGTGCGTGCGGTTATTATTAGCCTTTGTAGGTATGAAATCAAATCGATTAAAACAATAGCTCATGTGCATTAGTGAATCTATAATAACAGGTAATTTCGACGAAGGCCATACTAATACCCGTGTTAAGTAAATGCTATACAGCTCGACATACATAGATAAAAATAATTAGATTGAGAAACTTTTAAGTAGGTACTTCAATCCTGCACGCGATGGCTCTGATAATTCATTCTTTGTGATTTCAATCTTATCTCCATATCAATGAAATTAATGCCACATTCACATAACATTTAAGAAATCGAATAAGCCGCAAATTTTTATCTAACCTATGATATCAATTGAGTATCAGCTTTGTGTAGTAATTTATCGTTCAATGTTTATTTGTCTAAACCAACATAATATTGAGACATTTTCACGCATTGTAGTATGAAGAATCCTGCCTACGGTTGTAAAACCTAATATAGTTAGTAAATCGTATACATTCACACGGCACGACGACGGAAGTCCCCTACTCCAAGCATTAAATATTCCGCAAAGTTTTACTAAGGTATTTAAGGAAAAACAACAAGTAGGTAGAGTTTGATCAATTATACTTTAAAGAATTTGCAAGCAAAAGCTAAAAAATCTCACTTGTGCTAACTAAATAAGTAAATTTTTATATTAATGTTGGCGCCATATCGACTCCAAAAGAATAATAATTAAGTAGCTCGTAGTGATTAAAGTTTCCGCTACTTCCGATTGGTCGCAGGGTCAGGTCGACATCGCCTAAACTGTTTTTCTGTTTTGTCATCAAAATTCGACCTTGACTTTTAAATCTCCCCGGAAATCGGAAGTGTCACTACCGGCTATAATATGTCCTGCGGCTGTTTGGCCTACATCGCCAGACCGGTTGGCGGACTGGCACCACGCGCCAATCTCTGTCCTCACACTAATAAAACATACGTGATTTGAACTACGATGAACTTTGAGGAAACTGCCACTGGCAATGTTACGTGCTGTTTTCTTTACCCTAACTGCTTACAACAGTAAACATAAATATATATTGTCTAGATTACGAGTTAACATTGTCTATCCGACTTTCTTACATACCAATATGTGGGGTTTATGCCTAATGTGAGAGAGACTAAACTTTAAAAAATAACAAAGACTTCTTGCTGATATGGTTACGACAACCAACAAGGTCGTAAGATGGAGGACAGCTCAAGCTTATGCTCAAGTGAAAACGCCAATAGCACGAATATAGTATCTATTATAGTTTGTATATGATTGGCCGGATGGCGCATTTTGTAGTAACCCTGCCTCATACGTCAAAGGTCGTAGATTAATTCCCACCCTGGACTAACATTCATGTGATGAACACACTGAACAAACTTCAGTGTCCTCACCTGGTGTTTGTAATTATGTTAAGAAAATATTTGTAATTCCTCTCTTTCTGATATCCGTAACACAAGTGCTTAAGCTACTTAGTACGGAATCAGGTCAACGTATATATCGATGGGACACCAGAGAGACTGAAACCTTAATTAATTACAAAAATAAAAATTATACACGCGCCGTGTCTCTCTATTGTTTGAATGTATAAGGTGTATTCTCGTTCGTTAAGGAACAGTTTCGTTGTAAGCCCTCTGGGTGTCACGACTGGATAAGGATAAGGTTCGAAACCTATCACTTAATGTGCCGGAAAGTACTATTATAATGTACTATAATTTATTATTTATACACATTATTTCCATTGTCATAATAAAAACAAATGTCCCATTAAAATGTCATTTAAACAACATACATCATCAACATCTAGAATGGACACGGATAGATAGAGTCCGCGCCACCAAAGAAGTAGGTACCCTTAAAAGCACGCTTAAGTCACCACCCACATTCAAATTTGAGCTTTATGCTCATATACACAAGGGATCTCAAATTTTAGTTCCGTGTTTTTCCGCGCGACTTTTTTCGTAGTGCGGACTCTACATCAGATGCTCCGCTGATCCAGCAGGGCATTTTATATTTCAATCTAATTCATACGACATTGACATGAAAACCCTTTGATCTGTAATAGCTACTGGACAGTATTAATGTTTGTACTTTGATTTTTAATTTTGCAACTCACGACTATGGTACATACATTAAATAACACTATTGAATAACAAATCAATTAGTTTTGTCTACCTATCAAACGCGGAAAGTTACGCTTAATAAAAGACAATTAAATTAGCGTCAGTAAACGTATGTACCTATTCTACCGATAGTTTAATCATTACAAACGACCACGTGTTATTACCACCGTCTGCTTGTCTGCTACCTATCACATAAAATAGAAAAATTCCTAGTCTTTTATTAAGTGCCATATTTTGGTAGTATTCTGTTATTCCTAAAAAGGTAAAGATCATTAAAATCGGTTCAGCCGTTCTTGAGTTCACCGGCTTGTGTACGGTTCACAATTTTATGATAGACATAAAATTACCATCTATTCATGTACACAGTTTTTGCAATAAAAATTATTCTTATTCCCGCCCTCATTTCGTTTCAGGACATTAGTTCCACTTTATAACAATAGGTGCCGCCAAGTGTCCATTACAACGCGCAAGAGTTTAACCTACTATAGTGTACATTTAGAAAGTAATTTGAAATTGGAACTATTTATATTGAGTATGTTTGCTGTAGCAATAACTGGTAAAACTAATAAATAAATAAAAGTGTTTCGTGTTTTCGGATTACCTATTAGCGTTATCGCTGTTGGTAGGATTTACCTCTTTAAAATAATATCGATAGAATTACAATTAAAATAAATACCTAATTATTTTTGTATTTTTACGGCGACACATGTACACACTTCGATAGGTCTATACAAAACTTGCTGAAAATCTCCACTCTATGATAAATATTACTCCCTAGCAGCCGCAGCAACTACACATTGTTGACTCTTATTTCTTAGGTACTAAGGATCAATAGTGTTCATTCAATTTGTGTGGCTGATAGTACGTTTTTAGCAATAACAATAAAATAATTTGCAAAACTCGTATCGGACGAAGAGTATCAATGAATGACAAGTAGACGGTTGATATCGAATTTAAAGTTTACGACAGAAAAGTTGGGTAAGTAACATTTTTACCTGCAACATATGGAATATTAAGTGAAAAGAAAGTTTTCAAAGAAATTGGTCTTATACTAAGGTATTTAAAACTTAACTCTTTCAGAACTCTATCATGCCTACTCGTATTCTTAAAATACCGTGAATCAATAAGCATCAACCTAAAATTGACTGCATTTAACAATGGTGGCTGGGGGTCATATGGGTTGAATACTTTCTTAGTCATTCTTTTTTCAAAAGGTTCCTTTCGACTCATTTCTAAAAGGCCAGCAACGCATCATTTTTCTGATTTCAAACATGTTCATGGGCGGCGAACGGCGATGATTATTTTCTATCAGATGACTCTCTTTTTCATTATTTTATCGCCTCTAGCTTAAAAAAATTGAATACACCACCCAGCACTAGCGTATTAGTTAAGTACCCACTTGTGATATACTCATACATAGATAGTGTTTTCATGTGATGGCCAAGTCAATCTATTTACTGACTTTTTATTACATGGATCTCACTACTTTTTACGGACAGACTTGTTTTTCTAACATATGTTTTTGATGGAATCAAATATTTTTCTTATCATTGCTTACTTCTATAACACCAGCTCGCAGTTTTCCAATTAATGTTAGAAATCTATCACAAAATAAAACGGTAACTGTCCCTAGACTCACCATGAAGTTAAAACGACTAGAATATTACACTAGCTTAGCATAATTACACTAGCTCTAAATGTTCTTGACATTATCTCAGTATGTACGTGACGACGGCCATCCGCATCTTAATATACTGTAACAATTACACTAGTCAACAAAATTTTAACTTTTTTTCGTAACAAATAACAGAGGTCCATAATTTTACTAAATTGCACTCTCTGATTATGAATCTGTTTTCAAAATTTTGATACCTCGTTTAGTATTTGATTTATAGAGAGTCAAATATCTCAAAATTTGGTTTTAGATTCTTTTTCATTGGCAATTTCAAAACAAGTACAAGCACTTTAAAAAAATGTTTTCGGTATATCAGTAAAGCTCATTTTCTCAATTATATATATCAATAAGATTTATTTTGTAGTCTTTAATCTATATTGAGTAATATTCATATCAACATCCGTGTACTTATAGCGCATACAAATCATCACTTAATTCTTGTAATGGAAAAAACATAAGATAGCTTAATTGGCTGTAGCGTTGCAGGGAAATCAGGTAAAATTATAAATTAAAAAGCATTTCATAATTTGGGGTTTTTATTTTCAAAATATCTATTGAATTTTGTTACATCCCAATTGATACATATTTAAATAAATCCCAAAAAAAACACTAAATGCTACTTTTCAGATTTTCGACCTTCCGTAACTTAATAACTTGACGTGATATGAAAATTCTGATAACAGATCTAGATTCAGCATATTAAGCTCTTCATATTTATCATATTTTTATTCAGGTTGTGTTTTCTTGTTGACTTGTGTTATACAATAGTTGTTCTAACAATCTTAATTTCTAGCATTTTCAACATAATATAATGTCCTCCAAACCGATATTTCGGTCATGACGGCCAATCTTAGCGATCAGCCATCGACGCAGGACATAATATAGTGCACTAGTATTGGCGCAGACACAAGTGCACTCTCTATTCCCGTACCCTCTTTTTTCAAAAGGACAATAGTGTGACACGATCGAAGAGGGATTAGGCGCAGGAGCAACGGCTTAACGTGCTTTCCGAGGCACGGGGGTACAAGACCCCCAACTTCCAGACTCCGGTCTAACACTGAGAATTTCTTAACAGAAAAACTCAGGTACAAATTTTGGTCCAACCCGGCGATTGAACCCGGGACCCCAAGCGCAACCGTCGCTTTGAAGTGCGACCCACTAACCATTGCGCCACCGAGGCAGTCAATATAGCAGCGCACCAATAGCTATAAGCAAAATTATCCACCACCTAAGATGGTCTATTTCAACTATTTACATACTCCCGACCAAATAATATAACACGAGTAGTTAATAAAAATAGCTCCTCACATCACGCATCAATATGTCCGCAAACAAGATAATGGTAGCATTCAACTTGGCTGTGCATCGGAGTGCAGCAATGAAGACCAATTGAAACACCACTTCACGTGCGATACTAATTACAACTCGCATTCATTACTGTTGTTGCTGATTTTTCAATCAATGGGACCGTACGAATGAAAATTGCGCTACGAAATGTTTTGCTACGAAATCTCTATTGCTACGACGACTACGACTATTACGTAATATGATTTTGGGACGTTAGGCGTCTGTCGCTCCTACGTCGTATAGCCACGATAGTATAAAGTATATTTTAGAATGTGTGTAATTTACTGTAGTTTACTGCGTCGTAGTTTAAATCAATGCCACAAACATAGTTACTAAAGGGACTCGGGATCAGAATAGGTAGATTTAATACAATTTTAAGTAGATTTTGAAATTACTTTTTTATTTTTAGAAATTTCAGTCAGTTGGTATCGTTCTGATAAGTAGTTTTGTAGTCAAATGCCCCACTCATGTCAAGAAAAAGTCCCATTACTATAAATTTAGTAGTAGTACTATAAGTGTAATCGGTAATCCAAGATGCAAGATAGCTTAGTTTGGGTATTAAGAAACTTGTTATTTTACTTATTTTGTAAACTAAAGTTATAATAAGTACTGTTTTTGAGCTATAACAAATTCATTTTCAGCTTAATCAAACAAAGCTTGAAGAAATTATACAGTCAAATGTGTGTAATAATATAATTAACACACAAGGTTCAAAATCAATTGAGGGATTTGACGCAGATTATTTAACCCAATGTGTGGTTTTCTGTACCAATATTCACCACCTAGGATAAAATAATAGTAACTTATTCATTAGTTTTCAAAATTGAGGCTTGTTTTACAAACACATATACTATAATAGGTAATACATTGTTAATATTGTGTTATTTATCCCAAACTGTTAAAAAATATTAAAGTTTATTTTTCATTATAATTGTATGAATGTCTGCTGTACTTAATAAAATTTAAACATTTTATAAGTGCTAAGGGTCAACAACTGATTAGATAGATAGATAGATGTACTGTTTATTGCACGACATACAAAGCATAAAAGCTAGGTAAACAGAGATACAATGTACAATTTAATAAATTAATAGTTATTTAATTTTTACCGAATTGTACCGATTTCATTATAAATAAATTTTAATCATAATTATAGTTCTATATTTATCACTAAGTTTTCTATAAAATGTAAGTATGTCAATTGTTTTAATTTGATCATTTAAGTTTTTTTTATTGGGCATATGGAAAAACGTGTCTGATGGTAATACTTGTAATGCCAAAAAGTAAACAAACCATGTCAAGCGTTTTTACAAATATAGCAGACGTTAAAACCTTGTCACGTTAAAACTAGCATAAAATTGGGAATGGACTGGGAAGCGGCAATCGCTTATCATCAGGTGATCCGTCTGCTCATCTGCTACCTATCACATAAAAAATGTACATATAACTTTTGTTACCTACTTCTGTTACGTATCAAACCAACTACTGTCGCCTTTTTAATCTAAGACTGTCGCCAACAAAAATCTGTCATACAATATTCAGGTGCACAGAAAACGTGAAATCCTTGTATTCGCAATGTCGTTGTGAAACGTTACAATCACAAAATAGCCATAAATTGTTATACACTTTACAAACCTCACTACCAAATAATAAAATGCTTAACAAAGAGTAACTTAACAATAGTGGTTCACAAAGCAAAATGTATTATCTTATTTGTAAACTTACAATAATAAGTTTGGACTTGGGAAATAAAATGTTTGAACAGTGCTATAAAAACCGTAATAAAAATGTATCTAACCTAAATAACTACGTGCCCAGTTACATTTACGAGACTCCGAAAATATACCTTGAATCCCAAAGGAGTACCTAATACCACAAGTTAAAAATATAAAATTTCCTTAGCTTAGCTTAACTTGCTTAGCTGTAAATAGTACTATTCATATCAGACGCAAGTACTATAATCGATTTAAAAAGAGTGAGTCAAAATGGATGATACTCGTAAAATGTAGCTATGCGTTTATGTTTCTTACAATTTCAGACTACGATATAACATGCATTAGGTATTTTTAATCGATTCATGACACGAGCCATAACAATTATACAATCAAGATAGAATAATGTGTATATGGAGCTCAGGTTCGCTCCTGCTTAGAGTACTGCTGTCACCTCTGGCACGGAACTGCCCGGTATCATTTAGACCCTCTGGACTCAATAGAGCGACGTGCGGAGAGGCTCATCGGTGATGAAGCACTCTCTGAGGCTGATCTGCAGAGCCTCAACCGCCTGCACCACCCACGTGTGACTTGCCTCTCGGTATTCTACCGGATTCATTTCGGGGAGTATGCGGAGGTTCTGCATAATTTTCATCCTTATATGGTAGAACTGCCCTATATCCGCACGTAGCAATTCGCTTCCACATTTTATAATGCGGACAGCTAAGGAATGAAACTCACTGCTGAGGTCTATTTTTCATGATCACTATAATCGGGATATCTTTAAGGTATGAGTGAACAGGCATCTTTTAGGCAAACGCGTTTCATGCTAGACCTCATCGTTGCTTTCTATCAGGTGCGATAGTGGTCAAGCGTTAGCCTATATTCCAAAAAAAATTGATTGAATTTGTGGTCTAAAATGGGCCTTGCTTGTTCGAAAGAAGCTATAAGGAGACCTTCAGAAAATACTTTTAACAAAAGAATTTCGTTTTATCATGAATATTACTCAAATAATATTTAAAATTATAGTTAATTACTTAAGTACGGGTACACCAACTTGTAGTTTATAATTATTTCACTTCGAATTTTACTTAATCAACTGTTCAAAGTTCCTATCTCTGCCTTCCGGCTCTATGATGAGCTTCCTTACTTGCTTTTTTTGGCAAAAGTGTGTTTTTATTACCTTTTGTTGTTAGAACATACAATAGAATACAGTCCTAATGAAGAAAAAGGAACCAAGTAAGCAGAAAGAGTACAAAATAAACAATGTGAAGAATATGAAATGTGTGAAAAATAAGACATGCTTACACTCGTGTAGTGTTACGAAATTTATCAATAGTCGTGAGCATACCTTCAAATTTTAACATGTAAAATACGTATAAAATAATAATTGAAATAAACACTACAAGGTCAAGAATTGTTTCCAAATACATTGCAATAACAATAACATTTCAAAATTACATTCATAGAGAAAGTTTCAAGGCCAATTAAATTCTAATATTAATTATATTTTGACATTAATCGTTATAATTAATTTTTTTGCCATAGCCATAACTGTAAGATGTGTTATATTGATAATAAGGTTAATATCGATAGCACAAGTATTTTTTGGTAGACTATAGGCTAACGCTTGAACACAATCTCACCGTATGGAGAGGTGTAGAATGTTACGCGTTTGACAAGAAGATGCCTGTTCACTCTTGCCTTACAAATGTTGAGATTAAAGTGGTCCCAAAAAACAGACCTCGGCAACTGATTCCATTCCTTACCTGTCTGCATTATGAATGTTTACATTATATTTACATTTTTAGTTTCGAGTTTTAACGATTATTAGGGTACTACAGGCATTGTCACAGCTGCCCAAATGAGATATGTTTACAAAATTGTTTAAAACCATTTCGCTTCGATTCCCATCAGTCATTAGTACAGTGGGAGCACGGTAGTGTTCGTTAGGAATACGGTGCGCCGCACAATAGACGTCTAGCCCATCCAGCCGCATTGTGGGTTTTCGCTGATGCGTGCAGAGCGGTGATTGCGCTGACCCTACGTAGGGACGCAGCAATACATCGACTTTTAATTTCGATCTTTTCACTCACAAATAGGAGAAAGGCTAGTCAGTCGATCACATTTTATTTTTCAGTAGGGAAATGTACAACGTGCTATGTAAATAGCGCAAACCCGTGGTAGCTCAGCAACTGAAACCGAACATCTTTCACTAAGGGACCAATAATTCTATCGCGAAAAAACAGCTGTTTCATACAAATTGTTTAGCAAACCGAGCCGATTCGTATGAAGAGACGTTTTTTTGCGCAATAGCAATGTTGGTTCTAAAGTGTTTCACACTTTAGAACGTTCAGTTTCATTGGCTGAGCTACCTGCGCTATTTACAAAATACGTTGGTTATATTTCCTAAACAAAACAAAAGGAAAGGTTTGACACAAGCGTTGATCTATACGTGCATTGACCAAATTCATCTAAGAAAAGTCTTATCTATACTACTTATAAGTAGTATAGATAAGACTTTTCTTAGATGTTTAATATCGATATTTCGTAGTTTTTAAACTATCATATATTTTAATCGATCTTTTATAAAGCATTTTCTTCCCGTCTCTATCTCCTCACAATTTCTATCTAGCGACAGCTGTACTTATTGTTGTGCTAGTATTTTTAATTTTTCAGTCAGATATTCAAAGTATGACCGGTGAAATGACCGGTTTTAATTACTTCGGACATAAAATAACTGGGAATAACTTCGGGGTAACAATGTTGATTGATTTGGACCATTTCAGTCTTAAGCCAATTTGGTGAAATAGCACTTAAACCAGTCGTTAAAATTATCTATGCTACAGTACAGTGAGTACATTGATAACATGGATAAGTAGATTTTCTATTGTTTGAATTTTCTTATAAGGTAATGTTTTTTCACTAAGCAGATGCCTAATTTTTTAATTAATGTCTTTTCGTATAGGTACATTAATCGATTGTTCTTACGAATAGTTTTAGGTCGACATAAGATACTATTTCATGTTTTCCTCGGCTATTGCTAATCCAGTCTTACTTACTACTTTATATTATGAGGGTGATACTGACTAAGATCGTCTAACAATCTAAATTGAAGGTCGGAGACTCTGGCTAGTGCCAGAGTCATTAGGTATTGTCACCTGGTGGTGACAATATCGGTGAGCGAAATTGACTCCTTGCAGGTAAGTATACTTAAATGAATTACTGATGTTATATGTATAATTCTGATGTAATTTAAGTGGTCTTAATTGAATGGCTTGTAAACTAGCCCTTAAAATACCTATACCTACTAACCCGGCGGATTAAGGACGAGGATTTAATATGAATTTTCTGGAAGAATATTAAATATACATAAAATACAATATTCATTATTTCGCTTAGTTATTCTTTCAAAGACTTTTGATAGATTTCCCGCTTTATGTTCCGCTCAAAAAGACTATAATAAAAAGAAACTAGTAAGAAGCTGTAAAAAAATACTTACTCTTGAAAAGACCCATTTTGAAACACTTTCTCATAATGTCTGAAAACGTATTTGGTTTATTTACTTCTCCCATAAGTGTTGCACTAGTGAACTGGATAATTTTTCAGATAAATTAATTTAAATTAGTTTCGGGATCGTGAAGATTTAGGCGGTTTAGTGGAAATGAGAGGAAATATTCGCGAAGTCGCGTGCGTAGCGCCGGCACCGGCTACGAACTGATACACTATCAGGCGGAAAGCGCCGCAGACGCAGCTCCCGCAACACACGCCGGCAAACGCCAGTGAGCCAACGCCGCTGCTATAACCTTGGGAATGGGCACTGAAGCGCGCGCAAATGATCGTTGGGTTACTAAACGCCATCAGTACATCAAACGTTGATGATTAGTCTTTCGGGAATAAAAAGCAAAGGATAAGAGATACAAAAGATTCCATCAGATCGCAGTGCTCCATAAATATTAAATAGCTACTATGAAAGATAAACAACATCGGCTTACACTTAATCAAAACTAAGATTTTTTAATGTTAACGTTTAACATTAAAATAAGTTTAGTTACGACTTTCCTCCACTGAAATTTGTTTTGAAACTCTACATATATTAATAAATGTACTATCTTTCTTTCTTTCACTTCATATTGCCTGCCTTATCCTGTCTGTAAGAAATAGATAGGTATGAACATATCAATAAGCAGACAAATCTCGTATTTGTGGAAACGGTGAATAGTCTGATATTATTTATGTTATTTACTTACTGCTACTATTTCTATACTGTACTCAACAGCTCATTGCCATGCTCTTGTATATTGTACGGATTATCTCACTGACACTTTTTACTTGCGATTCCGCTCAAGGTTCCGAATACCTTACCGTTGGTAGTCGTTTACCATCAGGCGAGGCGCACGTTTGTTTGCTAACGACATGGTATTAAAAAACCTGCATATAGTAGTAGTAGGGACGTATAATTTTACTTTTATTATATTTTTACTTTGCTACTAAACTAGACTTTCGGTGTTAAGTTGCTACTCATAGCAGGAAATTCAAATTTGTTTTAGCCTTATCCGCGTTTTTCAACGCGGGTGATACCTCAGTAGGTACCGACTGAGATTATGTCGGGAGTTCCATAGAGGAAAACCAAATGTATGACGTAACATTTGCCATGGGGGAGTCAAAAAGTGGACAAATAGGAACTCATGTGTAAAGGGTTTATTGCCAATTGTCACATCAAACCCTTTTGTTAGTCAACTCTTTAATAGTTCCTTCCGGCATGGAAGCCCGCGTTGCTGTAAGCATCAAACCTATTGATTCAGTCTCTGTACAAGATTGATTGTGGATTTTTTTAATAGTAGGCCTATCCGTCTAATTATACGGTGTAGTGATCCCCACTGCTGACATGGACAATATGGACATCCCCGTAGCAATGAGAATACGTTGCGGCTAGAGATTAACTATTCTTAAAACCTTATGTTACTGACCGTCAGTCGATCCATCTGCTGCTCGTCTGCCAATTGCCACGAGCCTATTTCTTGGAAAATGACTGCAGTACAGTCTCTGATTGTACTGTAGTCATAACTAACATGACAGACTGACATGGTGCAATTACCCTTGATTTTACTATTCATTAATAAAAAAAATATACAATCAAATAAATTATGAGTATTTTAATGCCTAGCTGTTAGCGTTTATAGATATAGAGCATAAATAGGCAAAAATGTCGTTTTGTATGGGAGCCCCCCTAATTATTCAAATTTTATCATTTATAATTAAAGTAAAAAAACAACTGAGTATTTTGTGAATATTTTAAGTTCCTACCTCCATTTTTGACATCGAGCAAAAAACGGCGAAAATATCGCGTTTGCTGTATGAGAGCCCCCCTTAAATACTTAACTATTTTATTTTCAGTATTTGTTGTTATAGCGGCAATTAAAATACATAATTATAAAGATTAAAAAAAATATAAGTATTACCCAACATCACATACATTGATCTGACTCCGAGATAGGTAGCTCAAGCACCGGATGTTACGGATATCAGAACCAAATTCGGAATTACAAATATATACATTTTAATACATTATTTTAATACATAGAAAACACCCAGACCAATACAAACAGACATGTTAATGCACACAAACGTTTGTACTGTGCGGGGATCGAACCCGCAACCCTTGCACCAGAGGCAGGTTTCACTACCAGTGGTCCAAATACCGTTTGGACCAGTGGTAGTGAATCGTGGTTTTTAAGATACAGCCTTGTAATGTAACTTTCAAATGGCTACAAAATTTTGATTTTTGTATGGCAGCCTCCCTTAAATATTTACAGGATTTTTGTTATAGCAGCAATAGAAAAAAATAATTTGTGAAAATTTCAACTGGTTAGCTGTCGTGGTTCTTGAGATAGAGCCTCAAGACCGACAACTGGATAGACGGACAGACAGACATGGATGTCTAAGTAATAGGCTCCCGTTTTTACTCGACTACGGCGAAGCAAAAAGGAGGGTTATTCATTTTGACCTATATGTAGGTATGTATGGTTGTTCATCTGTTCCCTCATAACTTCTAAACTAGTTATCATATTGGAACAAATGAGGTGGCGTTAGAAGCGTCTTAATTGTTTTCCGGTTATAGGCCACATGACGTCACGTTAAATTGACTACAGCGCCCTCTAGGGGACTTAGAGTAAGGAACTAAAAAATTTTTTTTTGCTTGACGGTACCGTGTGGGATATCAAATGAAAGAGCTTTTTAGCAGATTTCACATATGTAATTTTATTTACATAACTAAAAATATGTTAAATAAAAATAAAGTTTAAAAACTAAAACCTGACTACCAAAAAAGCGTATTTTTTCGTAGTCGGGTTTTAGTTTTTAAACTTTATATTTTACCCTTTGGGTTCGGAACCCTAATAACTAAGTCATTTCGCTGTCCATCCCTCTGTGAACATAGATCTTTAAAACGGATTTTGATGCGGGTTTTTTTTTTAATTCAAGAGGAAAGTTTATATGTATAATAATGGAAAAGATTACCTCGACAAGAACAGTCCTAGGCGTTGATACAGAAGTTCGACCAGAAATTAGCTGTAGAAATAATAAAACTGAGTAGAGGCCTTGTTAGAGCACTCACTCGGACCCTCACGTGGTACAGCAAAAACAAGCACCTACAGAACATGGGCCTTTCAGATATCAAAATCTACAGGTTCTGTCGCGAGCACGAGGAAACGATTATCCACGTCCTCGGCGAGTGCATAGCGCTACACCGCTGCAGAAGCCGGCACCTAGGAGCACACATGTTTTCGGCAAACGAGATCAAAAGCTCCCCCATCAGCTCCATTCTCGGTTTATCCTGGAGCTGGAGCTACATGAGGTGCTGTAATAGGTTACGGGGCTGCCACAATAGATCATCTACTGGTCGCAGTGGCTATGAGGCGCAAGGCTCACACCATTTCTTTCAAATAATATTAAATGTATAATAATATAACAAAATAAATGCATAATAGCATCCGGGCGAAGTCGGGGCAGGTCGTTGGTGTTGCATTAAACTACCATCCTCCCTGATAGCATTCTAAACCAGTATTGTAATTTAGTATCCAAAACTTCATGTAATATATTAAGAAGCTTTTCTTTGACCGTTAATCCTTATTTCCTAATTATTTAAACGAGTAGGTAACATATCTTATCTCGCTTCTGCACGAATTTAGCTTTGTATAAGTACCTAATTGATAATGTAATTTCCATAGGTGGTTCACGAGTCTTCTTAAGAGCACTTACTCTGTGATATCGTCACAAGGCTTTGTCACAAGGGCACCAACTCGGCTAACTCCTGATTATTTTATGATGCAATACAATCCCATTTGAGTTGATAAAGCGTTTACGAATAATTTGCACTTTGTATAAATTGGCACATTCTGCCGTTATTTCACGGAATAATCGCCACTAGAGTCGTGCCTCAGTTGTAGCCTAGTCAACTAGTAAGTAGTTTAGTTTTCAGCTATGACGATATAATATATAAGTAACATATCGCTTTGACTAGCTAACTACACAGAACAGGACTAGTGATATGCCAGATCGTCAGAAAGGTAGATCCGCGTATACGGATTCGGATAATTGCTTCCCACATCTGCGGATACAGATTTTTATTTTATTTTATCATAACACTATGGGTAGGACGTATATTTAATATAATATTTTCTGTAATAAATATCCGTAATAATCTAATCCGTAGATCCGTAAGTTTATCAATTTACTAGAAAGTTTATAAACTTTCGTAGATTTCTAAGCGGGAGATAAATTGTATTATTTTACGTATATCCGTACATCCGTACCGTATCCGGTATATCCGTACCTACATGCATGTACATAATTTTCTTTAAGTTGTAAAAATTACATAAAATAAAGAAATTTGTTAAATCATTTATAGATAAAGCTACACGTACAAAGGCTATTTTTATTTACCGATTCTTTGGTCCAAGGGTTGCGGGTTCGATCCCCGCACAGTACAAACATTTGTGTGCATGAACATCTCTGTTTGTATTGGTCTGGGTGTTTTATATGCATTATAAGTATGTATTTACAAAAGAAAAGTATTATATGTATGTATATATTTGTAATCCCACTGTTGATTTTGATATCCGTAACACAGGTGCTTGAGCTACCTATCTCGGAGTCAGATCAATGTATGTGACGTTGTGAATTTGTTTTTTATTATTTTATTTTATTTGGCACATTCTGCCGTTATTTCACGGAATAATCGCCACTAGAGTCGTGCAGCAGTTGTAGACTAGTTAACTAGTAAGTAGTTTAGTTTTTAGCTATGACGATATAATATATAAGTAACATATCGCTATGACTAGCTAACTACACAGAACAGGACTAGTAATATGCCAGATCGTCAGAAAGGTAGATCCGCGTATACGGATTCGGATATTTGCTGCCCACCTCTGCGGATACGTTTTTTTATTTAATTTTATCATAACACTATGATAAAATTAAATAAAAATTCGTATCCGGGTAGGACGTATATTTAAAATAATATTTTCTCTAATAAAAAATGTATTAATCAATCAACTCAACTATTCTGCACCCCGTAATTCCTGAGTCCACAGTTCGGGTGAGTCCACAGTTATCGCTTCGGTGCCCGGGGTATACCTATCTACTTACGGCGTCATTTAAGCTAATGTTCATTAACTTTATTATCGGCATTAGTCTTTATGCGTATCAAAATAAGTGTCAATATTTTTTCTTAAGTAGCCAACTAAGTTAGTTAACGACTCTGAGTGTGGCAGTTAATTAATATTTAAAATAAATGCATTCCCATTCAAATTGCAACAATCAGTTGATCACGATGTATGAGAAGGCGTTTTTCATATTTCATCCAATATATCTTGGAGAAACACATTTATTTTTCATTGTAACTTTTCAAGTATTGGGAAATTAAAAGGAACAAACACTGGATTGAGAGATACACCTTATTAGTTTTATTTTTATTTTAGAGGTGGCAGACGATCAGACGGATCGCCTGATGGTAAACGATTGCCGCCGCCCATAGACACCCGCGACACCAGTGAAGTCATAAGTGCGATGCCAACCTTCAAACCCCCCTTTCCCCGGATTATTAGCGACGAACCTTATCAATGACGGTAACGGATATTTTAATGCAGCGCAGCTCCGCGGATACGGATAACAGCAACATCACTACACAGGACACAACTTAAAACCCAACAATGTTGATATTCATAATATTCTAAAACATCTTCAATATTATCCTCTCTAACTAAACATGATGGCTATTTGCATAATATGCCATACCTTTCTGATTACCTACTACTTAGACGCTTATGTCACAGACACGTGCTGCGTTCTACATTAGAAACAATATATCTGTCACCGGAAAATAACAAGATCCGTAAGTTTATCAATTTACTAGGAAGTTTATAAACTTTCGTAGATTTCTAAGCGGGAGATAAATTGTATTATTTTACGTATATCCGTTCATCCGTGCCGTATCCGGTATATCCGTACCTACATGCATGTACATAATTTTCTTTCAGTTGTTAAAAATAAAGAAATTTGTTAAATAATTTATAGATAAAGCTACACGTACAAAGGCTATTTTTAAGTTATCGATTTAAAATATTACGAATTATTTACCGATTCTTTGGTCCAAGGGTTGCGGGTTCGATCCCCGCACAGTACAAACATTTGTGTGCATGAAAATCTCTGTTTGTATTGGTCTGGGTGTTTTATATGTATTATAAGTAGGTATTTACAAATGAAAAGTATTTTATGTATATATTTGTAATCCCACTGTTGATACTGATATCCGTAACACAGGTGCTTGAGCTACCTATCTCGGAGTCAGGTAAATATATGTGATGTGGTGAAATATATTTTTTTATTATTTTATTTTTTATTCTGTATATGAAACACTTAATTTATATACCTACTGGATATGTAACGTACAAAATAAGACCCCAGTTTCCTCGCTGGATAATGGCAGTTTTTTGTCTTAATGTCTATGGCCACTGATTAGCCTTTGTGCACCTGTTAGCATATCCCTAGGTTATCCTTTTTTTCATAAATTAATATTATTGGACAGAGTTCAAAATCCCAAAATAAATCTGCTGTGATCAAACATACAAAAACAAATTTAAACAAATATATATTTCACAACATTACACATACATTGATCTGACTCCGAGATTGATAGCTCAAGAACCTGTGTTACGGATGTCAGAACCAACAACGGAATTACAAATATATACAGTTTAATACTTTTAATTATTCATATATTTTTAAAATTTGCTACCTTATATAAAACAATCAAAACACACATAAACACAAATAAACTCTTATTTTAATATTTGGTGAAAAAAGTATACGATGGACGATGTTTTCTGGTTTTCTGTGCTCTTAAGGGTCCGGCGAACAACGTATTTCCCATACAAACGTAACTACTACCAAAATAATATGCAATTTGAGAATATCTCGACATTTCATTGCTGTTACTCGGATTAAGGAAGTATTTATCTATCCCTAGGTTAGCACCCGCTCTTAATAATATTTACCCACTTAAAAATATATGCGATTACATTTAGTAAATTTTTCAACGTTAACGACCTATTTTCTGCCTATTCGTTTTATCTTAAAACTAAATTTAACAGAGACACAGCATGTATTGTCTAGTTACACAATGTTTTAGAGAAAATCAAAGTATAATGGAGATTCATTCATCACTTTTGGTATTCAGAAATGCTGACAAATTCAATCAGCTATCTTTTTTTTTATGTGATAGGCAGACGAGCTAACAAAACAATGATGGTAAGTGATTGCTCTTCTGATTGACTACAATCTTGCTGTTTCTACTAACTAGGAAGGGTTGCGGTGGCCCGACAGATATAGCCAGATGTCCGAGGAACGGCGAAGCTTGCCTCAAACTGAATTTGAACTGACCTCCGCAGGACTCTTAATAAATTTTTTCAGTCCAAGATATTGTGTCTAATTGTGTCAAACTCTGCGAGAGGAGAGTGGAGGTTATGGAGATTGGGAAAAATACGGATATCGTCTGGGATATCCTCTAGTTTACTAATGTACTAATAATGCACTTGACTCATGAAAAACTATCAAGACTTTACGGAATAATACCCACGCACAGGTAATGTACTGACTCAATACTCGTTAAGTAATTGATAATTTAGGGAATAATCAATTAATGAGTACATTAGAAATAGAGGATATAAATGAATAAGAATTAAATTTTAAGCATTCATTCTCTTGATATTGTGATAGCGTGTGTATCTAGTGTGTAAAATCTAAAGTTGCTTGGTAAAATTTATTCGATCTACAAAAACAGAGTAAGTTCACGTAGTTAATTTATTATTTTCTATTAATTTATTTATTTTTAGACTTCTTTTAAAATTAAGATTGTATTTTTTTTTCATTGCTTACCTCGTCTCTAATGTTAAATTGTAACTGTATATTTAGAATCATATTCCAATAATTAACTCTATTCATAAGTACCTACCTTTAGAACGCATCTTATAATGATAAATCTAGGTAAATCTTATATTTTTATTTAAAAAAAATACTGTTGAAACATTTATGAAATATCTAACACTGCATTCTATTAACGTTTCACTTTTGAGTAAAATTGTATTCTCTTCCTAATTTTACTTATCTAACAGTGACCTACCTACATGTTTACCTACTATTATTATTGCTCTATAAACCAGGTACGCACTTACTAAGATTATCTCGTTCTTTGCAGATGTTCCGCTTATCATTATTGTACTTTGTGGCCCTGTGGATAGCGACTCAAGGCGCTCCCTCTGCGTCTCCTGAACCCGTCTCTCCAAAGGACCTCGGCTACCTCAGCTCCATGGACTCCGCAGAGGAAATGCCCGAAATAGACAATTTCCACACCAAACAGTTTGGCGAACTACGCACCGTACTATCAACTATAAAACTCCAGTTTAGGCAAATCATTGAAGAGTTGCTGTCTCAACTAGTGAGTTACTTCAAAGACATTTTGAAACAGTTGAAGCTCAAGTTGCTAAAGAAACTTAACCTGTTTTCTGTGTCTGATGTGCTTCGACCTGTGATCGATGGTGTGACGGATTTCGTGGCGGAACCAGTTCCGGAGTACTATGAGCCTATTAGGGACCCTGTGCATATTGAACCTAGCTATAGTTATAGACCATTTTCGCTAGCTTCCCTACTGGGAGCTACACGAGATGCTGAATGATCGTATTTTGTGAACGAGAACTTTTTTGCAATGTAAGATATCTACTAAGATTTATAAGAATATTAAATTATTTATTTATTCAGAAAAAAATATTTTAATAATAAACTCAAAAATGTTCCTATCTAATTCCGTATCCAAAAACTACCTACTTAATCAAAATGATCCAGTGTGTTCGTTCAATTCACTCAAGTGTACACTATACTTATTAAAGTAAGCAGGTGTTTGTTGTGAAGTGGTACTGGTTGCTATTGCAATAACGAAGGCGTTAGTCACACGGCACGACCAACGCGACCGGGCATTAATTTGAATTCGTTTGGTACCATAGTACATCAAATCGGTCAACAATTGGCGTAGAAATCGGTAAACATCCATAAAAAATAAAACATACAGTCCAATATAGAACCTTCTCCTTTTTTGAAGTCGGTAATAACATTCTTGATTAAAATGGCAGATGTCATTTTCTATAGGTAGATATTAGATTTATCATTTTACCAAGTTTTATTCCGTAGAATTTTATTACCTACCATTGACATGACATCATCAACTGTCATTTTAATCCGCTATTTATTGTATGAAGAAGAGCTACAGAAAACAAACCTCATGTAAATTATGGTTTTGTAATGAATGATTGAGAATTTTGTTATTGTGTTCATTTTGTCACTAATTGAAACCGTTTGCTATTGACATCGTATAGGCATTTTTACTTACTATGCGGATGGAATCGTGAACCAATGGCACGTGACTCAATATTTATGGCACGTCACTAGTCGCAAAATTCATTAAGGTGACGGGTAGGGCACATTAGCGACGCCAATCGATTTAAATTTTTATTTTAAACAATTTCGGGGTTACAACTATTTATTTAATAACCATGCACAAATGTTGGGTCCATTTTTCGCGTACGCGTTGGATATTGACCGTACTATAAGTATATTATTATGTAAGTAGGTAGAAGTATTCGTATGTTCGGTGTACTGAGTTTGATTTTGTAATAAACATTGACATTCATAAATATTCTGTATGGACTTAAATTTAAAAAAAAAAACTCGTAGTTTAATACAAACAAAATTTATCTCTCTCAATAATCTCCTTCATGTAATTTTGCTGTATTCATTCTGCAGGAGTTAACGGTGGCTTTGGTAGAGTCCGCGCAACGAAAGAAATCCTGCACAAAAAGACAAAACTAAAATTGGGATTCCTTGTGTCTATGAACATAAAGCTTTAATTTTAATGTTGATGACGACTCAAGCGCGATTTTCATGGGACTTCTGTGTACGTACGGATTCTTCTTCATCCTATCCGGTACCTTACACTCTTGGCAGAGTGATAGCGATCGTCATATACTGCCGCGCTAACAGTAAGAGCAGTAAGTCAGAAATTTTTAAATTAAGAAAATGTTAAAGTTTTAGATTTAACTTTGGTTACTACTTTTATCAGTTTAAGAGTTTTAAAAGTAAAACTCAAAAATGGGTGTAAGACGATGGCGATCCAGGATATGTATAATAACTATTTTTGAAAAAAAATATGGCTTACTACTCTTACTGTTAGCGCAGCAGTATAGGTAAAAATAGCCGTCCGATAAAATAGCCATCCCATTTTCATGTCGTACGAGTACGTCATGGAAATGGGGCTATTTTTTTTCTTTACGCTAGTTACTGGAAAGCTCGTAGGATTGACCGCGTTATCTAATTCCTGTTTTCCCACAGTGAAATAAACCGTATATAGCCTTTAATGGAGAAATATTTTTTTTAATTCTTTAGTTCCACAGTCTAGTTGCAGTAACAATGACGGCCTTTAATTTTAAAATTTATTAGATATATACACATTTACTAATGTACTAATAATAATCATTCTCCAACCGATTACGGCTACGGCGGTCAATCTGAACGACCAGCTATGTACGCAGGATATATATTATTATAGTACTCATGTGTCTGCACTCTCTATTCCCTTACCCTCATATTCCGATGGGACACTATGTGACACGACCGGAGAGGGATAGAGCGCAGTAACAACAGCGAGGCACAGAGGTACAAGACTACCAAATTCCAGACTCTGGGCTGCCACTTACCGAAAACATAGGTACAAATTTTTTGGCCCGACCCGGGGACCGAACCCAGGTCCTCTTGCCCAGCCGTTGCTTTAAAGTGCGACCCACTAACCACTGCGCTACCGAGGCAGGCCGAGGCGCTAATGTACTATAATGTTGATTTAAAGGACGTTTCTGCCACACATTGATAGTTTATCTAACCTTCAAGAAAAGAGACGTACTCCCTTTTAAAGCCGGCAGCGCACCTCTGATTCTTTTGACGTGACAGTGATAATCGCTTACCATCAGGTGATACGTCTGCTCGTCTGCTTTTGATTGATTTGATTTTTGATTTTGAAATATGCTGAAATATAATACAGCATAATAATTTATTCTCATTAAGATTAGTATTATTTAGTAAAGGATTGCGAAGAACAGACGGCAGTGGCCTCATTGTAATTACCAGACTCCCCAAATCCTGCATCATGATCTAAGCGTACCCCGAGCTCCAGAACGACAGCTAAGGACGCAATCGGGAATTACACGCTAAGATGAGAAAGAGACTCATTAAGCATAACATATTAGTGAATATTTAAAAAAAATTAAAGGTGAAATGAAGTCAAGTGCAAACCCATTTAATATATAAAAAAAACCTTTTGAAAACATAGCCTAATTTAGCAGTTTTACTATCGATCATAAATAGTTGTACGAGTAGGTAATATTTTGGAACAGATTTGAGGTAGAGATATCTTGGTTTCACGACACGACTATCGCTTCTGCCACAATCTTTAAACTTTTCAAACATACTTTCAAGGTCTTCAATCACAAGAAAATGTAAATGTTCATAAATTAACAATCATTACCTACCTAATTACCTACTAGCAAACAAAAACTATTGACTAAACTAAGTATATAAAAAAGAAAGTTTCATTATGTTGAAGATTACAAATACAATTAGGTACCACTTGTGTGATAAATCAGAGGTAATTGTCCAATACTTCGTTTCCTGAAACGTGTTCCTACACGAGAGTAACTCGATCCTATGACACAGTAAGGTACCTGGGTAGCACTTTCGAAATAGCCAGAAGGACTGTTAATGAAATAAAAACAGCTGGAAACTTGTATCGGTCAACAAACTTTGACTTTCTGCTATGGTTATTGCGTGCAACTATCTTATAATAAAATTCAAAGTGGTTAATACATTTGGGTGAGAAAGGTAACGTGACAAATAGCATCAATGCCATCTAGTGACCGTTAATAATTTCGGTCAGCCTTCAGACAGTAACGTTAATTGAACCGACCTCATTACAGATCTTAGAAACACGTAATTTTTGCGCTAAACTTCTGATTGCCGTTGGGTATCCTTCAAGCTCAACTCAACAAATACAGATACCTACTAATGATGTAGCTACGTCCTACAAACTACACATACATTATATTGAAAAAAAAAACTGTTTTGCTGTGATACTTCTATACGAGTATGAGCAATGAGGGTGGAAACAATCATTTATAATGTAATGTTTAATATTTGAGATAAAGTAATTAAGTAGGTACCTACTGATGCGAACCTGTTTCCTTATAAGACCCTATTGTTACCACTTGATGCAATAAAGAATTTGACTATAAATATTTTACCGAATATTTATTTATTTATTTGTATATAAGTTCCTGCTGTAGTTAAACCATAGGTTTACCTACCTAGAATCTTGCAAGTTACCTTTATCCTACGCACAAGCTGTTTATGTTTATCATGCTATAAATAATAAACTATAGGGATCTTATGACAGAAAATCGTGTGAAAGAAGCAATATGAATACAAAAGGTATTAAGGATTTTTTTTAAAACAATGTGATAAAATCGTGAACATCATATCGATAAATGATGAAACAATTGGACTTTAATTTCACGTCAATTATTTACATAATATCTAGGTACCGACGTACCATCATGCTTACACACGTTACCTACCCCCAGCCTATGTACTTGTACATTACATTAAAAATTACCTACTTTAGGTAAACTTATGTAAAATCTAAATAATTCGAAGATCCAAAATTGGTATTACATTATGATCAAGCTGAATCCGTGTTGGATTATTGTAAATGTAGCATACTCTACGAGTAATGTAGCCTAGGAAGTACCTACCTTACCTACCAGCAAAGGCTGAATGATTCGAACTAATAATTTGATATGCTTTGAACGTAGGTTAGTGGAGTTTCAAATGACAACTAGCGTGGGTAGATGGGTAAGTTCTACAAGACAAGTACCTATTTTGCCCACGCGTGGGGTCTGTTCCCTCATACTAATTACCCATAGATGGTAAATAGTAGATACTAGCGATGTAATGTTAGTCGGATAATATTAAATCACCATTTTTGCAAATATCTCATTTCGCCGCATTCGTCCTTTCTACATGACCCAAAGTTTAACTAATACAGAATGCGTCACTGTAGGCATCAAGTTCACCTATTGTTTTCATTTGCTGTGTACACATTTTAAACCAATATACTCGTAACACCCTTACCATCACTTACCATTAGGTGATCCGTCTGATCGTCAGCCACCTATCATATAAAAAACACACAGACACTGAACAAACACATGTGTTCATCACACTTATGTATGGTCGGGCAATCTGGGGCCTTAGCGCTAAGATGTCTAGCGAACGAGAACTTATCTATTTAAAAAAACGATGCAAGCTACAAGCGATCAAGCGATTTTCGCTCTTCAGGTAGTTAAACGCCAGATTCCCTGACAGTACCTATTCGTAACTTAAGTATCAGTTTCTCTCAGTAATGTCATTGTTGTACTTAAGGTAGGTCGATATTTATTAACTTTGTTAAGATTTTCGACACCAAATAGGTAGGTATACCTACTATAATAATTAAAAATCTTGTAAATTCTGAGTAAACAGGTTAGGTATCATTAATCCTTGATTCATGCTTTTCGATCAATTAACTTTAAAGGTAACAGGTAGGGCACACTTGCGACGCCAATCTATTTTAATTTTAAGCTACTAAACCGGATCTATTTTAAAAATTTCTGGGCTACAACCTCTTGGCAAACACTTATACTATTTATTAAATAACTGTGCACAAATGTTGGGTCCGTTTTTGTAAGCGAAAAATTGATTCACGCTAAAAGTGACCGCTGTTGGCGGCAATCAAATGTTCGCAACATTTGTTGACTATGTTGTGGACCCAACATTTGTGCATGGTTATTTAATAAATAGTATAAGTGTTTGCTGAGAGGTTGTAACCCCGAGATTGTTTAAAATAGATCGCCGTGTGGTCCCCGGCAGAGTAGATTAGGCCACCTTCACTCTTACCGAGGTGTCGTAAAAGGCGACTAAGGTAAAGCTGCTGGCATGATCATCAGCACCTAGACAAGGAAAACTCTGCATTTATATCTAAACCCTCGCCAACCCATATGTCAAGCGTGGTGAATATGGCAATTACCCCTCATGTGATTGAGGGAGTCCCGTGCCCCAGCAGTGGGGACTCAAATGGGCTGACGATGACGACGATGATGATGACGATGAGATCCGTCTTAGTAGCTAAAAATTTAAATCGATTGGTGTCGCTAGTTAGGGCTACCCGTCGCCTTAACCGTTGGGTTAAAGGGTTGTATACCTTCAATATGTTGCTTGTAGGAGTTTTAGGGTTTTATTCATAAACGTTCAATAAACCTTTGTTAGCTAAAACGGTGTTATAGAGCAGTTTTTAACGTTTGAAACAATAAAAATATATAAGTACAAAACTTTCGAAAAAATAATGAAAACTGGTTTAAAACACCGTTTTAAAACTAACAAAGGTTTAACTCATATTTATGAATAAGGACCCTTATGGTTTTCGTAGGTTATATACAAAATTAGAGTAATTGTTATTTATATTAAATATTAATAAATAATAATGACTTACTAAATTATATTAATTCTTATATCGACTTCGCCTAACACCAAGACTATAAAATAAAATGATTTCTATCAGGACAATGTACAATATTCTGACAACAGCTAGACACTCACGAAGTTGTCTGCCTTGTATTTAAATAAGATATTTAAACGAAATATGTCACGATCTCCGGAATAGTACCGACTGCAAAATATTTTTCCAAAGATTTATAAGTAATGCAAGGTAACCTGCCACTGTATGTAGGTACGAGCACTGCGATTCGTTCACACTGGGCTATAACTCAAAATGGCTAATCCGCAATACATATTAATGAAAGGCTAGTACAAATTAATTGATCACCTCTACCGGGAAACTGTGAACCATTAGTCACGGAATCACGGTGGTCAAGTCAAGCCGTAGCTAGATGTGACGTCACTTTAACTGGCCCATTATTAATAGCCACATAAACCTGTTCAATATCGGTATTACTTTTCTTTGTTTTCAAGAAAACCGGTCTCATCATATCTGATACATATTACCTCAGAGTAAATAAATACTACGTTCATTACACTAGATTATAGTAAGTATAAGATACGTTTTTAGCAAGGGTTCTCCGTCAGTATGGTACACTGGGGTTTCGACTGAGATATGCCTTAATCAAAGTGTAGCCAGTTAGCAGATGTTGGGATCCAATATTCAACTTCTTGTGTATTCATAGTTTCCGTACCTTACCGTTCCGTGTACCTAACTAAATTTCTTTCTATGTCAATTAAAGTGTTAGATAATAAATGCAAATGAACTCTCGCCATTTTCACCTTTGCCCTTGTTTTAGTAATTAGCCATTCCAGCACAAAGTTTTGGGCACTGATAATGCCGGGAATTTTTCGTTATAAGTAATTTCAATGTAAAGAGTATTAGGCAGAAAGAAATAAGGTAAACTTCCACAGGTCAATACTGTAATTTTCAACAAATCATCATACAAAGGACTTGATCATCATACTTACAAAGGAAATGAAATTAAAGATAAATAAACAACATATATTAACATACCTACATGTTTAATTGCTTTTAATAGGTGGCAAAAAATACGACTCAGGCTAAAGTCGTAGCTATTTCCGATGGTAGTGGGTAGCTAGACAGATGGAAATGCAGCGTTTTTCGCTGATTTATTACCCAACTTCAACATGAATACGAGTACACTTGAGAACGCTATCCTTCAAGAAAGACGAGTACTGATGATGTTCTATTAGGAAAGATGCAACTTGTTCGTAGAAGGCACTTAATCTTGATATTTTCCTGGCTATTTTAACTGTTCTAGTTTAACATTAAATTTATTGTATACAGAGTGTATCTGTGGACATTTACATCCCTTCAACCACGTGTTATACCTACCATTCTGAGCAACATTTGTTCTACGACTTTTCGAAATTAGTCGAAATTTTTTTCGACTCCCCATACAAAATGACCAAGTCACGTGACCGATTTTGTACGAGAAATTGATTTCTCTTTATGCGAATTTCCAAAAGTCATATATCAAATGTTGTTTTCAGAATGGTTGATAGAACACGTGGTTAAAGGGATGCAAATGTTTACAGATACAACCTGTATATGTTTTGGGATTGCACAAGTTGGAATAACTGAGGCAAATATTTTGAAGTGGTATATAAATAAAATAGTAAATCTTTATATGCCAATGGTTTACAAAAAGTATACAGTACCGGTATCCCCCAAAGTAGGTAATCCTGGTTCTTGTGGAGTAGAGTTGATATTTACATTACGGCCTTACATGCAAATGTTCAAAATTCTTTCTTGTCTTGTAAAAACCGGTCCAAGTTCAAAATATCTCACTAAAATGTAATTTCATATTACCCAAATGTGTACCTATCCACATGTACGACGTGTCTTCACTTTCCGCAAAATGAAACCAATCTATATTTAGTTGTAAATCTTGTTTGTCTTATCTATGTAAGCACGTAGGTGTGTGTACATAGTTATTTAAGTGGCCAAGTTAATTAAATATTGACAATTTGTAATACTTCCATGTCGGTAAATACCTGACAAGACTATAAAGTCTATTTAGTATAAACTAAAAACGGTGACCAATAAAACGATAGATAGGTTTACACGCCTGGGTATGAGATCATAATTTGGTTATAGCTAAACAAAACTATCAAGCTAAATAGATGAAACGCAGCGAATTAATTCTCCAATTACACTAATCGTATATTTTAATTCAAATAATAGACAGGTGTCTGGTAAACAAGGCTGCTAGTATTTGATAAACAAACATTTCCAGCTTTTTTTAAAGAATCTGTCAAGTATAAAATTAAATATAGCGACATTTGTTTATCAGTAAATATTAGGGTTAATTTAGCTTCATTTCATTTATGATTCCAGTACAGTTCATAAATCCAACTTACCAGCGAACCTTATGGATTTATCAGCGGAGAAATATTTGAAGCATTTTGCCAGTATTTATAAAAATAGCTGTAGAAGGCAATCAAGCAGGCGGTTTTGTTACGGTAGATGTCACTATGCATAATTACATCGCGCTAGCAAAGCGTTCTACCGAAATAAAGACCTAGAGCCGTCTGCCTAATTTTGTCAGTTCAAAACGGGTTACCAAATAGTGTGAAAATAAATGGCGAGTGAATCAGATGACACTCATGTTTTTATTCCTCCGTCTCCCTGCCTGGACCTCGAGGGTGCCTCTTAGTGGTGGGTTGCGCTTTTTCGATGAATGAAACGAGACCGTTCATCATAAACTAGTAGACAAACAGTTTCTATTTCGACTAGTTAACTAAACTGAGTCATAAACTATGACAAGCAAAGTAACTGTTTTGACAAACATGTTGTCGTTTGCTAATCGACGCGTCGAGCGACGACGACAAACGACGAGACGGGTTTTTCTGTGAGAGGTGGAAATTAATAGACTTCCCTTCATACTTTTTCCAGGCTAAGAACTGGCAGCTTCACCGCTCGCCCGTCGTCGCTGTCGCACCATTTAGGCAGCGAGTAGGCAACAAACAGTTCACTAATAAACCACTTTATCTATAGGCCATAAACTAGTTTACTCGTTCATGTTTCATAAACAGTTTAATAAACTGTTTCGTTCATTCAACGCCCACCGCTAGTGTCTCTCTACAATAGCTAAAATTAAAAAGAAAGAAAAGTCGATTTTTCGTCAGATTATATTTATTATTAAAATATGTTTGTGACCAACAGCGACAGCCCTAACATTGTTTACAAGAGTGACACGGCAATATCCTTTACGGGGCAAGCGGCGCCCGCGCAGAATACTAACGCAGGGCTGTGTCAATTTCACGCTCGGCGCTCTAATCTCAAACGCTCGTTGCACAATAATTTGCGTGTTAGCATTGCAAAGTACGCATGACATTGAATCTACGTAGGTTTTACTGCCGGACCGCCACCGCACCGGTTAAGTTATGCGTAGGTTTACTAAATTACTGATATTTAGCTAAAATGAACTGCAGATTTTCAAATACCAGTTTAACCGAATCGAGTTCAACGTTCGGATATAACTTAGCAAATATTTAGGCAATGCTGAGTTTATATACCAGGTAATTATTTTAAGGTTACGTACACAAAACTAATGTTTTAAAGTGGGAGGAAAGATTCACAATATCTTTGTCTCAGAATTATCCTAACATTAACAAAAAGCCAATCGGATGTAGTGTAGCCGTAAGAACTTACCTACAAGTACCTACCAATAGCACAAAAAGATCGTGCATTGTTGTAAATAGCATTGAAACATAACAAATTGACGACCGAACAACCTTCGCACCCTTATTACTGGAACGTACTCGTACTTTGGCATAGATAAGTTAACTACTTACAGCCAGTATAAAGCTCTAAACACTATTGTCATACTTATGAAGACGGAACAAGGTTTACAATTGTAAAGTTGTATTCTCTTATCTATCTGCTTAGAATGTTAAGCCCTTCATTCCATGGTTCCGGACCAATTCCGGTAGTTGACTTCCGGATATATTGTTGATTTCACGCCTTTTGATTCTATTTTATTGAAGTATATAGCTATTAAAGTTTTGAATTATAACATACTGATTATGCATACTGATTATGCATAAATCAATTAATGTAGAGATTGGAATATTGTTGTTCCCATCTGCTACGCAGCCACAATATTTTTCTACTACATCAATCTGCACTCGAGCCATAATCTTTAAATTAAAAAAATTGCCTTAATTTACTTACTAATTTAAAGTTCAAAAAGTTAATGGGTTCAAACTAACATTATAAGTTATTGGTTCGATTTTTCAGATTATGCAAGTTTTCTTTTTATTATGTTGGCGTGAAGACAAGTTATTCATTATACTGCTAATAGGTAAGTGATTAATTAAAGTGTTTCCCTTTGATTTCTTACTTTGGAGATTATTAAAATGTAGATAAAGTCGCAAGTATTGACTGCAACAAAATGAATGCCATTAAAAAACTCACTTGAGTTATAATAATAAACCTTATTATCATTCTGTGACGCAGTATAATAAAAGGTATAGGTAACCTATAATGAATGACTTTTCTCAAAAAAGCACGACATAATAATATGCAAGCGGTAGAACATGAATACAAATCGATGAAAGCTTGCTCTATCTTCAACACAACTAATGGTAACACTAAAAAGTGTATTATGTTATTAGACTGTATGTTAGACAGGTTCATAATATTGATGCGTCTATTTTAGCTATTGATGCAGTAAAGTCGGTAGTAGTCGATGGTCCGTCTAAGATCCTAATTTATATGAATGTATATCTAGTACTTTATATTATTCTATCCAAGCATAACATATTTATTTATTAGTATATAATATTTTGTTTATTTATGTATTATCATTATAAATATTTAAATATATATACAGTTCACTCTTATTTCCCTTTTTCAATATTGCACCACCTACCCCTCCTCAACTATCAAATGTCCTTTGCCTGAAGGTTGTCTGGTAGAAATCGCTTCCAGCGATAAGACCACCGAAATTGTACAATTAAGTTTCTGTAATGCCTTTTAAAGTTGTGTTTTTTTTTTGTGCAATAAAGTATATCTATCTATCTATCTAAAGAAGACTGTAAGCTCATGAATAAAATTAATTATTTATAATAACGCCCTGTTGGTCTAGTATTTTAAGTACCGGGCCAGGGTCCTGGGTTCGATTCCCGGGTCGAGCGGAAAGTATGTTTCGAATTTTTCGGACATAGCTCGGGTTTGTGATGACCATTCCGCATTTGGCAAGCGTGGTGATTAAGCCTAATCCCATCATAGTAGCGATAACTTGATTTCTATGATGGAGGCCTTTGCCCTGCAGTGGGACAGTTTATAGGTTGATTAATAATAATTAAATAAAAAATTATAATAAAATCACTTACTTCGTATTGATCCCGATCTTAGCTTTTCCCTAGTAATATGGAAATCAGAAACAACGAAGGTACCGGTAAACGCCCGTATAGTATTTTTTTTAGTTAGCCTATAGCGTCCCAATGCTGGGCCTAGGGTAGTAGTTACCACCCACCAATGTCCGATATGTTTCATCAATAAACGTTTTTGTGCTGGTGAGAGATATAATAGCTAGCTATGTAGATCTATTCAAATCTACACCTGGGGCACAAAGTTTCAATAAGTTGTACGAAACTGGTATCATTTATCAAATGTTGGCCTGTGTAGCTGCACTAGCCATATTTATCAAGGGTGTCCTGAGATCAAATCGAATCTGTCTATGATGTCGAAATAGGTACATTGAAATGCAATGTACCTATAAACAATCTCTTTTCGCAGATTAGTCGAGGTATCTCACTGAGCTAAATGTAGGTACAGACAGCCACACAATATGTTACTACAATCTATCTGGATTTTGATCGAAACATCTTTGATATTAAGGTGAGAATCGATGGGAGAAAGTCAGATTTCTATACATTTATGTTGTCCGTGCCTATTAATTTCAATTCACTTATCGGAAATCATTTCTAGAAGCAGGTACCTACCTATAGATCATCCGACGTTATCAACCTAATGGCTAATTAGGTGGATAAAGTTCTGAGAACTTTTAAAAAGGCAATAATTCTAACAGCAGATACAAATTTTTATTTATCAATAGGGAAAATGATAAAGTTCTTAAATAAAGTTGTGCATTTATTTGCATATGTAACCATGGGTAATTAAAGCATTAAATGACGGTGTAGCTAACAATTTATTTTGTATATACAATAATATGTTTTGCAATAAAGAACACATCCAGTAACACGCATATTGTCATAGGAAATCTTTGCTTCTAAATTGTTTACTTATTTCAACCGTTGGCATCTAAAACCTGTTTAGGCTGACTATTCGGCCACGGAATGAATGCAAAAGTGGTTTACTTTTGTTCGTTCTGCATGACGAGAAGATCATTTATAGTACACAAATAGTTACAATAAACTCTGCTATAGGTATTTAAAACATCATAACACATAAAATAATGTGAAAATGAAAATAGTTTATTCAATTTAGATCCATACAGAACACTTATGAATGTCAACATGTTTACGACTGCTTCGGAATGTAGTTTTCTGCCAAGAAGACACCAGCAAGAAAATTAGCAGTTAGTCTTTAAAAAAAAGTTCTTTTACAAAATGTCACCATTAACTTAAAAATAAAGTACAATTTTTGTGTCACTAATATGTCCCTAAATCTTCACCCTTCCCTAAGTCTTTAAAAACAATCATCTATTTTATAATAACCTTTTTCACTAAACAGTTTTTATATACAGTTTAAACTTATGTGGGTGCCCACATATAAGTTTAAATTGTATATAAAAACCCAATAATAATCTGAGGTAACTTCATCATCATCATCATATCAGCCCACATCCACCCACTGCTGAGTATAGGCCTCTTCTTTATCACGCCACTCCCTTCGGTCCCCTGCCAGCCTTATCCATTGTTTCCCCACTGCCGTCACAATATCGTCGGACCATCGGGCAGGTGGTCTACCCACAGGACGTCGTCCCATCATTCGGTAAGCTTTATACTCCACCTATCATCTTTACGCCTTGCCAGGTGGTAACTTATTAAACTTTTTTAAACTCAATCCTATAAACGAACTGCCGACCTTATTGAGCCTGATATTTGGAACGGCAAGTCTGTGCTTATTTCTGGTGTTAAGGCTGTGACAGTCAGACTTCTTCGAGAACAGATGGAGATTCTTAGGCGTATGTCGATTTTTTTAAACAAATCTCTAAGGGAGTTTTAATTTTGAAAACGGTTACATGTTGCTTACTTTGATGTATGGCTGTACGTACATTATTTTATTACCGAATAAGCTTGTAACGCCCTGTTGGTCTAGTGGTTTAAGTACCGGATCGTGATCTCGAGGTCCTGGTTTCAATTCCCGAGTCGAGCGAAAAGTACGTTTCGAATTTTTCGAACATAGCTCGGGTTTGTGATCACCAATCCGCATTTGGCAAGCGTGGTGATTAAGCCTAATCCCATCATAGTAGCGATGACTTGATTTCTATGATGGAGGCCTTTGCCCTGCAGTGGGACAGTTTATAGGCTGATACTTTTAAGCTTGTAAAGATTTAAAACGTGCTGGCCGGTGTTGGTATATTTTTACTATATTTTGACTAAATATAAACCAAACTATTGCGTCTTTTCCAATGTAACCGACACTCGCTATTGAACCTATATAGCAATTTAGGTGAGGGGAGGAGAAGGCCAGATGTTCGAGATTCACACCGATCTTATTTTCCACCCTATCGGAGATATCATCTCGCCCGCATTTATTTGATATTTTCTGATACATCGATAAACGATGAAAGTTCAACGTAGCTCGTGTCTTCTGTAAACCACCTCTACAAACTTAACAACGAAATCTTATTACGAGTGCGCTTACGTTTTAATATGGCATTCTATGCAATAGTTTTTTTTTTTTTCATTATGGATCTACCCGAAGATAATTCGCCAAACTTATTGAGAATATGCATATGCAGGTAGTCAACAGTCGAAGGCAGTGAAAGTCACAGTCATTCAATAAAACATCGGTGTTTTACGTTTTATCGACCTACGGATTCAGCGGATATCACTCTAAAAGCAAACGCAGGTTTTAAGACTCTATTAGGTCCAAGCAAGTTGTCACGAGACAATGCACTCGACACACAATAGCAGTGTAAAAACGATACAATCCAACGATTCTTATTATTAGGATCACTTTGCAGCACTTCACTGCACAAATTAACACCTAATTTGTACACTAAAAACCACTAGACACTATTTAAAACCTTTGAATTGCATCAGCCTATGCGGCTTGTTTTAGCCCTACCCGCTGAATCTGAAATAGTTACAAACTTGTTATTAAAACATGTCAGACAATTCTTTTTTTTCACTTTACAGCATTGTCAGGATGGAAAACAAGATACTCCCTTGTTTTCCACCCTGACTGTTTGTATTAAATAAGGACTCTACTATGTCTTCTTAAGGTGACGGGAAGGGCGCACTAGCGACGCCAATCGATTTTAATTTTTACCTACTAACCGGATCTATATTAAACAATTTCAGGGTTAACAATACCCCGGCAAACACTTATACTATTTATTAAATAACAATGCACAAATGTTGGGTCCGTTTTTGTACGCGAAAAATTGATTCACGCCAAAAGTGTCTCTTTAAACCGGATATCTTTTTAACAATTTCAAAAACTGCAGCCTTTCAGAAAACACTTATACTATTTATTTAATACTTATACTTAACTTTTGGGTCTGTTTTTGTAATCGAAATTTTAATTACCGCCAAAAACGGCCACTTAAGGCGTTATTCTAAATTTCGAGTTCAAAAAACAGATCAAAAGTAGTGCACAATTATTAAATAAATAGTATACATGTTTGCTTAGAGACTCCAGCTACGATTTTTTCAAAATAGATCCAGTTTGTGCAACATTTGTGTATAGTTATTTAATAAATGGCATAAGTGTTTGCCGAGAGGTTGTAACCCCGAATTTTATTAAAATAGATCCCGTTTAGTAGCTAAACATTTAAATCGATTGGCGTCGCTAGTGTGCCCTACCCGTCACCTTAAACTCGCGCTCGCGTTTTTTTCGTTCGGATGCGACAGATATGTTTACGTTCGTTCCGGGACAGTTTCGTTGTAGATCGTCTGGATTAAAAATGATGTGCAACTTGCAAGACTCTACTTTATAAAGATTCCAAATGCAGTCATGGAAGAAAGACGGTTGGAGTAGCCATTACGCCAGAGCAGTCAGCTACTTGACATAAATAGTCGCCACAAACACGATTCGCGTCGTTTTATGACACAGAGTAAAACCACATAATGTGGCCTACCTATGGCCATGTCATATTGGTCCATGGTAATTAATAATATCCTCCAATCGATTACGGGTACGGCGGCCAATCATAACGATCGATCTCAAGTGTGTGCGCAAACACAAGTGCACTCTCTATTCCCTTAACCTCATAATCCGATGGAACACAAGTGGAGAGGGATCGGGCGCAGGACCGGTGAGGCACGGGGGTACAAGACTGCCAACTTCCAGACTCCGGGCTGACAATAAATTTCTTACCGAAAACTTAGGTACAAATTTTTGACCCGACCCGGGGATGGAACCCTGGACCTCTTGCGCAGCCGTTGCTTTAAAGTGCGACCCACTACCCACTGCGCCATCGAGGCAGTCATGCCATGGTAATTATATGTATACCCATGAAACTATCGTTTTTAAAACGCGGACATTTGGTCATACTCCGAATGGATATTCTCATAGTAGAGTCTACCCACTTCTACCGGCAGTACATGGCCAGCGGAATTGACTTACAAACTTAATTATGTTTAATGAACTTCCTAATACCGCCAAAATGTCGTATATTCTACTATCTCGATAATTATACTTACAATTCTGGTTTTTATTATACCAATACGAATATCTATTTAAATATGGCTTACTTGTCACATTAAATAAAAGGTTTAAGAAGGAAGTTCCAAAATGAATTTTTGTTGTCGATATAACCAGTTTACATGGTTGGATATTTTTCTTACCGTTAGACACTTTTATTATAATTCTTAGAAAAATATATACTTAAGTATATGATTTTAGTTGTGCCTACGTAATAACATGATATAGACATAACTAGTCATTTCTTTCTTTCTTTACATGGTGTACTCGTAATCGCAAGCCAAATAACAATACGCACAATGTATTGTTATTTGGCTTGCCATTACGAGTACACCATGTAAAGAAAGAAGCTTTTTTTATTTTTAAAATAAAAAAAAATAAAATAAAAACTTTTTATTTACTTAAAGCTAAGCGGTAACAATAAGGTACACAAAGACAGGCGAACATTAAATTAAGTAAACACAAGTATACAACAAATAATATGATATAGACAGTGGACCTCGCACTAGGCATAGCCTGTCCTGCGAGGACCATATCCATGATTTCCAATATTGATTTAGGAGGAAATACAATTAAAAAGTTTCTTTAAAAATGTCAAAAGAATGGAAAATTAAAATGCTACAAATCATAGTAATTCTAGAGTGAATGAAAAAATAAATTTGGAACCAATAATTACATAATCGTAACAAGAATGACAATTATTACAGAAACAGAATATAAACTTATTCCCTCTTATTACAAAAAAATTACTCTGATACCGGTTTTAATCCTAAACTAGCAAGTTCATGATTATTACGGAATAATGTTAGCTCCATAGAATCATAACAATATTATTCTATGTTTAGCTCTAAATTTTTATTACAAATCCTCGTTTTAACCTAATTAGAACCATAGACCACTTAGTACTGCAGGATAGTGTCAAAATTGATTCAAATCATCATTCAATCATCAATTAAAATATTGTATTAAGTAAGGTTTCCAAGTAATAGGCATTGCTTATATTTTTGGGATTAAATCCAATAAAATAAATTGACTACATACTTTCTCACAAATAACTTTAGCGTAGAATGGCATGATCTGTCACAGGGACAAGCTGTCATTGTCACTGAATCGATATTTTGAGGTTATTTTTAATACTCACTTTAAACTAAGGGACCGGGTGGTTTAACTTGAGTAATATAGTTAATATACTAAGTTTTTGTAATAATGTTTATTCTAGTTCTTCAGTTATTCCCAGTATTAATTCCACTGCTTATTTAAAAACCACGTTTTGGAATAAGAGCAATGACCTACATCACATGTAGAAAACTTTTGTAACTTTAGATATTTTCTCTAGAAGTGAAAACTGCTCAGGTTCTTTAGAATGGCCGAACGACTGGTCTGTGGTACGACAAGGTTTTGTCTAGTGATTACACACTTCGCCTGTTAAAAACTCGCACTTTACTTACTTTAAAGGCTTTTGAACAAACATACACAAGTGAAGTAAGAAATAGTAAGTTATTAAATACAACAGTAAATGCTTATACTACGGTTATGGTTATATGTTTCAAAAGTTAAATAATGGAAGTAACTTTTGTAAATTTATTCCTTTTATCCCCGTTGATAATGAAATGGAAAATGGGGAGAGCGGGAATACAAAAACTAAACTCTGATTTTTAAGTGAACTGACCTGAACAGAAACTGAAGATGTTAATGTTAAGTTTCCATACATTTACCACTTTTGACAGATATGACATGTCAAAACATAGGGGAACTTGACTCTAGAATCTGTCAGTTTAGCTCACATAAGTAATTAAAATCAGAGTATGTATAACAATCATTAGGTTCTCACACAATGTCACTTCTACGATGCTAATACCACTACGGCGGCCTCAATTTTTTTTTCTATTTGTCAAACGGGTGGGCCTTGGATTTGATGTTATATGACGGAAAAGCTTATGGAAAATCACTACACCCGGTATCTTCAACCGTCAATGAACTCATACACACATTCATTATTGATCATACATGCCCACATGATTAGCAGTTATGTAATCGAACCATTGACATAAAATATCTTAGCTTGTTAATGTTAATTAAAAATATAACTCTGTTAGGTATACGCCAAATTACCAATTTGTTTATATTTAGCATTAGGTATACCCTGCATGAAATTAGATTAGGGACCACTTTAACTATTTTATGGTAAATTAAAAATCAGTACTATTATAATTAATTGATTAATCCACACAAACTAACAACAAATTTAAAAACATCACTATCATGAGCCGTGAATTACTATCATGAGGATGTATTTGTGGATCTATGCTAAACGAGTCGAGCACGAGCTAAGCACAAGCCGAGCCGCTCTGCTCGGGTGTCAGTCAAGTAAACGACGAGCATACAGTAATCACTCTCTTGCAATCCCTTTATATTCGTCAAAAGACTAACTAAAGATGGAGCACACTCGAGCACGAGTCAAGCTCACTCGATCAAGGCTCGTAAGACGGTCTACCTACTTAAACGGAACATAATCACAACCAAATTTTATTTTAAATCAATGATGACTAGTTGCGACAAAGTATGTGTTTCAAATGAACAAATACCAGTGGAACACATTAGCTACGGCACAGTGCATGACTCTAGGATAAAATCTTGATGCGCAGGATTCCATCCATAAATAATACTGTGTGCTAGAATATCTTATCAATCAAAGTCTTAACACCATAATTATTTGCTTGAGAAACATTTACGCAATGTAATAATATCAGTGTTCCGAAGTCGTCATACTATCCGCTCAGTTATTATGTAAAGGATAAAACGCAGGGCAAATGTCCAGATAGATTTAGAATAGTGAAGAAATATGTTTTAAAAAGGTTAAAAATATCCACTTTACTCCAAAACGCTGCATTTGAATTTAACGAGGTATTCCAGTAAGATGATGAGATAAGATATTCAATTCAACTAACGGCCGCACTCAGAGACGTCATTTAAGCTAATGTTCATTAATGTTCGGTAGTCTTTACGCGTATCAAAATAAGTGTCAATATTTTTTCTTAAGTAGCCAACTAAGTTAAACAACGACTCTGAGTGTGGCAGTAGATAACTTAATTGCTAATATAGCTTCCTGAGAAGCTAGCATTCGTTCCTATTTTTGCCAAAACAGTTCTGTCTCACTATGAGAAAACATCAAAGTCCAAAACATTATCAAAACTCTGAGTGCCTATACTATCAGAATATGGCAAGCATTCTATTCGTTCTGAATTCCCTTTATTTATTCTGACAATAAGACATTTGTCATAATGGTACTGCTTAAATCTTATAAAAATAAAAACAATTAGTTTAACGTGATATCGTACACAAGGTTCAATCATGTATATTGGCTATTAAAAAGAGTTTAATTTAATTGTCAAATCAATTAAGATTTCATTTCATAGAATCGACAAGATCACGAATACAGTGTACCTACTCTAAAAGTTTATTGAACTATCATATTATGCCCCTGATCACCTTTTACAATAGAACTCTACATAAAATTATTTATTTATTTACACAGGTCCTTAAGTCTAATATTATTAAGAGAATAAACTCAAAAACTACAGGACCAAGAAAGATTTCATAGTTATTATGCTACATTAATTTTGATCAACATAGGCTACATTTTACTACGGTAAACATAATATAAACAAATTAGCTAGTGTAGAATAGCAAAGTAATAATATAAAAAACTGCCTGCAAAAACCACAAACTAAAAAGTGTAAAATAATATTTTAACACTGTATACACTTCAAACAACATTTACAAACAGTACACTTGAGAAAAGGTGTTACCAAAGTGGGCACCCAATATTATCTTGTAATTGAATATAATATAAAATTTTTCAACAGTTACTGTGTACTGTTATAAAATGTTATTTAAAGTGTATAAAGTGTTAAAAATATTATTTTACACTTTTTAGTTCATGGTTTTTGGAGGTGGTTTTTGCGTATAAAATTTTCAAGCTTTTGACCGTCTCGGCGGGGGGCGAGCAGACCTCGCCCCCCGCCTTCCTTCTTCCACCCCCGCCAAAAAACTTACAAAGGGTACAGGGGAAGAAAGATCATAGTCCATTATTGTAATTTTAACACTTTGTTTGGATAAAAAATCTTACATAATATTTCTAATTTAATTTATTCGATTTATTATTGTTATTCGATTTTATAACACGTAATATCATAGCACAAAAAATACTTTAGAATGTCTGTAAATAATGACTTTGAGAAAATGAAATAGACATGGACAGTTTTCTCAAAAAACCTTAAGTGACAATGATTTTTCTTCCCCTGTACTCTTCAATTGTGAGAGTATTGTTTCATTCAGTTATCATTTAACTCCTTACCGTTGAGGAATTGACCTTCCATCATTATAAGTAGATCCTAAGAAAATGTTGATACTTACAAAGGATTTATAAAACCCTACTTTGAAATTCGAAGTTATTTAAATTTACTACAAAATTGCAATCTGAGATGACATGCTACGATGCTACGAAAGAGTCGTACTTACGAGTATGTACGGTGCGTGAAAATGTCTGTTTGCAAATAGAAAAGTTAGATTCTTTGTTCTCCCAGCTTTTAGCTAAACTGGTTCTAGTTTTTTTTCTGCTATCCAATAAATAGTTAGGCTTTATCACAAGTACATAAAAGGGTTATTTCTATCTTTATTAACGGCGTAAATATTTTATTATAAACTAATCGGTTCGGTTTGAAATTACAATACTATTCTAATGCGCACAACATCACAATGTGTTAAAAGCTAAATTTGTATAAAATGACGCATTTTAACGGTTCTACGGAACCTACTTAATTTATATTCCACGATGCGTACAAAATTTTCTTTCCTGTCCGAATGCTACCTACGTATAATATTGAAATAATATTATAACAGTATCAATCATTTTCCGTTTATACTACCGTGACGGTCTCAACACGCCAATAAATTAAATCAGTTCTTGTTGAGTTATAGGTAAACTACCTATTGTAATTGTAGAAATGTGATTTCTGTATAGTATTGTTATAAGGGCATAATATGGATGTTTATTATTTTCTCACTCTCGTCTAATCTCGTCTATGATGAGGATGATAGAGTTGAATATCGCCTCGTGTTATCATAGGATGTATACTGGTTGGAACAATTCTAGTTTTACACCTAGAATGAATTCATATAGTGAATACATATACTAATAAAAAATAACATCTCATCATACATTGACCGTAGACATTAAATAGCTTAAGCACTTGTGGATATCAGCCAAAAGCGGAATTACAAATCCTCCTCTTCGTAGCGGGTGTTCTTGGACCATGATTCTTAATTTGGGGAGTCTGGTAATTACAATGAAGCGACTGCCGTCTGACCTTCGCAACCCTTTAACAGCGGAACCAGACCAACTGAATCACGGTTACACGTTTCATAAACTATCCGAAACGTGCAGGTTTCCTCGCGATGATTTCCCTCATTGGCGAGCTAATGGTACAAATACACACAGAGATTCGAAAAATCAAGAAGTCCATGCGCGGTTTTAAACCTCCTACATGGAGGGCGCGTTCTTATTCACTGAGCTACCTTCACTCTACGGTTTGAAATCGATTACATGTAGAGGTACGAGTTGGTACAGACAGCCACACATTGTAGTTCACGTAGAAATACGCACATATATTTGAAATATCCAGAGGTGCATGCTTAGATTCGGACCCGATCTACCCGTATGAAAGAAGCGTTCCGAACCACTGAGCTACCATCACTCTAGCGAAATTACAAATACGATACTTTAATACATATATTACATCCAGACAAATAACAAATATAAGAGTTGATCACACTATTTTCATCTACGGTGCAGATCGAATCCACGAACTTTAGCGTATTAGGCTGGGTCACTACCAAATGGTCATCATTGGGCCTGCCAATCGTCTTGGGTAATATATAGAGTCCTGGATATTTTGTTCTACGAGAAACCTATCCTCCTATTATTACGTGATATATTTCTCGCAGAAACATAACTAGAATTGACTGTGAAAATGGTAACACTTTTAAAACTCCCCTTTTTCGTACCAACTCCCAATATAAAGAGAGTACTGTAAGCATTACCAATATCTCCCATAAAACAATTTTCCAACAGATATTTAACTACACAAAAGCACATAAATAAAATCAGTTTGTTCCTTTTTTGTTACAAAATAATGCTTTAAAATCACATTTATATCGATAGAATTTGGATAAAATAGGATTTATGCATAATCTTTTTCTTTAAAGGACCGGTTGAATGAATCATTTATGAGCATTCCATGTTTTTATTATTAGTTTTTTTATACTGATGATAAATGTCGCGGGGCGGGTCTAAAACATTAGAAGTGCCTGTTTATTAGTCGATACCCATTAATTTTAATATATTTTTTGCCAAAGCGCTTCTTCTAAAGTACCTACTACATATCTATAGTTTCCGCGTAGAGTTTTCTGTGTGGGAAGTTGGTTTACACCTACATGTTGTTCATTTTCTTACCCTGGTGATATTTCGAGTTTTATAGACAGAATGTTGATTTGAATTTCCACTCGGGTTTGCTTTTTTAAATTTTGTCCCTGTTATTGCTTCGGCGATTTCGCCGGCCGTTTTCGTTATTAACAGCTAATCATGTTTTTTTTTATTATGATAAAATAAAAAAGACATGCCTTGCTTTGTCAGAATGAAATTCATTTTCTTTACCAAACCTACTGTAAGCAATACCCTAAGTAAATATTTTTTATTATTTTTTTTGTTCGTAGTTATGTAAATTAAAATGCCGCCTAATAAGAATCTTGTAATCAGGGAATACAATTTTATTGTCAATTATATTTCAACATACAGCGTGGATTCCTAACAAACATTTTATACGTAAAAATAAACTTTGTATAATGTAAATTTATTAGTGACGCCTCTTGAGTGCCGAAACTGGTTTCTCCCATAAAGTGGCCACCTCATACAAATTAGTTCAAAACAGGACCCTCGCGATCATACCGGATTCGAGGCTTTACTTTTATTTTTTGTTGCAAGGACATGTTATTTCTATTTGTGATATGCAAGTATTACACATGAAATTCACAAACGGACGGTGACCGATTGTACCGTAGACATATTCAAGGCAATAATGCCTGGTAAATTGTGAGAAAAATTTTGAAAGACAAGGCTGTCCACATACGAAGTCATGTTCGCTATTATACAAGGATTGTATCAAGTTAAATTACAAATTTTGAAGTAAGTAGATAACTAATTTTTAATAGCTGCAACAATACTTGGGGATTTAAGGTGTTTTATTAAAATACTTAACCAATGTGTAAGTATTACTGTCTCACATGCAAGTACGTACAGTAGTTAAAATAAACTAACAGATGTTACTGTCAAAAAATGGATATACAAACAAATCACCACAAATGTTTGTAATGCTTAACTGATTTAATTTTGGCGTACAGGCTATTGTCATACACAGTTTACGTCGTACGACCATTCACCGGAACGAATGATATTATGGACACTTCTCTTAACAAGATCTGAGACATGAAGAAAAACTGCGAAAATTTACGTACTTGTTGCGTGTTTTCTCCTGTCAGCGATCAGCGGCCGGCCATTGGGCTTCTGCAGCAGCTCCTGGAGCTCCGGCTGCGGGTCCAGGTCCTCGCTCCTCGACTTCATGGCGAATGTCTTTCACTGGCACAGGGGGATTTATCTTATTTGTTTTAAGGAGAGACACTCGCGGGTTGGAGGGCGCGCGCTCGTCTCGGCCGGGAGCGGGTCCGCGGTGGCATGGCTCGGGACTGCGGCGGGGTCGGGGCGGGTCGTGTTTATATTCGGTGGTGGTGGCGGTGTCCGCGCGAGGATGCCAGCGGAGCCGCGCGGCGACTGAGCCTGGCTGCGCTCGGTCAAGGGTACCTCACCTCGTAAATCTGACCGCTCAGCGAACTAGCGGATAACGCCTTTACATTTTAAACGTAACACTTAATAGGCGTATTGTGTTCTAATCAAGGCTCTATGGTTAAATAGTTTACGTGAAATTTTATCAATCTCCATAATTACTTACGTTTTAATTTGTTGTTTTAACATTGGATGTGGCGATAAAAAACGATTGAATAGAGGGTTACCCTTGAATATGGACTTTAAAGCGTTGGAAATGGATAATTCATAAATCAGTTTACATTTACTTTCATGTTCTTGAGTGACGCGATTGGAGATAAAATACCTACCGAATACCTAATTTTAATCATCCTTAACTGTAATTTCCATTTCACACAATAGGATTATGTTTTAGGGCAATATTTCTCAAGTTTCATTAGTAAGGTAGGTATCCTTGGCAATGGGGTACTTAGGTAGGTAAATTTCGATGACGTTGATTGAATTCATTTTTGTGACTAGGTTTAAATAGGAACTTGCCAAATGCGCGTGAGCAGGATAATATTGAAATAGGTAGGTTGGTACCTACCTAGCTGTAGAAACAGCTAAAAAGGTCGGTACTTTCCCCACAGAGTAGCAACCGATGTAATCATCGTCACCAACCTTTATTTGATAGACATCATATTCTGAACTTTCATATTCATATACTTTATTGTTAGTAGGTATTTGTATCCAAGAGCCATATATATTTCCATGCTTTTCCTCGAATTCTCGGAAAGGAAAAAATTCGAAATAGGCAACGCAATGACGTAGAAAAAATTGTTGGAATCTCAATACTCAGGGGATTTTTTAAAAAGTTGACATGGACAAAGAATGACCAATAACATTATGATGTACCTGCTAGTTTAAATTTAAAAATAAGTAAGTAAAATTAATATTTCGGACACAGAACAGTAGGTAGGTAGGTAGGTATACAATGATGTTAGACTAGTCAGTACATATGTAGTTACGGGATCGCTACCATGTAATGGTACCGTATTTTTGAGTTAACGATATTTCGGCGCTGTTGCAAGCGCCATGGTCACGGTGTAACTGAAGTTTCTTGGGGGTAAGTAAACAAAGAAATATTAAACAAAGTGTCATCGCGTCATTTCGCGGGCAGACACGTGAATGTTATGGGTCGAGAACAGTTGCGAGATAATAGTGAGAACATTGTGAACAGTGCTACCCGAGGTGGACGCAGTAAAAGACTTAGGAGGGTAGACCGACCAATATGTCTGCCAAAAACAACTTTTTTTTCTTGGTCTGTATAACAACTTACCTGCAAGAAACTTCAGTTACACCGTGACCATGGCTTGCAACATTTTGTTCGAAGCTGTTCATCAGAAACCCAAAAATAAGGTTACATGACAGCAATCCCGTACATAACTATTCTAATGTTAATGACCGTGAAAATTTTTAAAACAGCACACACAGTATAATATATACAGTGGTGGCCACATAACGAGACGAATTTTGCAGGCGAAGATGGAGCTGTGATCTGATGATGGCTATCCAAGGGACAAATGGAGTAGTCGTCGTCCATCGGTTGGTTGCCATTGGGTGACGATTTTTGTCCATCTTTCGGGGTTCGACCCGCCCACTCCCATTATAGCTTCGCAGTTTTTTTACCCATATCTGCGATTGCCATCTTCGAGCGTATGTCAGAGTTGGGCACTCTACGTAGTCTTTTAATCCCTAGAATTAGAATTAGATTTGATTTTCGGTCATCGATCAGGTTTGTGTCCAAGTAAGAACGGACAAAATGCACAGGTAATTCAAATTCAAATATTTTATTGCAGGTCACATTACATTAAAATAAAATAAATTGATATGAGTAAGCATGTGACTAGGTGGGGTAGTGTGAGGTAGGTAGGTACTAGTACGTCGATGTATTTGCGTTTAAATGTCAGAAGGAATACTTCATGTAAGTTAGTCCATGTAGGACTAGAAGCTCTGCAGCCATTTTGGATTCGGCGTTCAATCTCTGTTTTTTGCCTAACTTGTTGTGGAAGGAAACTGATACTACGGCCTCACAGAAAACCGGCGTGAACCACCACTGTGCTGTGTTTCGCTGCGTGTGGGTATCGGAGGCCCAATCCGGGGGAAGGAGGGTTTAAAGATAGGCAGCGCACTTGTGACTCCATTGGTGTCGCGGGTGTCCATGGGCGGCGACAATCGCTTACCATCAGGTGATCCGTCAGCTCATCTGCCACCTATCACATAAAAAAAACTAACTGGCTCGTGAAGATGTTGATTATGTTATTGTTGGTTCTATTAGTCATAAGCTTTGTTTTTTACCAATCTTCATTTGATCTTCAGTCCAATCTCAAGACTTGCCGCACTCTCCTTCGAGTATAGTTTCGAGTTTTGCAGATGTGTTCTAAGACGAAAGGTTCGTTAGCCGATTCCCGTCCACATTGATAGATAGGTACTTATCTTTCGTGGTCCAGGAGCTTTTCATTATGTTAAATACTTCACGTAAAGCGCTTTTTGTGAAGAGCTTGGGTCGCCTTGCTTGACATTTCGTAGCTTTAGATATTATTTTATTTAGACCTGTACTCAATTTTTAGTCACCGGCCTAACTTACCCACCTACTTGTAATAGTTAAAATAATTTACAATCAGGCTCAAGGAAGTGCCACGTCAGTACCCCAAAAATGGTCAAACATGGCCAAATTTTTATCTCATCTATTAACGTATGTTATATGTTTAAATCCAAATAGGTAAACAATTTAGGTATCTATTAATCTGTCTATTTCTTCATAGTTCATTCGGATTCAGGGTAATCCACACACATCTGTGTGAAAAATAGGAATAGGTATTCAAGATAAGCCAATCTTTTCGTATTAGTAAGTATTGTTTTCAACTGTTTGGGGTAGAAAAAAGGATTCCAAATGGAACACACATGTATATATATATATATATATATATATATATATATATATATATATATATATATATATATATATATATACACACACACACACACACACATATATATATATAATCCTATCCTATCCTAGGTTATTTTACCTACTTATGTCATATAACGCGTTTATTTACACACTCGCATATACTTATACACACGTACGTATGGATTACCTACCAATTAAATAAAAAAAAAATATTTACGTGATAGGTGGCAGACGAGCAGATGGATCACCTGATGGTAAGCGATTGCCGCCGCCCATTGACACCCGCGACACCACTGGAGTCACAAGTAATATTTTTTTTTTATAGTGTGAAAGCAGATTACCAACACACACAGTCTTTAAAACTAGACACGACTTTTGATAAAGTCAAAAGTTTTTTTTATGGGTCGCCACCACAATATATAGATAAAGTAAGATTAGGTGATTTGTAATTGATTGACAGAATATTTGCAATTGAAATATTATGTTTGTTTATTGTTTGTTTATTTAAGAATTACTTGTTAATTAAGCTTTTTTGTTTTTGCCTGCTATACAGGATGTCCCTTAAAATTGCTCACTAAGTATAAGTAGATTATAAGTAATAATTTGTTCTTATGATTTTTCAATAAAGTTATATTATAGATTTATTTGATTGAAATAACTAGACATTTGGCCACAATCTCACATGATGGTAAGTGATAAATATTGCCAAAGATGGATCAAGTCTGTCTAGATACATATTTAGTCGATTTTAAGGAGTACTGTATTACATCACTTGGCTGTTAAGTGCACACCATGGAGTAAGGTTATAATACTCTGGTGCACATCCCTACATCTCTCTCAGTAATGTCACAGTATGACAAGAGCTTTAAGGAAAGCTTTTGTTATACTGTGGTAGTGTGTTGTTGTTCTCATCGTTATGATACCGACGCATATTGGTCCAACATTCCACTATTTATCGACAACAACTACATACCTATGTACTTACTTGCCCCCAACTCGTTTGCTATAATAGTATGTACAGACGGCATCTGATCGAGTTATCCCCCCGAGTGCAAAAATAGCACTTGTTTCTCAAACATAAGGACGGTCCAAAGTCTAACAAGGGTAACTTTAGGTGCGACGCAGTGTGTACATAACTAATAGTCCAGTACCTAATACCTGGAATCTTACCACGTGGTCCTAATTTGCTAGCCAACTGTAGATCTTACGGCTATATCAATAGGGCAAAGTTGACAATATAATAGACTTATGTACCTACGTAGAACCTCCCACCAGACCAACCTGATTGATCGATTAATAGAACGATGTAATATAACGTATAATTAAACTATATTTCTAACATACTCGTTTGATTGAAATGTCCATGCTAATAATAGCATGCTATTATATGTTAGGAAATGTTATCTTGACTTCCTTTTCATTTATTCTTGACTGTAGGTATTCTTAATTTTGATATTATTTAACACTTACTCAATGAATACACCAGACACAAAACATATTATTTTCATTTATGATAAACCGTGGAAGAGCCACGCTTCGGCAAGAATGGCCCGACTTGACCGGGGTAATACCACGGACTCACAGAAAATAGGTGAGAAGCAGCAATAGCGGGTTTCAATGACCATTTCTATTTCTATGATCAGGTGATCCATCTGCTCGTCTGCCACCAATTACATAAAAAAAATACAACTGGAACACCTCGTACCTTTTTTTTTCTTTCACAGGGAGAATGTCGGTACCTTTGTAGTAATACCTACATAGATAGTACATTCTGATATTTACGTAATTCAAAAATAACATATCTTTATCAATCTGGTGCTAAAACTTCGCTTGTTTGAACATTAAATGGTAACCTAAGCATTGTAATGTTAAAACAACCGAAGCATGTCACATACATATGACATCTGGAGCTCAATTCTCGTGCTCGTGATATTTATTTTCATACGACATATATCACCAAAACACAGTTTTTTTTGTATGGTTTTCAGGTGATATCCGCCATATTTACAAAATGTCACGAACACGAGAATTGGGCTCCTGTTCAAAATACGTAGCCTATATATCATGACTTCAGCTATTGGCTGACGTCCACTGCTGGACATAGGCCTCCCCCAATGTTCTCCACACAGATCGGTCCTGTGCCGCCCGCATCCAATGGATTCCCGCGATCTTCACCAGATCGTCGGTCCACCTTGTGGGGGGCTGCCACGGCTGCGACTTCCTGTACGCGGCGCTATATAGGCATAGAAATAATTCTATGGCTGTAATCAAATGTTATGTTAATTAAGATTCTGGATGAGTGTCGAGTTTGCCATGCTGCTGGTGGTTTCTTTGCTTTTCATGCAAGTTATTTAAAGTTTATGGCACAAAGTTTGTTACAGCAGCAGGCAAACTTAATGCTAATAGACATTCTCTACCGGTCAACCTTTGGGCGTTCAGAAAACATAGTGGTGCGGATAATGATATATAGTGAACCATCCTAGGTGTGGTCATGCACCCTCCTTTGATTATATGTCCCCTTATAGTGTATTACTCCTATGAAAAAAAAAATAATTTCAGTACATGCATATAGCAATTCTAAAGTATTATATGCAATAAAAAAATGCCACTTTCGACATGTCTCTACTTATACACCGTTTCTTTTAACCGTCTTACACCCTTATCGAGGCATTATACTGATTTGAAAACAAACATTTTCCCACAAGGAACATAGGGTTTATACTAAAAAAAAAATTGCCTCCCCACACAATTTGCACCAATTAGCTGATTACTTTTGTAAAACTGTATCGTAAAAATTTAAGGTGCTTAATAAACAATTAGCTCATCTTATCTTATCATCATCATCATCAGCCCATTTAAGTTCCCACTGCTGGGGCACGGGCCTCCCTCAACCACATGAGGGGTAATTGCCATACTCACCACGCTTGGCAGACGGGTTGGCGAGGGTTTTGATATAAATGCAGAGTTTTCCTTCTCTGGGTGCTGATGATCATGCCAGCAGCGTTACATTAGTCGCATTTTACGACACCTCGGTAAGAGTGAGGGTGGCCTATTCTACTCTGCCTTAATCTTATCTTATCTTATCAATTAAATCATAATAATAATAACGCATGAAACCAATATGGTGACCTGAATTTATTTTTAGACTAGCAAAATCATCGAATAGGTTCCTATAACCTAATCATCGTGATCATCGTGGCCGTGTGGCCCCCGGCAGAGTAGAATAGGCCACCCTCTTTCTTACCGAGGTGTCGTAAAAGGCGACTAAGGTAAAGCTGCTGGCATGATCATCAGCACCCAGAGAAGGAAAACTCTGCATTTATATCAAAACCCTCGCCAACCCGTCTGCCAAGCGTGGTGAGTATGGCAATTACCCCTCATGTGATTGAGGGAGGCCCGTGCCCCAGCAGTGGGGACTTAAATGGGCTGACGATGACCTAATCATCGTAACTATATTAATAATAGATATATCTTTAGGTATATGATACCAGTAGTACCTAATTAAACCAATTAGTCTGAAGAAACTTTAGAAGGTTTAATGCCGAGCCCAATATGACGAATTTCTTTCCGTAGTGTACCTGCTTCATATTTCCTTCCGTCGTAGTTCCTAGTAACCTTTGATTTTATTTGACATTCTTAACAACGCCCATACACTGATATTTAATAACGTACAAATTAATATTTATCTTATTGGCTTAGTTACTAGGTACCTATAAGGTAATAATAAAATGTACCTACCTGGTAGATAAATAGTACAGATGAATAATATAAGTAAGTAGGTATGTTGTTTAAAAGATATTCACAACACCCAAAGTATATACATAATTGACAGGCACAATCCAGAAAAACATTGAATTCAGTTTTTTTAAGTGATGTTTCTTTTAATTAAAAAAATGTTAAGGATTTAAGGTATAGGTAGGTACTTTCCCTTCATGTTCCAAAGTCTTGGGATGCCCAGTTTGTGATGTTGGTAATGCTAACTAAGTAGTACAAACGTATCCAAAAATGAGGCGTGGCATTATACCGCTCGTTTCGGCTAGTATGGAATGTGGGTGGACAGAGCAAGCTACTACCACATATAAACTAAGGCTGGATTCGAACAATCTTTATCTGCGGATAAATTTATGGTATATCGAACGTCAGATTTTATAGAATGACAGCGCTATACCATAGATTTATTATCGAAATAAGATTGGTCGAAACAGCAGCAGGTGACGGGTAGGGCACACTAGCGACGCCAATCGATTTTAATTTTTAGCTATTAAACCGGATTTATTTTAAAACAATTTCGGGGTTACTATCTCTCGGCAAACACTTATAGATATACTTTATTACACAAAATACACAACTTAAGTACTAGGCATTACAGAAATTTTTGGCGGTCTTATCGCTGAAAGCGATTTCTACCAGACAACCTTCGGGTAAAGGACTTATTCTATTTATTAAATAACTATGCACAAATGTTGGATCCGTTTTTGTACACGAAAAATTGATTCACGCCAAAAGCGTCCACTTTTGGAGGTAATCCAAAATTCGAGTGCAAAAGCAGACCAAGCAGTTAACTTTAAGTACCTCTCCATAACGTGACGTTTTGGTCCATCTCTGATCTTGAAGACGCGCTATGTGGCCGGCCCATTTCCATTTTAATTTTTAGCTGTAACTAAGTGCATCCATTGTTTTCGTTTTAGATCTTATTTTAGTGTGGTTAATTTTCTCTACTTTCTTGATGTTCATCATACTACTTACGTTCCATACCTCGTTGAATTTTCTTATATACTTAGGGACCTAATAAAATTATTTCAGACATTTTATTTAATCGCCTCCCTGACTGATTCTCGAAGGTCGTCGTACTACATAGCCGTTGAATATTGGTCGTTTTCCTCTAGATGGCGCTAGCACTGGCTAGCTGACTAATGCCTCTATCTAAGTATACTTTTAAGTTTTTCTATGTATGAGAGTACCAGAATAAGACCACTTAGGTACCTACGTGACTCTCGAGGTGTGGAGATGTAGAACGATCAACTCCCAGGATTGCCGGATCCTAAATAAAAGCGAGGATACCGGTTGTTGAGCCCTAATCTAAGAGTGACTTGTATTTTTATCGCTTCAGATTATGATAAAATTTGCATGATTATGATCTAAACTGCGCTGCAATACCTACTTATTTATTTGCAGATAACGCACCAACTCGACATATTGATAATGACGTCACTGCTACGAGGATTTCTTTAGGTGAATGACACCTGAGGTACCTAAATAGGTAAGTACCTACGTGAGTGTACGAATACCTGTATTTCATAAGTATTCCACAAATATTTTCCTCATTCTCGGTAGTTCGGGAAACCCCTAGCTAGTTTACTTGCATTTAATCAGGATCTGGGGGGCTACTCTGAAAACGATGACACATGAAGCTTTATTACCTCCTTCATACGCTTTGTCGTCTTTTTCGTAAGGCCGTTCCTTAGGAAACGGACGGGGAAGATTCCTTCGTGAAATTATTTTCAAAGTAGAACCCCAATTTAGTGCATCCCCAGGATAGGAATTGTTACTTTCCTTTCCTGTATTACAAAACGCGATCTAAAAATAGTATCGGAACAATACTCTTTCCTCCTTTTAGCGTTTTGGAACGGGATGGCATGAGCTTTAGTATGGTAATACTTAAAATCGCGTTTTGTAATAAGGTGGTTATAGTTTCAAGTCAGTAGGTTTTTACCTACAGACTACAACAACTGAATGTACAATATAAACAAAAGCGACTTTATTACAAACTGCGATCTAACGTTATTACCATACTAAAGCTCATGCCATCCCGTTCCAAAACGGTAAAAGGAGGAAAGAGTTTTGTTCCGGTACTATTTTTAGATCGCGTTTTGTAATACAGGGAAGGAATATAACAATGGACAACATTACAAAAATTGCTAAGCTCTGAAACAAAAAATACCAATTCTTTGTTTACTTTTCCGCTGCTCGAATATATATTTATTAATTTTTTATATTGCATATTTACTGAGAAAAAAATTAAAAACTAAAAAACGTAAGATGACGTCATCGAACAGCAGAATGTAAAATATTTCTTAGCTTAGCACATTATAGTTTTAAATTTACGTAATCCCAAACCCATGACATGTAACTGTCAAAAAAAAAGACAACTTGTCAACGTTGAATGTATGAATGACGTTGACAATGTTGACACTAGTATTATTTACCTTTGACAGTAGTACCTTTTTTATTAAAACAATGATAAGCAAAGGAATATCGCTGTATTCAGCCGTCCGATGACGTCATTTGGCGCTTACGTCTATTTAGAATAAAAAGAATTTCAATAATTATTTTATGCATGAAAATGGACGAATTTTGAAAAAAGAAAAAATATGTTCATTTTATGTCTACTTTCATATAAAAAAACAATATGGACATGTTAAAAATATGAAATGTTGTCCATTCCTATCAACCATCAACATACACTGTTTAAGAGGGTTGTTTTGTTCCGAAACTATTTTTAGATCGCATTTTGTAATAATGGGGAAGGTAAATAAAATAAAATAACATAATGAACTGGTTTGAGATCCATCGGTGTTGCGCATTTATTCCTATTTATTTGTATTATTGCGGGGACTGAACCCACGACTCTTGCATCTCAATCGGTGCAAGTGAATCGCCGGGGAAGGGGGGTGCCCACTGACTGAAAGGTCTATATGTTATAGAATAATAAAAAAAGAGCAAAGTACCAGCTTAAAGCCTAAAAATTAATATCTCTTTTCAAAGATTTTTCAAATCATTTTCGCCGGGTCTCGGTAGAAGAGGTAGACCCACAGATTTAATGTAGACCCGAAAGAGTTTGGCTTGACGTACGCAAAAGATGAAATACGTGCCAATAACCTCACTTAAATGGATGCGAAAGACCGTGCGAAGTGGAGGAGATATAGTAGGAAAGCGGACCCCGTGCTTCGAACGATGCCGGGATTGACGCTAAGATGATGATAATCCTATCCGGAATTCTTAAAACCGTGCGAGGTAAAATTTTCCGTCAATTTCCGACACCTTTTAGTTCCTAATTATAGTTTCAACTGCCTTCGGTGCTACATAAATAAATAAAAAAAAACATGAAAGCAAAAGGTCCACGAATACCATAAGCATTAAGTTGCTCATAGATAAGTATACTAATGTGAGACTTTGTCAAATGCCTTCGTGAAGTCAGTATATTGACTGCCTCGGTGGCGCAGTTGTTTGTAAGTCGCACTTTAAGCAACGGCTGCGCAAGAGGTCCCGGGTTCGATCCCCGGGTCGGGCCAAAAAGTTGTATCTAAGTATTCGGTAAGAAATTCTTAGTGGCGGCCCGGAGTCTGGAAGTTGGCGGTCTTGTACCCCCGTGCCTCGGAAAGCACGTTAAACTGTTGATCCTGCGCCCGATCCTTCTCCGATCGTGTCACAGTAGTTTCCCATCGGAATATGAGGGTAAGGGAATAGAGTGAACTTGTGTTTGAGCACATACTTTGAGCACTATAATATATAATAATGTCCTCCAAACCGATATTTCGGTCATGGCGGCCAATCTCAGCGATCAGCCATCGACGCAGGAAATATTATTGAGATTGATCGCCGTAGCCGTAATCGGTTGGAGGAGATTATAGTTACAAGAAATATTATATTCTATTCCCTAAACTAGTGTTGCGAGTGTCTATGGGCGGCGGCATTCGCTTACCATCAGGTGATCCGTCTGCTCGTCCGCCACCTATATCACATAAAAAACGGGCTAACCCGCAGAGTTTTGCCTGGCCACATCACGATTTTCTCTTCATCTCAGCGTGTTGTTACCAGTTCCACCAAAAGCCCTCACTTTGGAGCCCGGGGGTCCGCAAACTGGCCGTAGCCACATCTCGGTATTCCGGAATTTCCATGCCAATTATTGTAAACATGTATCTGAACTGAACGCGTCATTCCCGTGTAATGCGATGGAAGCTCAGCAGACGAAAACGCGCCTTTCATACGGGATGTCGTAGTTTCGAATCTGAGCATCCAGGAGCCCAATTCTCGGGCTCGTGACATTTATTTTCATACGATATATATCACTAAAACATAGTTTTTTTGTATGATTTTCAAGTGATATCCGCCATGTTTTTGAAATGTCACAAACCCGAGAATTGGGCTCCAGATGTGCGATTTTATGAATTCTATGTGCGTATTTCTACTATTAGCTAGGCGATAAAGGAAAAAAGTGCTTTATTCAGAAAAATCCGGAAAACATCGTAAGGAATCCTGTACGTTTAGAATTATTTCTGAGACGTGTAACTATGATAAGGCCTATGGAAACTATGCGAAGGCCAGATGACAGTCATTTCATTATACCAGACGAACTAAATCCTGAATCATGATCTTACGCTTAGACCATGATTAGGTACTAGAGCTTTGGACGCAACCGGGAATTACACGCTCAGGTGAGATAAGCAATCCAACGAGTGGGCGGGCTTCCCACACTATGCCTGCCTAAGGGCATTAATCTGTCATTGCTCAATTGCAGACATGTCCATAATTTGTTTTGAATAATATTCATTAGAGCTTCTCGTTGGGGGATGATTATTGCTCACGTCCGCAGTAAAATGCTGTAGATGCCTACACGTATCCCCCGAGTAGCGCTAAACGAGCAACAACAACATAGGCAATTCAGAAGTTTAAAGTCGTCATTAAACCTCAAAGATTGCCTTTGCGACTTCTAAATATGTGCTAACAATCAACTTAAGTCTTATTAAATTATGAAAATAATGTAGTACGTAAATAACGAAAAAAACCTTTACTTATATGATCTACTTTATTCATGCTTTTGCTTCTGGTTGATTTGCTGCCTTTTTGGCTTTCTTCTTCTTCATGAGCATCTGTTTCTTCTCTTCTGCGGACTTCTTCAAACCCTTCATCTTTCGAGTCTGTAACTTGGTGACAGTCCTGCTTGCCCATGTGAATGCGACCCAATTTGGAACCAAAAGCATCTCTGGAGATGTTCTTTTTGACACCGGGCTTGGCCTCCTTAGGCACTCTGCAAGCTTCCTTGTACAAGTCATCTGCTGCTAATTTGGTTCTTCTTAATTTAAAGTCAATTGATGGTCCTGAAAATAGAGAGAGAGCATTGATTAGTCACTGTCCCAAATTTTTAATTTATACATCTCATAATAATTGACCTATTATATAATAATAATATCCTCCAACCGATATACAACTTTTGGCCCGACCCAGGGATTGAAACCGGAACCCCAAGCGCAGCCATCTCTTTAAAGTGCAACCACTACCCACAGGCGCCGATGAGGCAGTCGACCTATTATATACTAAGTAGCTTAAGCAATTGTTTTACAAATAGATATTAGACTGCAGTAGAATTTTGTCCAGGATTAGGATCAAATCCACAATCTGCTAATGTGTTGTTAGATAGGAACACAATTGTTGATGTGCCACTTTTGGGTGATCCAGTGATCTGTGTACCTTCATAAATTTAGATACCACTAAAGTCTAGTTAATACTAGAAACATCCAACCTATTGCATTTACCTATTTCCTCCAATTCAACCCTTGGTGTCCTCTGGCCACTTTTCTTGAGTAAAATTCTGTATGACCGCAAATAAATCATGCCATCATCTGTTGCTGTGAAACTGAGGACATGTTCCAATCCCTGAAGTCTTATGGTCTCAATCTGTAAATTAGAGTGGTGTTCATATTGAAAATAATATTATTAATTTAATTGAAAAATAATATTACGTAGGTACTTATTGAATACTAAAAAGTTAATATTTTTAAAATCATATTCTTTATTCTGGTGCTGTCCTTATTCCGATAATAAATTTATGGTATAGCCCTGTCATTTTATACAAATCTGACATTGTTGTACCCTAGATTTATCCACAGATAAAGATTGGCTGAATCTAGCCTAAGTATTTTAATCATTATACCTTTAAAATCAAGAAGAGATACATACATTCACTTAAGATTAAAAAAAAGAAAAAGAAGTTATGATTCATAAGATCAAAGTTTTACCTTTTCTCTGTAAAAGAAATCTGTAAACAATGACTTCAATCTCTTTAAGTCTTGATTTAAGTCCCACGCTGGTCCGTTGAACAGGAGGCACGGTTTTAGACCATCTAACACTTTCATATTTTGAAATTCTTTCATTGCTTTGTAGTTTTCTGCACCAAGTTCTATCATGTCCAAAATAGAGTAGTTAAATGTTCTTCCCAGAATGATATTGTGTGGACGCTTTTTGCTGTGAGATCCCACTCCAAACAGTGCTGCATCTTTTTTGTCACATAGTCTGTAAATTCAATCAATTTCATTTTCAGATTATGACCTACATTATGCTGAATTATAATAAATTCTTAAAACAACCAAAAAGCAATGAAAATCTATATTTTGTTATGAAATTTACATTCCGCATCAAATCAAATTATTCTATTGCACAACAAAAAAATTGATAGTTGATATTTTTTATAGCAATCTTTTGCAGTCCCGCCTGAACACGAGATGAAATTTTTAAGTGTTATTTACTTAAAAAAAAATGTCTAAAAGTCAAAAGTTGTATTTTATGATTTGATGGAAAGTCATTAGGTTATTACTTACTTTTCGATAAGTGAAGCATCCTCAAAAGGTACAAAATCGTTTTTACGACTGAAATAAGCAGCATCAGGTTTTTTCAGATTATAAATATCTTTTAACAAGTTTCTGGTGCGTTCCGAAGGATTGCGGCCTTGCATGAATAGACACTGCTTAGGACCTTCGACAGGTTTGGGTTCTTTTGCCTGCAACACCTTTTTACCCCTACGAGTAGTTGGTTTTCTGAAAAATTAAGGTATTTATAGGTTAGGAAATAAAAGAAACAAAAATTACATTATACGTAAATGATAAGAAAGTTATTATATCTCACTTAATTCTTTGCATTAATGCCATGTTAAATAATTATTTCAATTCATTAAGTTACAAAACCAGCAATAACAACACGTGTTTTAGAAAGGAATTTATATTTCTATGCTCTTTTTTTGACAACTTATGACAATGACACAAGGAAGGCGTATTTTTTTTTCTTGGTCTGTGGGCGTATTTTTGACAGACAGCAGCACAAATGACTGCAGGTGAACAGTGACAGTAGTAGAGATGTGAAATTTGAATCGATACCTTATTTATATATCGGCCAGCACACAGTATCATTTCAATATTCAATACAGAGGCCGTAATTTTGAAGCAACGCAAATCACAATAAATAGTATATATAATGAGTCAAGAAGTTCGTGACAACGAATGTTTGAAAATCAAACGGGCTTCCTTTACCAAGCCATGCCATACCAATGGGGTATGCAATAGCCACTGTCGGCAACGACGACATCACGTATTTTCACTACTTTAATGACAATAATTATAGATGCGTGCACAGTAGCAAAGTACTTGAAAATAATGTCTCTATAAAACTTAAAATGTTCTTTATTCACGTCTGACCTTAATTTTAGACACGTTCGGTTCAATAGCTATTTGAGGAATTTTAACAGATTATAGTCACCTCATATGTGGCTGTCTATACATACAGACATCCACATGTTCTGTAACAATCTATCAAACCAAATGTCAGAGTCGAGTTTTACATTATTTGTATACAATAATGTGGGGCTGTCCATAACTATTGTCTATTTCACTGTATTCCGGAGTATCTTTTAACCATGTTATATTTTTTTTACACTATAGCGGACAAACGAGCAGACGGCACACCTGATGGAAAGTGATCACCGCCACTCATGGACATCTACAACACCTACAACTATACACCTATATATATAAAATGTATAAGAAAAAATGTGTTGTATCTGTTTTTGTAATGTGTATACTGTTGGTGTGCCTTATCAAATACATAAATCTCAGAATCCACTTATGAATTAAAATTGGTCTTATTTACAAATAATTATTTCTATTAAATAATGAAATAACGCTTTACTCTACCAATACATATAGTCATCAAAGGACAATGGGTTATTTTGTATGAACCCCGTACCCAACCTGTAGCCATTTGAGACCTACGTATACCAATCGAAAGATCTCTAAATTGAGGAAATTTGACAGTTGTGTATACTTTTATGAGTGGATATACACGTACTTAAAGAAAATAAAATTAAGTAAATAAAAAAAAAATCGATTCTTCACTTAAAATTTCTGACCTTTGTTTGAGAATGTACGTCCCTAGACTGCGACACTAATGTTATTCTTTAATGTCATGTAAAGTGTTTGGCTTGGGTCTTACTTTTTTAAGCCGTAATAATTTATAGAAATTATTATCACTTATAAAAACACAATCTCGAATAAATGAAGTTATTTTGGCATACTTATTTCTTTAAAAAAATTACATTGGAGACACAATATGATAGAATTATAAAGGCAGTATATTACTTAATTCCATTTCTTCACTTTATGTGACGCATTCTTCTATCTCTCTCACACACTGCCTTTAGCACACCAATGACCTTGGCGCACACTTCGATGGGCGCGCACAATTTTATTATTCAACTAGCTTTTGCCCGCGACTTCGTCTGCGTTCACACAATATCTTTATAAATTATAGCCTATGTATTCTGATCTATAAGCTACATTACTGTAAAGTTTCATTAAAATCCGTTTAGTAGTTTTTGCGTGAAAGAGGAACAAACATCCATCCATACATCCATCCAAACAAACTTTCGCCTTTATAATATTAGTAAGGATATACTCTATGGGCGCGCACTTCAAAAAACTTTGTGCATAGGTAGTTTATTTACGTGACTGTGTTTGTAGGTACATACTTCAATCTATTATTTTATTGATTACTTATACTATGGCATTTTGTAAGTACATGTAAATTGCAAATACTTATGTAGTTTTCTTAACATTTAGAAAGCAGGTTATTGTCGTTATTGTCTTATTATAATACTTTAGCTCGTTTATACACAACCATAGAATAATACACAACATACATTTGGTCATAGTCTAAAGAATTACATGCCTCAAGTGGCAATGGGCAGGGCACATGCGAGGTGATCAGACGGTTGGTGATGCAGAAACGTCCTCGAGTGGAGGCCGCGTATAGGAGGATTTAGCCGTGGCAGGCCCCCACAAGGTGGACCGACGATCTGGTGAAGGTCGCAGGAATCCCTTGGATGAAGTCGGCACAGGACGGATCTGTGTGGAGAACATTGGGAGGGGGGAGGTATGACCGCTCCCCCCTCAAAGTTCTCTACACAGATCCTGGACACATGTATCTTCTACTTAGTTTGTGGGCTGGACATAGTCCAGCAGTGGACGTTTATTGCTGAAATGATGATAACATTTACCTATATAAATTACACAGACAAAAGTTTAAAAATGTTATCAAGGTCAATACCTACTTTATTATTTGTTAGAAATGGGGTGAGCCCTGCGTCTCATAGCCACTGCGACCAGTAGATTATCTATTGTGGCAGCCCCATAACCTATTACAGCACCTCATGTAGCTCCAGTTCCAGGATAAACCCGAGAATGGAGCTGATGGGGGAGCTTTTGATCTCGTCTGCTGAGATCATGTGTGCTCCTAGGTGCCGGCTTCTGCAACGGTGCAGCGCTATGCACTCGCCGAGGACGTGGATAATCGTTTCCTCGTCCTCGCGACAGAACCTGCAGATTTTGGTATCTGAAAGGCCCATGTTGTGCAGGTGCTTGTTTAATTTGCAGTGCCCTGTGAGGGTCCAAGTGAGTGCCCTAACATGTCCTCTACTCAGTTTTATTATTTCTACTGTTCTAGTCGAGGTAGTCTTTTCCAATATTCAGTGCTTTGCTTATGCTCCCACTCTTTTAACTTGAACCTGATCATGCAGGCTGGAACGCCACTTATTGGTTCCGATCCGAGTAGTGGGCTCTCTGCCCCGGCCTTTGCTAGCACGTCAGCGACTTCGTTGCCTCTGATATTGCAGTGTCCCGGTACCCAAATCAGATTTACGTTGTTGGCATTGCCAAGCTGGTTTAGGAGCAGGACACACTCGCTAGTGAGTTTGGAGTCAAGTTCACAGGATGTTAACGCCTTGAGGGCAGCTTGACTATCTGAGAAGATGAATATCTTCTTTTTCTGGATATTCATTTGCAGACTCGTACACTGTGGTATAGCGACCCAGGTTGGCGAATTTGCGTATTCTGAAGCGATCATTACAAAATCCCGCCCCGGATACGCCTTGCCTCCTGGAACCATCCGTATACCAAACAATGTCATTCTGCTTAACATTTCCGGGAGTTCCAGCCTCCCAGTCTTGTCTACTAGGTAACAAGACTGTAAACCGCTTATCGAAGCGGTATTCACGGATCATGGAGTCAGAGGGCATATCCATGACCGGAATTTTCATTAGTTCATTGTAGAGGTTACTTATGACCCTAGATTGCCATCTCGTCCTCCCTCTGATTTTTGCTCTCGTAATGGCCATCCTCGCTTCCATCTGCACGTGAAAGTGCAGAGGTGGAATGTTCAGGAGGGCATCCAGTGCTGCAGAGGGAGAGGACGAAAGAGCGCCAGTGGCTATAAGGCAGGCTGTTCTTTGAACTTTGCTGAGGTTCTCCACGCAGTTGAGTTGGTGCGTCTTCTTATACCACACACAGCAGCCATAAGTGACGATCGGCCTCACTATGGTTTTATAAATCCAGAGTGCGGCCTTGTGCCGTAGCCCCCATTTTAGCCCCACCAACCTACTGCTTGCCCCCATCGCTATTTTTGCCTTTCTAGTAATGTAGTCGAGATGCTTGTTCCATGTTAGTTTTTGGTCTAAAAAGACTCCGAGATATTTGACCTCGTTGGACAAGCATAGCTTCGTACCAAGAAGTGTTGTGGCGTAAAGCGCCTCTAGTTTCCTTCTTTTGGTAAACGGGATTAAGACCGTGTTCCGTGCGTTGACTGTTAGCACGTGTCTTGTGCACCAGTTTTCTACTATTCGTAGGGCCCTTTGCATAAGACTGGAAATGGTGCTTGGACATTTTCCTATGACCATTATTACTATGTCATCTGCGTAACCCTGAGTCAGGAATCTGGCTTCATTTAGCTCACAGATGAGACTGTCAACAACCAATGACCATTGAAGGGGTGATAGGACTCCGCCCTGTGGACACCCTCTGGTCACTCTATAATGAAGAGTTTTATTCATCAACGTTGTTGTTGCAGTTCGATTTTGTAACATGGATCCCATCCATCTGGTGGTGGTATCGTCGATTCCACGATTCACCTTGCTACGTGTTATAACATCGAAGTCAATACCTACTATTCTTGTTCTTTATTAGGTTCGTTTAGCTAGTTTTGTAAAAAAATGAATAAGGTAGGTACACGGATCTTTTTACGTCCGTCCGTGGTTAGGTGCTAAGAAGTTGTAAATTAATAATAGGTAATACCTACTTATGTGCTAAAACACCCCAAATGAGTCCTTATTGGAATGGTTGGAGATTGGAAGGAAACTAGATAAATACAAAAAGAATACAATCACCGATAGATAAAATAAATCATCTGGTAGTGAACGCTTCCAGCAAAACGACCGCATATCTTTCAATGCCTGGTTACTAACAATTAAGTTTAATTTTATACGTTTCCCTAGTTACAAAGAGTGTGTGTGCGTGCGTTGAGCAACAAAGAGTAAGCCTATCTATCTATCTACATTATTTTGTGACGTTTAAGAAGTGTGTCCATAAAAGTAAAGTGGATTATTTACCTACCTATTGTACGATTAATAAATATTACAATAATAGGCCCATCATGCCTATGCATCATTTCCATAACTAAGGACGATGCATCAATGTATGACTGCCTCATTAGCGCAGTTGCTACTGATTCAATACATGTTTAATGGTATGGCTACGCTTGGAGTCCCGTGTTGAGTTCGATCCCCGGGTCGGACCAAATTTTGTAGGTCTCACAAAAACTCAGGTATTAACTTAAGTACTTCAATTTTTCTCAGTGTCAGCGCGAAGAGTAAAAGTAGACAGATTTGTACCCACGTGCCTCAAAAAACACGGTAACCCGCTAGTCTCGTTGCCCCTCATCCTTATTCAATCGCTTTTTTATATTATAATAATAATAATAAATATTTCACAACATCACATACATTGACCTGACTCCGAGATAGTTAGCTCAAGCACCTGTGTTACGGATATTAGAATCAACAGTGGAATCACAAATATATACATATAATACTTTTCTTTTGTAAATACATACTTATAATACATAGGAAACACCCAGACCAATTACAAACAGACATTTTCAAGCACACAAATGTTTGTACTGTGCGGGGATCGAACCCGCAATCCCTTGGACCAAAGGCAGTGTTCACTACCACTGTTCCAAACGGATCGTCAAGTATTAAGTATTTTATATTATAATTAAATTCGGTTTTGAAGTAAATACTACGCATCCACTGTTGTTTATACCTAAATGTTACTTTTAATCACCGCTAATGTTATTATACGTTATTTATTAGCTAAATCTCAGTAGGTATAAGGAAAATCTTGTAGATCTGGTATATAAATGACAACTTTGATAGAGTTAAATGCCCACTACGTAACGTAATTTTTACGATCATGTATTCGTACCTATAATCTTATGTTAAACATCTTGATCTCGGTATAACCCGCGACGGGAAGATAAAATTAAATATTTATTGTTACATTTTTTTACTCGCAACTTATTATAAGTGAGTAAACGTCACCTATATAATTAGTGTGATGTATATAGTGGTACTTATAAATATTCAATAAAAACGTATCTTTGGTATTATTTACCTTCCTTAATTCCTTCTTCCTACAACTTTATACTTACTTCGTAAATATTAATTAATAACTAACCATTAGGTGCACCTATTGTAAAAAAATCTTTTGACTGGTGATGTCCACTTCCAATCGTATTGTTGTCAACATTTTTGTGACAGGTACAATAAAACTAATGATTTTCAAAATTGCTCGATCCTTTCTCTATCCTTCGCAGGATCCTTGAGAGAGAGTTCCCAGACATTAAAAATATCCCATCTTCAGACCCGCTATCGCCTCCGAATACCTACTATTTTAGTAATGAATATGCCTTTTTTGTTTTAGTACAAGATCTCCAGGGGTTGGTGTCTTCCAGTGTCTACGCATAAAAAGTATCGGTACAAGAATGCTTGACATCACATCTAAGAACCTGTTATACGATGTACAGATTGCGTTATAAGGAAAACCTTAAATATGCACGTGGCAGGCAAGGAAACTGAATGGGCCCATTCATTTTCCTTGCGTTTGGGCGTGAGAAATTATAGCCCAGAAAATATGATTTAATTTATATATAATTTAATTTAACTATCTCCTATTCGACTAATAGTCGGAGTAAGCTTCAATCCTAGGGATAAGTTTGATCAAGAATTTATTGCCTAGTCAAACCTAAGTTCATAAATATGGAAATTCATAGACGAAAATTATAGAATTATAGATAATAGAGTATTTTTCCGTCTTTATTCTATCATTTATTCTTTTTAAAGTACCTATATGATTCGTCGTAAATTGAAATTCAGAGATGAGTACTTAGGTAAGTACATACATAATAGGTAACTATTACAATTCAAAATGGTACTTATCTATCTTGAAGGAACGAATGAACTTTAGAGTTGAATTTCGTTTGGTTTGCGTTTAGTTAATGCGTATATAATAAGCTCACGTCGGGCTTTCCTCGTCTCGTTTGTACGCAGACATGTCGTCACTGAGGAGTGCCTGGTCAATGATCATCTATATAGAGAATCCGCCGGCAGCGGCGGTCAATGCGTAGCGGTGCGCGGTCAAGCTGGGACGCTGCGGCTCACGGATCGCACTCGCCGTTTATGTGACCAACTCTACTAGTGAACAGTTCTCTCGTATCATCAAGGATCACACAAAAGTGAGTGATTAGATCATTTAATTATTACTCATTTACTTCCTGAAAAAATAAGACATTTGGGGAGGAGGCTTATAAAAAAGTAACATTTAATTTTATAACTGAATAATATGACTTAGATAAGTATTTAAATAATTTCGGTAAAAGTGTTTTGTTCTCTCAGCTGTTTTTTAAATATATATTAGGTACTACTAATTTTTTATCATAGAAATTAAATAGAACGTGTAACCTACACAGTAACTTACATGAACGCCGTTATTTTTTATTGTTTACATTCTGAAAAACTCATAATAGGTATCGTGAATGAAGTCCATTTAGCATGTTAGATCAGCGAAAAAAAAATTAAAAGTCCATGCAAAACAAGTAGATAATCCGCGCGGCAATAACGTTTAGAACAGCTGATTTTTTTTTGCTTATTTTTTTTATCTAACATGCTAAATTGACTTTATTCACGATACCTATTATAAGGTTTTCGGGATGTGAACGGGAAAAAATTAACGGTGTATTTACTAGCATCGTATTGACTGCTGGAGGAAATTAACTGTCTTTAAAATTCCCCGATCTAATCTTTCTTGTGAAACCGTCAGACTTGTTGACATTCCTCTAATAATGTTTCCCTATTTTGTTTACCAATAGAGGATATAGCATCGAACTATATTTTTTACACTTGGTTCAAGAGTTAACATTCTGACTGACAACCGTAAAATAAAATTTCTACATGTAGGTATTATTTTATCGGTATATCTCGGACGTAAGATATAACCTATAACTATTTTTGGCATTAAGCTATTCGTTCATTCCCTTTAGGTTTTTATTCTTTCAGTTCATTAGGATTTTAGTCTTCATGAAATCTATTACTAATTCAAATAATTATTTTTATCATTCTTACAGCGTTTTGCTTATGCTGAAATAATATTAAATACCCAACTGTTCTACCAGTGGTAAGATGAGATTTAAAAGGAAATGGTGCATATTTTGTTAGTAGCCCATACCTACTAAAATATTATAATTGAAAAAAATAGCTTATTTTGTAGAGTAAATTTTCGACATCTTTAGGACATAAAGAACTAGGGTTACTCTTAAATCATTGGTAATTTGGTTTTCTTTAAAAGTGTCATGAATAACTTTTCCATTAAATAAATGTTTTAGAAGTATACGTACATACATTAAGCAAAAATATGAAAAAAGTCTGAAAATTTCGAGATTCTTCGAGTACCACAAAGTTACCACAAGCCTATCGAAGTTGCAAAATTGATTGTACACTATTAGTGTATCTATTTGCAATTTATTAAAACCTAACGCGATTAACGTTATACGGTTACTGGACTATAGGTTATTTATGAACCTTAGCAGGTACCTTTTCTACTACATTACCGTAATTTTTCATCAGTATTCATCAGTAGGTATTTATAAGACTAAGCTTTAATATTAATTCCAATAAAAATGATGAAATTCTAAGGCCATGTCCAATCACTTTGGTCAAGGTTGCTTAAATTTGCAACCTACCAGGAAATATAGTTATCAGGCTATTGCTATCAATTATACTTATTTAAATTCCTTGTTTATACAAGTTGTGTAGGTACTCGCTAATGAGAAAATACCTAAGTATACGATTGCCGGAGTCAAGGGTGGGAACTCGCGTATTACTCATATGTTCCTATTTACTGAAACCAACCACATAGGTACATACAAGTACTTATATCCGCAATTCGCATATATAAAATAGATCGCACCTTATGATTTAACATAACATTTATTGATAAGAGATCACGGTCTGTTACAGCAATAGTTCTAGATTTAAAATTTAAATCCACGAATGTGGTCTACTGTGACCTTTCGAGTCACACTTGCATCAGCATCTAATAAAGAAACATCACTAAAAATTTCATCAGAATTTGTCGATAACATTGTTTACCAAATGAACTTTAGAACAAAGTGCAGCCACAGTAAAGCAATCATTGAGTTGAACTTGTTATTATTATGAGGCTATGGAATACCACAGTAATTAGGTAATTTCATTCCAAAATGAACATTAATAAGTTTTACTATCTAAGATCAGCTAAGTTTAATCGAGTTTGGCCTTTAATGCAGGTTTTAATATATTATTCTTTGATACAACTGTGCGTGCATATTAGAAAAAACTTATTTGTAACCTGTCTGGCAAATTATATTGGTAGCTAGGTACTTAAGGTGACGGGTAGGGCACACTAGCGACGCCAATCGATTTTAATTTTTAGCTACTAAAGCGAATCTATTTTAAACAATATCGGGGCTACAACCTCTAGGCAAACACTTATACTATTTATTAATTAACCATGCACAAATATTGGGTTCAACGCGTACGCGAAAAAATTATTCACGCCAAAAGCGGCCACTTTTGGCGTGAATCAATTTTTTGCGTACAAAAACGGACCCAAGTATAAGTGTTTGCCTAGAGGTTGTAATCCTGAAATTGTTAAAATAGATCTGGTTTAGTTGCTAAATATTTAAATCGATTCGATCGAATCGAGAAGGCGTCGCTACCCGTCACCTTAACTTTCTACCTTATCGAGAAAAAATTTAAGCTTTTTTTTTACTACGTTTGTATGGGATAAAAGATGTTCGCCGGCCCCATAATTTGAAATTTGGAACTCCTTCCAAGAACCATTTGTAAAGTAGCGATTTACTGATAAAAGTGTAATTTCGTCGGGAGTTGCATTTACGAGAGTCCGCGTAATGAGACAGGGTGAACGCTCGCTGCCGCGGAGTTTTCCATCATTACCCCTATGTGGGTGTTCGTTCAGAGCACACGCACATCAACAATATACTTACTTATATCCAGACCAGTGCAAACGTATACCACCTTATTACGAATCGCCATCTTAAGTTATTACCGTACCAAATTTCATGTCATCACGGCTCAAACATGCAATGTTAAAAGGGGCTGGCATGAGTTTTATTTCGGGATTATCCTTAGTTCCCTATTTGTAATAAGGGGGATAGTATTTTATGTTAAGAATAGTTTTTATTTTCACTCTAGTTAGATTAAAACCATTCACTTATCTCCTACTAACATACTTACCTATTTTTATTGCTACTACTAAGTACAGGTAGGTACCTACTCGATCAAATTTATATACAGGAATGTAAAAATTAAATTATGAAATAAATAAGACAGTAAGTAGGTAGGTCATCGTCATCGTCAGCCCATTTAAGTCCCCACTGCTGGGGCACGGGCCTCCCTCAATCACATGAGGGGTAATTGCCATACTCACCACGCTTGGCAGACGGGTTGGCGAGGGTTTTGATATAAATGCAGAGTTTTCCTTCTCTGGGTGCTGATGATCATGCCAGCAGCTTTACCTTAGTCGCCTTTTACGACACCTCGGTAAGAGTGAGAGGTGGCCTATTCTACTCTGCCTGGGACCACACGGCGTAGGTAGGTGCCTAAGACTTATTAGCACATCCATCAAATATTTTTGAGTAAATAAAGAACATGAGGTGCGAATTATGTGGAATATTTGCTATTCTTAACGCGTGACAACATAACGTTTTGGTACATAGTATTTTTTGTACGCCATGTTGGTCTAGTGGTTTAAGTACCGGGCAGTGACCTCAGGGTCCTGGGTTCGATTCCTGGGTCGAGCAAAAAGTATATTTCGAATTTTTCGAACAAAGGTTGGGTTTGTGATCACTAATCCGAATTAGGCAAGCGTGGTGATTAAGTCTAATCCCGTCATTTTTTTTTATTCTTTATATATTTGGTGGCTTTAGATTGAAAATACATGCCAGCCCCATCGTAACTTAATATACATACATGTTTGCGTCCTTATGTTATAATTGCGCGAGCGGGAAAATTCAGTGGTTCAAAAACATTTCTGCTAAATATTTTGCAGCTTGCGAATTAGGAACGGTTAAGATACTTATGAATGCGCCCATCTCATACAAATTTATGTTATATTTTTGAATCAGGGAGTTTTTCACTTGCTCATATTTTTTTACATTCTATCAGTAAATGTTGACATCATCTATGGTGCCACAAACTTCATAATTAGGGGAGGAAACTTTTTTCATGAGGAAAGCGAATTTGTTAGACGGATACTGTCCAGACCTCAATCTACGTAAAACAACAATATGTCTCCTACTTAATTTACTATTTACAAACCATTGGATCCGAGAGAGCTGACACTGTATAGTTTTAAACCAAATTCCCTTTTCTGTACTTCTTTCATCAAAATATTCCTTAAATTTATTAAATATTATTTATTAATCCCGTCATAGTAGCGACGACTTGATTTCTATGATAGAGGCCTTTGTCCTGTAGTGGGACAGTATATAGGCTGATACTACTACTACTATTTTATTTTGTTTTCCGTAAAGAGAATCTCCTAGCCTCTATCGTGGTGGTAAGTTCCTACCTGATAGATCCCCTAATAACATATGATAAGATCTAAGGTAGACGTTGAATACTTAATAATTAATGTGCAAAACATCCTCAAAACGTAAATAGCCGTTGACAGGAAGTGGACACTTTTGTGACCAGTAGGTACCTACGTACTTACTCACCGGAACAAAATGAATTTTAATGAAAGATTTTAACTGGTCTCTCAGTTACACATCAAAACAAGATTTTTAATCAACCATCTCTTAGTTATCGCTGAAATGTTAATCGACCGTCACTATTGAAAATTGAATGAATACGTTCTCGGCAAACTAATACAAGAAAGTCGGTAAGCATGTGTACAACAGTCACACACATAAGCTTATCACAATCTGTTTTTCCTCGAATGATAGTGAGCCTAATGTGTTTAGCACTAAGGTGAGAATCGATTGAAGAAATATGATAGATTTTGTATACTTTCATGTGTGACTGTCTGTACATACAAAGTGACGCAATATTAGTAATTAAAAGCAATTAAGGAAGTAGAGACGTTGGAGGAGGCTCGGCTCTCGATAAGCGATAGACATATTAAGTACACAAAGCTCTTATCGCGGGGCCTATCTAAGGGTCAAGGGTGAGTGCAGTCGGAACTGCAAGAGTCGTTCTAGATACGCTGTGCAGGAGAAACGTACCAAACAGCCAATCGACTCGTGGCTCAGGGATATGATGATGAATCATCGGGCTACTTTCATTAAAAAAAAATAGTTTATTGAACAACTTTAACAACGGCAAAACGGGTTACAATTTTTTTGGTTCTTATTATAATAGGTAAAGTTGTGGCGTTGCCATAATTCTCTACACTAGGCTAGGCTTGTCACGTAGATAATCCTTTGACACCGCTTATTATCACTTTACGCTATGACTTTACGTTATGCGACTTATGTCAACTACAGACAATTGCCAAATACCTTGTATTTATTTTAATTATGATTACTACTTTTAACGTGCTAAGCAAATAGCAAATGTATGTTATGTAGGATAGGATAGAAAGTTGTCATCGTCCTTACCACCACACCATATCTACAGCTAACTAAGCATATATGCATTGATTTCCAGAATAGGTTTTTATCAAAATCGTTTTTACACGTAGGTAAGTAGGTACTTACACCTTTCTAAATTGTAGGTAATACCAATTATGAGGAGAATACCTACTTGCACAAATAGACGTATAGGTATCTACCTAAACCCAGAGTACGTACGGTAAGCATTAAAAGTTAGTCAGTCCTATTTGGACACAAGGACTAAGTTCTCCAAATATAAACACGACCAAAAATAGAACTAAGTCTTTATAAAAAATCGGTAAAAAACTTTTAAGTTAAACGGTTTTATCTTATGTGCACTGAAAACTAGAAAATAATAATAAAATTTAGGTATTCTGAACTTCTAGTTCAGAATACCTAAATTTAACTATTGCTGTAATACTTTCTTCTATACTAAATGTACGCCTCACGTTTTTATTTTAGTCTAATATGCCTCAAAGCTATTCTGCCTAGTACTAAAATATTTCTGAACTAGAAGTTCAGAATACCAAATTATTATTATTATTTTTTAGTTTTCAGTGCACATAAGATGAAACCGTTTAACTTAAAAGTATTTTTACCAATTTTTTATTTTCTAGTTTTTATATTTAACGAAAATGCCTATTCATTTGATACCCATATTGAAAGGGTTGTGGAAAAATATGAAATCTTAGGTTTACAATGTTATTCATATTACTATATTGTATTGTCATCGGAACTAAAGGTTTGTACCAAATTTCAGATCAATCTGACAACAGGAAGGTACTTAAATTTCAATTTCTAATTTTCACCCAAATAAACAAATACCGTACGGGTCGAGCTAAATAAAACTAGTTTAAAAATGTACAGTACAGACATCCATCTGTCAACATTACTCAATTGATATTGAATCTAAAGTGCTTGACATAAGGTGAGAATCGACAGAACAAAGTCGTCAGTTTTATTCTTTGGTGTGCGCTGTACGTAACTACTACTTTTGATAGTCATCCTGATATCGAGCTCTTAAATTGTCAGATATTTAATATGTACCACGCGGTAAAAAGATAAAAGAATACTTTTGATATCATGGTAAACCGACTGAACCACCTAAATACCCAGTACCTACCTATGTGCATTTTGGTTGCGGAAATAGCCTATACCTACCTACTTGTATGTAGGTAGATACCTCCTATATAGACACTCACATATAGGTATATATATTTTATTTTCTATTGTTTCATTTTTTTATGGTATATATGGACTAAAACTTTCATATTATAAATGAGATGCTAATAAATTACTACTGTGAGTAGGTATAGGTACATGTAACGATGATAGCCATAACTATAATGTTTAAGTGTGTACCTATGTGATAGCTTTGAATGAACTGTATGACGCGATGCACGTAAGAAATACAACAAATACCAATTATCTTATTGAGTTGTACCGAACCATTAACTTACAATCAGTATAAGACGCATCTGTTAGCACGAACCTGCTAAATGATCAAAACAAATGATAATTAGTCATTTTCTATGTACACAGACACTGATACAATACAGCTAGGATCATACTGATTAAAAATTACAATTAAAAGAAATGCCCCAGATTCTTCGTTTTCATACGAGTTAAAAACGTCAGCAGTACCTACCTAGTTACATTTAATGCATGCGTATGTTAGTGCATAATAAAATGATTTACGGGAAAGATTTACAAAATCTTGTAGCAATTTAATAATAATAAGTAGCTTTTTAAACTGTGGGAGAGCCACGCTTCGGCATGAATGGGCCGGTTCCACCGGAGTGTTACCACGGTCTCACAGAAAACCGGTGTGAAGCAGCACTGTGCTATGCTTCACTGATTCACTGCGAGACTGAGGGTACTGGACGCCCAATCCGGGGTTTAAAGGTTGGCAGCGCACTTGTAACTCCACTGGCGGCGGCAATCGCTCACGATCAGGTGATCCGTCTGCTCGCCTGCCACCTATCACGTAAAAAAAATCTTCGAGCTTAGGTACCCTCGGATGTAGGTCATCAATTTGTTATCAAAACTTGAACTGAAAATTAAACGATTCCGATAACAGATAATTATGTCATACGAATAAAATACACATTATACCTGACGTCAGATCAAAGCAGATCACCGTAAAGCAATTTAAATCTGCGTGATATTCACGAGCTATTACTTATAAATTACCTACTAGCTTTCACCCGCGGCGTTGCCCGTGTAGTATCCCGAAATATGTCATATTCCTGGACAAAATCCGGGAATCTGACATATTTCGGGATAAAAAGTATCTACTATATCCGTCCCTTGATTCTAAGCTAGTTAGATTTGGCTGAAAATTGGCGAGAGGTACTCCACCAATTTTCAGTCAAATGTACTTTCTACCACGTACCTCAGTTCTGTGGAACAGTTTACCTATGGGAGTATTTCCCGACGGCTACGACTTAGGGACCTTCAGAGAAGAGTGTACTCCTTTTTAAAAAGGCCGGCAACGCATTAGCGATCTCTCTGATTTAGCGGATGTTACTGGGCGGCGATGGTTGCTTTCCATCAGGTGACTCACTTGCTCGTTTGTCGCCTCTAGCATAAAAAAAATACGAGTACTGATTAAGTCGCAACATGCTACGGCACTTTGGCTTCGACCCGTCTTCCGAGTACCTATATAACATTAGTGGCTGAAACATCTGTCATGCGGCGCACATTTACAATACCAGCCTATTTGAGCTGTTTGGAGTTGAGACCCGTGAACTGTGGGAATCGGGGGCCCACTACCTGTGCCGTGAACTAGCCCAGAGGCTGGTTGACGTCACGGGTCATTCAGGTCAGGAAAGCAAGGCATTGGGCCGGACGACCCAATGTATAATAAATTAGGCCATCCAGAAAGTAAATGGTACACTAAGTTTCTTGGGCACGATGCCTATGGGCAGCGATATATGTACTAATTATTTATTACTTACCTACCTATGACCTTTACTTAGGTATATTTGTGTTTGTAATTCTTTTTTAAGTTTACCTTTTTTATCTTCTGTGAATAGTTTTATAAGTAGGTATCTTACTTATAATTTGGTATATCAAATTAGCTCTAGAAAATAGGTTAGCACTACAATTTTTACTCAATATTAATAGTTTCATTTTGCAGTCACTATAAACGAATGGACACAAGCAATAAGTAGGTACTACTGTAATAACTGATGCGCGTTTCTTATTAAAGCAAAAACAGCAAACCAATCACAATATTTTTTAAAGCGATGTGTTTTAACCAAGGTTTTAACCGAATTGTGATGCAAGATTAATTATTTTATCAGAAAAATACACTAGTATTTTATCCAATAATCATCTATAGGTAGACTCGTCCTTACATGCGCTACACATTTACAAGTTACGTAAAAAAATATGATTGATGGTCGAATTGTAGTAGGAAATTAATGAAGCAGAATAATATAATGCTTACATTTTTCTTTTAATTCCAGTGTTGGAGAACGATTCTAAAGACGTTGAGAGCCAAAAAGATGGGGAAGATCCTATCACTAAAGCGATCGGGACTATCGGGAAGTGGCAAATATGGATTTGCTTCGTAGTTTTCCTCGTCAAGTTTCCCGTGGCCTGGCATCAGATGAGCATCATCTTCCTCGCTCCTCCGATGAACTTCACTTGCACCGCAAACTACACAGCTGAGGAATATGACAACACTTGTAGTGCCAACTGCACGGACTACGCTTACGACCGCAGCGTTTTCCATGAGACAATAATTTCTCAGTGGGACCTAGTTTGTGACAAAGCATGGCTGAAGAACCTCACGCAGACATTTTTCATGCTCGGAATTCTTGTTGGGAATATGGTCTTTGGTCATCTCTCAGACAGGTCAGTTTCTTATTATGTAATAAAACCCGCATGCACTTTATTGTACTAATACTGACCACGTTCCAAATAAATTGGCACATCCTGCGCGCGGTTGTAAGACGAAATCACTTTAGGGATCCGGATGGATTACTTAAGCAAATGGTACTTTATGAGACACCGGTTTATTTTTATCGCATGCATTAGTTGAATGATTGGTAATTCATGCACATGTGATACTCATGTTTGATTGGCATTCTGTTGTTATATTACACGACTAATCGCTGTTACGTTTTAATACCAATGGAGATTTACCGATTTACTGCTTTGTTAGCTGAATTTTAAAGACCTACCTAAACTAAACGTTTTAATTAAAACCGAAATTCAAACACATTTTTTTTACAGGTACGGGCGCCGTATGCCGTTCCTTGCAGCCGTGTTTCTGCAGCTAATATCTGGCGTGACCACAGCATACTCTGTCAACTGGTACATGTTCACCGCCCTTCGCTTTCTGCTTGCCGTCGCCACGGGGGGCACTATGGTCACTAGCTTTGTCCTCACCATGGAACTGATCGGGGCCAAGTACAGAGAAACCGTTGGCATCATCTATCAAATACCCTTCAACCTCGGACATTTGACGTTGCCTTTGTTTGGGTACTACCTTCGCGACTGGCACATGTTCCAGCTAGCGATATCGCTGCCATCAGTACTATTCCTCAGCTACTACTTCTTGCTGCCAGAGTCGCCAAGATGGCTTTTGACTGCTGGGAAACCTGAAGAAGCAGCTAAAATTATGGAATGTGCTGCTAAAAGGTAAATATTCAATTATTTTTACTTTTCCAACAGATCAGAAACTAAAGCCGTAGCAAATAAGCATATAGGTACCTATTTCTACTTTGAAGACCTAATATATGATATTAAATTTACAAAATGCCGCTTTTTACTTTCTAGCTAGTGTGGCCTATTAAACATTTTAAAGTTTAGACATGGTTTTAACCAAATAATTTACAGCTTCGTTAGAAAGCTTGGATATTGATCTGGTTTCTAACAAGTACCCAATCTAACAATCAATTTGATTGCTCCCAGAAATGGTCTCCCAACTGAGGGCATCTCCTCCACCGCGCAAAAGATGTCAGTGGAGATGAGCAACAAGGTAGAAGGAGCACGCGTCGTTCCTGGCGCTGTTCCGCACGCCGCGGCTGCGTGCGCGCACCATCGCCATCTGCTTCAACTGGTTCGTGTGCGGGCTGTGCTTCTTCGGCGTGTCGCAATACATCGGCCACGTCTCCGGGAACATATTCACTAACGTCGCCATTTCTGCTGCTATTCAGGTAAATAGTTATAATGATTTGACGACCCGTTTGGAACAGTAGTAGTGAACGCTGCCTCTGGTGCAAGGGTAGCGGGTTCGATCCCCGCACAGTACAAACATTTGTGTGCATGAACATATCTGTTTGTATTGGTCTGGTTATCTATGTATTATAAGTATTAAATACATAGTTACAAAAGAAAAGTATTATATGAATATATTTGTAATCCCACTGTTGATTCTGATATCCGTAACACAGGTGCTTGAGCTACCTATCTCGGAGTCAGATCATGTATGTAATGTTGTAAAATATTTATTTATTTAATCATTTCTGCATCTTTTTTTTATGACATAGATGGCAAACGGCATCTAAATTTTTATTCAGGTAAATTAAATATGTAGTCATAAATGATTCTGAACCTATAACCATGGTTTAATTGGTCAGGTTCCCTTGTCAAAGGGTTGCGTGAGAAAGTCAAACGGCAGTTGCTTCAACTACCGGAATCATGGATCAAGCGTATCCCGGGCTCCAAAGCGCCAACTTAAGATGACACGCTGAGATGGCACATAGTTATGCTAATCATAAGTTATCTTTTTTGTCATCATTCCGGCATTAAACTAACAATAAATGCATGTGATGATAAAAATAAAACAGATCTCATAATTATAAATTTAGAAAAATAATAGTCTAAAATAAGTTGAATCAGATTATTATAAAGTTGAATCAGTTTAGGTACAAGATCGATCGATCGATACTATCATTAATTTGATGCCAGCTGATTTCATCGACGATTCAGAATACATGGGCGAAGAGATGAAAGATTTACCAGGTCAATGTCTATAACATTGACCTGGTAAATATATTTTTTTTTATATGAGAGGTGGCAGACGAGCAGACTGATCACCTGATGGTAAGCAATTCCGCCGCCCATGGACACCCGCAACACCAGTAAATAATAAATAATAATAAACAACTACGTATAGTCTCAGTTCCGTATGTACATATGATTTTTTATTACATACTGATTTAAAGTAATGTAATGTTAATATACTGATAATAAAATAAGACGCTAGTTAATAATGTCAAGCATGAAAGTACATAATCTGAAGTCTAAAGTATTGAACTATCGGAATAATAAATCTTTGCCCCTCATTATCACTAAGTCACAATACAATTCTTAACTTTAAATAAGATAGGCAATACAAATTTTGTACGTATCACTTTAATGGTATAAATGTATAATTTTATCTTAATATGTATAATACCGTCTGGTTAGGAAGAATCTATTGACCTTTTATCTTTGGTACCTAGTCGTATCATCGTAACCCAAATATTCTTTACAATGACGGAGATAACCGGTGTAGATAGATATTCTCGGGATAGTTAGGTAGGCAGTACCTACGAATCCGAGAATTCAGCTTTGGATGATTGGGTGGAACACAGAGCTTCATAAACTTCAGTGCCTGATTTACCCAAACCACCAAAATGAACTCATATAGTAGTCAGTCGTTATCATCAACCGTGTGTTATGATTCGGCTTCTTATTGACGTAAAAAAGAAAAGCAATAGTGACAATCTTCATCTGTCTGGAATTTGTGCGTATTATGTCCTAAAAATAATTTATTACACCTTTATTTGATTTCAGGTGCCGGGCACTCTGATCTCCATATACGCCAACCGAGTCCTAGGCAGGAAGGTCACGCTAATAAGCGCTAACTGCGTGACAGGCCTCAGCTGCCTCCTCATAATGGTGGTGCCGCACTCGAGCGCCAGCAACCTCACGCTCGGCTGCATCGGGCTCTGGGGCATGAGCATATCCTTCGCCACCGTCTACCTCTACGCCGGGGAACTCTTCCCTACCGTCGTAAGAAACTCCGGCGTCGGATTATCCTCAACCGTAGCTAGAATAGGCTCCATGCTAGCACCTTTCGTGGCGACGCTCTCGAAAACCAGCCCATGGTTACCACCTCTCGCATTTGGATTAGTTCCATTGATAGGAGCCGGCCTGTGCGTCCTTCTTCCAGACACGCGAGGCAAGAAACTCCCGGACACTCTAGAGGAGGGCGAAGCGTAAGATGCTAGGAGCGAAAGCGTCGCTGACTATTAAATTAACTCATTAAATTAATCTTGTCAAAGTATTCTTTAAGTGCCTTGTAAGAGTTGAACTAATTATGTACGATTTTGTGAGTGTGTGCCAGTATGTAGGTACTAGAGTCTAAAACTATTTATAATTATTAGTTGAAAGGCCAGTGAAAGCACTTGGTGTGTTCAAATAAATTCTCTAAGTTATATATCTTAAATGTATCTTTTATGTGACTGTTGTTAATCCTGTTATATACTACCTATCTATCTATTTAGCTAGACTATGGTGGTCTATGTGTATAGGCTGTGATAATTAAGTTGAAATAAATATGTATAATTGTTTTGCATTATTTAAAGTTTTATTATTAATGAAATAAAATCTTCCTTCTAAATAATTAATCAATTCAACAGTAATATTAGCATATTAATGTGCTAAATGATAGTTTACTTCTGTTTAAAATTCATCAAAATACGATATGATTGCGTAGTGTAGAATGAATAAATCTTTTAGCAAAAGACAGCGTCATCAGAAGAATTTTAATACAATAAATATACAAACTTTGTCAACATCAGTGAGACTAGAACAAAATCTAATAAACCTTGAAGTCATCGCGCGTGGTTCATTCACAGTCATAATGTACGTCAGTATTCAGGTAGCAGACGTTCATCGTCTCGTGTGTGTTGTATTCCAAAGTGTATTTCTGTGTTTATCAGAATAATTGTGCCTAGTTTAGCAGTGAAGTAATTATGTCTACTGAAGATGGCATAGAAAAAATCATCGGTCGTTTTGGAAGATATCAAACATTGATCCTCATCTTAGTCTCTATTGGTCGCTTGCCGACAGAATTTCAGTTACTGAATGTTGTATTTTTACTACCGAATACTAATTACATTTGTTTAGATGAAGGAGCGCAAAATGCAACCAATCATTGTCCTTGTCATAACCCAGAATTTGATCAGAGCACTATTGTTACCTCTGTCACTAGCGAGTTCAATCTAATATGCAGTGACAGACCGCTAGCAAGTTTAGCGCAGTCGATTATGCAAGGTGGAATATTGGCAGGTAGCTTGATTTACGGCTTCATTTCGGACAGGTAATCATTTAATTCCTCTTAAATAATCATAATAAATACCCAAGTGTTAAGGTGACGGATAGGGCACACTAGCAACGTCAATTTATTTAAATTGTTAACAACTAAACCGGATATTTTTTTAACAATTTCGTAGCTGCAGCCTCCCGGAAAACACTGCTAGAGTTTTACCCCTGAATCTGTCAGACTAAGATACAGCTCAGTTATTTACCTACCCTGTAAATAAAAATCCGATCAACCCAAAATCATATTTTGCTGAGAAAAAGAATTATAGTGCCGAAAATATCAGGAAGTTCAAAGAGTGTTTAAGTGATATGTCATGGATTGAGATATACTCAGAGATAGATGTAAAAAAAGCATTCAGTAACTTTCATAATCAACTGTGCCAACCTTTGTTTTCCAGTCACCCAACTAAAAAATAATCATTTTATTGAATCAATAAACACCAATTTATCTGACACAAAATGACAAGAACTTCGTTTTTGTACGCGAAAAATTGATTCACGCCAAAAGTGGGCGCTTTTGGCGGGAATCAATTTTTTGCGTACGCGTTGGACCCAACAATTGTGCATGGTTATTTAATAAATAGTATAAGTGTTTGCCGAGAGGTTGTAACCCCGAAATTGATTAAAATAGATCCGGTTTAGTAGCTAACAATTAAAATCGATTGGCGTCGCTAGTGTGTCCTACCCGTCACCTTAATTGAACGGACAACCAGGTTTGACTAAAATATGTAAATTTTCCTCAATTGATAAGTATTAAACATTAGACACGAATGAAGAATTTAACAGATTTTAGCTGTCAAGTTGGTGTCATTTCTAAATGGGAATATTCACGGTTCATCAGTTCACTGCAAAATTGTTCCTTAACATATCTTACTCGTACTCTTAGAAACGATCTCAATTCTTCCAGATATGGACGAAAATTTGCGGTGCTGCTTGCATTATTCTCGGAAGCCTTATTCACAATGATGTCGGCTCTGTTCACGCCATTCTGGATGTTCCTAGTATCTCGGTTCCTCATTGGCACAGCGGTCGGGGGAACCATGCTCTGCTGCTACGTTCTCATCATTGAACTGAGTGGGAAATCTTTCGTACCTTACCTTGTTGGATTGATAGAGTTAGCATTTATATTTGCCTACTTTATGCTTTCGATTATTGCGTACTTCGTAAGAGATTGGAGGAATTTGCAACTGGTAACATCAGTTCCTTGGTTACTTGTGATCGGATACTACTGGCTTATACCCGAGTCACCACGGTGGTTTATAACAATGGACAAAAAGAAGGAGGCTGTTACCCTATTAAACCACATAGCGAAAAAGTGAGTTATATATTAATGGAATATGATTAAAATCACATTAAATGTATCTATAGAACAAATATCTTCAAAGCTCATATTTATGATGGATTTAAAATTTATTTTCAGAAACAAAAGATCAACTGAGAATATCGAAGTTATTGTTGACAAACTAAGAGAGGAAAAAATGACAAGCAAAGAACAAAAACCTGGCTCATATCTGGATTTATTCAAAACACCTAAAATAAGAATATATACTATGATTACGGCTTTTGTGTGGCTATTCTGCGCTCACACATTTTTCGGCGTCAACCAGTATATAGGACGCCTAGGGGGAAATATCTACCTCAACGTGATGCTTTCAGCAGTGTGTCTTCTCCCTGGTCTAGCGTTAGTTGTGGTTGCCACTTTGTATTTGAGTAGAAAAATTAGTATAGTGACAAGCTTCAGCATCGCAGCCATATCATTAATTATTATAATATTTATACCGAAAGATTTAGCATCAGCTATTTTGGTGTTCGCTATCATAGGTCAAGTAGGCGCGTTTGCATCCTTCGTTCTAGTGTATCTATATACTTCAGAAATATTTCCAACTATAATTAGAAATTCAGCTATGGGATTTTCTTCTATGTTCGGTAGATTTGGAGGATTTATCGCACCCTTTGTCGTGGAGATACAAGTAGAGTGGGTGACTCTTTTAATATTTGGTGCGCTAGCTTTTGGTGCATCCGTTCTTTGTTCTTTGCTGCCAGAAACAAGAAACACCACACTCTTAAATACTATTGAACAAACGGAGAAAACTCGTGCCAAACTAGAAACAAAAATGTAATTTTGCCATAATTATGATGATGTTATTGTGAATAATGATAACTTACCATGTAACTAGAATTATCAATAATTTTAATAAATTACCTACGTTTAATCTGTTTCCAGCTAAAAATGCTTAATCTTTCGAAGCCAATTTAAGAAATTCATATTGTCATATTTTTCATCGACGGCATTGAATTTATAATTAGTACTGGAAGTTACTTATAGTTTTATGTTATTTACACAAATGAAAAGTTTTTTTGTACAGTGCTAATTTAATTACACATGTGATCTACATCTACATATTTTCACATATTTTTTTATTTGTTTATAACATTATAGATACTACGTCGATGATAACATTTCAGTCTCATGCATGATAGAGAGATTAACAAAAGTTTTCTTTTTTAAAACTACGTCAAAAAAGGAGGAGGTTCTATGTTCGACTGTTATATATATTTTTTATTGTTTCTACGAGTACATACAACACAACAATTGTTCTGAAGTTAAAAGTCGAAGGATTTTGTACTAACAAATAGCTATTCTAATAAATCTTTGGCTTTATTGAGAATTCACAGTTATCATCCCTTAAAACTAACGAGTTCAGTAATTACATTCATAAGTTCACAACTTAAATTTCTCAAGGAGTTTATATTGAATATTTTGAAAGCCACCAAAATATCTGGTGACAAAGATGAAAAGCAGACTATGATATATCACCCAAAATTGAAAAACTACATTAGTAAATAAAGCGTAAGTGAACACCACATCTACAGCCGTCCAGAATACGAAAGCTGCCATCGCCATATTCATGGATCTAGGGAGTCTTTCAATGGGAAACCTCTTCGATATTGGGTCTATGAAGACACCTGAAATAAAAGCAAGCTTTTATTCGATTTCAATCAGTTTTCATGGTTACGGGGTGGAACAAAACATTGGGCCTTTAAATTCTTACGTTAGAACGTTTTAAGTACTTAAGGAAAATATGCCTATATTTTTAAAAAGAAATAGAACTGCATTCAAGGTTCTTTTAATTTTGCTGGATATCTTACACAAAATACTAGTGTAAAACCTAAGGTTATTTGGAGAAAAAATATCTTTAATAATGAGTCTATCTATTAGTGGCCTAATATATGAAATAGCCTATTTTTTCCGTTAAAAATAAAGGAATATTTCCTTTAAGTAAAACATGCAACTTAAAGATTTAAGGAAGTTTCCCTCCAGGGCCCAATGTTTTTTTTCCGCTCTGTAAAGGGTTATCTGAAACAGCAACAGCCTCATAGATGGGTACTAAATTTTAACACTCAAATGTAGTAGGAACGTGCCTAGTACTTTTGGTGGGAGATTAATATTTTTTAGAGGTTGTTGATGATTATAGCCCAGTAAGTAAAAATAAAGTCAACAAAAGCACAAATACCTATTTAATAATAGATAGTCCAAAATCTAATATCATCTGATTTCCTACCAATTTATTGTCAATTGGTAGCTACAGAACTTTCGCCAAATCAAATCTTTTTTTATGACATATTAAGTGGCAGGCGAGCAGACGGATCACCGGATGGTAAGCGATTGCCGCCCATGGACACCCGCAACATCTTAGTCACATGCGAAGACATTTATGCTTACATACATTTACTTATGTGGCTTGTTATAGTACATTAATAGAGCATGTCTGTATTGCTACTATAACAAAAAACCGCTGCAGTGTATCTATGAGCATATAGGTAATCCCCGAGTGAAACTGTAAATATCTAAGTACTATAAGCATAGTGGGCATCACACACTCTATTTGCATTTCTACCAAGTAGCTTCACATATGCGTACCTAGTTTTAGGCCAGGGGGGGAGAGCAAGCCAGATTTTTAAGTCAGTGCGTCCGTGTTATTACGTACCGTCAGTATGAAACTTGCGTAGACAAATCTCCTTGTCACTCCATCGTTTGTTGAGCCAAGCCCGCAGCTCATCTTCGTCCGATGGAATCTTTTCTATAGGGTATCTACATGTGAACACAAATAAACCAAACATGATACTTGAACTTAGGTATTGATTTTTTTTTATGCGATAGGTGGCAGACGAGCCGACGGATCACCTGTTGGTTAGCGATTCAATGGAGCCACCATATGTGCACCTTTAGACCCTTCGGTACCCTCACTCACGCAGCGAAACCCAGCACAGTGCCGCTGATTTAGATTCATATGAGCCTCTTTTTACTCTCGGCAATGAATTGCCTAATAAACATTTTGCGCTATGCAATCATAAGGAGAACAGGAAACATAGCTACTTTTTTTACCCCAAAAATGCGTTACATAAATGCGTCATCTCACAGTCACCACTTAACCTATACTTTTAAAAATAACATTACCTTTTAAAATAAAAGTGTACATGTTTCGGAAGACACCCGCGCAGCAAGTGACTCTCGGTCTGCGCAGGAGTATCGTACGCGACCGCGACGTCATATACTGAAGCCAGGCCGGTACTGCGCAATCGCGAACATAAAACCGCCCAACCAGTGGTACGGGGATGCAGGACGAAATTATATCGCTGGAAAGAAGCAGTAGTAAAATTTATTTAGGTAGGTATATGCTACTTGTATTAAAAAACGAATCTACTTTATTAACATCTAAAAAGTCAAACCAAGATTTGGCATTTCGTATTGAATCTGCCACATACGCCAAAGGTTGATCCCTAACCAAGGGGCACTCCCTCTTGGTTACAAATTGTCCAACACAATCTTAACTTAGTCTATGTCACATCGGCCCATCCGAAATTCCAAGCAAATCGTGCCTAATTACCAATTGATTTAAATTAGTTAACTGTAGATCCTACATTACGTTTCACGACTCCAAAAGATCGTGATCACGCTCGACCGAAGACGCTAGAAACATCTAAATCAGGGTTTTATACTTCCACATGCCTAATTTGCTAAAGGGACACATGATAGATGATGGTGTTATCCTCTTCTCTCGTTTCATAATAATTCAAAATGTTACAGAAGACAGTCACACATCCGGTCACATATGTCAAATCTCCTCAATCGATATTGTAATTGAATCGATTGAAAAAAATACAGATTTAAATACATTGTGTAGCTATAAAAGATTTTAAGGGACAAAACGCGGTTATTATTATTATTGTGTAGCTGTCTGTATCAACAACATAGGTACAGATAAAATCTCTGGATGTCCATTGGAGATTCTGGTATGTTATTCTGCGGTGTTAAAGGTTTCACTATAGGGACGTAAGTTAACTTACTCTGGTAAGTTTATATAATATGTGTGTACCTAAAATTTAGTCCATAGACAAAGCAAGCTGATGAAGCGACAGTCATTTTCGTCAGATTAATCCATCGATGTAGTATATATAATTAATCGTGAATTTGGAAACTCGGTACTATAAGTAAATACTCGTCAGCCATGTTTAACTTACCGATAACTTATTAGCAATTGCGAATTTTTCACTACGCTTCTTGTTATCTTCGCTCAGATCAGTCCCTTCAGGGAACAAAACCACTCTGTAATGGTAATCAAGGCGCTTGTAATAGTCGACGAACTGCGCTAAATTGAGCTGATCCTCTTGCCAATTCCTTTTCACGTAGAGAAAAAAGTTTAGTTGCATTATCCAGCCTAAAAAAATACAATACATACAAGTTTGTCAAAATGTTGGATTTTAAAAAACAAAAGATCAACTGAATACTTCTTTAATCCATTTTTGGATATTCTTGGTCATCCATGACTTTAGTCTATGCCTTAGTCTACATTTTGTTTTATCTAATACATACGTAAAATACCGATTGGTTATTCTCTTTTGCAGCAATATCAACTACTACTAATCTCCTTCAACATTAGTTAGTACGAGTATTATTTTTAATTAGTTGAGTCACTTTCGAAAATTTCCTAACTTCAAAATGTTACTCACCCATTCCTGGAACACCTTTGAGTTCGTCTTTAAGAACAAACTTTATTTTAGATTTACCGCCTGCCAACACATCTAGCACATCACCATTCGTCCTGTTTGCAGCGTTTTCTTTACAAATACATACTTCCGTCCGCGATGGATCCTGAGACGCGTGGTAAAGAGCTATCCATACATAGTTCCAATCTACTCTTGTGCGATGGTTCATAACTATTATAGTCTTCTCATCAGGATTTACGTAGTCTCCATAATGATGCAAATGGGTATTACAACAGCATTGAAATAATGCCTGAAAAAAATATAAAAATATGAAACATCTCCCAAATTATGTAAACCATTCTTGTTGAATCAGTATCGTATACTTTTGTCACTCTATTGAGCTACTTACCACTGGATAAAGTTCCCAAAGTGCGAAATAGGACATCGACCAGTTTCCGATACCACTTGTGGTTAAAAAACATTAGGTATAATACGGGACAGTAAAGTATGTAAAATCCTGAAAAACATCACACCCATTATGCAGATCATAACAGACAAAAACCGCCTTCAAAAACCACGAATTAAAAAGAATGAAGTGTTAAATATATTATTTTACTCATTTTAGTTTAGGTTTCCTTTTAGTAGAATTTTTATTTCATGCTTTTTAGTATCTCATTCTTCGGCAGTAGAATACCTACCACCAAAGAATTGCCAGCATGCACTTTTTAAACATAACACAAGACGAGGCTAATGTCAATGTAAAGTTCTTACCAGCAAGTATGGTGTAGTACCAGGCGGAGCAGAGCAGGAGCCCCGCCGCCATGGCGTCCCTTCCGCGCACTGGCAAGTCGCTGTCGAAGCCCTACCCGCGTGCCGCAGATTAGAACCCCTACATGACCCACTAAACCCTATTATAACATGCCACCTTGTCTTAAAACCTTATTCAATTTTACTCTATCTATAGATAGGCAGCGGTGATGCAGCAGTGTCTTATTTTCACGTGTGCGTGCTATGTAATTATTACGAGCTAGCTATAATGTTCACCTGTGCAAAATATGAGCTAATTACATTGTTTTATATGAAAATGGTCTTTACCTACTAATTTAGGCATTAGCATTTTTATCATTTAACATATTACTAAGTGCCTGATGATGATGAAATGGAAGAAAACACTAGGAATGAAACATTCAAAGGCCTTCATAGGAGACAATACAAAGATATGGAAAAAATATATTCTCGGAGGCAATAGACAACAGACAAGGATGCTCATAGGAGCGTTAACAGGGCATTATGCAACGAACAAAATGCTGATGAAGATGAACATGACATCGAACAGCTACTGCAGAGCATGCAAGGAGGAGACGGAAACCATAGAACATCTTTTATGTGAATGCGACTCACTAGCCAGAGGCAGAATGTATCTTCTAGGTAACGCTTATCCTAAACCAGGAGACTACAGGCACTTCAATCCGAAAGACATCGTGATGCTGATGAAACGAATCTTTCGTGAGTAAGAGCGCAAAAGAAAGGGGAGGTACAAAAGATCCCTTAGGGTCGACGTGCCCCATGAAAATGGCCCCTAACAGATAAGATAAGATAAGATAAGTGCCTGAATTATTTGGTCTAAGAATTAATAGGTACTACGGGAACTATGTAAAGTAATTACTTTCCATTTTAGGTAACTAGGTGTTCAAATACATTATTGATGAAAATCGACAACGTTTTAAAGATAACAAACTAAGATAACAAATAGTTCATCCGGTAAAAATATTTAATGCCTTTTACAACTTAAAATTTTAGGTTACTCCGTCTGACAATTCCATATTCTCTCGAACCGGCATCCTAGTTTTCTTCTTGCCAAATGCTTCCCCTTCTTCAAGAGTCACCAGTAACTCGCAGTCCTTTGTTTCTGGTAGAAGTAAGCATAGCATAGCACCTATCAGCGGAAATACGCCAAATGCTACCGGCGCGCACCATTGCCCGTAGGGTCGCAAATCTGCCACGAAGGGTGCGATCATGGAACCGAGTCGTGCCATCATCGACGTTACGCCCAGGGCCGCATTGCGGACCACTGTCGGGAACATCTCTGAGCAATACAGGTACACTATGACGAATATCATGTAGCTGAACAAGACGCCTATTATCCCGAGCACACGAGAGGCCAGGCCTTCCGGGACAATTGCAAGTACCAGCAAGCAAATGCTAGTTGCTAGATTTGCTACAACAACAACAGTTTTTCGTTTCAAAAATTTCATCATAGGGATTGCAATCAGACATGCGCAGAGAGAAACGCACCCACTAGCTATAACATTCACGAACACATCGCCAGTCAAATGGCTAATATAATAAGCCATTCCGTAGAAACAATAGCTACACACGAACCACGTAAACGACATGACCATAATATTCTTCCTCAAATTTGGTGTCCTAAATAAGTCCAGCAGAGAGCCTTTAGTATGCCTGGAGCTGCGATGTTCCACTTGATAAAACTCGATTTTGCTCTGTATATCCTCAGTTGGCAAATTGTTCCTGAAATTAGATTGATTAAAAAACCTCATTGCACGAAATATTCTACTACATAGTTGACTAAAACGATGTACTTAGGTATTTTCAACTAACATTTTTGCAACACGCTCCATTAAAGCAATGGCTTCGAGGGTCTTGTCCGCAGCGAGCAACCATCTCGGTGATTCAGGTAATATGCAAATGTATACCAATAGTACGACATTCACCATAGATATTGTCATTAGTAAATACATGTAATCTCTTATTAAATAGCCCAAAACCGCTAAAAATATATATCCTAAGGTAAAAGGCACATGAAATAAGGCCGAAATTAGATCTCTCTTTGCACTTCCAACATACTCCATTAGTATTACAAAACCGATAACCATTATGCCCCCCACGGCGACACCTAAAAGCGTTCTTATGATGGTAAAACTCCAGTAGTCTGGGAGAAACGAGCTCAATAAACCAAAAAATACATCTAATATTACGGCTGCAATTAATGTTGGCCTTCTGCCGTATCTGCAAAAAAAATATTTGTAAATAAATTGTTTAATCATGTAATTACACAATTATTGCCATTCTTCATTTATAATATTTCTAATTTTCTAAGATTCAATATATACGTACTTGTCTGATGCTATGCCAAAAACAACGCTTCCAATCAAGACACCAAATTGATAGAATGTCTGCGTTAAATCTTTTAACCAAACTCTTTCACATATTAAGTTCCATTCCATAACTATTGTCCTAGAAAATGTAATTTTATCATATACAGGGTTGTCACAGCAAGTTGCGTTTGTGTTTGGACAGTGGTACTGCGCTGGCGGGGCTAGGAATATGATTGACAGCTGGTGGAATGCGATGCCGAATTTATTCACGAATATGATAAGACACAAGAATAAGTGATATCTTCCGAAGTTTCCTATCAATTCATTCACTAACACCATGGCTGCGAATATGTCTGTTTATTTATGAGGGACTGGAACTACATGTTAGCAATAGTGTGCTTGTGAGTGTTGTTACACTGTCACTGATTTTCCAGTAGGCACCGCTTGACTGAATTGTTTGTTTCACTCTAGCTTCGTAATATCTTGTCACCTAATAAACTGGCACTGCAATGAAGACAGTTCGAACGTAGTGGTTGCAACATTGATACAGGACTTATACTCTACCACTAACTCTCCAAAGTGCTACAAGTTCTGTGCAATTTTAACTAATCACGGACCTGAATTTTAGATGATTTTATATCCTCCATCCCATTCAGGACAACAAAATATTTTTAATTATGAATATTTCTTTGTAGATACAACTAATAATTTAACTTACTAACAAACATAGTCCATACTCAATCGTTTCTTGCAAAACCATAATGACCAATAAAATGTTACAATAGTGAGGGAAAAGTGTTATAGACCCTGTCGGGCACGCAAACTTAGGTTTAGGAGACAGGAAGCGCTTTTATAATAAGAGAAACCTACTTATATGCGTATTTTTTATCTGATAGGTGGCAGACGACCAGACGGATCGCTTGATGGTAAGCAATTGTTGCCGCTCATAGACACCGTCGACACCAGTGGAGTCACAAGTGCGCTGCCAACCTTTAAACTCCCCTTTTCCCCGGATTGGGCCTCCTGATGTATAAGTATCTTCTTCTTTGGCCTCGCCTCTTCCCGTTACACAGGGTCGGCTTTCCTAATCATTCGGCGCCATTCATTTCGCTGGTAAGCATCGTCTTTAAGGACGTGCTTTTGCATGTCCTTCCGGACATTTATCATCCAGGTAGTTTGGGGTCTACCTCGCCCTCTCTCTTTCGTAGCCATGGAAAGGCACTTTTTAACAATATGGTTATCGGGTCTGCGCATGACATGTCCATACCACCATAGCTTGGCCTCAGTATTATTTTTGTTGATAGGTGTCAAGTCGTGCTTAACTTCTGATTCTTAATTCAGAATCGGCCCTTAATATTTTAACATTATGTGTCAAAAATATATATCTACAACATTCTGCGTTCGATTTTTGCTCAGCGTTTAAAAAATGGTTATTCTTTGCTGGATTTGGTCATAAAATCAGCAAAAACATTATAACAAGACAGCAATAATTCGCATTTTGAATTTTTCTTTTTTTGTTTTTAGGGGTGGCCCGCCTAGAATAATTGAGGTTTTCCCGGAGTAACTACAGATTTTCTTAATAGAGGATAATGTTTCATTGTGAGAGTAAAAAAAACAAATATCCGTTACATAGTTTTTGAGTTATTTATGTATATTTATACTTAGAATGTTAAAGCAATCATTTTTGCAATATCCCTAAACACTATGTTGATAGAGCTGTGGCTTTTGGTCAGTAAAATAAAAATATTATCATGCATTTGATATTCTACGAATATGACAGGTTGATATCAACATTGCCAAAACCACGGGGTATAGGTTACATACCTCTACCCCGTGGTTGGTGGATTTGATTTTCGTACATTTTTATTTATTTTCATTTATTATTATTTTGTTACGCATCTTGATGCACTTCATCATCATCATAATTTCAGCTAATAGACGTCCACAGCTGGACATAGGCCTCCCCCAATGTTCTCCACACAGATCGGTCCTGTGCCGCCCGTATCCAATGGATTCCCGCGATCTTCACCAGATCATCGGTCCACCTTGTGGGGGGCCTGCCACGGCTGCGACTTCCTGTACGTGGCCTCCACTCGAGGACCTTTCCGCCCCAATGGCCGTCTGTTCTCCTCGCTATGTGTCCTACCCATTGCCACTTGAGGCATGCAATCCTTCGGGCTATGTCTGTGACCTTTCTCCTGCGGATCTCATCATTTCTGATACGATCACGCAGGGTGACTCCGAGCATAGCCCTCTCCATGGCTCTCTGGGTGACTTTGAGCCTCCTTAATCGGCACATTGTAAGCGGCCACGTTTCGATTCCGTATGTCATCACTGGCAACACACACGCAATGAAGACTTTTGTCTTGAGACACTGCGGTAGATGGGCCGAATATATGCTTGATGTACCTATGTACTTACATATTCCAATAGTATGTACTTACATATTCCAATGAGCATTTTATTATGTGATAGGTGGCAGACGAGCAGACAAATCACCTGATGGTAAGCAATTGCCGCCCATGGACACCAGTATATCATGCATAACTATTGACAGGGTTTGTCTGCGGATTCGATATGCCATAACGCATTCAAACTCAACTTTGCATAATATTGGTGTAGATTGCAGCGAGTCTTTCGTGGCCGGGCACAATGTGGAAGGTCAACGATCGAGCTTCCCTGATACTGCATAATAATAAGCCGGTATAATATGTTTACATTGTATCTGCGTAGGTACTTACCCATAGCTGATGTGTTTGTCTGAGATAGTAGGTAGGTAGGAACGTAATCTGTGCACTTCGCGCCCATCCATAAACAGGATAATTCACTCGTAGATATTTAGTTGTAACTGCACTTAATATTAAGTACCAAAAAAACATAGTAAGACACTATTCGAGATTTTTTTTTGTTTTTGTTACCTATAGATTTTTCTTACAATTAGACCTAACAAGTAAATCGGCATGAAATACTTAGAGACTCATTTCCCTATTCTGTTTATACTTATTAAATTCGTTACAACGAATAATATTTTAAAGCGAATTACTCGGAATTGGAAGAAATACTTACCTAATGATTTTTATTCGAAAGATTAAAATTAAATGTGGTGTCTCGAGATCTATCTATTACTTAGACTTACAAATTTGTCTTCTTTTAAAGTACCATGGACAACTTTTCCGTGGAATGCATTTTTTAGCAAAAACATGAAAAAGTCTGAAACTTCCGAGATTTCTCGGGCACTTCGATGTTAGCACAGGTCCTCCGAGGTTGCAAAATTGGCTGTTTAACTACATACCTGACAACATACCAAAAAATCAAAATTTTGTAATTTATTGCGACCTAAAATGTTTTAAGGTTAAATATCACCGAGAACTTAAATGTAACGTGGCCAATATTTATTATAAATTATAGGTAGGTACTCATAACGCAAATGAAAATATCATGCATTATGATGTTTGTAGACTTCCCATGTAGAGGTAAATAAGTGCGACTTTTATATTACAGTTACTTAGCTCTTAAATTGCTCAGTTATAACACTTATTTGGTTTGCCTATGTACCTAACCGAGTCCGTATTGAATGGGAAGTAATAAATACACTTAGCAGATGAAATTACCGTCAATTTTCATGTCAAGTTGCAAAACCATTTGTAAACAATTGATACGTTTGCAGGCAACTTTTTGTATTTCTTCTTCCGTTATTTTATCTTTGAATAGAATATGAATCGAGGCGATTTTTTTCTTATATTAGGTTATTATATTTTTTTTTTCTTTTCCAATCTACATTTTTTTTTGTAGTAGAACTCTTCATAATTCCTTCAAGCTGGAAACTCAAACATCTCTATGTCAGATTCGTAAACGGGGCTTGCCTTAAGAAAAAGTGTTTTGTAAGTAATCGTTTTTATGCCCTAGAAATGTTAAAATACTGGATTTATCTGGTTTCACTGAACTGTAATCTCATTAAATGGTCAAGGAAACTAAATGCCCATTCATGTGAGATGAACCATGAAAATTAATTATTCAATCAATAGCACTTTTTGTTTATTCCAAATTGCTCGATGTCCGATGATGGGACGCAAATATTTGTCCGTGGACTAACTCTTTTTGATTAAAAATCTGCATCTCTATACAATGAATATTATGTACTCAGATAAAAGAAATAAACAGTTGATGATAAATGATATGTAAATATTATTGATTTTATCCCCACAAATATCACATACTAACCTACTTATTTACGGTTTACGTTCTTTATTCAATTTCAATTTATTTTTTCAAAAACATGATGTTACATTAAATCAGCTTGTGATTGGAGCCTTCTTTTAAGCATACCTAATAATGCCTGTGCCAGAAGACTCCGCTCTTCCATATCGTTCACACATTTGATATGATTAAAGAATACAGATTTTAAATAATTATATTCCCAATGTGTGAGATTGTGACTACTTATATCATTTTTGTATGAAAAAGTGAGTCGTATTCTCAAAAGAATTACAAATCATTTACATAAGAAATTGTTAACAAAATGATATTTTCTATTCGTTAGACGTATGTTTAAACTGGATCAATCATTTCTATTAACTATGTAAGTAACTAATTAAAATTCTGTTCGATCCATAAGTGAAACCATCGGCAAAGGCTTGTGATCATCTGTGCGTGTTCAGCGTGATGTCGCGGTAATTTAATGTAGTTTTCCCATAATCGCGCCATTTTCCTCGGTTGCAAGGTTTTCGCGCACATTTTCATAGTTAGCCAATGCCAAGGTAAGTAGATCTCTAAATATTATATTGTTCGCAGATAACAGGCAAAGCTAATAAGCGTAATTTGTAAGAATGTTGGTCTTTATTTCGACGTTCGAGTAAACATATTATGTACATAGGTATTTGCGCAGTTGTGTGACACGCAAATCTCCCACATCTGTGGTGGGCATAAAAAGAAATAGACTTATCTACTTTTCTTACAAGAACTGTTAGAGATATTACCTAAAGTACTTAGATTTTGCTCCTGTTTTTGTTATAAAGACGAACTAGGAAGGAAAATTAGGATTTCACGTTATTGTGACATTTTGAAAAGTCAGTACATTTGGAAATAGTTTTGGATCAACTGCTTTTGACGCTGACTGTACGTACGTGAGCCTTTTAGCCTTTTGGCTTAAATCAATTTCAATTACCTGCATCATTCTTCATGAGCTAGTGTTATTATTACTGCTCTAGTAATAAAAATGTTAGCACCTATGGAGAACCTAACATCTCAGAAAATCTCCATGAGAAGGACATATTATTATATGACTTACATACCTAATAATTTGATATCACTATTTCAAGAATATGGAGAACGGATTATAGTTTAACAGAGGGACAGCTTCGCTTCAGCATGAATGGGCCGGCTTGACCAGAGTAATACCACGTCCTCTCAGAAAACCGGCGTGAAGCAGTGCATGCGCCGTGTTTCGCTGCGTGAGTGAGGGTACCGGAGGCCCAATCCAAGGGAAGGGGGGTTAAAAGGTAAGCAGAGCACTTGTGACGACACCACTGGTGTTGCAGGTGTCCATGGGCGGTGGTAATCGCTTACCATCAGATGATCCGTCGGATCATCTGCCACCTAAACCTATCATAAAAAAAAATAGGTAACACGTCTCTTAATTCAGCAGCTCTCAAACAGCTACTGTCATACTTGGATAATGCTAACTATTAGCCCGTTCACCTAGGTGAAAAAACTATTTTCCGTAGTCCACCTAGGTGGACCGCGGGAAAAAATAAGTTCCCGTAGTCCACCTAGGTGAACCATGGGAAAAAATATTTCCCGTAGTCCACCTAGGTGGACTAAGCAGAAGGACCACGGGCAATAGAGGTTACCCATCTCTCATTCTCATATTTTTTAAAAGGTAACGTAGAGATACTGCACCAGTAATAAGTAGATGATATAACGAGAACACACACAAGCTTATGTGACATATTTAAGGTATACCTAATTAAACTTAGCTTTATCCTCTTAAAATTTTATGAGATACCCAATGAAATTAGCTTATATTAAGTATACCGAGCCTTATATAAAAAAGTGCAATTAGTTTTTCTACCATCGGCGAAACTAAAGCAAATCGACTTCGCTGGCTCGGCCACCTCGAGAGAATGGGAGAGGATCGTGCAGTAAAAAGAGCGTACCTAGGACGGCCAAATGGTCGAAGGCCAGTTGGCCGTCCAAGGTACAGATGGAGAGACGAGGTCGAAAAGGATTTGCGTACACTTCTGGCGTATGACTGGCAGGAGGTGGCGCAGGACCGGCCTAGAAGAAGACTCTTATTATCGGAGGCCAAGGCTCACTTTGGGTCGCTGCGCCAACCAAGTTAGTTTTCTACACTAAGATAATAGGAGTTTGGCTCCTCGTTCCTGCCCCGAGCCATCAAGACATGGAATGCCCACCCAGCTCATGTGTTTCCTCCTTCATACAATCCGGGGTCTTTTAGGCGGGGCGTGAAACGGCATCTCAGCAGGCCATTAGGGTGAGGATGCCAGACACTACAGGTACTTTATTAGATCGTTTGTGCCTGTCAACCTTATATTTGGATTTCACGGCCGCTTACCATCAGGCGGAGTGAGGTCATTCTGATTGGCCTATCTATAAAAAAAAGCGTTCTTCAAGCTTTATTTCTGATTTTTATGTAAGCACTTATTTAAAATTTCTGATTTTTATGTAAGCACTTATCTAAACGCCCTGTTGGTCTAGTGGTTTAAGTGACGGGTCGTGATCTCGGGGTCCTGGGTTCGATTCCCGGGTCGACCGAAAAGTATGTTTCGAATTTTTCGAACATAGCTCGGGTTTGTGATCACCAATCCGCATTTGGGCAGCGTGGTGATTAAGCCTAATCCCATCATAGTAGCGATGGCCTGATTTCTATTATGGAGGCCTTTGCCCTGCAGTGGGACAGTTTATAGGCTGATTTACTTTTACTTATCTAAAAACTGTGACATCACATCACTTAGATACACTGTGGGTTAAAGCTATGCTAAGACGGATAGCCTCGAAGCTACGAAGCTAAGCAAATACGAATTTGTGGCCTTGACACACTTTTCAATGACAAAATAATTATTTCATATTGACAAAATTTTATTTATTTACTACTTTTATTTTATTTAGGTTTAAACAAACGCATATGCGATCTGGTATTAGAAATCGTCCTTAGAACTAACCATCAGGTGGGTAGTCAATTCGCCAACTTGATAACTTCCGTTCAGATTTTTACCTTTACGAAGTGTTGTTTGAAGAATGAGACATTTCTGAAGAAAATTTTAATTATTTATATACTCTGGGTTAGATACCGTATCTTTCTACAGGTGAAAGAATTTTTAAAATCGGCCCATTAATTTTGAGTTAATTCGTTACAGGTAAACATAGAGAAATGTAAATATTTCCTTTTTAGTTAGTGTTGTTTTTAACTGCCTCGGTGGCGCAGTGGTTTGTGGGTCGCGCTTTAAAGCGACGGCTGCGCAAGTGGTCCCGGGTTCGATCCCCGGGTCGGGCCAAAAATTTATACATAAGTTTTCGGTAAGAAATTCTTAGTGGCAGCCCGGAGTCTGGAAGTTGGTGGTCTTTGTACCCCGTGCCTCGGAAAGCACGTTAAGCTGTTGGTCCTGCGCCCGATCCCTCTCTGGTCGTGTCACAGTAGTGTCCCATCGGAATATGTAACGCAATAAACTATTTGAATTGAATTGAATATGAGGGTAAGAGAGTAGAGAGTGCACTTGTGTTTGCGCAAGTGTACGCTATAATATATCCTGCGTACGTGGCTGATCGTTGAGATTGGCGGCCTTAGCCGTAATCGGTTGGAGGATTATCATATTGTTTTGAAGTCACACACAGCTAAACAACGGCTAACAAAACAAATTACCTACCAGAAGCTATTGTTAAACGCAATGTAAACCAACCCTTTATTATCCTCATAAGAACTATTTATTCTGTGTTATCATCAATCGTACATACATGAACCCATTTACCCCGGAAACATTAATAGGTAAAATATAACGCTTTTCTTACTTCCTGTCTTAAGTTTTCCTCATCAAACCATATTTTTTTCAGCCAGTACCACGTTCTCCTAAGGTCAGCAAGTAGGTGGCTGGTGGCGGGGACAACATTTCATATTTTTAAGGTGACGGGTAGGGCACACTAGCGACGCCAATGGATTTTAATTTTTATCTACTAAACCGGATGTATTTCAAAAAATTTCGGGGTCACAACTTCTCGGCAAACACTTATACTATTTATTAATTAACTAAGCACAAGTGATGGGTCCGTTTTTGTACGCGAAAAATTTAATCACGCTAAATGTGACCGCTTTTGGCGTGAATAAATTTTTCGCGTACGCGTTGGACGCAACATTTTTACATGGTTATTTAGTAAATAGTATACTTGTAAGTGTTTGCCCAGAGGTTGTAACCCCGAATGGTTTTATTATTATTATTTGAATGAAATGGGGTGAGCATTGCATCTCATAGCCACTGCGACCAGTAGAAGATCTATTGTGGCAGCCCCAGAACTTATTACAGCACCTCATGTATCCCCAGCTCCAGGATAAACCCGAGGATGGAGCTGATGGCGGAGCTTTTGATCTCGTCTGCCGGGATAATGTGTACTCCCTGGTGCCGGCTTCTGCAGTGGTGCAGCGCTATGCAGTCGCCGAGGACGTGGATAATCGTTTCCTCGTCCTCGCGACAGAACCTGCAGATTTTGGTATCTGAAAGGCCCATGTTGTGCAGGTGCTTGTTTAATTTGCAGTGCCCCGTGGGTTCGAGTTAGTGCCCTAATATGTCCTCTGCTCAGTTTTATTATTTCTACAGCTTGTTTTTGGTTGAACGCCTGTATTAACGCCTTGGACTGTTCTAGTCGAGGTAGTCTTTTCCAAAATTCAGTGCTTTGCTTATGCTCCCATTCTTTTAACTCGAACCTGACCATGCAGGCTGGAACGCACTTATTGGATCCGGTCCGAGTAGTGGGCTCTCTGCCCTGGCCTTTGCAAGCACGTCAGCGACTTCGTTGCCTCTGGTATTGCAGTGTCCTGGTACCCAAACCAGCTCTACACTGTTGGCATTGCCAAGCTGGTTTAGGAGTAGGACACACTCGCTAATGAGTTTGGAGTCAAGTTCACAGGATGATAACGCTTTGAGTGCAGCTTGACTATCTGAGAAGATGAATATTTTTTTTATTTTGGAGATTCATTTGCAGACTCTCTTGGAAACAGCCAATTATTGCAAAGACTCTTCTTGGTACATGTATTAATTATTTTATTTATAATATACACACAACACATAGCAATGTGTAGTATAGCCACCCAGGTTGGTGAATTTGCGTATTCCGAGGCGATCATTACAAAATCCCGCCCCGGATACGCCTTGCTTCCTGGAACCATTCGTATACCAAACGATGTCGTTCTGCTTAACATTTCCGGGAGTTCCAGCCTCCCAGTCTTGTCTACTAGGTAACAAGACTGTAAACCCCTATCCCTACCCCCTGTCGACCCTTATAAATACACGACTTTATAAATAGTTACCTACTTAAATATTATAAATGTAATTTAGATTTAGATTTTTTTGTTTTTTTAAGTGTAGCTCTAATTTTAAGCATGTTGTGTACGCTAATTTTGGATTACTGTTTGTTAAAATGAAATGTTAATATTTGTGGCTGTATAATGTTCAGTAATCTGATTATGTACCAATTTTAAAAAATAAACCGCTTATTGAAGCGGTGTTCACGGATCATGGAGTCAGAGGGCGTATCCATGACCCCGAATGGTATTTCCATTCGCGTTCCGGCAGTGCTCGAACCTCTCGGCATATGTCGAAGCGACAGAAAGAGGCGCGATGGGATGACTATCATCCCATGGAGTAAGGGGAAGGCGTTAGTGTGGGACGCGACCTGCGCGGATACACGGGCTCCTTCCAGTGTCCATGCCACTGCACGGGGCGCAGGCGCTGCAGCTGCCTCGGAAGACCCGAAAACGGTACAAGTACTTCGCCTTAGATAGCTGCTACCGCTTTGCCCCATTTGCCGTGGGGGCCGGAGGCCCGCAAACTCTTTCAAGAGTTATCTGTCCGACCGATGGAGTTCTCTGGGGACCGGAATACTGGCAGTTACCTCGGCCAACGTTTACGGTTGGCCATCCAAAGAGGCAACGCCCGCTAGCATTCTGGGTATGTTGGACAATTTTTTTTTGTAAATACGTACAATTATTAGGTATCACTTAGGTATATTAAACGTTTAGGATTTATATAGGTACTTGTAAGTTTTGTTTATTCTTGTAATATTTTTAACTGTATATAATTTCCAAAATAAATAAAAAAGAATTGGTATTTTTTGTTTCATAGCTCAGCAATTTTGAAATGTTGTCCATTGCCGTCCATAGACACGCAACATCTCACTCTGGTACCCCAACATCATGCCAGTTTTCTCTGAGCCCCATCACTCCGGCACATTCATACTGAAGAATCCTTCTTGTATACTAGTCTAGGATACACTAGATACGCCTGCGATCGAAAACGAATTATTCTAAGACGGTAGTACCTACATGAAATAGGCCTATACACTATCTGTCACTGCTGAACTTTGTGTATATACTCAAAGCTGCTGAACCAAGACAACAATAATATTTATAGTAATTTTACCACTGTACATGGACTATATTATGTGTTAACACACTAGTATACATAGTATTTGTATTTTTCTCAGGAAAAATCATCTGTTAGTTTTAATTTTGTAATATCTTCCACAAAGTTCTCAAAAAATAATAAACATTGAAGATTTTTGTCTCTTCACATCTTTCCTTTTTATCAAACCAATCATGTCACTGTTCAAGGCTTTATAATGTAGGTTCTAATATCATACGATTTCTTTCTATAGTATTTCGTGTATGAAAAAAAAATGTGTAAAACGTCTCAGCTCCCCTCTCGGTCTCCTTTAGGTATTACCATAGACTTAACCCGTAAAATGCTGCCCTGGAGTATTACTTACTAGACGTTCCTAATCAATACTTAATCTTATTACAATAAAACCTCTAAAATTTTAACTTAAGCCGCAAACAAGGTCACCATTTTTTTTCCTTATATCGTAAAGTAAAACACCAGAAATTTAAAGAATAAACATGACATAAAGATAAAACTTAACATATAAAATATACTGATATGCACAAACTACACAGATAGTGAAAACAAGATCTCAATAGAAGCTTATCATATAATCTGCTTTAAATATTATTATGACGACATAAAATGAGTTTGTAGGTTAAGTAAGTAGGTAAGTAATACTTATGTGGATATTATTAAACGGATTTTCAAAATTGTCAACCCTAGACCATTTAACACGGGACATGGCATGTGGACGCGTTCCGCTCTGCGAAAGTACACGAACAAACGTTCATCTACGTTTATAAAACCTAGTACGGCACGATCAATCGCCATTTCGAATTCTTATCTGTCGCTGAGCGCAACTCGTCATAATGGTTGTTGTGCTATTTATACTTGCGAACGAGATTATAGAAAAGATTATAGAAAAGTCTGATTTATCGTTCTTATGACGCGTAAGTAAACTTTTAATAAAATAAAAGTTATTTCACGGAATATTAACCTTTTTCATTTACATATTTTGCGACAGAAATAACGCCAAAAAACAATAGGCGATATATAGAATATATACGATGGTGCACGATGTTGATTAGTGTTGCGACAATGATAGAAAGAATGAATAATACATTTTTCACTATTTGACTTTTTTATGTTACTACCTGAGGAAATGGGCTTTTATTTTTACGGTAGTGTTTTAGAAGGAGGTAAAATGAAAATTGACAGAATGACAAATACATGACAACAAAAAACTATTTTGCACAAATTTTCTACGCACAGCTTTAGATGCATATTACATTTTTACTAGAATGAACAACTAACATTGTATAGGTAGATATGCTTTAAACTTAAATGTACTTAAACGGCTGTATGATTGTGTCAATCAAACCCTTTCACCAGCCTGGTGACTGCCCAGACCATTAAGCCACCGAGGTATTAAATTATTACTTTTCTAGTATTTATCTGCATTAACGCTGCTGTGAGCAATTGATTCATAAATGGTCGTAAACAAAAATCATCATTACATTTCATTACTTATAAATAAGCAATTTCACATGATTTTGTACATGTACCTATTAACAACATTTTGTATGCAACTAACTCATTCCTAGCATGTCACTCATTTATTCAGATCTAGACCATCACTAAACTAAATGTGTGCTTCCCCTCCTCCTCGCGGATTTTGGCACAATGTTTTAAAACTAAATCTGCGCTTTACCATGTCCTGTGGATACTAGTAATACTTATGTGTGATACAGACAGACACACATCAGGTTACTACAATCATTACCTCAATTAATATTTAACCCAACCGTGTTTGATATAACGGTGAGAATCATTGATGTGTGGCAATCGTACCTACATTACTTCATTATAAGGCCGTTATAAAAAAACATTTATCTTAAAATAAAATGATCCAATACACATTAACAATTTTAATTTAAGCCCAGACATAACACTACAAATTACATAAACTATTTAGGTAGGTACACATGGAATGGAATCATTTATGAAATATTATTGTTTTACTTTCTTCCCAAATTGTTCACCTTCTTCTATCGTAGTCATGAGATCACAACCTTTAGTTTCTGGTAAGAGCATTGCAACGAATCCAGCGATTAAAGGCACTATAGCGAACGTGACCGGTGGCACCCATAACCCTATAGATCGCATTTCTATCACGAAGGGAGCCACCATGGAACCCACTCGAGCCATCATGGACGAGAAACCAACCGCCGCGCTCCTAACTACAGTAGGAAACAACTCTCCGCAGTACAAATAAACTAAAACGAACACAATAAAACTGGACACCACGCCAATGCTTGCAAACACCACGGCTGCACTACTTTCGGGTAATGCAGCCAAGATCAACAGACATCCTGCACATATAAAATTGAATATTATTAAAATAGTCCGTCTTCCGATAGCCTTCATCAGCGGAATAGAAAACAGTGAGCCGATTACAGTGACGGCGGCGCTGGCTGCCACGTTGGCGAATATATTCCCTCCCAGCTGGCCCACGTACTGGGACACTCCATAGAAGCAGTAGCTACATGTCAACCAGTTAAATGACATCGCTAATATGTTCTTCCTAATATTCGGAGTGCGGAACAGATCAACAATAGTTCCTTTCTTGAGATTAAGTTTATCTGCTGCAGCAAGGTAGGCTTCTACGTCTGATTTTATCTGACTTGTGGGGAGCCCGTTCCTGTAAAATAATTACAAAAGATATCCTCTTTTTTGGTCCAAGCGCTGGCCAGTTTTTTTTTTTGCTGAATTTCTGTAGAACTTGTCCCTCTGAGGATTTGTAACATTTTTTTTGTTATGCCAAATCATAAATCATTAACATTTGAACATCAGGGGGACAAGTCCTAACAGCCTAATACGATATTTCTTTTTTCCAGCAATTTCATATTTGGAGCATAAATATTATGTAAATCCCTTTATGAAGCAAGACATCTACTAAAGTACGCTGTTTTATAACAATAACGTTATAGTTGGTATTATAGTAGGTAAGTATACCTACTTCCCTCCCCCGATCCCGGGGGGAGAAGCCGCCGTGAGGGGGGAGGGCGAAAGGCTCCGAGCTCTGGATCCATGTCACTTGCCCACTCATGGACAGATGAGGGAGAGTCCCAGGAGTTTTTAATAGGTATGCCTCTGGCCGGCTTCGCGTTTATCCGTCGCCAGAGAAGAGTCCGACATAATCCATCTGTTTACACACTGATACCTATCAGCATACGCATACCTATGCGTAACGCATTTCTGCTAGGTCATAAAAAAAAGTAGGTATACTTACACTTTGGCAACTTTTTCTAAAATTTTTGTAGCATCGTCAGTTCTTCTCATAGCAATGAACCATCTTGGTGTTTCAGGTAATAAACAGAAATATAAAAGCAAACTAAGACCTGGCAAAGATATCGCAAGTTGAAATTTGCTATAATCTCTTAGGAAATATGCATAAACTGGTAACGTCATGTGTCCAAGGTTGAATGGTACTTGGTAAATCGCTGATATGACGTCACGGTACTGCGTGCCGATGAACTCCATTACGATGACGAAACTGATCACCATAGTGCCTCCCACAGTGATCCCCAGGAGGAACCGGAGCAGAGTAAAGGTCCAATAGTCCGGCGCAAACGCAGCTCCAACACCCATGGTCACTTGAAACACAACAGCTACCAGTATAGGTTTTTTTCTTCCGTACCTGAAAAATTGATGTGTATACTCCCACAGACCTTAACGCCCTGTTAGTCTAACGCCGATGTTCTAGCGCCCTGTTGGTCAAGTGATTTAAGTTCCGGGCCGTGATATCGGGGTCCTGGGTTCGTTTCCCTGGTCGAACAAAAAGTATGTTTCCAATTTTTGGAATATATCTAAGATTTGTGACAAATATGAATTAGGCAAACGTTGTGTTTACCTACGTCTAATCTCACTATATAGTAGCGATGACTTGATTTCTAATAGGGCTTAAAGTTTAAAGCTGCCGGTTTTATTTCTACACACAATAAGATGTATAACTTCTTTAATAAACAAAAAGTCTTTCAGATTTTCGCGTTGCATTATAACAATAATGTATCAATACGGGGATTAACGCGATATTTATTATGTGAAACAACATTGTGTACTCACATACAGCTGCTGTAACGTAGCCGAAACGTCGAGCCAAATATGTGACTACACAATGTTGTTTCACATAATAAATATCGTGTTAATCCCCGTATAAAGTCACCATACTTAAATTTTATTTTGATTTAAGACTGTATTTTTAAGGTTTATATCAAATAGAGATAAGATATTAGTTGTGTCCTTGATGAAAAAAAAAAACTCGAAAATGACCCTTTTTTACTTGGCAGAATTGTTTTTTTTTATCAATAACTTTTTTCATTAAAAATATTTTTTTCTGAAAACCATCCTACCGTTCCTTAATGTTGTCCATTAAAGCACAGGTAATTATGAAGTAGTTACTTTTCAAATTATAAAAAATGTTATTATGGAAAACACAACTTCTAAGAAAATCTCCATACAAAATTGCAATTTCATACTTTTACCCTGATATGATGGAGGATTTGCTCCGCAGTGGGACAGTATTAGGATACTTTACAGGCCTTAAAGTGACTTAAAACAGACTGCACAGGTCATGACGTGGGAACGTTTAATTTAAACTTTAAGACTGTATACAAACATTTACTTACCTGTCTGAGGCCATTCCGAAGACTAAACTCCCAATTAATGTACCCAATTGAAATATTGTTTGCGTAAATCCGACTTTCCATCTATTATTGCATATTAAATGAAACTGAGTTATTATAGTCGATGTAAACACAGATGTATCGTACTGCGGATCATCGCAAGGACATAGAGCTCCGGTAGGACAAGTGTAAGACATCTTTGGAGCTAAGAATATGATGGCCATTTGGTGGTAAGCTACCATGAATTTATTAACAAAAATATAAAGACATAAGAGGAGCTGGTATTTCCCGAAAGCTCCGATATTTTTTTGTATAATATCCATTTGTGGGGTTTTTTGTTGCCTTTCCACTGAAACCAAAAAAAAAATAAAAGAATAGGGAAAATGTGGGATAGATGCCGTAGTAGGATAGATGCCTCAGCAAACGTGTAGCGACCTGTGCGAACACTACACTCGTAGTTTGTTTAAATACAATCTTACTCCCAGTCGAGCGACGCCACCAAGCGTTTCACTTGGATAGGTGAGTCGCGAGTTTTGGCGCGAAACATATTATTGGCGACGAAAAATTTACGATTTCTTGTTATATATAATATTTTTGTATTGATGGTCTGTTAATATACTAAATATATTAATGTTAATGTGATGAAGGTGAGTTATTATATGTTTTATTTGGTACACCTGAAGGCAACTATACCTATGATAAAGGATAGATGCCTCATTTTTTGTGAGTATAGATGCCCCAAGGGCTTCTATCCCATACCTTCTTTTAAGTACTGGGATTCCTTCCAGAAAATTAAGAAGACTATTGAAAAAACAAGACACGCAAAAATTAAAATTAGTTAGGTATAAGTACCTACTTATTAGAAAGTTGAGCCAAGCTAATAAGCCACATTTGACGATTCTAAATCTTAGATTCATAGAGAGGTGACCTACTAAAAAACTTCGATTAAAGTGAATAATCGATATATAATTCAAACAAACGTGAATCGAATACTATAATAATGAAAAATAAGTTATTAGTACTTTTATTTAGAGAAATGTCAATCAAAATGATTGAAATGAAAGAGGAAAGTAGGTACCGATCGCAGATATCGATTCGCGGCCAATTAGGCGGTCTGTACCAAAACTATATATTTGGTAAAACACGATGATTTGCATCGGTTTGGTATTACGCTGATCCATGATTTAAATATTTCTGTTGAATTTTCGATTTATAGACATCTAACTGTATTGCATCGCAATACCTACTTCTGATACAGGGTTTATTATGGAAGTTTTTATGAAGTTAAGATGGGGACGGGGGCTTTTTAATGCGATAATCCTCAACAATGCTTGAAGTGTTGGAGTAATGAGAGACTCCTAGGTGATGGGTTTTGGACTTTGGAAGGTCATGCATGGGTATGTGGGAGGAATCCACCCACGGATCCACCTAAGGAACTCCCCAATAAAACCACCTAAGGAACCCTCTCTACTGAAACACTTTAGGTAGGTAAGAGGATTCCACAAGAGGTTCTGTAGGGATCCCTAGGTGGATCCGTGGGAAGTTCCTTAGGAGGATCAGTGGGAGGTTCTTTAGGTGGATCCATGGAAGTTCCTTAAGGGGTTCCGTAGAGAGTTCCTTAGGTGGATTATTGGTGGGTTCCATAGGTGGTTGTTTTCTTGAGGGTTCCTAAAACCCTCAAGAAAACAACCACCAACTAATGCGAATACAAAAGCTAACTATGCTAAATATACCAATAAAGAATCAATGATAATTTTTATGTTATGAGACGGACATATAGTTCAAAAACACATCGATTCAATATTACTGAATAAAGACCGATTCGTCAATATATACTTTCAAAAACATCGATTCAATATCACTGAATATAGACCGATTTACCGATATAAAGTTTCAGAATGCGATATCAGATATCGATATATAGTTTCGATTCGATATTGCATAAACCCGATATTACCTACCGCTAGCACAGAAACAAAGTAACAAACAACAAAAACAGATAAACTACAAAAAAATTGTCTCGACTAAAAGATACGGTGGGAGAGCCACGCTTCGGCATGAATGGGCCGGCGTGACCGGAGTGATACCACGGCCTCACAAAAACCGGCGCAAAGCAGCACTCTGCTGTTACCTACTAAAGTTAACCATATAATTTAACTCGAAAAAAGTTTTAAAAATTTAATTAATCTTTCATTTGTCCCTAAGGGCAACTTATTTTCTCGTCGCGGCATCTAACCCACACAGTAGGCATCTATCCTCTATCATAAGACTTTCTATTTTGTTAATTACAAAATAAATAAAAAAGAGAATATGAAACAATATAATTTATTATCTTCATCGATAAATGCACTAACCATAACAAATTTACAAGCACATTTGTGGTTGGGCATCTATCCCATGTTTCTCCTAAATCAGTACACTACTGGTATAACGATATCTGATTTGTTTTCCCCGCACTATTTCAAATAAGATCTGATTTGAAAAAAATCTGCTGTTCCATACATTATTGCCGGGTGGAAATTCTAATTCGTATGGAACAGCTGTTTTTTTGTTGCTTATTTTGTTGATCTAACATGCGAAATGGACTTTATTCGCGATATGTAATGGTGTATGTATAGGTGTCCCATAAAACAACATTAAGTCTGCTCATCATAACAGTCTTCAGAAAGAAAACTAAATTTCAACATGCTACAACAACAGTGCTGTAAAATTGTTGATGTGCCATAAACCAGATACGGGATCACTTTTTCACGAAACGCTTCAATATTTCTGCCGCTGACTGTGCATAACATACCTACCTCATTCTTACTCAATTAATACTTTAGCAGTATAATAGAATATTCAAACAATACTAAAATAAGGCCTTAAGTTTGTTATACATACAACAAAGTATTTCACAACATCATATACATTGATCAGCCTTATAATAAGCCTTATAGTTTAGGAACAATCCCTATGGGTCTGTACCCATAGAGATCGTTCCAAAACTCTAGGCTTTAATACTTGTTAGGAGATTGTCAACAAATAAAACCTGCTTTGAATATTTAAACAGTTTCAAATGTTCTAGAGCAAAACTATTTATAACATATAAGAAAAAACTTATTATACTCGTACTCGTATAAATACAACGATGAAGATCGTAATCAATATCAAGGCTTATTAATATCAATACATTATACAAAATCTATCTCTTATCTATACTTTCTTAATACAGCTAAAACCTTACGGAAATCTCCTTTTCAACCATCCAAAACATAGCCCTGCCTCAGATATCAAAATAACCCTGCTAAAAGATTCGTTTGATATAGCTTGTGGTTATAAACAGGATAGCCTGTTATGGAAACAGCATCTGAGACCTTAACCAGCTTAAGGAATCGGAAAAATATATTTATCAGCTACTATATGGTTAGGGATGGGTGTCATCATAGATTAAATCAAAATAGCGGAAGATACGCCACGTCCCTTCAATTAGACAACTGAAAGTAGAAAGTGGGGTCAACAAAAATAACTAAATACTAAATAATTTATTTTTATAACAGTCGAAATTATCGTAAATGTATTGGTGGTATTATTATAAATTATTATTAAATGTTATACTTACACAACGTTGACTTATCTTCGAATAGGGACATTTACTTGTGTCTACAAAATCTGAATGTTGCCCTCGATTATTATGGGATCCCATAATGACATGCTAAGAATGGAATTACCTGGGAAACATACTCTTTAAAGAAATCCAAATGATCTAGTCATCTTCCAGTAGGTACCTACCTACCTAGTTGGGGAACGTGTATAAAAAATGATCTTGGAGAATTGATAACCTCCTCCTTTTTATGAAGTCGGTTGAACATAAACAATAATTCATATGTTTTTTTGTTAATTATGTTAATGTTCAAGGGCCTACGTGTTGAATTAAGTAAAAAGGTTCATGGAATTATAATATATTTTACTAATCTCTCGAAATTCAATCAAATTATGTTTTTGTACAATCGTCAAGTCACGCACTGACATCGTTTCAAATCTGACAGACAATCTTTTAAAACTTAGACAAAGCAAGTAGGCTATATCATTTAACATCTTCTCTCTTTGTCTAGTTCAGTCGGTGGAGTCTTCTCTTCCACGGAACATTCCAATCTTCCTGCAAAGCATCGTCAACCTGGGCCTGTACAGTGGCTTGGTCATCATGTCAGCCAATTGTAGCTCTGACGAAACTTTCTCTACATCCAGCACACAGTCCGTCACAACTTCTCTGATAAAGAACTCACGGATCCTTATATGCTTGGTTCTGCTGTGGTACTCGTAAGGCGGGTTCCTTGCCAACTTTATAGCAGACTCGTTATCGACGTACAGAACTGGTTTCTCTTTCGTAAGCTCGATACTCTCAAAAAGTCTTCTGAGCCAAATAATTTCTCGTGCAGTCTCACTTGCAGCAACTACTTCTGCTTCGGTGCTCGATATGGCTACAGAAGCCTGTCTGTGGCTTTTCCAAGAAATTACTCCTCCAGCGTATGTACAGATCATCCCTGATGTAGATCTCCCTGTTTCCAAATCTCCACCGTGATCTGAATCGCTGTAGCATCTTAGCCTAGTATCAGGCTTACGTTTGTAGATCAAACCCCAATCTAGAGTTCCTTTAAGATATCTCAAAATACGTTTCACTTTGACAATATCTTCTCTTGAAGGGTTGTCTAGTTTTCTGGAAGCAACCCCAACTGCGTAGGCGATGTCGGGTCTAGTTCCTACCATTAGATAAGCCAGAGCGCCAACCACTTGTCTATACGGAAACTTTTCCGTTTTGGAGCTCTTACCTTCTCCTTTTTCATTAGTTCCGTCTTTTATAATCGGTGTTCCTGCAGGTTTGCATTCGCTCATGCCGAACCTCTCCAACACTTTCTTGGTATAGGCGGTCTGATTTATTTTTAATGTTCCATTATCTTCTCTTGATATTTCTAAACCAAGATAATAATTTGCAGATTTGGATTTAATTTTGAATCTCTCTTTCAGTTCTGTCAGAAACTTCTTTGCTTCTTCTTCATCACTGCAAGCTATCAGTCCATCATCTACGTAAAGAGCTAGTATTATTACTTTCCCTTCTCTCCTCCTTACGAAGAGGCATGGATCTGCTTCACTCTGTTTAAATCCAACTTTCTGTAGAAATCCTTGAATGCAGTTATTCCAACACCTCGGTGCTTGTTTAAGACCATAAAGACTTTTCGTTAATCTGCATACTAGGTCTGTGTGATTGTCATACCCTTCTGGCGGTTTCATAAAAATCTCCTCATCTATGCTCCCATAGAGGAATGCAGTGGACACGTCGAACTGCGATAGATGCATGTTGTCTCTGGCAGCGATACTCAAAATCATTCTAATCGTGCTCATCTTTGCAACAGGGCTAAATGTTTCGTAGTAGTCCACGCCTTTTTTCTGTGAATACCCTTTAATAACCAGTCGTGCTTTGTAACGTTCTACACTTCCGTCTGGATTTCTCTTAATTTTGTAAATCCATTTACATGGAATAGCCTTTCTACCTTTCGGTAAAGGTACCATCTTCCAAGTCTTATTCTCGTTTAATGATTTCATTTCTTCATTCATAGCTACTATCCACTTATCTCTTTCCTTGGATTCCATAGCTTCTTTGAATGTTTGAGGTTCTACTGTTTCATCATTCAGTTCAGCAACCATTGACATGACAAAGTCATCAAATCTCACGGGTTTTCTCAATGTTGAACGATCTCTCAGTCTCATTCCTCCTCGCTCAGAACTCGGTTCCACATTAGGCTCTGTGACTTCATTGTCATAAGTCTCTTGTTGTACCGTATCTTCGCTTACTGATTCTTGTTCACGATCTTCAGAATTGCAAGTCTTGGAATATTTCATCGTCATTGAATTCTAGATCTTCTTCTTCTGTGACTATTTCATTTTCGTTTTCTATGACTACATCATGTTCTTCTTCTATGACTGTATCATCTTCTACGACTCTATTTGGATTCAGCAACTTTATTATTGGTTCTGGAATAATAATGCTGTTAGTAGGTTTCTCTGGTTGGTCATTTGTAGCTTTTGAAGTAACATCCTTTGTGTCTACGGTACACTTCAAGGTCCTTTCTTCAAATATGACGTCTCTCGAGCGAACCATCTTATTCTTCTCTCGAACCCAAACTCTATAACCCTCGTCATTATCATAACCAATTAAAATTCCTTTGATTGCTTTCTTATCCAGTTTCTTTCTAGTCACTTTGGGAACATGTGCATAGCATATACTTCCGATTATTCTCAGATGTTTAATCCTGGGTTTCTTGCTGTACCAGATCTCGTACGGTGACTTATCTAGCGTGGTAGGACCTGTCCTATTTAAGATATAGACTACGGTGTCCACCAGCTCAGCCCATAAAATCTGCGGTAAGTCATTTGTATGCATCATTGTTCTCATTGCTTCCACAACGGTCCGGTTGTCTCTTTCAACACATCCGTTCTGATTTGGAGTATGTGGCATAGTTAATCTTTGCTTTATGCCATATTTCTGCAGTATTCTTCTCACGTTTTCATTGTCAAATTCTCCTCCATTGTCACTTAAAAGCTCTCTTACTTTGTGCTCTGTGTTCTGTATCTCAGTTAACATCAGCTCAAGCTTTTTATACACTTCTGACTTCTTTCTCAGAAAATAGACAAAGCGGAATTTGCTTAAATCGTCTTTGAAGAGTACGAAATACTTATATTTGGAAAGGGAGTCTGTGAACGGCCCACATACATCAGCGTGTATCAACTCTCCTGGTTCCTTAGCTCTTTCTCTCGTTCCAAATTTTAATTTATGTGCTTTCCCGTACATACAACCCTCACATATTTCTCTGTCAAGTTTCAATTTAATCCCAAGTTCTCTCTCCATCACCTTCTTCACATGTACTTTGCTCTGGTGAGCCAACCTCTCGTGATAAAGTTGCAGTTGATCTTCTTCTGAGATATTGTTGATCTCTATTGGACGATACTTAGGTCTGATATTTTTCACGTTCAGTTTGAAAAGTCCTCCCTCTTTTTCTCTCTTACCAACGAGCAAACATTTCTCATTTTGCCACAGCTTGCACTCAGTTGTAGTTGACATGAAAAGGCTGTTTTCTAACTTGTCTTGCATTGACAGTACTGAAAATAGGTTCTTCTGTATCGAAGGCACGTACCATACATCATCCAATGAAGTTTTTATCTTACGGCCCTTGACGTCAGCCTCTACAATTATAGTCCCTTTTCCGACTGCTTTAATTGTATCTCCATTCGCTGTTGTCACCGTGTGTGAAGTATTGAATTCCTCAAATGTCTGGAATATATCATTTCTATTTGTGACGTGACTTGTGGCGCCGTTATCAACAAACCAATGTTCTCTATCCGCAGTTGCATTCGGATTCACTACCATAATTTCTATTTTATTCACACTCGTACATGGGTCATCTTTTGACTTCGATGTTGGTTTATGTTTGGGTGGTCGTCCGTCGGCAATCCACTTGGAGCACCCTTTGACTCTATGTCCGACTACCCCACAGTAATGACATCTTTCCATGTTTCCATTAACTGTGTTCTTTCGCTCAGTGTTGCTCTTTTTATTTGTCTTTTTCAGTCTATTGCTCCTCATTACTAGGGCTTCTGCTTTCTCTTCATTCTTGCATGAAATAGATAAAGCTCGTTCATGACTGCATAACTGACTTGTAAGATTCTCTACAGTTTTGTCCTCTTTTGACATCATCATCCAGCTTGATTTGAAGGAGAAGTATTCTTCTGGTAGAATGTCTAATATTTTGCATATGAGAAACAAGTCTGGTAGATCTTCCTTCAGGTATTCTTTCTTAAGTTCCCTGGTAAGTTCTGTCCAAATGTTTTTCAGTTTGCTAATATGTGCTGACAACTCACCTCCGGAGTGTATGGTGTAACTGAAGAACTTCATACATAGGTCATAGGCTTTACTTTCCGATGTACCGTCGTACAAGCGATGTAACTCTTGCCATACTTCCTGCGCTGTAGTATATCTTAGAACTTTCTCGCAGTTCTCTTGGGACAAATTTGTTGTAAGTAGCAACAAGGCTGCGCTATCACTTGACACATAATTTTTAAGGTCTTCATCATACCTTTTCTTCGTTGCGGGATCCTGATTCTCTATTTCTGTTAGTTTCTTGGGAGGCTTTAGCTTACCCTCAACCACATCCAAAATTCCTAATCCTCGCAATGCGATTAGTATTTTAAATTTCCATGTCGCCCAGTTCGTAGATTGGAGCTCTCCAATTTGGATTTTTGCCGCATCCAATATGACCTTCTCCATTTTCGAACTCTCGAAATTAACCTTCCGAAATAATTTCAACTTGAACTTGAACGCTCTGCTACCATGTTAATGTTCAAGGGCCTACGTGTTGAATTAAGTAAAAAGGTTCATGGAATTATAATATATTTTACTAATCTCTCAAAATTCAATCAAATTATGTTTTTGTACAGTCGTCAAGTCACGCACTGACATCGTTTCAAATCTGACAGACAATCTTTTAAAACTTAGACAAAGCAAGTAGGCTATATCATTTAACAAATTACACATTTTGCACTACTAATACTCTGAATAAATGAACAATAAATATTTTGCAATTCTTTTTTCTTTTTTGATATTTTATGCTGACGCTATCTTTCTGTGACGTAATATCGCAAAATGGCGATCAAAACATTGTAAAATATTATAAGAAATTAAAAAATGTCTTGTACTTACGAGTGAAAGGCTTTATCCCACTTAAAACAATTAATGAATATTTTGGTTGACGCGACCGCTTTTCAGACTCTGATAATTTTGTGACTGCGAGAAATTAGGCGCCGGGCGCCTAATTTAAGCGGTACACGCGGTATAGACGAGTCACCTATCTTCCGCAATTTTGATAGTCTAAGGTGTGTATCATAGAGTTATTAATAATTAGGTACCTGAAGATTTCATGACGATTATATTTTCAGGCATATTCTTCGAATTTGTAGCCGGGATATTAATTCAAGAAACTAAATTATCCCATTAATGAAATATATAATTTATAAGACGGAAAACGATGAAATGTAGCAATATCTGGAAAAATGCATAGCAAAATAATTTTAGGGTATTGTCAGGACATTTTTTAAATGACATAAGACATCTGCCAAAATGTAGAGTGGCGTTTTGAAAAAAAAACATGTATTCGTTCCATAGGCATGCACCCCAAGCAGACTGTGCCTTTTTACCCGACTGCCAAAGAAGGAGGGTAATGTTTTTCATAGAAAGCCATTCTTGAAAAACCGCGCAAAACCGCTAGTACTGGGGTGCTGGGTGACATTCTTTCTCTACCGCACCCGTATAGGATCTGCATCAGGGCCGGTTGGATCTCTTTCACAGTCTGTGACGTTTTCCTAAAAATGGCACATTCCGTTTAAAGCGCGCGCGTTTTCTAGTTCTATGATTCGTTCACATTGTAAGAAGGAGGCTACAACACGTCAAATGTAGAAAATTTAATAATATTGTATCATAATCTGGCTAAGTAATATGGATATAAATATCTAGTGTTGCCGAACTATCGATAGTTTTCATCTGAATAAGACGGCACTATCTATAGGGCTATCAATAGTCTCGATACTATCGATAGCTCAAAACCAAGCAATACTACCGCTTATAAAAAATATTATCGGTAGTATTGTTGGTCACAAAGAGTAAACTATCGATAATATCGATACTATCGATAGTAGTTACTCGTTAATAATCATGTCGATCGGTTTTTATCGATTTTTTAGACTATCAATATGCCGCCAAATTCCAATAGTATTGGGTATTGGCTTGCAATAGTGTTTATTAAATAGTTGTAGGCGCTGTGTTTCGCCGTGTGAGTGAGGTTACCGGAGGCCCAATGGGGGGCAAGGGGAAAAGGTTGGCAGCGCACTTGTGACTCCACTGGTGTTGCGGGTGTCCATGGGCGGCGGTAATCGCTTACTATCAGGTGATCCGTCTGCTCGTCTACCACCTATCACATAAAAAATGGTGATCCGTCTGCTCGTCTGCCACGTATCAAATAAAAACTGGGTCGTTTCAGTTATACCATAGAGCCCACACGTCTCAACTATCGATAGACTATCGATATTAAAAAAATATCAACACTAGAAATAAAGACTCAGTCATAGCCAGACAACTGGCGATGGTAGCTCCTTAGACAATTTGGTAGAACAGTGGTATAGTATATGAATGTGAGGTTGTAGGTTTCTACCATTAGCTCAGCGGTGAGTGAAAACATCATGAGGAAACCTGCACGTTTCTGATAATTTCTTAAACGAGTATCCATGATTCAGTTGGTCTGGTTCCTCTGTAGGGTTGTCAAGGTCATACGGCAGTCGCTTCATTGTAATTACCAGGCTCCCCAAATTAAGAATCATGCGTTTTTTGGGAACTTTTGGGAACTACCTACACGCAAAGGTGAGAGAGTTACCTTACTTGTAGAGTTGTAGGTTCCTATCTGAGAACTGCAGTATTTTTCAAATCCATCCAAGTGGACATTTTTAGGACCACTTACATAATAATATTCTCCAACCGATTACGGCTACGGCGGCCAATCTCAACAATCAGCCACGTACGCTGGATATATCATGGTGCTCAAGTGTTTGCGCAAACACAAGTGCACTCTCTGTTCCCTTACCCTCATATTCCGATGGGACACCAGGGTGACACGACCGAAGAGGGATTGGGCGCAGGACCAACGGCTTAACGTGCTTTCCGAGGGACGGGGGTACAAGACCGCCCACTTCCAGAGACTGACACTAAGAATTTATTACCGAAAACTTAGGTTACAAATTTTTGGCCCGACCCGGGGATCGAACCCGGGACCTCTTGCGCAGCCGTCGCTTTATAGTGCGCCCCACTAACCACTACGCCACTTACATAGTTCAGTAGTGAAGGAAACTTAGTGAAGGAACCTGCTATTTTCAGTTTCTCAAGAGTGGAGGATACCTACTTACAATTTATTAAGGTGACGGGTAGGGCACACTAGCGACGCCAATCGATTTTAATTTTTACCGGATCTATTTTAAACAATTTCGGCAAAGACTTATACTATTTATTAAATCACCATGCACAAATGTTGGGTCCGTTTTTGTACGCGAAAAATTGATTCACGCCAAAAGCGCCACTTTTGGCAGTAATCCAAAATTCGAGTGCAAAAGCAGACCAAACAGCAACTATAAGTATTAAATAAATACTATAGGTGTTTGCCGAGAGGTTGTAACCCCAAAATTGTTTAAAGTAGATCCGGTTTAGTAACTAAAAATTAAAATCGATTGGCGTCGCTAGTGTGGTCTACCCGTCACCTTAAGATAATGACTGATCTTAAGTAAATATGATCGAAATGATACTTTTTTACACCTACACTTAGGGCCGAGTTCACCAAGTTTAAAACAACAATAATCTCACTTTAACCGCGCTTGCTATTGGTGCTAGGATAGCGTGCTTACCGCTGCTTGTTGAGATCGGCCCTTAAAGTTGGTGAACTCGGCCCTTAAGGTAAAGGGTATACCCCACTAGCGACGCCAATTAATTTTAATTGTTAGCTACTAAACTATTTTAAACAACTTCGGGGCTTCAGTCTCTCGGTAAACACATATACTATTTATTTAATAGTTATAGTTAGCTATTTGATCTGGTTTTGCACTCGAATTTTGAATTATCGCCAAAAGCGGCCACTTTTGGCGTTAGTCAATTTTTTAGTACAAAAACAGACCCAATATTTGGGCATGCTTATTAAATAAATAGTATAAGTGTTTGCCGAGAGACTGAAGCCCCGTAATTATTCAAAATATATTTGTTTTGGTAGCTAACAATTAAAATCAATTGGCGTCGCTAGTTTGCCCTACCCGTCACCTTAAAGTGCTCCCACACAGCAGTTTTATCGTTATAATAAGTACGATAACTTTGTGTAGCATCTTGCTGTAGCATTACAATTTTCAAAGCGATTTGTGTGTGAGGATATTTTCAACAAATATTAACATTTTATAGCTGCTGTGTGGGGGAGGCAAGAACCTTTAGTTAATTACAACTTTATCCCATTTTTCTTATGGTACAAAATAACTTTTAATAAATATTTTTGGCAGTTGTCTGATCAATGCAGATAGGTATTTTCTCGTTGTACCGCCAAAAGCGGCCACTTTTAGCGTGAATCAATTTTTCGCGTACAAAAACGGACCCAACATTTGTGCATGGCTATTTAATAAATAGTATAAGTGTTTGCCTAGAGGTTGTGACCCCGACATTGTTTATAATAGATCCGGTTTAGTAGCTAAAAATTAAAATCAATTGGCGTCGCTAGTGTATCCTGCCCGTTACCTTAATTGTAAAGATCTGAACAGACATCTAGTTCAAAGATGTTCCCACACAGCATTGCATTAATAAAATGTGGGAGAACTTTGGTTGAATAACTTTTTCGAACAAATTGTAACAACGGTTGTAAATTGTTAGTGATATTGGACATTATTTAGTTACCTATATAGTGTTAAGAATATCTGAATATTTAGATTAATGTTTTCTAGGTTTATAAAAGTAACCTTACTTACCCCTTACGAGTAAGTACAAGAAAAAACAATGCACACTGAAGGACTTACATACACTCTGATTTTTAATTATATGGAATAAACTGACAGTTTAAATTTCAAGTTCCCATAGGTACATACATTTTGACATACTTATTTTATTTGTTACAAACTTTGAGAATTCCCTATTCAAAGGTTAAGTACAAAGCGGTCAAATCAAAAGTATAGGATTGACAGATTGACATGATCTGTCAGTTTCGTCCGCATAATTAAACAGTTGAACATAGAAACTCATCCTTTTTTGAAGTCGGTAAAAAATCAGCGTCCACCGCTTATCTCCCCTCTGTTGCCCTAGAGATCGGTATCCACAAACTAAGAAGAAGATACTTTGGGATCTCTAATCTATACTCTTATTTATAGCTCTACAAGCTGCAAAACTTCCTATCTTGTTACTGACTATCTATGTACTGTGATCGTATTCTCAGTGAGCTCACAAATTGTAATAAAATTATGTACTTATCTATATATATTTATATATATTATTGTTGTTCAATATAAAGCGGTTTGCAAACCTCAAGTAATATAGTCTTACTCTTTATATTACTTATTTTGTCGCCTTACACAAATTTCCATTACATTATTCTGTGCCATTAGGTACAAACTATCTAGGTAGGTAGATACTTATTGACTTTTTAATAAGTTATTTATAATAAATATCCGCGAACCGATTACGGCTACGGCGACCAATCTCAACGATTAGGCCACGTATGCAGGACAAGTATATTATAGCGCTCAAGTGTGTGCGCAAACACAAGAGCACTTTCTATTCCCTTTACCTCATATGCCGATGGGACACCAGCGTGAAACGACGGGGTAGGGATTGGGCGCAGGACCAACGGCTTAACGTGCTTTTCGAGGCACGGGAGTACAAGACCGCCAACTTTCAGACTCCGGACTGAGACACTAAGAATTTCTTACCGAAAACTTAGGTACAAATTTCTGTAAGTTATTTTCTTATATGAGTTCTTCATCGGAGTTCCTTTAAAAATATTTGTACACCTGTGTAGTTTTTAATTACCAGTGTACTTACTATATTCTGTATGCAATATTTTTGATTTGGTTGCCATTAGAGGTTTGATGAAAAATAGGTTAGGTCATTTTACCTTTTACGAAGATATCAGAAAAGTGTAAACTGCATAATTTAAGGCAGCTATAGTTACCTGGTCTACCTACACTCTACGCAAGACACTGAAATCATTATTGCAATAATTATTGGGAAAATGCATTTGGCATACACTTACTTTTTGAATGAAAAAGTTAATTGGATGCAGAAATGTTCCTGCCCACTACTTACCTGTGGATAATGTCTTTTCGTGAAGTAAATCATTATCACAGTAATATTAGCTTATGATTACTTTCACCTTTAAATAAAATAACGCAATACAAGCTATGTTGTAATTTTGTAATGTGAGTCTTGATTGAATTACGTATCTACTAGGTACAATTATGAAAATAAGTAAAAATTATCTACTTGTATAAATTACACTATTATTGTACATTATTTACAAAAAAAAGGCGTTATGTTCTAAAATTTGCTTTTCTCTTCGATTGGTTTATCTTTTTTTCCAAATCGTTCACCTTCTTCTATCGTAGTCATAAGCTCGCAACCTTTTGTTTCCGGCAAGAGGAACGTGACGAACCCAGCGATCAGTGGTAGCACAGCGAAAGCCACCGGGGGCAACCACTCCGCCACGTACTGCAGCTCTATCACGAAGGGGGCCATCATAGAGCCCACTCGAGCCATCATGGACGAGCACCCAACCGCCGCATTCCGCACCACAGTCGGGAACAACTCCGTACAGTACAGGTAAACTACGACGAAAACAATAAAACTAGCAACCACACCGATGCTTGCGCAAACAACGGATCCTGCACCTTCGGGTATCACAGCTAATATTATCAGACAAATTGCGCATATAAAATTGAACACTATCACAATGGTCCGTCTTCCAATGATCTTCATCAGCGGAATAGAGACGAACGTGCCGAGTAGAGTGACGCTGGCGCTGGCTGCCACGTTGATGAAGATGTTGCCACTCAGCTGACCGACGTACTGGGAGACTCCGTAGAAGCAGTAACTGCATGTCAACCAGTTGAAGGACATCGCTATTATGTTCTTCCTGAGGTTTGGGGTACGGAACAGATCAACAATACTCCCTTTCTTAAGATTGTTTTTCTCTGCTGCGGTTTGATAAGTTTCTACGTCCGTTTTTATGTTCTCTGTTGGGCGACCATTCCTGAAAATAAAGATATTACGTTATTTTCATGTTTTTGTAAAATACGGTAGGAATAACGAAGACCCGTGTTGCTTTAAGTAGTATCAGCCTATAAACTGTCCCACTGCAGGGCAAAAGCCTCCATCATAGAATTCAAGTCATCGTTACTATGATGGGATTAGGCTTAATCACCACGCTTGCATAATGCGGATTATGATTACAAACCCGAGCTATTTTCGAAAAACTCGAAACTTAGTTTTTATCCGACCCGGGAATCGAACCCAGGACCCCGAGATCATGGCCCAGATTTAAACCACTAGACCAACAGGGCGTCATGGCGAAAGGTTATTAATGCCTATACTTATACTTTAGTTTTTTGCGCAAGGATCGGTGTGGTCGCCCCGTTGGTTTAGTGGTTTAAGTACCAGGCCGTGATCTCGAGGTCCTGGGTTCGATTCCCGGATCAAGCAAAGGTATGTTTCGAATTTTTCGAACATAGCTCGGGATTGTGATCACCAATCCGCATTTGGAAAACGTGGTGATTAAGCCTAATCCCATCATAGTGGTGATGACTTGATTTCTATGATAGAGGCCTTTGCCCTGCAGTGGGACAGTTCATAGGCTGATACTGCTACTACTACTTACACTTTAGCAATGCGCTTGCAATGTTGAAATCGCCTCATCAGTTCTCTTTACAGCAATCAACCATCTTGGTGTCTCAGGGATTAAGTAGAAATATGCCAGCAAAATTACAGTTGGCACCGATATTGCAAGTTGAAATGTTGAGAAATCTCTTATGAAATAACCAAAAACTGGTAGCAACATGTGTCCCAAATTGAATGGTACTTGGTAAAGGGCTGATATGACGTCACGGTATTGTGTGCCAACGAATTCCATGACTATACGAAACCGGTCACCATCGTGCCTCCCACGGACATGCCTACGAAGAACCGGAGGATGGTGAAAGTCCAGTAGTCGGGCGCGTAAGCCGCTCCTATGCCCATGCACACCTGCATCACCACGCCCAGGAGTAAAGGCTTCTTTCTTCCGAACCTGAAAGATACATTTTTAATAATAATAATCCTCCAACCGATTTCAGCTAAGGCGGCGAATCTCAACGATCAGCCACTTTCGCAGAATATATTATACCTAGTGCTCAAGTGCGTGCGTAAACACAAGTGCACTCTCAAGTCCCTTGCCCTCATATTCCGATGGGATACCAGTGTGACACGACCGAAAAGGCATCGGGTGCAGGACCACCGGCTTAAGGTGCTTTTCGAAGGGGGGATACAATACCGCCAACTTCCGTACTCCGGGCTGAAACTGAGAATTTCTTAACAGAAAAACTCAGGTACAAATTTTTGGCCCGACCCGGGATTGAACCCGGGATCCCAGGCGCAGCCGTCGCTTTAAAGTGCGACGCACTATGTGCCACTGCGCATTTATTATACTAAACGCAAAGACTCGCTGCCAACGGAAGACTATTTCATTCATTTATTATGATTGAAAGATGAGACTGACTGCCACGAGTCTTCGGCTCGACCTACTTACCATTTTGAACAACTTATTGTCATATATCATTCATTTTAATGAAAGAAATAGGTCTGCCGCGAGTCCTTGCCTACTTTAGCACCACTGTCATATTTTAATCAACTGGAATTCAGAACCAGTAAAATTATGCAGAAATTTGGTTTAAGTATTTTGTCATTATGGCGATTATAATTACCATAACAGAGGAACTTGTAATGTAATGACGGTCTGCAAACTTAATTAACAACAAGGATGACTGTTCAACAGAAATATTGCTAGGAGACACCACGCATTGCCTATATGGGCCTTAATATTCACGCACTATAGTAAAAACACAAGTATAAAAAAATAATATGATATACACAGTGGACCTCACACTAGGCATAGCCTGTCCTGCGAGGACCATAACCATGATTTCCAATATTGATATAGGAGGAAATACAATTAAAAAGTTTCTTTAAAAATTTCAAAAGAATGGAAAATTAAAATGCTACAAATCATAGTAATTTAAGAATGAATGAAAAAAAATATAAAAAAAGGATTACAAAATTAATTTTTAGACTGGAATCCTAAGGAACTGCTCAGTCTCTGTATAATTCCAAGTTCCAAGCTCTTAGAAGATTTCTGCTTTAGCCGCGGAATATGAACTAAGGTGTATGTTACATATTTTAATAAACTGGTTATATAGGTATGGATACATAAAATAACGGAACCGATTTGCGAAAGAAGTTCTAACTGCTAGCACAGGAACTTTGAAAACTCGCTTTACCGTCTCCGCACGATCAGTTTTGCCAAGGACTTTCCGGTGAGAGGTCAGGACAGCGTGTTTGATGTACAGACCTCTTACACTTAAGGCTTCTGCCTCGCGGTGTACTAGGTCTGTTGGATAACTATGCCTAAGGATAATTCAATTCTTCATCAAATACTAAGGGTTCTTAGCTAACCTGTCTGAAGCCATTCCGAAGAAGACGCTACCAAGCAAAGTGCCCAGTTGAAAAATAGTTTGTGTGAAACTTGATAACCATCTTTCTTCACATATTAAATCCCACTCCGAAATGATAGTGGAAGTGAATGTAGTTGTGTCGTAGTCCGGGGCGTCACAGGGGCATATGTCTGTCCCATTTAATCCGGGGCAAGTGTATGGCGTCCTTGGGGCTAAGAAGATGATGGCCATCTGGTGGAACGCCACCGGAAACTTTGAAAGGAATATAAGGAGACATAGATAGAGCTGATATCTCCCGAATGATCCCGTGATCTTCTGGATCATGTCCATCTGTGGGCCGCTTTGCTGTTTGACACCTGAAAACAAAAAAAGACGTTGACTTCGTTTCGTTTTCGTATGCATCATTTGTCAGAGTTCATTATCGCATATCGTGTCATGCAAATAGTATGGTAAAACATGTGCATGCATAAACAATTGCAGCAAAATATTATTAATGAACGAGTTTAAAGTAACACTAATTAATGATATCAATATCACTCAACGAGTACACAATCATAATAGATATCATTGTTTTCGAGTAAAATGTTTCAGCAAAACTGTTATAAGACCTAAGTAAAACAGAAACCTTTATCCAATGCAAGTCATCTTACCGCTCGAAACAACACTTGACTATATGTTATCATCCGCACAGAGCACTATACCTATCTATTTCTGTGGTTATCCGCTATTATCCACGACATTCATCTATATGTACATACTTATTTATGAAAACTGCCAATTGTGTGTGGGCCACGCGCTAGGGTTCCGTAGTTATCCGTGATGGATGTCACACGCCTATGGCCTTATTTTTACCGTGTGGTGTCGAAATGGTTAAAAACCACAACCACGAGGAGTTAAACTAATCTACCTAAATATTTACAAATTACTTAATACCTTAATCTAACAATCGTTTTCGTACACTCATAATATACATCTAGGTATGGTACAGTAAACGAGAAAATAAATTATGACCCAACAGTAGCTGTATGGGATGGGTGACTATGTTATTTTTTTTCCAAATTTTATTCTTCCAATTTGTTGACCTGACAAATATGTAGGTTCATGCCAAATTAAGTCTTCCTTATCTTTGAGCTAAGCTGCAGACACAAAGAAGGCCGTGGACTAATTGAAAGGACGGACGGAGGAAGGGACATGGCGAAACTATAACGGTTCCACGCGGACTCCGGAACCCTAAAATGATAACGCGATGTCGTCTTAGACAATCACTTCTCCCTTAATCACGTTGATTTTTTCTTCTATAACAACAAAAAACCCACGTAATAACTAAAGTATTTCTTACTCGTTGGAACAATAAAGGATGACTATCGATCTATCTACACATTCATTGATATTTCTCCCAGTCAATAGTGGTAGGAAGTTGTAACAATTATTCATTAACATATTTCTAATACCTAGTAGGTATGTGCGGGTTCATTAACCTACTTTTTATGACGTGCAACGGAAGTACCTATCCATATAGTAAAGATTGATAAATTTATCGCAATAGACCACTTATCAACAGTGACAGAACATTGAAGCACAAATTCATCTGAGTGCGAGTATTTTTACACATATGAGTAGGTACGATCGTAAAATAAATGAGCAATTGAGTGAGCAGGTAATACCAATGGTACATCTTTAGGTGTGTATGGTATATTTAGTTTTATAGGTATAGCTTAAATCTTCAATACAAACATAACATTTTCTTGAATGAAAAAGGTTGAGCATTCATTAGTAGGTAAGTACTAAGGTAATATTATGTAGGTACGTACAGTTAAATACCTAGGTTACATAATTATAAAGGTGCTATCCTATCGTAGGTAGGTACTATCTATTAGTACCTAGTATAGTAAATTCACCGGGAATATTGTTATCATGCATGTGGCCAACTCGAGCAAGATAGGGCCAATGCACTGAAATGAAACGTATTTAGACTGAATAATGAATTATTTACCATTTTTAAAAACTACAATGCAAGCGACTACGATTATACTCTTACTGCTTTTATTTTAGCAAAACGGATGAGGAGGCACTTACATATTAAGGTGACGGGTAGGGTTTTCTAGCGACGCCAATCGATTTTAATTTTTAGCTACTAAACCAGATCTATTTTAACAATTTCGGGAATACAACCTCTCGGCAAACACTTATACTACTTATTAAATAACCATTCACAAATGTTAGGTCCGTTTTGTTCGCGAAAAACTGATCAACGCCAAAAGTGGCCGCTTTTCGCGTGAATCTATTTTTCGCGTACGCGTTGGAACCAACATTTATGCATGGTTTTTTTAATAAATAGTGCAAGTGTTTGACGAGAGGTTGTAACCAATTGTTTAAAATAGATCCAGTTTAGTAGCTATAAATTAAAATCGAGTGGCGTCGCTAGTGTGCCCTACCCGTCTCCCTAATTAATTCCTTTTATGGCATGAAATACCTACCTAAAATATCGCTTTATACTCGTACACACCTAGGCAGGAAGGTACTTTACCTACTCAAAGATGGGAACTAACATCCTCATTCACACCTAGAGATCTAGATCTCTACGAGTAGATTATGAGAATAAAACAAACGTGAATGATCATGATCTTCTAGTCTACCTACACGACCTACACAGGAAGATCATCACCATCCTTAGCGTGTCAATTCCCATTTACGTCCAAAACCGATGCTTCGAAGCTGGGATGGGAGCATTGGCCAAACGGACCATATTCTGAATCATGATCAAGGGAAAGGGGAATCTGAATATGGAAAGTCTGCTAGTTAAATGAAGCGACTGCCGTCTGAACTTAGCTACCATCAAACAGGGGAACCAACCAACTGGATCATGATTAACGTTTAGAATAATAAATGTGCAGGTTTCTTCCCGATGTGTTCCCTCGCCGCCTAGGTAATGGTAGAAAGACATTGCATAGATTTAAACAATCAGAGATTTCCTCAGGATTCAAACCTACAAGCTCCCGTTCCACTAAGCTACCATCGCTGCCTAAGCTACATGTTAGATGAAAATAAATATAATGAACCAAAATAACTTTCGAACTAAATTTACTTCAAATCATAAACCTCCATATTTCATAACGCGGTCTAAGAAAAGTTCCGGAACTAAACTGGTGCCTGCCCCTTTTAATTTTGCGTATTGGAACCGGGACGGCAATAGTAAGGTAATAACTTAAGCCCGCGATTTATAATAAGGTGGAATAAGTCTAATCCCCTCAATAAAGATGTTACTTTATTGAGGGGATTAGATACAATTATGCATATCTTCTACTGAAAAACCAACAAGATGAAAATATATTAACATGAGATTTTACGTTAATTACTTTTATTTTGTTGTGGATGTCTTCTTAAGTATATTGCTTTAGTGATATGCTGGTTATGTAGAGCAAATGTGAATATCATCACAAACTGGTAGCTACTCTATTACGAAAGTCAAAAGTTACAAATTGCAAGCTATAACTCGTGGATACGGTGCCTACAGCCACAAGGGCTCAGGCATCATTATGGTCAGATGTATCCAGTTCAATACAAATCTTCTCCGGCACAGGGGGTGACGGCTAGCGGAATCGGGCTTGCTCCTGTTAGACGCTTGGGGTTTATGAACTCCCGCAACCCCTTTAACAGCGCTTTGTAGGCGGATCAAAATTTATCGATGGCAAGCCCTTAGAGCGGACTCTTCCACTCTTAGGGCTTGATAAGAAAACCTTAGTGGGTATGCCCAAGATCCATAGGTCTCTGATTTAGCAGAGGTTGAACCCATGAGAGAGCTCCAGACTACTTGTCTGCTGTCTGTTCTATAATATGGTTGTATGCACCTGAATGATGATAAGAGTAGTTTTATTATTATTTTCCTGAACAAAATTGTTTTTCATAAAGGTGTATTCAACATGTTATCTTAATCTAAATAGTAAACGGAAGGAGTGTTTGTGTTTCCTGTTTTACAAACCGTGCATGTAATTTAAAACTATGTAAAGTAAAAGTACCTAACACTTACTTGTGTAAAGTGTTCTCTTTGCAGTAGGCAAACTACTTAAAAAAAATTCTGTTATATACACATTTTTAAGAGTAAATGCCTTAAATAATGGAGAAAGAAAGAATGTAAAATTATTTACTCATATTTACATATATAGTAGCACGAGTGCTGGCTGCTATCTACACACGTTTAAAGTAAAAAAATTAAAGAGAGAATCGGTCATCTGTCAAGATCCCATACAACCCTCATACACGTTGAGACTTATCGGCCCATCGCCTATTTTTTAAATAATGGGCAAGATCCAAAAATATATTTGGTCAGGGACAGGGAGGGATGTAATCTCTTCGGGCGAATCACATCGTTTAATAATCATCGAACGTCATTTAAGGTAAGTTCGTTTGATTTCCTATTAAACTCTGTGAAAAATTAAAATATTAGTTACTTGAATACTCAATTATTATAAAATTATCTTATATTTAATGTTAGTAATTAACTCTAGCTCAGTATTATAAATAAATATTTGTTCCTATCTGGATATTAATGAACAACTCAAACATGATGATGAGGAACAAATGGAGGGCACAAATTTACTTAAAATTGAAAGGAAATGTCAATTATAAATTCAAAGCACAAAAGTATACTGTTAGGAAAAGTCTGCATCTCCGCCGTGGACAACAGCGGACCCGCTGGAGAGGGCAGGCAACGCTGCCAACCATTTGGCTGCCTGTCTGTCAGCTAGGTAAAATCCACCTTCGCTGCCTTCTGCGAGCACGTCATGGCAGGGAAGTAGGCGGCGGAGCGCCAGCGAGAGCGGGATCCTCTCGCTAACGCGCTCCGATGGGAAAGGAGACGCCGAAGAGATGCACGTCTCCCTCTTCTCGGCAGAGGAGGAGCCCGCTAGCGCGTGGTGCGGGGACGGCTCAGTTTTCGGACGGTCCTACCCCCTCTCCCGGCCAAGCCGGGGCGAAACCGCCTGGCCCGCCGTGCAGGCGGGCACCGCCTTGGGTTATGGTGCCAGGGTTCGCCCTTTTTGAAGCCATGACTCCTCCCCACTCAAGGGCGATGAGGGAAAACCGCTGGGGTTTAGTCGGTATGCCTCTGGCCGACTTCTCGTTAGAAGCCCCCGCCAGAGGAGAGCCCGACATAACCCTCCTACTCCCCAGCAGGAGGGTATGCATAAAATTTCAGTGTAGCCACTCTGACACTACTTACTTATCTACACTAAAGCTAATTACTTAAGTACGGATTCCAAGTAGATAATTTATAATGTGTAGTAGCGATGGTAGCTCAGTGGATAAGAAGTTTTTCCGTACGCCTTCCACACGGGAGAGCGTAGACCGCTGCAAATGAGCTTGCCTGGATCGGGTATGCACACTTTTACACAAAGTTCATTGAACCCCGAGCCTAACGGCATTCTTCCAACGAGAACTACAAAAGGACCTCTGCCTCTATTCATTATATTTTGTTCGAAAACAACTTTGTAAGGTTTACTTATGTTTTTGCTATAAGGAGTATCTTTTTTTTGTCTGCTATAAATTTTGGCTAAACATGTGAACTTATGTATTTTATAAGATCTTGTATATATCCGTGGTTTTATTCAAATAAATTGAATTGAATTAGTATGTGCTATAAGGATTAATAAAGGGGTAATGACCTAATTTATACCTAAAAGCATCTGACAGGTTACATCGTATTTTTTTTAAGAACAACTTTTTTGGACTTGTGCAGTTATGAGAACCAATGAGAAAAAATATTTTTTGAGGCTTGACGCGCTGCCACGATTAAGTAGGTAAGGTAGATGTTGTTTCATGTAAAGTTCAGCAACACATTGCTTTACATTCAAAACTGGATTTTAAAGGTCAAATAAATTCTATTCATGTATTCATTAGACAGATGAGCGATTATTAACATTTAGATATTTTATTTATTTTTATTTATGTTTGTGATAAGGCGACGGGTACCTACCCCTAACTAGCGACACCAATCGATTTCAATTGTTAGCAAATTGTAAACAATTTCGGAGCGGTCAGGCTCTAAGGAAACATTCATAACTATTTTTATAATAATTGTGCACTACTTTTTAATCTGTTTTTGCACTCAAAATTTTGATTAAGGCCATAATTGGCCGTTTTAGGCGGTACCTAATTCAAATTTCGAGTGCAAAAGCAGACCAAAAAGATAAGTATTGAATAAATAGTATAAGACGTGTTTTCCGAGAGACTGCAGCTTCGAAATTGTTAAAAAAATATCCGATTTAGTTGCTAACAATTTAAATAAATTGGCGTCGCTAGTGTGCCCTACCAGTCACTTTAAAACGAACCACCTTTGAGGACAGTCGTATGAAATTCAACGTGTAGGTAACGCCCAAACCCGGACGGTTCTTGGTTTGATTCCAGATGGGAACAATTTATAAAATAAACTAAGTATTCTGCACTTTCGACCGGTGTACCGGCCAGAAGATGTCCCCAGCTTCGTCCTCTAGTGCCTACTATTTATACATCATCATCATCATCATTTCAGCCAATAGACGTCCACTGCTGGACATAGGCTTCCCCCAATGTTCTCCACACAGATCGGTCCTGTGCCGCCCGCATCCAATGGATTCCCGCGTCCTTCACCAGATCGTCGGTCCACCTTGTGGAGGGCCTGCCACGGCTGCGACTTCCTGTACATGGCCCTCCTCACTATGTGCCCTGTCCATTGCCACTGAGATATGCAATCCTTTGGGCTGTCTACATAATATACAGGGAATACCCTAGCTAGTTTGATAGATGATCGGTGTCTGATGCTTTTATTTAGGTAGATATTCAAAAGTTGTTATACATACATTAGTCGTAATAACTTGAAGATATGAATATGGCAGTGGTTTAAAAAATTAAAACTAGCCTAAGTACTTCACTATAGCAAGCCACCTACCTACTTTTGTTTTCTATGCTGCGAGTTTAGAGATTATCCGGCGAATTTCGTTTCCAAAACAAGGTGATGCAGTCAAATTGTGAATTAGCCACGCTCGGTAGATGACAGACACAAATTATGTCGATTGGGTAACGGCTCGTTGTTAGCGATTCGATATCCTTCTCAAATTTGGACTCAATAGACCAAAGTCACAATAGAAAACCTAGGTAGTTACATTTTTCATGGCTTTTACGTGAGAATCTTGATTTATGTTGCCCATTGAATATAAGCCGCAGAAGGCCTCTGCTCTGGATAGGAAACATCCCAATCCCCGTTACACCTCTTTTTTTTTGCCAAATCGACCGACCCCGGCCCCGTTGACTTACCTGCACAAAGTAGCCATTTGTACATCATGTCCGCAGCATTTGTGCAAAATTAAAAAGAAATGGTTGGTATAGTCCTGTTTGGCATTTATGTATCAGAAGTCTACTTGTCTCGGATATGCACCTAACATTTATTGATTTTATATTACACAAGTAGGGAACACTACAGATACGCAGTGAACTTTGACAACAACATGATAAGTTTATAATGGAACACTTTTCTCAAAGTACTTAAGCATGTATAGACAGCACCACCTTTATATTTTATAGCGGACAAACGAGCAGACGGCACACCTGATGGAAAGTGATCACCGCCACCCATGGACATCTGCAACACCTGAGGTACCACATATGCGTTGCCGGCTCTTAAGAAAGGAGTAGACCCTTTTCTTGAAGGTCACCAGGTCGTATCTGTTCGGAAACACCACGGATGACAACTGGTTCCACAGTTTTACTGTGCGTGGTAGGAAATGACGTGAGAAACGCACTGTAGTCGATATAAATCCATCCAGGTGATGTGGATGGAATTTGGCGTTCTGACGTGATGTGCGGTGGTGAGTGCGGTGATGTGAGTAACCTCAGGTTACTCAAGTCACAAATATTATAATCTCAAGTCTAATTATTCTAAGTAGAATGATACCTCCTGTCACGGCCCTAAATTTTATATCCGCGCCTCCTAACAAAGAATAAAGAAAATAAACTGGATATGAACTTTAAGTTGACTCAAGTCACAGCACATTTTTGACGAACATCGACATACATTTTAAGTCATCTTACTTAGCGCAACGTTATTATACAGATATTATTCAACGATATTATACATACAATTTTTAACGTAACTTTACTGTCAAACTCTGCAACAATAGAGTTGGGTAAATTCGGCGGGTAGGGCTAGGGCTGTGGGCTGATGCAATTCTAGGGTTTTAAATTAGTGTCTAGTGGTTTTTAGTGTACAAATCTGGGTGTTTATTTGTGCAGTGAAATGCCGAAAAGTGATCTTAATAATAAGAATCGTTGAATTGTATCGTTTTTAACACTGCTATTGTGTGTCGAGTGAGTTGTCTAGTGACAACTTGCTTGGACCTAATAGTCTTAAAACCCGCGATTGCTTTAAGAGTGATATCCGCTGAAAAACGTAAAAAACACCGGCGTTTTATTGAGTGACCGTGACTTTGACTGACTTAGACTGCTGGCTACCTACTTATTCTCAATAAGTTACTTGACATTGGCAAATTATCTTCGGGTAGAGCCATATTAAAAAAAATAGTTGGGTATTTTTAAACGCTTGCAAAGATCGTCTTGATTTCTTATATAAACTGCCAGTTTAGGTAGGAAGTAAGGTTTATTTACACCGATCCTCATCTACCCACTTACGGTACCTACGGTCAGCATCAAAAGTAGCTTAACACTTTAGTACCATGTCAAAGTATCTGTTCTGCCTATTATATATAGTCAGTTTCCAAGGGGTTCGTAAAAAATGTGTCTTCGACGTGGTACTAAAGTGATAAGCTAGTTTTGATGCTGACCGCACCACTGGTATTGTACTCTGTATGTATCTCCTACTCTACTTGACATGATAAAAACAAAACTTAAGCAGTTACTTCATCGACTTTCGAAATGTAAACCGTAAAACGGTAAGTAGTTAAGTATATTAGGTAACCTTACCTAAACCTAATATTTATGTGCGAAAATGTTAGAATATCTAAGTTACTTATTTAAAGTTAAAAATGTTAAACAGGTACTTACCACCTACCTTCACCTTTAGTTGGTGGATGTATTACAGAGTGCTAATGTTGTCCTACTAAACTTAAACTGACAATTAACGAGCAATAAAGTACCCACCTCAGTAGTTACCTAGATTATCTGTATTACCTACCTACTTTAAGGCGAATACGATATCTCTATTTACTCCACAATTTACTCGCGCACACGTTTGCAAGAGGAGCTCACAACCCTTTCAGAGTAGTTTTAATAAAAGGAAGGGCCGGTTTATTACAAATTCATTGGCCATTGCCAATGCTGCCCCTCTCAAGGTCCAAAGGCTTTTAAATACTTGCAATTTATCGGGGTCATTGGACGTCACTAAAATCACTTTCACATCCAACACCTTACATACCGTTTTCGTTAGTGTGGTCTTGCATTTCCATTGTGTTATATTTCCGGTGGTTATTTTATCACTTTTTATTGACATTTACAGATCGCGGCTGGCCCACATAGGGCTGGCGGTGCAGCCTCGTCCGCGGCCTACTAAGCACTGACTGACTGCGTTTATTCCGCGAGGTTTGCGCCCGTGTACGCGCCCGCGCCGATCTTGCTCTCTTCGCGGCTGTCTGTTGTTTTCTAAACGCGATGAAGAAATGATAGTTATCAATAACGTGCCAATAAATTTTCTCATTGAGATAACATGACGCGTGACGTAGAATCTGCGGATAACTATAAAGGCATCTTAAGATATCGTGGAATTTTCAAACGGTTGGTAGGTAGGTGAGAATGAGTTGCTCTATCCCTCACTTGTGGACAAAAAAGTTCCGCTGTCCCTGCTGTAGGTAGGCTGCTGCTTGTTTTGTGTATATTATACATATTTCAAGACTTGGACCTTTATATTATGTACGTTAAAAGCTAATTATAGGTATTTGATTTTAATTAAATATATGTATATTCTTTAATATAATACACTTTTATTCTAACACCGTGTTAGTTAACAAAGGTTTAACAAACATTTATGAATAAGACCCCTACTCTCTTATTATAAAATGCGAATTAAGGATAGTCCCGGAACTAAATTCGTGCCTCTTTTAACATTGCGTGTTGGAACAGGATGACATGAGCTTTAGGATAATAACTTTAGATTGCGATTTATAATAAGGTAGAGATGTCTATGTTAAGGGGGAGGAGAGATGTGATTATAAATATAATAATAAATATTTCATAACATCACATACCTACATTGATCTGAGTCCGAGATAGGTAGCTCAAGCACCTGCGTTACTGATATCAGAATCAACAGTGGGATTAGAAATATATACATATAATACTTTTCTTTTGTAAATACCTACATAATAATACATAGAAAACACCCAGACCAATACAAACAGACATGTTCATGCACACAAATGTTTGTACTGTGCGCGGATCGAACCAGCAACCTTGGACCATAGGCAGCGTTCACTACCACTGTTCCAAACGGGTCGTACATAAAACATTTTTTTTTATTACATTATAGCGGACAAACAAGCAGACGGCACACCTGATGGATAGTGATCACCGCCGTCCATGGACATCTGCAACAACTGAGGTATCACATATGCGTTGCCAGTTCTTAAGAAAGGAATAAACCCTTTTCTTGAAGGTCTCCAGGTCGTATCTGTTCGGGAAGACGACGGATGACAGCTGGTTCCAGAGTTTTACTGTGCGTGGTAGGAAATGACGTGAGAAACGCACTGTAGTCGATATAAATCCATCCAGGTGATGTGGATGGAATTTGGCGTTCTGACGTGATGTGCGGTGGTGAAAAAATGCAGTAAATGTGTGGAATAATGTACGTAGGTATCTTATGAGTATTAGAACTTTCAGTCCCTTCACTTTCGTGACTTGTGATTGTAATATAGGAGCGTCTCTTCTCTAACCGAGATTATTCATACCAGATGTACTTCAATCATAGAGTAAGCTTTTTTTGGTCGCGTGCGCAAGTCCATAAATTGAACTTGATTACACTGATGACAATAGTTGCTTCTGACTCATCCCAATTTAGGTCATTTAACACATTATTTTTTTTCCTTTGAGCTCATTAAAGCGCTATTTTTTAGTCAGGCTGTCTACATAAAATACAACGGGAAATTGCAGTGTTTTAAAAATAAAACAAACATGTTTGATTGCATTTTATTTGATTTATACACTTGTTTCCAATTATGTGTCCGCCTATGTACATAAATCATTAAAAACTCTACAGTAATAAAATAATAGTATTTTATATCATAAAACAGGTTCATAGGTCTTCTTGTTTTTATCCTATATACACAGACCGTAGTCGAATATGTACTTGAGTAACAATTAGCCGACTTATGATAATATAAATAACGCAATTTATTGCTAATGATCATAGCAGCCGCGTCCGGCGCCCAGCGATATACATTATATCTGGATAAAGCTCGCGGAGGAGAATGCAAAGCTTGCAATAATTCCTAGGAAATTAAAATAATCAATAGTAAAATAAACACTACAACTCCTTTAAATCTAGTCACTAAATAATACAAAATAATAATTACCAATATTTACACAAACAGAATAGGTAATGTGTAAAACCTCTACACTTATCTATTTGTCATGAGAAAACTTAAGATACATCACGTAATTAATTAATAAATCAACATAATATTTAATTATTATTAATCTTATTAATCATTTATCACGATAACAGATAACATTGAAATATCACATGACGAAATGTTTTAACATTATAACGCTTCAAATGGCAAAATTAAATAGGACATAGTATACAAATAAAATACTCGTGGTGAATCAATCACGCAAGTCGCAGGTTCAACAGAGAGGAACATAACTTCAGGTCAGTGCGAGAACGAGAGGCATAGCTGCTGGATAACGGCTCGATAATATTTAAAAATCTGTAATATACATACAATCACAGCTACTGTTATTGGTGTCCTTCTCAGGTAATTTGTATTTTTAATTGTGATGACATAAGAACATTTTAAGTACACCTTATTACTGAAAGGCACTAAGACCTAATCTACGATAGAATATCTGTACACTGTGTAATGATTTGGAAGTCTGTAATAAAATGATTCATGTACAGGATGTCTAGTGGCAAATTAGTTTTCAAAATTAAATTAAAAAAATATTCGATGACATTATAGTATCATTGAAAGTTAAAATACAGATAGGAAATGCGTATTTCATTTATTAAATATTATGTCATATAAATATTTACTATCTCATTGCACACAAAGTCAAAACCTGGAAAACAAGGCTCTGATTTGAATAGTGTGTGCAACAAGGTGGAAACATTTAGATGAAATACATTTAAATACTGAAATCCGCATTTCTTATCTATATTTTAATGTCTAACTTAAATAAAATTATATGTCAAACAGTTTTTCTTAAATTTAATGTTAAAAATATAAATCTGCCACAAGACACCCTGTGCTATACCACTTAGGCAACAACTTGACATAAGACTAGCCAATAATAAAGTTGTTATATACAATTTATTAATTTATCTTTATGTTAAAAATACAGCCAATAAGATTAACAATATTTTAAGGGTTTTCTGACAATAAGATGAGCACTGACTACATTAAATGCAATTTAAACTCATTATTAACTTATTTACATGACTAATTTACTGTTATATTACAATAGCAAGTAGACTAAGAGCGATAGTAATTTTTTTGGATCAAATACTTTTACATTCATGAAAGTAAAGAAATATTCAAACAATAGAGATCTATGAATGTGAATAGGACAATGTTGAGCAAAATGTATTAGCTCCCAAAAACTTGACTTACATTAGGTGCTGGTAGTAGAAGTTCCAAAAGAAAATTACAGTTATTAAAAGTTATAATATTATGCAAAAAACTAACATTGAGATTCAGAGAAAAACTCAAACATGTACAAATTTGTAATTTCCTGTTAAAATGCAAAAATATACTTACATACAGAATACATTAAAAAATACGAAACTTATAGTTTCTGACTCTAAGAGTGATTGAATCATTGTATAACTACTTAAGTGCTATAATGTCGACGATTTTTGATTTTTGACACAAGATTACAAATTTTTAATGCTGGACCTAGTTTCAAACCCATGTACTTCATCATCATGTCAGAATTCAATAACAGCAGCGCCTTTCCGTCAATTTCCTGTAAAAGCAAAATATTAAAACTTGTAATTATTATTCAAATACAATAGCCAGTATATTTCTAATTGAACATATTTAATTATATAAATTTTCCCGAGCAGAACCATTACAGATTAAAAATTGAAAGCTTTCAGGGTCAACTGAAACATGCATGAATCACTGTTTCATGTTGTAATGTAAATTACTAAGTAATGAAAAGGTCTGTTCAATATAATTCAGATACGTAAGAACATTTTAATCTTATTTCGAGATGATGCCTTCCCAGCCGATAGCGGCTACAGCAACCACCTTATGTAATAGACTGTAATGTTAAGTTTGGGGACTAAGGAAATCCTGCTCTCTGGTGTTCCTTCCAGTGACTGGCGTAACCAATCTTAGCATTAAACGTACGCCCACTGTGGGCGCGATTTCGAGATAATGGTAAAATGATAATCCAGGAAAATAGAATCATCATTAAGTATATCTCAACTTGCTTCAATTAAACGTTAAAAATACTCAATCATGTAACAAAAGAATAAATAAGATGTTTTATCTTTCAGCAACTATTACATTTATGTCATAGTTTGAGTTAATAAAGGCAGGCATCAAACCCTTTACAACTCGAAATCACTAATCAAATAGAGTAATAATGATACAATTTCAAGTTATAAGCATACTTGCTCAGGCTGCAGACCAGTTATTATTAAGCACAGGTGAACAGTACACAAGATTAACAAGCAAAACGCTGATAACAATTTAATTTACATATTTGCAAAGTATACAACATAAAGTCAGCAATATAAAACTTACATAGATATATATGGCTGTGAGATAATATTTAATATTTTATTTAAAGACGCATATACATGTACACAATACACTATACAATTCATACCCACTCGGTTGTGGTGTAATATGCCAAAACTGCATCATAAATACATATCATTAGTTTATTTGAATTTCATTATGTTCTACAGTATTAATAATAATAGTTGATTAATGATTTATCTATACATAATGAATATAACAGGCGGGCTAGAGTTGGGAAACCTGAAAATACTACAGTCGGACACAACTGCTATCTGCCATCTAGCGGATTCTACACATGCGAACACCCTCATTACCAGACTTCCCTAGGTTGGCTTCGATAGCCAGCCGATCCATCGCGCACAAAGGACCGAAAGAGAGTCTAGGTGCGAAAAAGGAGTCCACTTTACATTACCGGACTTCGTAAATACTGAATCATGGTCCAAGCATACCCTGGGCTCCAGAGCCACAGCTTTTTCATGTAACCGGGAATAACACGCTAAGTTGAGGAGGAACCTTACGCCACGAACAGAACAACGTGCGGGAACGAAACTATACAATATAAATACTTAATAATACTAATAATAATTCTCACAACATCTCATACGGTGACCTGATTCCGTACTAAGTAGCTTAAGCACTTGTGTTACATATATCAGACAACAGAGGAACACAAATATATACTTAAATACGTATATTACACCCAGACACCGAACAAACACAAGTGTTCATCGCACTGAATGTTTGTCCAGGGTGGGGATCGAACCCACAACCTTTGGCGTAAGAGGCAGGGTCACTACCAATTGCGCCATCCGGTCAGTCAAATTCTTCTACTATAACTTCTATAACTATAACGAACTTTATACATTGTGAGGGTTCACAGGCGGGCCACTAGAGTAAAATAAAATGTGTCACTCGCGACTTACATGTTTCCTGAACAGGTCGGCGTGCGCCGCCAATGCCTGATCGGCGGCGGCGATGAACCCGATGACGTCCTCGACGGACCAGTCGGCGGGCGGCGCCGCGGGCGACGGCGGCGGCGGCGCGCCTGTAGTGGACGACGCGGGCTCGGGCCGCTCCGGCGACACGCGCGCCATCTTGCCGCCCGACGACTCCCCGCCACCGTTCACACTGCCCTCCTCCTTTTCCTCCTGAAGCGATCAAAATATTTATATTAGAGACTAAACTCCTTTCTTTATTTTTTTAATTATGGCTCTACCCGAAGATAATTCGCCAATGTCAAGTAACTTATTGAGAATAAGTAGGTAGTCAACAGTCGAAGTCAGTCAAAGTCACAGTCACTCAATAAAACGCCGGTGTTTTACGTTTTATTGACCTACAGATTCAGCGCATATCACTCTAAAAGCAATTGCAGGTTTTAAGACTCTATTTGGTCCAAGCAAGTTGTCACGAGACGACTCACTCGACACACAATAGCAGTGTTAAAAACGATACAATCCAACGATTCTTATTATTAGGATCACTTTGCGGCACTTCACTGCACAAATAAACACCAAATTTGAACACTAAAACCCACTAGACACTAATTTAAAACCTTTGAATTGCATCAGCCCATGCGGCTTGTTTTAGCTCTACCCGCAGAATCCCTAAACTCCTTTCGCTTTACCATATTTGGTTGACTTGGTTGATGAATTATGCCAATTATTTTTCACGTTAGTCTCTTGCTAACCTGTCACTAACATATAACTCTGTTCTGCTGTCACCGATGATATCATGATAAAGCGAAAGGAGTATAATCTATAATACGTCAAGAAAGTTATGGCAAGTAAATTTAGAGGAACTGATGCAGTTCCCTTGCCATTCCATCCCAGTGGGGTTATATGCTATGACATAAGCGGCACCATCATTTATTTATTGACCTGTTCCAATACTTCATAACTCTTTTAACAAAGTTTACTCAGTAAGTGCCTCTTGAAGAATCCATCATAGACTAATTTTAATTCAGATTTTTTAAATTTTAACCTGGTAAAAGAAATTAATATGCTACCAGAATAACTTATATCTATATGATACTGCAACATTTACACATTATCATTAGAAGTTTATGAAAATGAAGCTCATGCTGCAATCAATCCTTCTCTGGGCTCACCAGATCATATTAAAGTGGCCATTATTTGTTTGATTAACATTGGATTTGATTATTAAGAATATTACTTACACTGATAGTTCTTTTGATAGCAGATGTAACATTATTAGATGTGGACTCTCCGCAGAGGGTACAAGGCCGACCAGCGGCATCTCCTGTGTCCAACTCTATCATTCCTACACAGCAGCCCACACCTCCACATACTGCCTTTAGCCAATTTTTTAACTCTTCAGTTGTTAATTCTGATGGCACTTTCACAGAATAATTTTTAGTGCCACTTGTAACCTGAAACCAAGCCAAAATTAATTTATATTTAACTTCGCAACATGAATGTTGGTTTCAAAAGGTATGAATTTGATCTTCACATACCTGTACATTATTTATGCTTGAATAGCTACTAGAAGCAGTGAGGATTGCTCGTGTCAATATTTGAGGGTCTGGGTGGACACTAAGCAGTTCTTTTACTAGTGCTTCTGCTGCTCCTGCAGGCCCAGTTCCAGAAACTTTAGTGGGTAACAGACTGCTGCCTCCAGAACAGCTGCTGCGAATTCTTAGACGCACCACAGCAACGGGGGTGGAGGTAGCAGGACTATTGGAATTACCAGCACCTGTTGATCCACCTTCGGGCAATGCTGGATTTGGTATTCCACTTGGCCTTAACTTAAATCTGAAAATAAAGGTTAAATCAAAAATAGACATCATTTTGTATACAATAAAAATTAGTGAGTGAGGTTACCGGAGGCCCAATGGGGGGGAAGGGGAAAAGTTTGGCAGCGCACATGTGACTCCATTAGTGTTGCGGGTGTCCATGGGCAGCAGAATTGCTTACCATCAGGTGATCTGTCTGCTTGTCTGCCACCTCTCATATAAAAAAAATTATATTTTTGTGTGATGCTGATCTAAGGATTTAGTGGGTATCAGAATATAATAAAGGTAGGTTCTAAAATCGATTAAATATTTGCTACGAGTTTGCTTGGGACAGAGGCATGATACATTAAACAAATACATTCAGACACTGAAAAAAAAAACAATGTAGGGTGAATTGCTCTAGGAGCAGACAGAATTGCTACCAAATACATTATCAGGACAGTTAAAAATAAGATCCAGTTTAACTAATGAAAAATCTCACCTAGAAGGTGCTGTTGCACTCTTTTGGCCAGGGGCCTGCAGTAGATGGCCCGCCCGGGCACACCAGCCTACTGGAATATATCTCTGGAGTCATACTTGCACCAGTAATCAAAGGCACCTCTCCATCCATCAAAGGTTACATGAATCTGATCATTCCTCACAGCTCCAACAGTTGCACAACATATAAGTTGTGGATTTTTCTTATCTACAGCTTCTAATTTCTGACCAACCATAAACATATTAGTCTTCGGAGTAGGGGGCTCAGCCTGAAATACATTAGTAGGTGCCATTTCTGCTCCATTGCCATTTAAAGTTTTGAGTAAAAACATTGGCCAGCTGCTAGCATTCATTCGAAAACCAAGAGGAGGTTGTAACATACCACCATTTTTCTCACAATGCCCTATAGGGTGAATGTCACCTGCATCAACCAACCGCCAAAAATCATTCTTATTGTCACTTCCATCAAGTCGCAGTCTCAAACGAGGTCCTAAGACTCCCACTACTGTAGCTATACATGTCGAAGTCAGGTTACGGGGGTCCAGGGCCTCCAATTTCATGTTCACCTTAAAGTCATTCACAGGAGGTGTTGGCGCCTGCTTGAAGCACTCTTGAGGTGCTGCAACACTATTAGTTTCCTTTAAATACTCTGTCCAATCGAAAGCCTGATAAATATCATAGAAAGATCCTGTAGTGTTGTTGTTGGAATGGTTCTCTGACCCATTCGCTCCATTGCCAGATTGTGGAGAAGAAGTTCTCTTCTCATTTTTCTTTTGGTATTTATTTAAACAGTATGTGGAACAAAAGTTCTTACTGCTGGAGGGAGCATTACCTCGAATAACGTTATCACAATGAAGGCAGGCGCCTTTGCTGTACGCCTGTCTAAACTCAGATAAACATGTTTCAGAGCAAAACTCTTTCTTGCCGTTTTCAGTAGGAAGAACGTATTTCAACGGGGTCTTGCTCTCAGCACACCACGTACACGTACGCTTTGGTGGTCTTCCAGGACCACGTATTTTGCCGGGAGCTGGCCCCGATGAGCCGACAGTGTTGTTTGACATCTTTCCGACGCAATTTCTAATACATTATCAGATGCGATTCATCAAGAAACTTGACACAGAGATTACATCATAATCTGCATGATCACAAAACAGTAATTAGATAAATTTTAGCTCAATATTGTTGCACAAATATAAACAACGTCAAAGAGTATTTATGACGCCGTTCCAACGGCCATGTTGCTTTTTATTTTTTTTTCCAGTGTCACCATCATTGTCATGCTTGAATATTCGGATACATTACATTCATAAAGTTCGCTCCAGACTTAGACCGCGAACAGTGCGCGAAGCCGCGAATGCGAATTTTAAAGACGAACGTAAAGTCGATTCGCATATTCTTCAAAATTATACTCTATTATTTACCGGTTAACAACAGTGAAATTGAAATTGATTCAATTTCACTGTTTTTGTTGTTTCACTCGCACTCACTTCAATTATTGAAGTGTACAACACTAGCTCTTAAATTTTAACATTTATCTGATATTTTTTTAGGTTATAAAATAACCTTATTCTTTTTTGTCGATGTTAGTCGCTCGTATATTTCAACGAAAAATGTCGCAAAACGTTGTTTTGAAACTAATTAATAATGCTGAAATAGCGGAAAAGAAAATAGTTGAATTAAGGACTAAGGTTTGTCAAAGCTTAAATGAACATATATACATAAGTTTGTTGTACACAATCTCATTAAACCATAGTGTTTATTTTTAGTTAGAAGAAATAAAAAGAATCAAAATAGAGGAAAAAATAAAAGAAATCTCCCAAGAGAATCATATTTTATCCAATAAAGTTGAAAAAGCAAAGTTGGAATTAATAAGATTGGAAACACTTAATGGCAAGAAACAGTACTCTATCCCTGGAAAAACAACAACGGTTCTTACTTCGACTGCGCCTGCACCAGCTAATTTACAAGAACAAGATAAACCCTCTATTAACAAAAAGGAAAAGAAAGAAAAGGAGCAAGTGAAGAAACCTAAAGAAAAATCAGCTGATTCAAATGACATGGTGGATGTCCGGAAGTTAGATTTCAGAATTGGCAAAATTATAGAAATTAACAAACACCCTGATGCTGATTCATTGTATGTGGAGAAAATTGATTGTGGTGAAGAGAACCCACGCACAGTTGTTTCTGGTCTTGTAAACCATGTTCCCATCGATGAAATGAGGGATAGAGTTGTTATGGTGTTGTGTAATCTAAAACCAGTTAAGGTATGACCAATTTGATAATTACTACTGGAAGACAAACTTTAATCATCTTTGTCTTAAAATAATTTACTCACTAATTTCCAGATGCGAGGTGTAACATCAGAAGCCATGGTTATGTGTGCTTCAACACCAGAAAAGGTTGAGGTATTAGTACCTCCAGTTGAAGCTATCCCAGGAGACTTGGTGACTTGTGAAGGCTATCCCAGGGAACCTGAAGCCCAACTTAACCCCAAGAAGAAAATATTTGAAACATGTGCACCAGATTTGAAAACAAATGAGGAAAAAGTGGCCTGTTACAAAGGAAGCCCTTTGACTGTCACTGGTAAAGGACCTGTAGTTGCACCTACTTTGAAAGGTGTAAGTGTAAAATAAAAGTAATTTATAATAAATATTTGTTTCTTCAAAGTTCTTCTTTAATTTTATACTCAATAATTCTGGAACTTGTTTTGTATGCACAAAAATAACAGTCTGCATGTTATTACCCCTTGCAATACAACTTGACTAGGGGAGTGAGTCAAATTCTATTAGTTTCATAAACTAGGTACTCAAGAAGTGCTATGTATCAAAATAAGATTGAATCTAGTAATTGGCAGACCTTATTAGTAGACACATAGGTTCAAACACTATTTTGATTTACAGAATACTTTATTCAATCTTAATTTGTTGCACACTAGCACTATATAAATGGAGGAACTCTGGCAGGACTGGCATTTGCCCTGCAGTAGGTATTGTCCCACCTATATTGATTGATTGAGATATTGGTATCAAGACCAAATTGGTACCAAGACTGCCAAGTGGAGTTGCAGTAGGACAGCTTCGGACGCAATAGGGACAAAATGCGTAATAATAATAAATATTTCACAATGTCACATACATTGATCTGACTCCGATATAGGTAGCTCAAGCACCTGTGTTACGGATATCAGAATCAACAGTGGGATTATAAATATTTACATATAATACTTTTCTTTTGTAAATACATGCGTATAATACATAGAAAACACCCAGACCAATACAAACAGACATGTTCATGCACACAAATGTTTGTACTGTGTGGGGATCGAACCCGCAACCCTTACACCAGAGATAGCGTTCACTACCACTGTTCCAAACGGGTCGTCGCTTAAGATGATGTAGAGAAGATTAATTCATTGCCAATCTTGATAGGCTGGCTACATAAAAACATAAGTAAAACAATATTTAAGCAATGTCAACAATATATTTATTTCATATTACACATCTAATTCAATATGAGTTTTTTCTATAAACAACAATTCTCTTTACTATTATGTAGAAATTTCATTTCTATTCCAGAGATAGAAAAATAGATGAATGTGACAATGCAACAATAACACTTGAGACCACAAAAAGCGTTACAACATACGAGTTATATGTGTGGTCCTGTTCACAGCTTTCACTTAACAATTGATAATCATGTAACATTTTACGGGTTCTAATTTGTGACAATACTTGACTACAGAAAGTGTGGTGTAGAAAAACTACTTATATTAAGTGTTTGTGTGTATGAAAATATTCCTTTAGTATTTAAATAACAAGTTTGTGGGCAAGCTCTTTACTATACCAATGAACATTTTATATTCCCATGTCATTATTAATATAGTATAATTATTATGTCTTCTTTTATTATGTATATTTAGCAATAAACGCTACGATTTATTTTAATTAAGGTACTTTTCATTTGGGGCAATGACATTTTATTTGACACTACTTGTATTCAATGTGGTGCATATATCATTTATAGAAACTCTACTTTATATTGTATCCGTGTTCTTTTCAGTGCACAAGTGTTGATTTTTCCTAAAATTTTATTAAGAAAGATACAGGCATCAGACATATAAACCATCTACTGAACATACTCAAACAGTTTGTACTTAGAATTTTAGGTATATTTTAAGAAATGAAGACTAAGTTATAGATGGAACTTCTCCACCACAATTATTTATGTAGGTATTAAAATATTGTGTTTGATTTGGAGTTTTGAAAAATCAATGCATGATGCTAGTAGATATACCTATATGTGGGTAAAGTGAAGTGTCTTGGATTTAATAATTTAAAATAATTATTCACTGATAAGATAACTGGCTGGCCACCATTCTATACTAAGACTTTTCGGAACTCAATTTTTTTTTAAAGTTTTGTTACTATAACTAAGAATATTTTGTGACTCTATAAAGCGTGTTCTAATACTAGTGAAATACCTTAAAATTTTTAGTAAGTTGCTATATATGTAATTACTAACAAGTAACTGTAGAAAAGGTGGACGTATGTGAAGTTATAACAGTAATATACTATCATGGCATTGTACCAGATATGTCGCGTGTTACAAGTATAAATGTAGAGCAAAATTTGACAATGTTATTTCGTCGCTGCGCTTGCACGGTGAACACTCTTATGAAGTCGTAGCAAAGGTATATTATTATACTATTATTTATACCTATACATTTATAAGATCAATTCCTTTATTTGATAAACATTCTATAGATGATAAATAATTGTATTGAAATGGACACTCAATAAATTCAATGAAATACGGCATAAGTACTTTAGATAAATCAATGTTATAAAACTCACTGAACTACACAACAAATATCTGCAGATGAAAACGGTCCGACTCAATTATCTTCAGGTTAACATTGATTTTACAATTATGCTTATCTATTTTTTTATGTCTGTAAAAATAAATAATGCCAGTCGGTCTTAACTTAGGCCACATTACAAAATTGACAAAATATTGTAATAAGTATGAAAATGCGATTCTCACAGATACATAATCTGGTTTCAATGAGTTAAGGATCATGTTTAAAATTGTATATTGTCGTCAATAAACTTATCTCTCAAAATAGATCAACTTCTCCAATGTTATTATTACATACTTATGTATATTAATACATTGAACATCAGTTTGAGAAGTTTGTCTAAGGTTTAGGTATTCTGATGTGATCATCAACATCACATCGGACTGGCCAAACTCTGTCAATTTTGATCCATACATCTCCCTTGATATTTATTCATTTTGTTTTTATTCACTCACTTAATTTGTGCTAATTATCACGATTTTGTCTGTTCAGGATCATGATTAATTACGGTTTTAACCACATTATCCTTTATTGAGAATTGAAAACAGAGTATAGGTAAGTAATAAACGACTATGTAATAAATGACTATACAATTAACATTTTTCTTTGGTGATGATAACGTTATAAATGTAAGAATCCCCAGTAAAATTATGATAAGTTCTAGATAGTAATGCAACAAAAAAAACCAGCACCTAGCTAAATCTACAATATTAATAGTTATGAACTTTTAAGTAACTCAAGAGACAATAAAATGGCACCTAATGGATAGACATTTAAATTAATTGATTAGAATAATCTTACATAAATATATTTTTGATAAGTCACAGCAAACAAGAAAATATGTAATCGGCATTAATATAACTTACATCTACTTTGACATAAAGCACATTCTAAGTTATATAATATTGTAATGGTATTATATTTTTAAAAGTTTATATAATGGACCTCTACAAAATGTATAATTAATCTCTGAGCACATTAGGCCTTGTCGATATGGAATTAACAATTGATTTTAAATAATAGATATGATTGGTGAGTTACAATGTCTACTTATTAGACGATTTTATGATTTTACTTGATCGTAGTTAGTCTTTTTATTTATTATTAACAACTAAATCGTTGAAATAAAATTAATTTGTGTTAAAGCTTATAATACGACAAAAACTCTCCATTCCACATAAATAGATTAGTGATAAAACAATAATCGCCATATAAAAAATTGATAAGTAAGTACTGAAAAGAAATCATTATTTTTATTTGAAGCACTAAATGTAAATGATGACAGTAAACAAGTTTTTTTAATACGACAAAGACTTTTCGGCGATTTCTTACACTAACTTAATGTTACTTCTTAAAACTAACGGATACTTCTTTACAAAAATATAAACAACATCTCATATTATTATGATGAAGGTAAAAATAAAATAGATAGAATAGACAATACTAATAGACAGATGTTAGACACATTCAGGGAGTAATACTGTATAAAAATAATCTATCCACAAAAATATAAATATTTAGTTGGTAAGTATTTTGTGAAATATTTAAAATATATTGCACTTTCATATTGGAGACCACAGTAAATCGTATTATTTTTTTAAATTCTAATGGCACAGAGAGGACTATAAAAATAAAGTAGGTGGGCAAGCAACAAATGCTTAAAAATACAGTGTTCATTGCTTAAGATGTAAATATTTTGAAGGAAGACCACTTTCACATATAAATAACACTATAATATTTTGCTTATTTTCTTAACATATAGGAAAATGGAATGTCTTAGCAGTAATGAATTTTAGTTCTCAAATGTACACTACTCGTTTAAAGAGGAAGGTTGACCACGACCGGAATGATCCAATCAGTCATCTGTCAAACCGTTTATTACTCGAGTGATAAAGCTTATAGTATCACCGAAATATGATTCGTAAATAAATAATTTGCTCCCTTTCCGGTCCGAATCCCTAACGACTACGCATAATACGCAGTGCAATAGGGATTATCGAGCATAATAAATTTCGTAATGGCTGCTACCATCGTAATTATCGTAAAAATACGATTAGGTCTTTACTTTCATTATCAGAACCGACGTTCGTAAAAACGTTTGTCGACCGAATCGAAAACGTGGATTCATCAGGTCCACAATCGATTCCATTCCTTGGAATACCGTTGTGGCTGGAACATTAGATTCCTGTGTTTAATCGCTCACGCAAGTCGTATACCTGGTTTAAAGCTGAGTGGGCGGGAAGCGGCGCTGCGGCTTGCTCCGGCG